>JAUIMM010000289.1:585000-1912500 GCA_031769625.1 Taudactylus pleione | reverse complement strand
AATTTGGAAGTACCCAGTCCAACTTAAACAAGTAGTGGGGTACAAGCTTAAACCAGCTTGTACCCCACTACTGCTCAACATTTAATATACGAGTATGTTGTTAACCAATTAAAAAATATTTAAAATGTTTATTGTTGTTTGCCTTATCTACATTTTTGGCATACTGGAATCAACGCCTCCTCTGAAATTCTCAGCTAAATGGCTATCAAACTTTCAAAGCGGCTATCTAAATGATGCACTTGACAGCAGCCATTGTAGAGGTTTCAGGGATGTGGAAAGTGATCGCCTGTCCCTAGATTTTTCTGTACTGCAGTTAGTCATTTGCTGAGTTGATGGCTGAGAGCAGTGAATCGTCTATTGTATTTACTATGTCAGTTAATCAATAAACCAGTGAAGAAGAAATGGGCGAGGGGGAAGTGAATATCTACAGTGTTTTTGTCATTTCCGTCACAACCAATACAAACATATGGAACGCAATAAGGACATTTTCATTGGGCCTGTTTCTTTGTCATTTCAGACAAAACTGTTTAGGAGTTAAGATTTCATGAAAACAAGATGCAAGCAAAGTATATAACTTTGTTCTACTAAATTCATATATGTAGCTTTATTGCATTTATGTCTATTTGAAAATACAGGTCAAAAAAGCTGAGAAAGCTGTAACTTCAGCAGCTATGACATCACTGAATCGCTCTGTATATTAATCAACCAATGTCACACATCTCTGCCCAGCAAGTCTTCAAACCGCCACTGTCTGCTTGTCTAGATGGAGAAGCACGTGCCGCTAACATGGCAGCCTGGTGTACAGGAGTGACAGGGAGCAAGGTGGCCAAATCAGTTATTTCCTGAATATTATTCAGCGCAGCATTACATGCTGTCTCATCCCTGCTAGTTCCTATTGGGAATTTTATTTTCTTAAATACATTTCATAGAACATATATTAGTCCTCAGCGAGGCTTTTTGATGGGTTAATCTTCTTCCCATAGATGCCCCCGATGTTAGGAAGAAAATGCGGATTTGTTCCACTGTCTATGAAAGGGCTCCACAAATCCTGGTTGCCAGGGCGACCAAATTTTCAGACCTGGCAACTGGATTTTGCAAGGAACACAGAATTCCTTAGCATCTCCATTGCAAATGTGGAAAGCAGTGCTGGGATCAAGTGGCTGATCCCAGCATCGGCACAGCTGCAGGGGCAGGCAAAGGAGATGTGTCCCCTGCGGGACACATCCCTGGCCGGTGCGGAGATGCTGTTTCTGCTCCCAGCGCCCGGGTAAACAGAGGCAGCTGGTACCTGGTGAAGGAACCGCCTGGTAAAGTTGCAGCAGGCAGTTTAGCTCTGGCTGCGGGCTTACTGTAGCCCGTTGCCCGGTAGCCTTTATACATCGGCGGGTGTGTGGCTCTGGCCGCGAGCGGAACATGGCTCGCAGTCCAGCAGCCAAAAGGAGGCAGACGTGATGAGCCAATCACGGCTCACCGCGTCATAGCCCCGCCCACTCGCGACGTCTTGTATATATTTTTAAGCTGGCTACTAGATTTAAGAAAAAATTGTCGAGCCCTGGTCTATGGGCATGTCCCCTGGTAAGGTACTTTTTGCTTCGTGTTAGACGATTCACCACTTGGTCAACTTTCTACCCTTTACCGCAGCCTGGGCCATATTGGGTATATTACCAGAGGCTGTCTAGCGGAGGCCTTCTATTATTATTGGCCCTGAGTGCTGCCACTAAAAAAACACTCCAGGTTTGGATGGAACCAGGTATACCCCCATTTTCTTTGATTAAGGAAAAAATATTTTACCCGTTTCGGATGGACTGGTTGGAGGCATCCTTGGATAAGGAATCTAGGGTTGGCAAATTCTTTGATGTATGGGAAAGTTATATCACCACTCTTCCCTTGAGAACACAGCAATTACTCCATCAATGTTTTTCTTACACTTCATGGTTTGAATTGTTGATAACAATCCTCCGATACCATTGTCCTTCCATAGTCCGCATGGTGGCAGATATTATTTAATGTACATCTGTCATGTAATTTTGTATTCTAGTGTATATTCACATGACATTGCTTTATTTTCTGTTTGTTACTTATCTAATGGAATATTCTATGTAATTATTATATGTTGATTAGTGTTATATGCACTGTATTTCACTGTGAAAAAGTTTTTGTCTGATATGCTTCGAAGACAATAAAAATACAATTTAAAAAAAAAAAAAATATGACTAACAAGGTTTTTAAAAAATGTCATCTGCTGCCATCCTTTTTCAGTTTACAATGATTAACAGTATGTTGCTTAATATATGTATCATGTAAATCTATTAGTAAACCAAAGGGGCTAACATACACGGACAAGTGATACACTATGCTATTACAAAACAAATATTTGAGTTTAATGCGAATGAGAATATAATGAGAATAATGAGAGGGCTCTGACAACACCAAACAAGGCCTGCTGCCGCAGCAGCAACTTGCGCATCTGAGGAATGGCCATCGGCATGGCCTCCATCGATGGTCACCATTGATGGTGATGGTGACACAGAACATTGATGGTAGGCAACAATTCTATGTGGTACCATCGATGAACTACCATCTGTATTTTCAAGCACGCACGTCAGCTTGGCTCTGCTACTTCTGTGAAAGAGTCAGGGGCGGGACCCAGCTGTGACTGACAGCTGAACCTGTCAAGGAGGCAGGCCATCCCATTCCCAGCACAACACTATGGGCCTGATTCAGACCCGGTCGCAAGCGCTGAGCGCTCACAACCAGGTCGATGGTGGCCCAGAGCGCATGACGGAGCCGGCTCCGTCGTGCGCATGCGCGAGACCCGGATAGCGACGGGCAATCCGTCGCTCCGGGTCTCGCACCAAAGGGGGCGTGTTGTCGATGTTGAGTGACAGCACGCCCCCTTTGGTGGGCGGTCCGGGGGGGGGCTGCCCAAACGGAATGCGTTCCCATGAGAACGCCTACCGTTTGGGGCCGGCCCCACTAACATCACAAGTGATGTCAGTGGAGAGATTCCGGCTCTATTAGAGCCGAAATCTCTCTGGGGCTTTTGGCAACGAGACCCTACCACAAGGGTCTCGTCGCAAGCCCGATAGTCGCGATGGTCTTGACCATCATCATGGCCGCTCGCTATGCAAGCGGCCAAGAGGTCGTTCTTAAAAAAAAAAAAAAAAGAAAAACCGGCCCTGATTCACAGCGACCGGCTCTGAATCAGGCCCTCTGTGTGTAAGAACTGGGGGCAGCGTAGGGCTCCTGGCCCTGCGCAGCAGCACTCGGTACACGCAAAAAAAACCCATTGTGCCCATCGCTACCATCGATGGTGGGAAACCATCTGGTACATCCTGCATGGAGCATTACACAGGACACGAAGAATTAGGAAGTATAACTTTGTATTTTATTTTTAGGTCTGTAATGATTTATATTTAGGGCATCAGAATATATTGCCAACTTTATTTTCTATGTCTACAGACTCTAAATTAGTTATTGTGAAGCACTCACCAGTAGGAGGTGGGGGAAAGGCATACCCAGCGGGAGGAGGAGGATAGATCCCATTGGCTGCATTTGCTGGATAGGCATATCCTCCATTGGACGCGTATGGAAACACACTAGCGGGAGGTCCTCCTCTTGAAGCTGTAGAATACAGAAGAAGAATTTACGAGGAGATCTACTAAGGGCCAATTTTGACTAAATAATACGGTTTAGTAATTTACATAACAATTTGCAATTTACATAGTCTACTGAAATCTAGTGGCTATGTAAATGACTTTTTAAAATGTCAAAAAAAGATCAAATATTTTGCCAAACACCTCACAGAAATCATCACAATCTAACTGATTTCAGACAGTCAAATTTGTATGGAAACGAGCTAGATATCCTATTCATTTCAAGACCATAGAAATGCCTTGCAAATGTGAAAATGCGCCATGCTGTCCGTTTTTTCCTAGGGGGAGGGCCCACATTTTTTTTGGTTTGTAGCCCCAATTCCCCTAGGTAATTAAGACTTGTGCTGAAAAGACTAGACCTAAGGGACATGGCAGAGGACCCCATTCTGGGTGTTCCCTCACCTTAGTGTGTCTAAGCCTAGTTAGTGCTGGTAGTGGCTTTTTTAGTGGTAGCCCATGATCTTGATGGCAAGAGGAAGCTCTAATTTCATCGGGGATGATTTTAAAGCTTGTCACGTATTACATCCGACGTCTTGTACTTTGTTCATTGGAAATAATCGTACAACGGCTTGCGCAATGGCGTCACAAGGGGGGGGGCGGCCCGCACCCGGGTGTCACCCAACGAAGGGTGACACCAAGGTGCAGACTCCCCTTCAGTGACAGGAGCCGAGTGCTGCTCTGTAGCATTGAGTGCAGTACTCGGCTCCTGACATTGTAACTGAGCCGGCACTGCCACAACGCACCTTCTGCACCCCCCTGCAGTAACAAGAACGGGGCCACCGGGGTTCGGGCCTCGAGGCCACGCCCCTTTTTGCCGGCAAGAGACGGAGCCACGCGCACAGCGTCCTTGCCTGCACCAGGTGACACCACGGGGAGGGACGCCACTGGATTTGTGGTAACATCTTTTGAATTCTTGGTTTATTACATGAATTACCTGAGAAAAGGGTAAAAGCCCACTGTTCCTTTCACGTTGCGAGAGCTGACATTGTAGTAGTTCAAGAGACCCATTTCCATCATTCTATTTCCATCCCCCGTCTTAGCAATAGATTCTATCCCATGGCTTATTATTGCAACTACATCCAATCTAAATCTAAGGGCGTTGCTATCCTATTTGCTAAACATCTGCCTGTGTCTAATGTCGCTGTCAATCGGTTGGAGGAGAAGTGCCTACATGTTAAATGTTCTGTGTTAAATAAAGTCTCTACAATTGTAGATATTTATGCCCCCAATCAGGGCCAGCCAGCCTTTCTCGAAAAGGTCATGGACAGAACTGACTCACTTCAGTAGGGGGACATTGGCAGTCAGTGGTGTCTTGAATTGTGCTCTTGATCACCAGCAAGACATATCTTCAGGCTCCTCTACTATTCCAGGCCATACAACTCGAAGGGTAAGGCTCATGCTACACACTCGCCAGCTGTCTGATGTTTGGAAAATCCTTCACCCCATGGATAGGGACTTAACTAATTTTTCGCACCCGCATCAGTCCTATTACAGGATAGATTACATATTGTTGGGTTATAGACAACTCCATACCTTCAAGGAAAAGCCCTGGCCCAGATGGCTTTACCATCAATTTCTTTAAGGATTTTAAGGCTAAAATAACTCCATTACTCTTGGAGGCTTATAATACTGTTTCAGAGCAGACCCCCATCTCTCACCAGTCCCTGGAGCCCACATTACGGTCATTCCCAAAGAGGGTAATGACCCCTCCCTGTGTCAAAGCTACTGTCCAATCTCCATTCTTAATTTTGAAGTTAAGATTTTTGCAAAGCTTCTTGAAAATAGATTGAAAATTCAACGGATGACTCTATTGTTCACAGATGCCTAGAAGGCATTTCACAGGATAGATTAGTTTTATGGCCGGGGTGCTGGGACACTTGGGATTGGGTCCTGCTGCTTCCAAGGCATGCTCTCCCTTTACCACTCTCCCACGGCTAGAATTAGAGTCAATGGTTCCCTCTCTAGCTCCTTTGACTTAAATAATGATACCAGACAGGGATGCCCTCTGTCTGCCCTGATCTTCAACCTTTGCATGGAGGCTCTGGCTCAGTCTATAAGGTTGAACCCTTATATATATCGGGACAGGTTAAGGAGTATAAATTGTCTCTCTTTGCCGATGACTTATTGGCAAAGAGGGACAATTTACTCTCTTCCCAAAATTTCTCTATCTCCTGCAAGCTCTGCCCATTAAGATGCCTCCCTGATGGTTCTAGATATTCAGATTTTTATCAGGGACATCGTTTGCGGAGGTGGGATACCTTGTTTGAGGCTAGAATTGATGTACAGGTAGAAACATAGGGGAAACTACAGCTCCGCAATATTCAGGGGTATTACCACGCTTGCTTCCTCACTAGAATCCTAGAATGGTCCAGAGTGGATACAACCAAACACTGTGTACAGATTGAGAAACAGGCACTGACTGTCCCTATTTCCAGAGCTCCGTGGCTCCCCACCCTTCCCAGTACCTTCCATCCTACTATAGGAACCACACTTTCTTGTTGGAAGTCTCTTACAAGAATTCATTCAATCTCATCATTAGCCACCTCTTACATGTCGTTCTTATCAAATGATCATTTCCCTCCTGGGGCAGACCTTAAGCTTTTCAACATTGTTTTTTTTGAGTTGGACAGCTGGTGAGTGGGGGCATAATAGTGCCCTTTAAAGATGTGCATTACAAGAGCTACTGGGGAAGTAACTAACATTATCTACAGGTCCACCTTTTCCTACGATCTCTCAGAACCTCAGGAACCTTACATACAGCTCTTACACCTTTTGAGCACTTTTGTGCCAGTGCTACTGCCCCGACTCATGCCATCTCCCTGATATATAATCTTATCTTGGATGTTGAGAGTCTGTCCCTACCACAGTTTACTAAAATCTGTGAGTGAAAGATTGGCGATGAATTGGGGGGAGGACAGCTATTGAAGCAGGATGGTCACAGATTAGATCATCCATAACAAAACCACCTGCCAAATATTATGTAGGTCCTCCTCATGCCGCCAAAACAGCTCTGACTTGTCAAGGCATGGACTCCACAAACCCCTCTGAAGGTGTCCTGTGGTATCTTGTACCAAGAAGTTAGCAGCAGATCCTTTAAATCCTGTAAGTTGTGAGGTGGGGCCTCCATGGATCAGACTTGTTTGTCTAGGGCAGTGTTTCCCAATCTCGGTCCTCAAGGCACACTAGCAGTCCAGGTTTTCGTAATATCCATGCTTGAACACAGATGGACAAATCAAAATAACTGCAGTACTAATTAAATCACTTGTGCTCAAGTATGGCTAGCCTTAAAACCTGGACTGTTGGTGTGCCTTGAGGACTGTGGTTGGGAACCCCTGGTCTAGGGCATCCCACAGATGCCTGATCCTATTGAGATCTGGGGAATTTGGAGGTCAATTCCACATGTTCAACTCTTTATCATGTTCCTCAAACCATTCCTGAACAATTTCTGCAGTGTGGCAGGGCGTATTATCCTGCTGAAAGAGGCCACTGCCACCCGGGAATACCATGACATGAAGGGGTGTACTTGGTCTGCAACAATGTTTAGGTAGGTGGTATGTGACAAAGTAACATCCACATGAATGGCAGGACCCAAAGTTTGCCATCAGAAAATTGCTCACAGCATCACATTGCCTCCACCGGCTTGCATTCTTCACATGGTGCCTCCTCTTCCCCAGGTAAATGATCTACATGCACCCAGCCATCCACATGACTTAAACAAAATTGTGAATTTTTCAGACCAGGCCACCTTCTTCCATTACTACATGGTCCAGTTTGTATGTCCATTGTAGGTGCATTCGGCAGTGGATAGGGGTCAGCATGGGCAATCTGACTGGTCTGCAGCTACACAGCCCCATATGCAAGAAGCTTCAATGCACTGTGTTCTGACACCTTTCTATCATAGGCAGCCTTACCTTTTTCAGCAATTTGTGGCACAGTAGCTATGCGGGATAGAACCAGACAGTATAACATTTGCTCCCCTAGTGTGTCATTGAGCCTGGGGCACCCTTGACACGGTCACTGGTTTACCGGTTGTCCTTCCTTGGACCACTTTTGGTAGGTACTAACCACTGCATACTGGGAACATCCCACAAGACCTGCCGTTTTGGAGATGCTCTGACTCAGTCATCTAGCCATCACAATGCGGCTCTTGTCAAAGTTTCTCAGATCCTTACACTTGCCCATTTTTTCTGCTTCCAACACATCAACTTCAAGAACTGAGTGTTCAATTCTTGCCTAATGTATCCCATGCCTTATCAAGTGCCATTGTAACGAGATAATCA
The DNA here is from genome assembly GCA_031769625.1 of Taudactylus pleione. Classification (NCBI taxonomy): domain Eukaryota; kingdom Metazoa; phylum Chordata; class Amphibia; order Anura; family Myobatrachidae; genus Taudactylus; species Taudactylus pleione. The sequence continues at coordinate 1,904,564 of JAUIMM010000289.1, read as the reverse complement.
ATGTTATTCACTTCACATGTCAGTGGTTTTAATGTAATGGCTGATGGGTGTATATATACACTAATATTTATTCTGGATTTTATGCTTTAATTTTTAAACTGTTTATTGAAGGTAATATTTTTATGTTTTTTTTATTTTTGCTACTAATTTACATATAAATATTGTAAGCACTGGATATTATTATAATTTTATGCACTAATTCAGAGTTTTGTATTTAAAGACTCGAAATGCATATTAACATTCTAATAAAGATTACTGTTGAACCTGCAATAATCAAATAAAACGGTCTATGTTAATGGCTCATTGAACTGAAAGGAGTAAAAGCGGTTCTTCAGTAAGGTTAATAACCAGGTCACAATCTAAGTGGTTCTCTCAGTCTTCCTAAACCCTGTGTTATATTATATAGGGTTCAGTAATCCTTATATGTGACTATCTACTGGTGATCAAGTTTGCACCAGAGACAACCAGTTGTAAAAAAGCAGCAAAGCCGCATTGGCCATAAGCACCAAAGGCCACAGGCCCAGCTGTATGACTGCTTGGACCTTATCAAATACAGCAAATAGTGAGGGATACCATCACTACATATTATTAGAGGAAATGAAGGAGAAAGTGGAAAACAAACTGCTTACCTTGAGAGGCCGCTTGTAACATGTGCTGGCCAAATTCTATAGCTCCCCCAGCAGGAAAACTGAGTTTGAATGTGGCAGAGCCTTCCCAGCCACCTGCATATATAGGATAAGGAAGGTTTGAAATTACACTTATTGCTTTTCTTACAATTCATTTTTTTACACTTAGATGTTTGAGGAGTCACATCTGTAACCGGTCATGTCTCCTTAGCGATGCGGTGGGCTGTTTATCATTGCACTCACAGAAATAGAATAACTATATAATGACTCTCCACACGAAGCCGGTTCCTTGTCACAGTTCACCTCTAAGATAGAGCATTAATATAGAGGCACAAGGCATAAAAAGAAATAGATTGAATTATTTCATTGTGATAAATGGCAATTAAATGAATCAATCCAAAATGTAAATAAAATAAAAAATAATTTAAACATCATGATTATTTAATAGCAACTGGGCATGCAAAAGACATAAATATTATAAATACACGCTCGCTTGTTAAAATACAAATACTTGGTGCAATAGTCCAGAATATGGGTGGGGAACCTTTTTTCTGCCAAGGGCCATTTTGATAAGTATAACATTATTTGCGGGCCTGGTGCATACCACGCCCCCTTTGTGTGATGTCAAAGGGGCGGAGCCACAATCGCCAGTGATCACAACCATGCCCAGAGCATCCTGAGGATGCTCCAGGGAGCTGTAAGGGCAGCGGTGTGACCGTCTGAAGCATCCTAAGGACGCTCTAGAGCAGCACTGCTGCATAGATTCTGGATGCAGGGTGCCATTCTAGGCACCAGGGGCTGGCTGGCAACTTTTGGCCTGGGGGGCAGACACAAGTAAGTGGCCCGATTTCTCCACCAGCGCATTGCAATGGAGAAAAGACACATGATAATAGCCTCTGTAAGTAAGGTGTGCCTAATGTGGGTGTGCTTTAAATAATGTAGAGAGGTTGCAGTGACAGCCAGATTAGGGAGCATCGCAGTGACTGCCATATAATACATAGAGGTTCGTAGGGACCATCAGATCAGGGAGTGTCACAGTGACTGCCATATAATGCAGAGAGGTTCGCAGGGACCATCAGATCAGGGAATATCGCAGTGACTTCCATATAATGCAGAGAGGTTCGCAGTGACCATCAGATCAGGGAATATCGCAGTGACTGCCATATAATGCAGAGAGGTTCACAGGGACCATCAGATCAGGGAGTGTCGCAGTGACTGCCATATAATGCAGAGAGGTTCGCAGTGACCATCAGATCAGGGAGTGTCGCAGTGACTGCCATATAATGCAGAGAGGTTCGCAGTGACCATCAGATCAGGGAATATCGCAGTGACTGCCATATAATGCAGAGAGGTTCGCAGTGACCATCAGATCAGGGAGTGTCGCAGTGACTGCCCTATAATGCAGAGAGGTTCGCAAAGACCATCAGATCAGGGAGTGTTGCAGTGACTGCCATATAATGCAGAGAGGTTCGCAAGGACCATCAGATCAGGGAGCGTCGCAGTGACTGCCATATAATGCAGAGAGGTTCTCAGTGACCACCTGATCAGGGAGCGTTGTAATGGCTGCCAGATAACGCAGTAATCACCAGATTATGCAGAAATCATCAGTGACCCACATATAACACAGGTATTATGAATATACAGTAGCCCTCACACAAAATAATAATACCCCCCCCCCCACATTCACACACATTACATCACCCCCAGCACCGACAGTATTAAAACACCCCATCCCCCCAAAGATAAAAATAACTACAGCCCCCCATTGCATAAGTATTCCAACACCCCCCCCCCCCCCTTCCCTCTCAAATGCCATTTAAACATGTACACCTCCACTGGCACTTACCTGCCTGGAAGGCTGCTCTGTCTCTGGTCCCTGCGGAGCTCCAGGGTACAGGAAGAGATCACACAGACAGGATAGACCAGTGAAGGGGCGGAGACTCGTGGTGAGGGGGCGGGGTCTTCAGCAGGGACAGGAGGTGATGGATTAATATAGTCAGTCAGGGTAGGAGAGGGGGCGGGGCCTTCCGGTGAGGGGGCGGGGCCTTAGCCGGGGAGAGGAAGGAGCCCGAGGGAAGGGACAGAGGACACAGAGGTAGGTGCACAGCCCCTGCAGCGGAGCGGCCTCGGAAGGAGCGCTGCTACATAGGACATAGGGTGACAGACAGCTCGGTAACAGGCAGAGAGTGCTGCCCAGCCGCTCTGATGCTGCTATAGTCGGAGCGACTGAGAGCACTTTCTGCCTGTCACCCGGCCGTCAGTCATATGATACCGGCCCTCACTGAGGCAAAAGTCTACCGGCCCGGGGGAGATATGGCACCCTGCCCCCCGGCCCAGCCCGCCACTGCTAGGCACCCTGCTAGCCAGATGAGCCTAGCAGAAAAAAGCTCAGGGGGCCAGACCAAACGATTCCGAGGGCCTTATACGGCCCCCAGGCCTGAGGTTCCCCATCCCTGGTCTAGAAGTATAAGATGAGGTATCAATTAGGAAAATTGATGATTTGACCATAAATGCGTATATTCCTACAAATACTACATATATGTTGTTATTTGCAAAAATGGAGAATCTGTGGCATTACACTAAGTTCTGGTCTCTAGTTCATAAAAAATATATACTTTTGTCTCAAAGTTCATAACGGATAGAAAATGGTTGAAAATAATTGTCAAGGCTCGCCATCCAAGAATAACTACAGACACCACAACCCCTTCATACAGCCTACAAGACTTCTCTGGTGCCGCTACCGACTAATGGAACTCACTACCACACCTGATCAGACTCTCTCCACAGCCTTCAAATCTTTAAACATTTTCTAAAAGCACATCTCTTTATTAGAGCATACCTACTGCCCGCTATGCTACCCACACTTATACACTCTCACAACCTCCACTGCGCCAACTTCCTCCTATTGTCTTAGCTGTGCCCTCATCCAATTAGAATGGAATCTCCCTCTTTGTTTTCATGTCTGCATTTGTGTATGTCCCTGTTTTATGTTTATCCTGTTTACAGTGCTGTGGAACATTGTGGCACCATACAAATCAACAAGAACAACAATACCAATAAACGTGTTTCTTACCACCAGGCTCTGCTCTCACAGCGCCCTTGATAAAGTTGGCTCCAAAAACAGGTTGCTTGATTTCACAATCTTTCATCAGGTAGAAGGGCATCATAAATGACTGCATAGGGTCCCTTCCTTTGGAAATAAATATCACCTGTAAATTTAATTGTAACACCTCATTAGCAGCTATAATTGTAATTTAAGCATCCAGGTGATGGCATATTAAAAAAAAAAAAAGTTATGGTATGACATACCTTTGTTAACTCTTTTTCTTCGAGGTCCATTGGGTCCACAGTCATTACGTTGGGTATGAATCCCAGCCACCAAACAGTTAATACAAAACGAGCTCTCTGCTCCGAGGATGCACCGGGTCCCTCCTCATATACCCCACCCCCTGCCTCAGGTAGCAAGTTCATTACCAAACTCAAGCAGGCAGAGACAAAATAAAGGTTAAGAAAGAAGAAACCCATACTCATGAGTCCAGACTCTCAAGAGAAGACATTTTCCGGAAACCCCCCCCCCGGAACTACAGGTGCGTCTGGGTGGGTGTCCTGTGGACCCCATGGACCTCGAAGAAAAAGAGTTAACAAAAGGTATGTCATACCATAACTCTTATTTTCTTCTTCGGGGTCCACAGCCATTACGTTGGGGATATCCCAAAGCACTAACCCTACGGGCGGGGTCGCTCCTGACTCTCGGAAGAGAGGAGAATCCTACGCCCGAAGGAGGCATCCTGAGAGGCAAAGGTGTCAAAGGCATAAAATTTGACAAAGGTATGGATGGAAGACCATGTGGCTGCCCTGCATAATTGCTCAGCAGAAGCACTCCGACGGGCCGCCCACGACGGACCTACCGCCCTAGTAGAATGTGCCGTTACTGAATCCTGCACCTGCATGCCAGCCTGTGTATAAGCCAATGAAATCGCCACGCTTATGACAACCATAAAGCACAAAGAGTGAATCAGACTTCCTCCATTTGCTCGTGCGTTTCACATAAATTCTCAATGCACGGACCACATCCAGGGAAGCCTCTCCTGTCGAGAGACTAGTGCCCTGAAACGCTGGAACTACTATTTCTTCATTAATATGAAATTTAGACACTACTTTCGGAAGGTAACCCTCCCTAGTATGAAGTACTGCTCTATCTTGATGAAACACCAAGAACGGCGCACGTAAGGAAAGTGCAGCTAAATCCGACACTCTACGTGCAGATGCTATAGCAAGAAGAAATACTGTCTTCGCTATTAGCCACTTGATGTCTATTGAATTTAAAGGCTCGAACGGAGGAGCCTGTAAAACCCCCAGAACTAGAGTCAAGTCCCACGGAACAACCGGGGGAACGAAGGGAGGCTGAATCCTCAACACCCCCTGAAAAAAAGCCCTTATATCTGGGCTCAGAGCAATTTTTTGTTGGAACCAGACCGAAAGAGCAGACACCTGTACCCTCAAAGAGGCCAGGCGGAGCCCCTTTTCCAAGACCGCTTTGAAGAAAATCAAGCACTCTGGAGATCAGAAATTTCTCTGGGTCATACCTTTTCAGTTTACACCACTGAAAGAAAGTATGCCAAATTCTATAGTATATGCGAGCTGAGGATGGTTTCCGTGCCTTCAGCATCGTCCGTATAACAGACTCGGAAAACCCTTTCTTCCTCAAGACGGAGGCCTCAAGAGCCATACCGTCAAAGATAGCCGATGAAAATCCGGGTACCAGCAGGGACCCTGTAGCAACAGATCCGGTCTCAATGGCAGAGGCCATGGAGTGTCTATGGAGAGAGACTGTAGATCTGTGAAGCAGTGCCGTCTCGGCCATGCCGGAGCTATTAATATCACGGTAGTGCCCTCTTGTTTGATCTTTCTGATGACTCTGGGAAGAAGGGCAAACGGGGGGAACAGATATACCAGCTTGTAATGCCACTTTACTGCCAGTGCGTCTACAAACTCGGCTCTCAGATCTCTGGTCCAGGATCCGTACCTGGGAACCTTGTTGTTCTTTCTTGACACCATAAGATCTATTTCTGGTAGACCCCACCTGTCCATGAGGTTTCGAAAAACCTGTGGATGTAGGGCCCACTCTCCTGCATTTATCTCCTGCCGACTGAGAAAGTCGGCCTCCCAATTCAGGACCCCCGGGATGAACTAGAGCTTTGAATATAGCTCTTCGTTCTAGGATGTTTATCGGTAGCCGGCTTTCCGCCACTGACCACTTTCCTTGGAAAGTGTGTGACCCCGTCATCGCCCCCCAACCCTGAAGACTGGCGTCGGTTTTGAGCAATGTCCAATCCGACACCCAAAAGGGGCGACCCTGCCTGAGATGCTTTGTCTGCAACCACCAGGACAGGGACAAACGCACCTCTGGAGAGAGACGCAGCAACTGAGACCTGATGGAGCGGCAATCCTTGTTCTAGCGAGACAGAATTAATTGCTGCAGTGGAACTGAGCGTATTCCACCATCCTGAAAGTGGCCACCATCGACCCCAGGACCTGCATGGCCACTAGAACAGATATCTGTATTTTGCGGAGCAATATGCGTATTCGCGATTGTAAGGCAAGAATCTTCTCCCCCGGCAGATATATTTTCTGCACCACAGAGTCCAATCTTGCTCCCAAGTGACACATCTGTTGTAACGGACAGGGTGACGACTTTTCCAGTTTATGATCCAGCCGTGACTGTACAGACATGCTACTGTCAGCCCCAAATGATCCTGTAACTGCTGCAGGGATTGCCCTAGCAACAGGAGATCGTCCAAGTAAGACAAGATTCTGACGCCTTGGCGTCTGAGACATGCCATCATCATCGCCATTACCTTGGTGAACAACCGAGGGGCAGTGAACAGGCCAAAATGTAGGGCCTGGAAATGAAAATGTTCCCCCCCTACCGCAAAAACGAAGACATTTTTGATGAGCCTGTGCGATTGGTATGTGGAGGTAGGCATCCTGTATATCCAATGATACCATATAGTCCCCTGCTCCATTGCCAACATAATCAATCGGAACGTTTCCATCCTGAAACCGGGGGCTCGAATAAATTTGTTGAGCTCTCTCAGATTTAGAATGGGCCGGTATGGCCCGTTCGGTTTTTGAACCAAGAACAGATTGGAGTAAAACCCCTCTCGGAACTGATTCTCTGGCACCGGAACCACTACCTCCGATGCTAGTAACGCAAGAATTGCTTTCTGAAGGGCCAAAGCCCTTTCTGAACCCTCCTGCGGGTTTATACAACAAAAAATCTCTGAGGAGGAGTCCTCCAAAACGTCAAAGCGTACCCTCGGGAGACGACTCCTCGAACCCAGGCATCCTCCGTCGTGAGGCGCCAGGGCTCTGAGAACCGAAGCAGTCGGCCCCCCAGGGCTTTCTGGGTCCCGCCTTTTTAGGTGGAAATCTCGCCAAGGGCTGACCCTTGGCCTTGCCCTGTGGCCGAAACCCCCGAAAGGACACCCGTCTAAGTTTAGACAAGGCTGCTGATGGCAGACCTGCCGTCTTTGAGGCTGCCATGGAGGCTACAATTTTATCCAATTCTGGACCAAAGTGCCACCACGGATTCCGCTGAAACCTTAGAGGAAAGAATCCCTGCATCCAAGGCGGCATCTCCCAGATAAGACGCCCCTTTTCTAATAAAGGAGATTATGTCCAGCTGCTCCTTCGAGGCATCTGGTAAAGACTCTGCTAGAGTTTTAACCAACTCCTCAATAGCCTTGCTACCCAAGCATTAGCCATTGCTGGACGGATGGCCGTTCCCGCCAGTGAGAAGATTGATTTGAGTCAACTCTCCAGTCTCCTATCCATGGCTTCCTTCAGTGAAGCCACTGGGATTAACAGAGTGGTGCGCTTAATCAGCTGCGCCATATGCGCATCAAGTGACGGTGGATTCTCCCACCTAGCACAGTCCTCTGCTGGAAAAGGATATAGAAGCGCCACTCTTTTGGAAGGATGGCTTTTCTTATCTGGACAGACCCACGCTTCTTCCATAAATTCTGATAAATGCTCAGACTTTCGGAATTCTGCCTTGACCACTTTCTGGCGTTTGAACAGGGGTGCCTTCGTAAACGGAGGATCCCCTTCCTCGATATTTAATATAGATTTCACAGCCCTAATCAGAAAGGGGACATCGGCTACTGGAAAATGATCATCCCCCTCCTCGGAGCTAGACTCCTGAGAAGAGTTCTCTGCCTGCTCCTCCTCCTCGGAGGCGCTGGAGTACTCACCTGTGTGAGAAGATAAATGGCGCCTGGATTTAGGCTGCTTTGATTTGACAGCCTGAGGAGGCTGAAAACCCCCCGAGGATGATGCCATAACCTTACAAGCACCAGGGTCCATCCAAGGCGGCCACATCATGGGCATAGGATGCATCTGCTGAGGCAAACCCCAAACCAGTGGTGCCGGGGCAGCCAGCCGCTCCGCCACCTGAGCCATAACCTGAGAAAATGATGACCAAGGAGGCTCAGGGCCTGTAATAGGCAGACTCAATTGGTGTGGTGGCTGTCTGAAACAGTTCCCACAAAGCCCATTTTGTAGAAAGTCCTGTGGGGATAAGCCTGCCTTGCAGGCTATACAGGATATCAGCAACGGGGCTCCCGCCACCTGACCCTCAGACTCCTTAGACATGTCAACTATGCCAAGGTTCTGAGTGTATATGTGCTGACTTTCTACTCTCAACCCACACACCTGTAGTAAGGGATAAGGGGAGAGACAGTGACAGTTTACAGAAATTACAGTTCTTTTACATAAGAAACAGTATCCACAGACAACAATCACATGTCATGCATAAACACATTCTGTGAGTCATACGCATATAAGCTCTTGCTACTATAATCAGCGCTAGGCTTAGTAGGATAGAGCCCTGTAAAAGCCTGAACCAGCAGTAGGAAAGGTATACAGGGAGACTGCCCAGCGTCCTGAAGGAGCAGCGTTCAGAGAGCAACTGACATACACGCTGGCTGCCCTATATGGAGGCTGGGAGGAGCAACCCACCCCGCTGAGCCAGAGGACTGGACTAGCGTGTGGATTGGGGGTGGGGCTGCCGGGGAAGCGGACCTCCCCTATACTGTTTGGACCTGCCCGGTAAACTGACATGGCCGCTGCCACAAGCCCCGGCTTGTCAGGAACATCATATCCCGGCGGTCTAGTGTAGACGACAGGCTGTTCTGTCCCTGACTGCAGCTAACCTCCGGCCAGTCCCACTGGCGGAGGCCGGACCGCCACTTGGTCCGGCGTCAGCAGCCGCTGCGACCACCCGCTTACCTGCCATCCCCTTTGATCCGGATACGGTCCATGGCATGAGAGCCCCTGCCGAAGCCCTAACCTTGGACCTGCCAAGGCTAGCGGTGCGGCGCCGGAGGAGGTAGTTGCAGCGGGTGGCCGGTGCGTCTCCAATCAGACGCAAGGCTGCTTCCAGGACAGCTCAGACCACCCGCCTAGATGGAGAGCAAAACTCTCTTTTTTTTACTCGTCTGCGGGACTGCTCCTGCAGTCCCACTGTCTATGTGGTGTACACACCAAACAGGAAGAACTGGCTACCTGAGGCAGGGGGTGGGGTATATGAGAGGCCCGATGCATTCTGGGAGCAGAGAGCTCGTTTTGTATTAACTGTTTGGTGACCGGGATTCATACCCAACGTAATGGCTGTGGACCCCATGGACCCCGAAGAAGAAAATGTATATTTTACCATTGCCAGGAGCAAATGTTCAGCTTTTTTCATTTTGAATGCGTTATAGATACTGACACTCAGAACATATTAAAGTAATATAATACTATTCAGCACAGTATAGGGCAATGAAGGCTATGGGCTACATTTTCTAACTTTTTTACATTAAATAGGCTTAGTCCATTGTGGCCACCTCTACCTCTTTCTTTACCAAATGTGGTAAACCATTACAGTGATCTCTTCTATTGTAGCCAGCATCTGGAATATGAATGTGTTATGTGATAAAACTTGCACCAAGTCGCCCCCCCCAATGCGCTTCGTCATCACACACAGGGTTGGGAAAGCTAATAAAATGGAAGCTGCAGACCTGATAATTCCAGTCCTCATGCGGTCACATTTCCTCACACAGGAGGCGCCTGTATTACAAAGTGCTTTGGGGAGCAGCTTGGCATATTCTCAACTTGGATCACATACAGCACGAATTAAAGTGTGAAAGTGATTATTCTTTACAATATTTTGTGTGTGTAATAAGGAAGCTTTTTAAAGTAAAATTCTTATAATCAGGGCCGTAACTAGGATAGTGCGACCTGTGCCATGGCACAGGGCACCGCAGGGCAGGGGGACTGTTTGGGGCTGTCAATTGTTTTTGTTTATTATCAGTCTTACTTGTAGCTTTCTCTTCTTTTATCCCCAGCATCTCCTGGCTGCCCCAGGAGTACCCCTATCTCTTGGCCCTTTTTCAGGTGTTCTATTTTATGTCCCTACTTAAAAAATGAAGGGGCGGGGGGGGGCGCCAATGCTCTCTCTGGCACAGGGCACCAAAAAAGTGTGTCGATATGCTGCATGTTGACATTTTGAACAAAGTTGTCCACAGTGTGAATGTTGACATGCAGACCCATTCGACATTAGTGTTAATATTCTGAATATCGACTAAATGACTGCATACCCACAGAAACAGAATAAGAAATATATGTTTAAAGGTATGACACTATATACTGTATGTGTAAATGTGAACAAAATGCAATATGTGTTTATAGAGGCATTGTACCAGGTGGTCATTAATGGTATCTTTATGGGCCTCCAAGGTTGGGTGAAACAATGTTATCCCATTACATGAATAGACCCAGATTCTTTATCCTCAACTTCATAAATGATTTCCTGCTATCGCCATCTTCAGGTCCTTATTTAAGAGTTCCATGGGGAAGTCTGGTGAATCTCTTTGCCAGTGTTACAACATAGATAGATTAGAAACCATATGTCTTGTGAAACACCCAAAAAGGTTTTATATCACTTAAAAACACATAGGGCCTCATTCAGACCCACTCGCAAGCGGCTGTCCGCTCGCAAGTGGGTCGATGGTGTGCACTGCGCATGCGCACGACGGAGGTAGCTCCGTCGTGCGCATGCGCCAGACGCGACGAGCAAAGGACTTTCCTTCGCTCGTTGTGTCTGATCAAAGGGGGCGTGTTGTCGATGTTGATTGACAGCACGCCCCCTTTGGTGGGCGTGCCGGGGGCGTGCCTGCCAGACGGAGGCGTTCCCAAGGGACCGCCTACCGTCAGAAGGCGGCCCCACTGACATCACTAGTGATGTCAGTGGGAGTGATTTTGGCTCTAATAGAGCCAAAATCACTCCAGGGCTTGTGGTCGAAAACCCCGACCACAGGCTTCTGGTCGCACTCGCGATGGTCAAGACCATCGCGACCATCATCCTGCACGCTCGTATGTGCTGTGGGTGGTGACCCACAGCTATATGAGCGTCCAGGAGGACGCTCCATTTTAAAGGAGGACGGCCCTCAGTATAATTAGATAGCAGGAGGAGTCGGCTAAATACAATGCAGTAGGATTATTTATTACCAGTGGCACTAATTGCCAATTGCCTCCCCTGGAAATCTGCTGACCCTTGGGAAGTCATCCTGTAATAGCCCACTCCGGAGGGAAAGGGATAAAGTTAACCAAATTGGCCTCGGCATGTCACTTGACCACAAGCCGAAAACCCATAATCACTGGTCATTCCCAGAGGCAGTGAAAACAGTCAGCTGTATGTGCTAGACATCTAGGACACGCAGGTGTGGATAAAAAGCCCATGGTGAATCTCCAATAAGGAGACAAATAGGAGTGGTGAAAAAAATAAGGAATAATGACATGTATGGACTATATTTCATTGCTTTACAATTATTATTACAAGCTTTTAGAATTACAGGATCTTAAAAAAATAAAAAGGGGATGTGGGGAAGCCATTTCGTCACACCCATTTGGATAGTCTCATGGCCAATTCGTTTTTTTTTGTTTGGAAAACATTGTGGGTAGAAATGGCTTTAATAGTGAGAGAGAGGTCATTAATAGAATATCTAGAGAGTTGGACCAATCAGTAGTCGATAATAGGATTTTTGGGTACTTACCGTTGAATCCTTTTTTCTGAGTCAGGCTGGGGGACACTATGGCTGAGGGACACTACAACCCATGGTCCATGGGTTGTAGGTGGGAAGGTGTGGATTTGGCACTAACACTGAAATCTATAACTCCTCCCCTCTGCAACCCCTGACTTCAGTACAACTTCAAAAGTGCCTGGTAAGGAGAACCAATAACCAATACTCAGTGACAGGGTCACTCCGAAATATAAAAATGAGATTGACGGTCAATACGACCCAAAATCATAACTCATACTCAATACAGCTGAGCGTGAGGGAGGGAACGCAGTGTCCCCCAGCCTGACTCAGAGAAAAGGATTCAATGGTAAGTACCCAAAAATTCTATTTTCTATTTCGTCTAGGCTGGGGGACACTGGACCATGGGATGTTCAAAAGCAGCCCCCATGGGAGAGAACGCTCAGATAGCCCAACCGTAGAACTGTACGCCCAAAATGGGCATCCCCGGAGGCAAAACATTAAACCTGTAGAACCGCACAAACGTGTGGACAGAGGACCAGGTAGCTGCGTAGCAAATCTGTTCAGCCGAGGCCCCGTGACACGCTGCCCATGAGGCCGCCACGGCCCTAGTGGAATGAGCCAACACCCTAGCTGGTGCTGGGCGCCCCGCCTCTGAGTAAGCCCTTGAAATCACTGAACGGAGCCATTTTGTAATGGTCTGCTCTGTGGCTGGCCCGCCCTGTTTGTGGGCATTGTAGAGAATCAATAGTCTGTCTTACGTACAGTCAGGTGCATAAATATTGGGACATTGACAGAATTTTCATATTTTGGCCTCTATTCACCACCACAATGGCTTTGAAATGAAACAAACAAGATGTGCTTTAACTGCAGACTTACAGATTTAATTTGAGGGTAGTTACATCCAAATCAGGTCAACGGTGTAGGAATTACAATGGTTTCTATATGTGCCTCCCACTTTTTAAGGGGCCAAAAGTAATGGGACTATCAACTCAAAAGCTATTTCATGGACAGGTGTGGGCTATTCCTTCGTTATTTCATTATCAATTAAGCAGGTAAAAGGTCTGGAGTTGATTCTAGGTGTGACATTTGCATTTGGAATCAGTTGCTGTCGACTCTCAATATGAGATCCAAAGAGCTGTCACTATCAGTGAAGCAAGCCATTGGATCCTCAGTGGTCGGCCTGCCAGGAGGGCCTGAGCCCCACACAGTGCCTGATAAATAGCCCGGAGCTCCAGCATATTTATTGGGAAACCTATCTCTGACGACGACCAGGTCCCCTGGAGACAGAGGTTCTCCGTCACCGCTCCCCAACCTCTGAGACACGCGTCTGTAGTGACAATAATCCAGTTGGGAGTCACCAGGGACTGACTCTGGAGAAGGTGATCGGTAATCAGCCACCAGCGAAGTGACTGACGAGTGCTGTCTGACAGAACCAGCAACTGAGAAGAAAGGTCGTCTGAGCGTCCCGTCCAACTCCGGAGAATCTCCCACTGGAGAATCCGTGAATGGAAGCGGACATACTGGATGGTCTTGAAGTTAGAGATCATCGCGCCTAGTAACCTCATGCCCAGCCAAACAGATGGCCGAGGGGCAGACAGCACTTTCCTGACTAAGTCCTGAAGGGCCCGGGCTTTGGGCTCGGGCAAGAAAACTCTTTCCAGTGCTGTATCGAAGATCACCCCCAAAAACGACAGACGTTGGCATGGCCTGAGGTGACTCTTCTCGAGATTCAGTATCCACCCATGATGCTGTAACATCTGCACCGTGTGATCCAGGTGGAGCTCAAGTTGGACAGCGGAATCCACCTTTACTAGCAAATCGTCTAAATAGGGAATCACCGTTATTCCCTCAGAATGCAGTAAGCTTGCCATTGCTGCCATGATCTTTGTGAAGACCCGCGGAGCTGTAGCCAAACCGAACGGCAGAGCCAGGAACTGGTAATGGGCTCTTCCGAACCTCGAACCTGAGTAGAGACTGATGCCCCGCACAAATTGGTATGTAAAGATATGCATCTCTGATGTCGATAGACACCAGAACCTCGTTTGCCGACATACCCTGGATCACTGATCGGAGCGACTCCATGCGAAACCGATCCACCCACAGGCTGGCATTCAAAGTTCGTAGATTCAAAATCGGCTAATTAGAGCCATTGGGTTTCTGGTCTAGGAACAAGCTGGAGCAAAACCCTTGTTCCTGTTGACACTGTGGAACAGGAACTATAACCCCTTCTGAACAAAGGGAACCGATAGCCTGGTTTAAGGCCCGTCTCTTCTCCGGCTCCCTGGGTAATGCTGTAGCGAAGAAACGGTGTGGCGGCTGCCCCTTGGGTCGATCACATAACCTCGGGAGACAATGCCCCTTACCCAGGCATCTACTCCCGAAGCTACCCACCTGTCTCAGAAAAGAAGGTGATGGCCCCCTACCTTCCCTGAGACTGGATGGGCTGAGATCCTGTCAGGTACTCGGCTTCTCAGATGCCCTAGCAACCGGGCGCCTGAATGTGCCAGAGAATCTACCCGGGGGGCAGAACCCCTACTGGGAAAATAGCGTCCTCTGGCCCCCTGACCTCTAATCGTTCCCCTTCCTCGAAAAGAAGAACGGAACTCGGAAACGTGAGCCTTTTAGCTTCTGGGGCACCACAGGCAGAAAAATAAACATAACATTACAAATAAAGGAAAAAGTCCCTAAGCTAAACCAGGGTGCAAAAACGTGCCTCTCTCCACAGGCACTAAACTTACAGTTAAGTCAGGGGTTGCAGAGGGGAGGTTATAGATTTCAGTGTTAGTGGCAAATCCACGCCTTCCCACCTACAACCCATGGTCCAGTGTCCCCCAGCCCAGACGAAAGAGAAAACATAATTATCACGAGCTCGTATAATGTTGGACTGGCAAAAGGGCTAAAGGATAGGAACTAATAACTGTAAATTGACTAAAGGCTTCTGCAAATGTCTAAGATCAATGGTCCTTAACATTAAGTAAACCTCCAATAATTGAAGAAATAAAAAGCCATGTCGCCCTCAAAGTCATCATTACCGATTAATGCCAAATAAATAGATTTATGTGCATTACGTCATAATTTGTGTTGTAGAAGATGCCACACCCATCCAGTGGTCCAGAGAAGTGGGTTATGTCTAACTCTCAAGAGCTCCTGATCATGTTGGTGTAGAAAGAAAGAGATGTTGATGCCAGGCAGGACATTTTTTTCCAACGAAAATAAATTTTACTACCCTGCAACAAATCCCGGAGATGATGTAGTATGATAGCATGATTATAATTTTCAAAATTTGGAAAATAAATGCCTTCATAGGTTCTTGGATGATACAGTTTTACATGGCTGATACGAGGACGACCTCCCTTCCAATGAAATCCACGGAAAATAGCTGTAATGTGTTGGACATCTTTGCATATTAGAAGAAGTAGGAGGGATTAGAGCAAATATAACAACCTAAAAACTTGAAAACGTGTCTGGTATTTCGGGGTGGGGGGGGCGGCAATATGGAGTGTTTTAAATTGTGTTAAACATCAAGTGTTTTAAACATCGCACGTGGTTGCAGCAGGCACTTTTTTTTTTTTTTAATAGTGCGCTTTTACGACACGAAAATATACTTACACCCATTTCAACGTACCCCAAATTTACGTGGAACAGTAATTTCATGGAAAAAAAAATAGCTTTCTATCATTTTTCGGATATGCAAATTACAGTCAATAAACGCAATTTAAGTACCGTAAATACATTTATTACGGCCAATAATACATTTCTAATTTATTTTCCTATGTACGTCGGCCATTTTTTTGGGGTACAGATGAAATTTCAAAAAGGGAGAGTTCTGATGGATATCGATGAGGAGGAGTTCCATGGTCAAGTAAGATAGGAGGGGCAAGAGAGGGCAACCCTGCCGAGTATCTCACTGAAGTGTTAATCTATCAGGTCTCATACCATTTATTACAAGAGAGGTAGTAGGAGGGCAATAACAATAATGGATCTAGGCAATAAAAGAGGGGTTAGTCGCGAGCTTCCAAGACTGCATACAAATGATGCCATAAAATGGAATGAAATGCCTTTGTGTATCAAGGCTGAGGAGAAGAGCATCAGAGCGAGAATGAGCTGAGGGAGCGAGAATGAGCGGAGGCTGCAGCAGTGGCTGCGATTGTGGTTGTAATCCCTACCACATGATGTTGTCCTTTAACAAAGCCTAGTTGGTGTGAGATGAGAAGTCTGGTAGGATAAACAGGAGTCTTGTTGCCATAATTTTGGATAGAATCTTAGTATCTACATTTCACAAAGCTATGAGTTGGTTTCGGGAGCAGTATAGTATGAGAATCGGTAAAAGTGTGGGAAATGATGGGGTTTCATGTTGAGTAGTTCGTTACAGTTCTAGAAGAGCCGAAACCCGGTTATGATGGAGAAATTTGTATTAATCTCTGAGACGGCCATCTGGGCCTGGAGTTTTGTAGAATGCTAGACGTTTAATGGTAAAATGTAATCTGTTATTTCACCCTCCAAATGTGCCTACTGGGAGGCCAACAACAGATGGAGAATGATCTCTGAGAAGCCTAAAGCGAAGATCAAAGTCAACTGGAGAGTCACTATAAAGATCACAATAGGGGCTATATTTACTAAAGTGAGAGTTTTTAGAAGTGGAGATGTTGCCCATAGCAACCACTCAGATTCTACTTAACTAGCATCTTCTAAAAGATAATAGATAGAATCAGATTGGTTTCTATGGGCAACATCTCCAATTCTAAAAACTCTCACTTTAGTAAATTTACCCCTTGGAGTCCTGATGCAATGTAAGTATGTCTTTGGAAGAGGTAGATGATAAGGAGTTTGTGGAAGGATGTTTGCTACCTACAATATAATTGTATTTATGCATAGGTTTTCTCATTCAACAGCGATAGTATTTGTGTTTATTAAGAGAGGGAATTATGTGCTTTGATTAATAAAAAAGACATTCTAGGAGCTGTTTGGCCTGTTTATAAAGTTTAAGGTTATCAATTGAGGGGCTTGTGGTGTAAGTATAAAAAACAGAGACCAGGTCTAATGTAATTAAATATAAATTTGTTCAGCTTCACATTTTTTCCTTGAAACGTATCCAATGATCTTACCACATAAGACTGCCATAGAAGTCTCCCAAAAGAGGACAGGGTTTCCCAGTGGTCTATACTGTCATCTAAATATTCACTCCAAACAGCATTAAAAATGTCTTAAAGTCGTAGTCAGATAAGTATGAAGGAAACCACCATTGACGATTAAAAGAATGTGCCGATGTAGGACAGAGGGACAGAGATAACGGGACATGATCAGAGATCAGAATATCATGTAGTTCAACACTTCTTAATTGCTTAAGAAAATGGTCAGATAAAACAATGTAGTCAATGCGAGAGAAGGAACAGTGCACCTCTGAGTAAACTACTTTGAGCTGTATGGGACGGAGATATGAGAATCAATTCAAGATGCTTCAAGGATGAAAGAGGCAGAGGAAACCCAGTGGTTTACATGTGAGATCACCCTCCTTCGTTTAATTGGTTAATTAAGGCTTTCAGCATTCCAGAAGATAACCTTTAGATCAGGGGTGGCCAATAAGCGGCCTTCCAGCTCCTGTTAAACTACATATCCCAGCATGCCCTGCTAAAGTTTTAGCATGACCTGATAGCAAAACAGTGGCAGGGCATGGTGGGATGTATAGTCCCATTATACAACTCATTAGCACACAGGCACCGTAGCAATATATAAAGGAAACAATGATGCCACTCAAGCCTCCTGGGCTCACAGAGAATTCTCTTCTGAGCATATGTGGGTCCCAACCAGTTCCACCGCTACATGCTTAGGAGATGACACGGACCTGCTCTTCTGAAAGGGGATCTTTGGTAAGCTGACCTGAAATTGCCTTTTATCTGTGCTTTCCAATAAGCAGTGTCTACAAAATGTAACAGATTTTGCAAAAGAAATCTCACAAAGCATAGTAGCTAAGTACTTAGACCGCCACTTCCAAGCAGTTTGAAAAACTTCTGCAGAGCCCAGATAAAATGGGAATGCCAACAGTCACGTGCACTCTGCACCACCCCCATTTCATTTGTGTACATGAAGCTGTGCATTGCTGAGGATATTTTTATATGGAATGCACTAATTTACCCCATTATCTACAGTGAATAATCCATACATCAATGTACAATTATATATTAAACAAAGCACAGAACAATGAGTAACAGCATTGGAGCGGAATTCAGATATGACCTTCTGAGTACATAATACAGATATTGTATTACTTAATATTATAAAATGCAAATGTGTCACTGATCACCATGTGCAAATAAGTCATAACCATATGCTCTTACTCTGTACGGGGTTAGTATGACTCTGCCTTTCTTGGTCCCTCGAAAGACATCTGGTGTGTTCTCCATGTCACTAAACGTAACCTCCACATGTTCATAGGACATCAAAACACTAAAAGAAAACAGAGAACAGCTGCTACTGGCCACAGAACTAACAATCCAATTCTGAATATGTTTGCCTATTTTGTTGTTTGTAACCAATGTCACAGCTGGGGTGCACTGACAGCTCAAGGGCCTCCTGAGCCTGAAATATGCAGAACAAACAGGCACTCACCAAATGAGCTTCTTACCAACAGGCAATTATTTAGAAGTCAAACAGAATGTGACATTGTTAACATTTGTAAAGTATGGTGGTCGCTCACATCAGCTTAATGATATTGCCCAGGTGCTTGTAAACGGCGGGGTTTACATTGAACCACAGAAAAAAAGAGATTCCCTTCAGCACACTGCAGCAATATTAGCAAAAATACTTGAATCCTACATGATAATAGCAATCGGAGTTGCTCTGGCTGGGCCTTTTCAGGGCATCACCACTTAATTCACATAGATATTTTTTTTCTCACCTTTCTATTTGTTTGTTTATTATTTATGCAATTTTAATTCTTTCTTCTATTAACACGTATTGATTATCTTGACACATCTATACTTTACACTTCACTATCACCTTTCTTCCATTTTTCGTGTGATGCCCTGGGAGTGGTCCTTGGCTGGATTCCTTTGGGCTGCCCTGCGCCTCAGATGTGAACCCCTTAATGTTAGGGACACCGGTATAGAGGAGCCTTGACGCTGGCCCGGTGCTTAATCATATATTTGCAAATGTATGCAACTAATACCTCTGAATTGCTATTATCATGTAGGATTCAAGTATTTTTGCTAATATTGCTGCAGTGTGCTGGAGGGAATCTCTTTTTTTCTGTGGTTCATTGTTAACATTTGGTCAGAATTATGGACCTTTGGCCATACATGGCCATCCATCCCTATTAAAAATCCTTTAACTGTGAGTATACAGAGATGCCAAGGACGGTCCAGCTCTGAGTTATAAGGATAATCCACAAAAACATTTAATTCATTGAAATGAGTTATTCAAATTATGGTGGATAAATTACAAACTAAGTATTGAAAAGATTATCAATATATTCGCCAACTACAAAAACTTAAACCCACATTGCATGAAGAAGCATACTTCCCAACTGTTCCTATTTCAGTGGGACAGACCAGCTTCTTCAACTGTTCCGTTGTCCCACCTGGGGCAGCGATGTCCTGTTGGCAGGGGAGAGGTTGGAGGGGACGCATCGACAAACACTGTGCCAGCCTTTGCTGGGGACTATCCAGCAGCCCCCAGCATGACGAAAACGTGTGCCTGGCTCGCAGGTATGGTATTTCCTGCAAAGGCCATGACCCCTTGTGCATAAGCCACGTCTATCATTTTGCATTTGACCAGAACTCAACTACACAAATGTTGGGAGTTATTGGATAGTGTTATAAAGTAGCTATTGTGATTCTAGAAACAAAAATAAATAGCATTCTATTCCGGTGTTCTCAGAGCGAGAATGTTTTAACCCATGTTGATTGACCACTGAGGGGCAGATTCAATAATGCACCAAAGCCAATGGAAAGGGTCCTGACAGCTTCCGCGTGTTACCTGCAGAAGGCAGATCCTGCTCGCAGCCTATAGAAATGCAAACAATATCTGCTTACCGTAATGCGTGGGAAAATGTCCCTACGGGACTGATTCTGAGTTGGGACTCAAAAGCAAAAACAACACATAACTGTGAACCTAGACAAACCATGTAGCAATTCAAGGGGTGGAAGTATATTTGTGTTTTCATGCAGGGTAAATACTGGCTGCTTCTGCATGTAGCCCACAAATACTGGACAGCTTCATTTTTACACTGCAATTTAGATTGGAGTTTGTACTCAAATATAAATCCCTCTGCACATTTTACATCTGCTCCACCTGCAGTGCAACATGGTTTTGCTAAGATGCAAAGTTACTTGCTTTATTTGGTTTGTTACATACACTGAGAATTAGCCCCTAAATCATACTAGACTACTTTCCCAGAACGGCAGAGAGACTCCTGAAAATCAGGTGGTGCACTCGGCTGCCCGGAAGAATGGGCAAGTCTTCCAGAGCCGGACACCACCAGCGGCCCACACCATAATCGTAGCCCCGCAACACACTTTACAATGTCTGTAATATTGGCACTGTATAGCGGAGGCGGAGCCACGCGATTGCACCACCACACCACCTACTTATGCCGCTGGCACACCCCTTGCTGTGCAAACCTGGCTGCCTTCTACCAGTGGGTGCAGCCAGAAAGTGGGCAAATATGCCCTAATTCCTGCTTACCAATGGATTACAGCTATATGCCCAGGAGGAAAATCAATCAGCACCTGGTGTCGTTGTCATCCTCTTATCATATATATGTATACAGATATCCAGAGTCTTGCTGGAATGAATGAATTAACTCGGTTCTCACGATCACTAAGACTTCATGTTTTCCAGGTCACTGAGACTGTGGGGCCTATTCATCAACACTAAAATAAAGTTTTTAAGGACATTTTCCTTAAATAACGTTATTTTAGTATTCATGAAGCCACTTAGCAAGTAGATATCAGTGTTATCTCCTGTGCTAAGTCCCCCTCCATTCATTTCCACACTCCCCATACATTAGTATGGGGATATGGAAATTATGGTATTCATCAAATTCCAAAAATTATGTATTTTCGGAATTTGATGGAGTTACTATTCGCCACTGTGAGGTGGCGAATAGCAGGACAGACTTACCTGCTTCCAGCTGTGCAGGTCCCCCGTCGTCTCCCTCCGGCGCTCTGATGCATCCTCTGGCTCCGTCTGCTATGCTGACATTGGCCCTGATTCAGAGCCGCTCATAAGCTGCCGCTCGTTCGTTCTGACCGATGTTCGCACATCTGCGCATGCGTACGGATTTTATTACGCATGCGTGAACCAGTCAGTGCGGACGAAAATCGTTTGTTCGCTATATAGCGAATGCCTGCTATTTTGAGTGACAGAAGGAGACGTATGTGGGTGGTAACAGGGGAAGGTGTTTGAAAACGGGGGAGTGGAATTAGAACGCAGGCGTGCTTAAAGGTCAAAACGGGCGTTTTAAGGGAGTGCATAATTAATATAGCAGCGTCATTGACCACGTCACTTGTTTTTTTTTTACTCAGAACTGCTCGCAAAATAGCGGTTGAAAAAACCAGCCACAAGAATAGCGAGCAGTTCATACGCTGTTCGATGTACTCGATTAATCTAATAAATAGCGGACATGACCTATGGTGCGAGCGGCAAGGGGGCGTATTTTTCAAAATTACAACCGCAAGTTTTGCTCGCTCGTTCAGACTTAGAGGCGTGAACAGACCGCAATGAGCGAACGGTTCATTTGAATAGCCACCCCTTGTTTTAGAACGAACGACCGCAAATAGCGAGCGGCTCTGAATGAGGGCCTTTGTGTTCTACCAGCAGAACACAATAAAGTTTAGAAAAAAATTTTTTCCCCTAAACTGCACTGTGGGCTACTGGGAGACCACATGACAGACCAGCAGGACGGAGCCGGAGGCGCTGCAGCGGGCAGGTAAGTGCAGGACTGGGGGAGGCGAGCGGAGAGGGGTTGGGGGGGTTCACACAAACTTACCGCAGCTGTAAGTAGTGCTGCGCATGCGCTGGGTTTACGATTGTAACAGCGCATGCGCAGCACGGATTGCAGCTGCGGTAAGTTAGAGCAGGCAGGGAAAACTATCTATTTCCCGAAAAGCTGTCATCGCAAAAGTTACAGCTTTTCGGAATAGATAGTTATAGGGAGAAGGAATGATGAATTCCTCCGGTAATTAGGTAGAACTCCATGCAAGTTCTAAACCTAACTACCTCCCTCGATATTTTAGGTATGATGAATAGGCCCCTCGGTCAGTCAAGAACAAATGCACCTCACCTTTTAAAGTGTGAGTTAGTAATGAATACACATGTGCACTAGAAAATGGGAACTGTTAGGGCTCCAATAAATAACGAAACTAGTTACCACTGGTATAATTATTTAAGTATTACAGCATCTCACAGTGAGATTATTACCCAGCGGATCACAGAAGCCAGCAGAATGAGTCTCTTTACAAAAGATGCCTCTTGCTACATTAGCATAATTTTGCAGATTATTACCCAGCAGGTATTCACCATCACTTACCTGTCCGATGAGGTTAGGCAAAGTAAGGCAAGGTCCAGCAGTGTCTCCCATATCTGCAGGGTCCTCTCCTGTGTTGCCGGCAGCTTAATGCTGCTGGCGATGGGATAATGTCAAATGCACATGCACTGTGTTTATAACTTGTTAAATGAAGTCCACAGCATTTACTGTTGTAGAATTTGTATTAGACAGGATACTGCTCACAGGGCCCGATTCAGAGTTGTACAGAAAACCCAATGATTTGTGTACAACTCTGATATTTTTGGGCATGTGCGAGAGCCACCGTGCGCATGTGGTGTGATACAGCTGCGGCTCCGGTCACAGTGTCAGAGAAGCCGCAGCCAGATTGACATTTAGGGGTGGGGTGGTAATCACCAGGGTCCCAGAAAATAGGGGTGTGTTGCCCCCATTTTTTTTCTTTACTGGCCCCGGTTGCGTGATTTTCCCGGCCACCCCTAGTAACCTGAGGGTTACTCAGATGGGCGATGTTCACGCAAGTGATCCGATGGCTGTGTCCAAGGACACAGCAGCGGATCACAGAAGCCAGCAGAATGAGTCTCTTTACAAAAGATGCCTCTTGCTACATTAGCATAATTTTGCAGCACCGGCTGCAACAACAGTCGCAGCTGCTACTGCTTAGAGAACCACTGTGAATCAGGCCCATAGTGCACGTATAATGTAGCCAACCTATGGCTCAGCAAACAAAAAATCCACAATGGTATGATTGGTCCACAAGCTATCCAGCCTGAGGTTCCAAATTGCTTCAATTTAGGGAACAAAGTTTATATTGGCACCTGTCCCAGGTAGAGAAACCAAGTCAATCAATGTGCAACATGTGGCAACAAAGCAAAGTTCAATGTCCTTTCTATAAAATCTACATTTGCAAAATCACAAACCTCCAAGAGCTGCTGCCATGCCTTATTCAGATCCCATCACACACACAGAAAATGAGCTATAGAAACAGAGTGATGGTTACTTGCATATAGAATTAATTTCCCATTCAGAGTAATACTGTGGTTATTATAAGTGCAAAACACTGAGACGTCCGAAAACAAATGCAATCCTTACTGTTAAGGTGCCTACACACTAGGCGATCTGGTCACGATCCGATATCGTGTCCGATTTCTCCCCCGGCAGCTCCCCGGCAATTGTGGGCACAATTTGGTGTTAAAAGTTATTCAAATTGGCCCACGATCTATCGCGCATCCTAACTATTCCAGCGCATCGTGACTGAGATTTTCATATCTTGCCTGCAGCAGGCAAGATCTGATGATGCGATCTACGACCATCGACATCTTGATCACGAGTGGACACTCACGATTAGGACATATTTTATACGATCTGTCGTTCCGATGCGTCAGATCGTGTAAAAAAAATCGCCTAGTGTGTAGGAACCTTTTCCTTGAATTTTAGAGGAGAAACCAAGCTATGAAAATTGATAAGTACAAGAAATTACAAAAGTATCATAAATGCACCTTCTGTAGCATGGGATATTGGCACCATAATTCCTTCCCACAGAACATCATACATTTATTAGAATAAGCTGTAGTAACATTGAAGTGATTCCAATGCAATACCACTTCCAGTAAGCTCACCACAAGCTGAATAAGTGGACCTTCTTGTGAATATTATATATATATATATATATATATATATATATATATATATATATATATATAATTAGTTTTACTTTTGTAGAACACTTTACTTTTTTTGTGCCAAATACTATGAAGACCGCATAGTACATTTTGCATATAGCATGCACTGCAGTGCCTGTGCGTAAGCATTAGCAATGCATTAATAACTGCTGGTAGGTCTACTGCTCTGACAGTACAGGTGCACATTACAGTCTCCGCGATCCCTGACTGGTCAGCAGCCTTGCCCATCACACACAGACCCGCCCTAACTGACACTGCGTGATGCTATGGGGACCCCGGAGGGTGTCAGGCGGCTGCAGTGACAGGGCGACAGCGGCCACCTCTGTGTCCGTGCTTCGTGTGCTCACTCACCTCTCGCTGTTGTTAACTACGACGCCTCCGCCATCCAGATGGTTTCTGTTCAGCGCCATGTTGCAGACACGCAGAGACACACCTCCCGCACCTCGCCTGTAGCCAATCAGTGCACACAGCGATACTGTCACCTAGCAACCGCCCTAGCCACGCCCTTTTTCCCATTATGTAGCTTTTGGAACGGTACAGCGCTACTGCTGCGACGATCTGATTGGCCTGCAGAGACCCAACACCCGGAAGTGGACGAAGTACATCTACTAATGGGGAGGGGATTTATCCGCAACCCAATATTTGCCTGGGGGGGTGCAAATTTAGGATGGGTGCTGTACATGTACACTGTATTCATACATTACACACAGTAGTACTGCTATGGAAAAGTGCCATTAAGTAAAGGATATCTAATTATTATATTTGTAACTGTAAGCTGATCACTTTGGGCCATATTCAGTTTTCGCCTGGTTTTTTTGGTGAAAATATTGCCTAAAAACTTTTCGCCTAATTCAATTCCATGACGATTTCACCTAAGCGGAAACTCAATGCATTGAATTCGGCAAAAAATATCAATGAATAGCAGGTGAAAAGAAGTGCAAAATCTTTATTCTGGGGTGCAAACATGGGGAAAAGACTCAGAACCCTTGGGACAGCCCCCCAAAGGACAAATCTGCAACAACAACAACAAAACCAAAGAATATCCCTCAAAAAAGATGTCATTTTTGGGGTCAAAATGTAAAAAGTGGTGGGACAAGCATAAAAACTAGTGAAATAGGCTTCTTTGGGGGCTGCAAGGAAGGGTCAGGTGTTTTTGGGATTGCAGGTGCATGCAGTAGGTGGCTTTTTCAAATTTTTAAAAAGTTAACTTTAGAGACATAAAAACATGCTAGCACCCATTTTCAGGTACCCCAAATTTGACAGGACAACTTATTTTCACCAAAAAATACAGCTTTATGCCATTCTTCACCACTTTTACAAAGACGCTAATAGCAAGCAATTTACACAACTTAAGTACCCAAAATAGCTTTATTATGGCTATTAGTGCACATCTATATTGATTTCCTATGTTAATGTATCTTTTTCTGGGGTACAGACTGATTTCCCCGATTCTTTCAGTAACTTTTCGCCTGTTCCGCATTCGCCTATTTCCGTTTTCGCCTGTTTTGCAATTGAATTAGGCGAAAAGCGGGGACGTGCACGGAATGAATTCGCCTCTGAAACAGGTGAATGAGGCGGAAAGTCGGACAGGCGAAAAACTTTCTGACTTTTCACCTCTAATTGAATACGGGTCTTTATCTTCGAATGTACAGTTGTGTTGCCTTAGGTTTGCTTACTTTCCAGCTACACTTTTCTTGTAGCTGTAGTATATTATATATTGAAAATTGTACCACACAGTAAATAATGCATTTTTAAAACATGATTGGAACAAGTGAAATCGAGGAAAATGATTCGACTAGAGGCCGGTGCCCTCGGTGATGGAAGATAGAGCCAGTAGTGAAAAAACAAGTTAGCTTGTTCTAGGGTAGGAATAGACCTGTAGGATTAGAGGTATTTGGGATCAAGAAGGAGTGGGCCTAATCACATGTGATAACTGTTTTTTTTTCAAGAAACGAAATACACAAAATACACCTGTCAAAGGAAATACAAAACCTCAAAGAAAGTCACTTCATATTTCAGGATTTGGACTGAATTAATTGAATTCAAAATAAAGGTTTAATGGATTGCAACAAACGTATTGATTACAGGCTTTGGGTGCAGGTTCGGACTGGGCTGCTGGGGTATTCCCCAGTGGGCCCCACTGACTCAGAGCCCCGCCCTCTACCACAGGGGGCGGGGCCTATGGCGCTACTGCTTTCTAACATAAATCATAAGAGGCTGGGGAATGGGTATGGGATGCCTCCTGTCACAATACCGACAGCGGCACCCCGACAGGGGTCAGGTACATATACTTACCCTTCCTCCTTAAGCTTCCCTTCTTGTAGCCTAACCCACCCCACCCCGCACCCTAATCCTCCCTGTTAGTGCATAAACCTAAGTTTCCCCCCTTCGTGCCTAAAACTAACCCTCTCCCTTAGTGCCAAAACTGGTATTCTGGTTATAGCTTAAAACCAGGTAAGTAATAATTGTAACGACCAGGCTCCAGAAGTCATAGGGATTAGAATCTATAGTTATAGTCACGCTGGTCTAGCTTGGTTACAGAGGTCAACATTGTAAAGTCTGAAATGTATGTACGGTGAGGAAAAATAATAAACAAACATTTTCAGTAGTGCCGTTACATTAAGGAGCCCACCATATAATACAGAGAAAAATCACAGTGATGCCTATACAATGCAGAGAACACATAGGGTTCAATCCTACTAGGTGTGAGTAGCGAGTTTGTTACTTGAAACTTGCAGACTTCGCACTAATGCGGGCTCTCGAGAACTCTCCAATCCAATTGAAAATGCCTATTTTTGGTACTCGCAGCATAGGGGTGCAAATTGACTGCCAAATGAGATGTGAGATAAGTGCATAAAAAAGTGGGGAGGCCATCATGGACCCCCCCCAAAATGGATAATTTCTTTAGCAGGACCATATAGAAGGCTGTTTGCATTAGGAAGGTACTGTAGGTTTTAAATGGTTTCAAATGGCTGATTTGTGATCTTGGTGTACTTTGAGGGCACCTTGAAAAATTTTAAAAATATTTTTTTCAATTAAAAAAATAATGTAATTAAATTTAGAGTGCCTAAACTAATGAAAAAAAGTTAATTTGGGTCAAATTTGAGGAATTTATTTTTTTTGTACCCCCAAAAATGACATGTAATTATTGGACTAATTAATCTAATTGGAAACTTCCAATTGCCTAATTAGTCATTAGGAAGGGGGGGGTCCAAGGGGTTCAGCACAGGGTAGCGACATTTTAACCTTAAAAAAGTTTCACTGGTTCAGTGCAAGTTGCAAATTGGATTGCAAAATGAATTCGCTGTGCGAATTCAAAGAGAAAATAGCAACTCGCACCTCACAATTCACACCTAATAGGATTGACCCCTTATAATGCAAAGAACATAACAACAACCATATAATGCAGATAGCATCGCAGTGATCCCGATATAATGCAGAAAACATTTCTACGAGCAGAGCCGGATTTAGACATCAGAGGGCCCTAGGCAAGATACCGGTTTGGGGCCCCCTCCTTCAAAACAATCCATAGCACTATATTTTCTTTCTTGATTCATGCCACGGTACAGCACCCTGAAGAAAATGTCCGTTGTGGTCTTGAAAGTCAGCTATGTATGTACAGCTTCAAGGAGTCCAGCCGCTGCTGCCCCCGCTCCACCAAACACACTAACCAGCGCTTGCGGTAACTCACACAGGCTTCACCCGTCCTGTCTCCTCAGCCACTGCCAGGTAAAGTTCAGCAGCACTTTTGATATGGCAGCACCAGCAGGCACAGGGGAGTTAGTGCTGCATTAGGGTGTCACAGGTAATGCCGCTAGCAACCTCCCATATTTATATATATATTCCTCTCATAAATATATGTGTGCATGCACACAGGTTCAGGTTGTTAGTCATAGGGACAGTATTGTCAGAGCCCAGGCTCCCTTTTGAGTTATCCTAACCTCTGTTTAGAACTTGAAGGAGGCCTGGCCCATTCAAAGCACCACATACTGTCCTCTTCACTGCCTGTCTCCCAAGATTTAGCACCCATCATCCCTACCCCTCACCCTCACAGTTCATGCTAGATCCCAGTTTGCAGAAGGACCTCTGACATCACAACCATGTGACCCGTGACAGCAGGGGGAGAGGTAAAACAGGTGAGCTTGCCACTGTACTATCCTTGTGGACATACTGTAGAGTGGGAATAGCAACCTTTGGTGAGTGAAGTGAGCCTGCAAGGGTACACTCTGGGCCCCATGTTCTGAACCTTGCTCCTCCCCATCACAGGTGATATCAGTGGTCCTGCAGCCCACTTCATTTTAGACCTAACTCTCCCCTCACACAGACCCCTCTCAATATAGACCCCTATCCCCTCACAGCACAGACTCTTCTCAGCATAGACCCCTCTCCCCTCACAACACATACTCCCCTCAGCATAGACCCTTCTCCCCTCACAGCACAGACCCTACCCTCACCGACTCCTCTCAGCAGCCACAGACCCCTCCCCCACACCCCTCACAGTTCAGAGCCTTTCTCCCCTCCCCACCAGCAAATTTACCTGCCTGGGACTTTGTTGCCTTTCCACAGCGCCGGCGGACATGCATGGCTTGCCTCTTCGAGTAGCTCCAGCCTCCTTCACAGCGGGGGACCAAGTGAGTGACAGTCAATCACGGTCACTGACTGCAGGTGCAGCGGCACCCTCTTCACAGTTGTGCTCCATTCATCAGCATCCCCGACACCTTCCTGCTTATTGATAGCGCCAGCCCGCCCCAGCATTCAACTCCGCCTCCTCCTCCCCAGCTGAGCTTAGTAGCAGGGCCTTCGACGTGCTGCTGCTGCTACTACACTGCCAGTATGTGTGTCATTTCTCCCCAGCTGGTGCTAGTAGCAGCAGGTAATAACAGCGCAAAGGGCTCTCCCCAGGGACAGTCTTCGAGGGGGCCCATCCATGGGACCTGCTGGGCCCTAGGTGGCCGCCTATGTTACATAGCGGCAAATCCGGCCCTGCCTACGAGCCCCATATAATACAAAGAACATTGCAGTGGTCACTATATAATGCAGAGAACATCACAACGATCACCATATAATGTAGAGAGAAATGCAGTGACCCCCATATTATATAGAGAACATTGCAGTGACACCCATATAATACAGAGAATATTGTAGTGGCTGCCATATAATGCAGAAAACTTTGCAGTGACCACCATATAACAAAAAGAACATCACAACTATCACCATATAATGTAGAGAGCATTGCAGTGACCCCCATATAATACAGAGAACATTGCAGTGACCGCCATATAATGCAAGGAGCATTGCAGTAACCACCATATAATATAGAGAACATTGCAGTGAACGCCATATAATGCAAAGAGCATTGCAGTAACCACCATATAATATAGAGAACATTGCAGTGAACGCCATATAATGCGAAGAGGGTTGCAGTGTCCCCCATATAATGCAGAGTGTGTCAGAGTGACGGCCATACAATACAGTGTTCCAGTGCCCATCATATAACAGAGAGAGTTGCAATGCCCACCATATAATGCAGAGTGTGTCGCAGTACCCGCCTTATAATGCAAAGAGTTTTAGAGTGACTGCCATGTAAAACAGATTGTCGCAGTGCTCGCCATATAATGCAGGGAGTGACTCAGTGCCCGCCATATAATGCAGAGTGTCGCAGTTGCTACCATATAAAATAGAGTTTTGTAGTGCCCGCCAAATAATAGAGTATCGCAGAGCCCATCATATAATGCAGAGACCATCAGTGACCAACATATAACAGATAATTAGAATACACCCTTAACACTCACACACAATATTAACCCCCCCCCTCCCGAAAGTGAAAACAGTGAGCCCTGCGTGTTAGCACGCAGTGTCCCCAAACTGTAGCATGTAGCTCCGCTTGGGGGCGGGGTGGGGGTATTGCTGGTTTGCATTCCCCAAAATATGTCACCCCCATTTTCCGGCAGTGCAGAGGCTAGGGTCTGCGTCAGAGGACGCATATTTCTGGGCCACGCAAGCGGCAGGAGGCAGCCAGTCTGAGTAAGCTTTGGTTTACTCAGATGGCCAATGCTAGAAACATTGCAACCGATAGTTGTTCACAGCACTCAGATTTGCAATGCCGGCTGAAAGGAGTATTTTTCTCAGATCCCTCCTGCAGGAATAAGCATATAAGCTGTACGGTATTGCACAGCTGCTTCCCTGCGAATGTGCAATACCGTACATATCTGAATCAGGCCCATAAATTTTAAGTTCCCCTGGTGCAGGGATTGATGTGAATGAGTAAATATTCTCTGTTAGTAAAATGAGTGCACTATTTAAATAAGGGAATCGGTATGTAATACAGACAGACGGGATACAGGCGGCCAGAATCCCGACGCCTGAATCCCGACAGGGTTAACATACCATCACTTGGTGGTTGATATGCTAACCGTCCCCCTCTCCCTACCCTAACCCAACCTCCCTGGTGCCTGAACCTATCCTCCCTCCTTAGTGTCTCAACCTAACCTCCCCCTCCCCGCACCCTAAACCTAACCCTCCCCCCTTAGTGCCTAACCCTTACCCTCTCGCTAGTACCTAACCCCTAAATCTAACCCTCCCCCCTACTCCTCTACTTACCTTCAACATCCCGGCAGTCGGGATGCCGGTGTCGGGATTCTGGCGCCGGTAAGGTAAGTGTCGGCATCCAGACCGCAGGGATGCCGAACGCATACCGTAAATAAGTGTTCATAAATATGACTGCAGTTTTACAGTAGCCTTTTATTTATTAATAAGCATTTTTAAAGCAATGCTAGAGATTATATATATATATATATATATATATTAGTAATGCCTGAGTTAAACACATTACTTTATTGCCCCATAAAAGAGAGATATCAATTACAAAAACAGCCAGCTCAGGCGCTAGTATTCCTGACAGATTATTAAACGGTAATATATTCAGTTGAAAGTCTATAACAGCTTTGTTGCATTTTATTAGTACTGTAACAATATTCACATTGTTGCAATTTATCTTAGGAACAAAGTAACAATGACTGAGATGTTTAATCTAGACACAAAGAGGGTGGGGCGGGTCTTCATGTAACAGTGATATCCCCAAAGCCTTGTTTGTCAGTGATTTTACAAATTACTATGATTGACAAAGTAATGTTAAGCATTTTATTTAATTGATTGCGCATCAAGCTTATTCTGTCTTTTAGACTTCAAACAGCCATTCTTTTATATCATTCATATAAGATGTGTAAGGCAATGGATCTAGATGAAAATAGGACTGAATTTTATTATTTTACTCTTGCTCATCAATTGCACTTCATCAGAGCAATAAAGAGGAAGGTGCTTATCCCCCACTATTCTGGAGGTTACTGTAAATGGATTGTTTGTGTATTCTATAGGAATAACTTTTCTTCATTACAAGTTCTGGAAATTGTAGTCCAGCATGGAAGAACACCACATCATTCTAAATGGATGGTTTAAGTGTTCTTCATAGTATTAGTTTACAGAACCTTATCGGTTACTAATGCTACTTCATCTATTGGACTATTTTGGTTGTGGTGGAGTGTGACACTTGTGTCTTCTCCAATCCAAAATACTGGGTACACCTTCTCAGAGAAAAGGCAGTTGAAAATATGTAAGCGCTCCAGACTTTCATCTTCAATGCCGTAAAAGGTAAGAGTGCCAGCTGTGCAGTCTAGATGAACTCCAATACTTTTGTACTGTTGTGCCTGCAGCTGAATTTCTTTGTTATTATGCCAAACGGAGTGGTGCATGCTCCGTACTTGTAGGCCCCATGAACAGCTGTTCCGTCCAATTTTATTCTCCATTTCCTGGGTACGTTTCAAGGAGCCATAAGCTACTCCTAATTCCACAAACGAAGTTGATAGCTGTACCTCCCAGTAGTGACTTCCCTCGGAGAATCCTTCAGTGCACATCACCTGCCAGCTCTGAAATTGCTTTGGGGACTCTGGAATAGTATTCTTCCCAAGACGCCTTTTGTGAGAGGCCTTGCAGTCCTGGTGTGATAACCGAATGTATTTGTTGGCAGTCTCAGGGGCAAATGTGAGGTTACGATAATCTGCAATTGTAAACAGCTGTCAGAACTATGTGTCCATATAATATTCACAATCCCCAATGTGTACTTTATCATATAATATGAACATGTTAGGACAGGTTGAGTCTCTCATATCCAAATATTCCAAAATATGGAATATTTTTAGCATGACTGAGAAAGTGAAACCTTTGCTTTCTGATGGCTCAATGTAGACAAACTTTGCTTAAAGCACAAAATTATTAAAATACAGTATAATATAACCTTCAGGCTGTGTGTATAGGGTATATATGAAACATAAATCAATTTCATGTATGTACACAAACTTTTTTTGATGCACAAAATTATTCAAAATATTGTATAAAATGACCTGCAGGCTGTCTGTATACAGTGTATATAGAACATAAATGCATTCTGTGTTTAGATTTGGGTCCCATTCCCAAGACATTTCATTATGGTATGCATATATACCAAAATACGGAATATTCCGATATCCAAAATACCCCTGGTCCCAAGCATTTTGGATATGGGAGACTCAACCTGTAGTAAATGAGTTTGTGCGTTGGCTGCAGCTACTGTCACTGAATAGTGGTGCTTTTATGGATTTATTGAGTGGTGGGCAGAGTGAGAAAATATGGTTGGTCAATGTGAATTCATTGGTCTCTGGATATATTACGTGTGTTAAGAGCAGAGTAATATAATGGTTACTTGGGAGGGAGGGGGCCAACCAATTAGAAAAATGTCTTCCATATTGACTAAATCTAATGGGCACTGTAAATTATTGGGGTTGAGGGGCACTGTGTGTGTAGGTTAATATGCAATTTACCCATCATATTCACATGGCTGTACTATTTGCCAGATTAATCGTGTCTGCAGTACCAGTTTAGAAGTCATACAATGAGATTCATATTTGTCTTGACGACAAGCTGGCAGATGTGAATTTGATGGATATTGCGAGATGAATGGGTGGGGATCCATTGAAGAACTAGGTTTCCTCCTATTTTGGCAAAGGACAGTGAACTTTGCTAAGTGGTTGGTTAGTGACTGCCACACTGAGCCTTTGGTAATATGAATATAGATATGATGAAACAAAATGGTGATTTTTGGCTACATTCCAGCAGCCAGTTAAATATTAGGTGTCTCTCAACAGGCTGTAATGACATTAAAGTTGACACTGTTAGCAAGTCAGGTGGGTTCAGAGTCTTACTAAAGGTTAGGTGGGATTGGATGTCCTGTTTAGGTATTAGACAGTGCAATAATATATATAGAAATGCCACAAAGTATTTTTAGAGATTTTCATGCCAGACAAAATGTATCAAGTACCAATGATGCGCCTGAGTTCTGAATATGATGAACATTATTTATACCACAGTTTGATAGGCAGATCAATCTATAGATTACCTTTATAAAGTTGTGTTCTGCATGAACTCATGTTTGCAGGAGCTCTACATGGCTCTGTTTTCAGTTTTCTAGGAGATGTCCATAAGGATTCTGCTGCAGCACAGGCGGTATTTATGACAGAACCACTAGAAGTTCTTGAGGTATCTAAAGCATAGAGTGACAGTCATGTGACATCCAGCGCAAACAGTGCACAGTTTGTCTATCCAGCAGCAACTCGCACTAACCTTTATTTTCATCTTGTGGTATCTCAGGGTGCAAAACATTTGGCAATTCCTCCTGAAGTAGCCTTGTGATTTCAGGCAAGACCCTGTTTACTGCATCCATTTGCATGGTTCCACATTGCTGGATATTTGGTGACACTGGAGCACACGTAACAGGAACAAGGAGAGGAAGACCCTGGTAGAAGAACATGGTGAGTTAGAAGTTCCATAAGACAGAAATTATATATAAACTTATTGGGAAAGTGGTCATTAATTTCACTCTGAGTCTAACATATTCTAATACAAGACAATACATTGCTGTTTATTTATGTACTTTTTGCTGGTGAGCATCAAACTTATATTGCTAGTAATATTAATAAACCACAACATGGAATCCATAATGTTTTTTTAATATATATATATTAACCCAGAATTACCAACTTTTTCTAATTTCCAAGTCTGAGCTGTTCGCTTTTAAGGAAATTGGCAGTTGCTCAATTTTTAATATTTGCTAGATAAAGTTACCAAGTATTTCATAATCAAGTCCAGTCAAGGTCACACGATGGCAATTGTAGTGCTTCAGAGACCACCAAGACAGTATCTATCTATATAATAATCTGGTAAGGTCTGGCCTGTCTCCTACATGCATGTGCAATGGAAGCGGCCTCCATTGCTCCCACTTCAGCGCAATGGGACAGATCTTACAGGGAGGACCTCAGGCCCTGCGCTGGGATGGGGTAAGTGTATACAGTGGTGAGGAGGCAATGCAAGGGGTGCAAATACATTTATTTTATGCATGTAGGGTAAAATTCTGTCTTCTTTTGCATGTAGCCCACAAATGCTGGACAGCTTTATTTTACACTGCAATTTTTACAACCTCTCAAATCTAAATCTACAGTATCAACGGTCCTCAAGGCTCCCCAACAATTTAGGTTTTAGAGTCATCCATGGTTGAGCACAGGTGGTTAAATCAAATTGACTGAGGTTTAATTAAGTCAGAACACACAGACACACTCTAGCGCTTAGTGTGACCAATGTCCCTCAGATAACATATAAGAATATTATTATAATAGTAATCATATAGATAATACTAAACGTGGAACTAAAAATAGGGACTGCGGCTACCCAAGTGAGGTGCTATATCTCACTAAAGTCAAAAGACAAGAAAATGTAAAAATAGGAGCGCTGCCCACATACAGTATAGTCCACAGATAGATTGATAAAAAGTTGATATTTAATTAGTAATCACAATAATAACGTATAGACTGATTAAAGAAGAGATCATAACATACATGCAATTTAAAAAATATCTGGCACAGTAGGATGAATGGTAATAATTATAAAACAAAAAAAGTCAAAAATAAAAATATGGACTCTCAAATAAGAACCAGCTGAAAACAGTTATATGGGTGATTGTAAATAAAGCCCAGATCCTCAGAGGACTTTCTGCAGTAAAATGAGAGGATAAGGCACACTCCTTGTAGGATACCAGCTGTAAAAACTCCGTTTTGCACAACCTGACCCCTACCATATCCTTCCTGTATTTCTCACTTATGTTTGCTGACTAGGGTGGGCTGCATTCATCTCAATCCTCCCAGACTCCTAACAGTCTGGTAGCACGCACTAGAGTCTCGCTCCTCAATGTCTTCATGGGCATGAGACGTCACGACATGGAGGACTTGTGCATGGAAATGCGCTCTTTTAACATTCTGATTGTCTTTCCGACATATATTTTGTTGCACGGACATATAATAATGCATGTCACAAATTTTGTTTCACAACACATTCTATATAAGATTATATGTCGTTCCTTGGGTCGGATGGATAAAGGTATTGCCCGTCCTCATAAATCTGCAGTTCACACAACCGGTGCATTTGAAAGCCCCTTTCTGAGGTGTCAGCCAATTCGAGGCCACACTAGGTCGAGGACCAATGTCAGCACACAATATATTTTCTTTTAGATTTTTACTTCTCTTATAGCAGAAAAGAGGCTTGGATCTGCACACATCCTTTAACACCGGATCAGTTTGCAATATATGCCAGTGCTTAAATATAGCCTGCTTGATTTCCCTGAGGGGATTGAATAAGTGCTGGCAAATACCATCTTGGGTTCACCATTGCGACTGTTAGCTAGTCTTAAAGCCAAAGCTTTCTAACTCTGGCCGTCAGAACCCCTCTGCTAGGTCCAGGAAATATGCATCCGACGACGCAGACCCTGAGCTTGGCACACCTACAAGACAGGAGTGACAAGCCCCCATTTTGTACAACAGTCCTGGTTGCCGCCCCCGCTCCACCCTACAAATGCTGCAGCATGTCAATCATACTGTGGCTAAGGGGGATCTACATGCGCAGACCAACAACAATCAGGTTTACTTACAGTATATATCTGAATCAGGCCCATTGATGACAGAAAGCCTTTGATGGTTTGAACTATCTATGGGCATCACTAGCTGGGAACATGTGAATGCGGCGGGCTAATCAAAGAAGGGCAGGGGTAAGAACTGTGATGGGAAAAAAAACATTACTGCATCACCATCAGACCTCTGCCATCAATGATGAAGAAACATCAGATCTCCGCCATCAATGATTGTTAACTATAAATGATCAATGTTGATCTCTATTGTAGTGGACTTATGACCTGATTCTAAGGGGTATATTTACTAAGATGCAGGTTTACAAAAATGGAGTTGTTGCCCATAGCAACCAATCAGATTCTAGCTATCATTTTCTAGAAGGTACTAGATGAATGATAAGTAGAATCTGATTGGTTGCCATATCCACTTTTGTAAGCCTGCATTTTAGTAAATATACCCCTAAGGGGTATATTCAATTGGGGGCGAGAATAGCAAAAATCCCGCACAAGAGGGGTTTGCCTGCAGATGTGGGATTTTTGCTATTCAATTAGGTGCAGGGTTTTTGATTTTTGAGCCCTGGGAGGTTTTTTTTCCATTTAACTTACCTTCTGCAGTGCTGTATTCTGTATCCAGCGTCGGGTCTGCAGCAGCGGTGAGTATGTCAGTGTTTGTTAGTGTTTGTAATACCCCTTTTACATCGGAGCTAAAAGCCGGATTATTGCAGGGTTAACCCGGGCAGCTCCTTGGTGTAAAAGGGGTGAGGGTTGGATCGCCGGGTTTGTTTGACCCGGCAATCCAACCCAGGTAAATAGGGTTTAACACGGGTTTTCCCCCCCAATTTTATGTTTGCCCCCGTAGTGGACGCTGGGAGAAATACATCTCCCAGCCGCATTTGTGCCTCCCTGCTGCCCCCGGAACTTCCAGCAGCCCCCTCCCCAGTGAGAACATGGAGGGGAGGCCACCGGGAGCCGCGGAGACCCTGGGGCAGGTAAGTATGATTTTTTTGTTATGTTTTTTTTACGCGGTGCTGGGTTTTCAGAGCTGAAAAGGAAGTGTGACTCTTCATTTTCACTCCGTGAGGTATGGTGAATTAAATATTTTTTGGATCAATTTTATGTGTATAAAATTTTTCTACCTCATGGGACATATCGATCTTTTATACATTTTTATCACTGCAGTCGTTTAACTCTGGATGGTGTATTTTTTTGTATATACTATTTTTATTGAATTTGTGATCCCAAATTAATTTTGTTCTTGTCAAAAACGTGATTAATGAATATTGAGATATATCTTGGGTCTGGGAACGCATATTACACCTTTGCGTTTTTGGAGTAACCAATTAAAAGAAACCGTGATATGCAAGATCATCTCGATCAGATTGTGAGTTCTGGGTACGCTTATTACATAAAGATACCTTTACGAATATTTCCCTACTTGCCACTAATGTGAGTGATAGTACGCAGCACCTTGGTCTAATCTGTGTGAACACATTTGGATGAAGAATTACTTTTTAAAGAAACCTTGTGAAGAACACATATCTTATCTCCTTTTTGAGTGGGGTATGCCTCCCTAGCATGCAGGATTTTGGGACTGCATGTTAAATATCCTCTTCTTTTGCATATGTGGTGCAGCATTGTATTAATACACTGATATCAAGAGAGGAGAGTTGTCATATACGTGTACATTTGAGTAGAATCCTTGAAA
Organism: Taudactylus pleione; assembly: GCA_031769625.1. Classification (NCBI taxonomy): domain Eukaryota; kingdom Metazoa; phylum Chordata; class Amphibia; order Anura; family Myobatrachidae; genus Taudactylus; species Taudactylus pleione. The sequence goes on along the minus strand of JAUIMM010000289.1, from coordinate 1,866,986 downwards.
TACTAAATCAGGCACTCAGTCCCAGTAACAATCCTGAAGCCTCCACCTGCTAAAATATGCCCTTTTCTTACCCCTAATATAACCAGGACTCTTATCCATTCTCTCATCATCGCCAATCATCCTATCTGGCAGGTGCCTTACAGATGAATTGCAAACACTGTGTTTACCTCTAGAAATGCTATATCACTGTCCTGAAGTAGCTGTTCTGCCTCCATATGATGCTTCTTTAGTGCCTCCAGATGTTCCTGTAGAAGAAGCAGATGATCCGATGCCTGTTCCATTGCAGCATGCTCTTCACGCTTCATAGACTCTATGACAAGTGTTTGACATGCTTCCAGTGCTTTTTGCACTTGGGAAAATTTTGCACAAATTCCAGAAAGCAGCTTATCATGACAGTCCTATAAAAGAGTGTGATTGGAGAGTAACAGAAAAATGATTGTGCATTATTTGGTTGGACTACTGACTTTTTTTCTTGATGTCAAATATCCTTCATCATTATCAGCTTGTATCTGCACCAGTCCTATACTTGGTGCAAGAGATTGGTCTGACCATGGGGCAGGATTCAGAAATGGATGCTATTTGCATCGCTGCTGCGTCTCTGGACACTTTCGCAATGCAAAAATCTGCTAATGCCGCAGGCGACGTCTGAGGACAAAAGATGCCCGTTCTCTGCCCTAAACGACCGCAACATGTCAATCATGCTGCTGCTTAGGGACATAAAAGACACCTGTGCATGCACAGATCTGCAACCATCAGAGAGGTATTTGCGGGTTTGCATTTCTGTGTCAGGCCCATAGCCTGCAATTGTGTCTCCATGCCCTCACTAAATTTAGCCTAAGTGTGAATGCCCTATTACCAGCCAGTTACTCCCAGCTACAAGTGGAGATGTGACTGACAGTGTACAACCCTGAATCACCCGTAAGTGTATACACTTGTCCCTGGAGCATGTGCAGTAATAAATACTGGAAGATCCATCTGCTAAACGGACATGCCTGCAACTCTGCATCAGCCCATGACTGATTACAAGCTCCACTTCCAGCAGACACTTCTATTTGCCCAATGTGATGGACTCCAGCTCCAGCCTCCTAAACATCATACTTTTTTTTTTAAAATAAGTTAAAAAACTTTTTATTGATTAAAGAAACACATTTATTTCAATTCACATACTGTAATACATGCAAGTACAGTGTTTTATAGTATCTACACAGTATTATGACCGACAGTAATATTGACTAGGGGGTATATTTACTAAAGTGCGGGTTTTTAGAAGTGGAGATGTTGCCCATAGCAACCAATCAGATTCTAGCTGTTATCTTGTAGAAAGTGCTACTGTAGGTAAATATTAAGTAGAATCTGATTGGTTGCTATGGGCAACATCTCCACTTCTAAAAACTCTCAATTTAGTAAATATACCCCTAGGAGTAGGATTTAAAATGATGACAAACATGCACAGTATATACATTTGGGGAGATGGAAACAGTACAGTGAAATAATCATTCCAACTCCTGCCTGCACACTGTGGCAGGCCTATTAATACTTAACTAAATATAGCTTTCCTACCAGTAATTTACTTTCCTAGAGGTTAGGAAACATAGTTCCCACACTCATTCCTAACAAGCTTTCCCCCCCCCACCTCGGCACCCCCCAAAAAAATCCTTAAAAACTGCAGTATAAATGTCCCTCTGGGGCTCTGATTAAACGTGGCACATCTCTAAGGCCTGTGCTCTCTAATACAGCATTCATGAATGTATTAAATGCCATGTAATGTTCATTTAGTCTCTTGGTAGAAAAACACTTTATAATCATTCTACAAGTGTTGGTGATGTTGTTATTATTGGGCCTGATTCAGAGATGGACGCTGTTGGCATAGCTGTTTCGTCATTGGAAGCAGCAGCGATGCTAACATATGCTAATGCAGCAGGAGGTGACAAAAGACGCCTCCAGCCAGCATTGCAGATATACGTGCTGCATCCGAAGACACAACATTGGATCACCATTGCGACCATCCGTTCCTGATGGCCACAGTCATAGCCCATCTGAGTAAGCTTATATTATATTGCGCAGTCAACACTGCACCAAACATACACCTCATACCTTAATGGTCTGTGTTTTGAGCTTCCATTCCTCAATCTGTTCTTCTATTAACTTCTGCTGGCAGTCACTGGCATTCAGATTTTCCGAGAGTTTCTCCTGTAGTATGAAGAGGGTATAGGGAAATAAAAATCAATGTATGCATAAGACAGTCATTTACAAGATTTTCATTGCAGGCTCCACATATTTGAAATGGTTTCAAGAAGCAAAATATTATAGAGCACATGAGGGAGTTTCCTACTCTAATTGAGAAATAAGCATTGCCTTCATGTGGGGATGCTGTGGATCATGTGCAGAAAGATTTGCGCACATAACCAAAACTTGGACTGATTTAAGCACAAAAATGAGAATCTAAATTAATAAACAAAATAACAAATCATGTCTACATATAAATGTAGAGACTATGGACCTCATTCAGAGTCGGTCGAAGCGGCCGCACGGTCGTACGGGAAAAGGGGCCGGATATGCAAATGATTCCCTCGCAAGTTGCGTCCCTAAGTTCGGATCGGTAGCTGGCCGACCAAGGGGAGGAAGCGGCCGGAATACAAAAAAATACGCCCCCTTCTCGTACGCATTACACGTCATCTCCGGGCATATAAGGATTAATCGAGACCATCGGGAACCATTGGAACTGGTCGTAGAGCATAAGGTTGACCATACCCTCTCTTAAGCTCTACGATCATGTTAGTGTAAAAACCTCCCGTGTCACATGTGCCATGACGCTACTTTGTTAATTATGCACTCCCATAAAACGCCGTTCGCATAATTAGGCACGCCTGCGTTCGGATCTCCACTCCCCCGTTTTCAAGCACCTTCCCCTGTTACCACCCATAAATGCCTCAATCTGTCACTCAAACTACCGACCTGGCTGTGTTCAAGGAGAGAGAAATTTCTGATCGTAGCGGCTAGTTTGCGCACGCGCATTACGAACTTTACGCATGCGCAGTATAGCGAACATCGGTGGCGTACGACCGTGCAGCCGCTTCGACCGACTCTGAATGAGGTCTTATGTGTCTGACCAAACCTACACAATAAATACATGCTTGCAAGTTGCAGATGATGTGAAAGTTGCTGAAGTTTAGAAGCAGAGTAACTGTAAGCCAATGAGGAGTTGATGAATATTTATTTATATAGTGACAGCATATTCCACAATTAAAATTGGGAACAAAACAGTAATGAAATGAGACTGGTAATAACAAGTAAAGAGGTAAGAGGGCCCTGCTCACAAGCTTACAATCTATAGGGAAATATATATGTGGATAAGTGCTACATATTGCAAATTGGTCCAGCTAGATTGCAAAGCTTCTTGGTGGTCTCTATGACCCAGTCATACAGCAATGTAAAGTTATGTTTGGACTGTGTAGAAAGGAGGTAATTGGGTACAATGGGTTGAGTATGTGAGTTTAACAGTTAAAATGTCAATGCTCTGGACATGGGCTGCTGTGTTCCTCCTCAGACCTCCTGTGCGGCCCCTGTATAATCTCTGGCTGGTGTGGGTCCCTGTTACAGGGTTGTGCTGTGCTCTGTCTGGTCGTTCCTTCCTCTTGGAACCCTCTGACCAATCTTCTATCTCTGGCTTGAGAAGCGTACACAGCTACCATCTTGAATTTTGGATCCCTTTGCTGGTTGATATTGCTCCTGGTCTGTGTTGCTCCTGTTTGGAACTTCTTTCACTTGGCCTTATATGTACTTTCTGATAACTTACCTGCTCATCGTCTGTATATCTGTCCTCCTGCATGTTTAGGCAAGATACTTTGCAATCACCATGTTGGAACTTTATATTACTTCATTACAGGCAAATCTAGTCATGCAGCAAGAACTGTTTCATAGTTGGAGAAGTTTGCTTGTTCTATTGCACCCACACAGTCTGGCGCCCTGTCAGCAGCAAAGCTTCACCTCCTCCAGTCACTGGGACCGGTTCCGAGGGGGACCAGTCTCCAGGCCACTACTGAGACAGAGAAAAGGGTCACTGACAAGATAAGGGAGGTGCAAACGGACCTCTCTATTAAGCGTCATGATCTTCTGAAAATGAGGGAGAGATTTGAAGAGGCTGAAGTATATCAACTCTTGAGGATCTCACTGCTCCCATAAAAGACCAAATTGCAGACCTCATCTTGCAGATGGCTTCATATCAAACCAAGTTATCCGACATTGGAGGGGCAAACTGCGAAAGAACAATTTGCAGTTTGTGGGTTTCCCTGGAGTCTGCTTCTGAGAAGTTCCTTGAAGACTAGTTGATGTGGGAATATGGCAAGGATGCTTTCTGTGCTGGCCTCCCCCCTGAGAAAATGACATCGCGCCAATGTGACGGGGTCACCAGCACTTAAAAATATGGCACTGCCCCAAGCAACACTGGCTGCAGGATGTCGTTCCAGGCACCCTGCCAGCCAGATGCAGGTGCCGTGGGGCAGTGATGGTGCCACACCTGGGCCCTACACCCCTAGTTCTGGCCTGCTATCGTCCCTCCCAGTCATCTCCACCAGGGGCCTCATCTTGGACTTTTATAGTTCAGATTCTTCATTTTAAAGACTGATGCTGTTTTACGGATTATTCAACTCCATAGCCCTCTAAAATATGAAAACCATTCAGGGTCAATTTACCATGTTACTGTACAAAGATTGCTATGTAGACTATCCTATTCAAGTGAACGCTGACCCAAAGCACCTCTCCCCCCACTCCTTACCGCTCACACGTAATGCCACACCTATCTCTTGCATTGATGATGCCAATAAATTTTGTTTTTGCTCAGCTTTAACGTGACGGATCGAGATGTAACAAAATGCAGGTTATTTATAAGAGTTTAAACTATAAAATTATGCAGTGTTCAATCGGTTCAGTAGCTTTTGCACCAACTTGGAACAAACAGACACAATGTTCATATTATATTAATATAGATATGTCTGCAAATTTGATTGATTCCTCTACTATGCCAGACAGAGACCATCAGAACTATGATATGTAGACAGCATGTAAATCCATGCTATAAGGGAATCTAAGATAGCTTTGTGGGACTCAGCTGTTAAGGGGCATATGTTGAAGGGTCCATATAAGATCAGATGGGACATTCAGTGACCAGAGACCTTTTCAGATCAACCCATGGTTTTGAGGTTGGTGGTAATCAGGCAGATTTATATGCAGACAGGTTAGGAACCGCCAGGTCTCCTGACATTTGGACCTGGTTAAATGTTGATATTTCAATCACAGGTATTTGTCCGTCTAGATCACAGGTTCCCAAACTCGGACCTCAGGAACCCAAACACTGCATGTTTTCCAGGTCTCCTCACAGAGGGCTCTATTTACTACAATCTGCATTTTGAATGCAGATTGTAGTGTGATATTACCGACAGAATTCGCATTGCAAATTCAGGCAATATCACAGGGATTTACTAAAAATCCCTTGCAGGGACAGAGCTTGTGATAAACCTCTGTCCCTGCGAATCCCCTCAGCACACTTATCACAGTATTTTCGCAAAGCCTCACCCCCCGCGATCGCGGACCCCCCACCCTCCCTTACGAATTCTACTCCAATTGCCATTTAGTAACTTTAGGTGAAACTAAAATAATGTGAAAAGGGTGTGAAAACACAATTTTTCCCTTTATTTTAGTAAAAATAATGTTAATAGAGCCCAGAATCACAAGTGAAATAATTAGTTCTTTTAAAATGTGTCAGCCAGTAATGAATACACCTGTGCACCTGCCTGGTGATCTGGAAAACGTGAATTGTGTGGGGTCCTGAGGACCGAGTTTGAGAACCTCTGGTCTAGATATAATGCAGGACTAGTTTATGAGTCTGATCTAAGTAATGTCTCAGGTTCAGAAATGGAACACAAGGCTGGCTCCTGACACGGTCTGTCAGTGAGGCCACACAGGGGCACCAGGTCCGGCCGGAGATAATCCCCTCCCTCCACCCATCTATCGTAGGTATTATTATAAGGTGAGGGGGAGGACACATGGAAGGAGCAGGCAGAAAGGAAACACGGAATGGCGCTGGGCGCAAAGACACCTAACGCCGGCACGATTCAAAACATATCCATTGCTTGAGGCAAAATCATTATTTTAAAAGTCACTAAGCGGCCCAACCAAGAGACCTCATAGCCCAACCTTTTCAGCAATTCTGCTATATGCTTAAGACTAGGATTCAAATGAATCTCAGCAAAATTAGCTATACAATTGGGAATGTTGATACCAAGGTACAGAATATGGTCTGACTTCCAGTTATACTTAATGCAAGATTAGAGGTGGAATAACATACAGTCAGGTGCATAAATATTGGGACATTGACAGAATTTTATATTTTGGACTCTATTTACCACCACAATGGCTTTGAAATGAAACAAACAAGATGTGATTTAACTGCAGACTTTCACATTTAATTTGAGGGTAATTACATCCAAATCAGGTGAACGGTGTAGGAATTACAACGGTTTCTATATGTGCCTCCCACTTTTTAAGGGGCCAAAAGTAATGGGACAAACGAAACAATCCTAAATCTAACTTTCACTTTTTAATACTTTGTTGCAAATCCTTTGCAGGCAATTACAGCCTGAAGTCTGGAACACATAGACATCACCAGACGCTGGGTTTCATCCCTGGTGATGCTCTGCCAGGCCTCTACTGCAAATGTCTTCAGTTCCTGCTTGTTCTTGGGGCATTTTCCCTTCAGTTTTGTCTTCATCAAGTGAAATGCATGCTCAATCATTCAGGTCAGGGGATTGACTTGGCCATTGCATAACATTCCACTTTTTAGCCTTAAAAAACTCTTTGGTTGCTTTTGCAGTATGCTTCGGGTCATTGTCCATCTGCACTGTGAAGCGCTGTCCAATGAGTTCTGAAGCATTTGACTGAATATGAGCATATAATATTGCCCGAAACACTTCAGAATTCATTCTGCTGCTTTTGTCAGCAGTCACATCATCAATAAATACAAGGGAACCAGTTCCATTGGCAGCCATACATGCCCACGCCATGACACTACCACCACCATGCTTCACTGATGAGGTGGTATGTTTTGGATCATGAGCAGTTCCTTTCCTTCTCCATACTCTTCTCTTCCCATCACTCTGGTACAAGTTGATCTTTGTCTCATCTGTCAATAGGATGTTGTTCCAGAACTGTAATGGCTTTTTTAGATGTTGTTTGGCAAACTCTAATCTGGTCTTCCTGTTTTTGTGGCTCACCAATGGTTTACATCTTGTGGTGAACCCTCTATATTCACTCTTGTGAAGTCTTCTCTTGATTGTTGACTTTGACACATATACATCTACCTCCTGGAGAGTGTTCTTGATTTGGCCAACTGTTGCGAAGGGGTTTTTCTTCACCAGGGAAATAATTATTTTGTCATCCACCACAGTTGTTTTCCGTGGTCTTCCGGGTCTTTTGGTGTTGCTGAGCTCTCCGATGCTTTATTTCTTTTTAAGAATGTTCCAAACAGTTGATTTGGCCACACCTAATGTTTTTGCTATCTCTCTGATGGGTTTGTTTTGATTTTTCAGCCTAATGATGGCTTGCTTCACTGATATTGACAGCTCTTTGGATCTCATATTGAGAGTTGACAGCAACTGATTCCAAATGCAAATGTCACACCTAGAATCAACTCCAGACCTTTTACCTGCTTAATTGATAATGAAATAACGAGGGAATAGCCCACACCTGTCCATGAAATAGCTTTTGAGTTGATAGTCCCATTACTTTTGGCCCCTTAAAAAGTGGGAGGCACATATAGAAACCGTTGTAATTCCTACATCGTTCACCCGATTTGGATGTAATTACCCTCAAATTAAATCTGAAAGTCTGCAGTTAAAGCACATCTTGTTTGTTTAATTTCAAAACCATTGTGGTGGTGAATAGAGGCCAAAATCTGAAAATTCTGTCAATGTCCCAATATTTATGGACCTGACTGTATCTCATGGAATATTCATTAATAAAATACTACAGTTGGAATAGAATGTATTTGTGTTCCTATTTTAGTTGGGCCCATGTGTCTGGTATTTTATTGAACTGTAATATTGGCAAATGTTTTACTTACATCATCCCACTGTGACAGCTTTTATTTATCATGTTCTCCTCTGTTGATGCTTCTGTTTTTTTCTTTTCTGCTGTTTTATTTATAAGTTGTTCTGGAAACTACTTGATTAAAAGGAGGAGGAGAAAATGTCTGATAGCACCTCTGTTCCCACTTATGGAACGCCCTATCAGAAAGCAGATGAGACAGGGGAACAGAAAGCAGGTGAGAGTTGATTTACAGGTGAACGGTGTTGATATTTGCGCAGCTGAGCGATTAACTGCTACTGCAGCTCTTCAGATGGCGTGAGCCATTGTAGCCTATAGATTACATGTCACAACATTTTCCTATCAAAGTCCCTGGATGCAAAAATTTATACATTCCCATGATACTTAATTTTTTATTGTCACAAAAAGAAAATATAATTATAGGGACCAAGTACAGATAATTCATAAACAGCCAAGAGAGAGACTACAGTTATAAAATTTAAGGCAAACTTACATCATGTGACCTGCCTCAAACATAGAAGATTGGCAGGGAGAAAACATCCGTAACTAGGGGTGTGAGAGCGGTGCACGCTCAGGGCTCTGTGGGCAGCACCATCGCTGCCCCCAGGGCCAGCTCCAGGGGTCTGTGCACCCGGTGCCGGCCCGTTAGGATGCGCCCTGTCATCGCGCGTGACCGAAATGGGGGCATGGCCTCATTACCATAGGCCATGCCCCCTAAGTGACGTTATTAGTAGGCGTGACCGCATGGCATGCCTCCAAATAACGTCAGGCTGGGGGTACAGCCCAGCCCTCCGTCACTGGCTGGGCTTCCCCCAGCCCTCTCCCGTCAGTGAATGGATGTTGTGTGCATGCGCGCGCTGCATCCATTCACACTCCGGGCACAGCTGCGGCAGTGGGGGTCCCGAACCTCCCGATTTGACCACCCGCGGGCCACGTGTGGAACAGCGGGACAGTACTGTAAAATCGGGATGTTGGGGAGGGGTGCGTCCTCTATGGGTGGCGCCCCTGTGCAACCGCACTGGTCGAACACCCCTAGAGCCGGCCCTGGCTGCCCCAAAGCCCTTTCTTCTGGCTAGCAGAGTGCCTGGAATGGCACCCTGCAGCCAGGATTGCTACTGCAGTGCCACCTGGGGCGTAATTTGGACACTCCAGACAGGCACCCTGTAGTATGAACAGCTGATCGGAGGGTCCTCAGGTCAGTGCTGCACTTACCGGGACTGGCGGCCCTGCCCCCTATGCATGACGTAACCAAATTATGAACGTGATTTAATCAAGTCAAGTTCACAGGAGGCAGGGCAGTTGAGCCTTATTACGGCACTGTGCTGGAATGGTGCAGTTGAGTCTTATTACGGCACATGGCGCAGTTGAGCCTTATTACGGCACTGTGCTGGAATATAAAGGGTACTACTGGACTTTGGGCCTGATTCAGCATGGATCGCACGGCTGCGTTCGCACGTATCCGCCAACTGCGAAAATATGCTAACGAATGCAATTGCATGGCAACCGCAGCACTATACCAAGACGCCCATCACTGTATAAAGCCGCCCACTTCCCATGACATGCATCAGCGAAAACATCGGTAACATCGGAACCATTCGCACAGTTGTGGTTGACCTGACCCTACCGCACAAACTGCTAAACTTCCTGTCGCCATCTAGACCTCTGCCAGCATATACAATCGCAGGGGCTTAATTATGCACACCCCTGTAACGGCGTTCAAATGCACAAGCATGCCTGCGTTCCTCCGACCACCCCCCCTCTCCACCCCCAAATGGACACTTCTTGTCAATCACTCTGTGGAGACTCTACGTGCTCACTGCGGTCGCTTCCTGATCACAGCAGCCGGGTTGCGCACCCACACTGCGATGCATACACATGCGCAGATTGCAAACATCGACCGGCTGTGTGCGAAAGCAGCCATGCGATCCTTGCTGAATCAGGCCCTTTGCTCATTCTTTTCCTACAAAGAAGAAGCCCAGACTATGGCCTGACTGTATGATACTTAAATTCTAAAGCCTACTTTAGCCCATTCAGAGACATTTTCTTGTTTAATTATATTAACACAAATTGAGGTAGAAACCAATGTTAGGCATAGGCTATACCAGAATAGGAATCATGTGCAGAAGATAAAACAACAAGCATAGGGGCCTACAGTGCATTCGTGTGGCTAGAAAGGACTTGCAGAAAATATATAATATAGTTATGTTCATGATCCTGATTTTCTACCTGTCTGAAAAACTCATGTACATTGGAGGCTGATAACACTGCACAACAATGAAAATGTTTCCGATGTGAAAATAGCTACTTCTAATTGATTTCAGCATGCAAAGAATGAATATGACATTTAAAACTCTCAGTTAGCTCTGAGTTCCGAGATATAGCCCATTTATGACGATGTAGGGGTATTCCTAGTGAAGTGGGCAGAATGGAGAGAATCTTACCAGCAATCTGCGTTCCGCACAGAGGGGGCGGGGCCTAATGACCCAATTAAATGAATCAGTTATTTGTCCCCTCCCCTATTCAAATATATGTGATACACGGGATTACCCACACAAGATAACTGTGGTGCACTGAGTGACAAGCCTAGTGAGCGATTCCACCAAGACATTTCAGCAATGGAACAAAGATATCAGGGTAGGTGAATCACTACTGTTGGACAGTGACAAGAGATGCCCCAGAAGAGGAGTACAAGTGACAAGCAAAGAGAAGGGTAGGGTCTCATGGGGGCCGGCCCCAGACGGTAGGCGTTCCCATGGGAACGCCTCCGTCTGGCCAGCCACGCCCCCGGCATGCCCACCAAAGGGGTCGTGCTGTCACTCACCATCGACAGCACGCCCCCTTTGTAGCGAGACCCATAGCGACGGCTTGCCCATCACTATCCGGGTCTCGCGCATGCGCACGACGGAGCCGCCTCCATCGTGCGCATGCGCACTGGGCTAACATCGACCCGCTTGCGAGCGGGTCTGAATTAGGCCCAGAGGCCCTATTTTAGAGCCGGACACTCTGAGAGAGTGCTCGCTCTGAATCAGGGCGTCTTTTTTTTTTATGGAGCGGCCTCCTGGCCGCTCGCATTGCTGTGGGTTGCCACCCACAGCTAATGCGAGCGGCCAGGATGATGGTCGCGATGGTCAAGACCATCGCGACCATCGGGCTTGCGATGAGACCCTTGTGGTAGGGTCTCGTGGCCGCAAGCCCTGGAGTGCTTTCGGCTCTAAAAGAGCCGAAAGCTCTCCCACTGACATCACTTGTGATGTCAGTGGGGGCCGCCCCCAAACGGTAGGCGTTCTCATGGGAACACCTCCGTCTGGGCAGCCACCCCCCCGGCCCGCCCACCGAAGGGGGCGTGCTGTCAGTCAGCATGCCCCCTTTGGTGCGAGACCCGGAGCGACAGATTGCCCGTCGCTATCCGGGTCTCGCGCATGTGCTCGACGGAGCGGCTCCGTCGTGCGCATGCACTCTGGGCCACCATCGACCTGGTTGCGAGCGCTCAGCGCTCGCGACCGGGTCTGAATCAGGCCCAGAGAACAGAATGGTGGACAGCGGCAGAATTCAGGGCTGGAAGCTCAGGTGCAAAATCTGAATGCAGCCAAGGTAAAGGGCAGGCTGCATGGGTACAAACACAGTAACAAGGCAGAGTGTCACAAGCAAACATACTGTATGATAATGTAGATAAAGAAGTCAGGTTGTTACGCAGTAAAGGAAATAGACAACTAAGGTACATAACATGTTGCTGAGGCAAAGATCAAAGGTCAGAATCATTTAAATAGAGACATAAAGAACATGTGCCTAGTAATCTATAGCGCTAAATGATGTACATGTAATTGAAAAGGTAGAAGCCGGGCAAATAGAAGCCCTGATGTATGGGTCCTGCACTAATTTTTTTAAATAATTGTCTGTTTTTTTCTCCGTTGATGAAGCTGTATACCAAAAACGCTTACAATAAATGTGGAGTTAAAGAGTACCCAGGGGCTGTGTTTTTAAAATGTTTAATTTTTATTGGTTCAAATCAGTTATATGGCAAATATACAAATATGGTAGCGGGCAATGCGCACCTTGTGAATGAGTAAACAAAGCTGTAAGACAACACAAAGTTTTTATGAAGATTTATCTCCATCATGATGTACACTCAGGACCTGATTCAGAGCCGGACGCTATTTGCGGACGGTCGTTCCAAAAAAGGGGCCGGCTATTTAAATTGAGCGCTCGCTCTTTGCGGTTTGACGCCTCTATGTCTGAGCGAGCGAACGAAAAATGCGCTCGCTATTTTGTAAAGACGCCCCTTTGCCGTTCGCATCACACGTCATCTCCGGTATTTATTAGATTAATCGGGTACATCGAAAGGCATCTGAACTGCTCGCAGTGCTTGTGGTAGGTTTTTCTTACCGCTATCACTGCGAGCAGTTCAGGCTAAAAGACAACCAAGTGACGTGGTCGATGACGCTCCTTTACTAATTATGCACTCCCATTAAACGCCCTTTTGACCGTTTGGCACGCCTGCGTTCGGATCTCCACTCCCCCGTTTTCAAGCACCTTCCCGTTACCACCCACAAACGGTACATTCTGTCAATCAAATTAGCAGCCCCTCGCTGTTTTGCGAGCGCACGATTTCCGACCGCAATGACTGGTTTGCGCATGCGCATTACGACCCATATGCATGCGCAGTTGTGCGAACATCGCTCAGAGCGAACGAGCGGCTGCTTACGAGCGGCTCTGAATCAGGCCCTCACTTCCAGTAAATCTAATACTAAAACTATGCTGCCTAAATAATGGGGCATATGTATGAGTCATAATAAAATGCGTACAGTACATGCTTGACACAATATACAGTCTATGTTATTATGTTAGGTCATGTAGAGGGAGGGTCTAAAAACACAGGATACAGTAACTAGAGTTTTAGGACAGTTTAATTACATGCTGAAATACTGGAGTAGTGTTTCCAAGAGAATACCTGGACAGTCATATACTGTATACTATATACTAAATATACTATATTGTCTCTCACCTTCTCGTGCCGACTTTGTACCGCCGTACTCTCCACGTCGTGATTGCGGCAGCTCCTCAGCATACATGTGCGGCAGGTGCAGCGCTTCTCTGTGCGGCAGTAATAGATCAGCTCCTCCGCATGCCGCTGGCACAGAGCCTTCGCAACATTCTGGCTATTTTCTTCTGGAGTTGAAAAACGTATCTGTTTCTTCTCCCTTAGCTCATCCAGCACCATGGACATACTGACATTTTTAAGTGGCTCTGGACGCTCTGTAAAGGAAATCCTACAATCAGGACAGGTGTAGTAGCAGGCTGTCTGCTGGAACTCTTCATTGTCGAAATGCTTATGAATACACTTCTGACAATAAGTGTGGCCGCATGTAAGGGATAAAGGGTTCGTGAACAGTTCCAGGCAAATACTGCAACTTAAATTTTTCATGATAGAGTCCATATCGATACCGGCTTCGGCCATTGTGTGCCAGGCAGGATAGATCTCGGGCTGAAAATTGGAAACGGTGTAATAATAGGCGAGAGGCTAAAGACAAGAGCAGGGTGTTCCTATTAGCCAGGAATGGGACAAACTAGGGAAGTACAAAACAAAACGCCTGACAAGGAAACTGATACTTGTGTTCCTGGAAAGCAGCTGACAGAAGAGATGGAGGAGGAGAGAGGGAGTGCCTGCTGACAGCATGGGGAGGACACTAAACGACTGAGAAGGGGGGAGGAGAGAGGGAGTGTCTGCTGACATCATGGGGAGGACACTAAACGACTGATAGAAGGGGGGAGAGAGGGAGTGTCTGCTGACAGCATGGGGAGGACACTAAACGACTGATAGAAGGGGGAGGAGAGAGGGAGTGTCTGCTGACAGCATGGGGAGGACACTAAGCGATTGATAGAAGGGGGGGAGGAGAAAGGGGGTGCCTGCTGACAGCATGGGGAGGATACTAAACTGATAGGATAGGGGGAGGAGAAAGGGGGTGCCTGCTGACAGCATGGGGACGATACTAAACGACTGATAGAAGGGGGGGAGGAGAAAGGGGGTGTGCTGACAGCATGGGGAGGATACTAAACGACTGATAGAAGGGGGGAGGAGAGAGGGAGTGTCTGCTGACAGCATGGGGAGGACACTAAGCGATTGACAGAAGGGGGGGAGGAGAAAGGGGGTGCCTGCTGACAGCATGGGAGGACACTAAGCGATTGATAGAAGGGGGGGAGGAGAAAGGGGGTGCCTGCTGACAGCATGGGGAGGATACTAAACTGATAGAAGGGGGGGAGGAGAAAGGGGGTGCCTGCTGACAGCATGGGGACGATACTAAACGACTGATAGAAGGGGGGGAGGAGAAAGGGGGTGCCTGCTGACATCTGCCCCCAGACAGTCGCTGGTGCCCCAGGCACCGCCTCCCATGCCCTCTTACCCATAGCTCCGTTTGGTGCATACTTGTTGACATCCAGCTCCAGGAAGAAGATCTGCAGCCACACTTATGCTCGGGCCAGCCACTCAGGACTGGCTCCGCGGTTAGAGCTGCCCCCAGGAAGGGGGGGGGGACAGGTAGTTGTGGGTGAGGGGGGCACCGGGACTGCTTCTTGGGTCGGCGGCTAGGGCTGCCGCCAGGGAGGAGTGGGATGGGAGTTTTTGGTGAGGCGTGCGCTGAGACTGCTACACGGGTCTGAGGCTAGAGCTGCAGCCAAGGAGGAGTGAGATGGAGAGTTGTGGGTGAGGGGGGGGGGGGGGGGCTGGACATGTCACACTGACATAAGAAGCTGAGTAGCGACACCAATGAGTAGGGACAATCTCTAGATAGATGGAGGCGGCAGCTGATAGTCTGACACAAAGCTCTCCACTAGTGTATGGTGGCTTCTGAGGTGCCAGGAATAGTTGTCATGTATTGGGCAGCCATGACGGTACACTCCGGGTACATAGTTACAGCCCTAAGTGGGGTGAACATATTGTGGGCAATGGTGAAGGTGCCCCTTCAGTTTTGGCGCCTGGCGGCAGGCACCTCCATTGTCTCCCATAGTTCTGCCCCTGGGGAGGACACTAAACAGCTGACAGAAGGGGGAGGAGGAGAGGGAGTGTCTGCTGACAGCATGGGGAGGACACTTAGGTCCGTATTCAATTAGTGGCGAAAAGCCGCGATCGGCAGAAAGTTTTTGCCGATGTGCGTTTTTTTGACAGTTTACAAAATATCGCCCTATTCATTTCCAGGACGTTTTCGCCTGGGCGAAAACTCCACAGGCAAAATATGTCTCCACCCAAACGTAGGAGAAAAAATTAGCAAAATCCCTATTTTTGAGTAAAAATGTGGGGACTTGGGGCCTGATTCAGACCCACTCGCGAGCGGCTGTCCGCTCGCAAGTGGGTCGATGTTCTGGACTGAGCATGCGCACGACGGAGGGAGCTCCGTCGTGCGCATGCGCCAGACGCGATGAGCGAAGGAAAGTCCTTCGCTCGTTGTGTCCGATCAAAGGGGGCGTGCTGTCAATGTTGATTGACAGCACGCCCCCTTTGGTAGGCGTGCCGGGGGCGTGCCTCCCTGACGGGGGCGTTCCCACGGGAACGCCTCCCGTCAAAAGCCGGCCCACTGACATCACTAGTGATGTCAGTGGGAGTGATTTTGGCTCTGATAGAGCCAAAATCACTCCGGAGCTTGCGGTTGAAAACCTCAACCGCAGGCTCCGGCTCGCAATTTCGATGGTCGCGATGGTCTCGACCATCGCGGCCATCAAACTGCACGCTCGTATAGCCTGTGGGTGGTGACCCACAGCTATACGAGCGTCCAGAAGGACGCTCCATTTTCATGGAGGCCGGCCCTCATTCAGAGCGTGCGCTCTGCTCAGAGCGTACGGCTCTGAATGAGGGCCTTGGTTCAGAACCCTTTGGGCACCCCCCCTAATGACTAGTTAGGCAAAAAAATGTAAAAATTATGTTAATACCCCCTAAAAAAAGGCATGTCATTTTTTGGGGTGAAAATTTAAAAATAATTTGAAAATGGGTTTTAAGTATTGGGTGGGGTATTTTGGGCAGCTGTTTTTTTATAAAGTTTTTCAAAATGCACTTTATTAACACCAAAATATACTAGCACCCATTTAAATGTACCCCCAAATTAACTACAGCAATTCTTTTTCACCAAAGAAATTGCTTTCATTTTTTCACATTAATGCAAAAGTGCATATAAATAAACAGCCATTTGACTCAATTTAGGAACCCAAAATACTTTTATTACAGCTATTAATACACTTCTATATTGATTACCAGGGTCACTTATGCTTTTTGGGGGGTACAGACTGATAACCCAAATAAAATAAGTACATTTCCATAGTTTCGCCAATCGCACGTCCGTGTTTCACCTGTTTTACAACTGAATAGTGTGAAAAGCGGGAGCGCGCATTGTATAAGTAGGCGAAAACTTTGCCTCAAAACAGGCGAATAAGGCAAAAATATTGCGCTTTTCGACGATCTCGGCTTTTCGCCGCTAAATGAATACAGGCCGTAAGGGGAAAAAATTAAATCAGATTTCAAGAGAAAATAAAATAAATTGTTTCTTACTATACGGTAATGTAATCAATACTACAATTACGGTACCGCCCCCATAGGGCTGCGAGCAAAAATGTGCGGTGTGAGCTTGGGCTGTGAGGGGAGCTAATCGCAAATGCGAGATGCAACCACACAGCAAAGGTACCAAATGTGCCTCCCTACCAATGCAAGCAACATGATTGCAACACGAAGTGTGACTTCACTGTGAGCACATAAAGATGATTAAAACACAGGGCCTGATTCAGCGTGCACTGCCGAACGTGGATTTCCGATGTGTGAAAATCTGCGCAGGCACCAGACCCGTTCTGCGCAAGTGCAGAACGGGTCTGCGAGTCCGCTTGCAAACTGGCAGCAGATTGACAGTTTGCTGCCGTTTAGGGGAGGGGAAGGGGCAACAACAGCCTCCATTACCCGAAACAGAGGCGTGTTGCACCCGTTATGGGGTAGGGAAGAGGCCAGGATCTCTGTCGGGTGACGGAGATTTCCTGGCCTCTTTCTCTAAACTGCGGTGGCCGGCTGCGGGACCCTATGGGTTACCGCAGCCGGCCGGTGGTACGCAGGTTAACCGATGCTGCGTGATTCCTACTGTGCATTACCATATCTGCAAAGCATCGCAAATGCAAAGCTGCCTTAATGCAGCTTTGCAAATACGATACTTACAGAATCAGGCTCACAGTACAAAGAACGGGTGAGGTATGTAACATTCAGAATGTCGACATGGACGCTACGTCAACATGTGACATGTTCATAATGTCAACACTGTGCATGTCGACAATCGACATAACATTTTTAAATGCTCTAAGTAGCAGTTAGAAGCTTACCGCCATGTTTAAAAGTTATAGCAACCGCACAATGAAGTGCTTTAAGTAGCATTTCAGTTGTGTCGGGATCCCGGCGTCGGCATACTGAGGTCAGCATAGTGATTGGTGACATTGCTACTGTCAACCTCTCGTACCCAACTCACAGCACTTTTAATACATTTACATATTGGGTATGTCTTAGTTGTGGTCAGCAAATCAGATGCAGCTGTCATCATCAGTTTGTAAAACCAGGATTGAGTACCTGCATGTCATCCTCTTCCAACAAGGTGCATTTGCGTGTTTCAGGAATAATAAAAGTGGGGGTGTGTTGACGGTAGATTCCTGTTTAATAAGTTGAAGCTGGGGGGTGACCATTTCACATTGGCTACTTTATAACCATGTATTTTTTTAAGATGTTTATGTTCATCTATAAGACTGGGTGGAAGGAGAATTGATTATTGGTGGAGATTTCAACACCACCTTGTCGATGGCTCTGGACAAATCAGGACCACGAGGTAGGCGGCAGTGCACCATCTGCTGTAATAATGCTTCTTTATTGCTAGATCCCTAGAGGTACCAACATTCCACTTCCTGAGATTTTGCAAATTACTTGCACCCACATCACGCATCCACTAGAATTAATTTCTGATTAATCGCCTCTGCCCTACTTCATAGAATTGTAGACTCCAGTATCGGTACCATTGCTATCTCTGACCATGTCTCCACCTGGTTTAACTTATCTTTTCCTACTCCCATGTTACATCATATAACTGGTGATTTCCTGCCTTCCTAGCTTCTTTGGAGGACTTTAAGGAGTATTTATATAAGCACTATTCCAGTTATGTCGATGATATGACCACATAGACAATATCAATGTTTGTGGTGGCTTCCAAGCCAGTACTTAGGAGGCAATGTCTTACAGTATGTATCTCTGTTATGATCCACGGTAGCGGATCATCTCTGCTGCAGGTCTTGGCTGTATTAGGCATCTGGGATGCTGCTTTATGCCATTGATTCCAGTCCCGCCTGTTGCTAGGCAGCTGGGATGCTGTCTGTGTGTGTGCAGCTCACAGCTGCAATTCATTCATTCTCTGTGTGCAGCAATGTTTAGTGACAATCGGATTGGAACTGATGTTTGGAGACAGTCAGGATGGAACTTATGTTAATGAATTGCAGTACTGGAACAGTTTGGGGCCGATATTGATGATTTGCAGTACTGAATCGGTTTGTGACCGATGATGATGATTTGCAGTACTGGATTGGTTTGGAATCGATGATGGAAGCATCGTCTGGGACCGATGGTTGGAAGTCTCAGTGAATAACCCAGACTGGAGCACAGATGGAATGGAGAGAGGTGTATGTGTGTAAGTCACCAGGGGCAAGGTGTAGGCTCCGTGTGGCAAAGAAGGGGGGTAGGCTCCGTGAGGATTGGTGGGGGCCCCCACAGGCCTTAATCCGGCCCTGGGTGTCTCCATTTCTAAACAGAGAACCCATGACCATCACCTCCGAAAATTTGTATTCTCCCTCCTACATGCGATTACCTTCTTTTTTTTTATTATTTATTTTCATAGTTTTTGTTCAAATTACACCTGACTCTCTCTGGCCTTCACTCCAGAGACAGTCACACTCCTTTTTGGTTAGGAAAAATTAGAAAAGTGATAGAAGCATAGGTTTTATTATATTGTCATAAGCACCGTGGCTATGGTAATGATTCCTTTGAGGTTTTCTCAACTGTTAAATGTTTGTGTTCTCTCTGACACATATTATCCATGTGTTGAGTACTTTTGTCCATAGCATCAAGGATGTAGTTTATTTTGTGCAGCTTTCTTTGTAAACTCTAGAGCAGTGATTTTTAACCTTTTTCAATTTGAGGCACACTACGCAAGATTTTAAAATTACCAAGGCACACTATCTGGCGATACGGCATGCGCGACCTATTAAAAAAACATACATATTGGCTCCCACATAAAAAAAAATATACACATTGGCCTCCACAGGAATAAAACACACTACATTGGCCTCCACAGGAATAAAACACACTGCATTGGTGCCCACAGGAATAAAACGCACATACATTGGTCCCAGAGAAATAAAACACGCGATGTGACGCGCCACGTCTAGGCAGGGTGCGCCTGACACTCCCAGGGGAGCTCAGCGGCAGCCCGCACTCTGCAGTACTAGAATGTGGGACCAGCATTTCTGACCGCCGCGGCACACTTCACAACTGCCCACGGCATAGCGGTTGAAAACAGCTGCTCTAGAGACTGTTAAATGTGAAAATCCCAGGACATCAGCAGTTTCTGAGATGCTCAAGCCACTGTGTCTGGCACAAACCTTTTCTGGTGTTTGATCTGAACAACAGCTGAACCTCTTGAGCATGCTTTTATTAACGTAACTGGTTCAGTTTTCAAGGAATTGTCAGGGTTTCAGTGAGATTGCCGCTACATTTAAAGTGACAATCAGTTATAAGGCTGGATCAGGGATTGAAATTTAGCAGCAATCTCGATGCAACCCCACCTGTTCTGTAAAATCAGAACCTGCTACATAATTGGATGATTAGATATTTACATTAACAAGTAGTTGTACCAAGTAAAATGGCCATAGTGGATATTGTATTTTCTAAGTTGAGGGGCCTTAAAAAATTGCACTGTTGAAGTGTGGACAAGAAAATAAATACTGATACTTTTCTATTTTGTAGCCATTATAGTCAATACTCTGTAGATCTTACCCTTTGAACATTATCGCTTCTTTTAATGTATAGTAATGAAGCCTTCAAAAAAGTTCCTATTAATGCTCTGTGTTCTGTCAAATAAGATTTCATTGTCATTATCTTTTCTCTTTCTTCCATGGGGACACTGGAATCATGGGGTAAACCCCCTGCAGCCAGTTCTTTTTGGTGCCCAAAAGAGCGAGGGACGTTTTTTTTTGCAGCTGCCTCTGCAACGGTTTAAGTTTTTAATTTACTTAAATTTTTAATTAGGTGGGTGGTGGGGCTGTTGCAAGGGCAATGTTCACGCTGATCACTCCATAAGTCTCTCTGCTCTGGTGGCCAGCACACTGACGACTGGGTCAGCGACACCACCAGCTGGTCCATGTAGTACAAAGAGGGGACACAGAAACGTTCAGAGCAACAGGTGAGAGGCTCCCAGGACTGAAGGGAGCTGAAACACAGCTGCGTTACCCCTCCGGTGGAGGTCACCGCAGGGGATGGCACAGTGGGGACCCAGTTCTTCCCACTCATCCCAGGGACATACTTGAAGGGGACAGCATTAAAAACAGCATCAAGTCCCCGGGGAACGGCAATGAGGGGGGAGCCATCTCCTGTTTCTCTCCTCCCCCATACCTTCCACAAGGATGCTCACATAAGGTCCCAACACTCTCCCCATAGGCAGCCCTTTTAACTAAACCTGAGGGCGTTTTTAATTTAAATAGTCTTGACTCTGTGTCTGAAGGACTTACAGTAGTTTCTGTTCAAGTCCCATACCTCACAGGATTTAGTTATTTTTGTTCATGTCCCATACCTGACAGGATTTACAGTAGCTTCTGTTCACTCCAATAACAATGCCTTTGTCTAGCAAGTCTCTACCCCCCCATCCCCACAGCATGATGCTACCATCACCATGTTTCACTGTGGGGATGGTGTGCTTGCGGTGATGGGATGTGTTGTGTTTGCGCCAGACATAGCGTTTTCCTTGGTGGCCGAAAAGTTACATTTTAGTCTCATCTGACCAGAGCACCTTCCTCCATACATTTGGGGAGTAGCCCACATGGCTTTTGGCAATCTCAAATCTTATTTTTATCACTAAGTAATGGCTTTTTTCTGGACACTCTTCCATAAAGCCCAGCTCTATGGAGTGTATGGCTTATTGTGGTCACATGCACAGATACACCAGTCTCTGCTGTGGAACTCTGCAGCTCCTTCAGGGTTACCTTAGGTCTCTGTGCTGCCTCTCTGATTAATGCCCTCCTTGCCCGGTCTGTGAGTTTTGGTGGGCAGCCCTCTCTTGGCAGGTTTGTTGTGGTACCATGTTCTTTCCATTTGATGATGATGGATTTGATGGTGTTTCGGGGGATCATCAAAGATTTGGATATTTTTTTATAACCCAACCCAGAATTGTACTTCTCAACAACTTTGTCCCCGACTTGTTTGGAGAGCTCGTTGGTCTTCATGGGGTGATGCCTCTTGCTTAGTGGTGTTGCAGCCTCTGGGGCCTTTCAGAAAAGGTGTGTTTATACTGACAGATCATGTGACACTTAGATTTCACACAGGTGGACTTCATTTCACTAATTATGTGACTTCTGAAGGTAATTGGTTGCACCAGAACTTTTGAGGGGCTTCATAGCAAAGGGGGTGATTACATATACACATGGCAATTTTCATAATTTTATTTATAAAGATTCTTTTTATATATATTTTTCTCATTTCACTTCACCAAATTAGACTATTTTGTGCAGATCCAGCACATAAAATTCAGATTAAAAAAAATAAAAAATACAGTTTGTAATGTAACAAAAAAAGGTAAAAAGCCAAGGGGGGGTGAATACTTTTGTAAGTCACTGTAAGTTGCAACCCCCTGGGGTTGCAAGGATTTTACCAGTCTGTTCTAGGCCTAGTTCTGATGTCCATCCCGCTGCTGCAGATGCTGAACCACGCATACTCAGCCCGGGTTCAGTGCCCCTTTAGGGCTCATATACATTACAGAACCACTGGCTACATTCATTGTTCGAACTCCCCTCCCTAGTGGAGGCGGATTATGAACAAATTTCTAGATTACACTTTTGAAGGTATCGGCCTGGTCCGATTACAGTTAAGGCCAGAATAGCAGAGTTTGAACCCTCTCTATTGCTATTAGTAGTGTAGACTACCTTTCCCAGGGCAGCTCTGTTAGAAAAACTAACAGTTGAGCAGAACCCTAGACCAGTGGTTCCCAAACTTTTTGGAATCACAGCACCCCTAAGTTTAAGTTTGTTATTGAGAAATTCTGATTTTTTTTTGTAAAATAGTAAAGTGAAGTAAATTGTGCTTATCTGTCATCCTTAGGTTCAGTTATGTGATGGTGGATTGGTTTGCACTTATTTGTTTACATATTTACATTAAATTGACCATAAATTATTTGATTTGGTGCTGGGCCACCAACCTGAGGCACCCCTGCCACGGCACAGAGTTTTGGGCTAGAGGGGCCCTGCCTATTTTGTCAATCCGGGCCCCCCAGTTTTTGATGGCAGCCCCGATTGTTTAGATTCTGTTTTTACTTATATTTAATCAAGAATAAACCACCAGCAGTTTTAGAAATACTACACTATCAGGGGTATTCAATTTGGAGCGAAAAGTCTGTGCTGGAGTTTTCGCTCCACATCGGAGCTTTTCCTGGGATAAAAGTATCGGGCGCGCACCCACTTTATCCCCGTATTCAATTAAAGAGCTACGAAAACGGGAGCCGGCGAAATAGGATCGGCGAAAGAAAACGGGATTTACCTGGAATAAATTGTAGGACCCCCCTAAAGCTGACAAAACATGGGGGATCACTATGGGTACCCCCGTTTTAGCCTGCAAATGAAAGTCAGGGTTTTAATTAGCCGCAGCAGGTGTTTTTTTTTCCGAAATTGAAGAAGTGATGCAGAAGAGCACTTAGGTTATTTTTTTTCATTTTTTTTAAGTGGTCCCATCAAATTTGGGGTACATGAAAATGGGTACTAGCATATTTTTAAGTCCCTAAAGTGTTTTTTTTTTTTTTAAATTCTGCAAAAATGCACCTGCCGCTAATAATCTATTCTAGAAAACACCTGCCGCATACTTGCAGAATAGCCCTGAACCTATTTCCCTATTTTTAAACATTTTTTTTCTTTCACCCCAAATTTTTAAATAATTTTTTGGGGTGTCCCTATATTTTTTTAAAACTTTTTTTGACAGAGTTATTTTTTAAAAGTCATTCCCAGGGGTGCAGGTTATTTTTTTTTTTTAAGCCTGCACCCCTAAATCCCAATTCTGCACATTTTTTCGCCACCTATGCAGTGGTGAAAAGTTATCCTCATTTTTTTTTCAAAGACTTTTCGAACCTGCGAGAAGGCTTTGAAAATGAATACGGGGATAATTGAAATCGGCGAAAATTTTCGCTCCAAATTGAATACCCCTATATATGTCCCTTTTCTTATCCCTTTATGGTATGTATTTAAAGTTTACCAAGTTGGATTCAGATGACATCACATGCAAATTCAAGAATCCTAGTATGAAAACATCTAAACAAAAATGTTTTTTTCAACATTTTCTGGTAAGCCCCAAATTCTCAGGTTATGTCACCAGCACCAGTTATCAAGATTATCCAATAGAGGTACACAGGAAAACTGACGTACAATGTACCACAACAGGCTGATATGTGCACAGTGATGCTCAATGGCTCTTAAGTCAATCAGATTGCCCGAGTGTTGCTGCACATTTGTGGTTCCAATTCCTCAGATCGGAGATTAATGAAGCTGATCATTGGGTCAATATTTAAAAAAATAAAACTGGTCTCATGTCCCACTATGGAAATATCTCTTTTGTTCTCCCTGGTAAAATTGGCTCTTTCTTTGTGATGCATTCTTCTCTTTGCATATTGGTTAATAGTGAGAAAGATAATGTGGCATTAGTATGGAAGTCTTTTAATGAAATGTTATTTTAAGAATGAGGGCTTTATATTGGCATGGGAGTCTCCATGCATTATATTCCCTCTTGGCGTTGTAAAGTAGTTTCAAGGTAAAACATTTTCTATTTTCATCCTTTGACAAGGGGCAGTTCAATATTAATGCCATGAGGTGGTGTAGCTGTTCAAGAATTAGTTACGAGGGAAAATTTGTAAAGAGTTTAAAGGGGTACAACCACAAAACCTGACTAGCTGCTACTGCAGACAAATAAAAGTAATATACAGGGGAATACCTGCTGTTTTATAGTCATAGAGGTAGAGTATGACACTCCCCATCCAGACCAGCTCTGATCGTTAGCAGGGTGATGTGTCCTGGTAATGGCCTCTGAAGTGATTGGATGAAGAGGAAAGAATTTCTGATCTGTACCATAAAGTATTAGATATGTATGGACCTAGGCTGGCCCAGCTATGCCTTCCAGGCAGTTTGACAGATTTGGTATAACAGGGTCACTTGATTGTATGCTGGCTCTGACTCATAACAGCGTTGCTGCAGAGTTGCTCCAGGTCCTATGTTCACCCTTTTAGGACTAGTGCAAAGCAATAAAAGGTATTTTGCATCTGGCAACACTGCAGTTACAGTCCCAGGTTCGATCTCACTTCTTCTGAGGGATCACCCACCTCAGCCGATCTCAAGAAGGTTGATAATCTTTAATCCTTGAAAGGACCAACAAGTACAGTATAATGCAGTGTAGTTTCAGTGCAGGTGAAGTTATATGTTTTTGCAATCAGAGAATAAAGCAGCTTGTGGTGTAACTGAATCAGGCCTTTGCTAGTTAAATGGTTTTATTATCTGGACAACAGTTTCAAAACAGTTATCAAGTTGGAATGTGTTTCATTTTATAAATATATTTTGTCATTTCAATTTTTTAAGTTTTTATTATCATTGGAATGTACTAATAAAACAGCATTTTTTTCCTTCTTAGTCTATGATAAACTGCATAGGCCTAAATCCCTATACAGTTTCTCACTTGGGCCAAGTTGGCAAAGAAGCATCAGTTCTCTTTATGAAATCAAAGCATTGGCATTAAGTGTTTAAATCAGCCCTGGCTAACCTGTGGCTCTCCAGCTGTTGTGAAAGCATGCCTTGCCAGAGTTTTGCTATTAGAGGATGCGAAAACACTGCCAGGGCATGTTGGGATGTGTAGTTTCACAAGGGCTAGAGAGCCAAAAGGCTGGCTATATAGTAGTCTAGAGTGACAATAGGTTAACCTATTGCTGACTAGTCAAACAGGTAAGAAGCAATCATCACACAATTGAGGACAGCTAATGAATTGTGTTAACGGACCATGGAATCTTCAGGACGGACCAAAGAAGGGATTACTCAATTGACCATACACACATTAAAAGGTGCATATATAAATTGCTTATTATTCTGTTATTTTTTTTTTTTTAAATAGATCTATATAAAATGTACAAAAACATAACGGTTGTCTCTGGGTGGCTTTCAGCTGTATGAATTTATGAATAATCACAACAGTTAATACCTATGATTTTAATGTAAAAGAATTTCTGGTGATTTTGTCTTTTATTGAGTTCCATGTTATGACTGCTAAATGCTCATATTGTACATGAATAGATTAATAGAAGATGCAGTGGGAAACTCCAGATTTACAGTGGCACAGAAGGAAAAAGTTCAACTATTGGAGCAAAAAAACCAACAAAAAAAAAACCTTTATCAGTAAATCCCATATGTCAGCTCATCAGAGTCCCGGTATCGGTCCAAATATCTTATGGGCTTGGCATATGGAAATTTCACTTGCTTTGGGTGGTAGACTGGTGGGAATTGGTGTTCAAAAATAGGTTCCTTCATGTCTGGTAGGAGAAAGGAAAAAGGATTACAAATTCACTATACAAGTGACTAAATAGGAAAAAAGGTGTCTGTAGTGATAATGAAGGAAGGGAGGGCATCATAAAGGAAAGTAAGCAAGAACATGATGTAGGAAGTCGACATAGCTGTGGCAACTTGACAAGTTAACAGAGGACTGCCCATGGTCTCATCAAACGTCTCTTTTGGATGCAGTGCTTTTTTACATCATGTTTAGTAGAGCTCATTTCATAAGCTCTGTTATCAGTACCAGTGTAGATTCATAGATTCCCAGATGTGTCAATGTACATAGAGCAGACTGTGTGGAGAGTAGCAGAGGAGAAAGTTCAATCAAGATGCTAGGTGCATTAACTCTGTGATTGGACAGGACGTAGAGGTTCTCTAACACTTAGAAATGATTAATGTTGTGACTGTTTTAGGCAACAATAATTGACAAAATCACTGAATATCCATAGGCGCAAGTTTGAAAATATCGACCATTTAAAAAAAATTGGATTTTGTTACTTACCAGTGAAATCACTTTCTCAGATTCCACAGGGGACACTGGAGATCAAGACACTGGGGTATAGATGAGTGGAGCTGGCACTTTAAATTTAGAAGTGTGAGTGACTCCTCCCCCTCTATCCCCCAGATAGAGAATTGGAGCCAAAGGAGAAGGAAACAGAATTAGAAGATATAATGGAGGAGAAGGAATCAAAACAACAAGACCGGCCAAAGCTGAATAGAAAAACACACAGAACAAAATATTGCATACAAAAGTAAACACAAACAATGGCAGATAAAAGCAGTGCTGGTATGGCATCCAGTGTCCCCAGTGGAATCAGAGAAAGGATTTTGGTACTTACCAGTAAAATCCCTATTTTCTCCTTCATCCACCAGGGGACACTGGAGATCAAGACACTGGAGACATTCCAAAGATTCCCATACCGGGTGGCAGAGCCCTGAATAACCCGTCAAACCCTGCAACCAACGAGATTCCAATGGCCGCAAAAGGTAAAAAAATGAAAATAGACACTAACGAAAATTGCAGACCGAGACCCTGAGCCTGCATGGCAGAACTAAAAGGCTGAGGCGCCACTACGTGCAGCCCAAAAAGAACCCACCGCGGAGTGGAAGCACAGAATAGAAAACCAGCGTAGGCCGGGTACTAGCAACTTACGCCTGTCGGATGACCAAATGGATCCATCTGGGTAATGTCTGCTAAGGAGGACAACCACGTTCAGCAGCATCATAAAACGGAAAAACAAGAAATCTGGACTTCCGCAATGCTGTAGTACAGCCACATAAGCCCCGAAGAGCCCGCACCAAGACAAGGTGAGGGAAAACTGAGACCTGTCCGACGACGACGACGAGGGACAAACTGAAACCAGTGGTGGAAAAAACCCCGCTCTGCACACCAGATGACATAAGAACACTGATTGCGAAGATAATATGCTGATCTAACTGGCTTTTGATCCCCGAACACAGTGGAAACCACAGAGTCTGGAACCTCGCTACATCTAAGATAGCGGCCTCAGTCACGCCATTAAATGCAACCGCTGTAAATCAGTGCAAATGAACGGACGTAGAAGCAGAAGGTCCGGGCGAAGAGGTAGTAGACAGGGATCCTTGACGAGCAGTTGGAGATCTGAAGGAGAGGAAAAAGGTACACGAGATTGTACCTCCAAGCACTGTCAGACTGTCTACTGCCGCTGCATGCGGGTCCCGAGTCCTGGAGCAGTACAGAGGAACCCAAGGAGTGTGCCTGGAGGCCATGAGAACTGTCTGGCCTGCCCCACCCTTTGACTAGCTGATGGAAAAATTGCCGGGTGAAGGGTCCATTCTCCTGAGCTCTGCCCACCGTAGAATGAGACTTGCTCACGCATTGCCATGTGGCTGCATGTCCCTCCAAAAGAGGAGGATGTACGAGACGGCAGTGGCGTGGTCCAACTGAACTTGAACTGGCCAATCCTCGAGAAGGGAGGTAGCTCCCAGAAGAGCATTGAAGATTACACTGAGTTCCAGCGCACTGATTGGTCAACTCATGTTGGCCCATCGACCCTGGAAGTTGTTGTCCAGAACAACCGTTAAACACCTAGAGTATGTCATCCAAGGTGAATCGGTCTAGCAAGGAGAGAACATTCAAAAAGAGATATTTGCGTAACAAAGTATTGGCAGACTGGGTTTATCCAACATAGAAGGATAGAGAACCAGCAGGAGATATAAACAAACTAACATGTAATAACAATGTAGTAGTTTATGTCCACTAGGTCCGTGCGAAACAGCGATGTACAAGGAAGTATTGAACAGGAAGGCACCATGGTGTAGACTGTAGAGCCAATAATATGAAAGGAGGTACCCTACAGGGACAGATGTCTGTCAGTACAGCTGTTAAAGTGTTCTGTCAGGAGCGTGCCATTGCACAGTGAGCTTGACACCTTTCTAAATGGATCTGAGACTAGAGCGGCCGCTTAGAAAACTAAACCCCTTACTTGCGAGCAACCACCTGGTCTCTTTGTAGACCTTTACTGACACGTGTTCGACGTTGCCAATAATCTCATGCAGATAGACCACCAATAGTTTCTGTAGGGTGTCTGAGATTGAATGCTTTATAAGTAGGTATTTTGACTGGAGTTGTGTCAGTAAAAGTCTTGCCCTGTGTAAAGAAACTTGTGGCTTTGTTAGTGGGAACATTTGTGGTCACCCCAGGATACCCGCAAAATTAGAATTCCTTATGCACTCACATGGGAGGAGAAAAGAAACTTAGATTAAAGGAAATGGTTCAGGGGAGAGACCAGACCATACAGTCTAGTATAGGGATATATGAAAACATATACTATACACTGGATAATGGAGACCTCTCAGAAGGAGGAACAGAGATGAAGATATACTCTAATTAATGCGTGGAGTGGACAGAGCAAACTCTTCTTCCATCTCCCAGTTCTAAAAATCCATTTAATATATGGCCCCCAGATAGGGCCATATCAGATTCAAGGGAAAGCACAAGCACAGTCCCCCACTATAACAATTATCCAGTAAAGTTTCCCACATCTGGGGAAATCGCAAGATCAGCACATCCAGAGTGCCATGGATGATCCTCACCCTGGTAGACCCACCTCGTGATCCTGGTATCTCCCCTGCCAGGATCTTAAACTGATAATAAAAAGGAATAGAGAACCTGAGCCAGAAACTGATGCACAGGGTAGTCTACACCCTCATCTTTTCTAGGAGAGATAGAGAGGCCGAGCAGTACAGTGCAACATAATACTGTGCAGCATCCGCTCTAGAAACAGAGCTGAATAATTATATAAAAATTCTTCAGTCTCATAAGGAAGATCTGAATATACTAGAAACCTGCATAAGCCCCTAGGCGAAGCCTGCACACTCCAATACATAGTGTAACCCTTACTACAAAACACAGGGGTACACATATAACCTTGTAAGGAGTACTGGCTGTGTGTACAGAAAGAGGACAGTGCCTGTGTCCCAGAAAAAGGAGGCATATCAGATATGAAACTGATAAGGACCATATTACACTTGTCCTATCCAAAGGCAAAAAAGCAATTGTGTATATAGAGGTAGTACTATTATTCACCCCCCCAATATGCAATTAAACATGCTGCATTAGCCCTAACTCAATGTTGCTTACAATTCTGTAGCTTATATAGGTATATTTTGACACAGACATTCAAGGAAACAGTGATAGGTTACTCAACAGTCTGCATATCATATTAAAGTAGAGCTGCTGCTGATGCTTCCTGTCAACAACATCTGACATTAGTGAGTATTGAACCCACAATCTCCTGAAGACAAGTACAGGGTATTGTGATAAACCTACAGTACCTGGAATTCCTAGTTGGACTCCCATCCAAATACTAACCAGGCCGGACCCGGATCATCTCCAAGATCAGACTAGATTGGACGCTCCTGTGGTGTGGCCGTAGGCCAAAAACCTGCAGCAATCCTGGGATAGGCAGTGTCAGATTTTGTCATCATATAACCCCACAGGGGCTGACAATCTTTTACACAGCCAATATAACAGCTCATCCATTGTGCCTGATCTCATTGTACTAATGCACTGGCTGCCAGAGCCATTAGTTCTAAAAAGACTCTGCAACTGCCTAACAATTAAGCAGGCAGAATGCTACAACTGCTTGCACTGGGGGTGGGGAGGCTGACTGAGCCCCCCCCCCCACTCAACAAGCCGCTAAATTGCATGCTTTAAATTAGGCCAGCGATGCGCTATACTGATACTGTCACGATGCCGAGGGCTAAGGTAGTGTTCAGCGTTGCAGCCAAAATGGCGGGCGTCCCACATGTAGGTGCGCACCTGCCAAAGAGATGGCCATTCCTAGTCCAGAATGTTGTGAAAATCAGAGCACAGTATGCATCTCTGCATATTGCAAAGAACATGCAGTGTAAAGTAACTACTGACCGGCAGATTAAGCACAGAGGGTGCAGGGAACACCCTGCACACTAATGACACGGCGCTACCGTACAATATCCTCTGATTGGGAGACACTGAAGCATGCCGACCTAGCTAACCACACTGCACTGGGCTGAAGGACTCAAGCGTAGCTCCGCCCCTTTCCTTCCAGTTAGTCGGGGGAAGGCAGTACACAGACCTCCCACCTTGCCGCCGAAGAGAAGTGGTCTGCGGAGACCCCACCCAGCCGCGAGCAGCTAAGGCAGGTCCCTGCTGCACATTGTCCCTGGGAAGCAGCTACATTCCCTTCTGTATATTGACCCTGACATCATCAGCGTGTCCAATGCCATTCCCTACCATCGAAGTGGGCATAGAGGGGGAACATAATCATGTGGAGAGCATAGCGAGCCACCGAGCCCGAAGCGTGGCAAGCGAAGTGTGACCGCGAGGGGACAACTTTATTTTTTTGCTGGACTGTGTGGGCAGGAACTGCACTTCCGCCCTCAGTTCACATCACTTCCAGGTACAATATCTGAAGGGGAACTAGTCTTTTCCATCTATGTTTCTATACCTCCCTGAGCTACTGTCAGGGTGCCAGGGACCCGGACACCCCAATTCTAAAACTGAGGCTTCTGGGTGACAGAGGGGGAGGAGTCACTCACACTTATAAATTTAAAGTGCCAGCTCCACTTATCCACCCGTCTATACCCCAGTGTCTTGACCTCCAGTGTCCCCTGGTGGATGAAGGAGAAACTTATTTTATTAATAAAAAATAAAATCCAACAATAATGTGCTCATTACTGCCTTAAAATCATTCCAATTCGGTGTCTTGTTCCAACTACTGACTGCAACCAGTAATAACCGGTATTAAGAGCCCTCCCTCCCTGAACATCTGCAGTTCTTAAAAAGGACTTTGTTCCTGCAAATAATTTCTTATAGGAATGTCTTCCCACTACTCGCTTGCTTCACTTAAAGCTGTCAGAAGACAATCTGAAAAAATAATATCAGGATCCTGTGTTTGACTTGGTGCAACAGAAGCCTCTTGCTGTGTGCAATTGTGTCACCACCTCCAGCAGCAAGAGAGGAGCCGGTATTAGTGGGCCTCTATCAGGAAATAATATGGAAAATATGGTGACAGCAGAGCGACAAGTATGCTAAGGTGCACTAAGTGTGGGTGTAACAGATCAAATACTATGGTCAAACATATGGACCCACGGTGTACTTCAAAGAAATAAAGTGCTGGTGCATATAAATATATATAAATTCTAAACAATTTATTTGGAAACACATAAATGAGAGGTAAAAAATAATAAAGTGGAAATAAAATATATAAATACAATTAATAAAATATAACCCTTTGTCAAAGGATTAAAACAAATAGACAAAATCAAAATGAGGTATCTGCTGCTGTCAATATTCCATATAGTTTAAAAAGAGAAACATTCCTTTCTAAAAAAAAAAATATATAAATAAAGGACAGCTTATCTAAGTGGAATGAACAGAGGTAGATTTATCATCAGTTCAAGACGCAAGATATGGTCACCCCCAACGCATTTTGGAAAAAAATATAATAAAAAAATATAATAAAAAAATTATATATATATATATATATATATATATATATATATATATATATATATATATATATATATATATATATATATACACACACACATATATACACACACACACACTTAAATAAAATAAAAAAATGGTAGTAGAGAAGTTGGATAGGTGAAAAAGGACACCAACCACAGTAGTAGGTTGTGATGTACTCACTTAGTAAATGGTGGAAAACATTGGTCACGCTATCATCCCATTTGCACTGGAAGAAGGCCAGCCCTGCTGGAGTCATCTTATCTTCGTACTTTCTGTAGAAATCCAACGTCCTAAAGGTTCTCATTTTAAGACTGTGACTGGGCATGAATAAAATTAAGATTTAAATAAAAAAAGGACAAGACAGACCACATATACCAAAATTAACAAGAAATTATATTGGGGGAGGGGTAGATTTTACCATGGGGTTGATCGTAACTCCTCCTTGAAATCAATGTGCTCTTCTTGCTTGAACAGGATAAATATGTGTCTATGGTATCCAGTGCCTTTGGCAGGAAATGCAGGAAAGTAGTGACAGACCTCATCTCCAGAAAGTAACCGATTTCCAGGAATGTTTCCTCTACATAAAAGAAGTGCAGATATAAAACGGGAGGACCTTTGCCTCATTACCACTGAGAATTATAAAGAACTGATAGGTACTCACACCAGCCAGTGCATATATTCAGAGTCAGTCTCCCTCAGGTGGCCATCTGTATATATACACAGCACAGAATTAAAGTTTACATTTGTGAAACATCTAGCATCAAAAATACCACCTGATTAAAAGACTATTGAAATTACAGTCTTCCAAAGGTCAATAGAAAGCGGTGTCTCTCACTAATCTAGTATTTCTACTATAATATCTTAGACATGGAATTTTCTGAAGCTCCTGTGACCATTCAAAGCTAATGTGGTGGAAGCTGTCTGACTTCCCGTAGTCTGATGAAGTTACTGACAGATTCTCGGCGAGAACATACAAACAATAAACATTGGAGGTCTACATTGAATAATCATGAATATTTATATCTCCAATAATCATGAATATTTATATCTTACTACTGCATGAAGTAAGATCTTACTAGCAGTGCAGACTACAGTATTAAACATAAAAAGCCTTACCAGATTGGAATATAAATCCAGATTATCAAAACACCATTTTTAAATGATTTAAAAATAGAATAGTAGATTCACACAATGAAAACTAGATTTCCATAGATGCTGATAAGCCAGTCTCCAAGCAATTTACTTTTTTCCCTCACAATTAACTTTATTGAAATTATTATTGTTTTTTTTTTTTTTTTTTTTTTAATACTGTAGTATGCACCGTGAGATACTTCAATTATTTTTATATGACAGTCAAATTGTTCCCACGGCAGCCATAACAGAGGTGAACTTCTTAGTAAAGCGGAGCAGAGAGGAAAAAGAAACACCCTCCGAAAGTTATTTAGTGTAACTTCTCCTTACCCCTTCAGCAAATTCCCTAAGCTGTGCTACAAAACAAACAGATAACACGGGTGGGAATATACTGCTGCAAAAGAATAATTTTGAGGAAAATAAAATAGTAATAATTTGACTGTTTAGTTTCCAACTCCATAAGTCATACCCAAGCAATATGATACATTATTCTCTTTATAACCAACAGTACAAATGCACATAATTGCAACAGACACTTTTTATTGAATAACTAGACTATTCCTTCCAAAATGAGACGATGAATTCAGAAGATAATGTCTGGTAAAGGGATGAGTTGATCACCTTATTGGAGGTTGCCAATGATCTTGGAGCATGTGCCTTTATAACTTATGGCACATTTGGCCTGATTCTGAGCTGGGAGCAAAGCAATAAAGAGCAAGTAACTGTGTACCTGGACAAACCAGGTTGCAATGCAAAATACCAGGGGTGCAAATACACTTATTGTTTTTGCATGCAGGGTGAATACTGGCTGCTTTTGCATGTAGCCAACAAATGCCGGACAGCTTTATTTTGACACTACAATTTAGTATGGAGTTTGGACACTCCCCTCTAACAACTAAATCTCTGCACATTCTATATATCTGTCCTACCTGCAGTGCAGCATCACTTTACCAAGGTGCAAAGTTACTTGCTTTTTTTTGCTTTACTCCAACCTCAGAATCAGGCCCCTTAGGTCTGTTCATCTTCCAAGCCTTCAAATTAAATTGTTTTGACCCATCTTGCAAGAATCTGATTAGATGGAGAATGACCTTAACAAGAACCTACAAATCAACTGTTTTCCCCCCATTTATTATTTCTGGAAAGCTATACAGAGGCTGCCTTGACCAGATACAGAGTATGCGATTGTATGGCTTTATTACTGGTTGGTTGCGGACATGGGAAAGGACATTTGAGTTCCTGATGATATGATATGAAAAGTAGAAACTACCATTGGAAGAAAAGTAGGATAGTTTACAACACTACATCATCCTTATATCTCTCACGAATACATATAGATAGATATGCTAATAAAGGCGTGATAAAAGAGGCTTGATTCTCTTTACAGTCTGCTAGAATCGGGTTATAAATTCCCGGTGGACACTTGAACTTTCAGGCTAGTGAAAGCAAGATCCTTGTCTAATCCTTCCTGGGAAACAAATCCAGAGTATGTGAAATAGTAGAAGAGGAAAACAATATCTTCAAAATTCAGGAAGTGCTTTAATTACTTTGGCAGAGACTTCTTTGCTTTTGAGCAATGATCGCTTAATCTGCACATCTGCAAACACAGAGTATTTGGATTGGGATGCAGAAATGGTACCTGATGCAGTACTGACAGAGGGAAAGGCTGCTCCAGCAACATTCCTAAAGATATTGAAAGCCACAGACAGTGTTGCCAGAAAAAAAGTACAGCTTCTGCCGCTTCTCTTTGGGCCATATCCAATTATATGCAAAAAAAAAAAAAAAGCTGCAATTTCGCAATAGGTTTTCACATATGGGAACTTTTCACGCAAAATGTGTACATCGCTATCCAATTGCCACACGTGCAAAATCTCCATAGACAAAAACCAGCAAACTGTTTTCACCATCTCAGAGCAGGTGAAAACCCTTTGGACACCTCCCCTAATGACAAATTAGCCAAAAATATTGTTTTTCAATTAGCTTAATTTGGACAATAATTCCGTGAATTTTGTGGAGAAAAAAAAAAAAACAAAGTGATGGAAAATGGGTTTAAAGTAGTGGGTTTGTTTTTTGGGGGGCTGTATGGATGGGACATGCATTTTAAACATTGCAGGTGGCTGCACCAGGTGTATTTAACATTTTTTATGCACTTTTATGACACAAAAATATACTTGCAGCCATTTTAATATATCTCCAATTTAACTACTGCATTTATTTTTCCTAAAAATTATTGCTATCGTTTTTCCCGTTAGAGAAAAAAAAAGCATATAACAGCAATTTGACCCAAATGAAGATCCCCAATTCCTTGGATTATTGTCACGAATACACTTTTACTCTTAGTTTGACTTTGTTGGGGGTACAGGCAGATTTTTCCATTTTCATATATAACACATTGAGAAGTTTCTGGTTCGCGTGTTTTGCAAGGGGACTGTATGAAAACTGGCACATTCGGGACAAAGGGTGTGAAAACTTAACGTTTTCGCATCTAATTGGATATGCCCCTTCAGTTGACACACAGTGCGGCCACTAAGTGGAAAAGGAGGAAATGTACCGGGAATAGAATTCCATGGAATGGTATTCCCTTACCTTGGTGTTTGAGGAGGTCATCATTCAAGTTGAATTTTGTCCTAGGAGTTGAAATACTGTCATGTGTAAAGCCCATTCTCCTCTATGGACTTGATGTTGACTGAGCTCTATCTTTTTGTCTTTGCCCGCTACAGGAAATGCAGAGCTATATACCAAATTACTTTATGCTTAAGACATAATTGTTAAATCTTTCGTCACCACGGTCCTGCTTCTTCTGCCACATTTATCAAAGCAACTACTGCCCAGTTGTCAGAAAATAACATAGCCTGAGATGAATAGGTCTTGAGAACTTGTAAATGCTGATTTGCATTCCGTATTGCCCTCATTTCCAGGATGTCTGTATGCAGATAGTTTTTGTTCTGTAAAAGCCCTATTTTTGGAAGTGGGGTCTGTGTGTGGGGGCACATACTAGTCTGGTCTTAAGTGAAGCGCTCCCTGATATCTTAGTTTTGGATCTCGCCTCCATCGCTAGGATTTCTTTGTTGCATTTGATATTGACAAGAAAGGAAAAAAAATCTCCATCAAATGAAGTGTGGTGAAAAAAATTATTTTTGGATTGTGGGTCCACCACCAATGGCTGCAACCCTGGCGACTACTGATAGTCATACTTTTCGCTTTTGTACCCTTATATAGTCATAGCCACATGGGATTTAATAATAATTGCCCCTTTAGAAGTTTCATAAAGAAAATTCAACTTTTCTATCCATACAATCCTTAATCCTGTAATGGAATAGTTGCCTAGTTAGACAAACTGGCTGTGGCTACATCAGTTTTAAGCACTGATCACTGTTTAGAAGCATCTTTATGATGAAGGGGATACATATTGTTACATCTTAAGATCCAACAGTTTCTGCCGTTTCTCTGATGATTCCCAAGAAGTTGATGCTAGGGCATCATCTATCCCCCATGTGATGTTTAGCGTAAAATATTTATATCTTCAGGATTAAAATACCTTGTCCCATCCCCAATTTTCTACAGACTCATTACTTAATGACCAATTAAGAGAACTTAGGGACTTGCTGGTACCTCAAGGGCACTTATTGATTTGGGTCACTTCTGCCACAGCATATTAATTCAGTCCTCATTAGATGCAAACTTGTCCTCCACTGACATCACTGTGTGGGAAATTTGTGCAATTTGTTCTGGAGAATGAACCGGGGGTGTCTTTGAGCCTTGGAAAACAATCCTCATATAAAGGCCCCACTTAAGTTTATTACATGCTGCACAGATACATACACAATCAGGAGTCCCTTCACCTAAAACACAAAAGGAAAGCGCAGCAATACACAACACTATATTCACATCAACGTGCCTTACTCGGCTGAGAGATGAGAAGAAAAAAGGAATGGAAGAAAAACGTTAAGAGGTAGTTTTTAGAAGTGGAGTTGCTGCACATAGCAACCAATAAGATTCTAGATATTATCTTCTAGAAGGTGCTAGATAAAGGATAATCAGAATCTGATTGGTTGCTATGGGCAACAATTTCACTTTTACAAACTCTCACTTTAGTAAGTATTCCTAAGATGTTTGCTAATTTGTGAATTTATGAGATTTAAAATGAAAATAACAAAATAAAAAAAAATGATATGCCATTGTCATTTGTGAGCTGGTTGTACATTCATTTTAAGAACACAGATTAAGGTGGCCATGTCAGAGACACACTGCGGCATCCATTTTGTGGGTTGAATTAAAGTACCTCAAAAAAGTAAGTCAGGGATTTTGAATATCTGTCAGACATTTCCTCAATGAAATCACCAGCACCTAGCAAAGTATAGGCTGCATACTGGTCCATCCAACAAAATGGATGTGGCCATGATAAGGTTTGATTATTTTTTTTAATATCCACACAATAAATCGAAACATTAGAGAAACTAGGGTATTTATATTAAAGGATGATGCAATCATATTAATTATCCTCGATAATCTTTGAGTGTGCTCTGAAAAAGAACGCCCTCCAACTGACCTGGATTAGTAAGTAGTAGAGTCCACAGGGAGCCTTCCTCTGCCTCAAACATCACCTCCGGGGCCAGTGTAGTCTACAACAATGCAACAAACCGGTTAGAATACTTGCCTTTTGTTAGGCTCTGGTGTAAAATCAATACAGCTGGACACTAACCTCTGATGGAGTCACCACATTCCCATAGTAGATGGGCATCACCATATCTTCTCCTGTATTGTACTGAATACTCAGTGCGACTCTAGGAACAAATGTGGCCTCTCCAAAAAGATCCTTATACACTCCATAATGCTCTGCCACTTTTTCTATGTGTATAGGACCACATGTCCGTTCCCACTCTGCCCGCACTTCATCCAAGGGAACCTGCACTGCATTATATATAGTCTTTTATAATAGAGCAAAATATCCACATATGTAACATAGAACTACTTAAAACTATTACGTGGCTATCACTTTTAAGTACACAGGTATGGGATCTATTTTTCTGGAATGCGTGGAATTGTGGTGTTCCAGATAACAGTATAACTGTAATTTGGAGCACCATGCTAGTAAACATTTAAAAATATCCCTTTGTAATGTTCCTGCTGGACTGCGGGCCTGGAGTCTCTGCACGTACCGAATAGGGGGTCATGCCTGACCATGGAGGAGCGTGTCCTTATGAAATGCCCTCAATTGGTCACACATGGGGGTATGCCCAGCACGTATGGAGCATCTATTCACTGGCGGAGAACGGTCACCGAAATTTTCCCACCATGGGACACTGCAGCCTGTGGGTGTGGGCTGTTGTAGAGGGCACTACTAAAAGGGCAGGGTGCATTTTGCCCCTTTAAAACAGAAGATGCGATGCCCCGCTAGAAAAAAAAAAAAACTAGCGGGAACACTACCTTGGTTTCTATTTACTTTCCTTGATATTCCCCTTCTCATTACATTATTTAGCAGAATATTTAGAGAATATGTCCGAGTGTTTGAAAATAAATAACCACAGCATCAAACTTTGTGGATAAAGTATTTCCGCATAAGAGCTCCCATCCATGTGCAATATACAGATGTGTCCTCATACACTATTGCTGTAGTCACACAAAACAGCCCTTCTCAGTGAGCCAGGTCCTGACCAAAAATACGTCTTAGTCGAAAACAAATGCAACAAACAGCTTCAGGAGACTGCACTGATTTATTTGATATTCGACACTTGCTACAATGCAATACAATGCTACGGTGCTCCATTTACAGACTCCTGGTAAGTCTTTAGTTGCTAAAATGCAATTGCATCAAAAAAAAAAAAGACTCTTTGCGCAAGCAGTGTTGTATGGGGGTAACTCGCTCCAGGCATCTCGCACCGTATGGCGTATTGAGGCTTTGTGTATAAAGACATCTGTACATGTGTGAAAAATAAAAAAGCAAAGTCAGATAACGTACATGTGCGGTTGCGTGATGCTCTTTCTAGCTCTGGATTGCTGTGGTTGGCCTTCAAGATCTGCTTCCGAGCCTTCATCATTTCACTTGCAGAAGGTGATAGATAGGGAATTCCAATGTCAACCTTCTCATCTGAAATAAAATGTTACTTTTCTTTCCCTTCCTTTATTATACGCTAAAGGAGAACAGACTAAGGAAATTTGTATATACCAAAGTAAACTGTGACAACAAGAAATGCCTCAATTTCAATACAATAATAAAAACATGACTCCTTAAACCATATATTTCTTTTAGAACTACTGATGTAGCGGAAATCAAAACTACCTCTTGCTATACACAAATTATTTCAAAACACAGGTAATATAGTTTTATGTAGATTGACTTTTATATTTTTAAATTGTTGAGTTAAGAACTTCATTAATTTATCCCAGGCACCAATAATGAAAGTCTGCGTTTATTGGGTTATTATTGTAATTTATTTGTAGTGCCACATTATTGGTTTCTGGTTGCTAATATGCTTATCTATTCTACTAACATGGTTTAAGCCCTAAAATCTTTAGCAAAAGCAATAGTCTGAGAATAACCTGATCGCTGCCAGATAGGGTGACATAATTAATAAAATAAATACAATATATTTTGCTCTTGTTTTGGAGAGTTAATATAATGTGTTCTTTATTTATCCAAATATTTTTCATTTTGTCTATCTATGTTAAATAATAAGTAAAACATAAATAAATAATAAAGAGAACATAATATGCTTGTTTTCTGAAGTCAGGGTACAAATTAATAAAACATTTTCTTATATGTATTGATGTGTAATTTTTTGCATATGTATTTAAGTGTAATACCTATTTTCAGTGAGAAATAAATTGAGACGTAAGTTTGAATTTTTATCTTTAGAATGGTTTAAAAGTACATTTCTTACACCATTGTGCTCTCCGATCCTCGCTTTAGGGATGACCATGGGGTTATCTGCCATTAGAGGTTAATGTGCTTTAGAGATAATTAGATGAACTTTGTGCATGTTAGAAGAATATGATCTGGAAAGACTTAAGAAATGTTTTGTTGCAACTATAATGTGAAAGTTAAAATTTTTTAAGTCTTGTTGCTGCCGCACCAGGCAGCTTATAATGAATGGAACACAATATATTCCGTTTTTAGATTATAGATGATTGATTTAGAAGATTACCTTATATAAAAAAAAATAATAAAAAATTTGGATGTAACATCCCACTTTTACGAGACACAAGCACCTCTTTGGGGGAAATGTAATAGCCTGCGTCTTGCAGGCATCAGCAGGCTCTTAATTAATTGCCACTTTAAAACACTAGGAAGACTTGCTACCTATTGTTCCAAAGTGACAATTAAGAGGCAAAAAACAGTTTGGTTTTGCATTTTAAATGATTGCCACTTTCAAAACATCGGGCACTCGCCTGAATCGGAATCCGATCTCTGCAAGACGCAGGCTATTACATTTTCCCCTTTGCCTTTTTTTTTTTTCTATAACTTAGAACAGATCTAAACATAATATAAATTTTGTGTACCATGAACCAGGCAGAAAAAGTAACCAGTGATTTTCTATAATTTTAATCTTACATTTTTTATTTTTATTTTTCAAATTCTTTAATCATTGTTTAAGATTTTCATAACTGCAACATTTTTTTTTATTAGTTGTAGGAATGTATGTAATAATGCAAAGTAAGAAGGTGTAATTTGGATGAAGATAAAGTGATCGGAGATAAAGTACTAGCCAAACACCTCCAAAATGTCATGTTACAGGATGTGTTTGAAAAATGACAATTAGGAGCTGATTGGTTGGTATAGCGTTCCCGCTAGGCTGTTTTAGTGGGGCGCGGCGCCCTGCCCTCCTTCTGGAGGGCAAAAAGCACCCTGCCCTCCAGGAGGAGGGCAAAAAGCGCCCTGCCCTCACAGCCTGCGGGTGCAGTCTTCACTGCAGGTGCGTCCCGCGGGTGGAGAAATGTGTGGTGACCCGGTCACCGCCGGAGAATAGACGCCGGGCGCATGCGCCCGGCATCTATTCTCCCTGTCTGCAGCGCTTGGGGGCTGCCCGGCGTGTCCGTAAGTGCCGGGCACGCCCCCAAGTATAACGAAAAAGGGGATGCATCTTATAGACACGCCCCTTTTTATGTCCACGCCCCCTTTTCGTACGCGCGCACAAAGTTGCCCTCTCTAGCTCTGGCGCCCTGCCTGCCGCCGGAGCTAGAGTGAACACTATGGTACTTTATCTCCATTGAAGAAGGCTTAGTAAATAGACATATTTCTCAAAGAGAGTGCTTAATTATAATATTTATGTAAAGATTTAAAAACAACAATAAAAACACCATCATTGCGAGTGATGTGATGAATTGATACATTGTTTCTCTGTACTCCTAATAACACTAAGGGAGTTTGTCTTATTTATGTATTGAAAATTGTTTTAACATGAATGTTTTCTAATGATGGTATTTTTATTCTGTGTTATTTTTAAATCTTTAAATAAATATTATAATTAAGCGCTCTCTTTGAGATATATATTTTATATATCTTTTAGTGCATGTTTAAGCAAACAAGTGCTTTAATTGGGAGCTGCTTTTTTTTGTCAAGTGATCATTGAGATTTGGAAAAATTACGTATTAATATCTGTGCGCCTGAATTTACATTAGTATATTTAGTAAATAGACCCCATAATCACACATTTAAGAATACTTCAAAAAAAACAATAAACAAATCAACAGTTGTCTGTTACTATGTGAGATATAGCCCCAGAAACACAACATGGATTCTGATCAATTTTAAATTGATTAAAATTGACCTTTAGTAAATATACCCTTAGTCTGGATATTTTTGACAGCATCTCCTATTTGAAATGGATTGTATCAGAATGTACTTATGCTGGGTACACACTGGCAGATATATTGGCCGATCAACTGATCGGCCAATATATCGGATGCCTGTTGGCCAGTGTGTGCCAGCGATATGTCTGCGAACGCCGTCGTTCAGACATATCACGTCGGCTTTGCTGCACAGCCGATGCTCAATATAACTGCAGATATATTGAGGTGTCGTGTATATGGGCGGTCAGCAGGGGCCACGGGGAGGCCAGTGGGACCCGCGGCAAGATGATAGATGATGGTTGCTCAGTTTGTATGAACAACCATCATCTGCAGATCACTCGATCTGAAGATATATCTGTTTGGTGTGTACCCAGCATTAGTTTCAGTTAGTTTTATTTGTTCCTTTTCAGTGAAAAGGTAAGTATACAGAAACTAGACAGATTTCTATCAAGAATCTACCTCAACTAGTACGATTGACACAATAAAAAAAGCTATCATTCTAAGCTTTTAAAAATACACGTTCTATTACTTTTGATTTGGACATAGAGGATGTGCCACAGAGAAATGCAATATTATTGCTCTGGACTAACATTCAGGTTCCAGGGAAAATATACAACTATTTTGCATTGCAAGTTGAATTGTGGAATTTTTAATTCCTAGGTATGGCAGAATCGGGGTATGGCTTTTAAATCACATGGTTTTTATCTTGCCCCTATATTGTAAGCAAGGAACTATATCCTGTGGGTACATTTATATAAAGGGTTCATTTGTTGGAAAGGTATATGTTTTATAGATTGTGCGAGTTAATAAGATTCTGCTTGATTAATCAAACATTTTATCTAAATTCTATCAAAAATTAAAAATGTTTACTTTTTTTTTTTTTTTTCTTCATGGATATAGCACTGTCTATAGTTTATTTTGTAGTTAATTGCTTTTTTGTTCTCCTCACCTAGGGGTTAGAATTGTACACTTTACACCAGTTACTTCTGGGAGAGGTGTATCAAAACTTCTAAAAGGGACAAGTAGAAAAATAGCCCATATCAACCAAACGACATGGACGTTGGTTCGATATGACATTTATAATGTCGACACCAGCGTGTAGACATACCATTTTTTGCATACTTTAGCCTAATCCTAAAATATGCTATTGACATTCTGGTGTTGACATCAAGAACATGTAGTCATTTGTGAATGTCGACCCAACTCGACAATCTGACTGTTGGCATTCTGACCAGATACCATACAAATAAGTCCTTTTATCACTATCAATGCATAGTCCCACAGGAAATGTACATTTGGCTTAACCATTATATATTACCTTTCTCAACCTGCAGAAACTGTCTGTATGTTCTCCACCAGAACTTCTTCGTGCTCTCTGCATCAGCTCGTTTGTAATATTTGATGAAGCTGCGATATTTATTCAAGGCGTCCAAGTCCTTACCCTCAAACCGGTCATTGGGAAAAGGGCCTAGAGGAGCAGCTCGTCGGCATAAAGCAGCTATAGGTATAAGAGTAGTTATTAAATTCCAGATTTTCACTTGTCACACTCATTTCCAGATTATTCCAAAGAAACCTTGCATACAGTCCACCTTTAAAAACATTCACATCAGTCCCTACCCCAGTGGAACTTACAATCTATTGAGTCTATTTATCAAGTAGTGAAAGTGGACCACCGGAGAAGTTTCCATAGCAACCAATCAGCTCCTACCTATTATTTTATAGACTGTACTTGATAAATGCTACTTCAAAGCTGATTGGTTGCTATGGGCAACTTCTCCACTGGTCCACTGCTTGATAAATAGACACCTATATCTACTCATGCACAGATTACTCTAAATATAGATTCTTTTAAACTTCTAATTATTCTCATCCTGCCTTTATAGTTTTCCCCATTTCCACTGGCTACAAGAATTACATATTTTCTGTACAAGGAGAGAAAACATCTAGCACAGAAAACACTTCACACTGCTCCGTGCCCACAGTTCCTCTTAATAATACTTAGAAAGTGCATGTTTGCTGGACCTAAATGGAAGGGTTTGGGCAGAATAATAGTTGGAACAAGGAAAAATGCGTGTGTTGCATGCATATTCGCCTATTTCTGTGACCTCCATTCCAGGAGATCCCAGAAAGGAAGTCCAAAAAGTAAGCGCAGGAGCTGTGGTTGTGAATTGCAGCAAATTCCCTATACACTTTGCTAGGAAAGTGGGCGGAATCCAGGATGGTTTTCTGTTCTCCTGAGAGTACTGTCCGAAACTCGGGAGTCTCCCTGACATGCCAGGAGAGTAAGCAAGTATGGCTATTGGACCAGACATGGTCACTGCATTTATTCTAGATTGTTGCCAATTATTTTATGGCTGCCACTTAACTACTCCAGTGCCTCATATCAAGAGAACATAGGAGCACAGCTGCAGAAAGCTACAGTGCAGTATGGTGGCCCTGCTGCACCGCAGCATTTGTAAAAAGAGACACTTTTTGTACATACATGAAAATATATTCAAGTACATTAGTACAAGAAGCCCAATCTGCTCAGTTGTCATCTTATCGTTATCCCATCCTTAACCCTGGACAATATTGTATCAATCATTTAAAATGAGAAAAAAAAATAGAAGTTGTCAAAGTTTACGTCACAGGCTGT
Source organism: Taudactylus pleione (assembly GCA_031769625.1). Taxonomy (NCBI): domain Eukaryota; kingdom Metazoa; phylum Chordata; class Amphibia; order Anura; family Myobatrachidae; genus Taudactylus; species Taudactylus pleione. The sequence goes on along the minus strand of JAUIMM010000289.1, from coordinate 1,822,506 downwards.
TAACATTAAAAAACTACATTTAAAAAGGAAAATTCTAAGCAACTTGAGCAGAAGTTTATAAATTAGAGGTAGACAGACTAAAGTTAAAGTGTATGTAATGTGTATTTGAAGTTTACTCACAAGCTGACTACTTATTGTTATATATATATATATATTTTTTGTAGAATGGATTATTTAAGTTACTAGGACAACTTTCCCGCCCCCACTTTCCATGTCACATATTATCCTTCTCAATCTCTCTTCTTGAACACAATAATGTATAAATCAGGCAGGTGTAACAGATGTGCAGACGCCACCTCTTCCTTAACTAGATCTGCCCCATATACAGGAGATCAGTGTGTGATGTCTTCCTATAGGGGAATGTAATGAATGGTCTGCATAAACACGAACACTGGTGTCCTGGATACCTTTCACTGCACTATGCGCTTCATGGTTATAAATCCTGCAAAGTAACATCACTGTACAACACCATACTATCATTAACTAATGTCCCATATTATTACCAGCAGTGCTCAGCGACCTTCCAGTCACCGGCCTCATCACAGCCCTCACCAAGGGCGCTGCCATCTTGCCTAGCCCTGTCACCACCGCAGCCGCTTATCTGCCGTCAGAGCAGATGGGCGGAGCTAGGGCTCACGCGTGCAGGAGCTGATCCTCTTCCTCTGCGAAATGGTGGTGACGTCAGGCACGAGGGTCGGGTTTGCCCTCAGGGCGGACGCTGCGCCTGCGTAACGTATGACGTTGGACAACATGGGAGTGGTCACGTAGACTCGCGTTACTAAATAGATATACATCTACTGAAGGGGATCTATCCACTATCGGACTTATGTCTGCTGTCTTGCAGAGCATTAGTATTATTTAGTTCTTTTATTCATTCATTATTCTGCACTACAGCACACAGTCAGCGCAGTGGTCAGTTAAGGCAGCTGACAATCATCCAATTGAGATTTATTTTAAACGTCTTCATGTAAGACATCAGTTAGGCATAAAATCAGGATGATTGCCTGCAGTTCCCATTCACAGCTCTAGATGTCACTATTTTAACGTCATCTGAGAGTTAACAAACAGCAAACACATCAGGCTTTTAAATAATATATTTATAAGCAAAAAAAAGTTATAACATTTATATATCATATCTGCACTGGTTTATAATATCAACAAGGTTCTATAATTAAATAAGAAAAACCAGTATCTTAATATCAATATTGAAACCAGGTATTGTTTTCTATGTGTTTACAGTAGAAAGATAGCTATATCTATTTTATTTATGTTGGAGATATTTATACCTGGGACTGCTTTCTATATGTTTCCAGTGGGAAGATGGATGTATCTTTTTAATTTACGTGGAATAATCGAATTTTAAGCGAATATATGTATACCTGGGAATGTTTTCTATGTGTTTCCTGTAGGAAGATGGCCATTTCTTTTTTTTCTATTTACGTGGGATGATCAAATTTTAAGCACCTGATTCAGAGCCGCTCGTAAGCGGCCGCTCGTTCGCTCTGAGCGATGTTCGCACAACTGCGCATGCGTATGGGTCGTAATGCGCATGCGCAAACCAGTCATTGCAGTCGGAAATCGTGCGCTCGCAAAACAGCGAGGGGATGCTAATTTGATTGACAGAATGTACCGTTTGTGGGTGGTAACAGGGGAAGGTGCTTGAAAACGGGGGAGTGGAGATCCGAACGCAGGCGTGCCAAACGGTCAATAGGGCGTTTAATGGGAGTGCATAATTAGTAAAGGAGCGTCATCGACCACGTCACTTGGTTGTCTTTTAGCCGGAACTGCTCGCAGTGATAGCTGTAAGAAAAACCTACCACAAGCACTGCGAGCAGTTCAGATGCCTTTCAATGTACCCAATTAACCTAATAAATAGCGGAGATGAACGGCAAAGGGGCGTTTTTACAAAATAGCAAGCGCATTTTTTTCGTTCGCTCACTCAGACATAGAGGCGTCAACAAACCGCAAAGAGCGAGCGCTCAATTTAAATAGCCGGCCCCTTTTTTAGAACGACCGTCCGCAAATAGCGTCCGGCTCTGAATCAGGCCCTGTGTTCTATGTGTATCCAGTGGGAAGATGGCTGTATCTTTTTTTATTTATGTGGGAGATCGTGTTTTAAGCGCAGATATGTATACCTGGGACTGCTTTTTATATGTTTCTAGTGGGAAGTTGGATGATCACATTTTAAGCGCATATATTTATACAGGAAACTGCTTTCTATATGTTTCCAGTGGGAAGATGCTTATATCTTTTATATTTACGTGTGATTATCACGTTTTAAGCCATATATGTATACCTGTTTTCTATGTTTCCAGTGGGCAGATGGCATACCTGCGGTAATCCAAAATTGGGCGCAAGTTAAATGAGGTTTTTCACCTCTTTAAACCTTGTGACCAAATGAATTACCCCCATGGAGTCAATTTTAGATGTAAAGTGTATGGCAAAGTCAAGGACAGAGAGTGAGGAGGGTGCAAATAAGGGTTTTGAAAGAGACAACAGGGGTCTATTTATTAAGATATGCGCAATAGAAGTGTTACTTATCATTATAGATCGCATCACTTCGATGTGATCTATAGTTTTGATAAGTAGCAAATTCATGTATACCTGGCTTTCAAAGCGGAGCAGCATATCCACATTCGGCGGTCGGTTTTCTCTTTTCTTTTTCTTTGTGTCTTTGGGTTTTTGTCCTCTTCCATGGATCTGCGCATGCTCTGGGTCACCTTGTCTGCAGCGGCAGTAGCATTGATGGTGGGGGCAGCGGGCAGACTGGATGGAGGTCCAGGCTAGGGGAGGAACTGTGGGGGGGGGGTACTACCTATCTACACTACCTCCCTGATCCCTCCATTCTCACCATTACCTATCTACACTACCTCCCTGACCCCTCCATACTCACCACTACCTATCTGCACTACCTCCCTGATTCTTCCATTCTCACCACTACCTACCTGAACTACTCCCTGCCCCCTCCATACTCAGCACTATCTATTTGCACTACCCCTGATCCTGCAGTACTCACTGCTACCTATCTGCACTACCCTTGACCCTGCAGTACTCACTGCTACCTATCTGCACTACTCCCTGACCCATCCATACTCACCACTACCTATCTGCACTATCTCCCTGACCCATCCATACTCACCACTACCTCTCTGCACTAGCCTATCTCTGAGTTTTCATTCTAAGATGCCATGAGTGCTGTACATTCTTTTTGTGAGGGAACCGGCAGCAGGTAAACATTGTTATTGGGAGTTCCAGATCAAGGACGGATATATATATAGATATAGATAGACACCCCCTCCAGTGACTGGCCACACCCCTTTGTGGGCCTCTATTATTGCATTCCCCTGTGGGCCCTTCATGATCCAGTCTGCCACTGGTGCCTTCTCCATTTGCCAGGCGCTAGCTGAGATTTTGTTACTAGCGGACACCCGGCGGCTCCCTCTCAGCAGCCTGATGCTGGAGCTCACTCCTGAGCTTCACCTTCCAGCTCCCGCAGTGTGTGTAGGGAGAGATGTCATGACGTCACTCCCATAGTGCCGAGCGCGAGGAGAGGTCAGACAGGAGCAGGGTTTCAGGCAAGTATAGTGTATCTGTGTGTCATTATGTGTAAGTGGCATTATTACTGTGTGTCATTATGTGTAAGGGTCACTAGTACTGTGGGCATTGTATAAGAGGCACTACTGCTGACTTGCGGCTCCGCCCCCGTGAGAGATGGCTGCAGTCTGAAACAGCTCCCTTACAGCTGCAGCTTTTACACTGCTCCCAGACCTCCTGAGGGTCTAAAAAGTAAGGACTTTGCCACCGCTATTTTAATAAACATTTTGGCTGTGCATGGAGAAGTATTTTACACCTCTCATGCCCCCTAAACAGCAGCGCCAGAAGCAAGAAAAAGTGAGGGGTGAATCCAAGATGGCCACAGCTCACACACAGTCACCACACCCAGCCACCTCTGCCTCTCCCTCTTCCTCACAGACTGCTTCTAAGGCCCTGGAAACCCCTCCTCATGCTTTAGCCACTTATGCTGACATAGTTCAAGCTATTAAAACAACCATGGCTCCTCTGATGCAGGAGCAAGCTTAGGCCCTCATTCAGAGCCGTACGCTCTGAGCAGAGCGCACGCTCTGAATGAGGGCCGGCCTCCATGAAAATGGAGCGTCCTTCTGGACGCTCGTATAGCTGTGGGTCACCACCCACAGGCTATACGAGCGTGCAGTTTGATGGCCGCGATGGTCGAGACCATCGCGACCATCGCCACTGCGAGCCGGAGCCTGCGGTTGAGTTTTTCAACCGCAAGGCCCGGAGTGATTTTGGCTCTATCAGAGCCAAAATCACTCCCACTGACATCACTAGTGATGTCAGTGGGCCGGCTTCTGACGGTAGGCATGCCCATCAAAGGGGGCGCGCTGTCAATCAACATCGACAGTACGCCCCCTTTGATCAGACACAACGAGCGAAGGAAAGTCCTTCGCTCGTCGCGTCTGGCGCATGCGCACGACGGAGCTCCCGCCGTCGTGCGCATGCGCAGTGCACAACATCGACCCACTTGCGAGCGGACAGCCGCTTGCGAGTGGCTCTGAATCAGGCTTTAGTCTTTTAAGCAAGCACTCCAGGAAGCTAATCACAATATACTGGAGCTTACACAGAGGGTGCAATCTAATGAAACTAAGGTGGGGGAGGTTTTCCATGATGTTTTTCTACTGAAGCAACAACATGATGCCTTACAGAAAGAACATTATCAAATTCTTAACAAGCTCGATGATTTAGAAAACCGCTCAAGGAGAAACAATTTGCGCATAGTCGGCCTCCCGGAGTCACTTAAAGGTGACGCACTTATTCGTTTTCTCACCACCTCTCTGCTGGATATGCTTGATATACGGGACTCCTGTGGCGACATTGTGATAGAACGTGCTCACCGTATCGGCCTACTGCAAGACAACCCGGAGATTCGCCCTCGAGTGACCATCTTTCGCTGTCTGAATTTTCTCCACCGTGAGGCAATATGGCAAGATTCCAGAAAGCATCGCGCGCTTACATGAGATGGTCGCAAGAGCTTCATATTCTAGGACTATTCGGCAGAGGTCACGAGAGCCCGCAAAGCTTTTAATCAGGTGTGTGCTAACCTGGTTAAGGATAATCGCCGCATTGCCCTGCTGTTCCCGGCTCGTCTACGTATATTTACTGGGGACTCCTCCGTGGACTTTTCTTCTGCAGAGGACGCTGCTGCATTTCTTCGTGAGGAGACTGAAACAGCTGCTGACGATTCTTGCTCCCATATGGACTCTCAGGGCTGACATATAGGGCTGACTCTATAAGTTTCATTATCCTCTACCTTTTTATATTGCCTATTATCGCGGAGGTTTAGATCTCTCTATATAGGTTGTTCCCGATTTTTTGATCTATGTATGTGATTATTTTTTGCTGTTTATTGATGTAATTGTTTCAGTTACTTGAATTATTTATGCCTTATAATTTGTTTTGTTATATTATTGTCGCTGGCGGAGGCGACTGTCCTGACAATATGTTTGCACATTGTTCCACCCACATTGTTTATGTTGATGGCTGGTCTATGTTTATGCAAATGGATGGTCTGCTCAGATATAGCTGCAGCTTCCTGGAGCCTTATCCACTGCTCTCCTATTTGTGTTTACTGATATATACCATATATACACTGGGAAGTCCTGATTTCTGGCCTGACGGCTTGCAAGGACTCATGTTCCTTGCCCTGGTTTGTTTTATTTTATTTATTTTTTTCTCCATGTATGTTTTATTTCATTATTACTTTGTACTCACTTTTCCCATCCCAGCAGTGTTGCAGAGTTTCTAGAGCTTTTACTATTTCCAAGTGGTTATCTTATCAGCAATGTCATGTTTCATAACCTGTAGCTGTATGAACCTTGGGTACATATTTATATATTTTCATGTATTATTTGCATTGTCCCTGGTCTTTTTCTATGCTTAAAATTGCATTATGACTAATCTCAAATTTTGTTCCTGGAATGTGGGGGGCATTAACTCCCCCATAAAACGTAAAAGTCTCTTGGCATATATTCGTAAATTGCATATTGATGTGGTTATGTTACAAGAAACTCATTTACTGCCTCCTGAAATTTGAAAACTTAACACCATGGGATTTTCTGTATTAGCCTCGGCCTCTTATAACTCTAAGAAACGTGGTGTGGTTACCCTGATTAGGAAACAATTGGCCCCACAAATTCACTTCTCCTACTCACACCCATCGGGGATATACAATCACTGACGTTAGTATAGCAGGTGAGAGGTTTGCAATATGTAATTTGTACGCTCCCAATCAGAACTCCAGATGGTTTTTTCAGGTTGTATTGGGTAAATTATGCCCTTATATGGACTCCTCACTTATTTTTAGTGGAGACTTTAACATGGCTTTCTCCCCTTACATGGATAGACAGCAGCCTCCTTCCAGACACCGTGCTGCCCAGTCCCTAGGCCTCCCTTCCCTGGCATCGGAATTACGCCTGATAGACGTGTGGCGAGTACTCCACCCTACCGATAGAGAATTCACTTGTTTGTCCGCTGCCCACGCCACACTGTCCCGTATAGACTACACATAACTTTCAGACTCTTTGCTTTCCAGAGTGGATGATGCAGGTATAGAACCTATCGGATTATCCGATAATGCACTGATTTGGTTCACGCTGACTCCTTTGGTAGATACGGGATCCTATAAGCCTTGGAGATTTCCGTCTTACCTAGCCAACTCAGTTACATTTCATAATATGCTGGAATCAAAATGGTGTGAATATGCAATTAGTAATGCCGAACATATAGATAACCCGGCTTTATACTGGCAAACCGCCAAATCTGTTCTTAGGGGAGAAATAATCACCTACATGTCTAAATATTGGAAAGATTATTCCAAATTGTACTTAAAGGCCCAGGCAGAACTGACCGAATCATTCAGAGCATTCAAACTTGATTCTAACCCCACCACTCGTGAGGCTTGCACACAGGTTAGGGCGCACTTCAGTGGGGTTCTGGAACAGGCTGCTGCTCGCCAGACCTTTCAGAATCGCTGCCACTTTTATAAAAATGGCAATAAGTCAGGGAGGCTGCTGTCTAATCTGCTGCGTACCCATTCCACCCCCTCTTCTATTACCTCACTCATGACACCCTCTGGCACTGTGACCAGAAAGGGGAAGGACATTCTTAATTCCTTTGGGGCATTTTATACTGATTTATATTCTGATCCTGTCATAGATCATGCTCAGAAGCAGAACTTCTGGGATAAACTGGTCTTTCCGGCCCTCTCTCCTGAGCAAGCAGAATCCCTTACTGTTCTCATCAGCCAGGATGAGGTTTCCAATGGTATTAAGGGTTAAAGGCACTTAAAGCTCCCGGCCCAGACGGATACTCAGGGGAATTCTTTAAAATCCTCTCCTCCCATGTATGCTCTCCCTTGGTATCATTTTATAATGCTATTCTTTCTGAAGCCTCTATACCTTTACATTTTAACTCTGCTATACTTAGGGTTCTGCCCAAGCCCGGTAGAGATGTCACACTGCCTGCTTCCTATAGGCCTGTATCCTTGCTAGATGTGGACTATAAACTATTCATGAAAATTATCTCTAATAGGATAAAACTTTTATTACCTGATGTTATTGGTTCAGATCAGACTGGATTTATCTGGGGTCGCCACTCCACTGTAAATATTCGCAAAGTGGTTTCTGTGCTGCAGTCGACTGTGGTCTCGTCTCATCATTTCCATGGAGGCGGAGAAAGCATTTGACTTTGTCACACGGGATCACCTGTACTATACTTTGATGAAATTTGGTTTTCCTCCTAAATTTATTTCCTTATTGAAAGCTTTAAACATTGCGCCTTCCATCCAGGTATCCAGCAATGGCTTCCTATCTGCTCCCTTCTATGTACAAAGAGGCACTCGTCAGGGTTGTCCTATGTCTCCCCTTTTATTTGCGATAGCCCTGGAACCCCTGGCTGTAGCACTGTGTCAGTCACATAGCTTTACAGGTATACGTATTGGTTCGGCTGAGCTTAAATTGTCACTATTTGCAGACGACATGCTCCTGTTTGTTTCCAACCCCGTTTCGTCTATACCAAGTATTATTTCTCTGTTAGCCCAGTTTGGATCATTGGCAGGGTATAAAATCAATTTACACAAATCAGAATTGCTGCCTCTTGCGAATATCACAGCAGCAGATTTGAGGGATCCTGCCTATCAACATTTTCATGTTACAGCCTCCCATTTCAAATACTTAGGTATTAATATTCCTGTGGTTACCTCCTCCCTATATCGTCTTAATTATACTCCTATTATTGCCCAACTGACTAAATTGCTGTATGCCTGGAAGATGCTACCCCTGTCCCTACTTGGTATAATCTCATTACTTAAAAGTGTAGCTTTTCCTAAATTATCTTATTCCATACAAATGCTCCCGATTAGCATGTCACTAGCAGACATAAAAACCTGCACCAAGCTATTTACCAAATTTCTGTGGAGAGATGCCAGACCCTGGTTGGCAGTGAACAAGTTACTACTTCCTAGGTCTCATGGAGGGCTGGGGATCCCCGTTATGGTGCATACACATGGTCAGATTTTTCCTTCAGATATGAACGATAACGATGTAAAAATTGTTCAGTCGTTCATATCTGAAGGAAAATCTGACATATCTGACATGCCTGAACGATGGATGATCAACGATGCGCGTTCCCGTTTGTCAGATAACGATATCTGACATCTGATGTGTTTGCAGTCAGACTCGGACGATTCCATTCATTTTAATGCAGTCAAAAATCGTTCAATACTTTGGTAAAATCGTTCAAATCGTTCATCTGACAAATCTGACCGTGTGTATGCTCCATTATTCTCACATTTACAAGTGCATTTTAGGTATATTGGTGATTGGTCGCTGAACAGGGAAACATATACCCATGCGCCTACTGAGGTAGCTATGTTTTCACCTTACTCAGCTGCTGCTTTGTTGCATACACCTAGAAAATCTATCCCAACTCACATATTTCATAATGTCTTATTTCATGATACCTATTTCATGATGGAGAGCTATTTGCATCAAACTATCTAGACCCTATACCACCTTGAAGTATATCCCTTTTACTGGTAACCCTATGTTCCCACCAGGACTAGATAACTCTGGCTTTTGCCAGTGGAAACAGAAGGGTATTGCCTTAATTAAAGACATTTTCGACCCAGGTGGAGTTATTCTCCCTTTCTCTACCCTCCATACCGATGCCCATATTCCACACAGACAATTCTATATGTACCTTCAAGCCACTCATTATGCTCGTTCTCTTCAATTCCCGGTTCATTCCTCTAATTCGCCTGATCTTCTGCACAGTCTCCTATCCTTTCTCGTGGTACACCCCTATAAGACTAAGGCCCTCATTCAGAGCCGCACGTTAACAACAGTACGCTCGTTGCGTTCCGATGTTGACTAACCGCGCATGCGTCGGTGTTACACTGCGCATGTGCGTACGGCAGATTGCGGTTTTTTTTTCTCTCGTTCCTAAAATAGCGTACAGGAAGTGACATGTCAAATGTGATTGACAGAACAGGGCGTTTTTGGGTGTTGACGGGGGTGGAGATGAAAAAACGCAGGCGTGGCGAGGCGTTTTTGGGGCGTACATACATTAGCAGATGCGAACGTCAAATGTGTTCGGACCGTCTCATACGTCACTGGAACATCCGCTTTACCTTCAAAATGCTCGCACAGCTTAGGGTCAGGATTACTCGACCACATTGGCGATGGCCTTCTCCTCCGTCCCGGGCCTCAACGATGGTGCTGCGATTAATCGCGGCTGGTCAGTAAAGTAATTAGTGTTGGATTGAAAACCGGCTTGGTATGTGTTTGGAAAGCAGTTTATTGGGATAGCACAAAAGCGTACGCAGGTGGAAATCAGAGCTGCTAATGTCATGATTACACAATCAATTAGCGTACATTTTGGGTGTTTTATTTTGGCCACAATTTGTTGGTTATGGCCTATTGTAACAATAATGTCATCATGTTTTAATTAGCTCCCCTTTTTTTTGGTTTACTGTGGAATTTGCATCGCTATGTGATTTTTTAAACGTTCCTTAAAGAGGCCTTTTTTTTTTTTAAGAGGGTCAGTTTTTGCCTTTAGGGCCAGGATTAAATGTAACCCATTTGTACAATAATGTCACAATACAATGTCAGTTTTTTGTTTTAAATTTATTGTTTAAACACAAACAAATTGGCCTAATATTTTTTGGCCTTTTTTTTGTGGCAAAGATATTTGTTAAAATAAAAATAAAAGCCATAACTGGTAACATAAACGTAAATAACAAATTTTAAAAAAATTCACAAGAAAGGAGAGGGAAGTTTTGACCAGAAAGGAATATGAGCCAAGCACAGAAGGAGTGTGGGCAAAGTCGCCATTGCTGTCACCGTTTTCTCGCCCGTTTGGCTGGGTGAGGGTGGGCGCCAGACCGGGTCCGGGATGCCATCGGGCTGGCCTGTCCAGAGGCAGATGTTGTGGCCTCTGGACTAGGCACAGGGCTAGGCACATTTGGAGGATTGGCTGATGTTGTGCCAGAGGTGGAGGATCCGGATGTTCCGGCAGGAAGGGAGGTCGGCTCCACCATGTGCTGGCGAACGAGCTGCTCCAGGGCATCGGCGATGCGGATGTTGGCCCTGGTATTTTCCGCCAGGGCCTGAGCAATGGTCACGTTGGCCGCAGCATTTTGCTCCAGGGCCTCAGCCACCCGTATCAGACTGGCGTCCATCCTCTGCAGAATCTCCGTATGGAAATCCGATTTAAAATTGAGTTCTGTGAGGAGGCCCACTGCCTGCGAGGGGGCACGCCCTGGACTGGCTTCTGCAGGGTCCTCAGCCGGATGTACTGGTTCCTCCCCTGCAGAGCCAGCAGAAATTCTGCGGCCAAGGCTCCCCTCTGGAGCAGACTCATCCGCCTCTGTCTCTGTTAGGAAAAATGCGAAAAGACTCACATTAGATTCTACATATTGGCACAATAGCATTTCAGAGTTGGTGACATCACAAGACTTACCTTGGCCAACATGAGGAGCCGCAAAGTCTGGCATGTCCGTATCCATGTTGGACACGCCAAACACCTCCACAGCCTGCACACACCCCTGTGCCAGCTCTTCTAAGTCTGTCAACTCCAATGACACAGGGGTGGGACCCCCACCTGTCCCCCTTGCATGCCTAGCCCTGTCGGCAAGTTTTTGCTTGAGACGATATTTGAAGTCTGCCCATCTGTGGAATGAAATTAGAACCATTATCCTTTGTTTTACAATGGGGTTTGTTTATAGGATGGGAAAGTGTTTACTTACCGCCGTTTGACATCCCGGGCTAGACGGACATAATCACCCACCCTATTGACAGCAACGGCGACCTCCTCCCACATTCTCCACTTCTGGCTTTGGCTCATATTCCTGGCTGCCTGGGGCAGGATGTCAACGCACTTCTGGATCAAAACCTCCATCTCCTTGCTTGTGAAATGTGGCTGCCTTTTTTTTTTGGCAGCTTTGGCGGGTTGACTGGGGCCAGCAGTCTCTTCCATGTCATCCTCCTCACCTATTTGGGTAAATATGCAGATTTAGCCACTTCACAACTTGCACAATATTATGTTTTAAAAGAATCATTGAGACAAAATGCATGAAGGCCTTACCGCCGGATTTTTGGCCATTGTTTCCCTGGTCTGAAGCCATGTCTCTGCTTCCAGAATGAAATCAACCAGAAATTAAATGTGATTTCGTGACGTATTTATACATGCGTCCTTAGTTTGCGGCCGCATCATTGATTGTGCGTCCCTATGATTCATCCTTAATTTGTGCGGGAAAATAAACACTATTTATGGCTTGGTGTGTATGGAGTCGAGGTTGCGTTGTTGGATTGTTGGCGGTTAAGTTGGTTGGATTTGGTTGTTTGCGGTTGGAGGATTTGGCGGAGTTTGTTTTTTTTTTGTTTTGCTCCAGTTGTTTTGGTTTTCCGTTCGCATTTTTTTTGTTTTTTTTTTTCCATCGTTTCCTGATTTGGTAAGTTTTGTGCAGTCTAATTTGTGGCCAATTGGTGTCTACTTCTGGTTTTTGGTTTTATATATTTTTTTTTACACTAATTTCATCTATTTTAGTTTGTTTTGGCTTTCGGACCCAAAGACCTTTTTGTTGGAAATCTTATATATTCGAGTTGGGTAAGTCCATTTTTTTTCTTGCATTTGCGAACTAATTAACGCATTTTTGACTGTTGGTGTAGTGACTTGCATTTGCGAACTAATTAACGCATTTTTGACTGTTGGTGTAGTGACTTGCATTTGCGAACTAATTAACGCATTTTTGACTGTTGGTGTAGTGACTTGCATTTGCGAACTAATTAACGCATTTTTGACTGTTGGTGTAGTGACTTGCATTTGCGAACTAATTAACGCATTTTTGACTGTTGGTGTAGTGACTTGCATTTGCGAACTAATTAACGCATTTTTGACTGTTGGTGTAGTGACTTGCATTTGCAAACTAATTAACGTATTTTTCGAGGCTTATTCATCATGTAAACCAGTTTTGCTTTTCCCTTTTTGGGGTCCATTTGACCCCTATTTGACGTACGGTGTGCAATGTCGTTTTCATCGATGGCCAAATGTGTGTTTCGCCTATTTTATGTGTTGGCTTGCACCAATTTGACAAACAAAAAATCACCCTCTAAATTTTTGATGTCTCATTTTTGGCTTTTTTACAGTTTATACGTATCATGACAATACCCCGGCATGTAAGCAGCTATGGATGGTATCATAAAGCTAAGTTGTTTTATGTTACTTTTGGGGTGGCTCAAAAGCCTTACATTGTAAACTTTGAATTTCAGGTAGATCTGGGGCGAATTGTTCTGGCCCTGCTCCCGGAAGACGACCAACCTCAAACTCGTCCCAGGCGTAGGCATCGTAGGCATGCAAGGCCCCAGATATTTCGAACACGTGTCACCCTTTTTGGAATGCCCGATGATGAGGTTTTAAGACGCTACCGTCTACCTCCCAAAATCATCATAGACACTCTCTCATTAATAGAAAGTGATCTTGAGCGGCAAATTGACAGTCCAACAGCAATACCACCACTGACGCAATTTATGGCGGTGTTACATTTCTGTGCCTCAGGATCGTTTCAAACAACGGTGGGAATAGTGGCGGGCATCTCCCAATCCTCCTTTTCCCGGATCCTGAGGGCAGTGATGGAGGCACTTTTCAAGCACCTCCATCATTTTATTAAAATGCCTTTGGATATGGGTGCCCTTAGTGTGGCCAAGGCCAATTTTTACCAAATAGCTGGCTTCCCACACATCATAGGGGTTGTGGATGGTACTCACATACCACTTCAGCCTCCAGCACGGCTGGAGGCAATATTTAGAAACCGTAAACACTATCACTCCCTGAATGTAATGGTGGTATGTGATGCCTCCCTCCAGATCCTGTCCCTGAATGCTAAATTACCAGGAAGTGCTCATGACTCCTTCGTCATTCGGCAATCAGGGATATGGCAGAAATTAACCAACCTACAAGCTGGTGATGCGTGGCTTCTGGGTAAGTGGAGACCTTTAGTACATAACAATGTTCAGCTTGATACACAGTGTTCCTGATGTTGTCTATTTTTTTTCACAGGAGACAGTGGATACCCTTGCATGTCCTGGCTGCTCACTCCTTATTTGGCTCCCACACCAGGGCCACAAAGTGCGTATAATTCCGCACTTACAGCCACCAGGCAAGTGGTGGAGCGCTGTATCGGCCTTTTAAAAGGCCGATTCAGATGCCTCCACCGCTCTGGTGGCGAGCTCATGTATGTGCCGGATATGGTGTCTAAAATTGTGGTCCTGTGTGGGATATTTCACAACATTGCCATAAGGAGTGGTGTCCCAATGCAGCCAGAGGATGCCTTACCTGAGGATGGCCCCCCCGAGGTTGGTCGTAGGTCAGTATGTGGGGGGGCCATACGCGATGATGTGGTGGCCAGATTTTTTAGGTAAGTTGTAACAAAACTACAGTGTTTATACCTAATGTGTTTGTGTTTGTTTGCGAACATCTAATTTTGTGTTTTTTTTCTCACCATCTTCTGTTTGTTCACATAATCTTTGGCACTCCAACGCTCACTACTTCCTGCTACCCTTACCAAACCTGGATCTGGTCCTTTTGGGCATATATTCTGGAACCCATATTGCAACGCCATGTTTGTGGAATCATGTTGGCATGGTCCTTCGTCAACCAGTTCTTGATTTTTTGTTTTTATTTAATTATTTCTTGGTATGTGTTGTATTTGAATTTATCACTGTGTTCTTTTTTTGGGAGTGACCACTTTGTTTTCTCTGTTATGTTGTGAATAAATGTTTGGAGAGTGAAATGGTCTTCCTTTTTTGGGACGTTAACAGCAAGTGTAACCAGGTTAACACAAGTTACATTTGACTAAGGGGTAATCCAGTACTGACGCCAGTTGAGCTAAACTGAAATATGTTTTCAGCTTCCCAACCCACACCAAAAGGAAGCCTGGCCCAACCTTGGGATTTGTAAGATTGGCCTAAGCAGCTTGCGCACCAACTAGGAACCTGTAAAATGTAGAAATATGTAATTGACACTACACCCAAAAAGGGAAATGACATTGTTACTGTTATGTGTTTCTTGTGTCTGTTTGACATACAAAGACAAAACACAATCTAACTTTTAAAAAAGGGAAATCCTTGCAGGAACAGTCTACTTATGTCATGCTAAACTATCTTGCTTTTGGATTAAAAAAATGAGCCAGAACGTATATTTGTCTGAATAAATTTATTTAGAAACGTTAACAAAAAAAAAAAAACTACTGGCGAAGGAGGCCAGACAGCCGGTCGAGGGCCACCAGAATGCCGATTACATGTTGCCGCATCTGGCCCACACAATCCGCCACCTCTTGCCGACGCCTCTGTTCCTCTGTGGGTGAGAAAAGTGTGTGGGTTAATACAACAATAGGGAATCCACATTAAAAAAACAAAAACACAACCAAATCACTCCTAAACCTAAAAAAAAAAAAAAAAGGGGGTGCTGGCAAAAATACAAGGCCTAGGTACAAATTCCCACAGGTGTGATATGTGTATGTTGAAATCACCAGGAAGAGGTAAAGGCAAACTGCAAAATCACCAAAAGTCAAGCCACAAAAACACGAAGAAAGGCACGACACATGATTACATACAAACAGTTTGTGCTTTAAAAAAAAACAAAATAAAAACATACCGGGAGCCAAAACGGGAGCTCCGGAAATGCCTCCATGATCCTCCTCGGAGGATCCGTCATTCCCCAAAGAATGGGGAGGAGTTATGGACTCCGGGGAGGGGGTAATTGGAAGAGGGGTGGGTGGAGGAGAGGGGGAAGTGGGACGGAGGGGAAGGAGGCCCGACATTTCCGGGAGAGGGTCTGGGAAGGATGGGGAGGAGTGGGGAATAGGGGAAAGATTTGGGGTGGAGTGTTGGCTGGGGGTTGGGGATAGTGGCCGGGAACGCCGTCTGGACGGACGGTGACGGCGGAGTCTTGGCTGTCCCCCTAAAATTGCGGTTAGTTTATGGACAAATCCGGGGACCAAAACTAAAAAAAAAAAAAAAACCCCAAAAAAAGCCAAATAGGAGAAGAATGAATAAATCAGAAATAGAGGGAAAACATGCACACGCAGATATGAGTACAAATAATAAATAGGACAGACAGGAAAACATGCACACGCAGATATGAGTACAAATAATAAATAGGACAGGCAGGAAAACATGCACACGCAGATATGAGTACAAATAATAAATAGGACAGACAGGAAAACATGCACACGCAGATATGAGTACAAATAATAAATAGGACAGACAGGAAAACATGCACACGCAGATATGAGTACAAATAATAAATAGGACAGACAGGAAAACATGCACACGCAGATATGAGTACAAATAATAAATAGGACAGACAGGAAAACATGCACACGCAGATATGAGTACAAATAATAAATAGGACAGACAGGAAAACATGCACACGCAGATATGAGTACAAATAATAAATAGGACAGACAGGAAAACATGCACACGCAGTTTGCCCCACAAACACAAACATTACAACCACAATACATAACACTTACTTGCCAGGATCTGCATGCGAAAGCATGCCAGCAAGCGGGGCGTTCGCCGTTGCAGGTCGGACCACCTGCGCTCCAGCTGCCCGATGTTGCGGCGTGAGCCGAAGGACCGCAGGCGGGACCGTGCCTCCGCATACGCGGAGCGCTTCTGGCGGTTGGTCATGGGTTGAGGTTGGCTTGTGATCCGGCGATCCATGACCTCCGTAAGCACCAGCAGCTCACGCCTGGTGAATGCGGAGGCTCTCATGATGGCAATGATGTTTTTCTTAAAAATCATTTTTGATAAAGTGTGTAAAAATTTTCTGATTGGCTAATGTATTTTGGAAATTAACAGGAGCAATTTTATTGGTTAGTGTATGAGTCATGTGTTCGACAGGGCCAGAAATCTCTGGAGAGTTATGATAGGCTTGATGCAGTGACATGCGTAAGCAAATTTAAATAAAGAAATGAACCCAGGGAAATATGCGGGGATCCACAGCAATAGAACAATTGTTTAATTGTGGTTCACATGTTTTTTGAACAATAAAAGCGAATGTTTCATCCGTACGTATTCTGCGGGTAAACACAAACACGGACAAGAGTAAAGTTTCTTGCATTGTGTTGAAAAAAAACAAACAATTAAGCTAATTGATACATTGATTGGCATGATACGATTGAGGGAGGTAGGCAGAATAAAGGAGCAGGTAATCGACATCTGACAAGGCCACTTCCTGTTTATACTTGTGCGTGCGTTCCTTTCAAGCCATTTCGGGGATGTACGCTCGCTATTTCGTACGCTCGTTAGTTAGAGGAGGGGTCGTCAGAGTTTAGGGAGGAATTTTAGATGCGAACGAAAATACGAGCGAGCCCTTGAATTTAAATATTTTTGTACGTACGCCTAACGTACGTGCGCCCGCTTGCGAGTGGGTCTGAATGAGGGCCTAAGTATCTTACTGCAGATCTGGTGGGGAGTTCGCATGACAAGGTATATTTCTATCATGGAGCAGAGACCTGGCTACTGTCACTTCCATGGACTGCTTGTTGCATACTTATTATGCTACTCTTAATTTTTTGCGCTGTTCCTGGCTACAAGAGGTTCACATCAAAACTATTAATAGAGCATATATTTCGCAGGCTCGCAGGAGCTTTATGGTGCAAGGGGAGACGGGTGATTGCTTAAAATGAAGGCGCCCAAATGCTAAGTTTTTTTCATAATTTCTGGACATGCCCTAAGATTGCAAAGTTCTGGGGTAAGGTAATGATCTTTATTAACTCTATTTTTCACCTAAAACTTTATAGTGATTCGCTGGCCTTATTATGTGCTAATTTCACAAACTGGGATTTGGGCCCTGATAAATCTCGCATAGTCCCATTACTGACTGTCATTGTCACCATAGCTAAAAAAGTAATTTTATGTGCTTGGACCTCCCCTTCCCCTCCCTTATTGGGAATGTTAAGTCTATTATGCTCCAGACCCTGTATTATGATAGACAAGCAGTTTTCCCTGCGCTGTAAGGAGGGGTTACATCCTTTTATAAAAAATGGGGCGCATATATTGAATCACTCGACTCCCCTACACAAGCTCAGATTTTGAAGGTGTTTGAGACTACCTCATGGTATTTACTAAGACAGTTATCTTGAATGAAACGGAAATTCTTATGTATTGTATTTCCTTTTGATCAATTGTAAACCTGGATGTTCCTATATATAGTATGTATGCTCAGGGAACATACTCTGTACATCACCCATATACTGACCACATATTCTCTCCATTGATTTTCTTTTGATCAATTGTAAACCTGGATGTTCCTATATATAGTATGTCTGCTCAGGGGACATGCTCTGTACATCACCCTGATATGGACCACGTATTCTCTACATTGATTCTTCTGCAACGCAGCCTTTCTTTCTTTATTCCTCCACCCCCCTCCTTTTTTCTAATATTTATATTTTTTGCTGTTATTTTTGTGTTTTGATCCAGATATCCATATGTATTGTTTTACTTTTTTTTTGGATATTATAATATTGTTCATGGGCTATTTTTGTAGTGTTATACAAGTATTAATCAAACTGGGACTATATTTATACTTCCCTAATGTATGTTTAGCGTCTGAATCTACACACCAGTTTGCTTTTCCCATGTTACCTTTGTATAACTATTGCACATTGTTATTTACTGTTATTGATATCTGCCTGTAACATCTTCTATTTTTTCTGTCACTTCATTTTTGAAAATCCAAAATAAACAGATCTTTAAAAAAAAAAAAAAAAAAAAAAAAAAAAGAGGCACTATTGCTGTGGGCATTGTGTAAGGGGCACTACTACTATGGACAATGTGTATAAGGGGCACTAATACTGTGGGCATTATGTGTATAAGGGGCTGTACTGTGTGTCATAACATAAGGGACACTACTTTCAGGGGCACTCTGTGAAGTGTATTGTGAATAAGATTGTGCTACTGTGTGGAGTAAATTGAATTGGGGTACATTTGTGTAGCCATACCCCTTCCATGTGAGGCCATGCGCCTTTTATGTGGTGCGCGCTGTTTCTTTATAAAAGCTGAGAGAAATGGCACAAAATTATAGTTTTCAGGGGGGCGCTGAACACCCTAGCACCGGCCCTGCCTGCAGTCCCACTCTGGGCTTAATCCATAGCAGCCGGAGAATGGAATAGTATTTTGCGCTATTCTGGTGACCCCAAGATACAAGCAGATGCAGGCGTCTTAAGGCAAGATGATTGCTCAATGGGCCTAATTCAGAGTTGAACGCTATTGACACCGCAGCTATGATCCCGTACACAGCTGCTATGTGAAAATATGTAAATGTCACAGTCACAAGGATATGTATTGAGACGCCCAAAGGGCATTTTTGCAAATACAAGCATCTGGGTACAAAGACGCAGCATCGGTCACAGATTATTAGATGTTGGCAGCCCTGAGTAACTCTATGGTTGTGCAGAATGGGAGCGGGAACTGAGGGCTTGATTCAGACCCGCTCGCTAAGCCACGATACGGGCGATTGTCGCCTGTCTGGGCATGCGCGAGCCACTCACTGCAATCGGGAATCGTATGCTCGTAGTACACAGACTGGACGCTACTTTGAGTGACAGGTAGTGCCGTTTGTGGGTGGTAACGTGAAGGTACTTGTTAACGAGGGAGTGGATGAGCGAATGCAGGCATGTCTGAGCGTCAAAACGCCATTCTTTGGGCGTGCATAATTAGCATGGAAGCATCATTGTACATGTCACCTGGGTGTATTTCAGCCTGCAGTGATTGCAGTGCTCACGGCGGAGTAGGGTCTAACTCAAGGGCTGCGAGCTGCTCCGATGGCTCTCGATGTTACTGATTAATCATACACTTCCTGGAGATGAATTGTGCTAAGTAAGAAAAGTGGGCGTCATTACACCCGCGTGCGATTGCTCAGCCGTCGCTCTCTAAGACATAGAGGACGTCCTTAAGCCATGCTGTGCGATCACGTCATTTGCATATCCACCCCCTGACGGCTGCGAGAGAGCGCAGCTTAGCGTCCGGGTCTGAATGAGCTGAGACGCTAGAGCCAAATATCTTGTGTAAAGGATCACAGACGCGTGATGTGACGCATCAGAAACCGTCGCCACATGCCTGCATTTTTAGCTGACACTCTCCGTTACCACCCCCAAGCTCTCCCTGATTGTCACTCACACTGCGTATAAATGCTTGCTGCAAGCAACTACGGTAATGCACCTTGATGTATGCGCAGACGGTCAATAATCACTCATCTGTGAAAACATTGGCATAGCATACAACTCTGAATCAGCCCCAATGTCTTTAGAAAGACAAGTCCCTTGCTGAAGGTGCTCGAGACAATCACTGAATACAGATATTCTTCAGAAGTACAATCTTCTCTGATAGAGAATACAGCGGACGCAGTGAAGATTTATTCGCAAAGTGAGTGACAGGTAATCAGCATTTGGGGGAGATACTGGGGTCTGCAACAAAAACGCAGGCATGTTGGGACGGTTCTAGAGAGCCTCTGCAAATTTGTACACAGCTGGAGAGGCCCCGCGTCTTCAGTGAGACAGCATAGGGTTGCTCAGATGTTCGATCAATATTTAGTATTTTGTCCGAGGGTGGCGGATGTGAGACGCCAGAGATGGCGTCTCTGTGCACAAGACATCAGTTGATAGCACACTTTTTGCAAGTCCGCTGCATTCAAAATCGTAGTTGCAAATGCAACTGCATCCACCTCTGAATCAGGCCTGAGAGACACAAAACTGTTTCTTTGCTTAAAACATTCATAGAAAATTCCACAATTCAAGAATACTGAGTGCATTTCAATGTTCGGTCAGTTCACACTACCTTTTGCTAGGGCCAAAATAATTACCACGTCACTTCTCCTATGTCACAGAAAATGGCAATTGCTTATAATATAAAACATTGAAAAATTAAGTGCACAGTCCATACTGTTAAACATGCGTTTCCACAGTTCTATAACTGTACACAGAGCATTAAAAATAGCATGTTAAATACATTATTAATTATGCATTTACAGTACATGGCACCTAGCTCAGATAGTTCATTTGAAAATGGAGCTGCAGCACCAGGGAATAACCCCATCAGGGCCGTGGCCACAATCTTGACCACGTGGGCCATAAAAATAAAATCACTGACAAGTGAAGTGAATAACATTGATCAGCTTGTTACAACAGCACCTGTCAAGGAGAGGGATATATCAGGCAGCAAGTGAACAGTCAGTTCTTGAAGTCAGTTGTGTTGGAAGCAGTAAAAGACGGCAAGTGTAAGGATCTGATCAAGATCCAAATTGTCATGCTAGATGACTGGGTCAGAGCATCTCCAAAACAGCAGGTCTTGTGGGGTGTCCCAGCATGCAGTGTTTAGTAGCTACCAAAAGTGGTCCAAGGAAGGACAACAGGAGACAGGGACATGGGCACATGGATGTGCGAGCGGTGCCGACAGACACCCATGGCCCCTGCACCTGACTAGTAGGGTGCCTGGATTGACACTCTGCAGCCAGGATCGCTGCTGCAGTGCCGCCCGGAGCAGCCTTGGGACGTTCCAGACATGCCCACTGCAGCTCTTAGAGCCAGTCAGGATGCTCTGAGCAGTGCTGTCATTCCCTGAGCTGCTGGCCCCACCCCCTCCACATGCCATGCGCTTAGGCAGCGTGACAAGCACAGAAAACCCATTACGGGCACCGAAGGCTCATTTGATGCGCGTGGGGAGCTAGCCCGTCTTGTCCGATCCCACAGATGAGTTACTGTGGCACAAACTGCTGAAAAAGTTAATGCTGGCTATGATTGAAAGGTGTCAGAATGCACAGTGCAAGCTAGCTGCATAGCCACAGACACCGCCAAAAGCTCCTACAAATGGCAGCTAAGCACCAGAACTGGACCATGGAGCAATGGAAGAAGGTGACCTGATCTGATGAATCATGTTTTGTTTTACATCATGTAGATGGCCGCTTGTGTGTGCGTCATTTACCTGGGGGAGACATGGCATCAGGATGCACTATGGGAGGAGAGAAAGCCGGCAGATACAGTGTGATGCTCTGGGCAATGTTCTGCTGGGAAACCTTGGCTTCTGCCATTCATGTTACTTAAACATTAGTGCAGACTAAGTACACCACTTCATGGCAATGATATTCCCTGATGGCAGTGCCCTTTCACCAGGCTAATGCGCCTTGCCATTGTTCAGGAATGATTTGATGAACATGATAGAGTTCAAGGTGTTGGTTCCGAATTCCCCAGATCTCAATTTGATAGAGCATCTGTGGGATGTGCTCTGGTATATTGGTAAATACCACTAACCATTTGTTTAGGGACCTGTTTTAGAACAGAAATTGACAAATACATTTTTCCGCATTAGATTCATGTTGCAGGATATAAAGAACAATATGATAAAAAATAAATAATTGGTGTGAGGTTTTTTCTTTTCTCCTGCTGCCATCTATTTTTAAAAAAATGAATAAAAAATACAATTTGAACAAACCGTTATTTTTTCAGAATTGTATTCATTGAATGAATGAGTGATGTCAATACAAACAATGGTCAAATATTTAAGAATTGCCATAACTTAAAAAAAATAATAATACATTTTTACATAGTTCCCCAAAACAGTCGTCTTCTCTCTGCATCTGACAGAAAATAACTGCAATGTTGTATCTTTTTTACCTACCACTATTTAAAGGGGCTACAAATTGAAATTTTTTTTTATGAAAAACTAAACTACCCCTGGCCAGGCCCGACGACAGGGGGGGACTAAGGGTAAACCTGACCTGGGCCCTGAAGTTCGGAGGGTTAAATGGGTCTGCGGGGGTGTAATTATAATGTATAAACTGATATCTCTCTCTCTCCCCCCCCAGGTGGCTGATAGATTATATATGTACTGTATATATCTTAATTTTGTTTTGTGGATAATTGTATTTGACAGAGAAAAAGTTGCTTGGTCGGGGGGGCCCCATACGTATAAGTGTACCTGGCCCCAATATTTCAGTTGCCGGCCCTGCCCCTGCCAGAGAAAATAGAAAATAATGACTTTTATAAAAAAAAAAAAATTCTAAACTATTGTATCAGGATCTTTTATTTAATGAATAAATGTATAAAAAGAGTCAAAACACAAATTGCAATAACTGGCGAGAACTGTAAAAGAGCACAAGGTGTGGAACGAGCTTCAGCTAGGGCCGGTGCGTCAGGGACAGGCAGCTGCCAGCGGTCTCTCTCACTGTTCGGCGGGTCCTCCTCCTGGTGTTGCAGTGCACAGTTAAGGCAGCTCCTCTTACTAAGCACCACACACAGAGCGGATGTGCTCAAGCAGCGTGACGTCATTGTGTATGTTACACGTGTAAACTGCCAGTCTACATGCTATTGCTGGCTGTGGCGCTGCTTATAACAACTTAACAAGGCAGGGAAATTAACTAGCTCCTCCTGCTATGGGGCGGGCAATGCCGGGAAATGAAATCAGTTCCTGAATGGGTGGTCACGGACGTAAATTACATTTAAATTCAGGTGGACCACCCATTAGCCAAATCGCTGATCCACCTGAATGTCCAGACCCCCACTTAGCCAGATCAGGTATCAGCCTGAATTCAAATGTAATTTATGTACGCAGCCTCCCGGACCACCCCTTAGTTTTGCCCTACCAGGCCCGCCCATGACACTGGTGTACTGGCTACCTCAGCCTGCCCGTCACAGGCGCAACAATACAGCAAGTGCAGCTGTAAAGGCGCTCGGAAAGCAAGCAGCGGGTAGGCACCTCTCTAGCCCAACACCCCCTGCAATGCTTACCCCACAGGCTGCATTGTGCCGGCCCTGGCTGCAGCTTTAACTCGTCCTCAGGACCCCAAACAGTGCATGTTTTGCAGGTCTCCTCACATAATTACTAGTGAAATAATTAGCTGCACCTGTTGATCTTTTAAAACATGTCAGTGAGTAATTAATACACCTGTGCACCTTCTGGGTGACCTGGAAAAAGTGAACTGTGTGGGGTCCTGAGGACCGGGTTTGAGAACCACTGCTATAAGGAAAATGTAATTGCCTGCGACTTGCAGGCATCGGCAAGATTCCGCCAACCCTGCCCGATGTTTTAAAGTGGCGGTTTAGCCTTTCAAATGATTGCCTCTTTATAACATCAGGCTGACTCGCCAGAATCTCGCTGATGGCTGCAAGTCCCAGGCTATTACATTTCCCTGATATCTTTGCCATACTGCAGCTGATTTCCTCACATACATACAATATTGGTTGTATTGGCATGTATGCATCTTTGTGAAAAGCACCCTTTTATCTGAAAACCGATCAGATTTAATCAGTTAACCTGCCCCTGTTTGTGTGTTCAGTTAGAAATATTGGCAGGCTTGTCTAATCAATGCATAGTGGTATTGCTGTCTCTTGTGGGTGACAGGTCTAGATAAACAGGCACAGGAAGTAAGGATGGTTTATACAACCATATGCCAATGAAAATAAAGTAGCATAGTGGTATTGCTGTATGTTGTGGGTGACAGGTCTAGATAGGCACATGATGTAAGGATGGCTTATACAACCATAAAATAAAGAAAAAAAAAAAGGAAGCAACTTACTAATGTATTACCTGCCAGGTGTATGATGCATGAAAAAACAAATATACCCCTTGGACATTTGTTGTTTACTTTTAAGTGGTCTTAAAATACATCTACTGACCTAAATGTCAGCATAAGCTATTGGCACGGTAATGCCATGTGTGTACGATATGGCAAAAGGCAGCTATGCAGAGGGGAAAGGGAACCAACTGCAAGCCCGGATGGAGAGGCATAGTCAAATACTGGGGGTGTGGTCACGCCCATCCTAACAAATAATACAAAAACTATTATGCACTAATACTTCCTCTTAGACAAGCCCAAGCCTAGGTAATTAGTTCTTCCTGCACAGCCCCTATACACTTGTATGCAGTCAATAAAGTGAATTCATGACTTTCTAACAATAGAAGTTGTCCAAGTTTTGAAAACATTCTATCAAGATATTTACTTAATGTTGTCCCAACTTTATTTCTGGAAATTCACTTTTTTATTGGAAACTCCATCCATCAAACTCTCACCTGAAGCAAAGTAACAAGATGATCATTCTATACGATAATGATACTCGTTTTTATATAGTATTTATTCCTCTGAAGGATTAGGTTTTATTTACTTACATATTCCAGGTCGTGCTGCTGCTTAGGATAAGCCCTCACCACCACAACCACAATGATTCCTAGCAGCATTTTCACACATTGCCAGAAAGATCTCACTCATGCCCCCAAATTACTAATACACAGAAGGCCAGATAAGAGATGAAAAATGTTTATTGTTAAATTAATTTGTAATTGTTGTATAAATTAATTATTAAAGGGTGACTTTTATATGAATTCTGCATGTATTAGCACTGCACCCTATCAGCGGCCAGTACAGAAAATACTACTAATTTAGTGTAGAACACTTTAGAGATCTCTAATCTATTTTACAGTTAATTTAAAATAAAATTAAAGCTCTTAACATTAGTTTTCCCTACTTATTCAAAGTTCTTTGAGGTTTTATTCTCTAATATCCAAAGGCTGGGTGCTGCCACCTTGGAATGCAGGATGAAGAACAAACATATATAGACAACTTGTAGAAATCATGGTTCAGTGATATACCAAGTTAGTTACATCATTCGCCTATGTTTTGGGAAACCCTTTGGCCTGTATATAAGAGAGAGAGGATGGAGAGAACATCACAGTATAGTAGGCAGGACGGTAAAACTGTTGAATTGCAGATGAGTCTTGTACTAGTATTATATTAGTATTGCAGGACACTCATTACATATCGCATAAACTAGCCCCTCCAAGCTGCTAATTAATAGAATTTATGGAAGATCAATGATGCCAAGAAAACTAGAAATGTTCCGGCCCAGTTTCTTTCTCTGCAGGTGCATGATAATTCACAGCTTGGACTGAAGAGGTTTCAGATACTTGTAGAAGGATTCATGAACCTTTAAAAGTAAAAGCAGAGCCATATAAACTGTTGTTATATATGGTAATGTGCACGTGGTGAATATTGAGAAAGTTTTCAGAATTGGTGAAGCATCACACAAATAAGACAAAATTTAGAAAAGCCGGTGTATGAAAAGAGTAAATGTGATGTAAACATTTTGGACGCCTTGCGACTTACCCAACACTGCTCATATTGCCCATGTTAATTATGTAAGTTTCAGACTTTTTATTTCCCTTTAACTACTTCCCTGGCACGGTAGCATGGGACGCCACTGCAGGCAGCTGGGTTCTTACCATCGTTCCCCAGGCTGCTAATGAGGAAATCAGTTCTGCACAAATGCAGAACAGAATTCTTCCTGCTGCTTCGGCCACCAGGCAGTGATTTAGTGGTCTGCAACCGCTAACATCACTGTCGAATTTGCACGCCCAGAATGCCGTGCCAGCGACACTCTGGGGCACTAGAGGCTATAACAAAAGTGCATCCTGCAATAGGGAGAGAGTTACTGCCACGTGAGGGGGTGGGCAACATCCCTGGGAGACTCTATGGACACTGGTGGCGGGGATAATGCCCCATTAAGTCTTTTTGGCTGGTGATGGAGGTGGGGGGCGGGGGGTAACTTTCTTATACTGTTACACAGGGCACTTGTGGGAGTTGGGCAGAGCCACAATGGGGATCTATTACCACTAGGGAGTGTGGGGTAATGCAATTGGGAGGGTGTGAAAGGTAAGTTTACAATGGGGAAGTATAAGCACATATCATCGCAATATGTATTATTTTTATCTTTATGTTTTTTTACAAAATGAAAAAAAAAAAAACACACAACAGCCAGATAAGTGGTTAAACTATGCATAATTGTGACAATTTATGGTACAAGGGAAGTTCTCTGAGCATTTAGCTCAAGCACAGTTTTGAATAAATTTGCCAAATTGCCAATTTCATTAGAAATGGAACATGGAAAGCTACATACAAGTACCTTTTCGGCAAAGCCCCTATGTGTCTGCAGACCAGAGCCAGAAGGATATTTTTTTTTTTTTTAAATATATTAAAAAAAGCAAAAGACACCCATCTTTTGCCCACATGAATCACCAAATCAGCCTTGCAGTAAGGGATCAGTGAGCTAATCACAATGTTAGCTAGAACTGAATATTTCCCAACCTGTGGGCCGAACTCAATTAGCTGTGAAAAGCCGAGCCGCGATGCTTTCGCCACCTTAGTCTGTTTTTAGGCAATACTTTTTCCATGCGCTTATCTCCATATTCAATTCCAAAAGACGAAAAAAGGCAAACAGGCGAAATCGTCGAAAAGCGGAACTGGTGAAAAGTCCCTAAGATTTTGGGGAAATCAGTCTGTACACCAGAATAAGCTACACTAACATTAGAAATCAATATTGACATGTCCTAATAAAACAGGTTTTGTGTTCCTAAAGTGTCACAATTGGCTGTTATATGCTGAAAAGTGTTATATAGCAATTCCTTTTTGGAAAAATTAAGTACCAAGGTCAAATTTGGGGTACATGAAAATGGCATATTTTGAGGTCTCTAAAGTGAAGATTTAAAAAATCTGAAAAATACACCTGCTGCAACCTTGTGCAATCCCAAAAACACCTGTCCCAGCCATATAGCCCCCCAAGTACCAGGCGCCCCACTTTTTACACATTTTCCAAAACTTTTTTCATTTTCGGCTCTCAAAATTTTAAAGTTTTTTTGGACTGATTAGTCATTAGGGCTCTGGACCAAATCCCCACATTTGCACCCCAAAATAGAGATTTTGCACTTCCCATTCGCCTGCCTATACATAGAGGAACTCCTGTTTTAATTCCGCTTAGGCGAAAACTCCTGCAATTGAATACGGAGGCAAGTTGAAAACAGGCGAATCGACGAAAACTTTTCTCCAAACGGCACTTTTCACGGCTAATTGAATACAGCCCTCTTTAGGGACTGTGGGCCTGATTCAGACCGGAACACTAAGCTGCGAACGAACGCAATGGCCGACAATCGTACGTTTGCGCATGTGTCAATATGTGCATGCGCGAGTCACTCACTGCGCTAGGGAATTGTGTGCTCGTAGTACGCAGACTGGAAGCTACTTTGAGTGACAGCGCCTTTTGTGGGTGGTAACGGGAAGGTGCTTGTGTATGAGGTAGTGGATGTGTGAACGCAGACGTGTCTGGGCGTCAAAACGGTGTTTTAGGGGTATGCATAATTAGCAAAGAAGCGTCACTGTACACGTCATTAGGTTGTATTTTAGACAGCAGTGCTTGCTGTGGCGTAGGGCCTACCTCAAGCAGCTCCGATGGCTCTCGACGGTTCCGATTATTCATACACTTCCTGGAGATGACGTGTGTTAAGAGAGAAAAGTAGGCGTCTTTGTACCAGCGCATGTTTGCTCTGCCGTCGCTCTAAGACATAGAGGGTGTCCTTACACCAGACAGTGCGATCGTGGCATTTGCATATCCGGCCCCTTTTGGCTGCGACAGAGCGCAGCTTAGCATCCAGGTCTGTTCAGGATGGATCATGGAAGACTTGTGACCCCCCCCCTCCCCAAGACCAGTGGGAGCTAGATGAATTCAGTATACAGTTGAGAACAGGTGCTAGGTAAAACACTTAGTATAAACGCTTAGGAACGAAAAATAATATTTTCTTCATTCAGAATATAGTGGACATTTATTCAAATACTAATGGGGCCCATCCATCAGCGATGGATTGCCGCGATCCAGCGATGCGGAAACCCGGCATCGCAGAAATCCAACATGTTGGATTTTCGCGATTTGACGATCGCGATCAAAAAATGATCGCGATCCTCAAATCGCCAACATTTAAAATGGAAAATGTCTGCGATCCGGCGACGGATCGCAGAACATCGATGCTGGGAGGTCGGCGTTTGCACCCGGAAACGCCGGCACTTCCCATCGCATTGCCGGATCGTAAAATCCGGGGTCTGATGTATGGCCACCTTAAGATACAGGCACATCATTGTAAACTATTCAGTGATATTAAGAGGCTGTACATATTTCCTCACCTGTGTCTTGTTAAGGGGTGATTTTTTGGCCCACTCAAACATATTTTCATATACATTTCCATCATATCTTCCCAGAACAGAGCCCAGCTGAGTGTCTGTGTAATCAAATGCATCAACCAGAGCCACTGCATTAGGTCGCACTACGGACAGTAAATCCTTAACTCGCTGCGAGATCTGCTCCACCTGGGAAGTGGTCAAAATACCAGCCTGTATCGTGGGAAAAAAGAGTGTTAGATTAATCTAGCAGCGTTGTGTGTTTGTACTCTTAGGGCCGTATTCAATTAGGGAGCGAAAAGTCTGTGCTGGACTTTTCAATCCACATTGCTGGTTTTCCGGGGCTAAAGTATCGGGCGCGTGCCCACTTTATTCCTGTATATATTGGCTGTTCAACTGATCGCCCAATATATCTGCTGCCCGTCAACCAGTGTGTACAAATGATATGTTCACCGACATATCACATTGGCTGTGCTGCGCAGCCAATGGAAAGATATGTCTGCAGACACATCTGTCCACCAGCAAGTGTGTACGGGTGGTCTGCAGACCGCCTGTGCACACACAGCGGCAGCTGCGGGGAAGGGGGGGGGACACGCCCCCAATCCGCCCACCAGCCACAGGGACCCGGGGGCACAAGCAGATGATGGCCGTTCAGTGTGTATGAATGACCATCACCTGCAGATCACTCAATCTGCAGATATAAAGGTCAGGTGTGTACCCACCATTACATTCCTTGCTCTACTATCAAGAGAGCCATGTTGAGGAAAGGGAAGTCTTGTCAGACAGCAATCCAAATCAAAAGTTATATCTACTATATATAGCAACAAAAGAGATACACAATTCTGTTTTTGTTTAATATTATCCAAATCTATTTTTAAATATAGTTTCCTTTAAAAAAAGCAAAACAGACACACATGGCTATCCTATCACTTGATCCAACAGTATTACATTCCTATAATTAGGTCTGGATTTCCTTTGCTGTAAATGTATTATTGGTGTCTGTACAATGTATTCTTTATGTGAATGCAGTTTTGCAATATATTTACCCTCCATAGTAACCTATATCTTAGTAATTAAGGCACTTTTGGGGGTATTTATCAAAGCTGGGAGAGCGATAAAATTGTGAGAGATAAAGTACTAACCAACCAGCTTCCAATTTACATTTTGCAGGCTGTGTTATAAAATGATAGTTAGGAGCTCATTGGTTGGTAATTTTTTTTTTTTTTTTACAATTGTATCTCTCTCCCCGTTACATACAACAGATATTCATTTAACCTGTTAGGGCCACATCTTCAAAATGTGTGTTAACACCACAAATAAGGGGCTCTTAACCAGAAGAGATACTTTGCCATCAAAGTTATCCAAATAAGGACTCTCTCCCAAACATTTTTTACACATGGCCCTATATACAGTAAACTGACTCTTAGTTCAACAGTTTCAGTCTTTAGGCCGTATTCAATTAGCGGCGACAACAGACGTTTTTTTCGCCACCATCGAAAACTGCCATTTTTCGTCAAAAAAAAAAACGGCAAACAGGCGAAAAAAAAAAAAACTGGGAGAACAGTTTTTTCCATCCCAACCAGAAGAAATAAAAATGCAAAATCCCTATTTTTAGCTAAAAATGTGGGGATTTCTTTCAGAACCCTTTGGCGAAAAACGACTGCGCAAATTTTGGGTGAAAAAATAAATAAATCATTGAATATGGTTTTTACTGGGTCTGATTTGTTGGGGGGCGGTATAGAAGCGTCAAGTGCTTTAAACGTCGCACGTAGTTGCAGCAGGGGTGCTATTTTTACGGTTTTTAAAATTGCATTACGTCACGAAAATATACTTGCACCCATTTTAATGTACCCCCAATTTACGTGAAACAGTAATTTCCTGGAAAAAAATAGCTATCATTTTCAACGTTTTTTTTTTTTTCAGCCAAAATTTGCACGGTCTTTTTTTCGGCATAGTGCGCATCTTGATACATTTTAGGGGTAATTTATCATTAGGGTGGGGGGGGGCAAAGAGTTCTGTAAGAAATCCCCACATTTTAAAACTAGGGATTTTGCATTTTTTTTTCTCTTAGTCTGGGATGGAGAAAATTTTACTCCATTTTTTTTTTCTCCACTTTCGCCTGTCTGCAGGTTTTTTTTTTGCAAAAAACGTCAGTTTTCGCCGATGGTGAAAAAAAACGGACGTTTTTGCCGCTAATTGAACACGGCCCTTTGCTGTGTAGTAACTGCTATGACTCTGAATACTGAACAGCAGCAAGAGCATTCAAAAATAGTAAGAATGTGAACTATGCTGTAATATACAATATGGCCAATTTAAGGTAATTACCCAGGAACAAATCTGCATCCAATGAGCAATTAATATACAACTCTGAGTAAATGTTTGCAGACAAGTAAGGAAATGGTAACAAATCACTGTTTAGGCCAATATTAGTAAGTATTTTTCATATGCATGCTTGTACAAAAGGGGGATAGCCTTAAAGAAAAAGGAAATTCCATCATTAGTATCCTCAGGTGAATTACTATCTTGCACACATACCTGAAGGAAATCTCCAGTATTTCTGCTGATACCATGCAGAGCATAAAGGAGACAGAGCGAGCTCAATATGCGGTGAGCAGCCAAGTCCAGGATCTCAGATAGTTTGTCCACAAAAAGTTTCACTACCACATAATGACAGTGCGCCTGGAAATTGAAAGAATGGATGAAACATGAGGACATCCCACTGCTGGGTATAAATCATGTTTTATCTAGTGACTACTAAATACTAGTACACACAATGTAGTGTACAGAAAGAGAGTCTGCTGGTACAAAGTATTTTCTCGTGGTAATACCTCAGTTGCCCGGACCCAATCTACAGTATTCTTGTTCCAAGCGTCTTCCTTGCGCTTTCCACGTTTCAAATCAGACTGGACATTCTTAGATGCAGCCACAACGAGCCTAGATAGGAAACAGTGAAAATGCAGAAAACAGAATATATGAACACAACTGATAAAAACTACTTCAACTCTGACCTTATTCGTTCATCTATGAGTACATGGCAATGTCTCATATACCTTGTAGCATTCAACTGCATGTTGAAACATATGTAAACGTTCCCATATAATGAAAAAAATTAATATGACTGTTACATAAACACGTAGAATATTGGTTAACCCCTTAAAAAATTGGCATGTGTGGCTGGGCTTATCAGACTATTCCAGTTGCTCCAGAGCTTGGCCAAACAATCAAAACTCAATACATACATGAGCTTATTCACTTCAAAGCTAAATGACTCTGCATTAAGGGGGGAGGGGGAGTGGTAGGTGTCATCCTCTGAGAAGTTGTTCCAGCATAACACATCAGATTTTAATCAGCTATTTAGAGTCCACACAATTTGTGTCAATGGTTGGAGAGGCCAACAAAAATGCGGAGCACAGCGATATTTTTTACATGTTCATTCATTTGCAACTTGGGTTCCAAGTTTTTTTCTCCCATAAGAATAATTTAAAAGTAAGCAATGCATTCTCTGCTTGCACTCTATTACTTACCAAGCTGCCCGCTGTTTATACGCCTCCACCAGACTGCTCAGATCATTGATATTTGTGGCAGAACGATTGGCCAAGGGTTGAGCCTGCACACGCTGTAAGGACACATCATTAAGGTAGGACACCATCCCGCCAAGTTGCTCTCCAGATAGGGCTGCTGTGTAACTTTTAAATAGGAACCTACACAGGGACATAGACAGACATCAGAGTACTCAAACAGGGAATAAAAAAAGGTGAGAAACAATGTAATAATTGGAGAAATATTTAGAGAGATAGAAATGTAAAACAATAAAGGAGATGGATAATTCTTATAATATCACTATATGCATCATTAGCAATACATTTGAAATGTCCTAAATGCAGAAGTAAAAAACAATATATGCCTAGAAATTTGTTATATGGAAACAGGTATTTTTTTTTTAATTTACAAGGTTCAAAACAATTTTTTATTCCTGAAAAATCTTAGAGGAATGTTTGAATAGGTGACAGGTCTTCTAAAACAACTTGCTCTACCCATCCCTTACCTGGCTGTCTGCAGCATCATCACTGTGTTCTCCCCCTCATAGGTACATGCCGGAGTGAAGGTCACATAGATATCGGGGATGCCACTGCAGCGAGAGTACCCATGCCCTCCACATGCCATCCTGCATTCCTCAATGCCCGTGCTGGCCACCCATGTAGTAAAGGCTTTTAGTCCAGCAGAAAGGGCATGCAGCTGCAAATAGGTGGTTATAATAATATAAATTGGTTAGTCCAATTAGCATATGCTACAAGTATAGTACAACATTTCCCATAGGACCATTCATTCCCAAGGCAAAAAAAAGTTCCATTCTTCACCTCTGGAAGTTCATTCAAGTTCCCCTGATGAATGTCTCCAGTTATCCTGTGATATGTCTGGTTCATATAGGAACCCACAAACTGGAATGCATAAGCTGTGGCTAGTAGTGGGAACAGCTTGTACTGCTGGGTCTGGAAGTCAAGGATTTGTGGTTCAGGCTCCCTGCAGGAAAAGAGACAAGGATTGAAGCTCATATGCCTCTGTGCAAACACTTTAGCAGTACACCACAAAACATTAGAAGGCATTTTTGTATTCATGGAATCTTAAAGAAACTGGTTTGGTGAATAGAACTGTTGTAGGGTAATTATACTGTATATAATTTTCATATGCTAAGCTTCATGCAGAAATCTTTTCAAAATACCAAGGGGTACATTTATTAAAGAGTGTTTTTACAAGTGGAGATGTTGCCCATAGCAACCAATCAGATTCTAGCTATTATCTTCTAGAAGATGCTAGTTACATGTTACGTAGAATCTGATTGGTTGCTATGGGCAATATCTCCACTTCTAAAAACTCTCACTTTAGTAAATATAACCCCCAAGAGTTGATGTGTTAGAGAAATTTTCAAGTTACAATATACAAATAATCGGTTTACAGGACAGCCGTTTAAGTCTTTGTTCAACCCCACATAAATGGTAATACCCTGCAGTCTATACTGTGGCCTCATAAAATCTCCCTAACCACTCATTATGTATGTTAGTGAGGCTGTTTGTACAGTGCTTCACATACTGATCAGAACAACCTATCTTCCACTGAGAAGGCCACAACAGGCTGCCTGTAGGTTGATATCCTATGCCAGCACAAGTCTGTGTCATGCTTTCACGACCCAATGAGTGTAGCAGTGCCAGTATTCACATGTAAACTGCATTTCTCAAGTGTCTATTCTTCTTTTGAAGTGGCTTTTAGATAATAAACCACAAAACATTTATTCCCAATATCAATGCGTATGTATCTTTCAAAAGAGTTGACTGCTGAAAGAGTTTCACACAGGGCAATCATACCATCTTCTATTTTCTTGTATGTGCTTTGTTAAGTGGACAGCAAAGATGCTTTTTATAACACATTCCAATAGCGGTTTTTTTTGCAGTGGGAATATTGCACAATTCTGAATCAGTCCCTTAGTACGAAATAAATGGACACAAAGCAATTGCTTCCGGAAGCTAAAATAAAATAAACCATATAATCGTTTAAACTACTTCCTTAATTTTAATATGAAAATTGTTTGGATTTGGTATATTCTGTAATAGAATTTAGGGTTATTCTTAAATATGGTTTCAATGCAAGTCTATTAGGAACAGAGTAGGGCAGACTCACCCAGGTTTGATCTCAGATTGATGTCGTACAGTACTGTAGCGGATAGCAATGGTACAAGCCCGGGATAGGCTCCGAGCAGAATCTCCCACAATCATGGAGCGGATAAACACCATAGTGCCGTATGTGAGTTTATCACTGAGTGGCTTAACATATGTTCCATCCGGTTCCACCTATGAAAGATATATAAATGGATAGCACTCCTGCTTTCTTATAGAAGTCAGTGACATGAGATGTGAGAAGGATCATCACAGAATATAACAATGCACACAGAATGATTTTGGCATTCAACAAAAGGCAAGACAGTGTGTGTGTCTTCATCCTCTTTAGCCGGAAATATCGTTATTAGGACTAGATATGTTTGTGTGTGTCAGGATTAGTTAGAATAAGTTCCTTACAAGTGGCAGCTGCGAGCTATATACTTACTACATGGCGACCTGTAAATAATTGTTTTGCTCATTTATATATACAGTCAGGTGCATAAATATTGGGACATTGCCAGAATTTTCATATTTTGGCCTCTATTCACCACCACAATGGCTTTGAAATGAAACAAACAAGATGTGCTTTAACTGCAGACTTTCAGATTTAATTTGAGGGTAATTACATCCAAATCAGGTGAATGGTGTAGGAATTACAACGGTTTCTATATGTGCCTCTCACTTTTTAAGGGGCCAAAAGTAATGGGACTATCAACTCAAAAGCTATTTCATGGACAGGTGTGGGCTATTCCCTCGTTATTTCATTATCAAATGAGCAGGTAAAAGGTCTGGGGTTGATTCTAGGTGTGACATTTGCATTTGGAATCAGTTGCTGTCGACTCTCAATATGAAATCCAAAGAGCTGTCACTATCATTGAAGCTAGCCATCTTTAGGCTGAAAAATCAAAACAAACCCATAAGAGAGATAGCAAAAACATTAGGTGTGGCCAAATCAACTGTTGAGAACATTCTTCAAAAGAAAGAACGCACCGTAGAGCTCACCAACACCAAAAGACCCGGAAGACCACGGAAAACAACTGTGGTGGATGGCAGAAGAATTATTTCCCTGGTGAAGAAAAACCCCTTCACAACAGTTGGCCAACAAGAACAGTCTCCAGGAGGTAGGTATATACGTGTCAAAGTCAACAAACAAGAGAAGATTTCACAAGAGTGAATATAGAGGGTTCACCACAAAATGTAAACCATTGGTGAGCCACAAAAACAAGAAGACCAGATTAGAGTTTGCAAAACAACATCTAAAAAAGCCATTACAGTTCTGGAACAACATCCTATGGACAGATGAGACAAAGATCAACTTGTACCAGAGTGATGGTAAGAGAAGAGTATGGAGAAGGAAAGGAACTGCTCATGATCCAAAACATACCACCTCATCAGTGAAGCATGGTGGTGGTAGTGTCATGGCGTGGGCATGTATGGCTGCCAATGGAACTGGTTCCCTTGTATTTATTGATGATGTGACTGCTGACAAAAGCAGCAGAATGAATTCTGCAGTGTTTCGGGCAATATTATATGCTCATATTCAGTCAAATGCTTCAGAACTCATTGGACGGCGCTTCACAGTGCAGATGGACAATGACCCGAAGCATACTGCAAAAGCAACCAAAGAGTTTTTTAAGGCTAAAAAGTGGAATGTTATGCAATGGCCAAGTCAATCCCCTGACCTGAATCCGATTGAGCATGCATTTCACTTGATGAAGACAAAACTGAAGGGAAAATGCCCCAAGAACAAGCAGGAACTGAAGACATTTGCAGTAGTGGCCTGGCAGAGCATCACCAGGGATGAAACCCAGCGTCTGGTGATGTCTATACGTTCCAGACTTCAGGCTGTAATTGCCTGCAAAGGATTTGCAACAAAGTATTACAAAGTGAAAGTTAGATTTAGGATTGTTTAGTTTGTCCCATTACTTTTGGCCCCTTAAAAAGTGGGAGGCACATATAGAAACCGTTGTAATTCCTACACCGTTCACCTGATTTGGATGTAATTACCCTCAAATTAAATCTGAAATTCTGCAGTTAAAGCACATCTTGTTTGTTTCATTTCAAAGCCATTGTGGTGGTGAATAGAGGCCAAAATATGTAAATTCTGTCAATGTCCCAATATTTATGCACCTGACTGTATATACAAACAAACTACAGTAGTTTCTAACTTCTGGGTGAAGACCTGAAGTACCATCGACATGTGCCCAGTAGCCTGTTACCTGAGCGTATTTCATCAGCATATTTTCTCGTGGGATCCGGACCTTGTCGAACTTCAGGAACCCATTGTCCGTTTCATCAAAACCAAACTTGGGCCCAATGTCTCCAACCGTCACTCCTGTAGTGGTTGTAAGAAGTATTTAGAGTAGGGTTACAGGCCTATTTCATGCAATTCCTTGATTGGGTTCATTGAGGAGTTCACCAAGAAAAATGTAAAAGGTTGTCTAACACCCACCTGGCAGTGGCTCATGAGTGCCCATCTGGCGAATGGGAACTATAAAGGC
Organism: Taudactylus pleione; assembly: GCA_031769625.1. NCBI lineage: Eukaryota > Metazoa > Chordata > Amphibia > Anura > Myobatrachidae > Taudactylus > Taudactylus pleione. The sequence goes on along the minus strand of JAUIMM010000289.1, from coordinate 1,785,782 downwards.
ATGAAGCCCTTTGCACTCTCCTTGGGTATAGAGTTGTGCCAGTACTACGGCATGATTTGAGGTCTTCCCCACTAAGAACCAAAAGACAAAAGCCATCAACACAAAACAATAGGTTGAAATGAGGTTTGCCAATTAAAATGGTAACTGGGAGTTGGTTTTAACAGATGCATAGGCTATTCTTGAAAATAATAATAATACAAGGTAAAAGGTTATACAATACAGCAAAGTGTATTTATGGTATTAGGGGGGTGTACACTAATTGGTTAAATAATTTAAAGGAAAAAAAGTGTTATTGGGAAGTTACCATTTTCCAGTCATTCAATAAAAAAGTATTAATTGTTCTTAGACAGAACAGATGCAGGAATCCAAAAGGACATCAGCTTCTGTTTTGACAGCAGTAAATCAAAGCTAATGGGAAAGCTCAGAAGCGTGCAATAGGCAATGTGTAAGAGTACAGTGAAACTACTATGACCTCTGTTCAGTGATGATGTTCATGTAAATATTTGCCCCATACTAAGGGTTATTATTTAACTAGCTCAACCATCTGGATCTTGATGTGAAATCCCAGTCTCTCCCCCCTGCGGTATCTTACACCCTCCAGGCCACCACTTGATGGAGGACACTGTGGGGCTGTTCAGGATGAACTCCTGGGTAGATGGGTCATAGGTGGCTGTGGTCTCCAACCCTCGCAAGTGGGTTCCTGTAGTGAAGAGACAAAAGGAAAAAAAAGGGTGTCAAACTAAAAATTACACAAACAACCCCTAGTACCTCCCAAATAATGGTAAAGAGCTTGGCAGTGGTATCCCTCCCAAAGAAAACTAAAAGGATATCTATATCTATTCTCAAATCTACTGCCATTAACCTGTATCTGATTATAGTAGAACCCCTGATAAAAGCCAATAATGGCAAGAGATGGTTACCATGTCCCATTTCTGTCTGAGCGTACGTCCCAATGATCTCCAGATTCCAGGCAGGCATGAAGAAGCGTTCCTGCTGCTCGGGAGTAGCCTGGCCCAGGAGAGTGGGCAAAAACATGCCTAAATGCAGGTCAAGGGGCTCAGGGCGGCCCCGGTGTACAAAGCTGCGGAGGAATGAGGATGGGGGGAGTAATCAAGAAGTTGAATGATTTGCAGACATAAGATTTGGAATGAGGGATTTGAAGAAATTTGTAAAGGGGTTCGTATTTATGGTATAGGAAGAATGATTATACGAGGAAGAGACAAGGAAGGAGAAAAAGACAATAAAATGGTGAGTGAATTGATTTTTGTGAGGAAATAGACAGAACAGACATGCCAACCCCAATTGTTTAACCCGTGTGCATCAGAAAGTGATGCAAGCCTGACGATTACATGAGCGATTCAACCCTCATCAGTAAAGGAAGAAGAGGTATACAATATACAACCAACACACTGATACAATACGAGCTAAATTAGTACTCAAAGGAAATGCCTTTGTCTTTGAACAAACAATACATTTTGTACAGATACAATAAGAGAGCAAAACCATTGCTCCATTGTCTTTCCGGTATCCAACTCAATTCAAAAAAAGAATTACATTAAAAAAAAAACACCCATGCACTGAATAGAGGTTAGACTTAATGAGCATTAAATATTGTGCTGTTTCTCCAGGCACCATGCTCTTTATTGAGCAGAGTTGCAATCTTATTGCATTAACAAAATCTGTATCATCATGACACAACTGAAGTACACCGAGGAAAAAAGAAGTCTGCATGAATCAGGAAACAGGTCATAATGCTGTTATTGTGGCAATATATTTAATTTGGTGATTTTTTTATGGTATAATTAAATGAATCATTTGTAAAATATATATATATTTTGAATGTCTTGGCTGTGGTACTAAAGTCAAGCAAAATCTCTGACACCAGCACACGGGCTTATTGCGACATTATAGCGACTAAAACTGACTAAAACTTCTTTGATGCATATTAGAAGCATGTCATTTGTTACAACACAGCTTTGTTTTATCAAAGTGCATTGCTTTGCAAGGTATGTCAATATGTTACAATGCAACAATGTGCTACAACAAAAAAACAAAATGAAAAAAATAGGTTTACCACCTTTCAGACAGCCTTGTCGCCCCCCAGACAAGTACATCAACAAAAAACTGCTCCCCCTTTCCGTGATGCTGCTGTCCCCCATTGTAGCAGAAACTGCCGCTAGTGTTGCTGGACAGACTCAGAAGGTAGGAGGGACCTGATGCACTGACTGCAATGGCAACTGGCACCTGACTGGCTGAGAGCTCATACCATAATGGTACATACACACGTTCAGATTTTACTTCAGATCTGAACGATAACGATTTCAAAAATCGTTCATATCTGAAGGAAGATCTGACATGTTTGAACGATGAACAATGCGCGTTCCCGATGGTCAGATAACGATATCTGACATCTGATGCGTTTGCAGTCAGTTTTCGACGATTTCAGTCATTTTAATGCAGTCAAAAATCGTTGGTCAAATCGTTCTTCTGACACATCTGACCGTGTGTATGCTTCATAAGATTGCAAATACTGGTGCCTGAAATTCCTCCTCTGCAGCTTTCATCCATTTCTGAACTTTTTTAACAGGGGTATTAAGTACATGTAACTACATCATACAGCTCTATAGCCACAAGGGCAGCGATCTGCTAATATACAAGTACCCACAAACAAAAAAAGAGGGATGCTTACCGCACTAGACTAATTAATGAGGACAGATGATATTATTAAACCACCTTTAGTATATAATTTTGTATCATAAATGTATCAAAAGGGTGCTGGCTGGTGCAACCCTGAAGCCGATGTGAATCGAAACAAGAAAAGCAAAAAAGGGGCACTCAATAAAACGATTGGGAGTATGTAATAATAAAACTGAACCTTCAATTATGTCTATAAAATTAAGCAGAAGTATCAATACAAACAATGAATGTGAGTCTAGGTAGTGAAATGTGTAAAATAAAGCCGGATGGGCAAAATATACAGAAAAAAAACAAACAACATATAATGCTATATAGCAGAGGTTCCCAAACGCGGCCCTCGAGTCTCCCCATCAGTTCAGGTTTTAGAGATATCCATGGATGAGCACAGGTGGTTATATCAAATTGACTGAGGTACTTATTAAGTCCAAAATGAAAAAAACTCTAGTGTCTGCGCCTGAAATCACTTGACCATAAAAACAAACCAGAAATGTAACATATATTATTTTTATTAGAATATCAATTGACCTGTTAGAACTGCAGCTCCTCACGACATAAAATTTTGTAACAATGCAGTGATACAATATACCACTCCTGCATCTGAATATAATATGAATGAAATAAAATCAAAAGAGCTAATAAAATATATGGGTTCCTTTAGTGGATGACAAAAGTTCCTCTAGATGCTGATGGCTGGGTGTAATAATTCAATATAGATAGCAAGTACTTTTTCCCAATAGCAGAATTATCCGTATCTCCTTATGCAAGAGAGGCCACTCACCGCTGATATAATTGAAGTCCCGAATGAACCAACAAATCGGGTGGACATATACAATTGTTAATGGGAGCCCGGCCAACAGAACATTCCACAGAGGCAAACAGTCGGCAACAAGAATTCAGCCTACCCGTAGCGAGAGTCTCCAGACTCAGGGCTGGTTGTCACAGTGTCGGAAGGTGGATCCCGTAAAAGAGGTGATACCTATCACCTGCGGACAACAGGGGGCAAGGAGCGATGATGTGAACTCCGGCACCCGGGATCAGCTGAAAAAGGTAGGCGATGGTATCAGCGGGGGGAAGCCGCAGGGTGGTGGATAGATGCCGCAAAGTCCGCAATGGTCTGTATCCGGGATGCACACTCCAGTGTGTTCAATCTCCAACAGCGGCAAAGGTCCATCTGGATATGAAGCAGCAGTTCAGGATAAAGGGTCAACACCTTGATGCGTTTCTCCTCATTGACTGAGGTTTTTTCAAAAGGCAAGATCACTAATTAAGTAACCTGTGCCAACCATGGATATTTCTAAAACCTGAACTGTGGAAGAGCCTTGAGGACTGGTTTTAGGGTCCTCTGCTATATAGGAAACGACTAAATCAATTACATGAGATTTTGCTTGAGACTGTGACAGTACCAAAGTCATACATATAGGCCTGGATGAGACTTTGCCAAATACGGTCAGATGAAGGTAATAGTGTACAGTAACTCGGGCAGCAGAAGAAACAACACACATTTAAAATATTAGACATATCTTATTTTCCTGGATACCATTTAGCTTTTTTATGTTAGTAAATGACTTTAATGCCAGATTGAGACACACAAGCATACAGTCAGGGAGAAGGAAGTAGGAGGTGGGGTGGAACAAGGGAATATCCTCAGTCCTCATACTTTAATGTTAATGTGGTATAAATGATAATTTACTATGTTCTGACAAAGACAATATGTTTTTCTCTGTATCAGAACAGATATGTGCCCGATCTCCCTAACATGTTGTCTTTTACAAAAACAAAACTGGTTGTTTAGTGACAGAAAATCTACCATGGTCATAGAAAATGTTCTTGGCACACCTAGCATAGGAGTGATAGAGGGTATAGCAATTTAGATTAGATTAGAGTTCTAGTCACTGGATTGCATGAAATAAAAAACTAAAAAAAGTTACTAGCCTCCCTATGTGCTGTATTACACTGCATAGGTTCTGCTTCTACAGCTGAATGACTACCTGTAACTACCAGTGTCCCCCTCCCCCCAAACTGCCAGTTCCTCCACACCCAACTAACCATGCCCCAGCTCGGTCTGTGCATAGGTGCCAATGACTTGCAGTCTCCAGGCAAGAGGCACCCACTTCTGGGACTGAGAGTCGCTGCACTGATTTACCAGCATGTTGGAGAACATGCTAAAATGTAAACCCAGGGGATCCGTCTGAGAGACCAGGCCAGTTCTACAGGAGAGAGACAAGGATGATAAGCAGGGGGAGAATGGTGGAGGGGGAGCGTTAGGTAGACAGCCATTATGAATGGAAATTATTACCAGTCTCACACATAATCTTCACCCATATAAGATAGGTGATTCAATAATTCATTCAAATGTGACAGAACTTATCTGATACTCACTTACATCACATAGGGCACGATTCAATTCAGCGCGATGTAAATAGCGCCGGGAGATAGCTCCCGGAGCTATTCAATTTATCGTGCTGTTAGGTCGGTGAAGGCTCGTTATCGCGCCTTAAACAGGGTGTTTAGGCGCGATAACGGGCATTCCCCAACCTAACTTCCCGGCGCGAGGCTGTTTTCCCGGCGCTAAGGGCAGAAAACAGCCTCGCGCCGGGACTTTTGTCGGATTTCTTCTCTCATCCCCGGAGGGATGAGAGAAGAAATCATTAGTCGGACTTGTCAGCGCAGTGTATTGAATAGCTCCGGGAGCTAACTCCCGGAGCTATTTACATCTCGCTGAATAGAATCGAGCCCATAGATCATATATTAGCACTTTGACATGTCCCTGAAGTAGATATATTACTTCTAATTGTAGAACATATCACCCTAGGCTGAAACGTGTCACATACAATGAGAACGTTATGGTACCATATTGTAGAGCTAGGGGCTCGATTCAGACCCGCTCGCTAGATGCGTTCGCACGCACCCAGTGAATGCAAAGCCAGCAAAGGCAGGCGATCACACGGCAAGGCATTAGCACGCCCATTATGTCTTGGCGTGCAATCGCGGTGTGTATACAGACGCCCACCAGCCTGTTTTAAGACGCCCACTAATGCACGTCATCTCCAGAAAGTGTATGCAGCCATCGGTAACATCGAGTACCATCGGATGCAATCGCAGCACTTGTGGTTGACCATACCCTACCGCAAACACTGCAAGTGATTCAGTGTGAAATACAACCAAGTGACGTGTACTATGACGCTCTGTGATAATTATGCACGTCTCTGAAACGGTGTTGAGAAGCTCAGACACGCATGCGTTCGCACCACCACTCCCCCGTTTCCATCGATCAATCCCTGTTGCCACCCACAAACGGCTTGTCCTGTCACTCAGTCTAGCGAGCTGTCTATGCGCAACGAGCGAATGCTTCCCGATCGCCTGGACTAGTTCGCGCATTGCGATGCGTACGCATGCGCACATTGCGTACCATCGGCAGCTACGAGCGAACGCAGCCTAGCGAGTGGGTCTGAATCTGGCCCTAGATTCACTGATGAACCCCACTGCTTGAAGCCGCTGAAATATGTTATAGATGCCAATAGCGTTTCCAACTAGATCAATTGACTGTACATTGTTTTCTACATTCTAAAAGAAAATAACCAGCGAGATCTTGCAGGATATAGGATAAATTTCAGCACATACAATGTAAAAGCAATAATTATTACATAATCGGTAGATCAAATTATAATTACAGTGTTGGCAAACTTTACACCCATGTATGTGACATAACCCTGGGCATATATCCATATGCCAAATGATATACTCACATGCCATGTTGGAGAAAAAAAAGCATATCCATTTTAGCACTGCATATCTATTTGTTTCACCTACCTGTTGTATAATGCAATGAGCATATTACCAGTGCCAAGAGGACACAGTATTAGTGTACAAGGGTCTTATGTAGAATAGTAATTTCCTCTATTGTGATTTTTCCTCTACTAATTTTATTGAGATACTAAATAGAGAGTTGTCTCAAGCATAGACGGTTTATAGAATGCAAGATATGTACACAGCATACTTTAATAATTGACTTTAGTAATGGGCATAAATATAGTGTAATAGTAACCTGTAAATTTTTGGACTTTTGTGCTAGGAGGGACCATTAATAAAAAAGCACTTTTATCCCTGCAATTATTTACATCGGGGGTGGGGAACCTTTTTTCTGCCGAGGACCATTTTTATATATATAACCTTATTCACGGACCTGGTACAGGCCACGCCCCCTCCGTGTGACATCTCTCAGGGGCAAGCCACAATCGCCAGTGATTGCAGCAATGCCCAGAGCATCCTGAGGATGCTCCTGGGAGCTATAAGGGCAGCGGTGTGACCATCTGAAGCATCCTAAGGACACTCCAGGTGGCACTGCTGCATAGATTCTGGCTGCAGGGTGCCATTCTAAGCACCCTGCTAGCCAGATGAGTCTAGCAGAAAACATATCCGAGGGCCAGACCAAATGATTCCGTGGGCCTTATACGGCCCCCGGGCCTGAGGTTCCCCATCGCTGATTTACATAGTGCCAAGCATGTAACAGACAGACAGGTGGCAGTAAACCGCAGCATAAGAAGCTACTGGGGCACAGGTGAGGAACGTGTGGAGGCGTGTAGAAGTCACATTTATTGTGTACATCCCACACGAACGGGTAAATTTACTAAAGTGAGAGTTTTCACAAGTGGAGATGTTGGCCTATAGCAACCAATCAGATTCTAGCTAATATCTTCTAGAAGGTGCTAGTTAAATGTTAAGTAGAATCTCCACACCTAAAAACTCTCACCATAGTAAATTTACATTTAATTTGCATATAATTTGCAAATAATATTGATCTTTATTCAGGTGACACTGCCTAAAAGTACTTAACTCATTACAGGGGATACTATACCTCTCTCATTAATGATACTTAAGTTTTTGTACCAAAATTCAAGTATGTCTGCAAAGCATCAGAGGGAGTTTCAATTGTTTTTCTCATTGAATGACTGACATCAGCTATCACTGTTATACTTTTTCTTCACCCCCTTCCTCTTCCCTTTCCCCACCGTGCTGCTGCATTTATAGAGGATAGCATATTGGTGATAAGTTGAGATTTATTTGTATCTGTGTTTGCTGAGAATATATATATTATATATATATATATATATTTATTTATTACACTTACACACACACACACACACACACACACACACACACACACACACACACACACACACACACACACACACACACACACACACACACACACACACACACACACACACACACACCTTTTCCCTCTCCCATAATTAAGGATTGAAGAATTGCTCTATTAATATTCTCGCCCATCCTGTCTGCCATAGAGGGGACATTTACCGTCTCAAGCAGGATTACATTCTTACACAAATATATATAAAATTTTGTTGAATTTATATTTTGTAATTATTTTGTTCCTTTTTTCATGCACTATTATTTTAAAGAGTATTATTAAAAATTGATTTTATTAAATGACTAATTTACCATATTTCATTCATATCAATTAAATTATTTTTCTAAAGGTGCCCACACACATACCGACTTTTCATCCAATTTGGCCGATTTCGACGAATCGTGACGACAGATCATGTAAAAAATGGCCAAATCGTGAGTTTCTACACTTGATCACGATGCCGATGCGCGTCCCCGCTCGTCGTACATCGCATCTTCAGATCTGCCGTGCTGTAGGGCAGATTAGCCAATCTGGGATACAATGCACTGGCTGCACGATAGATCTTAAATCAGATTGGACATTTTTAACTCCAAATCGTGACCACGACTGCCTGGGGAGAGTTCAGGGAGAGTTCAGCGGAAATCGTGTACATTGGCTGATTGGGAGCAAGTCGGTATGTGTGTGGGCACCTTTAGAGTGCCCCACAAAATAGTCTTGCTTTTGCCTGCCTGTGCAGGGATTTTTCCTCTTTAAAATAAAGCAACTTTTAGCATTAGTAATAGCTCTCGATGCAGAAAAAGCTTTTGATACAGTATACCATCAATATGGACCAAAGAGCCCCACAAATTGAAGTGAGACAAGAGAAATAAATCGACTATAGAACAATGGGTCACCCACAATTAATCTGGAAAACCCTCCATCTGTGTTCGGCACAAGGAGAGAGAGAGTACAAGCTTTATTTTAGTTGGTATCTGGTTCCCTCCTGAATGTAAGCAATCTTTCCTCAAGCCTCAGTTTTGTGCCGGCTAACTATCTGACTGCAACTATATGGGAGGATCCCACACCTACCACTATACATGCAGTGATAAATAGGATATTGCTCATTCATTTCACAGAGTGTATAATGTTAATTATACCAAATTCCTACACATCTTTTATGGTGTATGGTCCACGTGGCTTTCATATAACAATGTGTCACCTTTACCAGAGTGAACAATAGATGATGGTCATGAGATGTGCAATTTTGGGGACTCTGTCAAAATACTATAAGCATTAATATAGATTTATCTTTTTTTTCACCAATACATTTTTATTGAATATCTTGCAAAATATTTATGGGGGCACAGAAAAAAAGAAAAGGGAAAACATAGTTAAAGTATAGTACAAGGTGGAGGGGATTGACAGTACATTCATAGGCATTCAACAAAAACAACCGTAAATTTAGAATTGCATAATATATTAAGTACTATGGTCCGACTGTGGAAGCTCATTGAGATCAAAGGGAGAAGGACTATGCGGATTTGGTGAAGGTGAGGACAAAGTTGCACCCCCTCCATCTGTAACATATAGATACCAGGGGTACCATTTTGCAATGGAAGGTGAAGTGACCATAGAATAAGTGACCTCTCTCGTCTCCATCTCAAAATGAAATTGTGTTTTTGTTATAACTTTAGCAAATGGAGGAGGAGAAGAGGACTTCCAGTGCTGGGCTATAGTTGCCTTAGCAGATATCAGGATATGGCCTAGAACATATCGATCAGACTTGGGAACAGTAGTTTGGTACCAGTGGAGAAGAGCGAGGGAGGGGTCTAGGGTCAGTGTGAGGCCCAGTACCTCTTTAATGAGACTAAATACTTCCTTCCAGAAGGGACGTATATGAGGACATTCCCAAAAAACATGGAAAATGGAGCCCTCAAGGTTACAGAGGCGCCAACAGAACTTTGAGACAGTGGGCCATATTTTATGTAATCTAGAAGGGGTTAAATATAATCTATTTAAAAGTTTTACATACATTTCAATATGATTGGTATATGTGGATATTGAGAAAGAAGAAAGATATATAATCTCCCATTGTGAAAAGGTGAAGGTACGCTGGAGATCTGTTTCCCAATTAAGTTGAGCGGGGGATTTAGTTGGTAGAACTGTGGAAGATAATAAAGAGTACCAGTAAGATATGGCTCCCCTAGAGGATGGTTTAGAAAATTTACTCAGGATTTGGTGTGGCGGTATTTGGAATACTGTGGGATCTGTATTCATCTTGGTATACCAATGTATTAATTGTTGGTAGAAAAACCAGGCCGAGGGTCCTAGTGAGTCTTTAGCACATAGATCTATGTATGTTAAAATTGGGGACGGGGAAAAGAAGTCTGCTAAAGACTCCATACCCAAACTTATCCAGTAGGACATATGGAGATTAGGCAGTACTATATCCAATGCCCGAAGGGAAACAGTTCTAGCGGGAAGGGCAAGATCGAAATGGGTTGAGGTTAAGATCCCAAACTTTTAAGGTATCTAAAATTGTTTTAGGTAGTAGGGGAAGTCGGGGCAACCATAGAAGATCAGGGAGAGGGAATCGCCGGAGAAGGGCATGTTCTAAGTCTACCCAAACTTTAACTGAGGGGGGAAGAAACCAATCACATATTTGAGATAGAAGGGCTGCCTCATAATATCTATTCATATCAGGTAGGTTAAGGCCTCCCTGGGGTTTAGGCCGAACCATACGACTATAAGCCATTCTAGAGGGCTTACCCCTCCACACATAAGAAATCATCAAACGACGCATCTGCTGCAATAATTTGCGGGGAATAGCATATGGAATAGCCCGAAACAGATACATCAATCTTGGTAATAACATCATTTTGAACGCCGCTATGCGACCCAACCAGGAGATCTCGTAACTCATTCAAGCAGTGGCCAAAGAAGACAATTGGGTCAGGAGAGGGACATAATTTTCATTAAATACGGCATTAATAGAGGATGGTATATTAATTCCTAAATAAGATATGGACGAATTCTTCCATATAAACGGAAATCGTCTCTTTAAGGAACTTAAAGATGAAGGTGGAATATTAATAGGTAAAGCTTCGGTTTTTGTAACATTCAATTTAGAGTAGGAAGCTGCACTATAATTATCTAAAATATTGTAAAGAAGAAGCAACGAGATCTCCGGGTCGGTTACAAACAGCAAAACATCATCTGCAAACAGACATAATTTGTGGGAGGTATTATAGATGGAGAGCCCTGGGAACTCGGATGATTGACGGACTTTTTGAGCAAGGGGTTCAATGGCCAGCACATATATCAGTGGGGAGAGAGGACACCCCTGTCTGGTGCCATTAGAAATTGAGAAGGGTTGAGAGAGAAACCCGTTACTAAAAACACGAGCAGAAGGACCAGAGTAGAGGGCATTAATGGACCGAAGAATGTCACCCTGGATTCCATATTTGTACAACACCTGGAGCATGTAATCCCAATGTAGTCGGTCAAACGCTTTTTCAGCGTCAAGAGAGAGGAGGAGAAACTGCAATTTATTGAACACCACCCATTCAACCAAATCTAAAACCCTACGGGTGTTATCGGGAGCCTGTCGCCCATGAACAAAGCCCACCTGGTCAGGATGGATCAATTGTGGGAGCAATGGATTCAGACGGTTAGCTATCAGTTTAGCAAAAATGTTTACGTCTGTGTTAAGGAGCGCAATGGGTCTGTAGTTTTTACACACTGAGGGGTCCTTACCAGGTTTCAATATAGATTTATCTTTAATGACATCTTCTACCTTGTCCTTCAATTCCTCTCCCTCCACCTAGTTTTCCCCCATTCCCTAGTTCTCATCTTTTTTTCACACCGCTTAACCTCCCAAAACTTTCTGCTCTACACTTACAGATCCCAAACTTGTTCTTATGTCTACATGATGATAGGTCTCTTATTAGTCCCCCAAAGGTACCCGTCACCCTCCCTTTATAGTTTGGAATTTTTTTTTCAAAAATGTTTTTATTGAAGTCATCAAATACACTCTGGTACACAAGCAAATATGACATGAAAACAATGACATAGTCACAATTTATAGCATTCAGTTCACTTGTGGTTTTGAGGTAATAATTTTGCCACAATTATCTCTTTTTACCAATCAATAGAAAATTAAGCAGTAATATATATTATAGTGACTTCAACCATAATAGAGGAAATGTTGGAGTAAGAAAGAATATGGGTAGAGTGTGTGTGTGTGTGGGGGAGGGGGAGGAAGAAGTATAAAAAGAGAGAAGAGAAAAAAAAAAAAGATAAAACAATAACATAAAAAATAAAGTGGGATGGGGGTTGTGAGCCATGCACTCCCAGGGTCAATCCCTCACCACTCTACTCTTGTTTGTGTGTGGGTTTTTTTTTTCTCCCTAAGTGTAAGTTATTGGGGGGTCTTGTAGCAGTATTCTAGTTTCATACCATTGTGTTGATTTGAAATACTGTTGTATTTGTCTTTTAATCTCAGGATTTAAAGCCTCAATAAAGCTTTCCCAAATTAAGAAGAATTGTTCTGCTTTCTTTTCCTTATTGATAGAAGAGTTAACCCAATCCATTTTGAAAATATAAAATAATTTATCTTTGAACATGGTTAATGAAGGAGGGGTAGGAGCAATCCATTGTTGCAGGATACATTTTTTAGCTACAGCCGAAATAATTAATAATATTTTTTTACAACCCTTAGAAACTCTAGGTGTTCCTGGAATTTTTATTTTAATTATGTGAAAAAAGAAGTTTGAAAAAGAAATAACAAACAAGAAAACACTTTGCTGTTTATTCTGTTATGTAAAATACTAGTTATTAATTGGTTAAGGCGATTTTCTCTTATCCATTTGAAAGAGAAAGCTGATGTTTAAAAGTCTGTTTCTTGTTCATCTTCCTTCCACCTCCTCCTCCCTCCATTCTGTGCTGTCACGTAGCCTCTGTGTGTGTGATGTACACAGTAACTGTGACCTCTGCACACCCTCCCCTTGATCACCCGTATCCTAGTTTCCAGCATCTTATGCTGCAATTTACTGCCACCTGTCTGTCCATTACATGCTTGGCACTATGCAAATAACTGCATGGACCAAAGTGCTGTTTTATTAATGGTCCCTCCTAGCACCAAAGTCCAAATATTTACAAGTTAATCTTACATTATATTTATGCTCATTATTAAACTAAGCTTGAATGAGACAACAGTATAACAATATAATTGATAAAAGAATAAAAACAGAAAGCTGATGAAAATATCTATAATGCTTCATTTGTGGCAGTAACAAACAAGTTATTATTTCTCCTTAATTAATCATTACAAACACATAGCACGCCAATACATTTATCTGTACTTAGAATATTGTTTGAAATGGCAATCCAATTCATATATGCACAATACTCTTTCAAAATAATAATTTATTATCATACAGATCTAGTGCTAAATTTAATAGGTTGTGATCTTCCGATGATGCAGGGATTTATGCAAGTCTCCACGTACTTTTAAAGGGACAATCATTTTAAAGGTTAAACCAAGCTGGTTTAACCTTTAAAATGACTGTCACATTAAAAATACAGGGAGACTTGGAAAAGTTTCCACAGCATCAGAAGATCTCAACTAGAGATCTTCGGTTCAGTTTTACTTGGATATGTTCGGTTCACATAAATGGCATCATATTGGCTATCCGGCTGTCACGTGTTTTGGATAGCCAATAAGAAATCCGAACTTGCGCTAATTTGTCGATAAGTACCGAATAAAACCGATCCCGAACATCTCTAATCACAACCTATTACATTTAACCCCTAATATATTATCTCACTGACTATTAGCCGTTGTGGCTACAATCTGGAGTCCGGGACCGAGGACAATGTACAAGGAGAAGTTTCATTACGGATTCATTCACAAGGAGTAAAGTGCAATGCAAGTTCTGCGACCTTTGCATAAAAACAGTCGCTTTGACTTTATCTTTTTAAGAGATTAGATTTTGCAGTAATGTACAGCCTTGGTCCGCACAAATTCCAAACTACACAGATATGACATGACATGACAAGGTTGATCATCTAAATAGATTCCAAACAATACACTAATTAACATAACATTTCCTAAAGGTAAACCAGAATAACTATAGTAATCATGGAGTTTAGCATGTGTAGAAGACATATTTAGATCATCCTCCATTCTATTAGATGTTTTGTAATATTTTAGGATGCTAAACTCCATAATTCCCATAAATACCTATCGTTATATAAACTGTACAGTGAAAAAATTAAAAATTGTTAAAAATAATTTGCACAAAGAATTTAAAACTCCATTCACCATCAGTACATACCACATTCTGATCATTCTCCTCAAGTATCTGCAACAGGCCATGTTTGGAGGCTGATAGAGGTACTTAAGGCATATTATTATTATCATCATCATTTATTTATATGGTGCCACAAGTGTGCAGCAGCGCCTTACAAAGTACATAAACAAATTGTAGACAAGCGACTTACAGAACAATACAAATACAGGACTATGGATAATATATATTGCTACATTAGCAACCATATCACCCAGATAAGCAACAGAGCATAAGCAACCAAGGGCCTGATTCAGAGCCGTTCGCTATTTGCGGTCGTTCGTTCAAAAACAAGGGGTGGCTATTCAAATGATCCGTTCGCAAATTGCGGTCTGTTCACACCTCTAAGTCTGAACGAGCGAGCAAAACATACGCTCGTTTATTTGATAAAACGCCCCCTGGCTGCTCGCACCATACGTCATGTCCGCTATTTATTAGATTAATCGAGTACATCGAACAGCGTATGAACTGCTCGCTATTCTTGGGGTTGGTTTTTTCAACCGCTATATTGCGAGCAGTTCTGGCTAAAAGACACCCAACTGACGTGGTCGATGACGCTGCTGTTTTAATTATGCACACCCATAAAACGCCCGTTTTGACCTTTAAGCACGCCTGCGTTCTGATCTCCACTTCCTGTTTTCAAACACCTTCCCATGTTCCACCCACAAACGCCTCATTCTGTCACTCATATTAGCAGGCACTCGCTATATAGCGTACAAACGATTTTCAGCCGCACTAACTGGTTCGCGCATGCGTAATAAAAACCGTACGCATGCGCAGATGTGCGAACATCGCTCGGAACGAGCGTACGGCCGCTAGCGAGCGGCTCTGAATGAGGGCCCAAGTGTTAGGTGCCCTAGTGGTGAGTAAGAAGTAAATGACACTAAAGTAAGAAGAAGCACAAGAGGGTAGAGGGCCCTGCTCGTGAGAGCTTACATTCTACCAGCAGAGAACATACAAAATATTTAACTGAGGTAGTATGGGCCACAAAATTAAATGGTGGATGGTCAACAATATGCCTCAGGCTAGGTCTAGAACAGTCTACAATCAATGTTACATTAAAGCTAGGTACATACTAAACGATGTGTGTACCCAGCGATATCGGCAGTGGCGGGACCCGGCATCGGTAATTGCAGCGTCAAACGACGGGGGGGGGGGGGGGGGGGAGCTGGGCTATGCCGCATTCGGCAGCATGGCATTGCTAACGATATCCCCAGATTGTCCTGCATGTACAGACGACTGGGGAGATCGTTAACGACCCGCGGGAGCGCGCATCGTTAACTATCTAGTGCGTACACACTAGACGATGTGAACGATATATCATACAATCTGGACAATATCGGCCGGATTGAACAGTATATCGTCTAGTGTTTATGCACCTTTAGAAAAAGGGATATAAACATTTCAAAATATAACATTTAATATATACACGAGATAGGCAGTGAAAAAGTTACTTTATCAAGAAATATTTACAGTCCTCCTACCTCTTGAACCAGTAGATCTCTTCAGGGTCTGATATTCCATGTTCCCTCATCTTCTGAACCATCTGTGCACTCTTCTTGATGGCCACCTCGTATCGCTCACTGCGGGACAAGAAGTTGGGGTCCTCATGTTGGAAGCTTGGGTCATTAATCACTAGACTTTCTGCAATGACAAAAAGATATTAATAATGAGCCCACATTACTATGCACAAAACAACATGAGCAAATTAGTTATAACAATATAACGTCTAAAGAGGTCATGTACGGTCTGGAAGCGGTCTCAAGTTATATAACTACATTCGCTTCCTTAAACGTGGATCTATCAGTGTACAAGTAATTCTGACATGTTCATCAGAACACGGAGATTATAATCTATATTTTCAATGGAAGGTGGGAAATCTGAATGACTGTGATTACACCTGTACGGTATAGGAGTATGCGTTATACACTGGGAACCCCATACTGTACAGGTGTAACCACAGTCACTCTGGGATTGCAGTAGTTAGATAAAGATATGCTTCTGGTATGGTAATTGTTAATTAGGACGCAATCACGTATCTTCTTCCTTGAAACAGTACACAGTTGCTTACATTACAGCCAGTCTTCTCATATACTATTGCAATCTGCAGATCAATGTATGCTACCCTGGTAAGTGCTGCCCACTCTCTCCTTATACACCTTCATAGGCTTATCACTCTAGCTAGCCTCCTGCTCATTAGCTGTACCACCCCGACTGTGGCCCCACCGATTTCCCTCCTCCTGCGGGTCCTCTCTGGACCCCCATCCAATATATGGGTGATGATTTCCGGGCTGAAGGACGCGGTGGCCCTCTCTCTGCTCAGATCCGGATTCATCGCTCAGCTCAGTTCAGCTGTCACTGCTGCAACTACCAGCAACCGGCCTTTGCCCCTCAATACATGATGTGACACAGGCCAGTGTCAGTGCCGCCCTCTGCCTCTGTCACAGGAGTGTAGGATAGGCTCTTGCAGCCTATACAGACTACAACTCCCGGCATTCCCCGGGCATGACGCACCTGTCCCATAACAAGTATAGTTAGAGTATCTTCCACAGACTACAACTTCCAGCATTCCCCGGCCATGACACGCCTGTCCTATAACTAGATTACAAGAAGCATTGGTGGCGCAGCCTACAAAGACTACAACTCCCAGCATCCTCCGGAACGGTTATAAACGAGCTGCTGAGCAGACTCCGTCTCCGCTTGTTGTCACTGCGCCAGAGCCCGGTGGTGTTCATGAGCATCATATTCATAAATAAAGTTTGTGCTTCGGGAAAATGGCGGCCACCAAGTCTTCATTACGCGTATTTGCAATGTAGAGACATTAAACAACATTGGATTCGTAGTGGCACTGGAAGTGATAGCACTCTCGGAGCAAGCGCGGTGATAATACTAGAGAGTGAGTATTCAGTGCAGCGATTCATGCTGTTAATGAATAATGTTGGTGTCTAAATTTCCATTGAGCTTTAAACAGCAGAAATTGTGTGAGGTTTATCTCATCACAACCTTTCACAATGTAAGTTCATATTTTCTTTACACTTATAACCAATAATGAGCATGGATTTTACATCATAACATTTCATTCATCACCTCTGCAAAATGTAAATTGTTCATAAGGGTAAAGTTCTAGGTTGATTGGAATATGGTTGCTGCTATTTCCTATGTGGCTAAAGGACATCTGTGACCTATACCACCACGTGACCGCTGCAGGAGGCTGGACCACTCCTGCGTTACCATCCACTAGGGCATAGAGGGGGAATAAATATCTGTGGCGAGCGCAACGAGCCACCGTGCCCGAAGCGTGGCGAGCGGACACTTTTGGTCCCCCGTTAGCATCCCCGCCCCTCCCCCTTTCAGGCCGGGTCACTTGCGTGTGACGTCACAGGTCCATCAGCGCTCTACAGTCTAGACCTAACCATTGGAATATCCCTTAGTGGTATTCAGCATGTAAGAAGGAAGGTGCATTTCACATTGCTCTGTTCCCAAAGTGTGTACATCCTTCAATATCAGGGTCTCCAATGCTGCTGCCAATTGTCAGCAATAGTAATATTGTACACTACTACCCCTTCTGCTCCCATCATTCTGTGTACAGGCGGCAACTTTTAGGAGCTCTAATGTTGAGGCCTGCTGGCCATACTTTCTACTCATTTCTTCACTGTTTCCGAAGACCTTGCAAATGGATTTAATGGTCCAACATAATTTGGCCAGACAACTGCCCTGGGCCCTAGCTAATTATTCTTATAGTCCAGCAGCCAATCTCCATTTTCACTATTTTAGGTCTGATAATTACTCCCAATATAAAGGTCTAAAGCTGCATGCACACACGATTTTTCGAACGATTATCGTTTGAAAAAATCGTTCACTTTCTGAGTCAAACGATGAACGATGATCGTTCATGCGCGTTCACGTTTGTAGTTCAGTCAGACTTGTCAACTCAACAACTGTCATTAAGGGAATATGTAAAAATAGTTTGTAGTTCAAAAAAATCGTTCATTACACTTTCAAAATCTGACAGATAATCTGACAGTAAATCGTTCATAAAATCGTTGGTAACAAAATCGTTGTGTGTGTGTATATGCAGCTTTAGAAGGTGACAGTGAATGACCACCACACTACAGAAAAACTTACTGAGCTTGCGCAATCAAGCCAGAAACCAAGTAGCCACAAATCCATGTACCCAACCTTAATGAAGATTTTAGTCCAACTATTAAAAAGAACTAGTATGCCCGTGGCGAACATTTCGCCAATTTGAATCCAGAACATATGTACGGAAAATGCTTCACTAGATAATGACTAGATCATATGCTAATACGACGGAATCGGGTAATAAAAGATGTGTGTGAAACATAACTGGCTAAGCCACGTCCTTTTATGGTTTTTGGGGATTTTTTATTGTAACATTTCGCCAATTTGTAATAGCGAAGATATATTTGGCCATGGGCTCTGAATCAAAATTAACCCGTTTCCAGAGGGTATTGCAAGCTGAGCCCCTATAGATGCAAATAATAATGCACCAATCAGCGGCTGCCGGGAGCTCTCGTGGAAAGCAGAGAAAAGAAGCGTTGCTTTTGAGGCGCAAACCCGGTGCTGATTGGCTAGGAGTTGTGAGCCTGGAATCGACATGTTGGAGAAAGTAGGTGAGGGAAGAGAGCCCCCTCCGGCAGCAGCTGCACGTGTGCCGCCCGCGCGCCCTCCCTCATTATGTAATAGCTACGTCATGTGGTCAATCATGAGCTGGACTGTGTAGAACGTAAACAGTGTCCGCACATGGCTAGTGCTCCGGATCCATGTGAGAGCACAGACCACCTGTAGTGCATGAGAACAGCAGCCGGCGGCGGTCACCCCTATCCTGCTTCCACCAGGTCACTGTGTCTGCTCTGTATTCTGGTAGTTTTGTTGACATTTGAAGGTTGGCTATACCATAGCATTTATTATGGGTTTTGTCTATTTTATTTTTTCCTCAAATTTGATACAGTTTTATTCCAAATTCTGTAATTTATTGCTGATTGAAATCAGTTGCAATAGAATCCCATTAATACCTAGTGTTTGAGATCTTCAAATTATTTATTTGTAATATATATACAAATTATCCCTTATCTCGCGCTAAAACCTAGGAAAAAAAAACATATATATATATATATATATATATATATATATATATATATATATATATACACACATACACACACACACAGTGCATCAGGAAAGTATTCAGAACACTTTACTTTTTCCACATTTTGTTATGTTACTGTCACGACTCCCGGATGGATTACGGATGCGGCCCGTATTTAGGGAGTTGGCTAGACCTATGCCTGAGGCGCAGAGTCTAATGTGCTGGCGGTATTCACCAGGGACCCTCGCAAGAAGGTATGGACATGGCTGCGTCCGACACACAGTTCGCGGCCCTGAGAATAGGTTCCCTTATACAGGTGCTGGTAAACTCAGGATGCAGTGGAGGAGACGTATTGCTTAGTCGACAGGCCGGATCAGAACCAAACGGGCTAGACGGTACCAGTGTGAAGGCGTAAACAGGTCACAGGGGATAGCTGAGATCAAAACCAGATGTCAGATGCAGTACCAGGGGTCAGGCGAAATCAGGGTCACAAAACGAAGCCAAGGTCAGAAACAGGTAATGGAACAACACAGGAATGCTGGAGTATGGTAAATGAGCCTATACTCTGGCACTGGAGCATTCCCACAGACTTCCTTATATAGGCAAGGCTGCCCCAGTCACTTCCTGTGACATCACTGAGAGCGAGTGTATGTCTCTTTAGGTTAAACACAGGTCGGTGCGCACGCCCGTAGGGAGCCGCGGCCTCCTGCATGGGACTGAGCAGAGGGAGACAGAGCCTAGCGGAGGAAGCCGGTGATGCACCCCCCACTGCCCCTCCGCAGACTAGGTCCGTTGGACTCGGTAAGCAGGAGCCGGAGTCCGGCGCGCTGTGACATTACCCCCACCTCTAGGGGTGGGCACCGAACACCCCAGAAATGGCTTGCCAGGGAACTTTTGATGGAATTTCTGAAGAAGTTGGGGTGCATGAATATCCGAGGCCTTAATCCAACAGCGCTCTTCCGGACCATATCCTTTCCAGTCTACCAAGAATTGGACTTTGCCATGGGACATCCTGGAGTCTAAAATCTGCTTCACCTCGTACTCCTCCTGATGATCTACTGGAATAGCTGATGGAGGATCACAGGATTTCGAAAATCTATTCAGAACCAGTGGTTTCAAAAGGGAAACGTGAAAAACATTCGGAACCTTAAGCATGCCAGGAAGTTTTAAACGATAAGCCATAGGATTTAATCGCTTGGAGAATCTGAAACGGCCCAATAAACCTGGGAGCAAACTTCATTGTAGGTACCTTCGAACGTAAATTTATGGTTGACAGCCAAACTCTGTCACCCGTACACAGTAAAGGAACCTTCCTCCTCCTTCTGTCTGCCACCATCTTGTATTGTGAAGATGCTTTGCACATGTTCTTCTTAACGTCTCTCCAGATATCGAGGAATCGTTTAACTGTATCACGGACAACTGGAAGATCTATCGACCCAAAGACTGGTAATTCTGGCAACGCAGGGTGTAACCCATACTGTATGAAGAATGGAGAATGACCCGCTGACTCTTGAAACAAGTTGTTATGAGCAAATTCAGCCCAAGGAAGTAAAGAAACTCAATCATCCTGATTAGCCGACACATGCGCATGAATTTTTCCAAATCTTGATTTACTCGTTCCGTCTGACCATTACTCTGAAGATGATAGGCCGATGAAAAGCTTAGTTTGACCCCAAAACTTTTACATAATGCTTTCCAAAATTTGGAAGTAAATTGCACCTCACAATCTGACACAATGTCCTTTGGAAATCCATGCAACCGAAAAATCTCCCTTATAAAAGTCTCTGCTAACTTGGGAGCCAAAGGTAGTCCTTTTAATGGAACAAAATGTGCAGCTTTGGAAAACCTGTCCACAACTACCCAGATGGTAGTAAATCCTTGACAAGAAGGCAAATCTGTCACAAAGTCCATCGAAATGTGGGTCCAAGGACGAGGCACTGGTAGTGGAAGCAGGGGTCCTGATGGCGCGTTCGGCGGAACTTTATGCTGAGCACAAATGTGACAAGCTGCCACAAAGTCCTTCACATCCCCCCTGGACAGTCAGCCACTAATAATTCCTGAGAATTAGCTCCAGTTTTCCTTACGCCTGCATGGCCTGTGAAGCGCGATGAATGCGCCCACTGGAGTAACCTAGACCGGAACTCAGAAGCTATAATAGTCTTTCCCCTTGGGATTTTGACCCGGTTGGTAACCGCCACAAAACACGCAGTGTCCAGAATTGGTTAGTCTTCTTTCACCTCCTCTACCTCAGCAGTGTTGAATGCTCAGGATAGTGCATCCGCCTTGACGTTCTTATTACCCGGCCGGTAGGTAATCACTAAATTAAACCGATCAAAAAACAGTGACCACCTGGATTGACGGTAATTTAGGCAGTGGGCTGTTTTAAGATACGTCAAATTTTTATGGTCCGCAACAGAGTAATTCCTTTCTGGTGCAGAGAACTCCCTGGAGAAGAACCCACAAGAATACCACTTGCCCGCATCATCCTTCTGTGACAGTACTGCTCCAACACCAATCGTGGAGACATCCACCTCCAGGAAAAAAGCTTGTTCACAATTTGGCTGCCTAAGAATGGGTGCTGAAAGGAAACACTGCTTTAAACCTGAGGAAAGAGTCTTCTGCCTCAGGAGGCCACACACGAGTGTCTTGACCCTTTTTGGTAAGAGCAGTGATGGGAGCTGCGATGGATGAGTAGTTCTTGATAAATTGGCGGTAAAAATTGCAAAAACCCAAAAAGCATTGAATTGCTTTCAATCCGACTGGACGGGGCCAGTTGTTGATTGCGGTAAGCTTTTCTGGGTCCATCTGAAGGCAGGAGCCTGAGATGATGCATCCTAGGAACGTTAGCTCCTTTTGTTCGAAGGAGCATTTCTCGAGCTTGCAAAAAAGCTGGTTGGCCCAAAGTCGGAACAGTACCTCACATACATGTTGGTGATGACTCTTTTTCATCTTCAGAGAATATCAGGATGTCATCCAAGTATACCACTACACATTTGTATAGTAAGTCCCAGAATATATGATTCATATATTTCTGAAATACAGTTGGGGCATTACTTAAACCAATAGGCATGACTAAATATTCGTAGTGGCCATCACGAGTGTTAAAGGCAGTCTTCCACTCGTCCCCGAGTCGGATTCTGATCAGATTGTAGGCCCCACGAAGATCTAGTTTAGTGAAAATCCTCGCTCCTTTGATTCGGTCGAAGAGCTCAGAATCAAGGGCAGAGGATACCGGTCTTTAATGGTAGTGGCGTTCAGGCCCCGGTAGTCAATGCATGGTCTCATCCCCCTGTCCTTCCCCAGACCGGCTCCAGCGGGTGATTTGGACTCCCTGATAAAACCTTGTTCCAAATTTTCTTTGACCTATTCTGATACTGCTTGGGACTCAGGAAGAGAAAGAAGAATGACCCTTCCACGAGGAGGCAGCTTCCCGGGTAACAAGTCTATAGCACAATCCCACTCTCTGTGTGCAGGAAGCGTTTCAGCAGCCTTCTTACAGAATACATCCCTGAAGGACCTGTATGGAACGGGAAGAGGATCTCCAGAAGAAGTTACCAAATTCAGGATAACACGATGTGGGGGTTTGACTGATGACAAACATAACCCATGGCATTGAGTTCCCCACGACAGGATTTGAGGCCTTTTCCAGTGCAGAATGGGAGTATGCTTGCGGAGCCAAGGTAGACCCAAAATGACCGGATACTCGGCTGACGGAAATATGTAGAATGCAATCTGCTCTCGATGGAGCGCACCCACCTGCATGGAGATCTGTCTTCGAGAGTGGATGGTAGCTGTGGGAAGTTTATTCCCATCCACTCCAATGATGCATAAGGGTGTTTGCAGAGGTACACTCGGAATTCCCAGTTCTTGCACCTTCTTAGCGGAAATGAAGTTACCATCGGCACCTGAATCTAAGAAAGCCTTAGAGATCTTGGAGGAATTCCCATGTACCAGAGTTACATCGATGGTAAACTGAGGAATAGTATAGTCTTTTGGGGTGTGTTGAAACGTACCTAATCTGACCACCCCTTGATCAGTTAGGCGTTCTCGTTTCTCGTACGCTTTTGGCAGCCAAAAAGAAGATAATCCAGTTCACCACAGTACAGACAGAGCTTATTTTTGAACCTCCTTTCTCTTTCAGCGGCAGGGAAACTGGATCGAGCACTGGTTCAGGAATCCACGACAGCCAGACGGATCCCCATCATACTTTGTTGGATTCGGAATCCGTATTGGTGCGGAAGCCCCTGCGGCTGGTGCCGGAGTAGATGGACCCGGTTGTACAGGAGGTGCTTGAGCAACACCGACTTGCTGCATCAGAGTCTGCAAATACTGCATAATCTGCATAACACTGCATAATCTGAGCCTGGTCTTGTTCTTGCTTCTTGACTCTAGCAAGTAAATTCTCGAGCAGGTCTCGTGATGACTGATTACCAGTAGCATCCATTTTTTGGGCCAGAGTATTCTGTCACAACTCTCGGATGGATTATGGATGTGGCCCGTATTTAGGGAGTTGGCTACTCCTATGCCTGAGGCACGGAGTGTAATATGCCAGCGGTATTCACCAGGGACCCTCGCTAGAAGGTATGGACTTGGCTGCGTCCGACACACAGGTTGCGGCCCTCAGGATAGGTTCCATTATACAGGTGCTGGTAAACTCAGGACGCAGTGGAGGAGACGTATTGCTTAGCCGACAGGCCGGATCAGAACCAAATGGGCTAGACGGTACCAGGGAGCAGGCGTAAACAGGTCACAGGGGATAGCCGAGGTCAAAATCAGATGTCAGATGCAGTACCAGGGGTCAGGCGAAATCATGGTCACAAAACTAAGCCAAGGTCAGAAACAGGTAATGGAACAACACAGGAATGCTGGAGTATGGTAAATGAGCCTCTACTCTGGCACTTGAGCATTCCCACAGACTTCCTTATATAGGCAGGGCTACCCCAGTCACTTCCTGTGACATCACTGAGGGCGAGTGTATGTCTCTTTAAGTTAAACACAGGTCGGTGCGGGCGCCCATAGGGAGCCGCGGCCGCCTGCATCGGACTGAGCAGAGGGAGACAGCGCCTAGCGGAGGATGCCGGTGACGCACCCCCCGCTACCCCCCTGCAGACCAGCGCCGTCGGAGCCGGTAAGCAGGAGCCTGAGTCCGGCTCGCTGTGACGGTTACAGCCTTATTTCAAAATGGAATAAATTCATTTTTGTCCTCAAAATTCTACACAGAATACCCCATAATGACAACGTGTAAAAAGTTTTTTTGAGAATTTTGCAAATTTAATAAAAAAATAACTAAGAAATCACATGTACATAAGTATTCACAACCTTTGCTCAATACTTTGTTGATGCACCTTTGGCAGCAATTACAGCCTCAAGTTTTTTTGAATATGATGCCACAAGCTTGGCACATCTATCTTTGGGCAGTTCACCCATTCCTCTTTGCAGCACCTCTTAAGCTCCATCAGGTTGGATGGTAAGCGTCGGTGCACAGCCATTTTCAGATCTCTCCAGAGATGTTCAATTGGATTCAAGTCTGGGCTCTGGCTGGGCCACTCAAGGACATTCACAGACTTGTCCTGAAGCCACTCCTTTGATATCTTGCCTGTGTGCTTAGGGTCATTGTCCTGCTGAAAGATGAACCGTCGCCTAGTCTGAGGTCAAGAGCGCTCTGGAGCAGGTTTTCATCCAGGATATCTCTGTAAATTGCTGTATTCATCTTTTCCTCTATCCTGACTAATCTCCCACTTCCTGCCGCTGAAAAACATCCCCACAGCATGATGCTGCCACTGCCATGCTTCACTGTAGGGATGGTATTGGCCTGGTGATGAGCGGTGCCTGGTTTCCTCCAAACGTAACGCCTGGCATTCACGCCAAAGAGTTCAATCTTTGTCTCATCACACCAGAGAATTTTGTTTCTCATGGTCTGAGAGTCCTTTAGGTGCATTTTGGCAAACTCCAGGCGGGCTGCCATGTGCTTTTTACTAAGGAGTGGCTTCCATCTGGCCACTCTACCATACAGGCCTGATTGGTGGATTGCTGCAGAGATGGTTGGCCTTCTGGAAGGTTCTCCTCTCTCCACAGAGGAATGCTGTAGCTTTGACAGAGTCACCATCGGGTTCTTGGTCACCTCCCTGACTAGGGCCCTTCTCCCCCGATCGCTCAGTTTAGACGGCCGGCCAACTCTAGGAAGAGTCCTGGTGGTTCCGAACTTCTTCCATTTATGGATGATGGAGGCCACTGTGCTCATTGGGACCTTCAAAGCAGCAGATATTTTTCTGTACCCTTCCCCAGATTTGTGCTTGAGACAATCCTGTCTCGGAGGTCTACAGACAATTCCTTGGACTTCATGCTTGGTTTGTGCTCTGACATGCACTGTCAAGTGTGGGACCTTATATAGACAGGTGTATGCCTTTCAAAATCATGTCCAATCAACTGAATTTACCACAGGTGGACTCCAATTAAGCTGTAGGAACATCTCAAGGATGATCAGGGGAAACAGGATGCACCTGAGCTCAATTTTGAGCCTCATGGCAAAGGCCGTGAATACTTCTGTACTAATTGGATTGCTCCGCGACTATCCATTAGCAGCGCTACTTTAGATTTATGCTGGGCATATACTATACAATTATCTGTCAGACATTTGTCAAATGTGGCTGGTTGGAAAGAAAACCTAGTAGTGTAAGGGAGCAAATTCCATTTGACTATATGATCCAAAACATTGGAAAACGGACAAAAATGATTGGTTAAATCAAAAAAATGTAACCAATTTGAATCTGAACGACCATTTTTGTCTGTTTTCCAGTGTTTTTGAGCAAATGTTCGATTGTCATTTGCCCCCATACTTTACCAGGTTTTCATTCCAACCAGTCAGATTGGACACTTGTCTGACAGATAATTGAAAAGCCGTATGCATATCTAGAGGTTAAAGTTGATAAGACACACAATTTTCAAGTAGTGACTGGTTAAGATTACCCACTTTATGAAATGACTGGGCCAAAGAAACAGTGGAAAACCTTGAAAATCCTTCCAAAAACAACATCATGATAAAGCACATCCCAAAGTCCATTGATGTGTCCTCACTATTCTCTTATCTACAGTGCCTCTTTAAGCTACTTTTGTCAAAGGCTTTTAAAGAAAAGCTGCACCCAGACAGAGCTCAGAGGACATCATCCAGATCACTGCTACAAGGTGAAAGAAAAGATCATGTGGTGTCCTGGTGAGATTTCACTGCTACAAGGTGAAAGAAAGGATCTTTCCGGTCCAAAACTTGCAACTAATCCCTTTTCAAGAGAGTGAATCTTCATATTTCTACTTCAGGGTCCATAGGGTATCCACAGGATACCTTGGGGTATAGGTGTGACGTCAGTCGCAGGGCACCAAAGAGTTAAGCTTTCAGCCTCCCAGGATGCACTAGGTCCCCCTCCTATACCCCGCCCCCGGGCCAAGGCACCTCAGTTTAGTTTGGTGCCCGGCCGGAGTCGGGTGCACCTGTTGGAGTGGGGGCTAGAAGAGCCCCTGAAGCTTATTCTTCATGCAGCTGTGGCTGCACAACTGGATGTACAGCATGGACAGTCAGTCCTGACGTCCATGCTGTCTTCCCTACACCCCGCCGGTACCAGAACGCCGGTACTGATCCGGGGATGCTGGTGGGCGTCTGGGGTCACAGCTAGCGGTGACCCCAGATGCTCCGGACCATGGACGGATTCAAGGGGGACAGAGGTAAGCAGCGGGGTCCCGCGGTGGGTCCCCGCTGATCACATGGTCCTAAGTCCCCAGGCAGGGGGCTCCCTGGGGACTGGCTGCAGCGTGGAGCCAGGCGACCAACCTGCGCTTCCACTACCCCCTGGGACAGCGGACCGCAGCAGAGCGGTAGCGCTGCGGCGTCCCAGGGGTTAAATGCATGCCAGGGGAGCGCGCCTTCCCTGTCTCACAGCCGGCGCCTCCCCCGCTGCACACAGCCCTCTCTGCATGCTGCCGACTGGTCCTGTGGCAGCGCTCCTCCCCCAGGCCAGCCTCCTCTCTGCTCCTCGGCGGCCATCTTCTCCAGAACGCATGGTGAACGCTGCTGGAAGCGCTGGACGGAAGCATCGTGGTCTGGGTCCCCCCGCATACCTCTCCTCCGCTGTGGTCAGGTCTGTGTATGCAGCGCTGTGTCCTACCAGGCCCTGTGTCTGTGTAGTTGAGTGATCAGCGCTGTTAGTGCAGGAATTGTTATTTCTCTGCATTGTATGTGACTGTGCTAGCGCTGCTGCCTGTAATCTTTTCTTCATCTAAACTGTCAGCTTTATTACTGTCCCTGTTCTTTCTGCTAAAGCCCTTGCGGTGCGGTGCTGCAGGGTGGTCTCTCGCCTATTTAATACTTAATTGGTGAGAGAGGTCACATACGTGGTGCCATCATGTCTGAAAGTGATTTTCCCCTCCGGCTACAGTGTACCACGTGCAAAGTACCATTAGCGGAGGGGGAGGGTAGCGCGGAGGGCCTTTGCCGGCAGTGTTTGTCCATGGCGCGGCCTATTACGGTTACAGCACCGGTACAGGAGCCGCCCTGGGCTTGTTTCGCTCAGGCGTTAACAGCTTTAGTGGGCCAGTTAGCTCCGCAGCCCGCGTTTACTCCGATGGGTTTGTCCCAGCAGTCTGTGGTGTCGTCACCCATGCAGGGGTTCCCACGACAATTGGTGGTACCCCACAGTCTCCCTATTTCCCCGCTCCCGGGTTCTCAGGAGCCAGCGTGGGTTAACTCCCTGACGAGTTCTGTACAGCACTTGTCGGATGTGTTGCAAGGGGAGTCTGTGATGCGGTCTCATAAAAGGCCGGTGGCGTCTCTGTCCGCTCCTTATGAGGATGACGAAGGGACGTCTGATGATGGGGAGATTCTAGATCCTTACGATCAGGAACCTCTCCATACTAAGGACGCTGATGCTAAGTCCAAAGTATATATTCCTGGACTTATTCGGGCGGTCCGCACAGCCTTGGTGATTGAGGACGAAGTTCCCCCAGCGGCTAAATCTAAGTATGCCTTTTTCAAAGATGTGAAGGGCGATGCCACAGTCTTTCCTCTTTCGGGTCAGTTGGTGGACCATTTAGAGGAGGCGTGGAAACAACCTGGCAAAAGATACCAGCCGCAGAGACGCCTGGCGGTGGCTTATCCGTTCGCGGATAATTATTTTGCGAAGTGGGAATCCCCTCCACAGGTGGATTCTCACGTGACCCGTCTTGTCCGTAGTGCCACATTGCCGATGCCATCC
The DNA here is from genome assembly GCA_031769625.1 of Taudactylus pleione. Lineage (NCBI taxonomy): Eukaryota > Metazoa > Chordata > Amphibia > Anura > Myobatrachidae > Taudactylus > Taudactylus pleione. The sequence continues at coordinate 1,757,255 of JAUIMM010000289.1, read as the reverse complement.
ATGTCCTCCCTTAAGGATGCTACGGACCGCAAGGTAGAAATCTGCCTGAAGTCCGCTTATTCCCTTGCAGGGGGGGCAGCACGGCCGGCTATGGCCATTTGCTGGGTTGCCAGAGCGATGGAGCGCTGGGCGGATTCATTAGAGGCTTCTTTTGAATCCGACTGTCCGGCCGATCAGGCGGAGTTGATTGGCAATCTCCGTGATTCGGCCACCTACATCAACGAGGCGGCTCTAGACATTAGTACTCTGGTGTCTAGAATTTCTTCAGCAGCGGTAGCTGCTCGTCGCACCTTGTGGCTGCGATCCTGGAAGGCGGACGCAGATTCCAAGAAAGGTCTGGAAGCGTTGCCGTTTACCGGAGAAGTTCTCTTCGGTCCGGATCTGGATAAGATTGTGGCCACGCTGGCGGCAGCCAAATCTGCCTGTCTCCCGTCGGCCGCTGCTCCTTCTGGTTCGGGACCATCGTCCTTTCGGTCATCTAGGGCCCAGGGCAGGCCCAAACCACAGTCGTTTCCTCGACAGGCTGGCCCTAGGAAATCGGTCAAGCCCCGGAAGCAGGCATGGAGTACCAGACGTCCGGCCCCCAAGCCAGATGACAAGCCTGCGGCCTGACGGTCCGGGCCTCCCTTTGGGGGATCCCAGGGTGGGAGGCCGCCTGCTACAGTTCGCCCAGTGTTGGTCGACCACTACGACAGACACTTGGGTTCTGGAGGTGGTTTCTCACGGATACGCCCTCTCCTTCCGGCACAGACCCCCGGCTCGCTTCTTCACCACGGGTCTCCCATCAGACCGGAACAAGGCTACGGAGCTGCGGAAGGTATTGCACACTATGCTCCAGGCTGGAGTTATAGTGGCGGTTCCATTCTCCCAGAGGGGCCAGGGTTTCTATTCAAATCTATTTTTGGTACAGAAACCCAATGGGTCATATCGTCCGATTCTCAACCTCAAAGCACTCAACAAGTCTTTGCGGGTCCCGAAGTTTCGGATGGAGACCCTACGGTCCATCATTCTGGCGCTGGAACCTGGGGACTACTTGGTGTCATTGGACATACAGGACGCTTACCTGCATGTCCCTATTCTTTGGCGCCATCAACAGTTCCTCAGGTTCGCAATCAGCAGCGACCACTTCCAGTTTCGGGCGTTACCTTTTGGCCTGGCAACAGCACCACGTGTTTTCACCAAGGTGATGGCGGTCATGGCGGCTTCTCTGCGGCTGCAGGGAGTCCGCATGTTGCCGTATTTGGACGACCTGTTATTGGTGGCAGGATCTCCAGAGCTCCTGTTACGCCACTTGGACCTGACCATTGCACTGCTGCAACGGCACGGCTGGCTAATCAACTGGCAGAAGTCCACTCTAATCCCGTCTCGGAGGATTCTGCATCTTGGAGCCTTATTGGACTCGGGACAGCAAAGGATCTTCGTGACGGAGGACAAGATCTCTGCTTTACAGTCAAGGGTGCGCAGTTGTCTGCACAGCCGCCGGGTGTCCTTACACTCGGCGATGAGGTTACTGGGCTCCATGGTGTCGGTGTTCGACATGGTGGAATACGCCCAATTTCACTCCAGACTTCTGCAGCACCTGATCCTGTCCAAGTGGAACGGGCTGACTCAGTCTCTGAAGTCCCAGACGATTGTGCTCACCCAGGAGGTTCGCCTGTCCCTTACGTGGTGGTTACAGACGACCCACCTCAACAAGGGACGTCCGTTCTGGGTTCCAAATTGGGTCCTGTTGACAACGGACGCCAGTCTTCGGGGCTGGGGAGCAGTTTCGGGTCCACACTTGTTCCAGGGCAGGTGGACGCCGACAGAAGCGGAGCTTCCAATAAATATCTTGGAACTCCGTGCGGTCTTCAATGCTCTCCAGCAGGCACAGCGGTTTCTCCAGGGTCGCCCGGTGCAGGTCCAGTCGGACAACGCTACCACCGTGGCCTACATAAACAGGCAAGGAGGAACTCGCAGTCGGGCGGCTCTCGTAGAGGTCTCTCGGATCCTGGTTTGGATGGAGCGCAATCTTCCGGCCATATCAGCGGTCTTCATCCCGGGAGTGCTCAATTGGGAGGCGGACTTTCTAAGTCGCCAGGACGTTCATCCGGGGGAATGGTCCCTGCACCCGGACGTTTTTCAACTACTGGTGGACAGGTGGGGTCTTCCAGAAATCGACCTCATGGCGTCCCGGCACAACAACAAGTTGCCGGTGTACGGGTCTCGCACAAGAGACGAAGGGGCGTCTCTGGTGGATGCTCTGTCCGTCCGGTGGACGTTCCGGTTCGCATACCTGTTCCCTCCGGTCTCCCTTCTTCCACGGGTAATCCGGAAATTCAAACAGGAAGGAGGGACGCTCCTGTTGATAGCTCCCGCGTGGCCCAGACGGCACTGGTTCTCAGACCTTCAGGGTCTGTCCGTGGACATTCCTCTGTGGTTGCCGCTACGACCGGACCTTCTGTCTCAGGGTCCTTGCCTTCACCCGGACCTGACTCGGCTGTCTTTGACGGCGTGGCTGTTGAGACGGCCATGCTGAGGTCCCGGGGGTTTTCCAGCTCTGTGGTGCGTACCATGTTGCGAGCTCGGAAACCGTCTTCCGCGAGGATATACCATCGCGTGTGGCATACGTTCTTCCAGTGGTGTCGACCGAGAGGTTATGCACCGCGGGAGTTTCGTCTGTCTCGGATTCTCGCCTTCCTGCAAGCGGGACTAGATCATGGGCTTCGCCTTGCTTCTTTGAAGGTACAGGTTTCGGCCCTATCTGTCTGGTTTCACCGTAGGATTGCTACAATCCCGGATGTGCGCACCTTTATGCAGGGTGTTCTCCGCATTCAGCCGCCCTTTGTTCCACCTGTGGCGCCTTGGGATTTGGCTGTGGTCCTGAGGGCTCTCCAAGGACCGCCGTTTGAACCACTGGGCTCAGTGGATCTTAAATGGCTAACAGCTAAGACTGTTTTCCTTCTGGCCATTGCTTCGGCCAGACGTGTTTCTGAGTTAGGGGCTCTTTCTTGTAGACCCCCTTTCTTGGTTTTTTATGGGAACAGGGCAGTGCTCCGCACTCGGCCCGAGTTTCTTCCCAAAGTTGTTTCCCAGTTTCATATTAACGAGGAAATAGTTGTTCCGGCCTTTAACTCACCGGGTCTTTCCGTGGGTGAGGCCTCTTTGGATGTTGTGCGGGCCTTAAGGACTTATGTTGACCGCACTTCTTCGTTTAGGAAGTCGGACGCTTTGTTTGTCCTCTTTGGCTTCCGTAAAAAGGGTTGGCCTGCTTCAAAGCAAACTTTGGCAGCCTGGATCCATATGGCTATTTCTGAAGCTTATCTTCATGAAGGCCTACCGGTCCCTCCTTCTCTGAAGGCTCATTCCACTAGGTCTGTGGGTCCTTCGTGGGCAGCTCGACGTGGTGCCTCGGCAGTTCAGATCTGCAAGGCTGCTACGTGGTCTTCTGTCCATACCTTCGTGAGGTATTACAGGTTTGACACCTTCGCCTCTCAGGATGCTTCCTTCGGGCGGCGGATTCTCCTTTCTGCACAGGAGCGTCCCCACCCTTAAAGTATACTGCTTTGGGACATCCCCAAGGTATCCTGTGGATACCCTATGGACCCTGAAGTAGAAAATATGAGATATGGTAAGAACTTACCCTTGTTATCTCTATTTCTACGAAGTCCATAGGGTTCCACAGGACTCCCGCCCTGTCGCACCTGTGCTGCAGATGGGCTTTGCTCTGGTCACCGGTTTTCCGTCTCCCTCTGGTGAGAATGTGATTCTTGTATGTGTCCAGATCTTTGTTCTCTCTCTTCCTTCTCCTCCTCCGGCCTATGGCTTGGTAACTAACTGAGGTGCCTTGGCCCGGGGGCGGGGTATAGGAGGGGGACCTAGTGCATCCTTGGAGGCTGAAAGCTTAACTCTTTGGTGCCCTGCGACTGACGTCACACCTATACCCCAAGGTATCCTGTGGAACCCTATGGACTTCGTAGAAATAGAGATAACAAGGGTAAGTTCTTACCATATCTCATATTATTTGCTGATCCGACCCATTCAACTCCTAAGAAGAGATATGATCTCAGTTATCAAGACTTCTACCTTTTATCCCTTTTCAACTGCATGTGGCAGAGAACAGTAAGAACCAGGTTTCTAAAATCCATGAACAAGGACGCTAACTGCTTGCCCGCCTTATCATCTGGGATTTCTAGCCATCTGGACAACATCCAGACTCCTACCCTACAACAAATCCCAGATTGCCCTAACAGTCATACTGGAAGAGTATTTCCTAATCTCCCTTTAAAGTAGTGGTTCTCAAAATGGGGTATGATTATTTCCAGGGGTACTCACTGCGGTGTTCAGGAGTATGCAAAAAAAATTCCTGTTACTTTGTCGGGATGGATTAGGGGAGCACATCTAGGTGACAGAGAAAACTGTGCCCTAGAAATCTCTACCCACATTACATTAGGACCCTAATAACAAGCAGAATAATGCAGTGAGTGATCATTGGCGTTTCCTTCAGAAGAGATATTATCTGGATCTAGTGAAACCCAGACAGTTTCTAACACAGTGGAAGAACATGTGGTTATGACATCAGCCCATGGCAGTGGTTCTCAAATTATAATGAATCACAGTGCCCTAGAGTATCAGCAAAAATGTTTTTAAATTAAGTAAATTGTGCTTATATGTCATCCTTCTTTTCAGATATGTGTTAATGGACAGGGTTGCTATATTTGCCCCCTTATTTTATGATAGGCAAAACCAGAACTTGTAGCAGCCAATCACATGGACCATAAATAATTTGATTTGGTCCTGGACCGCCAACCCCTAGCACCCCTGCAAGTGGACTGCGGGCTGCTTCACCCAGTTTGGGAACTACTTGCCTATGGTACTGCATGCGAATACCGTATATACTCGAGTATAAGCCGAGTTTTTCAGCACATTTTTTGTGCTGAAAAAGCACCCCCTCGGCTTATACTCGAGTCACGCCCGCATGGTACGCTGCTGAGTAGCGTACCATGCGGGCCGCGGTGCAGACTGTGTCACTGTGACACAGTCTGCACCGCGTGTGTAGCGCTGACCGGACAGCACTACCTACTGCTAAACACACAGCCGCCGGAGCTGGCAGCTATGTGTTTGGTGTAATCAGCAGCCGCTGAGAGTCTGTCAGACTCTCAGCGGCTACTGCTGCTCCCACTGCGGGAGCCATCTTCCGGCTCCCGCAGTGGGTAATGGGAGAGACGTCGTCATGACGACGTCTCTCCCATTATGCAAAGCGGCGGAGGAGCCTGTAGCAGCGTCGGGACCAGGAGCGGGGTTACAGGTAAGTGTTTTTGTTTTTTTTACATTTCTTTCTACTGGGGGGGCTACTACCGGGGGGTACTACCAGGGGGGGATATCGCTACTGGGGGCACTACCAGAGGGGGGGGATTAATAATGGGGGAACTACCAGGGGGGGGATGTTGCTATTGGGGGCACTACCAGGGAGGGGGGGAATACTGGGGGCACTGCCAGGGGGGATGTTGCTACTGGGGGCACTACCAGGGGGGGTTATTACTGGGGGCACTACCAGGGGGGGATATTGCTACTGGGGGCACTACCAGGGGGGGGGATTAATATTGGGGGCACTACCAGGGGGGATGTTGCTACTGGGGGCACTACCAGGGGGGGGATTAATACTGGGGGCACTACCAGGGGGGGATATTGCTACTGGGGGCACTACCAGGGGGGGATATTACTACTGGGGGCACTACCAGGGGGGATGTTGCTACTGGGGGCACTACCAGGGGGGGGATTAATACTGGGGGCACTACCAGGGGGGGATATTGCTACTGGGGGCACTACCAGGGGGGGATTACTACTGGGGGCACTACCAGGGGGGATGTTGCTACTGGGGGCACTACCAGGGGGGGATTAATACTGGGGGCACTACCAGGGGGGGATATTGCTACTGGGGGCACTACCAGGGGGGGTATTACTACTGGGGGCACTACCAGGGGGGGATATTACTACTGGTGGCACTACCAGGGGGGGATTACTACTGGGGGCACTACCAGGGGGGGATTACTACTGGGGACAGTACCAGAGGGGGGATTACTACCAGTAGCTGCTGCATTTCCCACCCTAGGCTTATACTCGAGTCAATAAGTTTTCCCAGTTTTTTGTGGTAAAATTAGGTACCTCGGCTTATATTCGGGTCGACTTATACTCGAGTATATACGGTATATGTTTTATGAGTTTCTAGTTAATTCAAAATAATAAAGTTAAATAATGAAAAAGTCTACCCTGTACACCTTTGAATTATTATAATATAGTATGAACGCATATGTGGACTGTAGATTTTATTCTCAACTTTAATTTTTTTTATGTCTTTTTTTTTTTTTTTACTCTTTTTGTAACTTCTAGACAATTTATTGCTTTTATATATTGCAGTACCTAAACAGTTTATCTAATAGCAATTATTTTCATTACAAATGTTTATCTTTGCAAATGTTGGGGTACAAATAATGCAAATGGACTGCCAGGGGGTACTCCAATGGAAAACAATTGATGAATACTGCTTTAAAGGTTGGAAATGAGGCCCATTTAATATTTATCTACTTCCCCTTATATAGTATTCACTATGTACTGTATCTACTGTAACAATAACTTTATATCCTAAATTTTCACACCTGCTGAAAGTCATAATATACTTATATGGAATCCTCTGAAAATCAATAAATGCTACCATTCATTTTAGAGATGTGTCTATCTGGAAAAGATCTTGTCAACAAGACTGAATGGATTCCCCACTCCCTAACCCAGGGGTCTTCAACCTTTGGCCCTCCAGCTGCTGTGAAACTACACATCCCAGCATGCCTTGCCACAGTTTTCATATAATGGCATGCTAAAGCTGTGGCAGGGCATGCTGGGATCTGTAGTTCCACAGCAGCTGGAGGGCCAAAGGTTGAAGATCCATGCCCTAAGCCATCCAGGTTGTCAGACTACAGATAATAGATGGATGATTCATTTAATAAATAATATACAAATTTATTTAGCCCCCTTTTTTATTATGACCCTTGATGTCGAAAAGTCATTTCAGAGAGATAGAGCCGGAATTTTGTACAATCTGTATAGGCTTAGAAGATAACTTTTTGAATGGCATTCTAGCTCTGTATCCTGACATCTTCACTACAATCTCTGTTGGTGGCTTTTCGGCATCCTCCTTCCAGATATCCAGTTGTACATGTCATGACTGTCCACTTTCCATCTTATTTTCACCCATGTCATTGAGCCTCTTAAAACAAAAATACAAGCTATCTCATGCATCTGCTTTGGACCTCCTCCTGTCTGTAATACACACAGCAATACATACAATAATGCCTGCTCAGGTCACCACTGTGGATTCCAATAGTCCGTCGTCAAAGTTTGATGATTCCTGCTGTTGGTAGTGGCCAAGCTATAATGTCATCCAACTTGTGGCTTGGACACTTAAGATCAGGACCCTTGAAACTAAGATGAGGTTCAGTAGTGATGAATGTGCAGCCTACTGAGATTTGAGATTCCATCTTCCAGAGAGTGCATTGGGAACCCCCTCAGCCATTACAGTTACCCAAGTTCTATGTTTGTTCCTCTCCCGTTCACATGCTTTTGGGTGCCAGGTAGGAGATATAAGCAACACTTTGGACCAGCTGGATGAGTATCTCATATCTCCAAATGTATGTTTAAGTTGGGATAGAGCCCTAGTCAACACAAGATCCCTGCTGTGGATGACTCTTTGGAGTCTGGAGTTATGGGACTGAAGGCTCCTATCCACTAGAAGACAGGCAAAAGACTGCACGATTACGACATTGTAATTGTGCAGTAATTTGTCAGTCTGTGATGTGCCTACACTGAACGAGCAGTCGTTCAGTGTAGGCACAATCAATCATCTGCAAACATGCTGAACCTAACATTATCGTCAGGTTGACCAGCATATTTGCACGATGATAGATGTCTAAAACACCAATTTTTTAAACAATCTGCAAACGATTATCGAACGAACGATATCTATATCGTTCAGTCGCTCATTTTAATCATCTAGTGGATAGGCACCTTTACGCACGTGCATTATCATTGTTTCCAAAATTAGTTTAATTGCTTCTGTAATAGATAGAGGTTGGCTCCCTACCTGATCTTAATCTGTTTTTTTCTTTTCTTTTTGGGTTGGTTAGATATATTTCGTTTACAATTTCAGCTGGTAGTAGCCACCTGCTACTGCATATAGTGTCAACTTTTGTAAACCTAGCAGTTGGCAATGGCTGGCTTGGAATTGAAGAAAAATTTCCACAACAAACAGTCTTTGGGTGATTAGATGTCTTTCAGGGGATATTATACACCTATCAAAGGCATAACTAAAGGTAAATTCCAAATTGTGATATTTATTTTTAAGGAACTGCAGGGAAACTGCACTAACATTCTTCTCAATGAGAGGGGATACAAACAGTCTCAGCCTTTGTTATTGTGCCTCTTACACAAAAGCCAACTCTTGATTAAAGTAGATCTTAATAAATTAGCTGCACCCAACAACTGCAGCTGTAGAAAAAGAGTGGAATTGCCAAAATCACAAAACAAGAACTAAGTAAGGTAAGCGCTATTTGAAGGCAGTAACACAGAACCTTTTGAAGCTTTCAATTTTTAGTAATGAATATACAAGACAATCTCCACAATAATCAAAGATATAAAAAAATATAATCTTAAAGTAAACCAAAGAAAATAATGACACTCCAAATTGTATTTAATTTAAATTCAGTGAATAACTGTTAAAAAATATTGCAATCATTTGTCAAGCTGGTCATCTGGCAAAGTCTCACCTTCTGGCCAGTCCCTACACTGACTCACAAAACATCAGAGCTGCTCTGCATCCTCTTCCACACAGAGGTATCACACAGATTGTATACACAAACTATGCTTTTTTATTGGGTTGAGATCTACCAGCTCAAGGTAGAACCTCCCCCGGGCATATCAATTAATGGGCACCTGGAGAATCACCTGACAAGAATTGGCTTAAATATAGGAAAATGGGTGCAAAATAAATGTGACCACAATACTTTATTATTAACAATAGTCTTATATATGAGGTTCGTATATGATTGAAGGAGGCTAATACAGTTCAGCAGTGGAAATAAGTTAGTCACATTCATTAAGTAATATCTGCAGCAAAAAGATCTTCAAATGAAGACGCACTATATACTTTTGTAATAAACCTGTGATAAATCGTCGGGTTGAATATCAAAGGTTTGATTCAAAAGCATATAGCACCCCTTCCAGTGTTTTGTAGCTCAATCCAACTATCAAAAATCACTAATGAAGCACTTCCCACAGGATTATTATGGAAGCATGTTACAGACCTCAGTAAATAAGTCAGTCCAACGTATATTAGACCACAGTAAATCCATTTGGGAACGCTCCGCTGCAAAATATTAAATGAGTCTCACAGTTGGGTTATTAGTTGTTAATTAGCATGTTAAATGTAGTTAGCACAAACAGATGTTTAGGGACAGTCAGGGTATGTAAGGAGTTACCTACAGCAGTCACATTATATACTGAACAGCTGTAATTCAGTTCCGTTGAGCCAACTCCTGACTCAAACTGTAACAAGAGAACGGTGTTAAACTTCCCTCAGAGGGGAGATTGTTCAAGTGGCTGACGCATTTCGCTTACAGACTTCATTAAAGCGTATGTGAGCCTGAATACAGGATCACTCTACTCAAATCCCTCAAAAATGCATCATCCCTGGGGCATAATGAATTCACATCTTCTTATTATAATGCTCATATCTGTATTGGCGAAGAATTTTGAAAAGCACACCAACAGAGCAGATATTATTTTCAAGGGTGTGATCTCACCAGATGCACTAACTATAGAATCATATCTCTCTTGAATGTAGATATGAAGTTGCTTTGTAAATTGCTAGCCAACAATGTCTGCCATCAAAGTCCTGAATCCCAAAAGCCGAGGTAGCCCGGACATCGCTCACTGTCAATATCAGTGCAGCTCGTGGGTTCCATGATGTTCTGAGCACCAACCTCAGGCCTAAGGGAACCATGAAAATGTAAGAGCACAAAGCAATGCACAGTACTAAAACACTGTAATGTGTGACCCATAGCCTCTTTTCTGTGGTGCACAATACTGTAGCCTGGCAACATCACAGACAGGGTACAGGATTGCTCATTTATGCACGTGTAAGCCGGGGCCCCTGCGCAGCTGGACAATACTTTATTTGGTAGCGGGTTCCATCCCCATATAGCCACTCACATAGCTCTATTACTTTGCATTCCTCTCTATGACAGATCATGTATTTTGTCACACAGTTTAATTTTTCTGCAATATCCATATTGGCTGTATATTTATCCTGCTGTCCTGTTACTTTGTATAGTGTGTTGTATTATAGTGCTTTGTGTGACCCCAGCATACACACTGGATGGTCTGACAGATATTGTACATAATGTTTTTACTTAAACACTTTCCTCTGATAATCCCATTAAGCCCAACATTTAAAAGGGTAATGCTTTTAATAGCAAAACACCTGTTTTGCTATTAAAAGCATTGGCATTTTACATTTTGGGCTTAAATATACTTGGAAGAGACAGCATGTTTAGTAAATAAACTCCTGTGATGCAAACTGTCTAACATGGAGGAGGAAGCATGATAGTCTGGCGCTCTTTTGCATTGCACAGAATGACTGGCAGCCTGAAATAAAAGGGCTACCACAGCACCATGCAAGCCCCTCTGCCTACATCTATTCGGTCAGGGGTACATCAAACAGCAAGTTAATGACCCAAAACCTACCGCCAAGCTATGTCAGAACTACTTTGAGGAAAAGAACAAAACCGCACCCTTCAAATCCTGGAATGACCAGCACAAGTCTCCAGACTTAAACCCCATTGAGCTGGTTTGGAAAAAACTGCACTGAGGGTGAAAGCAAAGTAACCGACAAGTGCAACATGTTTGGTGGAACTTCTGCAGCAGTGTTGGGAAGAAGTTCCTGAACAATATTTGATATCCACTGTAGTAAGAATGCCACAAGTGTGTTCCGTGGTTATATCTGCAAAAACTTTGAGAAAAAAATTTATATAAAATAAAATGTTTCTATGATTTATTTTTTTTATCTCCAATTGTTTGTTCTATGCCTTAGTTTCAAAGTACATTGAAATGTTAAACTGCATTAATCTTAATAAAAACTGGAAAAATGGCCAAAACAATTTGCTGTGAACTGGAAGCTCCATCAATGAATGCCCTGATTAATAAAATTTGGTACCTAGCCTCCATGGAGTATACAACTGCCCTTCTAAATGACGTGTTAAAATTTCATGCAACCCTTGGTACTCTTCACTTAATAGACGTTTACCCGATACAGATTGACACTGTCTTTACCACTATCCCTCTCTTTTAGTTTCCTTTTCTTTTTGTGCTTCATTTTATTTGATTTTCCATAGTTGTTTTTGCTATGTTAATATTATTATACAAAAATCGGTTGACTGTGTTGTTTAAAACATTTATATGCATCACTATATTGCATTATGCTGTGTAAGTTTTATATTTACTCTTTGATATACTATATCTTATGTCAACTACTCCAAATGAAGAGATTAAAAAAAAAAAAATGGAAAAATGGGGGAGTTTTAAAATTTTTGACCTGGGTATAATCGTGGGGTAAGGAGAGAAGATATAAGTAAGCTGATGGTGTAAACCTGGTCCCCCGTTCATAAACACATGAAGAATGTGGCTGGCTTTCTTATAGGGTGACACATCTGTGCTGTCTGTGATTTATAGCATACTTCTATTAGATCGATCTATAAAGTCACAATATACTCCACACCAGAATTTCTGATTAGTATACCCCAACTCCATGTTTAGCTATTAGATAAGATCGATACCAGACGTTCACAAGAATACTCTTTGTATTGTTTGGCATTTGAAAGAATGCTCTCTGGTTTGCTTGACATTGGTAAGAATGCTCTCTGTATTGTGCGGTGTCACAAGGATGCTGAATACTACTCCGACAGGGCTGGTAGATGTATTTCATTGTACAGTAGCTCTATATTATTGTTTTTTATATATTTTATTGGCTATTTCTAACTACATTAAAACCTCATTACGAAAAATAAACATATCTGCATGGTTTTTGTCAAAGCCCATTTTGTTTTGTTGCGATCTATTTTGTTTTGTTGGACCTCATCTTGGGTTTGTCCCCTAGGCCAAAAGTTGCTAGCCCTCCCGTGGACTCATTGATTAAATATTCCCTGTATACTGCTACTTAGTATGACATTTCCTGTTTAATAGTAGGATTTATTATACCTTTATTTTCCACATGTGTGCAATTCACTCTTCCTCTGTATCACAGGTTCTCAAACTCGGTCCTCAGGACCCCATACAGTGCATGTTTTCCAGGTCTCCTCACAAAATCACAGGTGAAATAATTAGCAACACCTGTGGATCTTTTAAAATGTCAGTGATTAATGAATACACCTGTGCACCTGCTGGGTTACCTGGAAAATGTGACCTGTGTGGGGTCCTGAGGACCGAGTTTGAGAACAACTGCTCTATATATTGCCATCTAGTAGACATAAGACTCTACTATCAGATTTAAATGTTTAACAGTCAAAAACAAAAGTGTTGTTGTCTTGCAGGTATAAAGAGTAGAGATTTCAGGGACAAGATGCTGCCGGTGCACGCAGAGTATCATTACCTATGGCAAATCAGCACAGATAAAATTACGGTTGGATCCACTGTGCGAACATTTGGAAGGTGAAGAACTTTAATATCTAACATCACTATGGATTTTTTTCTCCCCTTAAGTGTAAAAAAATTTAAAATAATGGAGCTTTCTATGCTCCCTTTAATTGGGAGAAATTCAAAAAAAAAGACAATGTGTGCTTCTGTATATTCATATGTCCTTATGTTACATTCTCGCTGGGAGGTTTCTGGAATTCACCTTCTCTAGTGAGTCAGGAGAGCTGTGATGTAGTGAGAATAACTCTGTATGCTGCCTGACTCTTAGAGCATTTCATGTAGTATGCTGGCTTTTTAAAGCGCTCTATTTTGTGTGCAGGATGTACTATGTTAATTTGATTTAGCTAAATTATCATGTTCTCTTTCAATTCTAATGGAGATGGTTGGGCTGTGTTTAGAAGTACAAATAATCTACACAGGAATAGAGAAATCTTTATAATCTCCTGAAAACGAGCATGGATCATCAAGATAAAAAGCACTACAACTACACCAACATTATAATGAAAAAGCTGTTGCTAATAGTGTGAAAAGCAAATAATTAAAAAAAGTCTTCAACACATTTCTGGCTTCAGCAGAACCGACCATAGTAGTAGTATTTAAAACGACCTCTGAACCTTTATTTGGTAGTCAGATAATCAAACAGAAGCTGCTTGTTGAGCATATTAGGGTGAATCCCTGTTCCCATATGGTAAGCACTTTGTGTGGGGCATAGAGCTCTCTGCAGCATCACCCCAAGGAAAATGAGCATGATTCAGTGCTAGACAGCTCGTGGTTTCAGCTGCCAGAGGTAAATCCTCTATATGCTGTTGACGGCATTAACTGGTCAAGTAGGTGAGATGTTGGCACAGAGACTGGTTTATTGCACACTGATGACTGAAAGAAAATTTGGATTGGCATTCTGGGTTGAGAATGGAAAGATTTGGAAGTAGGTGGTCCTTTTATGTAAAAAAAATAATAACTTCAGCAGCTGAATTCAAGGTGATTTGTGAAGGAGCTTAATTTCAAGGCTTCATCCTCTCTCTCTGTACTCAGGCTTAGCTGCTATGATTCTGTTCAGTCAGAGGCAACACTAACAGCCCAGCACTCTGCAGTGCAGCACAAGCTCCAGATAAACACAAGGTTTGTGGAGCCCTTTTCTGCCCAGCTAGGATCTTATTACCTAGCCCTGGGAGAGCTGGACACTGTGGAAGGTAAGATTACTGGATTTAAATGCAAATTCACTTGAATCCCCTCTGTTGCCAGGTTGACTATTCACTGTTACTTCTTGTATTACAGATGCGCACCTTGTGCTGTGTGCTCGTCTGCTGACTTGCATTGACGGTGTAGACCTCTCCCTTCTGCAAATGGCAGTGGAAGAGCAAAGAAAATACCTTCAAGAGAGAGGGAGAAAGTAGCCCAGGGAAGCAACATACCACCATATAATGGGATATGTACATCATTTATATCTATATGGGGCCTATATACACAATTAATCTAGGCAGTTTGTCAGACATTTTCCAAAGGACTCCGGGCGAGCTGAGCGCTCGCAACTGGGTCGATGGTGGCCCAGAGTGCATGCGCACGACGGAGCCGGCTCCGTCGTGCGCCTGCGCGAGACCCGGATAGCGACGGGCAATCCGTCGCTCCGGGTCTCGTACCAAAGGGGGCGTGCTGTCGATGTTGAGTGACAGCACGCCCCCTTTGGTGGGCGGGCCGGGGGAGGGGGTTGGCTGCCTAGATGGAGGCGTTCCCATGAGAACGCCTACCGTCTGGGGGCAGCCCCACTGACATCACCAGTGATGTCAGTGGGAGAGCTTTCGGCTCTGTTTGAGCCGAAAGATCTCTGGGGCTTGCGGCCATGAGACCCAACCACAAGGGTCTCGTCGCAAGCCCGATGGTCTTGACCATCGCGACCATCATCATGGCCGCTCGCTATAGCTGTGGGTGGTCATCCACAGCTATGCGAGTGGCCAGGAGGCCGTTCTTAAAAAAAAACAAAAAAAAACGGCCCTGATTCAGGGCGAGCGCTCTGTCAGAGCGACCGGCTCTGAATCAGGGCCTCTGTGTATACTTGTATGAGGTGTGCTGCATAATTCGGCAGCTATTTGGCCTTTGGGGACAGAATTGCTTCCATTATTTCATTACAAAAACTGAATTATTCTCACAACAGAACTATAAGAATCCTTATTTTCTGTAAAGTGAGGCAACCAAGTTTTTGTAGCCTATTTTTTGTTGTAGCTTTTTCACAATTGAAAATACTGTATGTCTAGTGTGAGGAGGTTAAATACTTTGATGTAGCTGTATATGTTAACAAAATAA
Organism: Taudactylus pleione; assembly: GCA_031769625.1. Taxonomy (NCBI): domain Eukaryota; kingdom Metazoa; phylum Chordata; class Amphibia; order Anura; family Myobatrachidae; genus Taudactylus; species Taudactylus pleione. The sequence goes on along the minus strand of JAUIMM010000289.1, from coordinate 1,742,240 downwards.
TTTTTGGCTTCTAATTACATTACGGTTTGTGGTTTTATATAATGACAACACATGTCCTGGTCTGTACAGGTCAACGTAACTAATAACAAAGATTTTTATGCTGTAAGTTGTGACCAATAGGACATATTCAGTCTGCTTTGTCTGGGAGATACGCATGTGTTTAGCTTCTAAATAAAGGTTAATAACTACAAAAGTAGTTAGGAAATCAATAACCATACTTGTTTTATTATGTGGTGGTGATGGGGGGAGGCGAGTATGACTTTTTATTACATGTCCCAATACAACTAGGAAGGGCCACGTGTTTTATATTAATGGTCTTTTTGTCAAACATGCAAACACAAGAAAGCTAATGATGATGTTGTTTCTCATTTAAACATAAAAAATATTGGAATGGAGATGGCTGCAGGCTGAGCCAGCTCCTCCATAGCCGCAGTAGCATCCACGATTTAGCCCTTTGACGGGCTCACACAGCCGGACCGATGCCACCATTACATCCGCGTATGGAGAGGTATTTTTCCCCTCTAATGGCGGGTAAAAGCCAGTGCCAACGCCCTGAGGCAGACAAGCGCAGATCCAAGATGGCGACCACGACCTCCGCAGCTCCCGCGACCGCACCCTCACCTGCTTCTCCACAGCCTTATCACTCTCCTGTGCCCTCCTCTGCCCCTTCTTCACCCTCTGGTGCCCCTCCTGAAGATATACAACCAGGTTTTCTGGTGTTTTATGCGGACATTGTCAAAGCAATCAAGGAGACTATGGCTCCCATTATGCAAGAGCAGGCTGACTCCTTCAGGCAAAAGCTTTACAGGAGGCAAATTCCAATATTGTCCAGCTTAAGCACAGGGTGAAAGTTACTGAGAACAGACTGGGTGATACTTTCCATGATGTCTACAATTTAAAGCAGCAGTACGAATTGCTTTATAAGCAGCATATGCAGGTTATGAAAAAGGTGGACAACCTTGAAAACCGTTTGCGAAGAAATAACTTACATATTGTGGGTCTTCCGGAATCTGTGAAAGGTGACGCACTGATCCGATTCATTACTATATCTTTGCCGGAATTACTGCAAGTGCGGGACTCATGCAAAATTATGATAGTGGAAAGAGCACACCTACTTGGCCCCTCTCGCTCTAACTCTGATGCACGCCCTAGAGTGACTATACCACTGCCTTAACTTTCTTCACCGAGAAACTCTGTGGCAAGCGTCTAGACATCACTTGGGATGGACACAAATTGTTCCTTTTCCAGGATTACTCCGCAGAAGTGACAAGAGCAAGACATGCTTTCTCCGTGGTATGTGCGGGACTGGTTCAAAACAGTTGTCGCTTTGCAATATTTGTTCCCTGCCCGTCTGCGCATATTCACTGCAGACTCTTTTGTGGACTTTTCTACACCGACAGACGCAAATGCTTATCTTCGAGAAGAAGCCCAGGCTGAGTTGATACCTACTTCTCCCTATCGTGTGGCCTCACAGGACTGAGTGTGATATATGTTTATACTATTTTTTACTTCAAATTCCTTGGAAGCATAATGCTCTCCTGCTTCAGGAGCTGGTATTGTATATCTTATCAATATGCTGTTGCATTATACATGCTGTTTTATTTTGCATTGTTTATTATTTGCAAGTATGTTCCTGCTATCTTTTTGATGGTGGCATAGGTTCGGTTATAATTATTTCACCCATCTCATCCCACATAGGTATATTCTTTACATGCTGAGTGCTTTGTTACTCTGCTTAAATATATGGGATGGTCATTGTATGCTGCGGCTCCCTGGAGCACCTCTCTCCGTTGTACTTTGGGTGTGGTGCTACACTGGTTGTGCACTCACCTCAGTTATTTGTTGCTATGAATGCCTGGAAGTTTATGTCTTGGCCTGCGGGAGACTTTTGTCCTCGCCCTAGTTTTACTAGTTGCTAAAACTGGTTCTTCTCACCTTTTTCTGTTTTTTTTTTTTTTTTTTTTTTTTTTCATTGTTTCTATTTTATTTTTTTGTTTCTCTTTTTTGATTCTAGAGTGCACTGTATTGTTATCGTTCTTCTTAATTGATATGATGTTTTTTCAAGATGTCCATTTTCAACTGATTTCATGCATATTGGGATTTATCTGTGCTGGTATTCTCTATGCGTCGATTTTTACTCGCTTTGCGATAAAACTACATTGCTACTTCATATGATAATATGCTCATGGAACATAGGTGGGATTAATTCCCCTATAAAAATAAAAAAGATTTCCACCTATATACGGAAGCTGGGGATGGATGTTGTAATGCTAGAGGAAACACACTTACTGGAGGCTGAAGTTTTAAAGCAAAATATTATGGGATATTCCATTCTGTCTTATATTAATTATTCTTCCAAAAAATGTGGAGTAGCTACGTTGGTCAGAAAACAATCAGTACCCCAATTACATTCTTCTCTGGTGGACCCTTTGGGAAGATACGTTATTTCTGATGTCACTATTTCAGATGATAGGTTTACCTTCTGTAATTTATATGCACCTAATGCGTATTCCAATGTTTTTTTCAATTGATATTGGCCAAGCTCAGCCCCTTTATAGACTCCTCTTTGATTATGGGAGCAGATTTTAATATTTTGGCCTCTGTTTTTATGGACCGACAATCCCCCTAACCCCCCCCTCCCCCACCCTCCAGATGTCTGGAGAACTTTTCATCCAACTGATAGAGAGTTTACATGCTTGTCCGCAGCCCATGCCACTTTATCACGTATCAACTACATTTTAATGTCAGAAAAGTTGCTTTCTGCAATTGAAGAGTCTAGCATTGAAACCATTAGCTTATCCGATCATGCCTTAATTTGGATTTCTTTAGTTCCAAAGATTGATAGCGGTTCATATAGGCCCTGGCGGTTCCCATCTTATTTGGTGAACTCAGTTAACTTTAGAAAGATGCTGGAAGCCCGTTGGCATGAGTATCTCCAGAATAATGAGGTACATAAGTCCTCTCCCTCCTTGTTCTGGCAGACAGCTAATCTGTCCTGAGAGGTGATATCATTGCATATGTCTCCAAACATAAGAGAGAATGTACCCAACTATATGTACAGGCTTAATCAGATCTCACGTCCTCCTTTCAGGAGTTTAAATCTCGTCCTTCCCCTAGTACTCGTGAGAAATACCAGAAAGCCAAAGCTCATTTTGAAGGTGTTTTGGATCAGCTCGCTTCCCGCCATACCTTTCGTAAGCAGTGTAAATTTTACAAACATGGAAATAAGGCTCTTGTCTAATTCTGTTACGCAGTCATACTGCTCCCTCTTCTATTTCAGTACTTCGCTCCCCTGATGGTTGTCAGGTACATAAGGGTCAAGACATTGCTAATTTATTCAAAATGTTTTATGCTGACCTGTGTTTGCTGCTAAAAAGAAATTGAAACCTTTGGAGGCTCTAAGTCCAGATGGATATTCTGGGGAGTTTTACAAAATACTTAGTAAAGATACTTGTCCCCATTAATGTCCTTTTTTAATTCTATTCTATCTGATTATAATATTCCTCAATACTTTAATTCAGCAGTGATTAAGGTGCTACCAAAACCAGGTCGTGACCCTGAATTGCCTGCCTCATACTGCCCTATCTCACTTTTAGATGTGGACTATAAATTATTTATGAAGATTATTTCAGATCGATTAAAATTAATACTATCTTCTGTTATTGCTTCAGATCAAACTGGGTTTATTTGGGGTAGACATTCCACATATAAGAAAGATGATCTCGGTGATTCAGGCGGCAGGCTTTTCTTCTGTTCCTCCTCCGCAGGTCATTATTTCTATGGATGCAGAGAAGGCTTTCGACCTGGTCACTTGGGATCACCTCTACATGACCCTGCTTAAATTTGTTTTTCCCCCTGAATTTGGCTCCTTCCTTCAGGCGTTATATACTTCTCCATCCACCCAGGTTTCCAGCAATGGTTATTATCTTTTCCATTTCAGGTTTGCCGGGGTACGCGCCAGGGATGTTCCATGCCCCCTCTATTATTTGCTGCGGCATTTGAGCCGCTGGCTGTGGCCCTCTGTTCATTGGCTGAATTTACTGGTATCTTTATTGGACAGACGGAACTTAAACTCTCACTCTTTGCGGACAATATGTTGCCTCAAACCCGACAAATTCTATACCTGCCATTATAACATTGTTGTCCAATTTCAGTTCTTTTGCAGGTTATAAGATTAACTTGCATAAGTCTGAATTGCTACCTTTGGGTTGTATTACTAATGAGGATTTGAAAGACCCAGCTTACGGTCATTTGAGTATTACCACCTCTAGTTTTAAATATCTTGGTATAACCATCCCTTTACAACCTGAATTTCACCACAGTATTAACCCAGATTACTAAATTGCTAGAGCTTTTATCTTTAACCCTCCTAGGCCGCCTAGCTCTGATTAAAAGTGTGGTTTTCCCCAAACTTTCATATCCCATCCAAATGCTTCCCATTTCCATCTCACTAATTTTTGCGGAATTCTTGTGGAAGGGTAAGCGTCAAAGAATAGCTGCCTCCAAATTGCAGTTGCCCAGGGAAAAGGGTGGATTGGGTTTACCTAACATTAATATGTTCTCTAAGGTTATTTTTTTTAGATATACCAGTGACTGGCTATTATCTGGGGACGTATACACCCATGCTCCTTCTGAATCAACATTATTTGCCCCTTATTCTGCAGCAGCCTTGCTTCATATGCCCAAGAGACTCATACCCAGTCATATTTATAATAATATTTGGCGTCATGGAAATGTGATATTCCCTCTATTGAATCTTCTGATTGTCTCTTGCTTCGCTATGATTCTGTGTTGAGATATCTACGTTGCTCCTGGTTACAGGAAGTACATATACAAACCATTCACCGTGTTTACATTTCTCAAGCCCGTAGACGACATATGGTTTCAGAGGAGTTTGAGGATTGTTTGAAATGTAAGCGCCCTAATGTGACTATTTATCATAACTTTTGGCAATGCCCCAAGATTCAAAAGTTTTGGGGTAAAGTAATTAATTATATAAATTCTATTTTTTACCTAAATGTTAAGTTTTATTCATTATTCCATTTACATACTATGTTTTTCTGTATTTATGTCAAGAGTGCCCCAGAATAGGCAAAATGTGTCTCTTTCTTTTTTGCTCTAAGCAAAAAATATCCCTTTATATGTATAACGAGTAAGCCTACTATATTATATGCACCTCTTTTCTAATGTAAACAGACTCGGGGTTCTTTCCTTATAAATACATTATTTAATGTTTATGTTTGAAGCTAATTTCAAAATACACTAAAGTACATTAGTTTGTTTTGTTAGTTTTGTAATTTGCATTAAGGTGATGCCACGACCAGTCTTTTCTATATAGATGGTATTTTGCTTTCATCCACTGAGTTGATTTTTTTACTTTTAATGCAGAATTTCTAATTGAATTTGCCCCTTCCCATGTTCGTCATTGTGTGCTGTTGCAGTTATTTACAATATAAATGTACGCCATTTTCAGAGCCATGCGGTTGCAGTTTTGTATCCAGAAAGAAGCTTGACTTTCATTGCAGTCTGTGGGCCTGATTCAGCAAGGAACGCACAGATGCAGGCGCACGCAATCGGTCGATTTTGCTATGCGTAAACATTGCAGTGCGCGAACCGGCCAGTGCGATCGAGTATGCGTACGCAAGGAGTCCGCAGCCTCAGGGACAAGTGATTGACAGGAAGTGCCATTTGTGGGTGGTGATGGGGGAGTTGTCGGGCAAATGCAGGCGTGCCTGTGCGTTTGGACAACGTTTCAGGGGCGTGTATGATTTAGTCCTTGCGGCGACGGATGCAGCCTGAGGTCTAGTTGCATATAGGAAGTATCGCTATGTCTGCGGGAGGGTCAGGTCAACCACTATTGTGCGTATGGGTCGGATGGTTCTCGATGTTACCGCTGTCTTGCCAGGTATAGAGGACGCAAGTAAAGCGAAGTGGTTGTATTATGTAGTGCTGGGCGTCTGGTTATTCTGCTGCGATTGCCATGCGTATATTCTCGCAGCGACCGGGTACGTGCGTCTGCATCCGTGCGTTCTTTGCTGAATCGGGCCCTGTGTCCGTTGCTAAGCCTAAGGACATTACTCCTCAGGCCACAGTTACTGCAGATTACATTTTCATTACTAGCCTCCATTTAAATTATTAATTGTAGAAGAAAAGAGACTCTTTAATGAAAATATATTAAAGGTAAAATTCCAGTTTATTGACAGAGGACATAAAATATTCACCACATATATAGCATTACCATCCACAAGAGAAACAATATCATATATTATAGATCAGGACCACAGTGACAAAGCAGGGAAGCAAAGTAATGTATGGCAGGTATTCATCTCCACTAGTACTTGTAGGATGTTAAGGAGGGTATGACATTCACAGGGCGGTAGACAGCATGCTGGAAGTTCTCTGAAGCTGCTTGTAGCAACAGCAGGCCACTTGATGGGTCTTTCCGGCATCGTGCCATGGCCTCTTTATAGTTCACCTTCTCTTTAGTGAGAGGATCAATCAGATTCTTTTCATATTCTGCCTCATCCTGGATCTGGGCAGCCAGTTCTTTGCTTACCATACCTTGCTCTATTGCCTCTGACAATTGAATTCTCCCTGTCTTTTTAGTATCAATCAAGCCCCCTGTGAGATGCTGGACCACTAAGTATGGCATGGCTGTCTCTTTGGACATTAGTCCCTTCTGTACAGCCTCCCCTACTGACAGACGTTTCTTGGTTACTGGGTCCTCAACACCTGTAAACGCTTTCTGTGCATTAAATAGGTTTTGTGGGTTGCTGCTATCTATCAGCCCCCTATCTATTGCTTTAGTAACTGAATACCTATCTTTGGTGATGATGTCAATTATACCACCAGTAGCTGCCTGTGCCTCCAGAAGCTTCTGACCTGTAGCAGGATCTAATAATTTTCTTGTCACTCCACTTCTGACTGTGCACTTGCTATCAATTGTGGTGTCATAGACACCAGCAATGGGGAAGCTATCATCATGGAATACTTTTGGTGCACTTTGTGTGAAGAAGCTGCGGGTTTGGGATTGGTTGGAAGGGGAGGTCACTGGAGACCTGGATCCAATTATGGATCCAATGGACATTGATTGGGGTTTGTTCTCTCCAGCCACAAGAAGGGCAAACTCTGAAATTGGAAGTTTGCCATCTCTGTATAATTGAAGTTCCTCTTTGGTGATTTTCTTTGATCTTAGAGCATCTTCAATGGAATATTGTTTTCCACTTTTCTTATCTAATAGGACAGAAATTTCACCGCTAGAACCCATTGTGGAAACTTCTTCCCAGTCACACTCTAATTCTTGCAGTTGAATGTATTGATGTCGGTCTATGATACCTCTTTTGTATGCCTCATACGGTGACATTTCCTTCCCAGTATCCGGATCCAGGATAGATATTTTTGTGGAGACATTTGTCTCCCTCATTTGTGTCTCTTGATTGCGTTCTTCGCGATTGACACGAGACTGCAAATCCCTAATGTTCCTTTCTTTTTCATAAATGCAGTCTTTCTCTTTAAGGATTTTGGATTCCAAAAGAGACAGTTCATGTCCTAACTGCATTTTCTTCTGGCGCTCATTCTCTGCCTTTTGTGTGAGAAGTTCTGATTCTTTAATCAAAAACACACTTTTTTGCTGTTGTTGTCTCCTCAGTTCCAGTAATTCATGTTCTATGGCTGACTTTTCCTGTTGTGCCTGTGCTCTGGATTTCTGAAGGTCAGCTTCTTCTTTTGACCATGTCCTTTTCATTGCATCCACTCTCTCAATTTTTTCTTTGAGTCTTCTAGTCTCATCTTGAATGTCCTGCCTGATGTTACGCTCCTTATTACACAGCTCACGTAGTCTGGCTCTCTCACTTTCTTGTACCTTATCCTTCTCCACTCTAATAACTTCTTTGTAGATTGTTTTTTCCAAAGACTTCTCCCTTCCTAAGATATCTATCTTCACCTGCAGATTTTTGCACTCTCTTTCGATGTTCAGGATCTGTGTCTTTTCATTATTTAGGTCACTGCGCAGGGAATTAGCTGAACTTTCTAATATTGGGTCCTTTTCCACTTTTACCACTTCCTCCATTACAATTTTCTCTTGAACTGGTGCAGGGCTTTCCTCAATTTCCTTGATTCTGCGAGTGATTTGTCGCAACTCTTTTTCTGCAGCTAATTTCTTGTCTCTCTCCTCCTGAAAATTCAGCAGCTTTTGTTTCTCTTCCACCAGACTACGTAATTGCTGCACCTCACGCTCCAAGCGACGCCTGTTGCCAACCTCTTCATCTAATGTCCTGCTCAATCTATAGTGTTCTTCTGCTACTTTGGGGTCTTTCTGAACATGCACCACCTCTTGAACCACTACCCTCTCTTCTGGTTTCCTTCGCTCTAGCAACATGTACTTGCTTTGTAAGTCATACACTAGTTCTTCCACTTCCCTTCTTCTCTGAGATTCATCACGTACTTCTTGACGCAGACGCTCTCCTTCTCTTATCAATACTGGGTCATTTTCATACTTAACAACCTCTTTGTTCACTGTCTTTGTTTCCACCTTAGACCTCTCCTTTTTCCAATCATCTCTCTCCGTGGATAGCTTGGATTTTTGTTCCAGATACCTGTTGTTAGTTGACTCTAGATCTTTAAGTTGCCCTCTCAATCTATCAATTTCTTTCATCAGTTCTGGGCTCTTCTCAAGCTTCACAACTTCTTGGACAATTTCCTTATACTCTACTACAGGCTTTTGTGATTTCAACATAAACACTGTATTTTGAGTTGTGTCCAATTCTTTTTCATGGAGAGATTTTTTAGAGTTGATTTCCTGCAGAGCAGCTCTCAACCGAGCAATCTCATTTTTGGTTTCTGGCTGCACAACAAACACTTCATTGACCCTTTCCTTAATCTCTACCTTGGGTTTCTGCTTCTCTACCACCATATACTTGGATTGCAACTCTGTTAACTCCCGAGTCAGAGGCACTCTTTTATTTGTTTCTTCTTCTATTAATGATTTGAGCCTAGCTGCTTCCTTCAAGATTTCTGGATCTTGCTCTACCTTCTTTACTTCCTTTACAATGATCTTAGGCTCAACTGAATCAATCAGTTTCTCCAGTTCTTCTGTCCTATTCCTCAGCTTAACAATATTTTCTTGAAGAGACTGTCTGCGGAATGTTTCATCATCAATCTTTAGCTGCAAAGCTCGTGTCGCCTTCAACATCTCTGGGTCCCTCTCAACCTTCACTACTTCCTTCAGTACAACTTTTTCTTTCACATTGGGTTGTTTCTGCTCAAGTACCATTACTTCCATTTTCAAGCGCTCTAACTCCGATGAAATTGAGTTGTTCTCATCCTTAAGATGTTTTATCTCTTGTCTCAGGGATTGAGTTTGAGAATCCAGATTAGGATCTCTTTCTATCTCTGTGACTTCTTTGGTCAACAGCTGTGGTTTGATACTCTTCCTCTGGTTTTCCAAAGTCACCAACTTCTTGCTCACCACCTCTATTTCAGATTGTGTATTTTGTCTTTGCTGGTAGGTGTTATCTGCTTGGCTCTTCAGACTTCCTAATTCACTCTCCAGTCTGGGATCTCTGTAGTACTCTACCATTTCCTTCTCCTCCAGTCTCTCCACTGGTCTCTGTGTCTTCAGCAGAAGTAACTTTTTCCTATTGTCCTCCAGTGTCTGTTGTACCTGGGCCACCTTCCTTTTTTCCTCCTCCAACTTTTGTGACAGGTTCTCTGACTCTTTAGCTGTTCTCATCGCATTCTCTGAGCGCAGGTTGTGCTGCACTGTCAAGCTGACTCCATCCTGAGTATCTGACTGAAAAAACACAAATTTAGTACAAACCATCTGAAGAAAAAATCAATATACTGAAGAAAAACAATAGAAGCTTATGCAAGCTTTTCTTTACATGTTAGGGAGACATCTGTCAACTTGCTGATTTATTCAATACCATATATTTTCCATAAGATCCCTAGGTTTCTCCATGAGGAATTGGTGTGAAATACCGCCGGTGGCAGCCCGACATGAGCAGAGTTCCAAGCAGCGGAAGCCCGACAGCGCTGGAAATCCCGATCGTGGATAGGTGAGTATCTATTAACCTAACCTAACCCTAACCCTCCTTAGGGGTGCCTAACCCTAACTTCCCCCCCAAGTTCCTAACCCTAATCCCCCCTCTAAGTGCCTAACCCTAACCACCCCCTTCCCCGCTGCCTAAACCTAAGTCCCCCGGGGAGGTGCCTAACCCTCCCTCCCCCTAGCCTAACCCTAACCCTCCCGGGGGGGTGCCTAACCCTGTCCCCCCTGGGAGCCCTAAACCTAACCCCCCCCCCCCGCGCGGCTGTCCGCTCGCGGCGCCCGGCATCCCTACGATCGGGATGCCGGGCGCCGGTCTCCCGGCGTCGGGGAAATGCGGGCCTCTACATTTAGACGCCCGGCATTTCACCCTTGCCGGGATGTGACAGTCGGGAAGCCGGCTGCCGGTATTTAGGCTTCCCGATTGCATACCCTCCAGGACGTCTTACATTGAAGTATTGGATTATTGAAGCACCGTTGAAACAATTGTGGTCAAAAAAATTCCTCATCCAGAAAGGAAATGGTCAGGCTAAACAATAATAGTTAGTTACATTGGCAAGTGGTTATTTATTGACAGTTAGTAATGGATTGCCTAGTTGTGAAGTTTATGTGAATGAAAACCTATGATGTGTCAACATCAGCCTGACTAAAAAGAATGCAAAATGGTATATAACTAATTGTCTACAAGACCACAGATGAAACTGCAGAGGGTTATATGTAGATTACTTGTTTATGATGCTAGTTCAGTGTATTTTACAAAATAATTTTACACTAAAAAGGGCCTTGGTTGTAACAAAAATGTAATTTGAAGAGCCACAGTCTCTTTAATTTGATGGTCTCACACCAACTTTTTTTTTTTTTTAAAGAGATGATGGCCTCACGACAGGCCCTAAAAGAAAAATTGTTGAATAGACTTTGGTTTGTGTTAAACAATGAATCCAAATATAGAATGCAGATTGCTACATAAACAATTGACCTGTGGGTCCTCAAGGTTCAAATTGGACCCTTGAGCTTACTTGAACCTCCATGTTGTTAAACTTTTTATAGTGGAGGGTCAACGTTTATGCTACTGGAAATGTTGATACATACAAACTTAATGTTATATTACCTTGTCCAGGACTTTCTTGGCAAACTCCATTTGGTTCATCTGCTGCTTACTCTCCACTGCTGCCTCTGTGTAGCGCTTCACCAAATCCTTTTCCTATTAAAGCAAATCATATGTTCAGCTTTTGTGCTAAACTAGTACTGAAGTACTCAAGTTAGAGGCACTGCAACATACCTGGTTTTCAATGTTTTCCTGCAGTGTGGTGACCCTGGGCTTCTTCGGAGCAGCAGAGACGACAGAGGCATCCAGAGTAGAGCAGTATCGGTCAGCCTGAGTCTCGTATTCCTTTGTGAAAAAACAAGGTTTATATAACATTATGAAGGGGACAAGACAGAACATATTACTAAAATGGTGCAGTATCCAGTGTCGGACTGGGGCATGAAGGGCCCACCGGGGGAATGCAGTGATAGGGGCCCATACTCATGGGTATGGCCAGCCTCCACAGAGGCTTGGCTAATCATTAGAGATTTCATGGACTTTTAAAAATATTTATAAATACTGCTAGTGCATGCATGACAATGTACTAGATTAATAAAAGCAATGCATTGTAGAAAATACACTATAGTCCTGTGCAGTATAATGTAACATATGTATAATGTATTTTTCAAGTGTACAGTCTTTAACCTGATCCCTAGAGGACAGGGTGGGCCTCAGGCAGTGTGGCCCACCTGGGGTTTCCCCTGTACCCCTGTGGGCCAGTCCGATCTTGGCAGTATCAACATTATTTCCTTTCAAAAGGTTTGTTTATTGTACACTGTAGTCTCCACACTATACTGGGGCAGGATTTGTGTATATAGTGCAATACTTGTATGTGACATTGTTTGCTCCAGTCTTAGTTTCTATTGTACTATATCTACTACATTTGCAATCCCCCACTCTGGAATCTCTTGCTTGTCTCTGATCTATGCACACTCTCACACAGGGGTATTTTCAAAACACGACTGTTTGTCTAGGCACTATTTAAAGTTATGTACTTGGCAGTATGCAGAAGCAAATGAGTAAACCTACATTTAGAGAATTGGTCAAATCCTTGGAAAGCTTCACTATCGAATTCTTCTCTGGCTCCTTCCTTTGGATCTCCTCCACCAGCCTCTGAAATGACATTGTCCATTGACTTTCAACATAAAAAAAACTAGATCCATGTTTGTATAAATGTTTCTGCACAGATCCACATTATCATTTATTATGTGATGGAGGAGAATTTTACATAGCTTTCCGTTTTCTTGTGTTTTTATCCAACATCTGCCATTTAGCAATTATAATCCCAACACCCTGTCACTTGCTGTACGCAATATGTCTGTGAATGATGTCGTTCACAGACATATCACTGGTACACACTGGCCGACAGGCACACGATATATTGACCGGTCAATTGATTAGCCAATATAAGTCTTATCTTACCTAATAAATTACTAGTAGCATATAATACTTAGTGGGGTTGATACTGAGTTTGGACACGCACGCTTCATTAATTTTCTTTATCTATATAGCACCTTTTTTCACAATATGACTCAAAGCACTTTACATATTCCAGTGGGCGAGGCAGCCATCTTGTACAGACTCAGGGCCTGATTCACTACGGATCGTAATTCTGCTTATACGCATGCATCGCAGTTGCTAAAATCAGCAGCGCCGCTATTTAAAAGTTTGCATTCACATTGCGATCGCATCCTAACATAAGGACGCCCCCATCCCCTTACTCACATTCGTATACTAGGGGAACATAGCAAAACCATCGGTAACATCGGACCCATATGCACACTTGCACAAGCCCTGACCTTACTCAGAAATTGCTACCAGCCACGCACGCTATCAGTGCTTTGGCTGCTTATAGCCACGCAATGGATAATTTATGCACGCCCCTGCAATGGTGTTGAAACGCACTGGCACGCCTGCGTTCGCCTGACCCCCCCCGTCACCACCCACAAACAGCACTTCCTCTGACAGGGTCTGCATAGCCTCAGCAGTCGCCGTTCCCATAGCAATTGCTAGTTTGCACACTGCGATGCATGCGCAGAGCACAAACATCAACTGCGTGCGTATTAGCATCTGCGTTCCTTGCTGAATCAGGCCCTCAGTTGCTGTTCTATGTAATCATGCACATCAGTCCCTGGCACATTGGAGCTTACAGTCTAAATTATCTACCACACATATACACACACCTTAGTGTCCATTTAACCTACATTATATATTTGTACTGTGGAACAAACCAGAGCTCCCGCAGCAAACATGCTAGCACATACTAGCTCCCTACAGATAGCACCATAGTTAGAATCAAAACCAGTACTCACACAGCAATGCTAACCACTGTACTAACAACCATGCCTTTACTGAATAACTGCAATTTTATGCAATGGCAAAGTTTCAAAAACGATACGTTGCGTGCAGGTTTACATCACGCATACATCCAATACACTTACATCCATTTTTTTTTTAAACGTTTAATAGCAGAATCACATACACTATAAGGTTTGAATATAATTTCTAAGAAAAAACTTAAATACAGCAGGTATATCTCTCCGTGACATGTATGACAAAAATAAAAAATCTTGCTAAAATAAGCTCACAAAACCATATAAAATAGGCACAAGCCATGAAAAATGCACTTGTCCGCTTCAGAGGTGAATTGGCAATCATAAGTGCTTATCTAGTGATGGTGACCGAAATTCTCTCCAGCATCCTCAGGCCCCCACAAATGATACAGGAGAATGTGTGTCTCTGTGCCAGTCTGCATCTGTTCACAATTATGCAGGCTCATCCTTATTGTGCTTGTCGTTCATTAAACAGCCCTTTCATCCACCGTCCCTTCTCTCCTGTCATAAGTGAGTGCAACTTTCAGATTCATGCAAATTAATGCATGAAAGAACTAATTTGTGCAAGTTTAACTCAGTTTCAACCCCAGTATGTTTAGCTATTAATTTTTATGGAGAATTAAAAACAGTTTTTCACTTTGTAGCTTATTACCTTTCCAGACCTGTTTATTATTAGCAGTTATTTATATCGTACACATATTCCGCAGTGCCTTTATAGAGATTATTTGGCCATTCACATTAGTCCCTGCACCAATGGAGCTTAAATCTATGGACCTTAATTCAGTGCACTGCTGAATGCAGATTCCCAATGGTCAGGAATCTGCGCATGTGCCAGACCCTTACTGTACATGTGCAGTACGGGTCTGCGATGTTGGATGGAGTTCGCCAGAAGACTGTCAGTGATTGACAATATGCTGCCGTTTCGGGGCAGGCAGCGGCGGAGGCGGCCTCCATTTCCCAAAACAGAGGTGTGATGCCGTCGTTAGGGGGGAATGGAGAGGCCAGGATTTCCGTCAGCTGACAGAGATTTCAAGGGCTCTTGTGAGCATCTGCGATGGCCAGCTTGGTCACTCATCCAGCCTGTGGACACACAGATGGTCCAAGAACGCAGCTCGGATCAGTAATGCTTGCAGAAGACATGACGCCTCCTGCTGCAGTACTATATTACAGCTATCGTAGCTGCTTACGTTAGCAGCTGCGATAGCAACTCCGTCTGAAGCTGAATCACCCCCTATATTCCTTATCATGTGTACACACAAACACTAGGGTTAATTTTTTTTTTTATCCAGAATTCAATTCATCTGCCAGTGTTTTTTGATTGTGGGAGGAAACCAACGCAAACACAGAGAAAAAATACAAACTACACACAGGGCTTTGGTGGGAATCAAACCCAAGGCCTCAGTGCTGTGAGGCAGTGGTGCTAACTATTACATCAACTCTGCTGCCTACCTTCTGGCTTTGTAGTTTGTAGTTGACCTGACTAGGACTATCTGATGATGTGATCTGGTTGCGTGGGAGGCCTTTCAGCCAGGAGTCCAGACCATCACTGGAGGATTTAAACTGCTGGTATGGCAAGCTGGTGTCTCTGAGCATCTTTTCTCTGCAAGGAAAGAAGGAAAGGGCATACGGTTGTAAGTATATTGTACTTTATCAAAGGTTTGTTTAGGATGATTCAGGTCTATGTTAATAGATGGTAAGGTGGTCTAGATAGTACAACCTGCTTTTTCTGTTCTGTGTTATCTCTCATTTTCTTACCTTTGGTCCAGTTGGTCAGCAACAGCATGGTATCTATCATTGAGTCTTTGAACCTGGATACGCTGACGTGGTAGGTCAGGACTGTGCTCATTCGTGTTGTTCTGTAGGGAGCTGCATGACAATTCTGTGTCTTTTAAGCTCCTGTTTAACTTCAAAAGATTATCCTGTTTCTGCACCAAGTCTCTCTTCATTTTCTGATAAAGACCAAAAAAGTAGAACATTCAAAAACAAGTTCAAGTCTGAGAAATGAGACAAAAAGTTGTGCCTTTTAACACTCTAATATGCTTGTTGTGATAACTTTTTATATTTGAAAGGTTTTTAGATGGGTTAATTTGCCCACATACTGTAGCATCACTGATAATGAACCATGTTGAGGAAGCTCAGAAATACTCTAAAGTTTGTTCCAAGTTATGGTGCGTACACACGGGATGATTTTTTGAACGATTTGTCGCTAACGAAAAATCGTTCAGTTTCTGAGGTATAACAAAGAACGAAAACTACAAATGCACGCTCCCATTTGTAGTTTTCGTTCATTGTCCGAACTTCCCGTCCAACCTGACAATAATGTCAGGTTGAACATGTTCGGGGATGAGGGAGGGGGCCGGCACTGAACAAAATCGTTACGGATTTTGTTCAGTGTTGTGCTCAGTGTTGTTAACAACACTGAGCACACCCCTGCCGGGGACACACATGACTATTTTTGTTCGGGGAGAATATCAGCCCGTGTGTACGCACCTTTAGACACATGCTAAAAAATTCTGCCATAACAGTGCACGTGGAGGATAGGATTGTGTAGAGATGCCCACTACCGCTTTATCACATTCGTAAGACCTTGCAATCCTGCGTATACATTGGTAACATCGAGTAACATCAGACCCTCACGCAGAATTACAGCAGTCTGACCTGTCTCAGAAATTGCAACTCTCATTGCACGTAGTGAGTACTCAAGTTGCGTATGCCATCACAGTGGCTAATTTATGCACGCCCAGGAAACGGCGTTTAAACGGACAGGCACGCCTGCGTTTCTCCAATCACTCCCCCGTCACCACCCCCAAACACTGACATCCCGTCACTCACTCTGCGATGGTTTTGTATATGCGTACGTGATCGCAGTGCAATACTGGCCTGCGCATGCGCAGTACATATCATTGGCCGATCTGCGTACACTGTTGCAATTTGCAATCCATGCTGAATCAGGCCCAAAGCGCTAATGTCATCTCCATTGAACTAAACTAAGACCACCACTCATCATACACAATTATTCCAATTTGAGGTGCCTTGATTATTTGTCTATGATGTCTTACCTGAATGTCACTTGAATGCTCCTGGATGCTATTGGCTGAAGAAGGAATAGCCCTATCCTGTGCCAGGTAAGTCTCAAAGACCCGGATTGTGTCCTCTGTATTGTTAATCTGGTTTTCCAAATTGAGTGATGCTTTAGCTCTGTAGGAGGGCAATATAAACATACATTATTATTGGTAAAGTATAATGCTGCCCACACTGCACCACACTTTGAAACATACAATTAGCTAGATAATAATCCAATCAAAATTAATTTATGATTGTAAATCCGATCAACGGATGACCCATGTTGCACTGTGTACGCAGCAATCTGGCGACGGCAAAACCAGGCTCAGTGCTGATCTGACTGATCAGAGAGCAAGCTCAGATGGTTCTGTCTAGTTTTGGCATCCACATTGGTCACCAAATTACAAAGCAATTCCATCAATGACCTGTGTGTATTAGTTATAGTGATTGCTTGTTTGGGGCAAAATGACATAATAGTTCCATGGCATTAGTTTATATTGGGCAGAACAGTGTGATTTGTTGAACCACAATAATTAAAGCATAAACAAGATACCTTGCAAGCTGGCATATGACAGGTCCATAATAATAGTATAACATACATTCTGAACATGCAGGGTCTGATGCAGAGGTGGACACAGCCACGTCTTAATGCTGATGTTGCGACCTGATTTTCAAACAACTGAGACGCCCACTTGCAGCATCTTAAGCCAGTGCATTTCCGTCACTGTGTGCCTTTAGATGCATCATCAGTCGCACCATGAAAACTTGCACCAGCTCTATGGCAGGTGCAGTTCCTCTGCCCGAATATGGCCTTCTGTATAAGCGGCTGTGAACTTTGAACATAGCCAGCGACACGTGCGCATCGGCTTTGTGTCACCTCATAGGAACCGCCATTAAAATTCTCAGACCGGGTGTCCAATTATGTGCTGCGTCTCTGTGCGCAGACAATTGGGACGCATGCGCTGTGCAACTCACGCATACTTAAAACATCCGTTTGCGTGCAACATCGACATTACGTCCACCTCTGGATCAGGCCCACAGACTCAAACTGCTACGTACTCCTCTCCATAGAGCGATGACAGGGCCTTCACGTTGCTATACTTGAGGTTGACATTTGTCAGTGTGGTGGGGAGCTGGGCAGCTGTTGGACCTGTTGGTTTCTTTGCTAGGAAGTTTTCACACTCCCTCTTAGCAGCATCCCGTTCTGATGCAATGCTCTGCAGGCGCTGGTCAGTCCTCTGAGAAATAGAAAGGTTGTCTTTTTTTATGTTTTGTTGGATTTCAGGCTGAAGTACATACATCTTACACTTCGCTATTGTTATACATATGATATATTCATGTTACAAATGCAATAAATGAAATCTATTGGGGGAAATAAGAGTTTTAAACCATTTATCTTATTTTGCAATTTCAGTTTTGCATCTCCACAAATTGTCATATAAATGTTGTCTATTCAGTGGCGGAACTCCCGGAGACAATGGAGTCATTTGCCGCCGGGCGCCAGCCCTGAAGGGGGCACCTGGCTCCATTGTCCCTCAGCCGTTCCGGGCACTGCATGGAGAAGGAGCGCCGCTGATCGGCGCTCCACCTCCAGTGGCATAACTACGAGCGGGGTGCGACCACCCCGTGCACCCTCCATTTGCCGGGCGCCCGCTCCTTGTTTCCTTCCGGCGCCCGGCGGCAGCCGGAGCTCACTCCTGAGCTCTGGCTTCCGGGCCCCGCAATGCACTATGGGAGTGACGTCCTGATGTCACTCCCATAGTTCCGTGGAGCGGGCGCCGGGGCGGACGGCAGCAGCCCTGGAACGGGGATTAAGGTAAGTATTTTGGTTTTAGTTTTTTTTGTGTGTGTGCACGCGCACGGGGGGTGCTCACTACTGGGGGCATTATGGTTGTCACTACAGAGGGCTTACTATTGGGGGCATTACTGGGGTCACTACAGGGGGCTTACTACTGGGGGCATTACTTGGGTCACAACAGGGGGCTTACTACTGGGAGGAAACGGGGCCACTACTGGGGGTTACAGGGGGCATTACTGGGGTCACTACAGGGGGCTTACTACTGGGGGCATTACTGGGGTCACTACAGGGGGCTTACTACTGGGGTCACTTCGGGGGCTTACTACTGGGGGCATTACAGGGGACTTACTACTGGGGTCATTACAGGGGGCTTACTACTGGGGCACTACAGGGGGCTTACTACTGAGGGCATTACAGGGGGCTTACTACTGAGGACATTACAGGGGGCACACTACTGGGGTCACTACAGGGGGCATTACAGGGGGGCTTACAACTGGGGGCACTATTGGGAGCACTACAACTGGGAGCACTACAGGGGCCTTACTACAGGGGGCACTTCAAGGGGCATTACTACTGGGGCACTGCAGGGAGCATTACTACTGGGGGCACTACAAGGGCATTACAACTGGGGGCACTGCATAGGGGGACCTCTACAGAGGGCACTGCCCAGGGGGACCACTACTGGGGGAATTGCATAGGGGGCCGGCGGCAGCTGGGGCTGGCATAGGTGCTGGGGGGTGGTTAATTTTAATTTGGGGGGGGGGGGGCACCAACATTTATCTTGCCTCCGGGCACCTGGGATGAAGTTACGCCACTGTGTCTATTGCTTACTTAAAATAATAAAAAAACATTTTGCGTTTTTCCCTATACATTTCCACTCACCTCCTGTTCCTTTAGCCTCCCAATTAGATCCTGGCTCGGTGAAGATCGGCTAACAGGTGACCGCACCCTAGTCAGTATCTCCTGCTCGGTGTCTTGCAAGTCTCCATAGATTTTGTTTAGCTTGTTAAGTGCCTGTGTCCCCTGAGGGTCTTCACTTGGAACACTTGATGTCCGGGCTGGCGGTATTGGGGCACCACCCACTGGAGCTGTCCAGATATTGTAAATATATGGGCATCACACATTGATTTCACAATGACAAATGCTATTACAAAAGCAATGGTGCTGCCAGAACTTAAGAACAATTTGAACTGTCCACCTATCTACTTCTATACGTCATATGAAAACGATTGCCACATTTCCTCAATACCATAAATGGACCATAAAAGCGAAATGATTTCAACAGTATTATTAAGATAAGTCTAGGAGTTATGACGGGATTCTTACCCATCTGACTGGGTTTATTGGGCTCACGGCTGCTTGACTTCAAAGCATTTTGCACTGCAGCTTTTTTCTTCTTTACATCATTCAACTCCATATCCAACCTGAGAAAAAGTGTCATAAGGAACATAATAAATACATGTTTAGCAGAGAATAGTGCATTATAAAAAAAAACCTGTAGTTGGGGTCATATATTGAATCTGGACAATAATTCAGCTGCCATTATATGACCCAGAAAGAAAAGCATAAATCAGACTTCGCTGTAAAGGCGCGTATCCACTTGTCGAGAAAAATGAGCGATTGAACGATTACGACATCGTTATCGTTCAATCGCTCATTAATCGTGCATAAAAATGACGGTAACGACCAGCGATGCACATTCCCGCACATTCGGCATCGCTTATTGCCCGAACAGGGCGGTCAACCTGACGATATTGTCAGGTTAAGCATGTTCGGGGATGAGGAAGGGTGCTTGCACTGAACTACATATCATTCAGTGGGGGCACTGCACAGTATAATGAACTTTAACGATATTGTTCAGTCCTTCATTGTCGGTAAGTGGATACGAGCCTTAAGTCAGACAACTCACCTCTTCACCAATTCAGTAGATTCCTTGTCTGGGGGAGGAATCACAAAACAGGCAGCTGGAGCATCCTTGGTCTTCCCATCTCCAGGACTCTGTATGGCCCAGCTCTCCCGCTTGCTGTTATCTTTCAGTTTGCAGACCTCCCCTTTGTTCAGCTGGACCTGAATGGCGAGAGTGCTTATTAGTTTCCGTATGGAAGATTGATGCAAGATCCCTCAATTCTCCATTCTTAATTCTTTTCACTCTGCATCCCAAGCTGTGAACCATTTCTGACCCACTTCATAATTGCTAGGTATCTATAGGTCTCTTCCTAATATTCTCTGTTAGTCCCACCTCTACCCTTTCTTTCTAATCTTGTTTTTCTTCTATAAATTGCTACTATGATCCCCAAAACATTGGACTACACAATCTTACATCTCCTGAATCCCAGTCACAGATAGCTTCCATGTCAATGGCCTCCTTCGGTTTTATCCTCCTCTGTTTGATGGGAACAATGCCCGGTGCACTTTGTTTGAGTTCGGATAAGGTCTTCTCGGCCTGGACCAGCTGCTTGTCCTCCTTATCCAGCCCCAGCAATAGCTCAGACACTACCCCGGGAGTCTGTGTTGCCGGCTTGCTGTATTTGGTGTCAAGGTTCTTGTTTACATTTTTTATGGTTTGGTCCACAGAGTCTAAATCATCATGGAACTAGAGAGGACGGTAACATTATTTATTATTTGTATTTACAAATTAACATGTTATGCAGTACTACAAATTACCGACATGTTGGTTCCAATCACAGACCATTAATGTGTCCATGATGTGGAATTTGTTTGCATACTCACAAAATCTCACATATCTTTTTTTTCTTTTTCTTTTTTTTACACTATTATGTTTAATATCATACTGTATATGTCTAGTTTCATTAAGCCTAGCTGACAGTTAAGTACGGTATCACCACCGATGTATAGAAGGTCAATCAATAATGAAAATCATTGCTCTTGACACAGAAAGTATATAAAGCTAGAACAGGGGAACACACTGTATAACCTAAAGGACCAGAGGTGTAAAGTCATAGGAAAAACACTTTGTGGAGAAAGTCATGATAAACTAGATTCCATCTGTATCACCACATATATACAGTATGTGTGTATATGTATTTACATAGAAATACTAGACACTGTCACCCTCACCTTCTTGTAGTCTTCTGCATTCTTCAGATGGTTCTCCTGACAGATGCACAAGTTTAGAAAGTTCTGCCACTCTCCTTTCAGAGCCTCATCGTGAGCCTAAGACACACACGTGTACATGTATTATGACTCCATATTACATTGTAAGAAGCATGGGAAGATGCTTATACACAGGAGACTTCCAGGCTATATGAAGATTAGTCAGTCCATACAAGTCACCCAATATCTAATTTCAAGTTTGAAATGCAGTAAAACCGATATATTATAAGTTCCATTTATTATTGTAATAAAATATAATTATAATAGCAGATGTAAGGCATGATAATGGATAGTATTTCTGATTTTAAATTAATATGTGCAGTGTGTTCAGCTGTTAAAAATACTGAACAATAAAAGTACTTTCTGAATTAAAAAGTGCAAAACTGCAGTGCAAATGTTTGTGCACATAGATCTGTGGACCAATATGACCATGGGCTATATTCACGAAGCGGGGGCTTTTGTAAGCAACTTTTGTAAGTATAAAGCAGCACAAACATTCAGTGTAATACACGCACCAACCTGCAAATCTAGGCACAGATTGCTTTATGTGGGTGTTATAAAGACAGTAAAGAGGTTATAAACGTTTTGTGGCTCATAAATGATCCTTATATGGTACCGTATTATGCTATAGAATAACATTTAAGTTTAGAATCCAATTTGCAGAACATAATTTCTTTTTGACATCATTTATTGGTGGTACATTTATAAATATTTCATGGGTTTCTTTCAATAGCAACCAATCAGGTTCAAACCGAAACTGGTTGCAACTCTGCAGTTTTTAAATACTTATTTTTGTTTTTATCTATATATTTCAATGTTGCCATGCAGTATTATTTGTAACTTGTGTGTTATGTTTTTATTGAATGCTTCTGTCATGGTCAGCTTGCTGTTATTTTTGTTTTTACATTTACTGCTACAGTTGCTTAAAAAACAACTTTGAATATTAGATCAAAACAGTTTACTAAAAATAAAGCTTAGAGACAACAGTCTTCAATTGGACCTTGTATAAATATATTTTATATACCAAACTAATAATGTGTTAGACTCTAGCGCTACCAAAAGAAGATAGTGAGTCAGTGTGGAATTAACCCCAACAGCACTGACATGTTTCATAGTATGTCCTCCTTACTTAAGACTTAAGGATTGCGGGAATACTGAAGAGACTGAAGCGAAACATTTTAATATTTAATACTTTAAGGGCCTGATTCAGAGTTGTATGGTATTGCACAGCTGCGCAATACCATACAACTAATATGACAATGCGTAGGCGTCTGGTGTACATAGAAGTCTCCTGATCGCATTGCAGATCCGAGTGCTGTGTCCTAAGACGCAGCATCAGATCTTCTGTGAGGCCATCGGCAATCTGAGTAACCCTGAGGTTACTCAGATTGCCCCTCGCAGTAACGTAGCCGAGGCCAGGAAGGCTGCATCGGAAGGCACAGACCCTGCCCTCGGCACTCTCAGAAAACGGGACAACACGCCCCCACTTTCTGGAATGGAGTCTGGTCCCGCCCACTCCCTGCCCCCTAACGGCCACAGCCTCTCATGCAGGCTGCCGCTTGGGTGAGCTACAAGCAATCTAGCAGAAGGAGACCTGCACATGAGCAGTACAGATCCTGAGCAGGTCTCTCACAATCGGTGTTGTACGCAAACTTTCGGGTTTGAGTATAACACTGAATCAGGCCCATATGTGAGCTATAACAACATCTCCCTCATTACCAATTATAATTTTGCATTTCTTTTTCCTTTTTCTTATCTGTCATGTAAAAAATTGGATCCATATGGAATAATTATGTAGAGTTTATAACCTATATATTTAAGATTCATAGTCATGTTTTGGTTGCACTAGTGTCTATCTGTATTTGAGGTGTGGTGCCAACTTGGTTTTAGACCAACCAATTGGAAGTGCAGGTTACAGATTGATTTATTGTATTAATATTTTTTATGCCAGTCATACCATTTTGTGCATAATATTTTGTGCTAGTGATAAGCCATGTACTGCATGTAAACTAGAGAAGCGTGCAGTAAATTACCTGGATGCAGCTGGCAGCTGGGTGCTTGAGTTCTATCATTCTGTCTCCATCATCCAGCAACTCATTCACCGTCTCTTCCTGGGTCAGCAGTTCCTCGGACTTAAAACGCTGCAGAGATAAGAGTTACGGTTCAATACTGCATCTTAAAAATAATCTTGATGTTGTTTTACCCACTCAGAAATCTGGAGTAAATAGTAAGACTAATAAAGGAAACACTGGCATTAGTGCATGTAGAAGAAGCACTGTGGGTTCACATGCATTGCGGGGTAGAAGTAACCCTTAATGATTGTAATTAGGGATGTGCAGGCTTGGATTAGTTCAGATTTTCTCCGCCAAAAAATCGGGTCTCAGAAAGAGGCAAAACGTCATCTTTCATGGACAAACATCATCCACAAAAGTCCATGAAAGATGACGTTTTTCCTCTTTCTGAGTGCCTATTTTTGGCGGGAAAAATCTGAATGTGGCGGGAAAATCCGGACTACTCCAAGCCTGCACATCCCTAATTGTAATGCCTGTTGTGTACCATCAGCACTCACTTTGTAATGTGGAGAAAATTATATTTGTGTAATATAGAAAAAGCAAGGACGGAATAACACAGTGATTTCCAATGAGTGTATACATTGATGCTTTACCAGACAACGGATTATACTGGACAGAGCTGTCGATGTATGATGAAACAATTTCAGGCTGCTCACCTCATATTGCCTGCGGGAGCCGGACAGATCAGGAATTTGATCGCTCCAGTCCCGTTTAAGGATCTTGTTCTGCTCTTCACTCAGGTATAGCAATTCCTTTGTGCATCCGTGCAGGTGGTTGTACAGACTGCCCAGGTGCCTGCCTCGCCATGCTGAGTCTTCCTGTGCTCAGGAATAATGCAAAGTTAGGGCAAGTTTATGAGTGCATTCTCCAATGATTTATAAAGTACAATTTTTGTCACCTAATAGCCCTGTATAGTGGGAGCTTTTGTTTGACTTTTGTGTGTCACAGTAGTCATTATACACTGGTATCATTATGCCATATTACCCTGTCTAGTGCACACTTTCACTTTTTAGGACTATAGAGTATTACTAATAGTTCCACACCCACCACCAGCTAAACTATTAGTAATACTGTATAGTTATAAAAATTTAAATTGTGCAGCAGACTTTAGCTGTCTTTGTTTTTACAAACAGCTGTGCTACAGTAAGGTAGTGCTGTTGCCATTGACTGAAGGCCTAGATTCCAGAGCTAGCAGTGACATCCTGGGAGGTGGCCTGTCTGTAGACAAACAATTCAGCCCTGACAACTCTAGCATTGTCAGCCAGTCTTTAGGCACACAGTGATATTCTAGGGATGTCTGCTAATTGAGCACTCTCATCCTCCCTCCCACAGCTTCACCCCTAACACTGACATTGAATCAGTGACCAGTGAGCTGTCATTAAAGTTCCTGGACTTAAGGTGCGTACACACTGGGCGATAAAGTGGACGGCTGAACGATATCGTTATCGTTCAGTCGTCCACTTTATCGTCCATTTTTAACCCCAAAAAGATGAACGATAACGACGATGCGCGTTCCCGCGGGTCGTTTGTCATCATCGTTCATCGGGCTGACATGCAGGCCAACCTGACGATCTTGTCAGGTTGCTGCATGTCAGGGAATGGGGGAGAGTGCCCGGCACTGAACGATATCGTTAATGATATCATTCAGCGGCTGTGCTCAATGTCATGAACGACATTGAGCACAGCCTGCCGGGGACAACACTACACGATATCGCTCAGGGAGCATATCGTGTAGTGTGTACGCACCTTTAGGCTGACCTGACATTGGACAGATAAGAGCTAGGAAGCGGGACCATTAGCAGCATGCGTCCCAACACTGGAAGCACATTTCTGTTATGAGAGGAGGCAAAAGTATCCATGAAAGGCTCAGCCATAAGTATGTGTTGTGATTACAAGTCTGTTTTACTTATGAATCAATAATATGTAAATCTGGCAGTCTGTATAAGCCAAATGGTATTTAACAGTCATGACTAATGTTTGTACGAATGGAGTGGATTTTAGTGTACATTTACATATAGATAACATAAGATTCATTATCATGTTTACTTATCAGTTCCCTTTGCCTGTGTCTGTATATCAATAACTTACCTGTAGACTGCGATATTGGTTCTTAATGGCAGCATTTTCCTGTTACATCAATAAAAGTATATGTTAGTTATGGAAAATAACAGGCAAAATAATCTGACAAATTCATCTGAGATACTCAATTCAAGAGTTCACCAGTTACAAAATTGAAAATTGTATTGTTGGGATAGTTGCTCAAATACTTTCCTCCTCTGCAGCAGGATAGCATTTTTCATGCTAATTTGCCCATTGATGACTAATTCTGTATCAGAAAACCAAGAGATTTGAAAGTTGTCAATCATATTTGTGAATAAAGTTATGTATTTTCCAAACCTACATTCCGGGTTTTGATAATCAACAACTTAAAAATTGACGCTTGATAAATCAAGCTCTACAGCATGTCTAATCTGGAAAGCTATTGCAATGAAAATGGGCTTCAACAGGACATCCTTATATGACAGAGAAGAAGACATGGGTCGGAGGGCAGAGAGGGCCTTTCTATTGAGACTTTACAATTTAGAGGTAAATATATATATATATATATATATATATATATATGTATTTTATATAGATTCTTTATTGAAATTTTTACATATCAAATCAACTGGAACGTTTCCAGCAAAAATATTGTGGCCACAGTCATACAGAAACCAAGACAATAACATATTACTCGCTAAAAAGAAACAAATGTTACTACAATACCTACATTCAGAATAAGTAATAGAGCATCTTGCATTATAAACATATGTGAACCTTCAATTTCTTAAATGTATGTGACATCATAGTGAAAACACATAATAGAAAGAGGATGGAACAAAGGGAAAAAAGGGGGGACAGAGAGGTAAAAAAGGGGGATGCATGCTGAATAATATGGTTACAGACAGGGCGCCGAGTACTTACAAAATTAACGAAGTATCATGGCATAAATAATTAGATCACAAGTAGAGACACTACAGGAGGACATACAGCCTAGGTCTCATGGAATCAAATATTTATACAAGGGGGTGAGTTTAAAATCTAGCCAGCAAAACCACTGTGCAGTGAAATCAGGCTGTTTCCCTGGGGCCAAGTGAAATATGTCAGCCATGTACATGTAAAAATCTAACTTACGACACCAGCCCCAGACAGTGTGAGACTTTTTATATCTAGATAGAGGGAGGGTTGTATGAGATAGTAACCAAAAATCTGGGCTTTCAGGGGCAGGGAAACCAAAAATCTCTGATGCCAAGGCTATAGCCCCGGTCCAAAATGGTGTAATCAACGGGCAATCCCACCAAATTTGGAACATTGTACCTCTATCTTTCCTACATCTCCAGCAAAGAGGCGACACCCCTGGAGAATACTTCTGAATAGTAACTGTGCAGCGGGTACCACCTTGTTAGAACTTTGTATTGTGTTCTCTGGGCCCAAGTGAAATAGGTCATCCATGTACATATAAAGTCTAACCTACGGCACCAGTCCCAGACAGTAGGTGGTTGGGGGGATCTCCAATAAAGTGGAACTACTGCTCTGGCTGCATTGTTCATGAGTTTTAGAAGAGACTTTTTAGATCGAGATAGAGGGATGGTTGCATGAGATAATAACCAAAAATCTGGGCTTTCAGGGGCAGGGAAACCAAAAATCTCTGATGCCAAGGCTATAGCCCCGGTCCAAAATGGTGTAATCAACGGGCAATCCCACCAAATTTGGAACATTGTACCTCTATCTTTCCTACATCTCCAGCAAAGAGGCGACACCCCTGGAGAATACTTCTGAATAGTAACTGTGCAGCGGGTACCACCTTGTTAGAACTTTGTATTGTGTTCTCTGGGCCCAAGTGAAATAGGTCATCCATGTACATATAAAGTCTAACATACGGCACCAGTCCCAGACAGTAGGTGGTTGGGGGGATCTCCAATAAAGTGGAACTACTGCTCTGGCTGCATTGTTCATGAGTTTTAGAAGAGACTTTTTAGATCGAGATAGAGGGATGGTTGCATGAGATAATAACCAAAAATCAGGGCTTGCAGGGGCCAGGAAACCAAGAATCTCTGATGCCAAGGCTATAACCCCGGTCCAAAATGGTGTAATCAACGGGCAATCCCACCAAATATGGAACATTGTACCTCTATCTATCCTACATTTACAGCAAAGAGGCGACACCCCAGGAGAGTACTTCAGCGGTACCAGCTCGTTAGAACTTTGTATTGTGTTTCTATTTTTTTTTTTTTTACTTATTACCTGTGGGAGGTCACGGATGTCTGTTCCATACTCATCAATTTCTCTCTGCAAAATATTGTGTTCTGCAATCTGACGTTCCACATCTGCCAGACTAGGTCCATAATGAGCCACATCTATTTGTTTCTGCAAACAGCACAATACAGAGTAATACAATATGGCTATGCATGCTGTACACACTGCTGAGAAGTTGCTCTATAATTTACTGTCAATAATTCAAGTGTATACTGACAGTCTACACAAATTCCCACCCAGCATATACTGGATACTATTGTAAAAGTTCAAAATGTACCTTCTTGGTGTCTAGAATCTGCGGCCAATTGACTTTTGGTTCAGGGGGCACTATATTAAACTTCTCATAGACCTCTCTGTATTCTGCACATTCAGCACTTAAACGCTCATGCAGGTGGCGGATGCTGGGGACAAAAGGTAAAAAAGAGAAGACTCTGATATTTGCAGACAGCATGGGACCCACATAAATAATTGCTTTATACATGAGAGGCATTTCCCAGCCAGTGTCTCTTATCTCCCATTTGATTTTCTACAACCTTCTCCGTATTTATCAGTATTCTCTTTACCTGCATCACAACAGGTACATTTCTCTGTAGATGTTACTCTATAACAAATGTCTCACTCACTCCTTGTCTATCTCCACAGCCTGAGGGTGTCCATGTTTCTTTGCTTTGTCCACATCTAGGAAAAGGTCTTTTAGCAGAAGCTCAGATTCTTTCAGGCTCTTCGCGTTCTCCTGTTGATGCTCAAAAGTTTTCTTCAAAGTGTAGTTACCAGAATCCTACAAACAAAGAAGGGATAAAATATTGGGACTGGGATAGTAACTATGCTCAGAATTGTAGGGTGAGGGAGCTCACCAACATAACTCAATAAAGCCTCCAAGCCCCCTGGAACAGCTCATATATAAAGAATGACACAGGCAGTATTTTGCAATCCCATTAGGTTGACTGTGATTGGAGAGTTTAGGTAATTATGTGCCCACCTGCTTCAGTTTCTGGTGAGTCTCCAAGATATTCCTTTCCACCTGGTCAGCATTCTTCTGCATGCGGGAGATTAACAAAGCCAGTTCATTGGCAGACGCCCTGCAGGGGAAAGAGAGGTTGCAGTTAATATTAAACATATACAGAGCTGTGTATTAAATTGGCTCTATGTCTATCTAACATTGATCTTAATAGAAAAATATTTAGAACATATTCATTTTTTTATTTTGCATTATGGATTGCATAAATGAAAAGTTCCTACTGAGCAATCAGGTATGGTAGCTTTGGAAAACATTTCCATGTGTCTATGCCGGTGACGTGCGGTGAGGTAAATGGCTGGGGTGGCACTGCCTAGTATCAGAGCCAGATTTACACATACATATACAGTATGAACCAGAATCAGTATAATCCCGACAGCGGCAGCCCGGCAGAGGTGGAAATCCCGATCGTCTGAAGGTAAGTATAAACTAACCTAATTCTACCCCCTAACCCTCCTTTAGGGGTGCCTAACTCTAACCTCTCCCCCCAAATTCCTAACCCTACTCCCCCCTCTAAGTGCGTAAACCTAACCCCCCCCCTTCCCCGCCACCTAAACCTAAGTCCCCAGGGGGGTGCCTAACCCTAACCCCCCCTTCCCCTAGCCTAAACCTAACCTCCCGGGGGGGTGCCTAACCCTAAGTCCCCCCCGGGAGCCCCTAACCTAACTCTCCCGTACGCGCCCGGCTTACCTTCGATCGGTAAACCGTGTGTCGGGCTCCCGGCGTAGGTCTAATGACATGTGTCGGGATTTCGACGCCTGTCATCAGACACTTGCCGGGATTAGACAGTCCGTCGGCTTCCCGACTGCTTACCATATGAACCTGAGGGTTCATGTGGGCATTATACAAAGGTGCAGCACTATAGAATAATAAAAAGAAGATATTTATAATATTTTCTTCAAAGTTTTGACTATAAAAATGATTAGAAAAATATAGAGTATAGAGTATGGCCGGAAAGGCTCTACACATCACTGATCTATCTATGACAACCAACCATCTACATCTGACATCAGAATATCACTGTAGCACAGTTCCATTGCACACCAGTGGAATGGTTACAGGATTATGCGATTATCACAAAACTTGTGTCTCCAATTCACCTTGTTTGTACACAGCTACTTTGAAAATGCAAAATGTATTTGCAAGAACTTGATAGTCTCGTGTTATTTCTAACCTTATTAGCTATGCATCCTGCAATACACCTGCCTGGGTATAAAGAGTCAGTAGATGTTGTTATTCTTTGATCACAACATCACAGAGACAAATACACCTGAGTTTATATCAGAAAAAAAAAAACCTCAATATCCAATGCTGCAAGTTCTTAAACTTTTCAACGTCTAATTTTCAGATAACTCCAGCGTACCTCTGAATATAGTTGGAATATGAAGAGACTAAGGAGTCGGACCCCTAATTATCATACACAAAACAGCTGAGGCTTAGAACAAACCCCTTTTTGTTGGCATATTCCAGCTAAAGCGCACACGATTGCAGAGCAAGACGCCGGTGTTTATGGAGGCGCAAGAATTACAGTAAGAGGGATTGGGCAGAGTAAGGGCGTTCCTGGCAGTAGGATTAACAGTGTGTCTGGGCCTGTGGAGCAGGGCCTAATACAAATGTCATTTTGCAGATTATTAAAATGAGACATAGGGTTAGGTGCATTTCCAAGGCATTCCTTACAGTGCACAGCTATCTACACTTTATTTTCACACCAGCTCTCAGCTGATGGAGATCATGTTTTGTCTTATACTTTTAATGAGCACATTTTGTGCCTTCCTGTTAACACAGAGTAACACATTTCTAGACACACTGTGCACATTGTATAACAAAGCTTTAAACGCACAAAAATACTACAAGTATCCAAACCAGATCTGATGTCCCCTTATTTTGATTACTAACTAAGGCCATAAATGAGGCAAAATCTAGCAATATTATGTGAGAAAAACTGAAAAGTTTATTTAAAGAATGGGGTGATTCTAAGCAACAGGAAAATGGATAGCTGATGTGACATTTACAAAGTGTGCCTCAGATATTTTCTCTATGGTGCTGAATGTATCGTCTAAGTGCTGCAGTGCAAAACCATTATGCACATTTAGGATCTCATTTACCGTTAGTTCCAAATTTTGCCTGCAAACGATGGGCCTGATTGAGACCTGTACGCTATTAGCACAGCAGCTGCGTCCATGCTAAAATATGCTAATGCCACAAAAGGCAAATTGTGTAAATAAACGCCTCCTGTTGGCTTCTCTGATCTGTTACCATCGGTCATCTGAGTAAGATTGAGGTTGCTCAGGATGGCCGATGTTTTCACGCAGCTGAAACCAGTGAAGCTGTGTACAAGGATACAGACACTGGTTTTAACATGCCCAGAAAATGGGGCAGACACACCCGTTTTCTGGAATACTGCCTGACCCGCCCCTGATTAACATGCAGCAAGCCACAGACCGTGATTGGCACATGCACAGTACAGATCCTGCACATGTGCCGATTGGCCACAATCAGGTTTGTGTACAACTCTGAATCAGGCCTTATGTTGCATTGCAAATGATATTTACGGCCCACTGGAAACACAAGCCGTTTGCTCCATATTTACACTGCATTTTAGAGCTGAGAACCCAGCGCCTTCTCACAATTCAGTTTGTGCAATTTATATCTCACCCCTTTATGTTTTTCTACATGCAGATTTTGCACCCAGTAGCTGGATTTAAGCCCCTCCGTCGCACCGTGATTCAAGAAAGTTTGGGAACCACCGGCCTAGTCAGAATGAGCCACATCTATAGGGGCTGTGTCACTCTTAAGGATAAATCACTTCCTCAACCTTAATCTGCCTTTACAGAGGTAGGGGCCACAAGAGCATCTTATGCTGTATCCACAATATCATGTTATTTTCCAGCTGGGCTGTCATCATGGGAGTACAGGGGATAGGTACTAGGGGACCGCCAATGAACCTGGGCCTTGCAGTGGGGATCAGCCACACCCCTGAAGTTTGTAAAGGTAGACTCCATGTTTTCAACTGGTGTGACCCCACGCCCCCCAGTACCAGGCCCTGACAGAGGTCGTAGCGGCTCTATTTTCCACCACATGCGCAGTAAGGCAATACAGATCATTATCCCTGAGCGTTAGACTTACTTCCAACTCTAAATCAGGAACAAAGTTTAAGGTGAAGGACATGACTAGTGTATCTTAAATAGTTGATCTATCAATACCAGTGGTGACCATTATAAAAGAGATAAGAGGTCATTGAGCAGACAGATCTCACCTATACCAAAAGAGAAGAGTTTTCTGAGCACCTTCAAAATTTTAAGATTTGAGCAATGTCTATTTCAGAATTTCCAAGCAAATGAAGGTAGACACTATTGATAATCCTACTTAAGAAGTACTTAAGGTCTCTTAATGTGTTTGAAGATAGAACGAGTTCAACACAAACACGTACCTACCCTTGAATGAATCTATTGGCTTAAATATGTGACTGCTGTAGCACTGCATCTATACTACAGTTATGGATAGTATCAGGACTGCCACCATAAATAATGGGGCCCGGTACTAATAAAATAGGCAGGGCCCCCCTGGGAGGCAGCATAGGGTAATGAAGGCTGAACCTTATTGGGGGGGACAAGGCAGGGCAGGCTGGAGTAGGGGGGAGGCACAGGGGAGGGAAGGTTGTTAGGAGTAGGCGAGAGGCACAGGGCAGGGAAGGCTGTCTGGACTTAGGGGGGTGGGTGCGCAGTGAAAGGATAGCTTCATTAGGAGGATCTATGTACTTACTAGACTTCAGCTGGTTCGGAGAGGGCCCAGGTGGCTGCGCCACAGCAGTGCAGTTATGCACCAGTAGCCAGCTAGAAAGCGCCAGTGGCACATAAAATATGGCACTGGCTGTCAGCCAATCACAGCTCGCAGACTGGCAGCCAATCAGGAGCTGTGATGCGCTCGCGGCCAGTGCCATATTTGAAGTGCTGCACTTGCCCCAGCGGCGCTGTGTTTCCCTGGTTGCCGGTGCATATCTGGCTCTGCACCATTGCCACCTGGACAGGCCCCTGCTCTCTCTGGGCCCAGCAATCCCCCTTTGATGGCGGCCCAGGATAGTATATATCACTATTGCAGGTTTTTTTTTTCTTTTGATTTATTTGTACATGTTTGTAATCAGATTAATTTACGGAAACTGTGAAATTCCAGTTCTGGAAGTTACTTCTTATTTTCACCAACAAAGTACTTGTGTGTTATGCTAAATATTAGGACAGAAAGGATAAAGAACAATTTTTGTCAAATTTGGCCCCATACTGACATCCGACATGTTAGGACATCCCCAATCAGCCAGGTGTTCTAGCTGTGCATGTGGGCTAGAGATTCTATAAATATCCTTCCATAACTGTTTTATTAAACTCTAAAAGCATATGCTAGATGTTAACAAAAACAAAATGGAAATAACACAGATTCCTTTTAAGCATGACATCGTTAGCTATAGATGTTACCTACATATTGCTGTGCCACAAACAGCTGATGCATTGCTTCAGGCGGTAGAAAAGTACCTTACGCACCAGCACTCAGTGTAAAAAGGACTAAAACCTGCCGCTTAAGAAGATTTATAGCAGCTCACCAGATTCTTCAGAAGTTAAAGTCTGCTGAGCTGCCATATAAAGCTTCTGGCAGAGCTCCTTAGTATTTTCTCATAGCATTTCTGACAACATAGCGACTAATATGTGGCAGAGTAATTTTTTATATCTATTGGATGGTGATCTGTTTTTTATTTTAATGCATCTGCTGCTTTTTGTCCCTGACACCTTTAATCAAGAACCTCTTAGAGACCTTTTTGGGAAATTCAATTTAAAATAATTGTTTTTCAAATAATTTCTTTATATTTTTACACCTACTTCTAAAACTTGTAAACACTCGACAATGAAAGTACTTAAAATGCTAACACACAGCAGAAACATTAAACCAGCACACATGGCATAAACCAAGCGATATTGACTGTGATGTCAGTTCAGCAATACAGAGGTAAAGTCAAAATAAGGAGGGATTATTGGAATTATAAATTTCTATAGGGGATGGAATATATAAAAGGGAGGGGCCATAACAGCCATTTCATTTATAAATCAAATCAAACCACTGGCTGTAATTATTCCGCAGAGCATATATATATATTTATTAAGTTTAATGTTAAATCAGAAAAACTAACATGTCTGTATTTCAAAAAAAAAAAAAAAGTCCGGCCCCCCATCTGGAGTCATTATTTCTATTATAATTAAAATTTATAATGAGTCGTGCCATTCTAAATTTCCCACTTTAGATCAACGCTTACTGTAGTCTATTGTCAAGTGCAAATCAGAGCCACACTCCCTGGAACAAAGACTAAACCCAGAGGAATTTGAATTTTTTTTCTGGTTGCTAAAAAATAAGAAGCTGTAGTTGACATTTTTGTTAAATAAATAGTTACTACTTGCAAAGAGGCTTGAAGGGCCTATTGTGACTCGTGAGCCGTGACATCCCGCTAGGGGCGGTGTGGTCAGTGCCTTCCTCCAACCACCTCCCTCCTGCCTTCTCTTATATTATACTTGCTTATTCTCTTAATTTGTCTGGGAGACCATCACACTTCAGGAAGTTCCCCTGGACTCAAAGTCCCATGTAGAACAGGGCATCCAGGGCCGTAACTAGGGTAGTGTGACCTGTGCCATGGCACAGGGCACAGCAGGGCAGGGGGCGCTCTTTGGGCTTGTCAGTTTTCCTGTTTATTATCATTCTCACTTGTAGCTTCCTCTTCTTTTACCCCAGCATCTCCTGGCCTCCCCTATCTCTTCCCTGGCCCTTCCCCATGAGGCCATGGCCCTTTTTCAGGGGCAAAATCTTCTGTCCCTATTTAAAAATTGTGTGTGTGTGTGTGGGGGGGGGGGGGTTGCACCCAATGCTCTCTCTGGCACAGATCACCAAAAAGTCTAGTTACGGCTCTGAGAGCACCTTCCTAGATCCTTTACTAGTGAAGAGAGTGGAATAGGGGCTAGTTGACACGAGTCACAGAGAACCTGTTGTGTAATGCTGAGCATTGCACAGTGGGCAATGGGAGGCCATTATGTTGCAGATCATGTCACCAAGCCCCCTGTATTTCTGGGTTCTCCCAGAGGGGGAGGTCCTACAGTAGGCAAGTAGACCTTATATGGAGAACACACCACTAACAGATTCACATAGCATGTAAGGAAAGAGGACAGAGGGAAATAACATTCCAACTATTTTAATGACGTTGTTTTACTTTTTACATATTTACTCTATCAGGTCACTAAACAAGGATTTTAAATATGTTGATTTACATCCTTTGTATCTGTACTACATTATGTTATTTTAATACAAAATTCATTGACAAACAAGTGGCACTGTGGCTGCTGGAGTTGAGTTTGATCTATACAATATCTTGTTTGTGAGCGAGTGATTAGTAGCGGTGCACTAACTAAACAGCCTTTGTGATTCTCCTTCTTCACCCTCTTACTAGCGTTAGCAATCGACCATCGTTTGATGATGATGTTGGATATATTTTACCATCGCTGAGGGACCACCAAATGTGCACAACTATGGTAGAGGACCAATTGTGGATGCACAGCCACGGTCTTCTCATCAATGGTTTCTCAGCAATTGTCAGAAACCATAGATGGCAGAACAGTTGATGAACAACCCTACGTCATACATACAGTGAGTGTGCGGGAGCAAGAAGGTCTGTAATATCACCGTCACATTTATCATGAAGGGAGGAGATGCAGTATAACCAGAGTGAGCAGGCCCTCACCCGCCGAGGCTGGTCATGCACTGTAAATGTGAAACCTGCATACACAGTGCACCACGCCATCATAATTTATGACTCTTAACTCTCGCCCAATAGAGGCTCTCCCGATCCTGGTCAGGATGACTCATCTACGCAAGACTGTGTTATGAAAAAAAAAAAGGCACTGGTCTTAATAGACTCATTTGTGTGGGGTGGCTTGACATTGTAGCAGTGGGGATTACATGATTCACTGCAAATCATGTCCCCGGACCGTCCACTTCCCCAGTGTTCTGGAATCTGGAAAATTGATTCACTCTCCCATGACTATGAGAGAATTCCCCAAAGTTTCTGAGTCTCCCTACATTCAGGGAGAGTAGGCATGTATGAGCTGCTATTGGCAGGTGGCGAATCAGCCAAGTGCAGCTCTCCTCATCAGCAGTAAAGTGGAATGGGGACAGTGCAATTCTACGTCTTTGTCAAAATGAAACACACACATTATTGCTAGAATTTAAAATGTAGTTGAGGTTAGCTATTCAGCATATGTGTACTTGATGTGTGAGATGCACACCATGCAGACTTCAAGGGGTAGATTTACTAAGTGGTGGCTTTTGTAAGCCACCAATTCTCTGCAGCTTTGATCCAGAAATCTAAAACGCAACAATATTAATGCAAAGCTACACATTTTTTGCATTTAATATTGTTGTCATTTTAAATTTACGGATAAAAATTGCTGTGAATCAATGGCTTGCAAAAATCTCTGCTAAGTAAATTTCGCCCTAAATTACAATTCCAGAACTTGATGATTTCACAGGATCATACTAGAATTAAATGACATTCTCTAACACACACTACACCTAGCCAACATGACACAGCCACTGGACATGAGGCTAATGGAGCTAATACATTAGCAATTGATTGTGGCAATACCCTGTTTTGCAGATGATTGTGTAAACAAATCGGCAATGTCTGGGGTTCACCGAACTATAGATTCCATCCAAAAAGTGATCAGAATCGGTAAATCAGGTTGTACAACATGTTGGATTTCACCGACCAATCGGGGCTATAGATTGCTAGTGTATCGTAACAATCAGCAGATTTGCCGACCGTTACTAGTAAAATGATGAGCCTTTCGATGAGCCTTTCATGATTGACAGATCTGTTATTTGCTGAAAATGATCTGCAAATCACTGAAAAATAACTGTAATGTATGACCGAAGATTGGTGGATTGGAGAATTGTGAAATCAGGGGAAAGAAATGCAGAATTGTTGAATCGCATTTCTTTCTGATTGCTGAAATACTGTACAGGTATGTGCCCCATAATACAATTATATTCCCCTTTGTACAGACATAGAACACTACACCTTCCCAACATAAAACAACCACTGGGCATTATCATAATACAATTATATGACACAATACTAAATTATAGGATACTACCAATCCAATAGATCTTGCAATACATTAAAGGTCAATGTAGGTATAGACTTTTTGGTGCCCTGTGCAGGAGAGAGCGCGTTGGCGCCCCCCCCCCCCCCACATTTTTTGAAATAGGGACATAAGATAGTGCACCTGAAAAGAGCCATGGCCTCATGTGGAAGGGCCAGGGAAGAGATAGGGGAGGCCAGGAGATGCTGGAGTTCAAAGAAGAGGAAGCTACAAGTGAGAATGATAATAAACAGGTAAATTGACAGGCCCAAACAGCGCCCCCTGCCCTGCCCTAGTTACTGCCCTGACATTGTGTACACAGTATACAGCAATACAGGTTGGTAGTATTCAGAGAAACATAGACTTCAGAAAAGTGCATGGCCCTAGTGTATATATAGATAGAGGAACTGTGGAGGGTTATTAGCACTGGGAGAGAAACAAAAGGCTGCAACAGGTATATTATAGTTAATGAAAAAGGGTGTGATCATAGGCTGGGCGAGTGACTGTCACATTGGATGACACATATTTAGTAAGTATTGGGACAAACCTTTAAAGATCAAGTCACACCCAGCCTTGTCTTGCATGGCAGTGGTGTGGTGCGGATCTCAAATCAAAATCACTTCATTCAGAAGGTACATATAAGAATAAGACCCAGAATCCTTTGCTCTTATCAGACAAATAATTGAATTGAATTGAGAGTTAAATTATTGGGTTGTG
The DNA here is from genome assembly GCA_031769625.1 of Taudactylus pleione. Lineage (NCBI taxonomy): Eukaryota > Metazoa > Chordata > Amphibia > Anura > Myobatrachidae > Taudactylus > Taudactylus pleione. The sequence goes on along the minus strand of JAUIMM010000289.1, from coordinate 1,704,535 downwards.
AATATGACAACAACTGCTAATTATTAAACTTGTGAATCTGTCTAATGAAATATTGTTCCTATCCATGTTGGTGCTAAAAGGGTGCTTATGCAAAGTACAAAAAAAAATCACAAGCAATGTACTGGATAAAGCCTGGATTAGATGAGTGTAACAAAAAAATGACAAAAAAAAATCTACATTATCAATAAAAGAATAAGTTCAAGGAATACGTCAAACAAAAATTGTCAATTAGGCTAGTGCTCATAATTTACTAATAAAGTAAAAAAAATGGCAAATGTGCAGTATTCTATAGATTGTAATCTTGCGAGCAGGGCCCTCTTACTTCATCTGCTTGTTATTGCCCAGTCTTATTTAATTAGCATTTTTTTCACAATTGTACAGCGCAATGACATATGCTGGCGCTATATAAATAAATGTTAATAAACATCCCAATCAGCAACCAGCTTTGATTGATCTAGGACTACAAATCAGTTGTCTGGTTACTGGGTTACTGCACAAATGAAATCAGTTAGTAAATAATCCTCAGGGTGTGCTGACCAGTATGTGCTTTTGCTGAAATGAACTGTAATTTAGAGCTTTCAGGTTTCTTGCAGCACAGGCCTCATTCATGTCATGAATACGTGTCCAGGGGCTGGGTTTCCCTGAAAAATTCAATACCATAAGATCACACACTATGGACAGCAAGTCTAATGAAAAGCTCAGTGCTGTTTCCTTAAAGGAAATGCAGAGAAAACAATGTGGAAGCTGCTTGGCTTGATCATTGTAGACTCAATTAGTACTTTTTTGTAGGTGGAAAATAAAGTACAGAATCTCATTTATACAGTAATTTAACATTATAATGACAATAAAGAACTGAAGTAGGATTGATTGATACCCTTAACTCAGTCCAACAAGTAAATACCCGTTATAGTTTAGTAAGGATCACGGGGGGGATTCATCCAGCACTACAAATATGTCACTGAACCAGTATTGCATTTTGTCCAGCAGCTAAACTGTATGAAATAGTCTAAATTCCTTGCTACTTTCTAGTAGAACTGAAGAACCACTTGCTCAAGACAAAAATAAAAAAAACACTGCAAAGCAAATTGTATGCATATTTTTGTAAACTATCAAGGAATGCAAAAACAATCTAATATTAGTGCCTGTGGCATATTCTGCATTCGCCAGGCACATAGCATGTTGGGGGATTCACTATGCATGCATCAATATCAGCACATGCGTAGAAGAGCAGGGCTAGACAGGTGTAGCAGATGGAAAAGCGTCATCTACCAACGCCAGACAACATAGCTGTTACTCCCTCTCTCTACAGTGACTGTGGGCCTGATTCAGTGATAGACGGAATGCCAATGTTTTCTCAAATGACCAATGTGTTTTCAAATGCACGTGTCAGCGTCACACTGCGTATGTGTCCCATGGTCCGGCGAAAGCAGTTGCAGTGAGGATTGATTTACAAAGTAGTTGACAGGCGAGGACCATTTGGGGGAGGTAACGAGGGCGTGGCGACTGAAACGTAGGCGTGTTGCGTCTGTTTCAGGGGCGTGTCACAGCCCGTGAGTGTGATTCCGTACGCAGTTGTTAAGGCTCCGGCATCTTACTTCCATCTGTCATTCTGCGCAACCATAGGGTTACTCAGAAGTTTGATGATCGACCTGTATGTGACCGATGGTTGCGTCTTTGTACGCAAGTGGTGGATCTGCGAAGCCGACAGACGTCTCAATACAAATCACGATGGCTGCAACATTTTCATATATTTGCATTGCTGCTGCGTACATAGACGCAGTCGCGATGGCATTTCTCCATCTCTGAATCAGGCCCTTTAGCACTGCCACTGATTGGTGTGACTTCTGCAGCACTGATCCAAATCTACTGTGAATTAAAAATGTTAATGAGAATAACCACTTATGTATATTGCACAGAACCAACCCAACTGAGGAATCTGTGCTCACCTAACACACCCTCAAAAAAAACATTTTTAATAGGAGAAAGAACTCAGCATTAGCAATTTTATCAGCATATAAAGTTCAGAAAGAATAGTATTTACTAGCTTTCCTTTATATGACCACCCAAATAATTCTGGATGTCAGAGGTAGGCAAAAAGCAGCTCCCCAGTTGTTGTAGAACCACAAATATCAGCTTGACCTGGCAGTGGAACTTCTAGTCACAGCAGCTGGGAAGCCAAAAGTTAGGCTGTTGCCTGAACTATGAACTTTGCTGGGTAGTGTAGTCATAATACAAAAAAATCTAACGTTATGTAATCTTTAAGTGTTTTATGTTCAAAGCATTATTCACAATATATATAGAAAGCTCACACTACAAAACAAAGAAGAATACCAAAGGAAAATCATGTAAAATGCAAACATTCAGTCACTTAACAAGAAATGGCACTATCCTGAGGAGCTTGCAATCAACAATACAATTTCAGTTAATGCCATTAATTTAATTTGAAAACCTCCTTCATTAATATGGTTTTAGCCACAAATTGTAGCAATTTTACATATTCATCTTGTGTTATAGATAAAAAGCAATACAAGGTGACATTGAAATTAGAGGAGTAAGTGGTATTTGGTAAATGTTTTGGAAAACAGAGAGAGGGGCAAAAGACAGTGAATTCAGAGAATGACAGTCCATCAGCAGACATGGTGGGATCAATTTAAGATGAATGAGGTAACATCACTCAGTGAGTCCTCGATACAATAAAATAAGGGTCCGAGCTTCTGTAACCGGCTGAAAAGGGCATATTGGGCGTGTGTTGCTGACTTTGATTCATTGTCTACCTGTTAATCAGGTTCTCTGTGGCATACTGTCACACACCTTAAATCAGTGTCACTTTTTAGCCCCATATAGGCAACACCCCAATACTGCCCTGAATCACAGTATGAATTACCACTTTGTGTCCAAATTACAATAGAAAAGATACAAGAGCCTACAGACTATGGATACAGTAAATGATTATAGTAAGAACCTTTGTGCACTATCTTTATATCTAGTGCAGTGAAACACTATGTCTATTTAGCTAAATAATATCTATATTTCATTTAGATATGTTTAAATATCTTCCTCTGGGGGGAAAAAAAACATTATGCCCATTTCAATAAAACATAATAGCTATCTGAGTTAATATTAGAATGAAGGGAAAACGGAATTACAATGAATATCAGATTCCAGGTAGACAACAATATTATAAATTCTCATTCACTACAAATAAACAGTATTAAACACTGTAAACAAATATTAATTGACCTAATTACTAATGTAAGCATTAATATGCAGACACTTTGCTTTTTACACTAGTATTGGCTGATACAAGCTACAACACTGTTACAACACTGTCCCCCCCTCTAGCTATCACAGTATATTAACACTGGATTTCCACCCTCTTCTCTCCCAAACTCACTTGCTGTATTTTGAAGGAGACTTGGTAGGTGACTTGCTCTGTCCCTTGAACATGGTGCCGTTTCACCCCCTCGCTGCCCCTCTCTGTGGTTCCTGAGCCTTTGTCCTAGTGTACGTTGCACCTGAAAATTTGACAGTGACAAGCTGGAGAAGAAGAGGAATGTAAGACAGGACAGTGCAGGAGGCTGACTCCTCCCAAAAGTTCTAGCCTGGGCGATGGGACCTGAGAATAAAAAAGAGAGGTGTACATAACCTGTTAAACCAGTTGTGTAGGACTGAGAGGAGATACACTGAGTGTATGTCCCCACCCAGGAAGAGTGTCCCATTTGTAAAGCATATTTGTCAGTAGTCTTGCATGTTACTTAGAAGGGGAGGACGATGATTGTGTTTTCTCTGGAAATTAAAAACTTAGAGAATTTATGAATTTATAATGCAGGGAAACATAGAAGAGGCAATATACTAACCACCAAATGTGGGTGTATATCGTGCATTTTATTTTCTGCAAGAGCACCAGTATACCCGCCTTGTGCACACATATGTACATGTACACGTTCTGCACACAGGCAGTAACTCTTACTCGCACACAGCTCCAATTGCGGCCACATTCTGAATGCAAATGGATTGCAAGCAGAATGCTAATGTGGCTTTATGCACATCCTAATGCATACCCATCACACAACCACACTTTCTACATGAGTGAGAGCAGCCATCATCATTATCAGCAGCCCTTACACCCACCCCATGCTAGGTGCTAAAGCAGAGCTGTAACTAGACTTTTTGGTGCCCTGTGCCGGAAAGAGCATTGGCGCCTACCTCATTTTTCAAAGTGACATAATGTACCCAAAAAAGGGCCATGGCCTCATGGGGAAGAGCCAGGGAAGAGATAGAGGATTCCAGGAGATGCTGGGGATGAAATAAGAGGAAGCTACAAGTGAGAATGATAATAAACAGAAATTTGAAAGGTCCAAACAGCGCCCCCTGACCTGCGGTGCCCTGTGCGTTGGCACCGGCCGCACTACCCTAGCTATGGCCCTGTGCTAAAGATACAACTGCTATAAGCATGACTCAATATATGATGTATCTCTGGCTACAGGCCGTAGATACGCTCACAAGATGGTTCTGTTACATTCGTACTCGCAGCTGCCGCCTAGTTGATGGCCAGTAAAGTACTTTTCATGTTTTTAGAGAAACGGCCGTGATGAGTTGGAGTTACAGAAAGATGCTTATGTTTGCTGCTGGCATTCGCCACATGTGGTCCACAGTTCCGAACAGAGGGCAAACAATACAACAGTACATGATAATACAGTATACACTTAACAAATAACACTTTTTTTATAGGCACTAAAAGAGGTGCTAAGCACAGACAAATGGGTGGTGAAGCCACAGGCAAACAGCCCAAGGAGGAGGTGGCGAGAGTAGCAGATGAGCAAGAGTAGTGGATGATGAGATAGGAGAGAATGGGGGTAGTTAGGCAAACACAGGCCTATCTGACAGTTTAAATGCCATTTCCTGGACGTGTATAAATTAGCCATTGCGATTGCTTTCACAGCATTAGAGCTCTCTGCGTGTCAGGTGTGCGTCATTTTTTGCAGCTGGTCAGACTTGACTTACATGCTGCGTGACTGCCCGACATGTGTCAATGTTACCAATGTTTACATGGGAGTCAGACATTGGACAGAAGGCAGCAGTGGGCATCCCTATGCTCGGGTAAGCTTTGGAAGCATTATCATATTTTTGCAGCTGTGATTGCATTATCGTCCATCTCTGAATCAGGCCCAATAACTACTAAGAGGGCATATTGTTTGAAAGAGTAGACTCCCCTCTTTCAAACCAGAGTTCTCCTATGTATGTGCGAGCCAGTGTGGGGAGATAGGCCACAATGTGCCTTCCCCCATCTATGAAAAATCTTTGCCTTACGCTGTGTTATATTGTCTGGTGATCACAGGTGATCACAAGACAATAGCTACTAGAGGGGTACATAATTTGAAAGAGGGGACCACCCACTTTTAAATAAGGGTGCCCCTTAATTATGGGAATCCATGTTGGGGAATATTCATAATGATCACCAGGCAATAACTTCTATGTGGGCACACAATTTCAAAGAGTGGGTGTTCCCTTTTCAAACCAGATTAACCCCACCTTTCAAGGTCCTGTGGTTGGAGATAGAGAGACTTACAATTCCTACCCCCATATTTTTAATTCAAGCGTCAACACTTCTGTCACGACCAGAGTTTCTCGGCATGGTGGTCGACGGGTATTACCTGTGAGGTCACTATGGCAGGGGGCGTCTGGCGGTGGTGCTGGTGCTTGGCGAGGGGCGTTGGCTGTGCGTGGTTCTGTGCAGGCATATTGTCCCTTTGGGCTGGTGAGGCCTGGTGGTGCTTCCGTTCCGCTCCGGCATGGGTGGCGCCATCTTGCCTCCGGTCACGTGACCTAATCGCCCAATCCTGGTTTGTCATATGCTCTCTCTGGCCAGTCACGGCACAGCACTTGGTATTTAGGGAGGTTCAGAGCCTCACTTCATTGCCAGTGCAACGTGTTTCTCAGCATAGCTGATAGAGAGTTCCCTGTGCTCCCCACCTGTTTCCTGTGATACGCTACCTGCCTGCCAGCTTGTCTGCTCCAACCCCGCTGGACTACCCTGCATCCTCCATTACCTTCCCCTTGCCTGAGTACCTGAGTCTGCTGTTTACCCTGCACCTTGCCTCCACTGACACTCTGCTGGATAATCCTTCCTCAGCCTGCATTCTTCATTTCAGCCACTACACTGGATTTCTCCAGCCTGTCATCAACTGGACGTTTCCCTATTAACCAGTAACTACCTGGACAATTCCCATTGTCTGCCACTACCTGAACATTCTCTATTAACCAGTCACTTCCAGCACATTGTTCATTGCCTGTCACTAACTGGACTTTTTCCCATTACTTCACCACAGCTCCCAAGTGCACTTAGTGCTATATCTGGACTTTAGCTTTTGTCATATTCATGTCTATCAAACCACAAAGTTCCACCTTTTCATTTAAACCTGCTTCAGTGTCTGCTCCTATCACCACCCCGGGCCCACAACAAAACCAGAACCTCACAGTTTGCACTGGCCCCATGGACCCGGCCACGGAACAGGAGTCTGGAGTAGATTTATTTTGGTGCATTGCTGGCCGTTTGGAAAACCTGGAAACCATGCAGCATCAAATGGCTCAGTTTTTACAGGAAATGTCTAAAAGACAGGATAATCTGCAAACCTCCTTATCCTCCCCTGGGGTAACAGTCCCTACACTCTCTCCTGTATCTGGAAATACTGGTAACAGGACATCTCCTCGCTTACACCTTCCTATACCCAGCAAATTTGACGGCAACCCTAAGCTCTGCCACTGCAAAAACTAAAGTGGCTTACATAGTGTCTCTGTTGTCCGGCTCAGCCTTGGATTGGGCTTCCCCACTCTGGGAGCGTTCAGATTCTCTACTGGACAACTATACAGCCTTTGTGTCATCATTCAGGAGGATCTTTGATGAGCCCGGACGTACTGTATCAGCTTCATCTGGTATTATGACTCTGAGACAAGGAATCCGTTCTGTCAGCCAGTATGCCATACAATTTCAGATTTTAGCATCAGAGCTCAAGTGGAATGAGGAAGCACTCACCTCAGCCTTTTGGCATTGACTCTCGGACCGACTAAAAGATGATCTGGTCACCGTGAGCTTCCCACCAATCTAAACGACATGATTTTGCTGTGTAATAAATTGACCTACGCTTCAGAGAACGTCAGGCTGAAAAGCACAGGTCTGACAAGCAAAGGTCCTCTACCCTTCCCTTACCTACTCCTATGGATGAAGAGCCTATGCAGGTGAACCATACCCATCTCTCCAAAGAGGAAAGTCAGAGAAGGATGTTAAAAACCCTCTGTCTATACTGTGGAGATTCAGGACACCTAGTGGCCTCCTGTCCCTGCAAATCGGAAAATGCTCGTTCCTAACTGACACTGGGGACATCAAGTTAGGAGTAATGAGTCCGTCCTCAAAAAATAAAGATTTCGTAATAACCTTAGCTATAGATCTAAAGCCTAAACCTGCCTTTGTTTCTGCTCTATTAGATTCTGGAGCAGATGGAAATTTCATTACCTCCAACTTAGTTGACAAACTACAAATTTCTTGTTCATCCCTCACTCATGCAATTTCCTTGACTGCCATGGATGGTCGGCCTCTGGCTAATGGAGTTGTCACCAAGGAAACTCTACCAGTGCTAGTCCATATTGGAGCACTCCATTCTGAGTCTTTGAAGTTTTAGTGATACCTGAGGCGTCCCAAGACATTATTTTAGGACTACCCTGGCTACGCCTGCACAATCCTAGGATAGACTGGTGTTCTATGCAAATTCTTTCATGGTGGACACACTGTCAGAAATCCTGTCTTCCCAAGATACGACCTGTAAGGAAAACAGCTTCATTAATATCTCCAGCAATTCCTAAGGAGTATCAAATGTTCACTGATGTCTTCTCCGAACAACAAGCGAATGTCTTACCTCCTCACAGAGAATGGGATTGTCCTATTGACCTGCTGCCTGATAAGATGCCACCTCGTGGTCGCACCTATCCTCTATCCTTACCAGAGACCAAAGCAATGTCTGAGTACATCCAGGATAATTTGGAAAAAGGATTTATTCGCCCCTCCACCTCTCCTGCCGGAGCTGGGTTCTTTTTCGTTGCCAAAAAGGACGGCGGCCTAAGACCTTGTATAGACTACTGAGGCCTGAACGATATAACGGTCAAAAATCGATATCCACTTCCACTAATCACAGAGTTATTTGACAGGGTCAAGGGGTCCATCATATTCTCCAAGTTAGATCTGAGAGGGGCCTACAATCTCATTCGTATTCGCTCAGGTGACGAGTGGAAGACTGCTTTTTATACTAGGGATGGAAATTTTGAATACCTTGTAGTGCCTTTCGGCTTGTGCAATGCCCCAGCTGTCTTTCAGGGCTTCGTTAACAAAATTTTTCAGGATCTATTATATGTGTCAGTCGTTGTCTATCTGGACAACATCTTGATTCTCTCGTCTTCTTTAGAGGAACATCATCACCATGTGAAGGAAGTGCTGTCTCGTCTGAGGAAGAACTACCTCTACTGTAAACTGGAAGTGTGTGTCTTTAGTGTACCCAGTGTGCCATTTCTTGGTTACATCATCTCTGGCTCCAGCCTAGAAATGGATCCCAAAAAAGTGCAGGCAATCCTGGATTGGTCCCGTCCTCAAACCTTGAAAGCCATCCAGAGATTACTCTGATTCGCCAACTATTATAGACGCTTTATCAAGGGATTTTTGTCACTGATGGCTCCCATTACGGCCCTGACCCATAAAGGCACTAATCCTGCCCTATGGACACCCGAGGCAGAGACAGCCTTCCAGCTTTTGAAACAAGCCTTTATCTCAGCTCCAGTCTTAAGACAACCAGACCTGAGTAGACCTTACTTGTTAGAGGTAGATGCCTCATCAGAAGCAGTAGGAGCGGTCCTATCCCAGCGATATGAAGACAACTGAGTTCATCCCTTTTTATCCAAGAAGTTCTCTCCTGCTGAAAGGAACTATGCTATAGGTGAACAAGAACTCTTGGCAGTGAAGTTGGCACTGAAGGAGTGGAGATACCTACTGGAAGGGGCTAAATTTCCTTCACTGTCTTCACTGACCATTGGAACCTCCTCTTCCTCAAAAAACATCCAGTGTGTGAGCCCTTGTCTGGCTAGATGGGCAATTTTCTTTGCTAGCTTTCGGTTCACCCTGACCTTCCGATCTGGAGCTCTTAATCAGAAAGCAGATGCTCTGTCTAGATCTCTCTTCTGTAACGACAATTTGGAGACCCTGCGTAGTGCCCCTGTGTTAGAGTCAAGAGTGTTTACCACCATACAGATACAGCTCCCTACTGGGAAAACATTTGTGGCCCTGGAGTTAAGGAAGCAGCTCCTCACCTGGGCTCACTCCTCTCGTTTTGCAGGTCACTCAGGTACTCGAAAGTCTCTGGAACTTTAAAGAGAAGTTATTGGTGGCCATCCATGAAAACTGATGTATTGGAGTTTATTTCCTCTTGTGCCTCATGTACTCAGCATAAGTCTTTGCGTCAAGCCCCAGCTGGTGAATTGTTACCCCTGCCTATTCCATCACGTCCATGGACACATCTCTCTATGGACATCATAACAGATTTACCTATCTCTCAGGGTTACACCACCATCTGGGTTGTGGTAGACTGATTTTCGAAGATGGTTCATTATATACCTCTAAAGAAACTGCCTACTGCTCCTGACTTGGCTCATCTGTTTGTCCAGCACATATTTCGCCTCCATGGACTTCCTACCGAAATAGTTTCTGATCATGGCACTCAAGTTGTGGCAAAGTTCTGGAGAGCCTTATGTTCTGCTCTACAAGTAAAGTTAAACTTCTCCACTGCCTATCACCCTCAGAGCAATGGATCCACAGAGTGGGTCAATCAAGATCTTGAGACCTTCCTAAGGATCTTCATGACGTCATCCCAAGACAATTGGTCTGAATTGCTACCATGGGCAGAATTTGCACATAATGCCTCGTATCATTCCTCGACAAATCAAACCCCATTTCAAATAGTCTTCACCCTCGTATTCCTGAGTTTCGAAGCCTGTCTGCCTTTGATGTGCCAGCCGTGGAGGATACTGTACAGAGATTTGCATCTAATTGAGCTCAGGAACGTTCTGATTTGGAGAAGGCATCCTCCCATTACAAACTTCAGGCAGATAGGAGACGTAGGAAGGTACCTTGCATGCAAGTTGGAGACCGTCTGGTTGTACACCCGGAACATCCGTCTCAGAGTACCTTCTATGAAGTTTGCTCCCCGGTTCATCGGACCCTTTTCCATCACAGAAATAATCAACCCTGTGGCTTATCGCCTTCAGCTGCCTTGTTATCTAAAAATTCCAAACTCATTCCATATCTCCCTCCTAAAACCCCTAATATTGAACAAATTCCGCAAGGTCCTTCCTGTTCCCCCTTGCATCCAGACCGAAAGAGGCGTGGAGTTCGAGGTCTCTCAGGTCCTGGATTCTCGCATCCGCAGAGGACAATTGCAGTATCTCCAGGATTGGAGGGGTTATGGTCCTCCGGAGTGCTGTTGGACCGATGCTCGAGATATCCATGCTCCCACCCTGGTCAGGAGATTCCATACTGCTCATCCAGAAAAGCCTGGTGAGGGTCCTGAGGCCACCCATAAGGGGGGGGGTACTGTCACGACCAGAGTTTCTCGGCATGGTGGTTGACGGGTATTACCTGTGAGGTCACTATGGTGGGGGGCGTCTGGCAGAGGTGTTTGGCGAGGGGCATTGGCTGTGCGTGGTTCTGTGTGGGCATGTTGTCACTTTGAGCTGGTGAGGCCTGATGGTGCTTCCGTTCTGCTCCGGCATGGGTGCTGCCATTTTGTCTCCGGTCACGTGACCTAATCGCCCAATCCTGGTTTGTCACATGCTCTCTCTGGCCAGTCACGCCACAGCACTTGGTATTTAGGGAGGTTCAGAGCCTCACTTCATTGCAAGTGCAACATGTTCCTCAGCATAGCCGAGAGTTCCCTGTGCTCACCACCTGTTTCCTGTGATACGCTACCTGCCTGCTTGTCTGCTCCAACCCCGCTGGACTACCCTGCATCCTCCATTACCTTCCCCTTGCCTGAGTACCTGAGTCTGCTGCTCACCCTGCACCTTGCCTCCACTGACACTCTGCTGGATAATCCTTCCTCAGCCTGCATTCTTCATTTCAGCCACAACACCGGATTTCTCCAGCCTGTCATCAACTGGACATTTCCCTATTAACCAGTCACTACCTGGACAGTTCCCATTGTCTGCCACTACCTGAACATTCTCTATTAACCAGTCACTTCCTGGACATTGTGTCACGGCCAGGGTATTTCAGCATGGCGCTAGGCGAGTGTTACCTGTGAGGTCATTGTGGCGCGGGCTGTCTGGTGGCGGAGCTGGTGTCTGGCGGGGGGCTTTGGCTGCGCGCGTTGTTGTGTGGGCCTGTTGTCACTCTGCGCTGGTAAGGCCTGGCGGCTTCTCCGTTCCATTTGGCATGGGCGCCGCCATCTTGCCTTCTGGCCATGTGATGCGGCTGGCTAATCCTGGTGAGTCACATGTTCCCTCCGGCCAGTAACAGCACGGCATGGGGTATGTAGGAAGGGTCAGTGCCTTCCTTCTTTGCCAGTGCAACGTGTATCTCAGCCTAGCTGAGAGGGAGTTCTCTGTGCTTTCCTGTTCCTGTGAATTCGCTGTCTGCCAGTCTGCCTGTCAGCTCCTAGCTCCCACTGGACTACCCCGCTTCCTCCATCACCCTTGCCCATACCTGAGTGCCTGAGCCTGCTGACATCCTGCGCTTCAGTTCACTACCTGCAAACCTGGCTTGTTTATTTTCAGTTCACTATCTGCAAACCTGGCTTGATTATTTTCAGTTTCACTACCTGCACACCTGGACAGCTCTAATTGTTTCTACTTGGACATTAACCCTTTTGCTCCCACCACAGAACTCTTGTGCACATTTATATATTCCTTGACTTTTATTTACTGCCACATTATATGTCTACTCAAGCACTTATTAAAGATCCTAGTTTTATTTTCAAATCTGCTTCTGTGATCGCTCCTGCTACCACCCCGGGTCCACAAACAACCCAGAACATAACAGTTTGCACTGGCCCCATGGAGCCGGCCACGGATCAGGAGTCAGGAGTGGATTTGTTCAGGTGCATTTCTGGTCGTTTAGAAAATCTGGAAAACATGCAGCATCAGATGGCTAAATTTCTGCAAGAGATGTCCAAGCGACAGGATAGTTTGCAAACTTCCTTTTCTACCCCTGAAGTACCAGCATCTACATCCGCATCAGCGTCTGGGAATACAGGAGGCAGATCATCTCCCCGCTTACATCTTCCTTTACCAAGTAAATTTGACGGCAATCCTAAACTCTGCCGAGGATTCCTAAATCAGTGTGACATACATTTTACCCTGCAGCCTGACAACTTTCTAACTGCAAGAACTAAAGTGGCTTATATAGTCTCTCTGTTATCCGGCCAGGCCTTGGAATGGGCTTCCCCACTCTGGGAGCGCTCAGATCCGCTGCTGGATAATTACGCAGGCTTTGTGTCATCCTTCAGGAGGATTTTCGATGAACCTGGGCGTACTGTATCAGCATCATCAAACATCATGACACTGAGACAAGGGGTCCGTCCTGTCAGTCAATATGCCGTGCAATTTCAAATTTTAGCATCAGAGCTCAAATGGAATGAGGAAGCCCTCACCTCGGCCTTCTGGCATGGGTTGTCAGACCGACTAAAGGATGATCTAGTCACTCGAGAGCTTCCTACTAATCTGAACGACATGATTTCGTTGTGTATCAAAGTTGACCTACGCTTCAGGGATCGTCAGGCTGAAAAAAACAGAACTGACCGGCAAAGGTCATTAACCCCCTCCATTTCTACCTGACCCATTCCTTCTCCTACTGAAGAGGAGCCTATGCAGGTGAATCATACACACCTCTCCAAAGAAGAACGTCAGAGAAGAATGCAAAAGAACCTCTGTCTGTACTGCGGAGAGTCCGGTCACCTGCTGATCTCCTGCCCCCGTAAACCGGGAAATGCCAAATCCTAACTGACCCTGGAGACATCAAGTTAGGAGTTATGAACCCGTCTCCAAAAATTAAAGATTTCACGATTACCCTAGCCTTTGATCTTAAACCCAAACCTGTCTTTGCTACTGCTCTACTTGACTCGGGAGCAGCCGGAAATTTCATAACGTCTAGTTTCATAGATAAATTTCAGATTCCTTGTTTGTCTCTCAACCATGCCATCTCTCTGACTTCTATAGACGGACGTCCTCTAACTAACGGGATAGTCACCAAAGAGACTCAACCAGTATTGGTCCGAATTGGAGCACTTCATTCTGAGTCCTTAAAATTCCTGGTGATATCAGAGGCCTCTCAAGAAGTGGTTCTTGGTCTACCCTGGTTACGTCAACATAATCCCAGGATTGATTGGAGTTCTATGCAGATTCTGTCATGGGGTATGGACTGTCAGAAATCCTGTCTTCCAAAAAATCGACCTGTGAGAAAGACAGTTCCATTAGTTTCTTCTGCCATTCCCAAGGAATATCAGATGTTCGCCGATGTGTTCTCTGAGCAACAAGCAAATATCTTACCCCCTCATAGGGAATGGGACTGTCCAATTGAATTGATACCTGATAAGATACCACCTCGTGGTCGTACCTATCCGCTGTCCTTGCCTGAGACTCTAGCCATGACCGAGTACATCCGGGACAACCTGGCAAAGGGGTTCATGCCCCTCTACTTCACCTGCCGGAGCTGGGTTTTTCTTCGTTGGCAAGAAGGACGGTGGTCTAAGACCATGTATCGATTATCGAGGCCTTAATGACATTACTGTAAAGAATCGATACCCTCTTCCCCTGATTACTGAGTTGTTTGATAGGGTCAAGGGCTCTGTCATTTTTTCTAAATTAGATCTGAGAGGGGCTTACAACCTCATTCGTATCCGAGCTGGCGATGAATGGAAGACCGCTTTTAATACCAGAGATGGACATTTCGAGTATTTAGTAATGCCTTTTGGATTGTGTAACGCCCCTGCTGTCTTTCAAAGTTTCGTTAATGAGATTTTCCGGGATCTGTTATATGTTTCGGTTGTTGTCTATCTGGATGACATACTGATTTTTTCACCCTCTGTGGCTAAACATCAAGAACATGTTAAAGAAGTTCTGACCTGTTTGAGAGAAAACCACCTTTACTGCAAACTGGAGAAGTGCGTCTTTGGAGTGCCCAGTGTACCTTTTCTTGGCTATGTAATATCTGGCTCCAGTTTAGAAATGGACCCCAAGAAGGTACAAGCAATTCTGGATTGGACCCGACCTCAGACACTGAAGGCCATCCAGAGATTGTTGGGCTTCGCCAATTATTATAGACGCTTCATTAAGGGATTTTCTACACTGCTGGCTCCCATTACAGCCTTGACCCGCAAAGGTGCTAATCCTGCCCAATGGTCACCTGAGGCAGAGTCTGCCTTTCATCTTCCAAAACAGGCCTTTATCTCAGCACCAGTTCTTCGACAACCAGATCTGGACAGGCCTTTTTTGTTGGAAGTGGACGCATCATCTGAAGCTGTGGGAGCAGTCTTGTCTCAACGTTATGAGGACAACCGAGTCCATCCGTGTGGGTTCTTTTCTAAAAAATTCTCACCTGCCGAAAGGAACTACGCCATAGGTGAGCAAGAACTACTAGCTGTAAAGTTGGCGTTGAAGGAATGGAGATATTTGCTAGAAGGCGCCAAGTTTCCATTTACTGTATTTACGGACCATAGAAATCTCTTATTTCTCAAAAACCTCCAATGTGTGAGTCCTCGTTTGGCCCGCTGTGCAATATTCTTTGCCAGATTTCAGTTCACCCTGACCTTCCGGTCTGGAGCACTTAATCAGAAGGCTGATGCCCTATCGAGATCTCTCCTCTGTGATGATCAATCTGAAAATCAAAGCAATACCCCTGTCTTGGAATCAAGAGTTTTTGCCTCATTACAAGTTCAGCCTCCTACGGGAAAATCATTTGTGGCCCCGGAATTAAGGAAGCAGCTTCTCACTTGGGCAC
This sequence comes from Taudactylus pleione, assembly GCA_031769625.1. Taxonomy (NCBI): domain Eukaryota; kingdom Metazoa; phylum Chordata; class Amphibia; order Anura; family Myobatrachidae; genus Taudactylus; species Taudactylus pleione. The sequence goes on along the minus strand of JAUIMM010000289.1, from coordinate 1,689,507 downwards.
ATTCCTCTTGCTTCGCAGGGCACTCAGGCACTCGGAAGACCTTGGAGTTCCTGAAAAGACACTATTGGTGGCTTTCTATGAAGGCAGATATAATGGAGTTCATCTCTTCCTGCTCCTCCTGTGCCCAGCATAAATCATCACGACAAGCTCCAGCTGGGGAATTGCTTCCATTACCTACTCCATCACGTCCATGGACGCATCTCTCCATGGATTTCGTCACAGACCTGCCAGTCTCTCAAGGTTTCAACACTATCTGGGTTGTAATAGACCGATTTTCTAAGATGGTCCACTATATACCGTTGAAGAAGTTACCTTCTGCCCCTGACCTGGCACAGTTGTTTGTCCAACACATATTTCGTCTACATGGCCTTCCTGCTGAAATTGTCTCTGACCGTGGTGTGCAGTTTACTGCAAAATTCTGGAGGGCTTTGTGTTCTGTTCTTCAAGTGAAGTTAAACTTTTCCATGGCCTACCATCCGCAAAGCAACGGCTCCACCGATAGAGTTAATCAAGATCTAGAGACTTTTTTAACAATTTTTATGTCATCTTCCCAGGACAATTGGGCTGCCTTGCTGCCGTGGGCTGAGTTTGCACATAATGCTTCCTACCACTCGTCAACTAACCAAACGCCATTTCAGGTTGTATATGGCCTTCATCCTCGTGTTCCCGAATTTCGAAGCCTGCCTGTTTTCGATGTTCCGGCCGTGGAGGACACGGTGCGGAATTTTTCTGCCATCTGGACTCAAGTACGGTCTGGTTTGTTGAAGGCATCCTCTCGCTATAAGACCCAGGCCGATAAGAAGCGTAGAATAGTTCCACGCATGCAAGTTGGAAGCCAGGTCTGGTTATCCACCCGGAATCTTCGTCTGAGGGTTCCTTCTATGAAATTTGCACCACGCTTCATCGGTCCCTTCTCCATAACAGAAGTCATTAATCCAGTGGCCTATTGTCTACAGTTACCCCCATACCTAAAAATCCCTAATTCCTTCCATATTTCCTTATTGAAGCCCCTGGTCCTGAATAAATTCCATAGTGCTCTACCTGCTTCTCCTCGAGTCCAGACGGAGAGAGGAGTTGAGTTTGAGGTCGCCCAGATCTTGGACTCTCGTCTACGCAGAGGTCATCTACAGTATTTGCTGGACTGGAAAGGTTACGGTCCAGAGGAACGTTGCTGGACCGATGCTCGTGATGTCCACGCTCCCACGCTCATCAGGAGATTCCATTCTGCCCATCCGGAGAAGCCTGGTGAGTGTCCTGAAGCCACCCCAAAAGGGGGGGGGGTACTGTCATGGCCAGGGTATTTCAGCATGGCGCTAGGCGAGTGTTACCTGTGAGGTCATTGTGGCGCGGGCTGTCTGGTGGCGGAGCTGGTGTCTGGCGGGGGGCTTTGGCTGCGCGCGTTGTTGTGCGGGCCTGTTGTCACTCTGCGCTGGTAAGGCCTGGCGGCGTCTCCGTTCCATTTGGCATGGGCGCCGCCATCTTGCCTTCTGGCCATGTGATGCGGCTGGCCAATCCTGGTGAGTCACATGTTCCCTCCGGCCAGTAACAGCACGGCATGGGGTATTTAGGAAGGGTCAGTGCCTTCCTTCTTTGCCAGTGCAACGTGTATCTCAGCCTAGCTGAGAGGGAGTTCTCTGTGCTTTCCTGTTCCTGTGAATTCGCTGTCTGCCAGTCTGCCTGTCAGCTCCTAGCTCCCACTGGACTACCCCGCTTCCTCCATCACCCTTGCCCATACCTGAGTGCCTGAGCCTGCTGACATCCTGCGCTTCAGTTCACTACCTGCAAACCTGGCTTGTTTATTTTCAGTTCACTATCTGCAAACCTGGCTTGATTATTTTCAGTTTCACTACCTGCACACCTGGACAGCTCTAATTGTTTCTACTTGGACATTAACCCTTTTGCTCCCACCACAGAACTCTTGTGCACATTTATATATTCCTGGACTTTTCTTTACTGCCACATTATATGTCTACTCAAGCACTTATTAAAGATCCTAGTTTTATTTTCAAATCTGCTTCTGTGATCGCTCCTGCTACCACCCCGGGTCCACAAACAACCCAGAACATAACACATTGTTCATTGCCTTTCACTAACTGGACTTTTTCCCATTACTTCACCACAGCTCCCAAGTGCACTTAGTGCTATATCTGGACTTTAGCTTTTGTCATATTCATGTCTATCAAACCACTCATTAAAAGTTCCACATTTTCATTTAAACCTGCTTCAGTGTCTGCTCCTATCACCACCCCGGGCCCACAACAAAAACAGAACCTCACAACTTTCCGACAGAGCTGGCCCTAGGCAAAGGCAAACTAGACAAATGCCTAGGGCATCCCAAGCCTAGGGCTGGCAGCGTTGTTTGGGGCACTTGGCGGATGGCGGCGCGGCTCTGGCTGCCTCGATCGGAGCTCAGCATGCAGTGGGTTTGCCGCTGACAGCAGAGAGCAGCTCCTCCTCTCATGGGCCTTTGCAGAGTCTAGGACCAGCAGGCTGCACTGACGGACAGCTGCTGGAATGGACTGTGGACACAGCTGCATTCTCATCTTCAGCCTGACAAAGTGAGTTTTGTAAAAATATAGTTTTGATTAAGTCATTGCAGCATGTATGTGTGAGGGGTGCTATGTGTGCTGGCCGGGTGAGGGGTGCTGGCTCAGCTGCTGCTGTGATCTGTGCTGCTGGGTGCTGACATACTGTGCTGGGAGAGGAGTGCTGGGAGAGGAGTGCCTCATATCCACCTATGCAGTTTGCACATTTTGTTTATCACATGCTAAACAAATAAAACTTGATAGAATAAAGTAACTGAATGATGGCAATAAGAATCAGTGTCACTTCTCATTGTTGTTTACAGTTGGCAAATGAAACTCATGCATTGTACATGCATATAAGTAACTTCATTTGTTTCAATGCATTAGCGGAAATATCAAAAATCAAAGGTGGGTATATACATTTTAAATCATATTTTTAAACAACAGATCTGTTTGATAAGGATTTCAGTGATTGTGTTTATGACTAAAGGTTATGCTGTATTCTAGACAAAAATAAAATCAGTAGATTATTCACTTTTTGTTTTTACCACCACCTGCTCTTACCTCTGGTGAGCAGAAATATCGTACTCTCCAAGTCCCTGTTGGCACTGATGAACCTGGATTAATCTATTTTTATGTGTTTATTTTTATTTATTTATTTAACAAAATGATGGGAACAAGGGAGCACAAATCATTATATTACCTAGGGTTACATGGACTCTTAATCAGGCTCTGTGTTCACCATTCAGAGCCATAACTAGGAGGTGGGTGAGCGGTGATGTTACCCAGGGAACATTGACTAGGGGGCAGCACTGTTGCTACTGAGTGGCACCATCATTTGGCTGACAGGGTGCCCGGAATGGCACCTTGCAGCCTAGGGAGCCACCGCCGAGTATGACATCACAGGGTTCAGGGTACAGGGGTGGTAAAGGGCGGAATTTCGCACTGCTATGGCCCCGTCACCATTTCTTGTTGCAACACCTGACTGAGTGGATACCATGGTCCTTACTTGCTAACACTCTCTATTAGTCATGAAGACTCCCTGAAATAGTAGCAATCTCCCTGAAGAGTCTAGCAATCTCCCTGATTGCACCTTACACCCCCCAAAAAAAGAAATCAAAGATACAGGTCAGTATATACATTAAAATGGAATCACCAGTGACATTTCTCCGCATTGGTTAATAGGCACAATGATACCTATGGCTACTGTGCAAACATTTTGAAATAAGGATTCTAGTAGATACTTCTATGGAACCACTTGCTTGTAGAACACAATAAATGAACGAGCCCAGGGTGCTATTTAGATCCAGATTTCTCTTACTTCAATCTAGAGGTTTGGTGACACCTGGTGAGGCACCCACTTGGCCTTAGGCGCGTACTCTCTAAAGAGGGCGTGGTCTCATGCCTGCGATGCCATGTCCCCTCGTGCCTTTTTTGGGGCATAATCGCGTGTTTATCAATTTACACTAGTAGTGAATTTGTGCTATACGAGACACTAGGCCACTTCAGATATAGGGGTCTATTTACTAAGCCTTGAATGGAGATAAAGTGGACGGAGAAAAAGTACCAGCCAACCAGCTCCTGTCATTTTTCAAATACTGCCTCTCAAATGGCAATTAGGAGCTGATTGGCTGGTACTTTATCTCAGTTCACTTCAAACTCCATCCAAGATTTAGTAAATAGACCCCGTCATTACTTATTAAACACAATTTTAATATTTTTTTAAGTATTTTTGTAAACTTGTGCTGGGTGGTCAACACAACATTCCCTCTATCACCCTGTTTACATTTATTCTTACAGGTGTAAAATTAACAAGTGCTCTCAGTTTAACAAGAATACACATTTACTCCAGTACATGTAGGAACTGCAGTGTCTTTAGGGGGACAGCTATTCTTTCACTCTCATATACCTGATCCTGGATGTGGGGCAAAGTTACTGCCCTGCACGCTTCCTTCTCCTCCCTCTCCTCCTTCTTCTTCCAGGCCCAGAAAATAAAACAAGCAGGTAGGACAGAATTGAGAAAGAATGATTGGTATTCCTCCAGCACACAGAGAATGGGAGTGGTAAGGACTAGGGTGCGGTGTCTCAGGTGAGAGAGAAGTTCAGAACAGAAGAAGGCAGGCTAAATATAGGTGACAGTAAGAAAGTAGCACTGTGACTCTGGATATTAGCAGAGAGGAAGTGCTACTGTTCCAAGTGGGAATAACTCCAGAACTCTTTCAGCTTCACAGTGACATCAGTATTTATAGTATATTAAAGGTATAAGGTAGAAGTTACCTGATCATCTTGGGATTTGCCTATAATGTGGCACATGTTAGGCAATATGTGCAAGGGGCATACAGTATTAGGTACCACACCTTTAGAGTAAAACAATATGGGGCTCAAACATTCTAATTGAACTCTGCCTTGGTGAGAATGTCCCATCACTCAGTTCCGCATCTTCAGCCATAAGTGTATACGTGTTATAAATCCATATCACTGCATTCCACATACTTACTTACGCCATACTTGTCAACCCTCCCGCTTCTTGCAGGAGGCTCCCGTTTTCTTAACAAGCCTCCCGCTCCCCGCAACACTTATAAAATCCCCCGCATTCACCACAGCCTCGTTTGAAATCGGACTGTGCGTGCGCAAGTCCACATGTGACAAAGGCCGGGTTACAATCCGACATCAGTATGTCAAATAGACTGGCCGCGCACCGCAGGGTTGTGGATTGCGTCGGCCGCCTCACCCAAGAAGGAAGCAGAAGCCAGCAGAGCCTGAGTTGTCAGTGTGCAGGCAGAGATGAGATGTGTTCTCTTCTGCTTCAGCGGCGGCTTCTTCTCTCCCCCCTGCCTAAGTAAGTTATTAATACTGTAGGTAGGAGTGTTTAGTGCTCGGGGTGGGGGGAAGGGGGTTTCCTATGATGGGAGCTGCGCTGTGGGCAAAGATAACCGGGAGGAGCAGAGATGGGGAGGAGACAGGAGACCAGTAGAGTAGTGTAGTAATAACAGGTGTCCAGATCAGGATTAAGGGGAGTGGAGGCGAGCACAGGGGGTTGGTGCCCCGAGCCCCCCTCTATCGGAGCCCCTTGCCTCTGATTTTACAGTTGTGTAGTGCAAAAGTGCACTGTGTGCTGTAGGAACTAAACAGTGAAGGGAAGAGGAAGGGAGAAGTCCGTGGGGCTACATGGACCCATGTACAGCAGGATGCAATCAGCATGAGAGAGGAGAACTGCAGAGGTAGTAACAAGAAGGGGGGACACTGTGTATAATTATCACTATATCTATGTATGTGACAGTACAGTACATATGTATGTGTATTTGTGTGTGACCGTATGTGTGTGTATGTGTTATGTATGTGTGTGACTGTATAAGTGTAATTTATGTGCATATGTGTATGACTGTATATATTTATGTGTATAATTGTGTGACTGTATGTGTGTGACATTGTATATGTGTACTATTGTATGTTTATACATATGACTGTGGTTGTCGGTCTGTATGTATGTGTATATGTGTGGACTGTATGTATGTATATGACTGTGCATGTGTATACATGTGGGACTGTATGTATGTGTGGGACTACATGTATGTGTATATGTGTGGACTGTATATGTGTGACTGCACCCCCCATTCCCCCTTCCCACCAAGCATTATCCTGCCTCTCCATACCCCTCTACCCTGCCTGTGCTGCTATGTAGTACTACAGTTTTCACCTGTCACTGCAGGATACACCCTTGAGTGAAAAGATATGCCCATAGGTGGAGCTAGATACTCCTTTTTGGTGGAGCATGACACGCCCCCTCAATGGCGCAGCACATTCTACTATCGAATATAATCTCCCTGAAACTAGTTTTCAAAAGTTGGCAAGTATGGCTTACGCTCAATTCGCACTGTGTCCTGGTATGCGTCGCAGGTGGATGTGTTCAACTCTGCATCAGCATACCTTACAAATAGTTTAGTATTAATAACAGTAACTTTATAATTCAGTGTGCAGCTCACTAATCAGACAGACAGATGATACAGATCTGTGGGCCTGATTCAGAGTTGGGAATAGAGTAATATCCCTTTTCCACTGCTGCAATGACCCGGCTTATTGCTGGGTCTACCCGGGTCGCCGCTCAGTGTAAAAGGATCCCTGAAAAGTAACCCGGGAATCCAACCCAGGTAGCTACCAGAATCGGACTCAGGATGGACCCGAGTAATGGTGCAGCGTAAACGGCGCGACCTGGGTTATCCAACCTGGGTCATGCCTAAAATGAGCTGATTGGTGGTTGTGAAGCATCACCTCCCACATTCTATGACCCCAAGTTTAGCATGGCAGACCCTGGTTCAGTGCGAACAGGGCTGACCTTGGGAATAACTCAGATCGAAGGTGCAGTTTAAATAGGGTCTGACCTGGGTTGGAACCATATCCAAAAACCCAGGTCAGATCTGGGTTTTTTTGGTGGAAAATGGTGTCGAAGCTGAATAATTGAGTAAGACAAGTTCAGTTTAAAATTCAATCACAGCGACGCCATCTTGCGACTGGCCGCAAGACTCTATTTTAGAAATGCGATTGCAAGACGCCATTTTGCGAATGGCCGCCTAAGCGCCATTTTAGATAAACTCACATTTTAGTACATGTGGTGATAATATCATTAGCATCATGCGAAGGCATCTGTGACCATTATCATATGAAGCAAGTGGCCAGGTGACAACTGGCTTGCGTAGACAAGTTTCCTGCATAGTGTTTGTTCGCTACGGGTGGTCTGGCTAAAATAAATAAGCAAGCTTCCTGCAATGACACAGGAAAGGTGGGAGGGCCTGCTGACAGGAGATGTAGAACTATCTGGCCCAGCATGCTAAAATGTTAGAGACAAGGCACTTATCCTCACACACACATTAAATATGTCTTTATATCAAACCCCGAATACTCACACATTTCATATTCACACATAAGGTTCCATAAGCAACAAAATGTATGATTCAAGTTGGTTAAGTTAGTTTAAATGCTAAGAAATAAAGGTTTTTGATAACTAAGGTATTATACATGATAAGCAAGGTGTGTTTGGTCTCGTTCTGATGCATACGCTTTTTACAGCATCCCGGTGTTATCGGTGGAGAGATCGCATCATGCAAACTCAAGTTACGGATCGCAGAACTTACAAGCACCAAAATGTTTAACAGCTGATGAAATGTTACAGGAGGCGTTACCAGAAAGACTCCGGCTGTTAGAGGCAGGGAAAGTCTATTTGAAACAACCTGTTAAATGTGCCGTAACATATGCTTCTCCTCTGGGAACCAATGATATCAGCAGGAAATTTCCCTTTGTCCTGCTTTAGTCTGGGGGGGAATAAATACATGTGCCCATATACTGGTTTAGGAGTCCATGCTGAAGGTTGTATGAACTGAGGGTCTCTAGTCTGAGGTCTATCTCTGGGTCCAGAGGCGCAGCGTATGTATACTGTTACTTGGGGTCTGTATAATTTCCTTTTGCGCCTAAAGTGTGTCTCTCTCTTTGTCTCTCTCTCTCTGTCTCTCTCATTGTATTTGTGCTTATTGTAAACAGATCATAGCGTGTAACTGACTGTACTTTTACCTGAATAATACTTGTGCCTTGGAACCACAGATTCCACTCCTGTCTTTATTTGCGGTCATACTGCGTACGCAATTAGCGTTGTGTTTAGAGGTTTATAGGAAGGTTTTCAGAAGGTATAGGCAGGGGTATATAGAGGTTCATTTCTAATATTGTTAATGGGTATATGAAAGAGCAAGAAACTGTGCATCTTGGTGAAACCGTGCTGCACTGCAGGTGGGACAGATGTAAAATGTGCAGAGGGATTTAGATTTGGGAGGAATGTGTCCAAACTGAAATCTAAATTGCAGTGTAAAATAAAACTGTCCAGCATTTGTGGGATGTACAGTATGCAAAAGCAGCCAGTATTTACCCCACATGCAAAATAATGTATGTAGTTGCACCCCTTGCCATCCTTACCTACTTTTTTTTTTCTCCTCCCGGGGAAGAGAAGCAAGTGGGCGCCAATGGGGGTGGCCTGAAGTGTTGCGCCATTAAGCTCCGTCTTCGCGCAGTCAGTTGCCATGATTTGCACATATTTAAATAGGGGGTGAGACCAAATGACGCAATTCTTGTGTAATTGTGTAATTAAGCCCCGCCCTCTACCCGAAGACTCCCGATCGATGTGGAAGTTCTCCTGATGCTGCCAACTTCACTAGGAAGTGGGCAGGAATGCAGGAGAAGTGCCTACTCTACTGGGGGGTGCGAGGGAGTTACCCGAAAAATCGTGAGCCTTACGCGTCTTCTGGGAGAGTAGGCATGTATGCCCCTTGCCAGAGCCGTAACTAGACTTTTTGGTGCCCTGTGCTAGAAAGAGCATTGGCGCCCCCCTCATTTTTCAAAGGGACATAATGCACCCAAATAAGGGGAATGGCCTGATGGGGAAGGACCAGGGAAGAGATAGGGGAGGCCAGGAGATGCTGGGGATGAAATAAGAGGAAGCTGCAAGTGAGAATGATAATAAACAGAAATTTGACAGGCACAAACAGCGCCCCCTGACTTGTGGTGCCCTGTGCGATGGCACCGGCCGCACTACCCTAGCTACGGCCCTGCCCCTTGCATTGCAACATGTTTTGTCCAGGAACACAGTTACTTGCTCTATCTTACTCTATTCCCAAATCTGAATCAGGCCCTGTGTGCTGTGAGGTTGCGGTCATGGAAATATACTTATATGTATAGACAGTAGGGTCAGCACTCACAGGACAAAACAAATATGGCATAAATTGTATTCTCCTTCTACCTTTTCATAACTGGTTTTGTCAAGATCATGGAGGAGGGCAGGGAAAACGGCAAGGCAGCACTGGACAGCAGATATTACTTTTACTTTAAGAAACATAGGAGGGGATTCAATTTGGAGTGAAGGTCTGGACTTTTCGCTCCACATCGGAGGTTTGGCTGGGGATAAAGTATCGGGCGCGTGCAACTTATCCCCATATTCAATTCCAGAAGCTGCAGAATCGTGACCCGGCGGAAAGGTAAGCCAGGGACACTGCAGGCACCTGTGAGTCAGGGACACTGCAGGCACCTGTGAGCCAGGGACACTGCAGGCACCTGTGAGCCAGGGACACTGCAGGCACCTGTGAGCCAGGGACACTGCAGGCACCTGTGAGTCAGGTCCTTAATGATAGTACTGTAGAAAGAATGAAAGGAATGAAGTCAGGAATGAAACTTTGAGGCTCTGATATATTGAATGACTGTAGCATTTGTTCTGATTATAGCGGGAAGTGCTGGGCTAAATGTGACCCCAGAAGTGTTACTGAGACTTATTTTGTCTATAATAAGTGTTTTCTCTATGGTCACAGAGTGCACCCACATATTGGGCCTGATTCAGAGGTGGACACTGCTGCGTCCACTCTTGTGTCCGTTGCCGAAGCTGTGACTGCGATAATATGCAAATGCTAGTTTTAGCCTTCCTCTGGTGTAGATGCCTGCGACTGAATGAGCAAGCACTGACAAGCCCACTTTCAGTGTCTCTGCACGCTGTAACACCACTGGTAATTAGGGACATGCCACCATCGGTGTACCACCAACACTTGCACCAGCCCTATGGCAGGTGCAGTGTCTCTGTCTGAACATGGCCTCTGTGACAGACGCTGTGTGTCTGGGAATGCAGCCAATTTCACTGGCACACCCGCAACACTCCTTTAACATGCCCATTCACTTCTGGCCACCTCCCAGTCACCACCCAGGAACGGCCATCACTTGAGAGTACACTGTGGGGGTGATTCAGAGGTGGACGCAGTTGCAGTAGCGGCTCCACCACCATGCAATTTCGATCTGCATTTCTTGATGGTACACACCGGGATGCATGTGCAGTGCATCTCGGGCAGATAGAAATAAAACTGCTTAACCTGCGACCACCTCTGAATCACCCCGTTTCAGGCATGCGTCGTAGGGGTGTACAGGACATTTAGCGCATGCGCAGTTGCAAGCACTTGCTGAACTACCTGAACATCGGCATTGCACACACCTCAGAATCAGGCTCTATGTACACTATCAGACAAGGCATAAACATACAAATGTGCTAGTACAGCATGATGACTCTGAGCTATAGTATAGAGGAAGTAACACAGTTTCTGCAAAATATTTCTTTACTATGAAACATTCAACTGCTATGCAGCCTCAAGAATGTGCCTTATACCCCCACCCCATATACACATGCTACATCCTGTGTTACCTTATCTGATAATTCTAGGGGGTAAATTTACTAAAGTGAGAGTTTTAGAAGTGATGTTGCCCATAGCAACCAATCAGATTCTACTTAACATTTAACTAGCACCTCTTAGAAGATAATAGCTTGAATCTGATTAATTTGTATGGGCAACATCACTTCTAAAAACTCTCACTTTAGTAAATTTACCCCTAGGTCTGTGTATTAGCTTGTCATAGGTATGGCCATCAACCATCAATGTTAGATGGTTGTGCTATTGATGGTGGAGATCCAATGGTTCTCAGCCATCGATATAATGTTTATATTTCAATTATTCACGGTGCAGGAAGTATGAAATTTAGCACTGTCCCGTGACATGTCCCACCCTTCCCTGATTGGACAGCCACCCGGTGAGTCCCACCTCCCACACTGTTAGAACAGATGCCCAATAGCTTTCGAATGGTGTAAACTACAATAGTTACCTGCCATCGATGTAAACAACTGATGGCACCATCAATGGTGATCTGTCAATGGCCACCCATACCTTGTTCAATAAGGCTCCAACTAGCTCACAGTTGATGCCAGTTGGGTAGAGTTTAGTGATGACGAAATGTCACAGCCTGTATATGACAGTTAGTATATGATTGGTTGATACTTTGGAAGAGATGTATCAAGCCTTTGCTAAGCCCCCCCGCGATCACTGACCCCCCCCTCCCTTAATTACACTTACCTGCAGTGATCGGTGCTCCGGTGATGTCCTCTGTGGCTCAGTTGACGACCGGGCCCCAGTGCCTGCTGGGAGACATCACTGGAGCTCCGATGACCGCTCCCTGGACTCAGGTAAGTTTTTTTTTTTACAGTGTATCAGCATGTGGTCTGTTTAGACCACACAGCTGATCACTGGGGCTGGCTCCAGGCTCTGCTCTGTCCGTTAGAGCCGGGGAAGACCCCGGTAACCGGGGAAGACCCTGGATAACGCCACATCCAGGTGGCGTTATTATCACAGGGCTTCCCCCCCCAATTTATTTTTGTAACTTTGGCCAGATCACATTTCCCATTACAATTATGGGAAATGTGATCTGATTACTAAAAATAAGTGATAATTAGGGCTTGGAGTAGAATTTTACGAATTCTACTCCAATTGCCCTTTAGATACTTTAGGTGATACTAAAATAATGTGAAAAGGGTGTGAAAACACCCTTTTTCACTTTATTTTAGTAAAAATAATGTTAATAAATAGAGCCCTCAGGCTTAGTATGCAGACCCCTTTATCTCTCTCCAAGATTTGATAAATCTCTTCCTTATGCAGGCCATACCTCTACGGCCCATTTCCCCATTCAGCTATCGCTGATCTGATCTGCAGACGTCACTCCATCGGCGGATCTGGGAAATTTTAAACAAATCCCCAACTTGCTGATTCCAACTATTGCCGAGTTGGGATTGGGGAATCGAGATTGTTCAACGTGTTGAATTTCCCCTATTCCCCAACCTCTGCAGAATCGGAATTGGGGCAATCAATCTCAGATGTATGGGCCCCATATGAGATAACTAATATGGATTGTTAATTTTCGCAGGGACATTGCAAATATTTCTAAATAGACGCAATAGTGTATCCTGTGTATTACATTGATAAATTTGAATACATGCACAATGTATATACCTTCCTAAAGGAAGCTAAGGGCCTGATTCACAGAGCCGGACGCTCTGACAAGAGCGCTCGCTCTTAATCAGGGTCATCCTACCTAAAATTGGAGCGGCCTCCTGGCCGTTCGCATAGCTGTGGGTGACCACCCACAGCTTATGTGAGCGGCCAAAAAGATGGTCGCGATGGTCAAGACCATCGCGACCATCGGGCTTGCGACGAGACCCTGCGGTAGGGTCTCGCTGCCGCAAGCCCAGGAGTGCTTTTGGCTCTATCAGAGCTAAAAGCACTCCCACTGACATCACTAGTGATGTCAGTGGGGCCGGCCCCAGACGGTAGGCATTCCCATGGAAACGTCTCCGTCTTGGCAGCAACGCCCCCGGCACGCCCACCAAAGGGGGAGTGCTGTCACTCACCATCGACAGCACGCCCCCTTTGGTGCGAGATCCATAGTGACGGCTTGGCTGTTGATAAGCGGGTCTCGCGCATGCGCACGACGGAGCTCCCTCCGTCGTGCACATGTGCACTAGGGCACCATCGACTCGCTTGCGAGCGGGTCTGAATCAGGCCCTAAGTTCCAAAGTTGGACCACTGGGCTTCATTCAGAGCCGCTCGTAAGCGGCCGTTCGCTCGTTCCGAGCGATGTTCGCAGATCTGCGCATGCGTACGGTTTGTAATACGCATGCGCGAACCAGTCAGTGCAGACGAAAATCGTTTGTTCGCTATATAGCGAATGCCTGCTATTTTGAGTGACAGGAGGAGGCGTATGTAGGTGGTAACAGGGGAAGGTGCTTGAAAACAGGGAGTGGAATTCAGAACGCAGCTTAAAGGTCAAAACGGGCGTTTTATGGGTGTGCATAATTAATACAGCAGCGTCATTGACCACGTCACTTGGTTGTTTTAAAGTCAGAACTGCTCGCAATATAGCGGTAGGAAAAACCAGCCACAAGAATAGCGAGCAGTTCATACGCTGTTCGATGTACTCGATTAATCTATTAAATAGCGGACATGACGTATGATGCGAGCGGCCAGGGGGTGTATTCTTCGAAAAAACGACCACGTTTTGTTTGCTCGTTCAGACATAGAGGCGGCAACAGACCGCAAAGAGCGAACGGTTCATTTGAATAGCCACCCCCTTTTTCTGAACGAGCGAGCGCTAATAGCGTCCGGCTCTGAATCAGACCCATTGTTCGGGAGATGTAAAACTCCAGACGATTCCAGATTAACACAGGGTTACAGGACTGCAATAAGTGGTCTAGTCACAATACCTGTTAGGCAAGTTCTTCTATTCACAGAAAGGAATGATAACTTGTATATAGTGTACAAGTTAAGTGACAAACAGCTAAGGAATCTGTTTGACTCACAACGTGTGTTTCACCGATTCACACCTGGAATGTGTGTTCAAACGTCAAAATTCCTATTGGAAGGGTGTATACTACATACCACTCCCTTCGTTAGTTACAGCTCCTAGATCTCAATACTAAATAGCTGTAAAATATCTTTCTGGACATCACAGACCATAGCCAGGTATTGCGAGGCAACTTAGGGCCTGATTCACAGATGAACACAATGGCGATTACATACGCAGATCGAGCAATTGTTTCCCATTGTGCATAAGCCGCACTGCACGTGTGCATCGATAGCACTGCGATTACAGACGCACATAATACATTGCAAAGTGAGTGACAGGTGGACTGCATTTGAGGGTGGTGACGGGGTGTGGTCAGATGAGTCTACATTAGAACGCCGTTTTATGGGGGTGCATACATTAGCCAATGCGATTGCATAGGCAGCATGAAAGCTCTCCTCGTGCGAGGAGAGCTGCCGAGTCTGCCACAAGGGCAAGATGACCTCTGGATGTTACCAATATTTGCGCAGGTATTCGTTGTCTCACACAGGTGAGAAGGCAGCAGTGGGCGTCTTTGTGCTCAGGTGATCTTTGAACACATTGGCATATTTTCACAGCTGTGTTGTATACGAAAACGCATCAGCGTCCCTCTTTTAATCAAGCCCTTACTTTGCATACAGTATCTCATGTCTGAGCTCTGCAATGGCTGATGGGACTGTATAAGACTATCAGGTGTAGATTTATCTAAGCTTGGAGAGAGATAAAGTGGAGAGAGTTAAAATACCAACCAATCAGGTTCTAACTGTCATGTTACAGGCTGTGGGCCTGATTCATAGCCGCTCATAAGCGGCTGCTCGCTCGCTCCGAGCGATGTTCGCACATCTGCTCATGCGTATGGGCCGTAATGCGCATGCGCCAACCAGCCATTGCAGTCGGAAATCGTGCGCTCGCAAAACAGCGAGGGCCTGCTAATTTGAGTGACAGAATGAGGCGTTTGCGGGTGGTAACAGGGGAAGGTGCTTGAAAACAGGGAGTGGAGATCCGAACGCAGGCGTGCCAAACGGTCAAAACGGGCATTTAATGGGTGTGCATAATTAACAAAGCAGCATCATCGACCACGTCACTTGGTTGTCTTTTAGCCTGAACTTCTCGCAGTGATTGCGGGAAGTAAAACCTACCACAAGCACTGCGAGCAGTTCAGACGCCTTTTGATGTACTCGATTAATCTAATAAATAACGGAGATGACGTATGATGCAAACGGCCAGGGGGCGTCTTTACAAAATAGCGAGCGCATGTTTCGTTCGCTCGCTCAGACATAGAGGCGTCAACAGTACGCAAAGAGCGAGCGCTCAATTTAAATAGCCGGCCCCTTTTTCTGACCGACCGTTCGCAAATAGCGTCCGGCTCTGAATCAGGCCCTGTGTTTGAAAATGAGTTAGAAGCTGATTGGTTGGTATTTTAACTCTCTCCACTTTATCTCTCTCCAAGCTTAGATAGATCTCCCCCTTAATGACTTAATGGCACTAATCAAAATGTGCAGAACTGTATGCAGTGCACAGGGACTTCCAAAACATTCTACAGAAATAAATAGCTGCAACAGTGGGTGACCAAGCGTATGCTATAGCAACCCTCTAGTATTAAGTGCCAGAGTGGGAGGCATGGCAAACACAGGGCAAGTTGAAAACAAAAAAAACAAGAGCAGGTGTAAGTATGCACTGTGGCATGAGGGACCCACTGGGGGATTGGAATGGTCAAGACCCACAAAACAGTCTTTGTGCCATACAACTGTAGGGTGTGGCTAGCACAAATAGATCATAGAAATACGCAGGGAGAGCAGCATTCATTCAACTACTGTCCATGGCTATCAAATTTTACATGGAAGCAAGTCAACCGCACTGGCCAAAGTGCATAAGTAAGTTAAGGTGACTAGTGTAAGATGTGGCTGGCTGTATCCCAGTTGTAACCTATGAGTCACTAATCAAGCTGGGATTATATGGATGTTGGTTGTACTTGTAGGATTTGCCTAAACCCAGAGCAGAGGCGCGGAGTCTAACGTATTGGTGGTTTTTACCAAGCTGGTGTCAGAGTTCAGCCGGGGATCGGCCATCCCTTACCGTCCCGCCGGCTTCCTCTGACTTCCCGGGCAGTCGGGCGGCTAGTGCGGTGACGTGGGAGGAGCTGAGCATTCACCCTGTAGCTGTGGTGTCAGGCGACCCGGTGAGCGGGGATCGCAGTTTCCATCATGGGCGCCGCCATGACACTTTCCCTATGTCAGTACTTCCTTCCCTGAGTGGCTGACGCTGTGGGCCTATCAGCAGGCTTCCAGGGGTATATATCCGGCTCCTGTGCTCCAGGTACAGTCAGGTGCATAAATATTGGGACATTGACAGAATTTTCATATTTTGGCCTCTATTCACAACCACAAAGGCTTTGAAATGAAACAAACAAGATGTGCTTTAACTGCAGACTTTCAGATTTAATTTGAGGGTAATTACATCCAAATCAGGTGAACGGTGTAGGAATTACAACAGTTTCTATATGTGCCTCCCACTTTTTACGGGCCAAAAGTAATGGGACAAACTAAACAATCCTAAATCTAACTTTCACTTTTTAATACTTTGTTGCAAATCCTTTGCAGGCAATTACAGCCTGAAGTCTGGAACGCATAGACATCACCAGACGCTGGGTTTCATCCCTGGTGATGCTCTGCCAGACCTCTACTGCAAATGTCTTCAGTTCCTGCTTGTTCTTGGGGCATTTTCCCTTCAGTTTTGTCTTCATCAAGTGAAATGCATGCTCAATCGGATTCAGGTCAGGGGATTGACTTGGCCATTGCAGAACATTCCACTTTTTAGCCTTAAAAAACTCTTTGGTTGCTTTTGCAGTATGCTTCGGGTCATTGTCCATTTGCACTGTGAAGCGCCGTCCAATGAGTTCTGAAGCATTTGACTGAA
Source organism: Taudactylus pleione (assembly GCA_031769625.1). Lineage (NCBI taxonomy): Eukaryota > Metazoa > Chordata > Amphibia > Anura > Myobatrachidae > Taudactylus > Taudactylus pleione. Next base: position 1,672,849 of record JAUIMM010000289.1, on the reverse strand, counting down.
TGTAAGCATATAATATTGCCCGAAACACTTCAGAATTCATTCTGCTGCTTTTGTCAGCAGTCACATCATCAATAAATACAAGGGAACCAGTTCCATTGGCAGCCATACATGCCCACGCCATGACACTACCACCACCATGCTTCACTGATGAGGTGGTATGTTTTGGATCATGAGCAGTTCCTTTCCTTCTCCATACTCTTCTCTTCCCATCACTCTGGTACAAGTTGATCTTTGTCTCATCTGTCCATAGGATGTTGTTCCAGAGCTGTAATGGCTTTTTTAGATGTTGTCTGGCAAACTCTAATCTGGTCTTCCTGTTTTTGTGGCTCACCAATGTTTTACATCTTGTGGTGAACCCTCTATAGTCACTCTTGTGAAGTCTTCTCTTGATTGTTGACTTTGACACATATACACCTACCTCCTGGAGAGTGTTCTTGATTTGGCCAACTGTTGTGAAGGGGTTTTTCTTCACCAGGGAAATAATTCTTCTGTCATCCACCACAGTTGTTTTCCATGGTCTTCCGGGTCTTTTGGTGTTGCTGAGCTCTCCGGTGCGTTCTTTCTTTTTAAGAATGTTCCAAACAGTTGATTTGGCCACACCTAATGTTTTTGCTATCTCTCTGATGGGTTTGTTATGATTTTTCAGCCTAATGATGGCTTGCTTCACTGATAGTGACAGCTCTTTGGATCTCATATTGAGAGTCGACAGCAACTGATTCCAAATGCAAATGTCACACCTAGAATCAACTCCAGACCTTTTACCTGCTTAATTGATAATGAAATAACGAGGGAATAGCCCACACCTGTCCATGAAATAGCTTTTGAGTTGATAGTCCCATTACTTTTGGCCCCTTAAAAAGTGGGAGGTACATATAGAAACCGTTGTAATTCCTACACCGTTCACCTGATTTGGATGTAATTACCCTCAAATTAAATCTGAAAGTCTGCAGGTAAAGCACATCTTGTTTGTTTCATTTCAAAGCCATTGTGGTGGTGAATAGAGGCCAAAATATGAAAATTCTGTCACTGTCCCAATATTTATGCACCTGACTGTAGTTGTCTGAACAATCATTGTCGCCGCTAGTGTAACTAGAGTCTCGTTCCAGGTTCTCGTGCTTCCAGTGTGTTTCTTCCAGAGCTTCTGAGCTATCTCACCACAGTGCCTTTACTATCAACAGCCTGTGTGAAAGCTAACCTCCATCTCTCCACAGTGCCTTTACTAATCAACAGCCTGTGTGCAAGTTTAACCTCCATCTCACCACAGTGCCTTTACTAATCAACAGCCTGTGTGCAAGTTAACCCTCCATCTCACCACAGTGCTTTTACCATTACAGCCTGTGTGCAAGTTAACCCTTCATCTCATCGCAGTGCTTTTACCATCACAGCCTGTGTGCAAGTTAACCCTTCATCTCATCGCAGAGCTTTTACCATCACAGCCTGTTTGCAAGTTAACCCTTCATCTCATCGCAGTGCTTTCACCATCACAGCCTGTGTGCAGGTTAGCCCTTCATCTCATCGCAGAGCTTTTACCATCACAGCCTGTTTGCAAGTTAACCCTTCATCTCATCGCAGTGCTTTCACCATCACAGCCTGTGTGCAGGTTAACCCTTCGTCTCATTGCACCCTAGTGCATGATCTCCGGCCGGTAATCCGGTATATACTTCATGGGATATCCAGCTGTTACCTCAGCCTACCAATAAATCTCAGCGAGACTTTGGCGCCATGGCCAGAAGTGATCTGATAGGAGGGATGACCGGCGGAACCGGTATACACACACTGGGGGATGGGGGTAAGTTTTGATACACTCTATCAGATTCTCAAACTTGGTCCTCAGGACCCCAAACAGTTTTGCAGGTCTCCTCACATAATTACTTGTGAAAGAGTTAGCTGCACCTGTGGATCTTTTAAAACGGGTCAGTGTGTAATGAATACACCTGTGCACCTGCTGGGTGACCTGGAAAAAGTGAACTGTTTGGGGTCCTGATGACAGAGTTTAAGAACCACTGCACTATATAGTTGTCACTTTGGTTTAGTGTGTTTGGTCCTGAGGAAGGGGATATGTTCCCCCGAAACGTAGACTTTCATTAAAAAGCACCCTGTGTGGGGGGCCGTGACCTAGCGTGCGAACAAGGAAGACGTGGGTGAGCTGAGCTCCCGACTGGCGCATGACATAACCCCACCTTACCACTAACTGTGTGCAGTCCGTGCCTCCTGCAGATCTCAGCCCTCCTGCCAACACCCAGGGCTACTGGGGGAGTTGATCCGCGGAGCTGGAGGTCACATTGTCACCCTGCAGATTGCAGCCTTCTTGTTCCTCTGGAGCGGCAGGCTCAATTTTAGTTGCGAGGCGGCGGCTTGCTCTGCTCCGCTCGCCACTCACGACCGAGACTTTACCTCAGCAGGAGCCCATTGCTTTGGTGCGACGCTGGTTGTGGACCAGATCTCCCGCGCCCTGTTCCCCGCTATTTGAGGTGCCGCAACTGCTGCGGTGGTTCCCGGTCCTCTCGCTACTTGGCCTGCCTCTTCAGGGACATCTCACCCCAGCAGACTCCTGGATGCTGCGACTGCAGGCGGGTCCACACAAGGTGTCTTCAGTAGAGCTGCTGCCAGCCTCTGCCAACATCACATAAGACCTTGTCCTGCTGCTTCCAGTCTCCTTGTGGTGTCTATCAGGATAGTGAGTGGCCCTGCATCGGCTGTCCCTGGGGCTACCCAATCTCTCCCACACTGACACGAAGTATCCCCTCCCCACTCTCCTCCTTCGGACTCTCGCCTTCCATCCTGGTGGACTGATTTCTCATCCGTGATTTCTCCTTCGAGAGCAAGCCCTTCGTCCCCTGGGTGCTCAATTCCCACCCCCTTTTACTGTTATCTATAACATATTACATTTGGGTATAGCCCTCCTCCGTGGCACTTGTTCTGGCCTCCATGCAGAAGTCTGCTGCCAAACCTCCTAAACAAGGAAGGGGTGATATCTCCCAGCACTTCACCAGAGGTGCTGGGTCCTCCCTCCCCTCCTGGGGTCATCATGGACAAGGATGGACCTTCATCCCCCACCCCTTACACCAAGGAGGACATCTTGGCTCTCTTATTACGGAGTTTAAGGATTCTCTTGAAACCAAGCTTGACAAAGCAGTTGCCTCCATTAAATCTGACGTTTCAACTCTAGCCACAAGAACCTCCAAATTAGAATCTCGTCAGGACAGTTTTCAGAAAGCTCCTAACGACATTGGCAGGGACCTGGATCACATTATCACTGAACTCTCACACCTTCGCACTAAGGGCCATATTCAATTTGAGGCAAAAAGTCCATTATCGGGGATAATTTATCGCCGATGACGTCATTTTCGCCTGTTTCAATTATTCCCATATTCAATTTCAAAGACTATTCACCGGTGTGAAAAGACTTTGTTAAACAGTGGGGATAAGTTTTCATCATGTTATACATGGCAAAAAAAATTAATTGGGGTTTAGGGGTGCAGAATAAAAACAAAAATAGCCTGCAGCCTTTTTAATGTCCCCTAAAAGTAATCTGTGTAAAAAATTTTTTTTTTTTTAAAAATCAGGACACCCCAAAAAAATGTACTTTAATTTTGGGGGGCGAAAAAATAATAATAGGGAAACAAAGTTTTAAACTAGCAAAATTGATTCAGGGGGGGTTTCCATGTATGCGGCAGGTGTTTTCTAAAATGCAGGTGCATTTTTGAAGAATTTTCAAAAATCACTTTAGGGACTTAAAAATATACTTGCACCCATTTTCATGTACCCCGAATTTGTTTGGACTAGTTTTTTCCCCGCCAAAAAAAGCTAAGTGCTACTCTTCACCACTTTAGCAAAACCGCATTTATGCACCTGCCGCAGCTATTTACAAAAACCCCTACTACCTTCAGCAGGCAAAATCGGGGGTACCCATAGTGATCCCCCATGTCAGACCATCTTTAGGGGGGGACCAGGATGATTTCCCGAAAATTCCCAAGACTTTGATACTTACCTTTCCACCGGGTCCTGTTTTCGCCGGATCACAATTGAATACTGGGATAAAGCGGGCACGCGCCCGATACTTTATCCCAGAAAAAACGGCTATGATGAAGAAAAGTCCGAGCTTGGACTTTTCACCTCAAATTGAATACAGGCCTAAGAACGAAGACTTGGAAAATCGGGAGCGTAGAAACAACATCCGTATACCCAACATACCAGAATCAGTATCTTCAGAGGCCCTGGAACCTTATCTTCACAACCTCTACTCCTTCCCGATTTCCGATCTCAGAGGCTATCTTTGGAAAAGGCTCATCGCGCCCTCCGACCTAAACCAAGAGATAACGATCCTCACCGAGATGTGATAATGCGCTTCCTTGGCTACAATTAACTCGTTCTGGCCCCTAGCTGGGGTAAGCCCTATATTCTCTTCAATTCTGTTAAGCTTCAATTCTATTTTAATCTTTCTCCCCTGATGATCGCCAAACGGAGAGATATTCTGGATTTAGTCAGAGCTCTTCAGGACTGAAGAATCCGGTATCGCTGGGGTTTTCCTTTCAAGCTCATTGTCGATCTGAATGGCAAACGGTCCTCACCCGTGATCTCAGAGTGCAAGGACTTTTTAAACCACCTGGAGGAATCTGGTCTCCCTCCTGGGAATGATTCCCCCGATTCGTGATTTTCCTCCCTGTGGCAATGTTCTGATCATGTTTTCACTGTTTTTGCTTGCCGTTTCATGTCTATATAGTTTTTCCAAGGAACTGGTAGTTTAATGTTTACGGTTTACGATATTAGATGATACTGGTCTAGGCTGCACCAATTTACATGCCAATATTTTACTATATGTTAACCATTCTGCTACCCCCCCCCCTTTTTTTCCCTTAGGTTTCCTTTTCCCTCTCCCCCTTAGCACACAGGGGACACTGCTGTCTCCAAACATCTCTTCTTCTCTCTCTATAATCTATTACGATCTTTATTATTTTTCTAAAGTTAATTATTTTTGTTTATTCTCCCTAGAGGTGTTCCATGCTATCTTGCCTGCGCATCTCTGGATAACCTCTGTGTACTTTCCCCTTACATTTTTGGTCGGATTTATGTACTCCGCTCCAGTTCATCCTTTATTCCTCTTTCTTTTCTAATCTATTTTTTTCTTTTGTTCCCTTTCTTTTTTATTCACTTCCCTCTTCTCTCTACAGGCGAGCCAGGGATCCTGTCCAACTCTTCCCGCTTTCTGTAACCTTATCTGGTCTTCTCTTACCATGCCTTTCACTATTGCATCCATGAATGTTCGAGGTCTTAATACCCCCCAGAAATGGTCGCATCTGTTCTGTACCATAAGTAGTCTAAAAGCTGACATTATCCTTCTGCAAGAGACCCACTTTCTTACCCCTGGCCACCCGTCCCTGCTTTCTAAACATTTCTTCAATGTAATTTACTCCTCCAGCACAACCAAGCACAATGGGGTTGTGATCCTAATTAACAATAAACTGCCCTTCATCCAAAGCTCTGTCCATACTGATTCGGACAGCAGTTATATTATTTTAATTGGCAGACTGGGACATTTAAACGTCACTATTGCTAATGTTTGTGCCCCTAATATAGGTCACCAGCGCTTTTTAAAGCCTTTTTTTGGCACACTGCATAAGCAACGTGTTGGGTTTTTCTTGGCGGCGATTTTAACTGTGTTCTGCACCCGGTTCTGGATAAATCCATCCCCCAGGCCCATCCCCGGGTGTGTCCTCTTTCTAGGTCTCTCACTAAACATGTTACAGAAGCTGGTATTCGGATACATGGTGCTCTCTCAATCCCTCTTTCAGAGATTACACCTTTTTTTCTGCTCCTCACCGCTCATACTCAAGAATCGATCTAATCCTCTGCAGTCTCCTAATCTCCAAGCACCTCATTGACTCTGCGATTGTCTCTAATCCTTGGTCCGATCACTCTATTGTCACTTCTTTTCTTGACTTTCTGGACACCCCGGTCGCCCGGCCCTCTTGGAGACTTAATGACGCTCTTGAAAATCCCTAAATTTCGTACAAAGATCACAGATGTTTTGAAGGACTATTTTTCCCTTAATGTCCCTGACTCTGGATGCTCGCCACTTCTTTGGGAGGTTCATAAATGCGTCCTCTGGGGCCATGTTATCAGTTATGCCTCACACAGGAATAGGGAACATAAACAACTCCTCATGTCCCTTACAGATCAGGTCCATCAGCTGGAGTCTCTTCATAAACTTACCCCTACTGATGCCTTATATAGGCAATTGGTTGTAGCGAAATCTTCTATGAAAAAAGTAATAAGGCAGACACTCTTCTAGCCAACCGCCTGAAAGCCCGTAAGTCTCTCTTAGCAATACCGACGCTTAAGGACCTCTCTGGCTCTCTCGAATATAACCCACTTAAAATTAACTATTATTAAAAATTAGTATACTCACCTCTCCTCAACCCGCCCCCCTATCCCCACTTCTGAATATCTTTCTTCCTGTGCCTTACCTCAGATTGACTCTATTACTGCTGCGGATCTTAGTCTTCCCATAATCGAAGAAGAGGTAATTAATGCTCTTAAGGCCCAGAAAACCTCAAAACCGCCAGGCCCTGACGGACTCCCCTTTTCTTACTACAAGACTTTTTAAGGTTCTCTCATTTCTCAACTTATGACCTCCTTTAACCATATCCTTGATGGCAGCTTTTTTCCTCCTGACATCACTAGGGACAAGATTACGGACATCCCAAAGCCAGGTAAGGACCCCCAACTTGTAACCAATTATTGTCCAATTTCCCTCTTAAATACTGACCTTAAACTATTTGCTAAAATTCTAGCAACTAGATTAAACCCCATTCTCCCTTCATCACCCAGATCAGGTGGGCTTTTTTCCTACCCGCCAAGCACTTGATAATACTAGATGAACGGTGGACCTAATCCACCAGCAAATTCCCTTAGGCTACCCTCTCTCCTTCTTGCTCTTGATGCCGAGAAGGCCTTTGATAGGGCATCGTGGCCTTTTATGACCAACACTACCTAGATTTGGCTTTAAGGGCAAATTTCTCCAGGCCTCTAGGGCTCTCTACTTCAATTCTTCCACCTCTGTCTTAGCAGGGGGGCCTTCTCTCAGACCCCTTTCCTATCTCAAATGGCACTAGGCAGGGGTGTCCATTCTCCCCACTCATTTTTGCCTTTATTATCGAGCCCCTAGACTGCAGAATTCGAGCGAACACATACATCTCTGGCATCTCTATTGGCATTTCTTCATACAAACTCTTTTTGCCAACGATGTCCTCCTCACTCTCACCAACTCTCTGATCTCCCTTCCAAACCTCTTTCAGGAACTCTCTATGTATGGCCGCCTCTCTGGTTCCAGGTTAATCACAATAATCTGAAGCTTTGCCCCGCCACATCCCAAGTTCATCCCTGGACCTCCTGTGTCTCAATTTTACCTTTGCCTGGAGGACAGACTCTATTAATATCTTATAATTCATCTCACAAAATCTTATCAGTCTATACAAAGCAAACTATCCTCCCCTATTTCGTGCCATCGAACAAGATATTTCCCGCTAGCATACTCTTTTCATCTCCTGGATAGGTCGCATAAACGTTAGCCTAACATATTTTCTTACTGCTGCCCCCCCCTTATTTTTTTTCTTCTTTCTTTTCTTCTCTGTTTCTGGCTTGCTCCCAACTCTCTTCCCCCCTCAATCCTCCTGAGTTACTTTTTTTATGTTCTTATTTCTACTTTTTTTCTCTTCTCCTCCTCTTTCACCTCTCTCTATCCCATTAAGCTGTGCTTTCTCACCATGCATGTTTACTATATATTCATGCGCTGTTCACTGTGACTACTAATTTTTGTCAGTTATTGTTTTTCTGACAGCTTTTGTAGCTCTTTTGATTTTTTTTTTAATAAGTTTACATGATTTAAAATAACAATTTGATGCAATTCTCATGATATCTGGAGTTTATGGCTCCCCTATTTCCATAGCCAATATCCTGATATTTGATAGCATCATTGGCTGCTTCTATTCACCCATTTTCATTTGCTGTTTATTGCTATTTTGTTGCATTACTGTGGTCTACTCAAAATGTGACTAAAAAAAAAAAGAAGTTAAAATACAACAAAACAAAGTGGTTTGAAGAATTTTCTATGTACGGTTATTCCGCAATCTGTAACATTTGACTGTTTCTTTTTCTATCTTTTGTTGATTCATGCTGTGTACGCTTCATTTTGTTTCATATTTTTGTCACCACTTTTCTAGGAAAAAAAAAAAAAAAAAGAAGCACCCTATGTGGAGTTTTCACTGATCCAGAATCTGAAAGGTAATTAAAATTGAGCAATACTAGCTATATCAAGTTTTCATCAGGCACAACATAAGTAGCAAGGTCACTATATAAGAGTGAAAACAACACTTAAATAATGACAACAGATAAGGTCTCAAATCCTAGCATTAACATAACAGTATATGATATTATAGTCATGTAGTGAACATGACCCCTAACAAAATGGCTTCCATTCAGATGCATAGGTCTGTGGTGATAGCTCCCGCTAGTAAATGGCAGCCCCCACTGAGGCCGGTCTGAATCAGAAGTTCTGCATGAAGAAGTGCAATCAGAAAAAGGATGGAAGGCACGGCTCATACCGGCTACCTTGAGCCTGCGGTAATGGACGCTGCGCTTTGGAAGTACGGACACGGCCCGGTGGCGGGTCTCTCCGGGGAGGGGGCAGCCACTCCGGTAGCAAGGAGTCTGCCCTTGAAACAAAATTTAAGGCAAAAAATGCCCAGCCCAGGATTTGAATTAAACTTAAGTTAGGTGGGGTAAAGAGGGGGAGGAGCTAAGCCCAGAGCTCTCAAGATTGAAGTGCCAGGTTAGACACACCACTGTCTATACCCCTTGTGTGACTCCAGTGCCCCTCAGTGGTTGAGAGAGAGGGATTTGCACCAACAAATAAAAAAAATAAAAAATACTGCATTCTGTCTTCTTACGGTTCATGGATTTAACAGACCCTTTAATCATAACCTGCACAGGGAGAAAATATAAAACCATGTTTTATCCTGCAAAGCAAAGTGTTTTTGAAGTTAAAATGCATTTAATGACTAATGGATCCCATTTGACCACATAAGAACCAATGCAACCTGCTCTTTAATGCAAACGCAAATACCATAAATTTGCATCAGGTTTTAAAGTGATACCTAGCATCTTTCTATGATACTATTTCATCACATATTATTGCCACTTCCTCCCATTCGCACAGTGATTAAAATTATGCAATTTGAGGGCGTAGTCAGAGAGCATAATAAAGATAATTGTGGAAACACTTGAATTTTTGGAGTGGCCTCTGTTTACTTAGGCATGCACCCTGTTCTGGCCTCAACAACTCCTTTGTATGCGCTCTCTCACACTGTAGGGGATTCTTGCATTCATAAATCAGCAGAACACATCTCAGTCTATTGTATGAAAACATTCCACAATCATAACCGTTGTCGAAACCCTCCTTAAAAATACTTCTTATAGTAAACTGGTAAGAAATGCTGCTTACTGCAAGAAATTCTTAGCATTGTATAAATAACTTCAGATATGTAGTACCCATAATGCAATGCCTGTTGTTTTTGTGATATTAAGATATTTAAGAAAACAGTTACCGTATTTTCATTAGCAGGAGAGTCAATAATATACCAAAGGTATGAACATGCAAATCCCCATCTTATGAGAGAATCCCAATGGGTCACACTGATCTAAAATACAAATCCTGCACCTTTATGCAGTAGGACGGTGTTGGAAGAAAAATGCATATATCCAAATTACACACCAATGATACTCATTAAGCTTGATAGAGATCTGTATTTCTTAGTTTGTATCTATTGAATCACTGTTTAAATAGTCTACATGACGTAAATTATGCTGCTTATATTAAACAGAAATGAATGCTTGGAAAGGATTTGAATTTTATTTGACCATTATGCCCACCTAAATAAAATGGGCCTACTACCTTAGTAGCTGGAAATACCCACCCAGTAATGAAGTCTCTATTGGGACCAAGACAGGTAGAAGAGTGAAAAAATACTGGAGAGCTGGCAAAGGAAGATGATGTATAGAAAGAAAGCTTGCTCTATGATAGAAGAAAGCGGGTATGAGGATTAGCTGCAAATTCTCACATACCTATTTTATGTGTAACAAATGCAATAGTCTAAAACCTAAAAATAATTAGAAAAATTCCTTCAAAGTGGATCCTAAAATGAACAACATAAGCTGTTAACGTATACTGTTTTTGCAGCCTAATAGGGAGTATTAATTATCTCCATCATCGATGACTATGCAGCAGCACAGGGCGCACCTCGCAGAAAGGCAAACTCTTACATTACAGCTTTCAAACTGTGCTGCAGTCTTAAAATAACCATAGGTCATGTTGCAGAGTATACAATTGTTTCCAGATAGTTTTGGCAGACTCACTGGATGTCTTACTGCAGTGCACATTAAGGTGTAACCAATAGATGTATTTTATATCCTTCCCACAGGGTGCTCCCCTGGCGTGCCTGTCGGGAAACATTTTACTATTTTTGGTTTCATGTGGCATTAGCATTAAATTGCTCATTGCTCTGACTATACAGAATTAGGAATTCTTACACACCTTGTCAGCTGTACCAGCTACATATTAAACCTTACCTTCTTTGCCAAAGTTGTTTTACGCTACATAACCTTGTGCTGGTAGAAGGTTGGTGTAAAATCTCAAACACAATAAGTATATCCTTGTCCACCACAGCATGCTCACCGTCAGAGTACAAAGTAGTATTCAATAGCTAAGACATTCAGTAGATGCAAAACAAGATTTTTGGTACTAAATTAAATCTCTCTCTGACTTCATCTGGGGGACATTTCATGACCATGGGGTTAGTGTGAGATACAGACATCAGCACTTAATGAGCTAACGGGGTGCAACACAAGAGGGTTATCAAATCAAAGGATCCCGCAAAGATGGAAAGACCTGGGGTTAAGACCCCTAGTTGAACACCAAGAAAAATAGGTAAGCCAAACCCTCTTGCTCTTAGGATGGATGTCTCAAGAGCCACCCCGTCAAAGCGAGACGGCCCAGGTCCGGATGGAAACATGGACCCTGAGACAGAAGATCTGGCCACAGTGGAAGATGCAGAGGGGCATCTATGGAGAGGCTATTCTGGAGCCACCAGGATCAGAGTGCCTACCCCCAGCTTCAACTTGTGGAGGACCAGAGGAATCATTGAGATCAGAGGGAATACATAAATCAGAGAGGAGGTCCAAGGAACCGCTAGTGCATCCACCAGAAGAGGTTCTGGCTCCCTGGTGCAGGAATAATATATGTTGGAAGCTGACGGTTGTAACAAGACGCCATCATGTTGATGTCCAGAAGGCCCCAACAACAAACTAATCTCTGGAATATGTCTGGAAGCAGCACGCCCACTAGTCTGCATGGACGTCCTGACTACTTATGAAGTCGGCGTCCCAATTTTGAACGCCCGAGTTGAAGACGGCGGATAGTGCTGGAAGATCACGTTCCATCCAGCGAACAATTCGGCTGACTTCGAGTGCTGCCCTGGTGGTTTATGTAGGCCGCGGTTGCATTGTCCAACTGTACCTTCTCCGGACATCTCTGAAGGAGGTGCTGTGCCTGACACTGAGCCCTGTACACGGCCTGAAGTTCCAGGATGTTGAGGGAAAGCGTCCAACGGCCCTGAATTTTAGATGACTAGTTACCGCTCCCCACCCCCGAAGGCTTGCATCGGTGGTGAGTAGGATCCAGTTCTGGATCCAAAAGGGGCACTCCTTGTCCAGATGTGAAGCCTGGAGCCACCACAGCAGGGAGAAACGTACCACCTTGAGGTCCGGGTGAGACCTGATCCATCTCTTCAGAATGATTCGTGGAGAGGCTGAAGTGGAACTCCATATCAAATGGTGAGACCCAGGGCTGCCAAACTAGGCAGGGCCCCCCATGTTTCTGCAACTCTTGCCATGCAGTGTCTTTCCAGTTCCAGTGAGCCCCCTTCTGTCTCCCCAGCCTGACCCCCTTCTCTGTCTCGAGCCTGGCCACCTTTTGCTGTGTCTCCAGCCAGCCCACCTTCTGTCTGCAGGCAGCCCCCACACTAACCTTGTACTTGTTGTTCTGAGACCTACTCCCTATGTGACGCATTCCTCCCTTTCAGAGGCACGGTGTGATGGGCAGTGATGTGGGCAGGCGGCAAAATGGGCGTTTAGTGGGAATACAATATTGGACAAACGGCATCGCTCATGGGTACTTTTATGGATGAATTCAAACAGTGTCTTTGCCCAAAGTTTCTTTTAGCAAGAATATTCTTAATAAAAGTCTGGATGGACTGAAATGGTGGCACAGACCCTTTTTGTTGTGTGAAGTCTTACATGATAGTACCTGAGTGTCGCCATTTCTCCAATACTGTGTGGTGGGATGGTATTACCTGGAGAGAGAGAATGATTATATACATATATACATACATACATATATACATACATACATATTGCCAGGTTATTGCCTATAGATATACACTGTAAATATTAAATATATGCCCTGAGGAAAATGTTTATATTAAAACATTGAAACGTTGGCGTATTTTGGTCACCCGCCATATTATTGATACGAGTGCCGCCTGGTTGGTGATTTATACATCGTGATCCCCGGAAGGGGCCCATGTGAGGAAGGCACCTATTTGCTTACTTCTATTAACTGGATGAGGAGTGCTGCTGGAGTGGTTTGTTTATATATATATATATATATATATATATATATATATATATATATATATATATATATATATATATATATATATATATACATATACACACATACATAAAATTTTGTGTGTATGTATTAGATATATATATATATATATATATATAGGTAGATATACACACAGTGTGATATATATATATATATATATATATATATATATATACACACATACATATACACACACACGTTACATTTACACACACATTCATACATACACATGCTGCCCAGTGCCCACATTGCCCAGTTATTTATTCTGATGATATCCCTCAACATGTGACAACTCACAGCCCAATCCCCCAATGTATGAAAGTGTGCCTTACCTGCAGCTGGAGTAGGAGCGCAGTGGCTGACCGAGCACTGTAACCAAAGGAGCTGGCAGCGCAAATTGCATAGGTGGAGCTATGTACCACCACATTTGCTCCCTTCATTCTATGTGATATCTGTGGCTATGAGAGTACGAGGAGCTGCCGCGCATGCGCGGTAGCTCTCTTCACTGACAGGCAGGCAGGCATGGGGAACTCCAGTGAGACGGAGACAAGAATCTCCGTCTCACTGAAAAAAAAAACCAAACACTCGTTTAGTGGCGGCAATGGATCTGTAGGCAAGGGGGGGACTGGGATTGCGGCCGGGCCCCCTCTCAGCCCTGGGCCCGGTACTCCAGTCCGGGCAGTCCCCCCCTGATGGCGGCCCTGGTGAGACCAATGACCCCAGATTCTGCATGCACGAGTGTATGGACACTCGACACTGAGTGAGAAAGGTGCGTATTCTGGCTTGTCAGGTCAAAATCATGTCCGGAAGGTGGAAGATTGAGCTCTGGAATCTAACAAAGTTCCCAGATAGGGCATCTCCTGGGACGGAGATAGCGTTGATTTCTTCCAAATGATTATCCATCCATGACATTGCAGGAGCTCTACCGTCAGATGGATGTGCTCTCTGAGAACGGTCGGAGATTGTGCAAGGAGAACAAAGTTGTCCAGGTACGGCAAAATACTGACGCACTTGTGGCGCAGATGTGCGGCCATTACTGCCATGACTTTCGTGAACACGAGGGGCAGTGGACAGGCCAAAGGGTAATGCTTGAAACTGGTAGTGTTTGGTTTGGATAGCAAACCTGAAATAATTTGGTAACTGCCTTGTATAGGGATATGCAAACAGGCATCCTGTATATCCAACGATGCCATAGGGTCCCCCGATTCCAATGCTAGAATGACGGACCAAAGGGACTCCATGTGGAATTTCGGAATCCGAAGAAATTTGTTCCGGTTGTTTCAAATGGAGGATGGGTTGAAATTAGCTGTTCGGCTTCAGAACCAGAAATAGATTAGCGTAAAAGTCTAACCCTCTCTGGGATAGGAGAACAAGAATGATGACCCCCTGAGGCCATGAGAGAGCGAATAGACTCCCTGAGAGCTTCTGCCTTATTGGCTGTGTAGGAAGACAGGTGGAAAAGAACCGGTAAGGCGGACACTGTCGAAAGGTGAGAGCGTAGCTGAGAGACACAGCAGCTCTGACCCATGCATCCGTTGTGGTCTGCATTCACACTGCCGAAAAACGAATAAGCCGGCCTCCCACTCCGAGGGCCCGCCCCATCATGTGGCAGGCTTGTCCACTTGACGTCTACTGGACCAGGGTTGCTTACCGCTGGGCTTGGAGCTTTTAGACGCAGAACGCTGGCTTGTGGGAAATGACTGACCTCTGGCTTTGCCTTGTGGACGAAAGGAACGAGATGCTAAAGTCCTAGGTCTCGGAGTGGCAACAGATGGTAAGAAAGCGGATTTAGATGCTGCCAATGTAGCCACCATCTTGTCCAATTCTGGACCAACCAGAACATCACCCTGAATAGGACCTTCTTGGATTCCTTGTCCGCCTTCCAGGTGAGCAGCCAGAGTGCTCGTCTTGCTGCAACTCCAGAAATCTTAGAAGTTAAAATTCCTGAATCTATATAGCTGCTTTGGAGAGATAAGAAGCTGCCTCTCTAACGTGTGCAACCATAGTAACCAAGTCACCTCTGTATGCGCCGGAAGTCCTTCCTCCAAAGTGTCTGCCCAACGGCTCACAGCTTTAGACACCCGAGCCGATGCCAGGGCTGGAAGAGCCAGAGCCCCTGCATTCACATAAATGTTTAAAGATATTTTCCTGTTTCCAGTCCGTAGAATCTTTAAGAGATGCCATATTAGGGATGGGTATGAGTGATGGCCTAATAAGCCAAGTAATGTGGGCTTATGGTGCATACACAGTCAGATTTTTACAATAACGATTTTAAAAATCGTTCATATCTGAAAGAAAAGTCTGACATGTGGGCAACAATGAACGATGTGCGTTCCCTTTTGTCAGATAACGATATCTGACATCTGATGTGTTTGCAGTCAGTTTTGGACGATTTCCATTCATTTTAATACAGTAAAAAATCGTTCAAACTTTCAAATCGGTTGCAGTCCACGTCTCCCGCTAGGAGGTCTTCTAACTGTGCAGACGACGGAAATTCCGCCACTGTCTTTTTCTGTCTCTTAAAGACCGATGACTTGGATCTAGGAGGTTGCTCGGAGTCATCCACTAGAAGAATAGCTTTCACTGCTCTGATAAGAGCTACTAGGTCTACTGGAGACAGCCTCCGCTGGGACAAAAAACATCTCCACATTTGAAGCACTAGCCTCGCCATCTGAAGAGATCTCTGAAACCGAACCTCCACCAGATAACGCAGTGGAACTTTCGCGTGGGGCAGGTCTACGCCGGGGAGCACTATCCTTATCAAGCGGCTGCTGAAAAGACGTGGATTCCTGTGCCAACCCATGTACTGTGCAAAAGTCTGCATCCGGGGTGGCTCAGCCATGAGTAGCTGTGGCACAGCGATAGAGACAGGTGGTACTGGGAGTGTCATGCGGTCTACAAACTGACAATACCTGAGTCAGTTGCGACGCCCGACTAGAATCCATGGGCGCAACCACCTGTTGCAGGTCCCCAAGGCAACTGACACACGGGCCATCATGCTTTGGTCGCAGAAATTTTTACACACCCCAAAAAAAAACAAAAAACAGGATTTTGGTACTTACCGATAAATCCCTTTCTCCGATTCCACAGGGGACACTGGAGTTCAAGACAGTGGGGTATAGACGGTGGTAGAGTAGAGCCTGGCACCTTAAATAATTTAGAAGTGTGACTGGCTCCTCCCCCTCTATGCCCCATCAGCCCCAGTTTAAGAACTGAGCCCGAGAAGAGACGGAGGACAACAGGAAAACGAGGAGAAGGAGAAGACCACAGAACGGAACAAGACCGACTGAAGGAGAACAGAGGAAACCACTGCAGGGAATCATGCAGTCACACAACCATAGAAGGAACGAAACAACTGGCAGGTATGCAGCGCTGGGCGGGCGTCCAGTGTCCCCTGTGGAATCGGAGAAAGGGATTTATCGGTAAGTACCAAAATCCTGTTTTCTCCTTCATCCACTAGGGGACACTGGAGTTCAAGACAGTGGGGACGTCCCAAAGCCAACCTCCTGGGTGGGAAGCGCTGAGAACATGCCAACCCTTTGGCCAACCGAACAGGGACCGCCAAGAACCAGAGGTTCAACGGAAAGGCAAGAGCTGAGGATCAAATGTCGTGTGCCAGGAGACAATCAGAACTCCCTGCGGAACAGACACAGAAATACCACAACTTACAGCATAAATAGAATGGAATAAGCGGCTAGCGAGAAAACACCCTCAGGTGAGAAGCATCCTAACGCTGTAAGCTCAGCTGAAAACAGACCAAGCCGGACTGTTGGGAGCAGAGAACTCCAACCCGAATCCATATGAGAAGGGCAGTAACCCGAGAACAAAACTCGAAAAACCGTACCAGATTCAGAAACAGAAAGCTGCAACAGTCGCAGATAGCAGAATACCAGCACTGTTGGACATAGTCATAAAGATACAAGTAGAACGATACCAATCTACAGAAACAGAGCTGATCCTGTCCACAGACTCCTAACAGAGTATGCAGAGAGGTAAAAGACAAGGCCAAACAGTCACCATAAACCATTCTGGAAGTCCAACTACTACAAAGTTGTAAACCAGCGGAAGGGAGAGACCATAGAAGACTCCAACGAGTGGAGATCACACTGGGAATGAGGCCGAGGCAGTTTGAGAGGATTGAGATTACAATACCTGTCAGAGGGTCAGACAGCAGAACAACCCATTCTGAAAACAGAGTAGAAAACAGCGACTGAACACCTGCAGTCGAAAAGCAAATCACAGCCACAAACTTCAAAACAACAGACAACTTCCAACATGATGGAAGTGCGTAGGCAGTACCAACCGCTGGCCTGAACATAGGGTGAACAACCAGGATACCCTAGTAGTTATAGAGCACGGATGCAACAGCCATGCAGGAAGCTACCAATATAGGGAAGCATTCCATACCACAAGGCTAGAGCACTAGGACAACCCTGAAGGTACCAGTCAGGTACCCGTCAATGTGATGAAAACATCCACAGAGACTGAACAGGAAATCCACCAGGCCCCCTGCGTAGGACATATTGACTGTCACACTTTAATGTAAAGATGTGCACTAGACCCTCAAAGCGCTTCAGTCCATAATCCCAACAGATCTAGTAGAAGAGTGTCACTAATCTCAATGTTGAAACTATGCACCAGGGAAGCTCTAAAGTGTAGAGCCAACTGATTAAAAAAGCAGATGGCTGCTAGGACCGCAGCTAGGGTGCATAAGGGAGAAAGCGGCTATGCAATGACAGGTTGAGCATTAGTGGGGTAAGCCCGCTTACCTGTGAGCGGCCAAAAGCCCTCTGGACGCTATGTAGAATGTCACTGACCTCTTTCATCTCACAGCAACCTGCCCCGTCAGGTATAGGGAATAGCTTCAGTGGGCTAAGACCCAATGCTCTACAGCACGGACTTCAGTCTGGAGATGTTGCAGTAGAAAACACTGTATAAACTAGCAAAATGTTAGTGGAGGCAGGAAGGTCGTTCAACAGGACTCTATACCTGAGCTTGTTATATTAGGGATGTGTATCCATATAGACATTATACCTATACCACAAAACGGTCTACTAGTTTAAGTATCAGTACATTAACACTTATAATGGAGAAGTGTGTATTACGCCCATCAATCTAATAAAATCCAGGCCTGACCCTGCCTATATCGGCGGGGGCCCTAGGCCTTCATGTAATTTAACAAATGAATCCCTGATTACAGAATAGAACCTGGATTCTCTATGTACAGATAGAATGTACCTAGGGGCCCTTTAGAGACTCATGTTATTGAGATATGTGACAAGACAATAATATGGAGTACCGGAATCTATACTGAGAAGGGTACCTGTACATAGACAGAGTGCATTAGTTATCCCAAGAAAGGAAGGGACATATCTGTAGTGATAACCAATAGGGTTAAAAACCAGGTTTTGCCAATTATTAGAAATTATGCATACAAGTAATGGGAATATATAGTATATATACACCCGTACATATAGATAAACATAGTTGCATAAGAAGGCCATCTCTTTGAAAGAAAGAGTAGTGCCAACATAGCAAGTTAACTTGTCAGACTCCGGCATCGGGAGATCAGCATGCTATATTTATATATATGTCCTGCTATATCCTGCATTCTCAGTGTCTTATAAGTTTGCTACCAAGTGCAAAGTTAAAATAATCATAGATCACCCTAAAGGGGGGCGCCATAGATAGGGACTAACAAGAAGGAACTATAACCCCAGAAGGATGGAAGTACATATCTTTATATACAAGAAGGCCCCAGTCATGTATAGGGTTCATAATATAAGCAATGTCTATCACTATGTAAGCTGCAGAACATGACTAGTCTACAGAGCCACCATTTAATATATATATATATATATATATATATACACACACATATATATATACACACATACACATAGATAAGCTGACAGCTTTGGTAATCGCAGGCGGCTTCCCATCCGTGGAAATATAGGTACGTACACACACCCACATACAAATCCTTAGGGAGAGATGGTGTAAAGCGGAGTTATTGTACCAACTACTGGATGAGGAGAGTCCAGACTTCAATTGCAGAATCCTTCTTTTAAATAAGCTAAGTACCAGACATAAAACTGATAACAGATCCTACCTCTGCCTTATAAGGATAAGAAGCGATATATATATCTCCACATATGCATACCTACATAGTAGTACATAGATTAGTAGGTGCGATAAAATTTAAAATTAGAACATGAGCAATACACGTATATGTTCTATAGCAGGGCTTAGTATAAATACATGTGGCTTACCTCAACGCAGGGAGACTGCTCAAGTGTTGCGTGTAGCCATCAGCCTGCTACGGTGTAATGGGCAGGATATTTTATCAGTGTGCTGTCCCAGACTGGTATCGAACCTGGGACCCTTCTGTTACTGGAGTGCTCGCCTTAATCAGTTGAGCTATATATGTGTGCAGAAGAGTAACAATCCACAAATTTAAGGGATTACTGTCCCCAAAAAGTGAGCTGTATTCTAACAGAGCCTCCCCAACATATTAAAAGGGAGACCTGTCCCTTGGGAAAAACCACAGCGCAATCCCCCAATCTAAACAGGGGATAAAGGCCTGCTGTTGTTATTAACACAGCTAAAGAAGTGGCCGTCCCGGCCTCTAATGCTGGGCCACAAGGATGGCAAGCCCAATATGGGATTCTCGTTCCTGAGAATGGATGATTCGGGAGGACCTGACCCAAGGCCTGCCCCCTCAGCCAACGCTGGGTTGAGACCCAACCCAATGGAGAGTTCTCCTCACCCACAGATATCGTTTCAATATTTTTGTATATGTGCTGCCAAAGCGTGCACTGGAACATTGTCAACCTTGCACAGTGTGCTAATTAACCTCTCTGGAATAAGGCTTGTCCATAGACCACCCGATTAGCAGAGTAGAAAAAAGGTATACACTATATATATCTATCTATATCTATATATATCTATATCTATACATACACACACACACATATATATATACATATATCCCTATATGGGATTACATATACATCTACATACACACACACACACACAACACGTACATTGTAGGCGCTGGGACACGGGGAGCGATCTGCAGAAGTGACAGAGATGACTCTTACACTGCGCTAGGGTAAAGTTATACCGCGCTGTGTGCGCAAAATGTCCATGCTAGCCTGGAGGAGTCCCGGCTAACATAAGCTGTCCCCTCAACAGAACCGCATAAAGCGGAGTCATAGTGCACCTGCTAAGCGCAAGTTTGAGGGAGGGGCAGCAAAAGGCTAGACATATCCATCAGAGCAGCAGGTGTTAGGGCAATGAGCTATACTGCTGTGGAGGGCGCCGAAGCGGCTTAAACACAAGAGCCCCGAAGTAGCTAGCGCCGGAGCTTATACATTAAAGCACCGCCTCAGCAGACTAACAGCTACGCTGTTATAAAACACACACAAGCACAGGGAGAATATACAAACTCCACACAGGGCCATAGTGGGAAACAAACCCATGACCTCAGTGCTGTGAGGCGGCAATGCTAACCATTATACAGTCTGTGCTGCCCTGTTAAATATATACAGGCTGCCTCAGTGCGACTGGCGCTGTACCTACAGTGAGAGCTACAGCGCTTTTCGTAAGTGATAGCGCAGTCAGCCGTCTGTCACTTACCTGACCTACAGTTAACAGAGCTTCAATACACATCTCCCCCTTGTGGGGGGAGGGGCAGGAGACCCGGACTCAGCCGGCGGCGGGACCCTTTTCTTCCCCGAGCAGGAGTGAGTCAGTGCTGTGCTACACAACGGACCCTCTTAATAAAAGGGGGAGTTGTTTATATTGTAAGCTGTCCCCTCTCCTTAAGAGGGAAGCGCGCTCCCTTGCCGGCGCTGGTCCGCGCTGCATACTCTTAAAAGAACACCTCTCCTGCTAAGCAGGAGAGGAGAGCCTCAGCTGATGTCCACTGCTCCAGTGAAATGACTCAGCGCTGTGCTTGCCGGCTATTACTGCTGCGGAGCAATAAGGGGGAGAACCCTTACAAATGGCGCCGCTGTTGCAGGACGCGCCATAAGTGTTTGTTTAGGGCGGGTCTCGACGCCGGGTCCGTGCGCTGATTAAGACAGCGGGACTTAGTAGCCACAGCAGCCCGCCATGTGTGAGGAGGGCAAGCGCGATCGGCGCTGCTAACGAGCTCTCCTATGCAGCAGCGCCGACAGCCGCGTGGTGCCCACAGCGCGGCAGTGAGGAGGAAACCCGACTAAAATAGGCGCCGCTAGATTGCATGACGCGCCTCCAGCAGCCCCAGCGACAACCGGGGCTGTAATTTGCGCCCTCGCTGGTGACCCCCTTGTATCCGAAGTCGGGGAGAGGGTGGTGCGGGGCAGGGGAAAGTCGGCCCTCCTAACAGTGACAGTGTCACTGAGCCCAGCTATACTTCCACTGCTCCTGCTAATCAGGAGCAGTGGTCATACTTACAGCTGTTGCGGCCGGGAAGCTGGGCTGAGGGGGCGGAGAGGAACCCGGACACATGCCGGTGTCAGCAGTGGCGGGTCTTCTCGGGGTCCGATGACTCCTTTGTGTGTGCCCCCTCCTCAGGGTCACCGGACACAGGCTGCAGTAGCCGTGTGGTGCCCTTCCCGGCGGCTCCCACGTAGCAGGCAGACTGCCACAGCAAGCAGCCTGCCTGTCCTCAGCTGTAACTGTTATAAAAATTAAAAAATATGAAAAAGGCTGGAGACAGCCTGATGTGCGACCGGCTCTCTCGGGCACATTCTAAAAACTGGGGCTGATGGAGCATAGAGGGGGAGGAGCCAGTCACACTTCTAAATTATTTAAGGTGCCAGGCTCTACTCTACCACCGTCTATACCCCACTGTCTTGAACTCCAGTGTCCCCTAGTGGATGAAGGAGAAAAAAAAAAAAAAAAGAAGAGGGAATGTAAAGCAAAAAGGGTCTGTAGGCGGTGTCAGAGAGAGAGAGAGAGAGAGAGATATATATATATATATATATAAAGCTGTACTCACCCCTGTAAGGGATGTCCTCTCAGTGTTCAGTAACAGCCCTCTCAATGCAGAAATGTGGGCTAAAGTGCTAAAGTTGCTCAACAAACCAGGCTAAACAGCAGGAAGGAGCAATGAATTAAGCACTGCTGCTGGGAGCAGGCTAATAGAGGAAACCAAAGCTCAGCTACTCGATCTCCAACGCTGAGGCAGGCAATGCTGTAAAGTGGTCACTTAGCGTCCAGGTGGGCAAGGAGAGGATTGCCTGGGGCTTACTGGCCGCATAGGGAAAGCATGCCCCAGGGGTGGGGGAGGGGGGACAGGGAAGCGCCCACCTCCCCCTTCTGGCATAACCCTAAGGGAACATGACCACCGCTGCTATTAAGCAGCTCCTGCATCCATATAGTAATCCCTGGTGGTCTAGAGGTTAGCGCGCAGTAAACCGGGAGCCTCCACTGCCAGCACCACCGGAGGTCTACTGAATGCAGGGAGCAGTCTTACCTTGGCTCTGGAAGTGTGGGAGTCCGCGACCAAAGTCACTGACCCAGTCACCAGTGCTGGGGCGGCAGTGTGGTCGTCCTATAGGACACTCAGTAAAAACGAATGTAAAATAAAATGAATAAAAAACTGCGGGGGACCACCTAAAGCAGTCCCCCAGCTCCTGCCGGCACCAAACTCAAACTGATGGCCTCTGGCTGGGGGCCAGGGTATAGAGGTGAGGGGCCTGGGCTTGTGGAAGAGCTACAGCTCGAAACGCCTTGGCAGTGGAGTGGAGCATATTGGGTGACAGTAGGAGCCTGTTCCAGGAGTGGGTGAGATTGGATGATGAGTTGGAGAGGTTCCGAAGCCTTTAATCCACTGGTATTATCTATATGCAGTTGCACCTATTGAACTTACTTCTGGTAAGCACCTCCATTCTATATCTATATGGAATGTGATTTCATGATTTTATGCTGTTATTAGTTGTTAATAAAATCTTGTTATAAATTTTATTACACGATGTCTGGGATATTTTCTCCCTTATATTCTTCTTTTTCATATATAGATTAATCCCTGTGCAAAAAGGATATCCGATATTTGTATTAAACTATGAAAAAAAAGGGGAAGCACTGTTTATATACACATCTATTTTTCTTAAAAGTAAAATGATTAGAAGTATGAATTTAAGCACCATTATTTGAACCGTACTGTACATTATTGTGGGTATTTGCATTTAACTATTTGGTGCCCAGACTCATCAGGTTATACCCAGTGTCATCCCTGTGCCCCCTAGTGGAGGAAGAAGAAATCTTGTTTTCTCTTTACATCATCTGGGGGACACTTCATGACCATGGGGATGTACAAAAGTTGCCCCTAGGGGAGGGTGCATCCTGACTTCTCTGAACTTAATTTTCTATGTCGAAAGTCAGATTCACTTAACGCAAAGTCATGAAAACTGTAAAATTTGGTGAATGTATGGACAGAGGACCATGTAGCTTCCGCACTGCCCATTAAGTGCCCACTGAGCGAGATCTTGTCTGGAACCGGCCTGTCAGCCTCAGTTTATGCCTGCTTAATCTAGGTATCACCTGCTTAGATGCTGGTCAAACTCTTTTCTTATGATACAGTCTTTCTAATACTTGCAGTCCAAATAAATTCTCAACACTTTGACCACATCTAACAATTAAATTTTTCCTTGCTAATTGTCTTGTCTGCTTTAGTAATCATCTAAAATAAATAAATATTTTTTATTCCTTTCTTTTCTTAGAAAACGTTCCACAACCGCCATGACTTTTGTGAATACACTCAGGGCTGTTGCTAGTCCAAAGGGCAGTGCCCTGAACCGGAAATGCTTTTCCCCGATTACAAACCTTATCAGACTCTGATGGTCACCCCAAATGGGTATATGGAGATAAACATCCCTGATGTCTATGCATGCCAACACCTCGTTTGCTTCCATCCCATTGATAACCGACCTTATAGACTCCAGCCTGAAATGTCTATTTTTAACCTTAAATGTAATGCCTAAATTGAAGATTGGTCTGTGACTGCCATCTGGTTTCTAATCCAGAAAGAGATTGGAATAAAACCCCATTATTCAGTACAGGGATGATTACTCCTGAATACAACAGACCATTTATGACCTGGATTAAGTCTAAATATTCCTGTCTGTTGGCAGTAAATGACGGTAAACAGGCACCTACCTGAGAAGCCTCTGGGTGTACGTGTGTCCACCCCCCGTATGGAGGTGTTTGGGGGACGGTGGTGCAATGTAAATGTGAAGCCAGACGCAAAGTATCTTTTGTCAAAGACTGCTCCACGGGAAACTGACACTGCGCATAGTGTCAGTCTCCGTTGCCGGTTGGAGGCTCTGGGGGAGAGTTCCGAAGATCTCTCTCCTGCTTGTAAACCTCCATAGGCTTTAAGAGGTTTAAACCATCTGAAGGTTATGCAGAGTAACCAAACTTCGAAAAGCTTCACTTTTAGGAGTGTTCTATATAGGGGGTCAGACCATAGTCCACATTGATAATTTCTGTGAAATCTCCTGTATTGTGCTATTAATACATGCCAACGGACCACAAAACTATGCAGAAACTGCAGTTTCTACATGAATTTTATGAAAAACAAAGCTTGATGAAAAGGTCCTTTGTACTTAAAAGTTGCACGGTAATCTTTGATAAAGAATCCAGCACAGATTTCAAACATGTCAGATGGTAGAAGAGAGCAGGACCTCTGAACTTCCATACAGCATGTGATATTTAGTTTACGGACTTTACACTTTACACCTCCTGATGCACAGCGCTACACAGCACACAAGGTACGCATGTGACCTCCATGAAACTGTGGTACGATATGGAGCCATCATTCCAAATGGGAGGAGAAAACAACTTGCACTGCTGGCATGCAGCCAGGTTCCAGGGCTTATCTAAATATTAAAATCGACAGCTGATAGAAATTATGTCATCACATTGTCATGTAATGACAGCGGGTATGAAGCCTGACCACTCGCACCAGTGTCAGTGATGAACATTAGAGGGAGGGGGCAGTGAGAAAGACAGTCAAGAGGGCTGCAGCAGTTAAAGCTAGTAGTATATAATCTACAGAGGTATTGTTTGCTTGTGGACTACATATTAACAAGTGAATGAGTCATTGGTACAACTCAATTTCATATGGTCTTGGAGATAGTTTATTAGGAGCTTTACTGGCCATTTATTACATTTCACCTGGATACAGTGTGATTTTTTTAATGAAACCTTTATGTGCATCCTTCTGATTGAAGGAGCTATAAATTCCAGTTCATGCTCTACCTTGTTTGCCAAAATGTTTTTATTTAATTTTCATATAAAGATTTTTTAAATTTACTGTATTGTTATAATGGGAATTACATAGTAGTTATATCGTGTGCCATTTACCTCATTGGAGTTTAAAATTAACAATATGCAGAGCAAATTAATTTAGGTTTTGGTAGCTTGGCGTACTTCTTATTAAACAGCAGTATTACATTTGTGCACGATTGAGTGGATTCATAAATGGAAAAGCAGTGCCTGAACGGCTATATTTTTTTCTGCTAAGGGTTAATTTTAGTGGAATACCTTTAACATTCCCTGTAGATTATGTTCCCTTAGAACAGGGATGGACAAATGCCATGAGTAAAACTTACACAACTGGACAACACGATAACCCCAAAACAGATGCATTTTATTTTATTTTTGGAAAAAAAACAAAATTCTCAGAGTCTCAGAGGAGTATTTTACCTTTTCGTGCTTCGTAAAATGTAAGTAGTTTAAGAATGGTGTCAAGCACTTTTAAACATTGTACAAGTTGTAACAATTTTACAAAGGGAAAATATGGCAGGTAAAAGGCTCCGTATGGAGATAAAACTAAAATGCACATTTTTTTGTGTGCCGTCTTCGGAATGTGTTCACTTCTGATACAGCAGGGATATCCTGACTGACCCATAGTAGGAATTGCTAGAACACTGCAAAAGAAAGTGGTCACTATCCCATTACTGGTTAATAAATGGGGTTGAGTCATTCCAATAAATTAAAACAAATGTATTCATCTACATACATGTTTATGTGGAGGTTATGCCATCTCAGAGCAAATGTATAATTGTGCAGTCTGTGGTTCAATGGGGCAGAATGATGGAGAACAAGCTGCTGAGCAGTAAAAGTATTCACCACCCTCACTTTTTTCTTCAGCTCATTAACTACGGAACCCAAAGATGCCTTTGATATATCCAGTTAATCCACTTTTTGCTTTCTGCTCCAGCTTGTCCTCCAGAGATGGCAGAGTCACGTGATTTAAGGCCAGGTCAAAGAAGAGTGGCTTACAGGTTATGGGACGGAAGTCTGGAGGAAAGTGCACCAGACGGGCATGTTTGGTCACTAGAGAGGCGTCAAGGGAGAAGTTATCTAGACATTCTGAGAGAGGCTGCAACAGATCAGAAAATGCCAGGATTAAAAATACAGAGTTAACGTCTGCAATCATATTTTTTTTATTACATTTCTTGGTCTGAAGAACGTGCATTATTTCCCTGATACAGAGGGATGTGAGAGGATTAAATGTTAGAAATAGTGTTACAAAGTCCATCTATAATAGTACTATATGTTAAGCTTATGAGCAGGGCTCTGTTACCTATGTTTGTTAATACACAGTCTTGTTTTATTATTGTGTTTGCTCCACGTTATGAAGTGTGATGGAGGATGCTGGTACTTTATTAACAACAACTACTATATTTTAATTTATAACCCAATACAATATTTTACTGGTGTTCTTCACTTTTGTAGATATACACTGAGAGTATAATGCATAATTGTTGTATCCACCGATGCCTATGCATATGGCTTAACCATTGGAATAGCTGGAGATTGAGGAAATAAGACTATTTCCAATAATGTGTCATCCCAAAATCATTGTGTCCCAGCACAGGGAGTGCTCTATGCTGGGTGGTGAGGGAATGGAGTGCTGGTAGAGGTGCCGGTTCACAATTAACTATGTGATTTGGCGCTAGAAGACACGTACAAAGCGTAGCAATTTACATGTGCTCTAAGACCCCAAAATTGTGTTCCTGCTAAGTAAAATAATGAGGACGGTAAACTTACCTTGTTCTCTTTTGTCACAGAGGGTGAAACGTCTTCTGAGGTGTCAGTTGAGTCTGGAAAAAATAGTAATAAGCATTGCTATTAAAAAGGTGAACAAAAAGCAAAATGCAGAAACAAAGTATAGAAAAAAAAACCCACAGATTAAATTAGAATCCCTGCACATCTGCTTTCTCATAAAAAGTGTTACCGATTCTATATCACTGGAGGCAGAGCAATTAGTGTGTGGCAGAATACAATGGCCTGTTATGACTGCTGAAATGTAAATATGTAAACTAAAGTTCAGGACTTACAGTCAGGTGCATAAATATTGGGACATTAAGCTCTGTACATCACCCTGATATTGACCACGTATTCTCTCTTCATTGATTCTTCTGCAACGCTGCCTTTCTTTCTTCCTCCACCCCCTCCCCTCGTTTTTTCTAATATTTGTATTTTTTGCTGTTATTTTTGTGTTTTTATCCAGATATCCTTATGTATTGTTTTACTTTTTTTTGGATATTATAATATTGTTTATGGGCTATTTTTGTAGTGTTATACAATTATTATTCAAACTGGGACTATATTTCTACTTCCCAAATGTATGTTTAGCGTCTGAAACCACACACCAGTTTGCTTTTCCCATGTTAACTTTGTATAACTATTGCACATTGTTATTTACTGTTATTGATATCTGCCTGTATTTTTTCTGTCACTTGAAATTTGAAAATCCAAAATAAACAGATCTTTAAAAAAATAAAATAAAATATTGGGACATTGACAGAATTTTTCATATTTTGGCCTCTATTCACCACCACAATGGCTTTGAAATGAAACAAACAAGATGTGCTTTAACTGCAGACTTTCAGATTTAATTTGAGGGTAATTACATCCAAATCAGGTGAACGGTGTAGGAATTACAACGGTTTCTATATGTGCCTCCCACTTTTTAAGGGGCCAAAAGTAATGGGACAAACTAAACAATCCTAAATCTAACTTTCACTTTTTAATACTTTGTTACAAATCCTTTGCAGGCAATTACAGCCTGAAGTCTGGAATGCATAGACATCACCAGATGCTGGGTTTCATCCCTGGTGATGCTCTGCCAGGCCTCTACTGCAAATGTCTTCAGTTCCTGCTTGTTCTTGGGGCATTTTCCCTTCAGTTTTGTCTTCATCAAGTGAAATGCATGCTCAATCATTCAGGTCAGGGGATTGACTTGGCCATTGCATAACATTCCACTTTTTAGCCTTAAAAAACTCTTTGGTTGCTTTTGCAGTATGCTTCGTGTCATTGTCCATCTGCACTGTGAAGCGCCGTCCAATGAGTTCTGAAGCATTTGACTGAATATGAGCATATATTGCCCGAAACACTTCAGAATTCATTCTGCTGTTTTTGTCAGCAGTCACATCATCAGTAAATACTAGGGAACTAGTTCCATTGGCAGCCATACATGCCCACGCCATGACACTACTACCACCATGCTTCACTGATGAGGTGGTATGTTTTGGATCATGAGCAGTTCCTTTCCTTCTCCATACTCTTCTCTTCCCATCACTCTGGTACAAGTTGATCTTTGTCTCATCTGTCCATAGGATGTTGTTCCAGAACTGTAATGGCTTTTTTATATGTTGTTTGGCAAACTCTAATCTGGTCTTCCTGTTTTTGAGGCTCACCAATGGTTTACATCTTGTGGTGAACCCTCTATATTCACTCTTGTGAAGTCTTCTCTTGATTGTTGACTTTGAAAGATATACATGTACCTCCTGGAGAGTGTTCTTGATTTGGCCAACTGTTGTGAAGGGGTTTTTCTTCACCAGGGAAATAATTCTTCTGTCATCCACCACAGTTGTTTTCCGTGGTCTTCCGGGTCTTTTGGTGTTGCTGAGCTCTCCGGTGCGTTCTTTC
Source organism: Taudactylus pleione (assembly GCA_031769625.1). NCBI lineage: Eukaryota > Metazoa > Chordata > Amphibia > Anura > Myobatrachidae > Taudactylus > Taudactylus pleione. The sequence continues at coordinate 1,644,189 of JAUIMM010000289.1, read as the reverse complement.
TTTTAAGAATGTTCCAAACAGTTGATTTGGCCACACCTAATGTTTTTGCTATCTCTCTGATGGGTTTGTTTTAATTTTTCAGCCTAATGATGGCTTGCTTCACTGATGGTGACAGCTCTTTGGATCTCATATTGAGAGTCGACAGCAACTGATTCCAAATGCAAATGTCACACCTAGAATCAACTCCAGACCTTTTACCTGCTTAATTGATAATGAAATAATGAGGGAATAGCCCACACCTGTCCATGAAATGGCTTTTGAGTTGATAGTCCCATTACTTTTGGCCCCTTAAAAAGTGGGAGGCACATATAGAAACCGTTGTAATTCCTACACTGTTCACCTGATTTGGATGTAATTACCCCCAAATTAAATCTGAAAGTCTGCAGTTAAAGCACATCTTGTTTGTTTCATTTCAAAGCCATTGTGGTGGTGAATAGAGGCCAAAATATGAAAATTCTGTCAATGTCCCAATATTTATGCACCTGACTGTATATAGTTCAAAACTAGCTAAAGGAACCCTTACTGCAATATCCTGCAGCAGATCATGCACTGCCAGCAAACTTGCTGCATGCGTCCGGAGATATGGAACATTAAAAAAAAAAAACAAACAAACAAAAAATAAAAATAAACCACATACATATACACACACACACACACACTATATTATAATATATATATATATATATATATATATATATATATATATATATATATATATATATACACATACATACATATACACACACACAATATTTTTCATAAAGGATTATATTGAACTTCTCTCTGGTAAATATCGGAAACCAAAGCCACAGTTGTAACAAAAAAAAAGCCAAGCTGAGCAAAGGAAAACACAGCTAAGTGGCAGGTGAGGGGCATTGTGGTGCACTGATCAGACTTTGTAGGGATTAGTACTAGACTCACCAAGGATAGCAGCCGCCTGCAGGGAGTACTTCTCTGCATTCACCTGTTTAATCAGTTCTAGTATATCTGGTAATTCCTACAATCACAGAGACAGACGGTGGTAAGTCTTCAATGCAACAATCTTATTTCACAGCGTGGCAATTATAATATTCAATAAATGTCTATATATAACTGTGCAGATGGAAAGAACAGGTTAAAACACAACTAACACGTAGCTCAGATAATGAGCAGTAGAAACATTGCAGGTAAAATATGTACAAGTGAGAAACAATAATTAGGCTTTACAGTAGGGCTGGGCAACCAAATAACCCAGAGGTTCCCAAACTTCGCCATTACAGTCCAGGTGTTAAGGCCACCTATGCTTGAGCACAGGTGTATTAATTAGTACCTCAGCCAATCTGATTTAACCATCTGGACATCTTTAAAACCGGGAATATAATGGCGGAGTTTGGGAGACTGGCATAACCTAAAGGCTACCAATAGGCAAACTATCTTACATTTTAAGTACAGAGTTTGTGAGGTGAAAATATTGACTAGTGAGAAGCAAACATCATTAAGGGCAGACACAAGGAAAAGGGAGGTCAGTAAATAGAGGACACTGACAAGGATGGAAAAGTCACCTTGAGATTGCTCTTAGCAGCCCCAGCCTGAGATTGCACTTCCTTGGCATATTTCAGCACTCTGTCATAGAGCACCAGGGCCTCACTCCACTTCTTCACCAGCACATATGACTGAGCAATGAAAAAGCACCTGCCAGACAAACCGTGAGAATTATTGACTTGTGCGGTATATATGTAAACATGGAGACAATGTACTTTATTGTTAGTACCTCATTTTGTAAACCATTCTAAAAACATATGGGGTGAATTCAATTAGCCATAGGCATTACTGTGTGGCTTCAGCTCCTAGGTAAAGCAAAACCCCAGGCAGAAAAGAGGAACAAACTATATTAGGTAGTTTGGTTCAAGGATCAAGTCACACTATAAGATTGGAGGTGAATTCATGCACTTTATCTGTAGGTTCGTGTAAAGCAGTGGTCGGGGAACAGGGGTAAATTACCCCACATGGGGTAAAAATGAAATTCTGGGGGTAATGGACGGAACGCCGGGCATGCATATGAATCATGCTATAATGAATGATTCATATGCATGCCTGGCTGTGCCGCAGGGAGGCTCTAAGCCGGACGCCCGCTGAGATGTTATTACCAGCGGGGGCCAGGCTCCTTCCCTACGGCGCCGCATTAGCCGGAGTTCTCTTCTGAACTCCAGCTTCCGGCTCTCTCATGCGCACTATGGGAGGGACGTCATGACGTCTCTCCTATAGTTCCGAGGAGCAGCCAGGCGGACAGGACGGTGTTTTTTTTTGTACAAGCAGCACTACTACAGGGGCATTATAAGGGGGCACAACTATATGATTTCCTTCCAAATCAAGGGGGTAATGTCGGCGAATCTAAATATATTTTGGGGTAAAAGTTCAAAAAGTTCCCTGACCCCTGGTGTAAAGGATACCATTACAACTACCCTGCGTTGGATCATATACATCCATCAATTTGGGGTTTTTTTTACCCCTGAGAAAGTCCAAACAAAATACATAGGGTTGTTAATCAGTTGGTCATAAGTGAGGAACCTGCTCAAAAAACTCTGGCCCAGTATGGGAAACAGCAGGACACAGATTACCAACTTCCTCAACTTAGGCAATGGAAATACTATTATATAACATCATAAAAATTGCTTACACGTCAATTGACAGAATACATAGGGGGAGGGGCCCTAGATTGCACACCCTAAGCACAATGTGAGGTGCTACTTGCTGAGACTTGTAGTGCTGCAAGCAAAAAAAAAAAAAAAAAAAAAAGACAGATGCAAGTGCACACTCTAACTATGCTGAACCTAATAATAATACTGCTAAATTGCTCCAAGAGGTTCTTAGCATAATAATGCCCATAATTATGGGCCTGCCCACCGTGTCCAGGTGACCTCTATCCGGCAGGTCCCTAACACTCCTATGGAACAAATACAGGGCACGGGACCCCCCCAGGCCAACTCAGCAGAACCGCCCCATGACATCACACTAGTGTGAGATTTAAAGTGAGGGTTAAAGAATAATAAAGAAGAAAGCCTATGTGTTAAGTCCTACATAAGTAGGAGGTTATAATAAAAAGTGCATAAAGTGCTACATATACAAAAAACAAACTAAAGAAGTGAAAGTGTACATTATGATGCCATGAAGCAGTCCAGCCACACAAGCCCAGAGAGCCCTGCACCCAAATACCAGTCCCAAAACTGACACACAGCATAAGTATAATAGGTCTTACCCACAGTGTGCCTCATAACATGTGCAGTTCTGGAGTGCAAGGACTCCTTGCTAATTAAAAACACCCAGGAACAGGTGGGAGGAGTCTCGTCCTTCCAGTGTACATACATACACACAGTACAGAATACATAGGGGGAGGGGACTGCACATCTTATGATGTTTTAGTAAGGTCGATAGTCTATATCGACTATCCGTGCCCACTCATCGACCATCGTTTGAGGGGTTAAAAATAAATAAAAGAAGAACGATATAAACGATCAAACGTTATCGTTTATATCATTCTTTTTATCGGACCATGTGTACGCACCATTAGTCTGTGAAATAGTCATGCAAATCCAACTGGCCAGAGTCTGTTAGCTAGCCATCCCTTCTTATGGAATCCATATAGGACAAAGAGGAAGTCCAACTCCTCATGGAAGTAGTATGGTCCACGTAGATCTTCAGAGCACGGACCACATCCAAAGAGGCTTCACCTGCCGAGAGGTCTGGTGAGTTAAAGGCCGGAAACCACAATTTGCCCAGATGGAAGTGAGTAACCACCTTAGGAAGGAAGCCTGGGCGTGTTCGAAGACCTGCCCTGTCGCAAAGAAATATTAAAAGGGAGGAGCGACATGAAAGCGCCCCTAAATCCAATACTCTATGGGCAGATGCTATAGCCAGAAGAAACAGTCTTCGCAGTGAGCCATTCGACATCCACTGATTCCAAGGGTTCGAATGGAGGTTCTTGAAGTGCTTTGAGCACACTGACAAATGCCATGGAGCTACAGGAGAGACAAAGGGAGGTTGTATACGTAGAACACCTTGCATGAAGGTGTGAACATCCGGTAAAGGAGCAATTCTGTGCTGAAACCAGATAGACAAAGCAGAGACCTGCAGTTTGAGAGATGCTAGGCGGAGGCCTAGATCTAGGCCAGCCTGAAGAAATGCAAGAATACGAGAAACTTTAAAGACTCGAGGGCCATAGCTTCTTAGAGCACACCATTGGTAATATGTATGCCAAATTTTGTGGTAAACCCTGGCTAAGGCTGGTTTACGTGCTCTGAGCATGGTCTGGACTACAGAGTTGGAGAAACCCTTAGCCGTCAGGAGGGATGTCTCAAGAGCCAAGCCGTTAAAGACAGACGGGGTAGGTACGGATGTAGACATGGACCCTGAGACAACAAGTCTACTCGTGGAGGAAGTTGAAGAGGAACGTCTATGGAGAGTCTGTTAAGATCGGAGTACCAATGACATCTGGGCCAAGCTGGAGCTATTAACATGACTGTAGCCCCCTCCTGTCTGAACTTCCAAAGCACTCGAGGAAGCAGGGATATTGGAGGGAAGAGAAATGCCAAACGGAAGTTCCATTTCACCGACAAGGCGTCTATGAAGGCCGCGTCGGGGTCCTTTGTTCTGTCTCCATAAACTGGAAGTTTGTTGTTGTGTCTTGAGGCCATGAGGATCCATTTCTGGAAGACCCCATTTGTCCACCAGAAGCTGAAAGACTTCTGGATGTAGAGACCATTCTCCTGCATACACGTCATGATGAGTAGATCCGCTTCCCAATTGAGAATCCCCGGGATGAACACTGCAGAGATGGCTGGGAGTTTGCTTTCGGCCCATGTGAGACTGCGAGACACTTCTGTCATTGTTGACTGACTTAAGAGTGCCCCCTTGGCGATTGAGGTAGGCCACAGCCGTGGCGTTGTTGGACTGTACTCGTACTGGCTTGTTTTTCAAAATGTTTTTCAGAATATGCTGAGCCAGAGTGAGAGCTCTGTAGATGGCTCGAAGTTCCAGGATGTTGATTGCCAACACTGCCTCGACTGGGGACCATCGGCCCTGGAAAGAGTGCTGGTTGGTTACTGCGCCCCATCCTCGGAGGCTTGCGTCCGTGGTGAGGAGAGCCCAGTCCGGGTTCCAAAAGGGACGACCCTTGTTCAAATGGGAAGTCTGCAGCCACGTGGCTAGGGACAGGCAAACCTCTGGGGGGAGGCTCATCTTCTGGGATCTGAGCAGATGGGGTAGTCCGTTCCACCTGGAGAGGATCAGGTGTTGTAGTGGCCTGGAGTGAAACTGGGTGAATTCAACCATGAAGGTGGACACCATTGATCCAAAGGCCTGCATTGCAGAGTGAATCGACACTCTAGAATCGTGGAGCAGTCTGCGTAACCTGTGCTGCAGTGCTGAAATCTTGTCTGTCGTTAGAAAGATTCTCTGAACTCGAGAATCCAGGAGGGCTCCCAAATGTACCATCCTTTGAGAGGGTGTCAGGGAAGATTTTTTCCAGTTGATCAGAAAACCGTGCATTTGTAGAAAGGCAATGGTTAACTGCAGAAGGCGGTGAAGAGTCTCTGGGGAGCTGGGCAACAGCAAGAGATCGTCCAGGTATGGGAGCAGTCTGATCCCTTGACGACGAAGAGAGGCCGCCATTACTGCCGTGATCTTGGTAAAGACCAGAGGGGCCGTTGAGAGGCCAAACTGCAGAGTCTGGAATTGGTAATGTTGCTGCAGTGTAGCAAACTGGAGATATTGTTGATGAGAAGGCGCTATAGGTACATGTAGGTAAGCGTCCTGAATGTCTAGAGATACCATAAAATCTCAAGGCTCCATAGCTAGGATAATAGAACGGAGGGTTTCCATACGAAACCTGGGCACCCTGATAAACTTGTTCAGAGATTTGAGGTTGAGGATAGGCCGATGAGACCCATTGGGCTTCTTAACTAAGAAAAGGGTCGAATAAAAACCCTTGCCCCATTGTGAGGAGGGGACACAAATTATTACCCCTGAATTCAGTAAGGGCTGAATGGCTTTTTGGAGCAGCAGGGCCTTGGTCGAGTCTGATGGAGGTCCTGAGCAAAAACTGCTGGGGGTGTTGCCTCAGGAAGGAGAGGGCATATCCGTGGGAGACCACTTCTTTAACCCAGGCATCTGACGTGGTTTGATGCCAAATCTGGTCGAATTGAAGCCTCCCACCCTGGGAGAGGCTCGCCCCGTCAGGCTGCACGCTTGTCCTCAGATTTGGCAGGTGTAAGTCTAGTAGCCCAAGCTCGTTTGGCAAAAAGCTTGGAGGCCTTGGCTGATGACTGCTGCCATGGAAAGGACTGACCCTTGGCTTTGCCTTGAGGGCGAAAGAATGACGTCCTAGGTTTTGTATTATATGCAGAGGGCAGGAACGCCGTCTTGGATACCGCCAAAGTAGTCACAATTTTATCTAATTCTGGACCAACCATGATGTCTCCCGAATAAGGCGAGCCCGCTTTGAGTCCGAATCGGCTTTCCAGGAATGGAGCAAAACATTACGGCAGGCTACTACTGCAGTGGGGGATATCCTGGAGGCCAGGAGAGCCATATCCATAGCTGCTTCATTTAAGTAGGAGGCTGCATCCCTAATGCAAGATACGAAGGATAGTTGTTCCCTTGAAGCATCAGGGGGAAATGTCTCTTCTAGGGCCCTTGCCCAACTCTCATGGCTTTCGCCACCCAGGTCATAGCTCTAGCAGGATCAGTAATAGCTCCTGTAAGAGAGTAAATGGATTTATGACAAGCTTCTGTAGTATCCTTCAAGGAGGTTGCAGTATGAATGGGTAAAGTGGCATTTTTAACCAGACGTGTTATATGAGAATCCAGTGCTGGGGGAACTTCCCATTTAGTGCAATCAGCAGCTGGCAGAGGGTAAAAGGAACTGAACTGTTTTGGAATTTGAAACATTTTACCAGGCATATTCCATGCTTAACTCATGTGACCAGATAGCTGATCGGATTGAGGAAATTCTGGTAAAACCACCTTTTGTAGTTTAAAAATTGGCTTCTTTTTCTTAGGAGCAGGTTCATCCTCTTCTATTTGTAAAATAGGTTTTACAGCTCTCACAAGAGCAGGTATATATTTAGTTTAGAAGGTGGCTCCTGTTCTCCTGAGACGGAGTCAGAGTGAGAGAGGTCTGCGTCTTCAGCTTCCCCAGATGATATATCAGAGTCAGATAACTGAGAGGACTGGGAAGATACCAGAGCACGTTTACTATATTTAGTATGTAAAGGCTTGTCCTTTTGCAGCATTTGCTGAAAAACCATAGGAGGTATTAGCCAAACTCTGTATTGAAGTAGACAGTACGTCTACCCATGGGGGAGGCACAGGATTTGCAGGGAGTACCTGCTGTGGCATCCCACAGGGGGAGCCACTACGGGGACTGCTATGTGGTCCGTAATTTTTGCCAGCATCTGTGAAAAAGCTGCCCAGGGAGGGAGAGACACCCGTCGCTGAGAGGCATGGGGATGTGTAGCAATTAATACAAAGACCATCCTGAATAGGGTCCTCTAGGGCTAAGCCTACTGAACAGGAGTTACATGACAACTGAGTAGGGGCAGCAGCCTCAGGCTGCTTGTTATTCTTTCATCTGCCAGACATAGCCACATACAGTGCAGTGAACACCCTGCAGTATGTGTAATATGGCACAATGTAGTGTGCAACTGCGCTATATAGTATCTGATAGTCTTCACACATATAGAAAAAGTGAGGTACAATGAACCACCTATACCTTAGTTTATCAGGGTATAGTAGAATAAAGGGACAGTTATAAACTGACAGTATAGAAAATAGAGATTAGCGCTAGCACAAGTCACATACAAACGAAGAAAAACATTACATGTCTGCAATGGGCACTAAAATAAACTACGCAGACCTCAGTGGCTGGTAGGATATAGCGCTGGTTAACCTGGCCTGTCGGTGGTGTATACAGGGAAACTGGACCCAGTGTTTCCCGGAGACCTGCTTGCAGAAAATGGCTGCCACACGTTGGGTGAAGAAGGAGCCGCTCAGAGATCACCATGACCGCAGTGGAATGGCACCCTGAGCTGGGGGAGGGGGCTACAGGGAGAGCGCCTTTTCTCCTGGCTGACATTAACCACCGGGTCCCCTGGCCATAACAACTGCCTCTGCGCCAGTATATTGTGCCCCGGTGGTGTAGTGGAGTAGTAGGTGAGCCAGTGTCCAACATCAGCACTAAACCGCGGGTCCCTGCGAACGAGGTTCTGCCTTACCTGTCCCCTGGATTCCAGGCTGCAGTCTGGGGTGCCTGGTATCTAGTCCCGCAGTAAGTACCTAGCACAGGCTTGGTGTCACGGCACCGCAGAGGGGTGACGTGCGGCAGTACAGACGTCCGGATGACAGTCTGGTGCTGCTCGCCAGTTAGTAAAAAAAAAAAAAAAAATAGAAAATAAATTAAATCATAAAATGAAAGCTTAGGCTGCTTAATGCAGCCCATTGTTATAATGGTGGCCCAGCTCCTGCTGGACACCATCGAAACTGAAGTGCCCTCAGACCGAAGCATCCTGGGACTGAAAAGCTTTGCTGTTTGTGTCCGGTCCTCCAGGTCCCACCTACACCCCAATGTCGCCCTGTGGAGCACTATGGACCCTAAAGAAGAAAAGACTTGCGGTGCTAGCAGAGTAGCACAGGACCTGGCTGCTCACTCATGCCATGCAAGTCACACTGTGTGGCATATTGAGGTGGGATGTACGAGGGCACATCTGTACAATCCCACAACTGGGGGCACAAAATGATTTCACAGTTGAAATTTACAGGTGGTGTGGGTCTCATGGCTGAGAAATCCCAGTAGCAGTGCTTGGTGGGGGAACAAAGACAAATCTGTAAAACTGCCTTCCCTAGACATTGTGACCGTTCTGGTCAGAATAAATGATCTATTGTGACTAAATACATTTGATTACGAAGATATTAACTCCAAGTAAATTATGTTACCTGTATGCTTTGTACACTAAAGTCTTTAGGACAGTTTCCTTCTGAAAGCTTTGGTCTTCCTCCAAGCCAGGCAGTTGTGTCAATTCTGCCAGATTCTGTAATGGAAACATTTAAGATAAGCGGTTCATATATTTCAACTCGATCATGTGGAAATTAGAGAAGCCAGTCCTCTGCCCACAGATGCACCTTGGATGGTATACTACTAAATACATTCAATAATCAAAAAGCTTTAGTGCCATAAAACTAGGGTATTTGATGCTCTACTTTAAGCTAGACCATGTTGTATTAAAACAACCAAAGTAATTTCCTAAAACAGATCACAACCATTATATAACAAAATACAGATCTGCACACAGGGGGAAAAATGTAGAAAAGATGACAATAGGATAGGAGGCATGTGACTCAATCGTGTGGTTCAATTGGACCACAATCACTGAAAACTGATGCGATAAAGATAGGGAGAATCTCCTACACTGAATTAAGGCAAAATGTAAATCTCTCCAAAGTCTATAGTTGATGCAACATTCTGACGGTAACTGCAAGCCTTACTCACCTGCAGGATGATATCATAAAGTCTGATCAGGTCCTGAGGCCGCGGGCTCCTCTTGCCATCCTCTTCAGGCTGTGGCTGACGGAGGAGAGCCTTCTGCAGAGCACTAGCCATGCTCTCATTACGTTGGATAGCTGTGGAAAGCTTGATGTAAGACAGGTAACTACAAAAGAGATGGGGGAAAAAAAAATGCTGAAGCTCCAAAACAATATCTGGTACAATTATAGTAAGTAATTCTAATTGATGGGCATTACAATAGGCATAATAGTTCAGGTGATACTGCGATAGAGCGCCACCAACACCGGATCTACTCTGGGGGAGCGTGCAAAGTAGCAGTCTAAATTAGTAATGAATAAGCTATTAATAATTGTAATGTGCAACAAAATTTAATCTGAAATACTAGTAATATAGCACCAGGAGCTGTAATATGCCAAGAAATTAATGGTAACTAAAATATCAGTAGAGTAAAGAAACAAACCATAAAACAGTCCCCTGAGCCCTGAATACTGAAATGGTAAAGGCGCAACCTATGTTGAGATTGTCTGTCCTGAGCTGCCAAAGTAGTGACAATTTTTTGTGACAACTGGGTGAGCTGTGACTGATAGGCAAGTGAGATTTGCTTAATTTTAATGGTTGAGGTCACAACTAGTATTCCAAAATGAGCAGATCTATGGAACTGGACTGGAACATATGAGTATGCGTTCCAGACGGCCACCGACACCAGGAACTCGTTCTCTGTGAATGGCCTTTAACAGTTTTGGCCTTTAACAGTTTTTGTCTCCAGGAAGACCTTCTGGAAGGCTGCTTCACAAGTCTAAGGGCCATATTCAATTTGAAGCGAAAAGTCATTTGCCGGATCTTTCGCCATCATCGGAGGTTTTCAGGTCGAAAACTTATCGTGCTCATCCCCGCGTATCTCCGTATTAAATTCCAAATCGGCAAAAACGAGACTCGATGAAAAATCCTGTCATTTTTGGGGAATTTAGCCTGACACCCCCCAAAAGATGCTCTGACATGGAGGGTCACCATGAGTACCCCTGAATAGCCCTGCTAAAGGTATTTGGGGTTTTTAAATGGTCTCAATAGGTGCTATTTACCGTCTTTGAGCAAGTGGGGAAGAATAGTATTTACCACAGTTTTTTTGAAATATAAGTAGTCCCATCAAAATTGGGGTACATGTGAATGGATGCAAGCATATTTAAAAATCACTAAAGTCAAGCAATAAAATGTGGAAAAAAAAAGGCACCTTCAGCGAATACCTGCAATCAATAAAACACCTCCCACATACTTGCAGACCCCCCCAAAGGTTATTTCGCTAATTTTTGAATTTGTACCCCCACTTTGAACTTTTTTGCCCACATTTTCAAAGTGCTTTTTTGGGGTGCCCTTTGTGTTTTTTTTAACAGTTTGATGGTTAGCTTCAAGGGGGGTGTACAAAGGGTGCAGAGTGGTTTCCGCATCGCTGCACCACAAAACCGCAATCGTGCAATTTTTTCCGCCGTGTAATCATAGGTGAAACTTTTTTGCCTACTACATTGCATTGCGTTTTCGCTAAAGATGTAGCACCTCTCACCCAAGAATTGGGTTCAATTTAACTAAGAATTAACACATTGCTCTACTTTTCAACTAAGCATTTTTACAAAGCACATGAAACGGCAAACTATCTGTGGGAGACGGGTGAAACTTGCAACAGTTTTGGGATAGTCCAAGGTCATGGTTCACCCGCTCCCTTTTAACTCATGCAGTATGGTTTATTTTTTTACAATCTCATTATTTAACAACCACATCTCACAGAGGGGAGGATCCAGGACTTCTCTGAGTTTCTCAAAATGCCAAAAGGTCCTATTAGTCACCTTTATACCCATGTTTCCAGTGTCCCCCAATGCCCGAAAGATTTTCTTTAGAATTCATCCATTCCTCAAACTGCATTGATCTTTACTCGGCGGCTCATTAACAAGCACTACATTTAGGTTAGACCAGGGGTTCTCAACTCCAGTCTTCAAGTACCACCAACAGGTCATGTTTTGTGGATTTTTTTTAGTCATTTACAGATGAGTTAATCTATTTTGCTGGGTCAGTAATTTGCTTCCACAGACCTGAATCCTCAAAATATGACCTGTTGGGAAAACATGAGGGTTGAGGTAAAGACCCACTGTGTAAAGCCAGGTACACTGTAGACCAGTGGTGTTAAACTCGGGCCCTTTAGCTGCAGTGCAACTACACGTCCCAGCATGCACTGAGTTTGGCTATTAGGGCATGCTAAAACTGTGGCAGGGCATGCTGAGATATGTAGTCCCACAGCAGCTGGAGGGCCAGAGTTTGACACCACTGCCGTAGACGATATGTCGTCCGATCCGGCACACAAAGAATAGTAATAAAAGGTGGACAGACCCAAATTAAATGTATCTTACACAAAACTCTGAACTTTATACATCCACAGTTCCATTAGGATGAATGAATTCAGCATAAGAACTGTATATATCATATCTAAAAAGGGAACATACATGTGCGGGGATAAATACTTTCAGGCCAATGCATTTACCTGTGCAAGTACTGTAAGTTGGATACTTTTCCAATTTCACCATCCATGACTGCATCCCTATGTCTCTGCAGACCCAAAAAGTTAAATGATTTAGTATAATTCATAAAGGGGGAATTTGCGCTTTAACAAGATTTATGTAGCTAAATATGTGACCTTTACATATTTTTGGGCACTGGAAATAAATGCATTACTGTCATTGGAAGGCATAAGTAGATGGAAGTTTTGATGCTGACAGATAGGGAAATGGAGGGAGAGCACACAGGATACCTGTTCTGATTTTAGTTCCTCCCGTACTCCCTGGATAGCATCTCTGCATTCACTCAGCACAGATTCAAACAGTCGTTCTTTGGCCTCCTCATCTTCAGCCTAAAGAAGGTAATGAGAAATGGATTTAAGAAGCTGAATAGAAAAACTGAAATCTGCACTGAATAACCAGCACACTGTGGATTATTAGGTCAGGTTGGGCTGACATTTTCCATTGGTCAAACCGTGCTGAAGCGCATTATCAATTACAAGCATAAAGTGGTTAAAGTTTCGAATGTCCGACCTCTTCGCCTATTTCATCTTTCCGTGCGCGTCCCCTCTTTTCGCCTAATTCAATTCCAAAACAGGCGAAAACAAAATGGCGAATGTGGAACAGGCGGAAAGTACTGAACAGATTGGGAGGGGAGGGGGGAGGAGGGATATGGGGGATCAGTCTGTACCCCAAAATAAGAAGATGCAGACACACTGGAAATCAGCCCTAATAAAGGTACTGTGCGTCATTAATTTGTGTTAAAAGCTTTACATCTGCTTATTTCTAAAAGTGCTGAAAAAGGTAGACAACTATTTTTTGGTGAAAGTAAATAGTCCTGTCAAATTTGTGGTACTTGAAAATGGGTGCTCGCATATTTTTGTGTCTCTAAAGTGAACTTTTAAAATTGTGAAAAGCCACCCTCATACATGCACCTGCAATCCCAAAAGACACTTGGCCCCTCCCTACAGCACCCCAAGAAGTCTATTGCGCTAGTTTTTATAGTTGTCCACCCATTTTACTTTTTCTCCCCAAAAATTACGTCTTGACTTTTTTTGGGGTGTCCTGAGGTAATTTTTTTTTTGTCCTTTGGGGGGCTGTCTCAAAGCTTCTGAGTAGCTTCCCCACGTTTGCACCACAAAATGTTGCACTTTTTTTCACCTGCTATTCATTGGAGATACTTTTCCACCTATTACAATGCATTGAGTTTCCGCTTAGGCGAAATCGTCCTAGAATTGAATATGGAGATACTTTGAAAACAGGTGGAAAGTATAAATAGGCGAAAACTTATCTCCAAACGGCACTTTTCGCCTCTAATTGAATCCGGCCCTTAGTGCCAAAGTTTAAAGGTATATTACAATGTACAACAAACTATATATAAAATACAGGATGGTCCATAAGTGTGGAAACACCCCTATAAAAAGGTAATGAGTAAGCAAATATTAATCCAGTGTCTACACATGATATGGGAGTGGGGTAAAACTATTTAGAATATGCCACCAGTATGGTGGCCATCTTGAAGTCAGCCATCTTGGATACAACTCTAATTTTTTAATTGAGAAGGTAGTCCAGTGACATTTCAAACAGATGCAGAATTTCATAAGAAAAACAGTCTCGAGTTTCAACTGAGTTTTCTTTCGCAGGTAGTGACATTAATGACAATGGCACTAACACAAACAGAACGTGTTGAGTGTCTTGATATCTGGAGAACAGAGCACACTTGCTATTGCAAATGATTTCAACCAATGTCACCCAAACAGGCCACCCATTACTGACAGTGCAGTTGCCAAACTCCTTGCCAAATTTAAAGGCAGATAAACCAAAACGTGGACGACTAAAAACCGGTTACAGATGAAGCAACAACTGCTGTACTGGCATCATTTTCAAAGAGCCCACAACGTAGTTCTCGTTGTCTGTCTCGTGAATGTGGGGTTAGTCATGAGGCCATTTTTTATTTGGTCTACACAAATTACAGTATCTAAATCTTGTAGGTGTGCAACACCTGACTGAGGATGACCAGACGGTCGGGTGGAGTTTGCACACTTTGTAACACAACAACTTCAGAGCACTATTAGGACTGGAACCGAACGTGTGGCCATACGTTAAAGTGAAGGAGAATGGCTTTGCCCATCATGCAAGAAAACTTTAGCGTCATTCTCTCTCAATACTCTGTTACGTCAGAAACTATTTAAGTGAAATAAGAAATATGTAAATAAAGTTTGTACCTACTCTTGCAATATAACTTTACTTTCTGATTCAAGCTACATATGTTTACCCCATAAAAAAAAATGTATGCATCATGTTTATATATTTTTCCAAAGGTAAAGGTTTGTATTTCTGCACAACTGTTTCTTTATAGAAATTAAATCATTCTAGAGTGTACTGTAGGTCTGAGTACTTGGCACATTCCTTATTTAATAGATTACAACGCGGATCTGAAGGGGATTCTATAGAAGTCCTGTCTTATTTTATCATGGAAATGTAGTAAACAAAAACCATCTTCAATAATTGATTTTCCCAAGCATGAACATGACCAATTCTTTAACTGGCTGAGAAATGTTATACTGCATAACAGAGATCGTGAACGCTGCTGAAACCAGACAGTGAAGTATTATTGACCAGTGTTAACTAGTACATTATGTTTAAGTTTGTGTTACAACATATTACAATGTATTCACAACAAAACTATATAACAGACAGCCTAAAATATGCTATCACAGCCTTATACAAAATTTTTGCATAAAAGGTCCCATACATGTTCCTCTAATGCGAGTGCAATTTTAAGGTGAATTAATTTATCCAAAGAAGTAGATTAGAAGGGATTCAAAACATCAGCTCTACATAGACAAAACCTGTATTATGCATTGGACAATGTATTGCTTGTCCAGTCAGCTTCCAACAGACATATATGGTTCTACCTCTACAAGGTGCCATCAACAGTATCACAAAAATTGCTGTGGTCCCATGCTATTTGGGGGGGACGGGACATGGCTTAGCTACAGGATGATAATTAGGCCAAGTCGCTATCATAATAAGCTATAGCAATTCTAGTGGATATGTCTGACAAGTAGATTACGGTTTTTAATTCATAATTTATTTTTTTATTAAATGGTAACTTTTACTTCTACCTAAATAAGCATTAGGATAATTTACAAACTCTTAGGTAACCCATTGTACAGTAGATGAGCGTTACAGCTTACAACTAGAAAACATTCACTTGTGCAAGCTTGCTCTGCCCTTCCCTCAGCATACTAGGTAAACAAGGGTGTCTGTAGCTCATTAATTACAGCACTCCTGTCTATTACAGCAACTGGTCAACAGGACGGGAGGGGGAGTAAATGTGCCACCATCTCCTACTGATTACATCAGCAAAATTAATATTAAAATAAAAGATTAGAACTTGGTAGCAAAATGTAATAAATAAAAAACCCACTAAGAAATCACATGTACATAAAGTATTCACAGCCTTTGACATGAAGCTCAAAATTTAGCTCAGGTGCATCCTGTTTCCCCTTATCCTTGAGATGTTCCTACAGCTTAATTGGAGTCCACCTGTGGTAAATTCAGTTGATTGGACATGATTTTGAAAGCAATACACATGTCTCTATATAAAGGTCCCACACTTGACAGTGCATGTCAGAGCACAAACCAAGCATGAAGTCCAAGGAATTGTCTTTAGACCTCTGAGACAGGACTGTCTTGAGGCACAAATCTGGGGAAGGGTACAGAAAATTATCTGCTGCTTTGAAGGTCCCAATGAGCACAGTGGCCTCCATCATCCGTAAATGGAAGTAGTTTGGAGCCACCAGGACACTTCCTAGAGTTGGCCGGCCATCTAAACTTAGCAATCGGGGGAGAAGGGCCCTAGTCAGGGAGGTGACCAAGAACCCGATGGTCACCCTGTCAGAGCTACAGCATTCCTCTGTGGAGAGAGAAGAACCTTCCAGAATGACAATCATCTCTGCAGCAATCCACCAATCAGGCCTGTATGGTAGAGTGGTCAGACGGAAGCCACTCCTTAGTAAAAAGCATATGGCAGCCCGCCTGGAGTTTGCCAAAATGCACCTGAAGGACTCTCAGACCATGAGAGACAAAGACTGAACTCTTTGGCGTGAATGTCAGGCGTTGTTATCACATCAAAAAAACTCAATACAAGAAACACAATCCCCCACCCCTATGAAACCCCCCAAAAAATAAATAATAATAATAAAAAACAAAACACAATAAACAGCCATTTACATATAGTGTCATTAATACCAATGCACAGTCAAATCCGATATATAAGTAATACAGAACAAAATATCTGCACAGAAGAAATCTCAGCTATTCAATGTAGCAGAAAAGTCATAAACAAAAAACTCAGAATATCAAGACATTATCAGGCCAATACCATCCTTACAGTGAAGCATGATGGTGGCAGCATCATTGCTGTGGGGATGTTTTCAGTGGCAGGAACTAGGAGACTAGTCAGTATAGAGGGAAAGATGAATGCAGCAATGTACAGACACATCCTGGATGAAAACCTGCTCCAGAGAGCTCTTGACCTCAGACTGGGGCGACTGTTCATCTTTCAGCAGGACAACGACCCTAAGCACACACACACAGGCAAGATATCAAAAGGAGTGGCTTGAGTGGCCCAGCCAGAGCCCAGACTTAAATCCAATTGAACATCTCTGGAGAGATCTGAAAATGGCTGTGCACCGATGCTTCCCATCCAACCTGATGGAGTTTGAGGTGCTGCAAAGAGAAATGGGCGAAACTGCCCAAAGATAGGTGTGCCAAGCTTGTGGCATCATATTCAAAAAGACTTGAGGCTGTAATTGCTGCCAAAGGTGCATCAACAAAGTATTGAGCAAAGGTTGTGAATACTTATGTACATGTGATTTTAGTTTTTTTTTTGTTCAATTTGCAAAAATCTCAAAAAAACTTTTTACACGTTGTCATTATGGGGTATTGTGTGTAGAATTTTGAGGACAAAAACGAATTTATTCCATTTTGGAAGAAGGCTGTAACAAACTGTGGCAAAAATGAAGCATTGTGAATACTTTCCGGATGCACTGTAATAACTGCTGCATCACCTTGATGTTAATAGTCAGTCACTGCAATGAGACAAGTTGAAATACAGCTCCATACCAGACTTTTCATGACTCTAAAAGACTCAACAAGATACTTATGTAATAAAATCAAAGCAAAACCAGGGAAGGTAAACACTTGAAGGGAAATTTAATCCATTATTTTGACAAAATTGCACAACACAAATATCAGATTAAATGGAGATCAATGGTCATAAAGAACATGATCATTGTAAAATGTGAAGCAAAAATTAATCCAGCTACTTATTGTAATGATGTTTAATTGTTCTAAAATAATTGTTTTTGTTTAAAACTGAACAACTTTTAAACATCAAAACAGAGCCCTCTTAATGATTCCTGAACAGAAACATTATCAGTACTGAGAAGGGATGGGGGGTGGATAAGAGGCTGTGTACAAGCTAGATGGGCCACCCCAGCCATCATCAAAGTATTAGTTTCGTCAGATATGCACGGAAACTTTAGTCTCCGATTGCTTAGGCAAGTGGTTCCCAAACTGTGCGCCGTGGCCTAAAGAGGCCGGTCAGTGTTTGTTTTTAGTACTGGTGGGAGAGGGGTTGGCGGCGCGCAGTAGAGCAGAGAGGTGGGGTTGCGGGGGTGGGGAAGAGCAGTCACTGTAAAGCAACAGGCAGTGAATCATTAGGCTGCTTGTTGCCGAAGGGGGAAAATGGAGAGCGGCGCAGAGGGGGGCAATCGGAGAGCGACACAAAGGGCGCACAGATTGACTTTGCGCCTTTTTTTGCCGAAAATGTGTCTAAGTCACAATCTGTGTGCAACTGAGTATATCTGTGTGCGACTAAGTCCCTCATTCATGTGAAGTGCTACGACGCAACAGTCGCACCTTTTTTTTCACGCAATGTTCAGTTTACAGTCTCAGACACACAGATACACAAGTGTCACATATCAAATTAATCAGCACAGTCTCTTGGAGCATCCAAGTCAATGATTAGCAGCAAAATTGCACGGGACCTGGGGCAACGAGAGGGGCTATTTGGCGCAACTGCAGCACAGACGAGTGAGGACACATCTGTAGATGTTCTTCAAAGTGAATTACAGCTTACAAGCTATCCAAATGAGAGGAAGACCGTGGCAGGTTGTCTTTTTGGATAGTCTGGCGATGGAGGGGTCGACCAGTGGCGGGGATAACCTCTTTGTAATGTCTCCAGTCAGAAAAGGATAGAGAGATAACATGAGCCAAGATATCTGAAACACGATCAGAATGAAGCCAAGCCCATGGATAGGATCTCTTTCAACTGCATAGAATCAGGAAAGGTAACTAGCTACTTAGGTTTCCTCTTGAAGAGAAACCTGCTAAGAGACTGGAGTCTCCACATCAGAAATCTGCAGAACTTGACCATGGCCTCGACACCCTGCACATCTGAAGATTTGTCCTCAGTCACAGAGGAAATATCCAGGTCCTCGGTATTAGGAGGAAACCATCAAATCTAAATCCTCTCAGGACTAAGGTATGCCTGAGAGTCTACGCTTTCTGCGAAAGGGGTGCATCCCCAAAACACCTGGAAGAAGAAACCAGAAGCTTTTCTTAGGAGGAAGAAAATTGAACCAAACCCTGAACCAGGTGAGCTAGCACCTGGCCCAAGGCTGTTCTACGGAGAAGGCATCCACAAGAAGAGCACAATCCCCTGAAACAGTCAAGGAGGCAACCCTCGAAACACTTGCAACAGGCGCAAAAAAGGTCTGATGTCAGCTAGTGGTGAACTGTTGTGACAATTCAGACATTTTTCCAGACAGAGTTGCCATCCAGGGTGGCATATCCAACAGTGGAGATACAGTCACAGTAGCCACACTGCACTGGGACTCTACTTCACACAAGGCACAAACAGCCCCCGAGTAAGACCATGAATAAGGAAATTTTGCCTTACACTTAAGCACAAGCAAAAAGCTTTTTCTACAGTAGGGCTCTTTGGCCTGGGATTGTCCCGGAGAATTGCCCTTCCTAGACATGATGGTGAAAGGGAATGGTAAGGTAGACAGAGAAATAAACAGATCCCCAAACCCCACAGACACAGATGAGAAAAAAAACCAAAGCAGGATTTTGGTACTTACCAATAAATCCCTTTCTCCGATTCCACAGGGGACACTGGAGCTGAAGACAGTGAGGTATAGACAGTGGTAGAGTAGAGCCTGGCACTTTAAATAATTTAGAAGTGTGACTGGCTCCTCCCCCTCTTTGTCCCATCAGCCCCAGTTTAAGACACTGAGCCCGAGAGGAGACGGAGGACAAAAAGGAGGAGAAAAAATATCCACAGAACGGAACAAGACCGAATGAAGAAAAACAGAGGAATCCACTGCAGGGAACACATGCAGTCACACAACCATATAACAAATTAAACAAAACGGCAGGTACGCAGTGATGGGCGGGCGCCCAGTATCCCGTGTGAAATCGGAGAAAGGGATTTATCGGTAGGTACCAAAATCCTGTTTTCTCCTTTATCCACTAGGGGACACTGGAGCTAAAGACAATGGGGACATCCCAAAGCTAACCTCCTGGGTGAGAAACGCCGAGAACTTGCCGACCCTGCAGCCAAACCGAAACAAGGACCGCCAGAAACCGTAGGCCCAATTGAAAAGCAAGAGCTGAGGACCAAGCTTCGTAGAGCACAGGAGACAATCACAACTCCTCGCTGAACAGCCATACCACAACATACAGCGCAAGTAGAAGGGAACAGGTAATCTAGTGGACAACAGCAGACGAGAATCGTCAGGACACCGCAAGTTCAGCTGAAACAAGACCAACCCTGACCGTTGGTAGCAGAGAGCCCCAACAAGAATCCATAGGAAAAGGGCAGCAACACGCGAACAAAACTCGAGAAAACCGTACCAGAGTTTAACACAGGAAGTTGCAACAGTCGCTGACAGTAGTATCCCAGCACTGCTAGGCATAAACAATTATATAGATATATGTATATTTATACATCTATACATACTTAGAGCTGATCCTGTCCACAGACTTCTCTAACAAAAAAGTATACATGAAAGCCAAAGCAAAGTACAGAATAGTTGACCAGGACCATTCTTGAGGTCCAACCAAATAGGGGGTTTCAACCACCGGAAAGGTTAGATCGCAGAAGTCTCGAGTGGAGATCCCACAGGGGCAGCATCGAGAGTGATTGAGACGACAACTCCTTGTAGAGGCTCAAACAGCAGATCAACCCATTCTGGAAACAGAGTGATAAAACAGCAACTGGAACCAGTTCACGAGCCCAGCCGAAGACTAGCATCCAAAAAAAAAAACAACCAACCTCTGGAAACAGTGAAACCCCCAACGTAATGGAAGCATGAAGTCAGTACCAGCTTCTGGCCCGAACATAGCATTAAAACAACCGGGAAACCACATGGATTTATGGATGCAACAGCCACTCTGGTAGAGCGAGTTACCAATACAGGGAAGCATCCTATACAGCGAGGCTAGAGCATTAGGAGGACAACCATGAAGGTACCAGTCAGTGTTTTTAAAAACTCAATCTGCACTAGCCTAGACACACATCCCAGTCGCAAGAATAGGAGTCTTGCCGGATACCCATACACTACTAGCGCCTGTGTTAACTGGCACCAAATTAATGAAAGTAGCAACAGATACTGAACAGTAAAACCAAGCAAGGCCTCCTGCGTGGAACATTGCTGTCATAGGAACCAAACCTTTGACTGTCACACTTCAAAGCTGTAAACATGTGCACTAGCCCACTGATGCACCTCAGTCCAGAATGTAGCATAACTCGCTAATCTCTATGCTGGAACTATGAACCCACACAGCAGGAAAGCTCTAAGGTGTAGAGCCGACCAACGCGAACATGTACCATAAAAGGGCGGATGGCTGCTAGGACAGCAGCTAGGGTGTAATGTCAGGTTGCATTATCAGGAGCATCTTCCGAGGCATTAATTGGGTAAGGCTGCTTGCCTGTGCGGTGCAGAGGAAGACACCGGCGCGGCAGAATAATACTGACAGCCTGCTAGTGGCTGTATGCACTCGGCGCGTGCCAGGGACAGGGGAAACACTGCCAGTAATTGGCGGGGCCGGGCTGCCTGTCAGCACTGCGCTCTGTGGGCTCCCATGGGAGCAGCGGGAACCGGCGGTCTTCCCCGTCTCTTGAGGAGGGAAGAGCAGGCACTTAAGTGTTTTATAGCGTTTACGCTGTCACACTGGGAGGGAGAGTCCGAATAATAAATGGCGCCGCTGGTGTGCAGCCGCTAATTAGCTCCGCCCCCCGCTAGGTCCTGTGCACTAAATGGGAATTAACCCCCAGGTGAGAAACTACCCCCATTTGCACCGCTTACTGCGCGGGGTATGCGGGGGGTCGGGCATCTCCTAACAGTGACATGAGGCATGTCACTGAGCCCAGCTATAACATCCACTGCTTCTGCTAATCAGGAGCAGTGGTTGTACTTACAGGCTGCTGCGGCCGGGATGCTGGGCTGAGGGGGCGGCGTGGAACCCGGACACGAGCTGGTGTCAGCTTTAGCGGGTCGATTAATCTGTGAGTCCCCTTCCTCAGGGCCACTGGACACAGGCTGCAGTAGCCATGGCGTTGCCCTTCCCGGCGGCTCCCCCGGAGCAGGCAGACTGCTACAGTAAGCAGTCTGCCTGTCCTCAATGCTTTGTGAAATTAAAAGAAAAAATATATGAAAAAGGTTGGAGACAGCCTAATGTGCTACCGGCTCTCTCGGGCACATTTTCTAAACTGGGGCTGATGGTGCATAGAGGGGGAGGAGCCAGTCATACTTCTAAATTATTTAAAGTGCCAGGCTCTACTCTACCACCGTCTATACCCCACTGTCTTGAGCTCCAGTGTCCCCTAGGCGATGAAAGAAAAAAAAAACAAACACATACATACATACATAGTAATTATGGATATAAACAGTAAATATTGAATGTCGGGAAGTCTATATAAAATTAGAAGTGCATATTCTGATAAAATAATCAGAGTGCACAAGCAATAGAAAGGAGAGCTGAGGTAATCTTCCCTCAGGTGCACACAAATACAGAGCACAGGCCACCACCATATGGTAGCAAAAAAGGTCAAACAGTAGTGCCAATAGAAAGAACCCCCCTTGCCCAGCTACGAGTATAGAAGAGGAGTGGTAGCACAAGTCTAGTCCTAAAGTTCTGCAGGAACGGCTGAACTATTGCAGGAAAATTTTAGAAATGGCCACCGCCCATGCAGAGTGTCAGTGGAAGGAGTCTCCTTAATGGACAATCTGCAAGCAGATGGGTGCTGAGAGGAGGGGGGAAATATATACGACAGGAATACCCAATGGGCAGTGCTACAAGGCTGCTGCGCAATAAGGGACAAAAAAGTAATGGAGTCTGCTATTGCAAGAGTGCATACATTTTAAGTACTTAGTTTAAAGTGTAATTAGAATTTTTAAATTGAAGCCAGCGTTATTCAGGAGTTATTACTATCTATACTAGTACCTGGAAGGAACTGTGATGTGATTTTTCATTTCTTATCATCCACAGGTAATTAACTACTGCACCCAACATAATGCTGCTTGGTTTTTATTTGCTCAGCCTTTAAAATTGATAGCCGAAGTTATTCAGGAGTTAAACAGGAGAAGAACAGAAGGAGAAATTCACAAATCAACAATTCCTGCTATTAAGGACTGTTTATCTACCACCACTTTCCACCATACCTATGGATCGTGCCTGCACCTGGATCCCCAACGCTGCCCGCATTGCTCCTGATCTTCCCATGCAATCTGCTTATCCACTCCAACTATGCCATACCGAGCGACGCAGCAAGATGACCCCTCAAATGGACCGTGGTTGTGACCCCCAAATCTTGAGGCTTGGTGTAATTTTGCTCAACTCATTGTCTTTTCCTCTTAACTTTAAACTAACCTTTCCTTAGATGTTATATTACTGTGACCCTTGTATCCAGCCGATCTGTGTCACCCCTGTCTGTCTGCACCCTCCCCTTTAGAATGTAAGCTCTCACGAGCAGGGCCCTCTTCCCTCATGTGCTTCTCCTTCACTTAATTATACGTAAATTTACAACAGCACCCAACCCTTGGCTGCTGACACCATGCTGCTTATTTAAGTGTTATGCAGCAATGTATTAATAATTTACCTGTCCTGCATTGTTTGTACTGTTAACAGTTTTCTTGTGTGCTCATTTGTTTATGTACATTGTAAGGCGCTGGGGAACCCTTGAGGCACCACATAAAAGGATGATAATAATAATAATAATGATGGAGTCCCGCGTCAGCCAATATCGGTGACTGTCATGACCCGTTGGAATATCGCTGTCTTGTGAAGTGGTGCTGGTCTAGCAAACTAAAAGGAAGGGGGCCACCGAGGTTTAACAGCACGTCTGTGTGACCACCACTAGTGAAGACCTTGCTCACCCCCACTACAGTAAGTCTCTGGGTGCCTGGTGCAGCCACAGCATTGGAAGACGCTGTGCTGAGGTTACCTGGACACAGACCTGTGATGGTTAAGGCCAGTCCCACCGGAGTTATAGGCAGACTCCCCCAGCCTGGAGACTGCCCACAGCAGCAGAAAAAAAAAATTAAAACCGACAGGCTACAGCAGTATCCTGGGGAAAAGAAAAAAAAAAAAAAGGACACACCCGAGTAAAGTAAACTTAGTCAGGTGTGGTGTAGAGGGGTATGAGCAAAGTCAAAACCAATGAAGAATCAAACCGTAAAGAACATCTCAAACAGTATAGAGGACACATATTGCTTCATAATTAGATATGAGCATGTATACAAAGTTTTCAAAATAGAACAAAAAACATACAAGTAGTATGTATGGCTGAAACCTAGCATTAGTCTGTTATGGCTCACTCACAGACCCTGAACTATGCTGTGCATATGGTGGTCTAAGCAGTACTTTTTAATCACACATTAGGACAGAGGTTCCCAAAGGCAGTCCTCAAGGCTCCCCAACAGTACTGGTTTTAGCGGTATCCATGAATGAGCACAGGTGGTTCAATCAAATTGACTGAGGTACTAAGTATGTCCAACTGTGCTCAACCATGGGTATCTCTAAAACCTGGACTGTTGGGGAGCCCAGAGGACCATGTTTGGGAACCTCTGCATTAGGGTGTAATCTGGACTTGAACACCATTGTCAGAATGTGCCTTTAAGCTATGTTATGCCTATTGCAGTTTGATGAGGAAAATTAAACAAACGGGAAAAGACAATAAAAAGACACCTGCAAACCATCAAACCTTTTTCAGCATTAGTGGTGTGGACACCAGTTGATACAGTTTGCCTTAACAAGCAATAGCACAATCTAACCAATATGTAGACAAAACATAACTGTAGAGAAGCTACCTACAAAAATACAATACATACTGTCAATACTTTCCCAGTTACCTGAGCAATTGCAGCTTCTGTGTCCGACAGCCCAAGGAGGAATATCCGCACCTTATCAATTTTGACAGGAATGGTGCGTCCTCGCCACTCCACCTCACTCATGGTAGCAGCTTGTTTTGCCCTGGTTTGTGAGATAAGAGTCTGTTGGAGAGATAAACACAATCAGATACAAAGTACACTCCCAAGTTTTAGTGATTTTTGTTTTTAAATAGACCTGCAATGTCAATATTTTATTTTGTTTTAGTGTCATGACCCTTATGCTGCCCACCAACTAGGCGATTAAACCTAGCGATGGAGCGATAACGACGGACGTTATCACTCCATCGCTTGGTAATCGCCAGCAAATCGGGGAGTAAAATGTTAAAAATGACCAGCAATGCGCGCACCCGCTGGACGTTTTAACGTCAATCATCACCCGAACATGACGGTCAACCTGACGACCGCCGTCAGGTTGCCATGTTCGGGGATGATTGATCTGCATACACTGAATGTCTGAACGTTCAGTGTATGCACTTCACCCCTCGGGAGACGACGGCATCGCAATCCCCGCATCGTGTAGTGGATGGGCAGCTTTATATATTATTTGGATATGCACCACTGCCAATATGTGTACACACTGCTGAAAAACTATCCCAAGTACAGATGAATCTCTACTAAAGGGCTGATTGATTAATAATCAGACATATCCATGCACACTTGAAAAGTACAAATATGGAGGTAAATAAATTAAATGGTACTAAAGTGACCTGAAGACTGTTAGACCAGAACCATGTGATCGCTAAGTACATGGCAGCAATAGATAACGGCAGCCAGAAACATGTGATTACAATGGCAGAAATATATAAAGTCAGCTTTGATCAGAGCTCTCCACGTTATAAAACTGAAGGCATGCATTAAAACTGAAGGCATGCTACAACAGCATAGTAAGCAATATTATACAAGCAGATGTATGAATAGAAGTAATGAGAAACCTAACTGGAAAACAGTGCATTTGGTGAAAAGAAGAGTTATGGTAAAACTTACCCTTGTTAATCCTCTTTCTTCGAAGTCCATAGGGTCCACAGGGAGACAATGGGGTGTACGTGGGACTTAGAGGACTGGCACACCAACAGCAAAGCTATTCAATCCCAGGATGCTCTGATCCTTCCCCCAATACCCCGCTCACAGCCTGAGAGCAACAAAGTTTTGTTAACAAGCCCAAGACAGGAGCAGGATAGCAAATAAGGAAGACTGGTACACTGAAGAATCATACTCTCACACAGAGAAGGAAACAAGTGACCAAGAGAAGAAACCCATAGAGGCCAGGTGCGTCAGGGCGGGTGCCCTGTGGACCCTATGGACTGCAAAGAAAGAGTTAACAAGGGTAAGTTTTACCATAACTCTGCTTTTCTTCTTCAGGGTCCATAGGGCTCCACAGGGAGACAATGGGGATGTCCCAAAGCAGTTGTTCAAGAGCGGGGACGCTTCTGAGCAGAGAGGAGAACCCTGCGCCCGAAGGAAGTATCCTGAGGCGCAAATGTATCAAAGGCATAGAACCTAAGAAAGGTGTGGGCAGAAGAGCACGTAGCCGCCCTGCATAGCTGTTCAGCAGAGGCGCCACGCCAGGCTGCCCACGAAGGATCCACAGATCGAGTAGAATGAGCAGATACTGTAGCTGGCACAGGAAGGCCAGTCTGCACGTAAGCCTGTGAGATAGTCACGCGAATCCATCTGGCCAGAGTCTGTTTGTTAGCTGGCCATCCCTTCTTATGGAATCCATATAGGATGAAGAGGGAGTCTGATTTCCTGATGGAACTAGTGCGGTCCACGTAGATCTTTAGAGCAGGGACCATACCCAAAGAGGCCTCACCTGCCGAGAGGTCTGGTGATTGAAAGGCCGGAACCACAATTTCCTCATTAATGTAGAAACAAGAAACCACTTTGGGAAAAAAACCTGGACGCGTTCTAAGAATAGCCCTGTCCTGATGAAAGATTAAAAATGGGGTGCGACATGAAAGCGGCCCTAAATCAGATACCCTACGGGCAGATGCTATAGCCAGAAGAAAGTCTGCAGTGAGCCACTTGACATCCACTGATTCCAAGGGTTCGAATGTAGGTTCCTGAAGTGCATGGAGAACAACAGAAAAATCCCACGGAGCCACAGGAGGGACAAAGGGAGGTTAAAGGTCAGTCCTTTTCAAGGCATCAACTAAGGATTCCAAGCCTAGGACCAAACAGACCTGGGCTACTAGATGTCTACCTACCAAATCTGAGAACAAGCCTTCAGTCTGACGAGATGGGCCTCTCCTTGGGGGCTCCCCAGGGTGGGAGGCTGACAAAAGGACCGAAAGGATGACGTCCTAGGCTTCACATTCTATGCAGAGGGCAGGTACGCCTTCTTGGAAGCTGCCAAGGTAGTCACAATTTTGTACAATTCTGGGCCAAACAGGATATCCCCTGAATAAGACAGACTCCAAAGCCTTTTTAGAGTCCGCATCCGCCTTCCATGAGCGGAGCCAAACAATACGGAGGGCTACTACAGAAGTGGCAGATGCTTTGGAGGCTAGGAGAGCCGTATCCATGGCGGCTTCACTCAAATAGGAGGCTGCATCTCTAATGTGAGATATCTAGGACAGCTGTTCCTTCGAAGCATCAGAGGGAAATGTCTCTTCTAGGGCCTCTGCCCAACTCTCAATGGCCTTAGCCACCAAGGCCTTAGCCTAGCAGGATGAGTAATAGCTCCTGTAAGTTTATAGATTTTAGACAAGCTTCCATCCTTCCATCTGTAGTCTCCTTCAAGGAGGTTGCAGTATAGATAGGTAAGGTAGCATTTTTAACCAGACGTGTCACGTGGAATCCACTGCTGGAGGAACTTCCCATTTAGTACAATCAGTAGCGGGAAGAGGGTAAAACGAACTTAAACGCTTAGGCAGCTGAAATCTGGGCATACTCCACGCTTCACTCATATGATCAGATAGCTGATCAGAGTGAGGTATTTCTGGTAAAATTACCTTTTGTCATTTAAAGGAGGGCTGTTTTGCCTTAGGAGCAGGTTCTGCCTCTTCCATTTGAGTAATAGATTTTACAGCTCTTACCCTTGCAGGTATATTCAATTTAGAGGGCGGTTCCTCGTCTCCCGAAGGGGAGTGAGGGTGAGAGAGGTCTGAGTCTTCTGCCTCCCAAGATGATAAATCAGAATCTGATAGCTGGGTGGACTGGGAAGATAACACAGCACGCTTAGAAGGTTTACTGGGTAAGGGTCTCTCTTTTTGCAGCATTTGCTGAAAAGCTGTAGAGGTATCTGCAGACTCTGCAATAGAAAGTATGTCTACCCAAGGGGGAGGCAAAGGATTTGCAGGGAGTACCTGCTGTGGCCATCCCATAGGGGGAGCTTCCACAGGGACAGTTAGATGATCCGCAATTTTTGCCAGCACCTGTGAAAAATTAGCCCAGGGTGGGTCCTGAGGAGAGGACACTGGGGCTGATGGGCCCGGGGCAGTAGAACACGATGCTAAAAGACCATACTGAATGAGGTCCTCTGAAGTCAAGCCTGCTGAGCAGGACTTACATATACACCAGAGTGGGAGGAGCAGGCTGCTTGTCAGTATGGCCACTGCCCACATAGCTGCAAAAATAATGTAACACAATCTGGAACAGTGCAGTGAGCAACCCAGCTGTATGTGTGATATGGCACAGTGTAGTGCGCAACAGCGATATATAGTATGTGATAGCCCTCACAAATATATGGAGATGTGAGGTACAATGAACCCCCTATACCTTTAGTATGCTAGGGTTATAGTAGAAGAAAAGGAAATGTATAAGCTGATAGTCATATGAGAAAGAAAACAGCAGCGCTAGCATAAGTCACATACAAGGCAGAATATACAATATAACTGCAGTGGGCCCTTAAATCAAGTACACAGACCGCAGTGGCTGGTAGGCTATAGCGCTATATAACCTGGCCCTTGGGAGAGGTATACAGGGAGAGTGGACCCAGCGTTCGTGGAGACCTGAATGCAGAAATTGGCTGCAGTGAGTCTCAGAGGGGGAGGTGGGTGAGAGAGGAGCAGAAAAACTGCAGTGGAATGGCGCCCTGAGCTGAGAGAGGGGCCGCAGGGAGAGCACCTTCTCCCCTATGCTGACTTTAACCACAGAATCCCCTGGCCTTACATATGCCCTGCGCCAGTGCTTGTAATGCCCTGGGTCTAGTGGAGTCTCGGACGAACTGGTGTCTACATAAGCGCCTCCAGTCTTCTAAGACTGGAGGTAAGACTGCGCATACACGCTCCCCCCTCTCCGGACCCCAGACTGAGTCCTGGCTGCAGTCTGGGGTCCGGAGAGCCATGCTAGCTACAGTAGGTCCCCCTCAGAGCCCTGCCAAGCGTACCTAGCAGGGGGCTGGTGTCACAGCGCCATGGAGAGGTGATGAAGCAGCAGTGCAGATGTCCAAAAGACTGTCTCGTGCTGCTGCTCATTAGTAGAATAAATTAAACTAAAATTTAAATCATTAAAATAAGCTTGGGATGCTTAATAGCAGCCCCCTGTTAAAACGGTGAACCAGCTCAAGCTGGACACAAACTAAACTGAGTTGCCCTCAGGCTGTGGGCGGGGTATGGGGGAAGGACCGGAGCATCCTGGGATTGAAAAGGTTTGCTGTTGGTGTCCGGTCCTCCAGGTCCCACCTACACCCCAATGTCTCCTGGTGGAGCCCTATGGACCCTGAAAAAGAAAGTTAAGTACACACGTAATTTATTTATTACACTCTCCTGATGAAATGTGTTGGGAATGAACCAAAAAGGAGAAGGCATCGGAGGCCAAGAGAAAATCGGTACATCATCAAAGGTTCCACAAACTGGCAGTATGGTGAAATACTTGTGTTTTGAATCACCTTACTGTGATTAAAGCTACTTGTTTTACATTTCATTTACAATTGTGTGCCCCCATGTCTGTTTGAACCTCCACACATGTATTTTAGTTATGTGTAAATTTGCGCAGGTTGTTGAAGTCAAATGTGGACGTGGAATCCAGAGAAGGAGAGAAGAATTCAAAACAAAATGGAAGCCAGGAGAAAGAAGAACTGAATTTATAACATAACAAAATGTACCTCCAGCTTCTCTGCTAACAGTCCTTCTGTGCCTCCACCACGAAGTCTCATTTGCATTAACTCATTCATAGCAGTCTTATCCCCTGGAAAAGAAGGTACATTTATTGAGCTGGCCAGATTTCTTTCTCGCTGAGGTTATTTCTCTGCTGTTAAACGCTCATCGTACTGGCAAATAAAATGATGTAACATGCAGACAATTTCAGTGAGACAAGCAAAAGGTTCCCATTCCCCGACTTCCCTCACCAATGTTGTAGGCACAGTAGCGTATGTTGGGTGATATCTCATCCACTCTTTGGTTGTACAGGACAGCCTGCTCCTCAGTGAATGCGCTGGCCAGTTTCTCATAGATGGTCCTGTGAGGAGAAAGAAAATAAACAGTGAGATGAAGGTAGGTATATTTAACTACACCAAGCCAAATATATATGCCCATGAGAAACTCACTTGCACTTGTTGAATGCTTTCATGGCCTCTTCCCAGTGCTGCTGCTCAAACTGCAGCATACCATTGAGATAAGCACTATACGCCTGCAGAGAGACAGCAAATTTTACATAAGTGTTGCCCACGTAAGTCATCTAATTCAGCTCACTATGGAGCACATTTAGGGCCTGATTCAGAGCCACTCGTAAGCGGCAGCTTGTTCGCTCCGAGCGATGTTTGCCCAACTGCGCATGCGTACGGATCGTTATACGGATGCGCAAACCAGTCAGTGCGGCCGAAATTCATGTGCTCGCAAAATAGCGAATGCCAGCTAATTTGAGTGACAGAATGAGGCGTATGTGGGTGGTAACAGGGGAAGGTGCTTGAAAACGGGGAGTGGAGATCCGATCGCAGGCGTGCTTAAAGGTCAAAACGGGCGTTTTATGGGTGTGCATATTTAAAACAGCAGCGTCATTGACCACGTCACTGGGTTTTTTTTAAGCCAGAACTGCTCGCAAAATTGTGGTAGCAAAAACCAACCACAAGAATAGCGAGCAGTTCATACCCTGTTCAATGTACTCGATTAATCTAATAAATAGCGGACATGACGTAGGATGCGAGCGGCCAGGGGGCGTAGTTTCCCAAAAAAGGCCGCAAGTTTTGTACGCTCGTTCAGACCTAGAGGCGTGAACAGACCGCAAACAGCGAACGGTTCATTTGAATAGCCACCCCTATTTTCAGGACGAGCGAGCGCTAATTGCGTCCGGCCCTGAATCAGGCCCTTAGTGTTCCCCTGCATGCAACTATGCAAACAGGTTATATGCACTTAAACCTTCTAGTACTGGAACAAGAAAAAAGTTTGCTACCTAAAATAAAGTAATGAGCCAATATCTGCTACCTTTATGCTCATTCATTAGATAGTAAAGCATAAAATGGAGGGCTGGGTATGACCAAACGCCGCTGTATATTTTGCACTAGGAGGCATGGAAAATGAGAAAGAGGGAAGACAACCAGCGCATTTCAAGATATATATGACTGGCGTATGGTCAACCTAGCAATTGAACGTTTTGAGGCTGGCCAGACTCGTTTGGGTGCATCCACCAGAATTAAGAGAATATCAGTACATCAGATAGAAGATCCCGGATTTGTTTTAAGTAATAAACATATTGTGGAGGGATGTTCATGAGAGAACTTTTGTCAGCCATGCCAATAGATCTAAAAACTTCATATTTAGACATCTATCTAATTCTCTTATGACCACCAGACAATTAAAGAAGTACCTGAGCTTCTAACTTTGTCTTGGCATCAACACGGTCACTATCACAGAGTCGCTCCAGCTCCTCGCCATGCTTCACAGCCTTACGCAAGCGAGACAGCAAATGGAAACGCTTGCGGGGTTCTGTGTTGGCCTCCATTTTAAGCTGCATGGCGTAGCTCCAGGCCCTCTCAGCATCCATCAAGATGAGCAATAGGTACCTGCAAATTAACATTTATTAAAAGTGCTCAAGCAAGCATATTTTAGCCCTTACACAATAAAATATATTACAGTGAAAACACACTTTAAAGTTTGGATGGAAAATACACACACAAGGCTGGGTACACACATACAGTATATCTGCAGATCGAGTGATCTGCAGATGATGGTTGTTCATACACACTGAACCACCATCAGCTGGCATCTGGCCACGGGTCCCGTTGGCCACGCAAGTATATGGACAGTCGGCTGATCACCCATACACACAGCAGGATGGACAGCTATATCTGCCAACAACTGTGCAGCACAGCCGTTGCGATAAGGGGATTTTTAGTTACTTACCGTTGAATCCCTTCCCTCTGCAACCCCATGACTTCAGTACAACTTTAAAAAGTGCCTGTTAAGGAGAAGCAGTAACCCAGTGAAACTGTTATAATCAAAATATAACCAGAACTGCAGGGACCAACCGGTCACAAAAATACAACGCAACACGATTGAGCGTGAGGGAGGGAACGCAGTGTCCCCCAGCCTAATTCCAGAGAAAAGGATTCAACGGTAAGTA
This sequence comes from Taudactylus pleione, assembly GCA_031769625.1. Lineage (NCBI taxonomy): Eukaryota > Metazoa > Chordata > Amphibia > Anura > Myobatrachidae > Taudactylus > Taudactylus pleione. The sequence continues at coordinate 1,612,150 of JAUIMM010000289.1, read as the reverse complement.
ACCAAAAATCCCCTTTTCTCCTTCATCAAGGCTGGGGGACACTGAACTATGGGACGTTCAAAAGCCACTCGCAGGGGAGGGAACGCTCAGGCTGCTTGACCGGAGAACTGTACGCCCAAAGTGGGTGTCGCCGGAGGCAAAAACATGAAACAAGAGAAATAACTACAATGGGCTGCAGAGTAACCCTTACCCGTGCCGAACTCCTCAGGCACTTAAATCACACTAAAGTCATGGGGTTGCAGAGGGGAGGAGCTTAGTGTTAAAGTTACAAGTTTAGTTTAAGTGCCAGCTCCTGCAGTCCCATCACCAACCCCATGGTCCATTGTCCCCCAGCCTTGATGAAGGAGAAATGTCTGTGAATGGCGTCGTTCACAAACATATCGCTGGTACACACTGCCCGACAGGCACACAATATATTGGCCAATCAACTGATCGGCCAATATAACTGCCAGTGTGTACTCAGCATAAGACTAACAAATATAAGGAGGGAGGGGGACGACACGGCAGTTGTCAGCACAATATTGCAACGTGGCCAGCTGACATCTTGCTCCTGCATGTACAAGGCTTGCTCTAAATGGGCTCTCCTTGAAGAATAACATTTGTACTGTAAAAAGGGAACGTTTCCTTCAGTGTTAATAAGCTCATTACCTTAAATAACATTCCAAAAGTATATACTGCACAAACAATGTAATTCATACATTACAAATGTATGAATTACAGTACATCTTTAGTAAATATACAACTACTGTACAGCAATATTGTAGTACAAAAATAGTTTTAGTTGAGTAAAGTTGAGAAAATGGACCAAATCAGCAGGTGCACAGCACCAGGCCAGAACCATCTGTCAATCCATGATGTCAGTGCGCACGGCACGAATTGTGCTCCATCATCAGTGCAAAGTGTCAACAGAGCACCCACCCCAGCTTGAAAGTCAAATTAGTTGAAACAATAAAATTGACACCCATCAACATCTGTATTTGCTATACTTCTGCATTCCAATACAGTTGAGAACAGAGAGAGCAATGACAGAAATTGGAACAGCAAGACCTTTTTTCACATGGGATGCGACAGGGTGAGCAGTAATGTTGGGTATATGAAACATAGCTTGTCATTTAGTGATCCTGTCAATAGCTACCTGCCTCCCGATTATTTTATTAATTATTAGTGAGCTTAATGCAACAGCTACAGGTGTAATTGAAATATGTTGTTACAGGGGTTGGGCGATAAATGAAATATATATATATATATATATGTATATTTATTGTTTTTTCGTGGAATTCTTAAAATCAAGCAACTGTGTTGTTGGCTGTATATGAAATTGACAGGAGTGTTATTTGTAGTATAAACAAAAGTAAAAGATAGGAAAGTTAAAAACCATACCATTTAAACTCTTTAAAATGTCAGATGTTGCACTACAGGTAGCTAGTTTCACATATGTTACCTGTTATCAGAAAGCATCTCCGCGGTCACTTTCTTTCCTGTGAATTTGTGCCTGTTCCCCATTTTAAAATTTAGGGTTTTTCTTAGTCGTCTTAAACGTCGTGAACAGTAACCTCTGGAAAAATAGCAAAGTGTCCATTAGCAACATTGATGGAGTTTGTGTAACTTTGCTAAGAAATTATTTCAGCTTTCACAGTGAGCACGACTCTCTGATATAAGACCGACTCAGCAGGAGCTGGGTTAGTTACGTAATACCCGCTGTCATATTCTCCATCATGGACTTCCCTCAGACAAGCAGCAGGATGCTGCCATGGGGAGTATGCAGGAATGAGCAGAGAAAGTGCAGGCACATGTTATGATGGATGTGCTGCTGTATAGTCTTAATTGCAATATCCCACTGTAAATATTGCAGCATTTGGAAAGCTATAATTTAGTATAGGACTCACAACACTTTAGTTATTTAAATAAGGGATTTATGGCTGAACAAAAAAAAGCCAAGTTACAATCAAGTCCTTTGAATACCCTGAAATGTTCTGACATTTAGGAAGAAAAATTATAAAAAGCTGTGACTGATACATTACTTCAAAATACAATTACAAACTTCAAATAATTATGGCCTTATATTCGGTATCAAATTAAAGTCATTCTGTAATCTAAAAACTTGTTATAATTTCATACGTTTAGAAAACCCATGATTTTTTAGGGGAGTTTTGCTTTTTAACTACTGCAAAGTACAGAATCTAGGGTTTCTTTATTCAAGATCTGCCGGGGATAGTGCCCATGGATCATAAGTTCAAAACACTATGGATAGGTTCAAAACACTAATGAACAGGTATCTCAGCACTGTAAAGCCAGCCATATTATTTGATCAAATCAGTGACACATAAAAAATGCATCTACCAGCATTTCGTGGATTCTTATTATCCTGCAACAATTATTTTAATCAGACGCACAATAAATAGCTCACACTGCCAACTGTGCAGACAAGCAAATCATTTGCACGCTTCGGTCAAAAGTGAGTGGGGCAGCATGAGAGGTACAATCAACATTTTATTAATTAGAAAGATCACACATGAGCAGGTTAAATATCATAAAATGTCACCCTAATATTTTGGGCGATAATTACAGTAGCACCAAAGCTATTTACCTGTATCTCTGGAAGTCTCCATGACGCATTCCATGCTGTTGCTGAGATTCCTTAATAATCTGGAGGACTGCATGTTGAGTTAAAGAAACAAGAGAGAAGTGGCAACAATCTAGACCTTGGGGTATATTTACTAAAGGTCGATTTTGGTCGATGTTTGGGCAATTTTGTATTTCAGGGTCTAAGTCATACTTTTACCAAGATGATTTTTGTCATAATTTTTTTAAACACTGTCAAAAATAATGTTAGTAAATGTGTGATTGAGAGGTATATTTATTGAAATTCGATTTGGGTCGATTTTGTGTTTCAGGGTCTAAAACACAGATTTGCTTAGAGATGATTTTTAGACATTTAAAAATATATATATTTTTTTAAATTATCTGTCAAATGTGTGATTTAGACCCTGAAACACAAAGTCGGCTTTTAGTAAATATACTCCCTAGTCTCTGATAATGGAACAGTAATGATAGCTAACTTTAAAACGATAAATTAGCGTTCATTATAATTCACTGAACCGTGGTGTGCCTCACAATAGGACTTTGGCCATAACAATTCATTAATTATTGCGTGTTTGCCTTTCATACATTTAAAGTAGACCTGTAACTTCCATCATTTGAAAAATAATAATACCTAATATATGGTAACTAAGGTCAACCTACTCCTTAAAGAAAGGTTATTTATACTTGTTCAGCAGCACACCCTTAATGACATGCCCAGCAAACGCATGCATATTCATCTCCAGGTACACACTAGACCACAGGTTCTCAAACTCAGTCCTCAGGACTCCAAACAGTGCACGTTTTGCAGGTCTCCTGACAGAATCACAAGTAAAATTAGCTCCACACGTGGATCTTTTAAAATGTGTCAGTGAGTAATGAACACACCTGTGCACCTGCTGGGTGACCTGTGTGGGGTCCTGACGACCGAGTTTGAGAACCATTGCATTAGGTCAGGGGTTCCCAAAAACGGTCCTCAAGGCACACTAACAGTCCAGGTTTTAGAGAAAGCCATACTTGAGCACATGTGACTTCATTAGTGCCTCAGTTATTTTGATTTAACCATCTGTGCACAATCATGGATATCACTAAAACCAGAACTGTTAAGCTGGCCACACATTTAAAGATTATCTGTCCAACCAGCCAACTAGTAGATTGGTTGGAATGAAAATCTGGTAAGGAATACAATCAGCAACTTGCTCCCAGACGCTGAAAAATGGACCAAAACTGTTGTATAAACAAATAGTTTAAATCAAACATTTAACAAACTTGTCTGACGACCATTTTCATCTGTTTTCTGGCATTTAGGAGTAAATTTCTGATCATCATTTACTCCCATTCCTTACCAGATTTTCATTCCAAGCAATCAACAAGTTGGCTGGTTGGATGTAAGTTGTTCTAGTGTGTGGCCAGCTTTAGTGTGCCTTGAGGACCGAGGTTGGGAATCACTGCACTAGGTCGTCCGATTTGGACAGATTGGATGACATAACGGGCACATCATTTAGGGACGTATTCAATTAGTTTTGCAGCCGTGATACTTTTTCGCATGGCGTACTTTTCGCCGTCTTCGCGTGTTTTGGCCGCGGAAAGTTTTCATGCACGCTCCCACAATTCGCCGTATTCAATTCCAAAAGACACGAAAACACAACCCGGCGAATGTGAACCACACAAAAAGTGGTGTCGGAATCGGGGAAATCAGCCTGACACCCCCCAAAAGATGCAGTAACATTGGGGATCAATGCACATATGCTAGCATAGTATAAAGTCGCTAAAGTTAAGTTTTAAAAAAACAAAAAAACGCATCTTCAGCAAACAAAAAAACACCTCACCCCTACTTGCAGACCCCTTAAAAGGCTATTTCACTAGCTTAAGTTTGTACCCCCACTTTGCACTTCTTCGCCCCAATTGTCAAAGTGCTTTTTTGGGGTGTTTCTTTTTTTTTTTTACGCAGATATTCTTTGGGGGGGGGGCTGTCCCAAGAATGCAGAGTGGTTTCCCCACCTTTTGACCTCCAAATAGCGATTTTGCACTTTTTTCCGACACCTATTTATAGGCGAATCTTTTTAGCCTATTACATTGCATTTTCGCATACGCGAAAAGTAAAGGCAATTGCATACGGCGATACTTGTCCGACCGACGAAAAGTCGCAAACTGCAAAACTTTTTCGCCAATCTCGGTTTTTTGCACCTAATTGAATATGGGCCTTAAGCTGGCCACATATGTAAAGATGTGTCCAACCAGCCAACTAGTTGATTGGTTGGAATGAAAATCTGGTAAGGTATTGGAGTAAATGATGATCAGCAATTTGATCCCAAACGCCAGAAAATGGACAAAAACTGTTTGAACAAATTGTTTAAATCAAACATTTAACAAACTTGTCTGACGACCAGTTTAATCTGTTTTCTGGCATTTAGAAGCAAATTGCTGATCATCATTTACTCCCATACGTTACCAGATTTTCATTCCAACCATTCAACTAGTTGGCTGGTTGGACAGATAATCTTTAGATGTGTGGCCAGCTTTAGTGTGTATCAGTCTACGGTGCTCCCGTGCATGCAGGTCCGATGGGCAACAGTTAGCGAGGGCCATGCTGCCGAGGCTTATACTAGAACCTAAGAAACAGATAGTACATCTTATTTTGTTGTCTTTTAACTTAAACTAAGCAGATAAAATGAATTGGTTACTGGTGTTTCACTGTAGACTTGCACCTCTGTGCCATGCTAATAAACCCACCAACATCTTATGGACATTTATTCATATAGCGCCAGCATATTCTGGAGTGCTTTACAATTGGGAACAACAAAATTAAAACGAGAGAATATTACCTAGAGCTATGAGTCATACAATGTTTTACAATATAAAGCCTCCAATAGCTATTGTACTCAATCTAATAGGACACCTCAGCTGGTAATATATGGCACTTCTAAGTAGAGAAAGCAGCCTGGGGGGGGGGGGGGGGCAATAAGCGCCCCCCCCAGATGTTGTAGAACTACACATCCTAGCAACAGTTTTGCCATTTAAACATGTTAATACCGTTGCAAGGCATGCTGTGATTTGTAGTTCAACAACAGCTGGAGGGCTGCTTATTGCCCACCCCATAGACCAACAATGCTGGGGAAAACAAGCAATGATCTTTTAGTCAGAAGCCATGAGACAGTCCCCAGGCAGGGAGCTAAAGGTGCACTGCTTCTAGTCCATGTCCCACTCTTGTAATGGCCACGTCAGCTTCCAGCTCTCGTGTACCCCGCGCCTACCCGGGGTCCGCCCACTCTCACTACCAAAGTCTGGATACTCTCCAACGCCAAGCTGTCTCCCAGCGCTCCCGACTTTCCTCCTGCAACCGGCCGCTCATTCTCCTTATTATCTTCTGACCCAGCACCCGACTGTCGCTCCGCCGCCATCTTACTACAATGAGGGAAGTAGGGGTAAGACAGCACCAGTGAGAACGGAGGAGAGGATGGCCGCGGTGCATGCTGGTATATGGCAGCAAAGGCGGATGGGAGCTCGGAGGACCGTATTCATGGTGCAGCTAATTTCCCCTTCTTTTCCCACAGGCAGTGGCTAGGTAGTAGAACGGAAGTGTCAGACTCAGACACATTATTTTTTATTTATCATTCAGAAAATTAAACTTTGGGTGGAATTATCATTTAAAGTGCAGTTTTTAAATTTACCTTATTTAGTTTTATACAAAAATAAACGCTTTGTAATTATGCTTAGTTTTATCCTGTCATCTGTAGGTGTCACTGCTGCCCTCTCTGTATGTGAAGACGTTATATGAGATATTAATGTATTGTTTAATAATTATTTAATGAATGCTACTTTTCCAGGTATGGATATATATTGCATTGTTTTTGCTGTTGGGATAATGGGGGAGATGTACAAAGCCCAGAAACGGTATCGGCGCACGTTATGTGCGCTGATACCGCTTCTCTCCGATGTATGATCGGGGGTCTGGGCGGTAAATGACAGGCGCTATGCGCCCCTGTCATTATTGGCGCTGCTATCTACAAGATGGCAGGGCCATGTACGAACGGTCATAACGCATGACCGTTCGGCCAGCTGTAGCTGTCGTTATCGACAGCTACAGCCTGGCGCTAGCCTGTCCCCACAGCAGGGACAGCGCTGTCCCTGCTGCGGCGGCTGCCGGCTCCACGCGGGGATCTTGCGATACTTGCGAGATCCTGCGCATGCTCAGTGGAGCCGGCCGGGAGAGAGACACAGCGCATCAGCACTAGGCTGATGCGCTGCTGTCTCTAGCGGGTAGCGCAGGAGGGGGGAGTTAACGCTCCCCCTCTCCGGCCGATGAGATGTTTATACATCTCATCGGTAGTGCTTCCTGCTTCGCCTCGGTAAAGAGGCGAAGCGGGAAGCTTTATAGCGGCACGTTAAGTGCCGTTATAATACATCTACCCCACTAGCACATAAATCAAGCTGATTTCTGATACAGGTACTGAGAGCACTGCCAATGTAAAGTTAGGAAATAATTGTATACATGGCTTCTTTAGTGAACTTAGGGCCTGATTCAGCAGTGCACGTGTTCCGGGAGTGGCTTACTCTGCTGGCAGGCGACCCGGCGCCGTCCACCATCGCGACCACCGATGATTGCGATGGTAATCCCAGCCTGTGACCTGCGTCACAGTGTCATACACCTTCTGCATTTGCATAATAGCAAGGATCGCAATTGCAAAGCTGCCTGCGTGCAGCTTTGCAATTGCTATCCTTGCTGAATCAGCCCTCAGAGTTGTATGCTACGCTGATGTTTTCGCAAATGGAACGATTTATTTGCCACTGCGCATACGTCAAGGTACATTACCATAATTGCAACCTGCAAGTCTTTGGGCCTGATTTAGAGAGTTCCGCTAATGCAGTCGCAACTGTGATCTCACACGGATTGCAATTGCTAAAATATGCTAATGACTTCCAATGCTTCCCCGAGTATAGTTACTTCCACTGCTGCCTACTCATATACGTCTGACGAAGTGCAACAGCATATACATCGGGAACATTGACGCAATTCCGTCAGCCACGCAGCTTCTGAGTGAAGCCTGGTCTGTCTTAAACACAATGGGCCAAATGTAATAGGGTGTCTGTTTTGGTAAATTGCGAGTTTGGTGCTAAACTCGCAATTTTTCACAACTCTCCAATGTAATAGGGTGTCTGTTCACTAAAACTCACATTTTTCAGAGTTACTAAAACTCTCCATTCTCAAACTCGCATCCAGATGTTTTCACATTGAAAACAATCAACTCGCCCAATGTAATAGAGTGTCTGTTTCAGACTCGCAAAAAAAAGATTACCAAAAGTCCCCAAATAATAGACCTGCTTCAGGCTAGCGAATACATCCTGAGCAGGTCAGATTAACACAGAAACATGCACATATCCATGAGATATGTACATGTTTCTGTGTGTACTTATGTAAAAGGTTTTTAAATTTAAAAAAAATGACGTGCACCCCCTCCCCAAAAGCATAACCAGCCCCGGGCTTTATAAAGCCTGTTCTGGTTATAAAAATACAGGGGCCAAAATGCGTAGGGGCCCCTGTATATTAAGAACCAGCACTGGGCTTTGTTGAGCTGGTCCTGGTTCTGGAAAATCAGGGGACAAAACGAGTAGGGGTCCCCTTAAAATTCCAGAACCAGCACCGAACTCTTTCTAGCGGGGGGATAATGCCACAGCCAGGGAAAACCTTTCACCGGTTTCCCCGGCCAAAGCATTATCCCTGACCGCTAGTCAGTCCAGGCCGGGGATCCCTGGGGAGTTGAGGACCCCCCCAATAAAGGGGCCCCCTTCTCCAGCGCACCCCAGGCCTAGACTGATAGCCCGGGGCTATCCCCGGCACCCTAGGGTGGTGGGTGCCGGGTTGATAGTGTAAAGTGTAAAAATAAAGTTTGCATATTGTCTTTAGTTGTAGAACCACAAGTACCAGCAAGCCTTGCCTGCATGCTGGTATTTGGAGAACCACAAATACCAGCATGCGGGGCATTACGGGCCCGCTGGCACTTGTAGTTCCACAACTAAAGAAATACGTAAATAAACAAACATACACCATGAATGTAACATTTTATTAAAACATACATGCACAATCACACATACTCACCTAGTATCTGAAGTAATCCATAGGGGTGTACATGGAAAAAAAAATCCATACTCGCCTCTCCTATGCGTAGATCACGTCCACTTGTCCAAGTAGGCAATCCAGGGGTTAAAATAAAAAAACGCCAAAAAACCGAACCATACGGACTGAGCAAAGGTATGTGTGTACACATACCTTTGCTCCGCGTAAATGACCGGGGCACACGAGTCCCCATAGACTGAGAAATCCCCATAGAAGTCTATGGTGGGAACCGCTACATCATAGTCGCAAGATTAATTGAGGTTAATCTTGTGGTTACATCAATGATACAATGTCGCGACATTGTATCATTGATGTAACCACAAGATTAACCTCAATTAATCTTGCGGCTACGATGTAGCGACATTGTATCATTGATGTAACCACAAGATTAACCTCAATTAATCTTGCGGCTACAATGTAGCGGTTCCCACCATAGACTTCTATGGGGATTTCTCACCATAGAAGTCTATGGGAGTCACAGGCTGGCCGCATTCAGCTAATCAGGGAGCTGCTCCGACGGAGATGCTCCCTGATTGGCTGGTGGCCCCTTCACTGACGGGGCACACGTGTACCCCGGTCATTGACGCGGAGCAAAGGTATGTGTACACACATACCTTTGCTCAGTCCGGCATGGATCGTTTTTTTGCGTTTTTTTATTTTAACCCCTGGATTGCCTACTTGGACAAGTGGACGTGATCTACGCATAGGAGAGGTGAGTATGGATTTTTTTTTTCCAGGTACACCCCTATGGATTACTTTGGATACTAGGTGAGTATGTGTGAGTGTGAGTGTGCATGTATGTTTTAATAAAATTTTACATTCACGGTGTATGTTTGTTTATTTAAGTATTTCTTTAGTTGTGGAACTACAAGTGCCAGCGGGCCCGTAATGCCCCGCATGCTGGTATTTGTGGTTCTCCAAATACCAGCATGCAGGGAAGGCTTGCTGGTACTTGTGGTTCTACAACTAAAGACAATATGCAAACTTTATTTTTACACTATCAACCCGGCACCCACCACCCTAGGGTGCCGGGGATAGCCCCAGGCTATCAGTCTAGGCCTGGGGTGCCCTGGAATGGGGTACCCCTTTATTGGGGGGGTACCCAACTCCCCAGGGATCCCCGGCCTGGACTGACTAGCGGTCAGGGATAATGCTTTGGCTGGGGAAACCGGTGAAAGGTTTTCCCTGGCTGTGGCATTATCCCCCCCGCTAGAAAGAGTTCGGTGCTGGTTCTGGAATTTTCAGGGGACCCCTACTTGTTTTGTCCCCTGATTTTCCAGAACCAGGACCAGCTCAACAAAGCCCTGTGCTGGTTCTTAATATACAGGGGCCCCCTACACATTTTGGCCCCTGTATTTTTATAACCAGAACAGGCTTTATAAAGCCCAGGGCTGGTTATGCTTTTGGGGAGGGGGTGCACGTCATTTTTTTTTTATTTAAAAACCTTTTACATAAGTACACACAGAAACATGTACATATCTCATGGATATGTGCATGTTTCTGTGTTAATCTGACCTGCTCAGGATGTACTCGCTAGCCTGAAGCAGGTCTATTATTTGGGGACTTTTGGTAATCTTTGTTTGCGAGGCTGAAACAGACACTATTACATTGGGCGAGTTGATTGTTTTCAATGTGAAAACATCTGGATGCGAGTTTGAGAATGGAGAGTTTTAGTAACTCTGAAAAATGTGAGTTTTAGTGAACAGACACCCTATTACATTGGAGAGTTGTGAAAAATTGCGAGTTTAGCACCAAACTCGCAATTTACCAAAACAGACACCCTATTACATTTGGCCCAATGAGCTCTCATGCTGCGAAGGAGATCACAATGGCTAATTTATACACACTCATGAAACAGAGGGCCTGATTCAGACCCGCTCGCGAGCGCTGAGCGCTCGCAAGCGGGTCGATGTTGCCCAAGTGCGCATGCGCACGACGGAGGCGGCTCCGTCGTGCGCATGCGCGAGACCCGAATAACGATGGCCAAGCCGTAGTTTTCGGTCTCGCACCAAAGGGGGCATGCTGTCGATGGTGATTGACAGCACGCCCCCTATGGTGGGCGGGCCAGGGGGGTGGCTGCCCAGACGGAGGCGTTCCCATGGGAACGCCTACCGTTGGGGCCGGCCCCACTGACATCACTAGTGATATCAGTGGGAGTGCTTTTGGCTCTGATAGAGCCAAAAGCACTCCAGGGCTTGCGGCAGCGAGACCCTCCCACAAGACCATCGCGCCCATCATTTTGGCCGCTCGCTATAGCTGTGGTTGGTCACCCACAGCTATGCGAGCGGCCAGGAGCCCGCTCCAAACAGGAGGAGGGACGGCCCTGATTCAGAGCGAGCGCTCTGTCAGAGCGTCCAGCTCTGAATCAGGCCCAGAGTTTAAATGGTCCTGACACGCCTGTGTTTGCCTATCCTCCCCATGTTATCTCCCACATACCGTACACTGACTACCTGTAACTCACTTTATGAATGAATCCCCTGTGCAAGCGTAATAGCAAACTAATCGCTGCAAGTGTGCAGTACGGTTTTCATGCATGCACACTGGCTAAAAAAAACTTTCAATCTGTGTAAATATCGGCATTGCATAAATCTGTGAATCATGCCCTTTATTTGCAGTGAGATGGATAGTCAGAGCATTTAGGGGAAGCAACAAAGCATGTGTGTCTCGGGCGGTTTGGGGGTGTGTCACATCATACATCTGCGATTCCATAAGCAGTAAACGTGGATCCGGTGTCTCGGTTACCGCGGCCATTCTGAGTGACCATAGACTCACTCAGCAAGCCGATGTTTGCATCATCTGCGTCCAATCTGCGTATGTGTGCGCAGTTGCGGACAGCTGTGATGACTCAGGTGGGCTCAGTAGAATTCCCGATAGCTGCTTCATTAGCATATCTTCGCATTTCCACTGCTGAGAAAATCCCAGCTGTGGCAACATTAGCGTACAACTCTGAATCAGGCCCTAGTGTATGGACTTTATCAATTTGAATTCTGGTGTTAGATCATAAAACCGCTACCTCCATTGTGTGCGACTTAAGGTTTACTTTGACATCAATAACATCATGATTGCCAAATGGTCTTTTCTTGCTGGGTCATACAACAACTTCTGTAATTTGGGCCTGATTCAGAGTTGTACGCTATAAGCATTGCTGCTGCATCTTTGGTGGTCTACCTGCTCTGGCCTGGTGGGAAATTAGACATAGAGGGGGCGATTCAGTTGGTTTTTTTGGGGGGGCGTGCTATTTCACTGCCCTGTTTTTTCACCATCATCGCGGCCAGGGCCGTGATCGCTCCCCCCCTCAGGCATAGGAGATTGCTCGCGGCTGCTAAGCAGCAGCCACAGCAATCTCCCACTGCATCTCAGCACACGCTGTGTGCTGGGAGATAGTGAGGAGGGAGGGGGGGGCGGCGCCAGACCCGGGCCCCCGCCAGGCCCCTCTGGAAGCCCGGGCAAATTGTACCCGCTCCCCCCCCCTCTCGGCGCCCCTGATCGCGGCTAGCCAGCCTGCTGGTTAGGCCGTAATTCAATTGTTTAGGATATGGGCGTGTAAAACAGGTGGGTGGCGATGAGCTTTTCTGCATGCCTACTTGTCTTGCGAGCCCAGACCCAGCGTCCTAACCAGTGATGAAGACCCAGCAGTTACTGAAGCAGCAATCCCGCCCCCTCTCCGACACTCACCGCACACCCTGCACAGCAGCAGCATGGTTAGTGCACAGGGGGATCGCAGGACCGGTTCCTGGCCGCCGGCAGGGGACCCTCTCCACCTCCTCCTCCATACCATGCCTGTGTGTGCCTCCTCTCCCCGGCTCACAGGAGCAGCTGCCGTAATGTAACACAAGGCGGCTCACACTGCTCGGAGAGAGCATGGAAGGGGTTGGTGGCTGGGATGCGCCACAGCAAAACCTGAGCCGACTGGGAGGGGCAAGGCCAGACAGATCTACTCAGGTCACTGGAGAGCCTGGTGGCGGCGAGTACCGAATCCCTGCGAGGATCATGTGCCATGCCCTGACCTGCCACACCAACTGGGCGCAGCCGGGGATGTTCGAGGATTCACGGGAGACCCTTCCCCTCCAAGCCCCATCCAGCAGCCAGGAGGCCGCGTGTAATCACTGCGATCAGAGGAGTGGAGAGAGGCATCCTCCAGTACAGCCAGCGCTGGTTACGTATTCCCCACACGTCTCTGTGCCAGCATGGACTTCCCCACCATAGCCTGTGCCTTGATTTCCCTAATATTTGTTGTTGTGTGACTATGAAGTGACCCCCTTCCCTCCAGTTGCCGCTGCTGCTCAGAATAGTTGCAGTAGTCTGGGTTCCAATTTCTCACACCGTCATGTAGATTAGAGATTGCTCCTGATCAATTAACCACATAGGTTATTATTATATTCATATCAGTTATTATGTACCCAAAGCACTGATCGTCCATAGGTTGTTCTGCATGAAGAAGCTCCTCCCATGCTTTGGTACATGACGGCTAATGTTCATCCAAACTTTTATCATGCATTTGTTTGAATACACATAAGCCTGTAACTTATCCTTTTTGCTACACGTGAAAATAGAAATAACTAAAGCAATGCTGCTAGATTTTCATGAAAACAAATAAGGTTACATTGGTATTACTTGAACAACGTATACACAAAGCATTAAGGTATGCCTGTGGGCTTTCACCATCTGGTATATTTCAAGTATTGGGGTGTCAGGGGGAGGTTAGGGTTAGGCACTAGGGGCAGAGTTAGGGTTAGGCATCGGGGAGGGAGGTTAGGATTAGGGTGCAGGGAGGGGGGAGTTAGGTTTAGGACCTAGGGGGAGGTTAGGTTTAGGCACCAGGGAGGGAGTGTTAGGTTTAGAGTGTGGGGAGGGGGAGGTTAGGCTTAGGCACGAGGGAGGTTAGGGTTAGGGACCGGGGAGGGAGGGGTAGGGGTTAGGTTAGCCTTACATTGATTCTATTTGGATGTCAGGATTTTGACTGTCGGGATGCCGCTGTCGGTATTCTGACCAGCGGCATCCTGACAGCCGGGATTTCATACCCAACCCATCGGCTACATCCTGATCACCTTCCCACTCCCCACACAGCTTATTTTTTTCCTGTACTTTGGAGCTGGCTCCGTCGTGCGCATGCGCTATGGGCCACCATCGACCCAGTTGCGAGCGCTCAGCGCTTGCGACCGGGTCTGAATCAGGCCCAAAGTACAGGAAAAAAATAAGCTGTGTGGGGAGTGGGAAGGTGATCAGGATGTAGCCGATGGGTTAGGTATGAAATTCCGGCTGTCAGGATGCCGCTGGTCAGAATACCGACAGCGGCATCCCGACAGTCAAAATCCTGACATCCAAATAGAATCAAGGTAAGGCTAACCTAACCCCTACCCCTCCCTCCCCGGTCCCTAACCCTAGCAAGCCGTCGCTCCGGGTCTCGCACCAAAGGGGGCGTGCTGTCAATGTTGAGTGACAGCTCACCCCCTTTGGTGGGCGGGCCGGGGGGGTGGCTGCCCAGACGGAGGAGTTCCCATGAGAACACCTACCGTCTGGGGCCGGCCCCACTGACATCACAAGTGATGTCAGTGGGAGAGCTTTCGGCTCTCCCACAAGGGTCTCGTCACAAGCCCGATGGTCGCGTTTTTTCTTGACCATCGTGACCATCTTCCTGGCCGCTCGCTATAGCTGTGGGTGGTCACCCACAGCTATGTGAGCGGCCAGGAGGCCGTTCCAAAAAAAAAAAGACCGGCCCTGATTCAGAGCGAGCGCTCTATCAGAGCGTCCAGCTCTGAATCAGGGCCTCTGTCCCTACAAAAAAGTCATTTTATTTAAATATTTGATTAAATAATTTATATTAACCCTTCAAAATAACATACCATTTAATTATTAACAAAATTCAAATATTAAAATAATTTTTATTCAAAATTCACACCCCTTAAGGGTGGTGAGAACTGACAGGTGATAAAGTGAAAAATAGGTCGACCAATATTTTTTATGACGCCTAATTTACAACAATTGAATAGCCCTGGCCTGTTACAGATAGGCTGGAATGTAGGCGTGATAAATCACAATTATCACGACCAAAAAATGTACAATTGAATAGCGACTAAATTTTATCACACCTAAACACATGTTTATCACGAGAAAAAACACTGTGATAAAATAATTTAATTCCCCCAGATAACATTACACACATGAGAGGTCTTGTTGCCCTTGTATGTGTCTCTGTTTTTCAATATTGCCCGGCTTCTGTTCTGTATAAAGCATGTAACTACTAATTTCTGTATTCCGCTATACTGCAAACATATTTGTTGAAGGAGTGTGTAGAACATTCAATATATTCTACAGAACCCAGCTCCACACTCTCACCTTCAAAGCTCTCAATCACTCCTCCCCCTACATCTCTGACCTCATCTCAATCCACACTCCCCTCGCCTTCTCCGTTTTTTCACTGATTGCCTTGCCTCCTCCCTAATTACCTCCTCCCACTCCCGCATCTAAGACTTCTACCTTGCTGCTCCCTTACTCGGGAACTCAGGGCCTGATTCAGAGCCGGACGCTATTTGCGCTCGCTCGTTCAGAAAAAGGGGGTGGCTATTCAAATTAACCGTTCACTCTTTGCGGTCTGTTGACGCCTCCATGTCTGAATGAGCGAAAAAAACTTGCGGTCGTAATTTTGGAAAAAACACCCCCTGGCCGGTCGCATCATACGTCATGTCCGCTATTTATTAGATTAATCGAGTACATCGACCTGCGTCTGAACTGCTCGCTATTCTTGTGGTTGGTTTTTCCTACCGCAATCTTGCGAGGAGTTCTGACTATAAAACAACCAAGTGACGTGGGCAATGACGCTGCTGTATTAATTATGCACACCCTTAAAACGCCCATTTTGACCTTTAGGCACGCCTGCGTTCTGATCTCCACTCCCCGTTTTCAAGCACCTTCCCCTGTTACCACCCACATACGCCTCCTCCTGTCACTCAAATTAGCAGGCATTCGCTATTTAGCGAGCACACGATTTTCGGCCGCACTGACTGGTTCGTGCATGCGTATTACAATCCGTACGCATGCGCAGATGTACGAACATCGCTCGGAACGAACGAGCGGCCGCTTCCGAGCGGCTCTGAATGAAGCCCTCACTTCCCCATCCTATCAGGTTGTTTACCAGCCTGCATGGATTCAAGCGTGCCCTGTAAACGCACCTGTTCATCAAAGCCTAACAGCCCTTCTCACACTCTTAATAATCATTCGCTATTCCTCCTCCTCATCTCTTCCCAGTTCAGCTCCAAATTATCCCCCAATCCTGTAGACTGTAAACTATAACAAACAGGGGGCCTGATTTAGACCCGCTCGCAAGCGCATTGCGCTCACAAGCGGGTCGATGGTGGCCCAGTGCGCACACGCGAGCCTCGGAGCGAGCACAAAAAGCGCTCGCTCCGGGACTCACTACAAAAGGGGCGGCTGTCGATGTTGATCGACAGCTCGCCCCATTTTGTAGGTGTGGCAGGGGGGTGGCTTCACAAACCAAGGCGTTCCCATGCGAACGCCTACCGTTTGTGGGCGACCCCACTGACATCACCAGTGATGTCAGTGGGAGAGCTTCCGGCTCGATTTGAGCCAGAAGCTCTCTGGGGCTTGCGGCCATGAGACCCTACCATAAGGGTCTCGTCGCAAGCCCGATGGTCACGATGGTCCATCATCATGGCCGCTCGCAATAGCTGTGGGTGGTAACCCACAGCTATGCGAGCGGCCAAGAGGCCACAACTAAAAACCATGCACCCGCCCTGATTCAGAGCGAGCGCTTGCTCGCCCTTGGTTCTTCTTCCTCTTGGTTCTGAACTCGCATTTTCCCAATCTCCTCTCTGCCATATAGTCAGTATCTTTGAGCCCATTTGTCTGACACATGATCACAGATAACTTCTCCTAAGAATTATATCTCAATTCGGTGTATATTTTTCTCAGTTTGGATTTTGCCCCGATTATATCTGTTTTATCCCATATATATTAAATTTGTATTGTTATTTATCGTATTGTAATTACACTTTGTGGCACCATACTAATAAATGATATTAATTCATACTTACCTACTCTCCTGATTTGACTGGGAGCCTCCGGAAAATCGGCTGGTGCTCCCGGACGCCCGGAAAAGTAGGTAAATATCCTGGTTGGCCGCCACCCCCTTGAGTCCCCCTGCATCGATACGGACCCCCCCGCATCTCCATACATGCCCCCCCGCAGTGGGGGGACCAATGACACAATTTGCGCTGAATATTGCCATCATGGCCCCGCCCCTGCTTCACAATGCCGTTAATCTCGGCATTATAAAGAGGGGCGGGGTAACTATGAAATCGTGCTGTCACGGCCTTGCTCCGCCAGCACTGCCACATCTCCCTCGCCACACCCCCCTTATGTCGCGCCACGCCCCCGCCGAAGAAGTCTGGCTTCCCCCTCCCGGAATGCTGGCCCTGAATGTCGGCAAGTATGTATTAGTAAATATATTATTGTATTTTTAGCTTATGTTCAGGATGTAGTGTTTTATTTCCAATTACTGCACACCATTTCTGACTTGCCAAACCACAAAGCATTGCAGCATTTAAATGTTGGCAACTGTGCAATTGTCTCATAAAGGCACCTTTTTCAGCATCACTTATTTGTAAGGTACAGAAGCTCAACAGCACCATACAATCAGCATGCAAACCACACAAATACAAATTAAATATAATAAATCATACAAGTATAAATTTCAAGTACAAATGACACAAGTAGCAAATATTCAAGTAATTCATTTTTACAGATTAAAAATGTAATAATGACACAAATAAAAAAAAAAAGATTAAAACACAAAATATAATCAAGAGGTGCAGACATGAGACAGGGATCACTGAACTAATATAACCTGCCCCCAACAAACGCTGTTTTGTGGAGCCAGAGGCCCTGATTCAGAGCCGTACACTCTGACAGAGCGCTCGCTCTGAATCAGGGCCGTCCCTCCTACCTTTTGGAGCAGCCTCCTGGCCGCTCGCATAGCTGTGCGTGATCACCCACAGCTATAGTGAGCGGTCAAAATGATGGTCGCGATGGTCAAGACCATCGCGACCATCGGGCTTGCGACGAGACCCTTGTGGTAGGGTCTCGCTGCCGCAAGCCCTGGAGTGCTTTTGGCTCTATCAGAGCCAAAAGCACTCCCACTGACATCACTAGTGATGTCAGTGGGGCCGGCCCCAGACGGTAGGCTTTCCAATGGGAACGCCTCCATCTGGGCAGCCACGCCCCTGGCACGCCCACCAAAGGGGGCGTGCTGTCAATCACCATCGACAGCACGCCCCCTTTGCTGCGAGACCCATAACGACGGCTTGGCCATCGTTATTCGGGTCTCGCGCATGCGCACGACGGAGGCGGCTTCCTCGTGCGCATGCGCACTTGGGCAACATCGACCCGCTTGCGAGCGCTCAGTGCTCGCGAGCGGGTCTGAATCAGGCCCAGAATCTCATCGCTTTCTGTTGCACCTACTTTGAGGAATTTCCTCATATAAGGCTATTTCCTAGTCTCCAAACCTTCATGTGCTCGCTGAACAGACATTTTTTCAGAAAATCCTGTCAGATTTGCAAACCATTTTTTTTTTTTTACATTTCTAAAATTTTCTACTCAGCTAACACCCTTCTACACAGTTCACCCAAAGCTTACATGTATTCTCTTTCTATGCTCAGTCTCTTTTTGGGGTTGATTCTGAGTCGGAAGGATCTCTTTGCATGGATATGGGCAGATATGAATTTAGAAATGTTACATATTTTCGTTTTATTCTGGGTTGGACATATCTTTGCCGGATATGTCTTATTGTGATATGGGCATTTTGTGAAGAGAAATGGGCGACGACAATGCATATAAATGTTGTCTTCTGGGAGTGTCTTTGGACTGATGGGAGAGTGTTGTGGGCATGGGCGCTGAGAGGAGGGGGGTTGGGTACATTTTACTCGGGCTTGCTAGTGGGTCTCGGCATCGCCCCCCTCCCTCACAGCAGCTCCGCATATAACTTGTGCTGGTCTGCAGTGTGAGACTGCTCGTGACTGCTGCAGCAGCCGGAGCAGTCTCCTATGGCTGTGGGGGGGAGCGATCACACTGAAGCCCCACAGATCCTCACACTACTATAATATATCTTAATGTTATTAATGCTGAAACTCTTACCAATGCTCCTAACCTAAATAAAGCATCTGTAAATGGCAGACAGAAAAATTTATCCTGAGAGTTGAAAATATATGGCCCATCATAAACCTACCTAAAGCTGGGTAGACTCTGATACAATGTCGTTTCGATTTGGCCAAATCGTAACATCATATTCTGCAGTGTGTGCATGATATGCGCGCTCCAGTGTTCGCGTACATCAGGTTTGATGTGCTGCACATCACACCTGACGATATCGCTTGCGACTCCATGCATGTTACTAAAGGGCGGAACGAGCGATCGTTACGTTGTTCATTACATTGTTCTGATGTGTACCCAGGATCCGATATGTCAACCTATCGGCTGGGTACACATCGCTCGGTGTGTACCCAGCTTTAAAGTTAGTTTTAAAGAAAGTGTCCTCAGTTACCAAACTTTTAAGAACTGTAACATTTTGGTAAATTATCTTAAGGGGGGTATCCACTAGACGATAAAGTTGAACGATTGAACGATAATGATAAAATCGTTTGATAATCATTTGATAATCGTTCAAACATCGTTTGAACATCGTTTGCAAATCGTGCAGTAATTGTTTCTAATGATGTACGATGCGCGCTCCCGCTGGTCGTTTGATCGTCTCCTCCATCGACTGAACATGCAGGTCAATTTCACTTGATTGCTTACAAATCGTTTAAACATCGTTTACACATCGTTTACACATCGTTCACGCTGAACGATCAAACGATGAACCACTATCTGCCCACTATAGCTGAAAGTTCTCAATCACAGATTAAAACAACATAGTTTATTGTTAGATCTTTTGCAAATCGTTTGCAAATCTTTTGCAAATCTTTTGCAAATTGTTCAGAGTGGAAGATCATATTTCAAGGGAAACTTCAAGGGAAAATCGTTAAGAGGTTGGACAGGGATAAAATCGTCTAGTGGATGCCCCCCATTACTTTACATTGATTTAAACAAGTGACATTTTGCACAACCTGATATGTATTTTGCATATGCTGAACGGAGCAGTCCCAATTTTCCTGCTTCATTAATGGCAAATAATGTGTGATCCAGTGATTATGGGGTGTTATTGTTTCTTGGTTGTTCCCTGGCAGATCATGGAGTCACTTTATTTGTCACCTTCAACTGCTGAACTCTAGAAACATTTTTTTTTTTACTTCCGATATGGAAAATGTCTTTGCTGTAATGGTCCCAACCTAAATCCTTTTATAGAATAATTTGTTGATGACCTCAAGTCCAGCTCATTTTATCATTTTAACCTTGTGTCCCTGACCTAGTTGCCTAAGTACCCTTCTGTCTAAAGGAAACTGCTAAGGGCAGTGCCACTCATTCACAACATTAATATGATGGACCTTATTTACAGTTAGGAATAAATCCAGACATAAAGTGCAATGTTGCACTATGGCAAAACCATGTTATGCTGTGGGGGGTCAACTTAGAATGTGTGGATAGATTTAGTGCTGGAAGTAGTGTTATCGCCTTTTTATATTTAGATTCCTGGACAGGGGGCTTGGTCAATACTGCCGTAGGGTTACAAACATTTTATATACCCCGAAGCCCCTTTATTTCCTCAGATCCCGCTCTTGCCCCTTTATATACCTCAGAACCCCCACATGCTCCTTTATATGACAGGCCAGAACCCCTCACTGACCATTATATGCATCAGAGCCCATTCATCATTCCGCTTTATGTGCCTCACTGCCATCTCATGCCCTTATATACCAGCCCAGCTTGATGCCCACAGCTCACCACAACATTGATTCTTTTCTGGCTCTGATGCATACAGCTCTTTCCATCCATAGTCAAGTCAAGTCTGACAAATCAGAGGAGGTGGGTTGCTGAGGGGGGGATGAAGCAGCAGAGAGGGCCGGCTGGTGACGTACTGACAATGACTTCAATGACACAGCACCCTGCTGTTGGATTCCCGGGCACCACCCGTCCAGGATTAGACAGCTTTCGGACTCTAAGCAGAGCTTCGGATTTCCGGACTATCCTGAGGAATCCTGTATGGGTTTCAATTCTATTTATCTGCCTGGTATTTGTGTGCTACATGCAAAAGCAGTCAACATTTTTCCTGCATGCAAAAAAATACTTTTCCCCCGTGCATTGCAACATGATTTGTGAGGACCAGTATAATTGTTTCAATTTAAGAACAAAACTGTGGCAACCACATTAGTTCTTGTGCTCTGTAGATATTTCCACTGGTCAACTTTATAAAGGTGGCCCGGGCCGGCCCGAGCCTAATTTTTTTGGTAAGCGGATATAAATTTTGGCGCCCCTTATGAAATATCCCCGATTTTTCGGCGACAGAAAAAGGCTATTTAATTGCACAGCCTTTCCCCGCGCAGCGGGGATTTGTTTACGGTAATTAGTCATGGGGGAAACCCTGCATCTAATTTAATAACCCCCATAGGCTACGCATAAAAAAAATAGAACATTAGCCCCCACGTGAAAATAATTATGCTTTTATGCTTTGCAAAAAAAAAACCACATAGGCCCCACATGAATATGTATGAAGTCCTTACACAGCAGAGCAGGACCACCCTGGGTGCTAAGTTACAATTATACCCAAAGATACATATTCAGGGATAGGGTGACAGCACTGGGTGACAGGGAGACGGTGACAGCAGTTGGTAACAGAAAGGGGGTGACATCAGTAATGCCCTTTACAATGTATTATGCCACACACATGTAATGCCCTTTACAATGTATTATGCCACACACATGTAATGCCCTTTACAATGTATTATGCCACACACATGTAATGCCCTTTACAATGTATTATGCCACACACATGTAATGCCCTTTACAATGTATTATGCCACACACATGTAATGCCCTTTACAATGTATTATGCCACACACATGTAATGCCCTAATACATTATGCCACACATGCAATGCCCTTTATATTGCATTATGCCACATACATGTAATGCCTCCCCCCAGTGTCTGTACTAGAGTGGTGGGCCCAGGTGCAAGAACATGTTCCCCCCATCCCGTGTGTATATCCTGATGAAGGGAATGTAACCCTGAAACATTGAACATAAAACGTTTGTTCACGGAGGTAGAAGTTTCTGGAGTGACGCCTATTTACCAGAATATATATATATGTACTGAAGTATATGCCAGCTTTTAAATAAAGTAAAAATATGCTATGACTTACCACACTGTCTCTCAGGCTGTAGTTCTTGTCTTCCGTCTTTTGTGCAAGGTCTTCTTGATGACAGTGCCCCAGCCCCCTTCATCTTCTGCCTCATCACCTTCCTCTGCCCCAGCCTCCTTCATCTGCTTCTGCCCCTTCACCTTCCTCTGCTTCCAGCCCGTCACCTCCTACCCCCATCACCTCTGCCTCCAGCCTCTTTCATCATCCTCTGCTTCCTGACCCCATCACCTTCGGTTGCTGCTATTTCCAAGTTGGAGAAAGGACCTCTGTGACGTATCCACCACGTGACCACTGCAGGAGGCTGGACCGCTCCTGTGTTACCATCCACTAGGGCATAGAGGGGGAATATATATTTGTGGCGAGCGCAGCGAGCCACCGTGCCCGAAGCGTGGCGAGCGTAGCGAGCCCGCGAGGCCGAGTCACGTGGGTGTGGCCCTTTCAGGCCGAGTCACGTGGGTGTGACGTCACAGGGCCATCAGCCCTGTATTGTCTAGACCTAACCGATCACCTTCCTCTGCCTCTAGCCTCCTTCATTATTCTCTGCCCCCTTCACCTGCCTCTGTGACCTGTCACCTTCTGCCCCCCAGTCCTCATTACCTTCCTCTGGCCCAGCCTCCATCTTCTTCTGCCCTCTTCACCTTCCTGTACATAGAGACTCCCGCAGCCCTGTCACCACTTCACAACGCCGGGGCCCACCTGCTCCTATTGCTACTCCCTCCAGCGGCGCGTGACATCATCACGCGCGCCGCGTCAAAAAACAAACATTATTGAGCATAGGGGATGCCTGCTGGCTGCCGCCGGCGGGTATATTCAACAAAGTTTGTTTTGGACGCGGCGAGCGCCGCTGGAGGGAGTAGCGATAGGAGCGGGCGGGCCTCGGCGGGCTTTTTCATTGAGTCAGGGTCTGGGAGCAGGGACTGCAGTCGAAAGTGGTGTAGCGGCATTGTGATGCCGGCTGCGCCCTTACAGTTTGGCGCCGTATGCAGCTGCGTACTTGGCGTAACGGGAAGGCCGGCCCTGAAGGTGGCCATTCTGCAATTATAAATCACATGTGTGAAAATGGTCTAACATATGCATAAAAACCTTACCCAATTGAACAAACCAGCATGCCGTAGAATTTTGAGGAGAAAAATGAATTTATTCCATTTTGGAATAAGGCTGTAACATAACAAAATGTGGAAAAAGTGACGCGCTGTGAATACTTTCCGGATGCACTGTATATTATTCATACAGGCAGCTAATTTGTGTAACAAGATCAGTGTCCTCCTGACTGAAATGATCCTTCTACTGGGTTGGAGTCATTTGTGAAGCCAGCTGCTTTAACTGCTTCATATTAACTCACTAATCAGCTCTCGCCTGCTGGACACTTTATTCATGTGGAAAATAATATACTTCATTATGAACATCTGCTGCTTTAACATGGTTGTAGACCTCAGTGATAAGTTTCAATATGTCATTGTGTTTCATTGTCTCTATCTTGTACACCTTTTTAATGCAACAACAACTTTTTCTGTATATTACATCCAAAAATGTAAGAGAGAATGCCTGCATATTAATCTGTGTGGGAACGAATATGAATATAGTGAGGTTTGTGACAGCTGCACACCACTGCCCTCATACAGTACACTGCAGTTAAACCCTCAGAAAGGCAGCACAATATATCGATGAGGGAAATCGTTTGCTATGATGCTTATTAAGGCTACATTTACATCATAGAATGAGAGCTCAAATAGGCAACCACATAAGCCTATTACAAGCAACCCTTCTCAGTTCTACCATAGACTTACCCTGTTACAAGAACTACTCAGCATATACTAATCCAAAACTATACCCAACCGCGTATTATTAACTGAAGGCTACTTGAGACGAATCACTACCATAAATGCTAGCTGAGCCCTAACATCTCTAGTATATGGACAGTAGGGGTGTAATCTTCCCATTATGACAGAATTTGTATATATTATTAACCAACTGTAATTCAGAAATCCAAGCAATGTAATATAACTTTTCAGTCTAATAGAGGGATATATATATATATGTAGTCCCAGTGGCATAACTATAAATTTTGCTCCCCCATGCCAAAAAAGTTTCAGGCGCCCCCCCCCCCCCCGCCCAAAGATCAAACACACCCAAAGACGATGTTTAAGGTGTGTGGTTACATGATACAGCAACGTGCCCTACACATTATGACACACTAAGTAATGCCACTTATAACACAGTGTGCCACACCGGAATGCCCCTTACAACACATTATGCCACACCTGAAAGCCCCTTACAACACATTATGCCACACAGCAATGCCCCTTACACATGCCACACAATAATGCCACGTATAACACAAAATGACATACAGTAAAGACCTTATAACAAATGTATGCCATGCTGTAATGCCCCTATTTCACATTATGCCACACTGTAATGCCACATACAACACATTATGCCACACAGTCATGCCACATACAAAACATTATGCCACACAGTAATGCCTCTTACACATTATGCCACACAGTAATGCCTCTTACACATTATGCCACACAGTAATGCCCCTAATAGCACATTATGCACATAGTAATGACAGATCTACTTCACCAACCCTCCACTCTGCTCCTGCCAGTCTGTCACCTCAGCTCAAGACAGGTTGCACAGTTTTTATGTCCGTGTAGAACCAGATTATTGGGAACATAGGGCCTGATTCAGAGCCGCTCGTAAGCGGCCGCTCGTTCACTCCGAGCAATGTTCGCACATCTGCGCATGCGTATGGGTTGTAATGCACATGCGCCAACAAGTCAGTGCGGTCGGAAATCGTGTGCTCGCAAAATAGCGAATGCCTGCTAATTTGAGTGACAGGATGAAGTGTTTGTGGGTGGTAACAGGGGAAGGTGCTTGAAAACGGGGAGTGGAGATCCGAACGCAGGCGTGCCAAACGGTCAAAACGGGCGTTTTAAGGGTGTGTATAATTAGTAAAGCAGCGTCATCGACCACGTCACTTGGTTGTCTTTTAGCCTGAACTGCTCGCATGATTGCGGTAGGAAAATGCTAACACAAGAATAGCGAGCAGTTCATACGCCTATCGATGTACTCGATTAATCTAATAAATAGCGGAGATGATGTATGATGCGAGCGGCCAAGGGGCGTCTTTACAAAATAGTTAGCGCATGTTTCGGACGCTCGTTCAGACATAGAGGCATCAACAGACCGCAAAGAGCGAGCGCTCAAATTAAATATCCAGCCCCTTTTTCTGAATGACCGTCCGCAAATAGCGTCCTGCTCTGAATCAGGCCCATAGTTTATAACCTGTAAACTGTGTGTATCAAGTTAGTGCCCCTTATACAGTGCCCCCTGTAGTTGTACCCCAAAATGCAATGTCCCCTATACTAGTGCCCCTTATGCAATGCCCCATGTAATAGTGCCCCTTATGCAATGTCCCCTGTACTAGTGCCCATTATGCAGGGCCCCCTGTAGTTATGCCCTATATGCAATGCCCCCTATACTAGTGTCCCTTATGCAATACCCCCTGTAATAGTGCCCCTTATGCAATACCACCTGTAGTAGTGCCCATTATGCAGGGCCCCCTGTAATTGTGCCCATTAAAGTAGTGCCCCCTGTAGTTGTGCCCTTATGCAGTGCCCCTTGTAGTTTTGCCCCTTCAAATAGTGCCCCCTGTAGTTATGCCCTATATGCAATGCCCCCTATACTAGTGTCCCTTATGCAATGCCCCCTGTAATAGTGCCCCTTATGCAATGCCACCTGTAGTAGTGCCCATTATGCAGGGCCCCCTGTAATTGTGCCCATTAAAGTAGTGCCCCCTGTAGTTGTGCCCATATGCAGTGCCCCTTGTAGTTTTGCCCCTTCAAATAGTGCCCCCTGTAGTTGTGCCCCTTCTAGTAGTGCCCCCTGTAGTTGTGCCCATTTTAGTAGTGCCCCCTGTAGTTGTGCCCAGTAGTTGCCCTCAGTAGTGAGCCCCCTGTAGTGAGCCCCCTGTAGTTGCCCCTTGTAGTTGCCCCCGGTAGTGAGCCCCAGTAGTTGCCCCCAGTAGTGAGCCCCCTGTAGTTGCCCCAGTAGTGAGCCCCATGTGGTTGCCCCCAGTAGTGAGCCCCCTGTAGTTGCCCCCTGTAGTGAACCCCCTGTAGTGAACCCCCTGTAGTGAACCCCCTGTAGTGAGCCCCCAGTAGTGAGCCCCCTGTAGTTGCACCTAGTTGCCCCCAGTAGTGAGCCCCCTGTAGTTGCCCCCAGTAGTGAGCCCCCTGTAGTTGCCCTCAGTAGTGAGCCCCATGTAGTTGCCCCCAGTAGTGAGCCCCATGTAGTTGCCCCCAGTAGTTTCTCTCCCCCCCCAAGCGCACAGAAACACACACAAAAGAAAAAAAAAAAACACTTAACTTTTTCCCTGCTCCAGTGCTGCTGCCGTCTATACCCCGGCGTCCGCTCCTCGGCACTATGGGAGTGACGTCATGACGTCAACCCCATAGTGCCCTGCGGGACCCGGAAGACGGAGGGAGCTCCGTCGATCGGGTGCCGCCAGGGGTTTCAATAGGAGCCGGGCGCCCGCTAGTAACACACTCAGCGAGCGCCCGGCAGATGGAGGGTGCAGGGGGTGCGACCGCACCCCCTGCACCCTCCGTAGTCATGGGAGTTCCGCCGCTGAGTGACGTAACTACTGCCCCCGTTGCCCCCAAGCTACCCAGCGCCTCCAAGCCACCGCGGGGGCAGTAGTTACGCCACTGTGTAGTCCCAAAAGTCCGCACTCACATACTGACACGATTCATCAAAGGGGTGCTCCACTAAGGAAACAGGCAGTCCTTGTACCAATAATAGAGAAAATTATAGTCACCTGGACCAAAAGAGGGCACTCACCAGTATAAGTAAAAATGAAGGCTTTTGACTGCATGCTATGCTGATGCCTTTTTGGACTGTCTTGACAATGACCCTCAGGGATCGAAACGTTGACTTGTGATACTTATCCTGATGAATTAATAAAGCCTTCAGTTTTACTTATACTGGTGAGTGCACTGCTGTAGCCCAAGTGATCATAACTCACTCTTCCTCCTCTATATATATATATAATATCAAATTTCCTGACTGACTCATCAACGCCCAGCCCAAACCCCTGGATCTAGAAACATGAAAATTGGGGAGTATATGCCTTCCATAACGCAGGTGCCCACTAATCCAGGGATTTTTTGAAATTCGACACCTAAGGGGGTGAAAAAAGGGCTAAGATTTTTTCTCCCCCTGTGCAGTGTCCTGACTGACTGACTCATCGTGGCTGCAGCACAGTGGAATATTCACCCCAAGTGCTGCCAAACGTCACTGCCAGTTGGTGTGGCTGCCCTATTTGAATAGTGAGGGAAGGTATGTGTATACTACACAGGTATGAGAAGGGAATGTGTTACTACACAGGTGAGGGAGGGGAATGTGTTACTATAGAGGTGAGGGAAGGGAATGTGTTTCTACACAGGTGAGGGAGTGGAATGACAAATGTGTTACAACATGGGCGAGGAAGAGGAATGTGTTACTACAGAGCCCGAAGCGTGGCGAGCAACGCGAGGGCATGTCCGCCTTTACTCCACATAACTTCCAGGTACATCTACCGAAGGGGATCTATACACAACCATTACAACACAGGCGAGGGAGGGAAATGTGTTACTAAAGAGATGATCGAGGATAATATGTTGCTACAGAGGTGAGGGAGTGGAATATGTTAGTATACAGGTGAGGGAGGGTAGTCTTACTATAGCAGTGAGGGAGAGGATGAAGGATTAATGTGTTACTGGAGTGGTGAGATGTAAATGGAAAAAGTAAATATTAAAGGTCTACCCGGGTGAAACCGGGTACATCAACTATTTACTAATAAAAAGGGAAAAGTTTAATCCTCTCCTCAGAACCTACCAAGAGCTGCTAACTCACAAATACACCAGAAATGTGTGCAAACAGTAAAGATTGTCCAGTCAGTCAGCACCTTGTAGCAGTGTAGTTGAAACTATTTACAGTAACATCTTAAAACCTGGGTTTTATGAACAGAATCAAAGTTCACCAATGAGATTTTGGTCAAATAAGTTATGTGATGTATATTAATTGATGTATTGCTATACTCATTATATTACTATTATGGGTCAATTACAAAACATGATGTACAATTTAGACTGTTAAACCGGATGTTTATATCATGTTAGCTTATTGCATACTTGCCGACAATCAGCTCCAGCCTTCCAGGAGGGAGCTGATTGTCGGCTAACAGCGGGGGGGGCGGGGTCGGTCATTGGGGGTGGAGCCGGGGGCGTGCCAGCCAGAAGGTGGTACATTGAGGGTGGAGCCGGGGGCGGAGCCGCACGATCGCGTCATCGTGGCCCCGCCCCTCTTCACAGTGCCGTTATTTTCGGCAGTGTGAAGCAGGTGGCGGGGCCGCGATGACGCGATTCAGCGCAAATCGCGTCACCGGCTCCCCCGCTGCGGGGGTTTCTAATCTTTTCAGGGGGGAGGAAGGGAGGGTCGGAGGCTTCCGGGAGGCTTGCCTGCCTTTCTGGGGGGCCGGGAGCAGCACCCGAAAATCGGGAGGCTCCCGGCCAAATCGGGAGGGTAGGCAAGCCTGGCTTATTGTTAGTGTTATCTTGAGACTCAGGAGAGGGGAGGAGTAAAGAGAGTATTACAGTTACATGAAGCTCAGTATACATTACATTTGGGGGAGTTAGTGAGTAAAATTGGTCTCCTGTAGAAGAAGGAGATTTCTAATGCTGGACATACACTATACAATTATCTGTCAGACTTCTGTCTAATCTGGCTGGTTGGAATGAAAACCTGGTAATGTATGGGAGTAAATGACATTCGACCATGTGGTCCTAACAGGGCCGGTGCTAGGTGTCTTGGCACGCAGCGTCGTCCCGTGCTCCCCCCCGCCCCTTCCCCAGAGCATAAACTAATACCGGCAGCAGGTGGGCGGAGGGTGGGGATCTTATGCAGCCGGACCTCGGTGCCCCTGTGCTGCCACACGCACGGAGCGTGCCTGGAGCCAGTCCTGGGACCTACACACTGGAAAAAGAACAAAAAACGATTGTTAAAATTGGTTAAATTCGTTGATTTAACCAATTTGTCTGAATGACCATTTTTGTATATTTTCCAGTGTTTGTGAGCAAATGGACAATTGTAATTTGCTCCCATACATTACCAAATTTACATTCCAACCAGCCAAATTAGACAATGCAGGCAGGAGCACACTGGTGTATGGTAAGGCTGTGCACCACGGGAGAGCACTAACACAATACAGAGAGATATGCAGG
The DNA here is from genome assembly GCA_031769625.1 of Taudactylus pleione. Lineage (NCBI taxonomy): Eukaryota > Metazoa > Chordata > Amphibia > Anura > Myobatrachidae > Taudactylus > Taudactylus pleione. Next base: position 1,582,874 of record JAUIMM010000289.1, on the reverse strand, counting down.
AACATTGGATACACTCAGAGAGTGACAGGCAGATGATGTCAGCAGATGGAACTACTAACCTGGAACCAGGAATTCTCAGTGAGACCGGTTCTACTGGCAATGTGCTAGTGAACTCGGGGAACTTAAAAAGAGCGCTCAGAATGCGGATTGACTAGAAAGGATGTGGAATGTCGGGGTCTGGGCATAGGAGCAACAACATCACGTGACGAGAGGCAATATGGCGGCGACTGAGTCACGCTGTATCTCAGGAAATGCTGTCATCTGGAATCCATGTCAGGAAGTACATGTGGAATCTGGGCCGCAGGTACATGCCATGAGGAATAATGACAGAGTTGGGTGAGGTAGGCAGGGTTGGAGACCTGCAATGTGACATATGTGAGGGGTAAAGCTGTGGACAGAGGGCCTGATTCAGAGCCGGAGGCAAGTGGCCGTTCGTTCGTCGTACGAACGAAAATTTTTTAATTCAAGCGCTCGCTAGTATGTTCGCTCGCAGCTAATCTTCCGCCCCATAGTCTCCCAACCCCTCCTCTAGCTAGCGAACGTTCTAAATAGCGACCGTCCGTCTCCTCTTTGGTTGCAGGGAACGCTCGCACAAGTCAAATCCGGAAGTGGGTCTGTCATTTTTCGATTGCCTGCTATTTCAATCTGCAAACATACTTTAATTGATTAATAGCAATCAGTATATTCATTAGCTTAATTGGTATTCACATCTTTGCAATCCGTTTTTTTTTTCACTGTCAATAAACTTTATTATTGTTCGTGTGTGTCATTCCTTCCGCAGAATACGTACGTTTGTACCAAGGGGATGGTTTTTCAAATTTTTAAGTTTGTTTGTATGCTACTATTGTTTTGCGTTAGTTTATATGCAGATTTTTCATCATTATTAATAATATTTAAATTAGCTTACGCATGTCACTGCATCAAGCCTATCATAACTCACATTATATTTGTGAGGGTGTAGGTCACATGACTCATACAATAACCAATACAATGCTTTCTGTTAATTTTCAAAGTACATTAGCCAATCAAATTTTTTCTGGTACCTTTATTAAAACTGTTTTGTGTTGAAAAAATCATTGCCATCATGAGAGCTGCAGCATTTACTCGCAGAGAACTCCTGGTCCTCACAGATGTGATGGACCGGAGAATTACTTCGTATCCGGCCCCCATCACTAACCGCCACAAGCGGCAAGCTTATGCGGAGGTGCGGCACCGGCTGCGTAACTTGGGCTACTGCCGCAATATCGGCTAGCTCGAAAGGCGCTGGTCCGATCTCCACCACAGATCCCCATGCCTTTTAGCCAATTTGCGTCAGCAAATAAGCGAAAGTAAGTGTATTTTTGAAACATTTTAAATGTAAGCATACCTGCATGTGCATGTTTTCCGTCTAGCCCTGTTTCTTTATTTAGGACATACCTGCATGTGCATGTTTTCCGTCTAGCCCTGTTTCTTTATTTAGGACATACCTGCGTGTGCATGTTTTCCGTATTGTTTTTTTTTTTTTTTTTAATTTTGGTTGTGTACATTTTTAACAAAACCAAAAAAAAAAAAATAATATTAAAATTTTTTCTCCATCATTTAGGGGCTGAGCGCAGACTACAATGTATAATACATCAACGACATCGGCCTCGTCCCCTATCCCCCACTCCCACCCAAACCTCCTCTCCCCAACCTTCCCCAAATTCCCCCTCCACCCCAGACCGGCCAGACCGTGAGGCCCCTCCCTCTCCTAATATTCCCATCCCTCAAAATTCACCCTCCCCTCCACCCCCCCTCTCTTTTCATCACCCTCCCCTCCACCCGCCCCTCTCTTTTCCTCCCCCTCCACACCAAGTCAAATCTCCCCTCCTCCATCGGACCAGCACTGGCCCACCTCAGAGGAGGATGATGTCAGGGCTCCAGGACCAGTCATCAATATGACCGGTATGTTTCCCTTTTAAACTATGGTTGCTTTTGCATTTTTTTGTTTTTGGGTGATGTTGTCCTTTTGCCTATGCATTTCCAATTTGTTAAGTATTTCTAATGTTTTGGATATATATCTTTGCAAAACAATGTCTAGGATGTTTTCCCCTTACACATATCACACATGTCCAAACACTCATACTTGTGTCTTTCTAGTTTACGGTACCAACAAATGTAGTGTTTTTGCGTACTTCTCCCTTTTGTTTGTTGTCTTTTTCTGTGTAATTTTTTAAGTTTTTATTTATACAATCTTTGCGTTTGCCATTACTTATTTTTTTTTTTCTCTTTTTTTAAAGTATAGTCTGATTTTTAAGTTGTTTGGGAACATATAAATTAAGGTGTCAGTTTAGCAATACACACATTTTTTTAACCCACAGAGGATCAGAGGCGGATCAAGAAATGCAGGATGGCTTGCACAGGTTGAGGGGCCATGTTGTAGGCATGCTCGTGGTCCTGGATCACATGTTGGTGCTCCTGCACCACTATTTTTTTTGTTTTTTCTCCATAAAAATGTTTAAAAAAATAAAATATATTTTGATTTATTAAAGTCTCATTCATTGTCTGTAAATATTAGATTGTTTAACCTTATATAAGTCAACTATTGGAGCATGTTTTTTAAAGTAATGTAAATTAGATTGTAGAAAGCTCAAGTAAGTATGTAAGCTGGCACATTAAACACCTAACAATACCAATAGGTTTGTAGAATTACCAGCAATTTTGTTTTGTTTGTTTTTTGGTGGGTAATGTAAATATTAATTCAAACCTGCTTAGGCCTAGATTAGAAAACATACTGATTCACCATAATACCTTTGGTGTTTGTTTTTAGCCACAAAGCATGGTAAAATACTTTACAATTTAACACATTACAGGATTAGCCATTAAGCAAGTTTGCCTTTTTTGGACCAGGTTACACTTGCTTGTAACTTACCAAGGAAAAGTTTTTTTAACGTAAACCAAAAATTTAATCCACACAAATAATAAACACAAAGTGAATTGTGACAAGCAATTCACACAGTGAAAACACACTCCAAAAAACAACCAACACCAAAAATAACAAAATAACAACAATCAAGAACTGTTTGAAGAAGTAGCATGCCAACATGAATCCACAAATGAGGTGAAGAAATAATTGTTCCAGAAGTTATATCCAATGTGGCCACATGAAGACAATTTTTGGGATCAGGTAGTAGGCATCGTTTTTTCGGGTAATTTTATGGAATAAAAGACAAAAAAAAACAAAAACAAATAAAAATTGGCCATTAAAATCTTACATGTCTACATTGTGTCAATTAACTAAATTTGTAACAATAATTACCTAAAAAATCTGGCCACCACATCATCACATATGGCCCCCCCACATACTGACCTCCGACCAACCTCGGGGGGGCCATCCTCAGGCAAGGCATCCTCTGGCTGCATTGGGACACCACTCCTTATGGCGATGTTGTGAAATATCCCACACAGGACCACAATTTTCGAAACCATATCCGGCAAATACATGAGCTCGCCACCAGAGCGGTGGAGGCATCTGAATCGGCCTTTTAAAAGGCTGATACAGCGCTCCACCACCTGCCTGGTGGCTGTAAGTGCGGAATTATACTCACTTTGTGGCCCTGGTGTGGGAGCCAAATAAGGAGTGAGCAACCAGGGCGTGCAAGGGTAACCACTGTCTCCTGTGACAAAACAAACAAACATCAGGACCATTGTGTAACAAGCTTTGCAGTGGTTGCAACAGAAGGTGTCAACTTACCCAGAAGCCACGCATCACCAGCTTGTAGGTTGTCTAATTTGTGCCAAATCCCTGATTGCTGGATGATGAAGGAATCGTGCACTCCCGGGGAATTTGGCATTCAGGGACAGGATCTGGAGGGAGGCATCACATACCACCATTACATTCAGTGAATGAAAGTGTTTGCGGTTCCTAAAAATAGCCTCCAGCCTTGCTGGAGGCTGAAGTGGTATGTGAGTGCCATCCACAACCCCTATGATGTGTGGGAAGCCAGCTATTTGGTAAAAATTGGCCTTCGCCACACTAAGGGAACCTATATCCAATGGCATTTTAATAAAATGATGGAGGTGTTTAAAAATGGATTGGGAGATTCCGGCAACTATTCCCACAGTGGTTTGAAAGGGTCCTGAGGCACAGAAATGTAACACCGACATTAATTGCGTAAGTGGTGGTATTGCTGTAGGACTGTCAATTTGCCGTTCAAGATCACTCTCTATTAATGAGAGAGTGTCTAGGATGATTTGTGGAGGAAGACGGTATCGTCTTAATACCTCATCATCTGGCATTGCAAAAAGGGTGACACGTGTTCTATATATCTGGGGCCTTGCATGCCTACGAGGCCTATGCCTGGGACGAAGTTGAGGTTGGTCAGGTTCTGGAACCATGGGCAATATAATACGACCAACATCAACCTGAAATGGTAAGCCAGGTAGTTATTGTTTTAGACAAATGTGTAAAGAAAAATATACTTATCTTTTCTAAGAAATCCAAAGATGCTTACAGGCTGGGGTCTTGTCATGAGTAGAACAACCTACATTTCAAAAGTCGAACATATTTTAGCTTTTTTTTGGATTCTTGGATTGTAAACACATTTTTTTGGGGTTAAAAATAGAGAAGGGAGCACACATTAGTTCGGAAAATCACACGCTACATTTAGTGGTAAAACATGATTTTACACTGAAAAAATAAAAACACATTAGTGCGCTAAATAGTACGCATTTTTTACAGTTAAATAAGGAGACATTAGTGCGCTAAATAGTACGCATTTTTTATAGTTAAATAAGGAGACATTAGTGCGCTAAATAGTACGCATTTTTTACAGTTAAATAAGGAGACATTAGTGCGCTAAGTAGTACGCATTTTTTACAGTTAAATAAGGAGACATTAGTGTGCTAAATAGTACGCATTTTTTACAGTTAAATAAAAACACATTAGTGCGCTAAATAGTACGCATTTTTTATAGTTAAATAAGGAGACATTAGTGCACTAAATAGTATGCATTTTTTACAGTTAAATAAGGAGACATTAGTGCACTAAATAGTACACATTTTTTACAGTTAAATAAGGAGACATTAGTGCGCTAAATAGTAAGCATTTTTTACAGTTAAATAAGGAGACATTAGTGCGCTAAATAGTACACATTTTTTACAGTTAAATAAGGAGACATTAGTGCGCTAAATAGTAAGCATTTTTTACAGTTAAATAAGGAGACATTAGTGCACTAAATAGTACGCATTTTTTACAGTTAATAAAGGAAACATTAGTGCGTTCATTTTAAATTAAAAACAACTCAAACATTATTTTGCAAAAGAGTACGCTATATTTAGTGGTAAGACATGATTGGTCCAAGAAAAAAAACAAGATTACTTAGCGAAACATATGCGAAGACCAACACATCGAAATTGTAACTTCATGAAACTAAAAACACTTACCAAAAACAGACAAATATCCCAAATTACAAAAACTTCAATGGGGCAATGCCAAAATAACTGTAAAAAAAATAAAATAAGTACTAACATTTGTAAACTATTTACTATTATTTTTTACGGTGGTTTTTAAAAAGACTTACTCAAAAACTCCCCCAAAAAAAGCTAAACAATAAAAAAAAAAGCGAACGGAAATTAAATAAGTAAGTAACCAAACAAAACGATCACAATAGAAAAATACACCTCAAACTCCAAATACCGCCAACAATCAACTCCTACGCCAAACCTCCAACATTCATAACCCGCCACCTCGACTCGAGTCACACCAAGCCATAAATAGTCTTTATTTTCCCGCTCAAATTAAGGACGGACAATAGGAGCGCACAATAAATGATGCGGCCGAATAATGCTGACGCATGTATAAAAACGTCACTGAAAACCCCAGTCGGTCTGCTGTAGTGAGACCTGAAAGTCAAAAATGGCTACAGAGCAGCAAAGCACTGGCCAAGAGGCGCCAGGTAAGTATTTGTCTTTTTGGGACTAAAGGATTATGTTTAACAATAATTTGGGTAACGTTTGACATTATAATTTTTACAATCTTTTTAAAAAAAGGAGTGGAGGATGCCATGGAAGAGGCTGCTGGGCCTAGTAGGCCAACTAAACAAAAAAAAAAGGCAGCCACAATTCACAAGAAAGGAGATGGAGGTTTTGGTGCAAATGTGCAATGACAACCTGCCACAGGCACCAAGGAATATGGGTGCAAGCCAGAAATGGAAAATGTGGGATGACATAGCCAGTGGTCTCAATAGGGTGGGTGATTGTGAACGTTCAACCCGGGAGGTCAAACGCCGGTACGTCAAAACTACATTTTAGTAAAAAGTGTTTACAGGTCCAAATACTGCAGGAATAATGCCAACTTTTTACCCCACAGATTGAGCTACTTCAAATATCGGCTTAAGCAAAAACTGGCTGATAGGGCTAGGCATGCAGGGGGGACAGGTGGGGGCCCACCCCTGTGTCACTGGAGCTCACAGATTTGGAGGAGCTGGCCCAGGGGTGTGTGCAGGATGAGGAGGTGTTTGGCGTGTCAAACATGGATACCGACATGCCAGACTTTGCGGCTCCTCATGTTGCCCCAGGTAAATGTTGTAATGTTAAGAACTCAGAAATGTGTTTGGGACAATATCTAGATTATAATGTTACTCTTTTCTCTTTTTTCTCACAGAGACACAGGCGGATGAGTCTGCTCCAGAGGGGAGCTTTGGCCGCAGAATTTCTGCTGGCTCTGCAGGGGAGGAAGCAGTAGATCCGGCTATGGACCCTGTGGCACACAGTCCAGGGCATTCCCCCTCGCAGGCAGTGGGCCTCCTCACTGATCTCAATATTAAAACGGATCAGCAGACCGAGATTCTGCTGAGGATGGACGCCAATCTGCTACGGGTGGCGGACGCCCTGGAGCAAAGTGCTGCGGCCAACGTAACCATTGCTAAAGCCCTGGCGGAAAATACTGGGGCCAACGTGCGAATAGCAAATGCCCTGGAGCTGCTCGTTCGCCAGCACATGTTGGAGCCAGCCTCCCTTCCTGCCGGAACATCAGGACCCTCCACCTCTGGCACAACAACAGCCATCCCTCCAAATGTGCCTAGCCCTATGCCTAGTCCAGAGGCCACAACATCTGCCTCTGGCCAGGCCAGCAGAAGGACATCCCGGACCCGTTCAGGCTCCCTCCCTACCCCGGCCAAATGGGCCAAAAGGCAATGACAGTACTGGCTAATTTTCCCACAATCCTTATCAGTGTTTGCCCCATATTCCTTAATGCCCAAAACCTCCTTCTCCTTTCTTGTGAATTTTTTATTAATTGTGTTTGTTTGTGGTTTTCAAATGCCACTTATTTTGTTTGTGTGTTTTTAAAATCATTTGTTATTTGTTTTTACGTTATCAAGTTTTTTTTATTTCCCCAAAATTTGTTTAGAAATAAACCAAAAAAATAATAAAATCCTGTTGAAAATCTGCACAATTCTATTGTTAATTTATTCAAAAACTGGTTAAAAGGTAAACCCGCAAACAAAATTACAAACATTACAACGGAAATCTAAACCTTTTTTAAGGGAAAAATAAACCAAGGGTTAAAAACAATTTATGAGTTTTAATTAACATTTAGCAAAAAAACAAAAGGACGATTGTTTTCTGGGCCCCTAATAAATGAAGAAAAACAACAAACCTGCGTACAATATTGTTGCCCGAAAAAAAAAAAAAAAAATTTGGCAAAAACACGCAAATGTAAAATAAATTTGTAAGCTAATTGATTGTCTAACCCAGAAATTATCAGCTGAGTAGTTCACCTGCGTACAGTTTTTGCCTACTAAAAAAAGGCTATTTGCTAAACACCTTACAAGCATTTTTGCAATTCAAAACTGATTGTTTTTGAGGCCTCAATTGATAAATCGGGAAACCATTGATGAGCCTCGGGAAGAACGAAGAGACCATCGTCATTGCGGTAGAGAATACCAGACCACAATCTGAGCGAGCAGTTTGAATGGAAGGTGGATCAGACAGTGACGTAACACTTTTTCCGTTCACATTGGGCGTTCGCATCAGATAATTTATGTACGCCCAAAAAATGCCTCGACACGCCTGCGTTTTCCCATCTCCACCCCTGTCACCGCCCCAAAGCGGACAGTTCTGTCAATCACATTTGACATGTCACTTCCTGTTCACTATTCGACGAACGACTGAAAAAATGATCGCAAACAGCCGTACGCACATGCGCACTGTTACACCGACGCATGCGTGGTTTAACAACATCGGATGACTACGAGCGTACGACCGCTGACGAGCGGCTCTGAATGAGGGCCAGAGTCAAGAATGACACAGAGGCAGCATGTGTTGGGAACAGGAGACAGAGTGATATACACATGTTAAGTTTGAGGAAGTGTTGGGTCATACAGGTAGAGATGGAGGAGATGCAGTTGGACAAATGGGATTGTAAAAAGGTTGGGGGAAGTGAATTAGCTTTCATTGTCTGTGTAGAAGTGGTAGTGGAGGTCAAAGGAGCAGATGATACGTTCACAAAAAGTGGAGGTGTAGTTAGAGAAGAGCTGAACATGAAGGACAGATTCTTGGGGACCACTGATGGCGAGAGAAAGAGGGCCAGAGTGAGAATCAGAGTCACTGAAGGAACTGGTCAGGGAGTATAAGAAGGGAGAAGTGACCCTTTGATTTAGCTAGCTGTAGATCATTGGTCACTTCAGTGTAAACCGTTTTGACTTTCTTTGTTACACCAACTTTGCACCAGTTACAATTAGCCAGTGCTTAAGATGATCAATTTCTATTGATTATATCAGTGGTTCCCAAACTTTTTTTAATCACGGCGCCCTAGAGTATCAGCAGTGTTTTCACGACTCCCCTAAACCAAAAGTTTGTTATTGAGAAATTCAGAAAAAAATGTAGTGAAGTAGTAAAGTGAAGTAAATTGTGCTGACCTGTCATCCTTAGGTTCAGTTATGTGGTGGGTGACAGGTTTGTGCTTCTGTTTGTCCACATATTTACATTACATTGACCATAAAGAATTAGATTTTTTGCTGGACCACCAACCTGAGGCACCCCTGCAAGTGTTCAGAGGCACCCCAGGGTGCCGCTACGCACAGTTAGGGAACCACTGGATTATATGATTATATGGTATGCCAAATTATGCCGAATTTTTAAGAATTCTATTGCAGTTTTGTGCAACTTCAGGGGATTAGAGTGGTGAGCGAGGGTTATGATGAAGTCTCTGTGACCATTATAAAGTCAGTCAGTGTGGGGTGTGAATAACCCATGCATTTTTAAATGATTTCTGACTATGGGCCTGAACCATAGATGGACAGATTTATACAGCCGCGAACAAGCGAGTGTGCAAATTCGTCCATCTCAGATGCAAATGCAGAAGGAGGAGTCAGACACCTCCTTGCTGCATTTGCGATCCCAGCATTGTGACCAACAGAACCATTGCGTTGCTCCTTTGTTCAGGCTATGTGAGCTGAAGCTTCCTGCAGCCTGGCCGGTGCCTGGTCACGCAAGAGGCCAGAAATTTACATCCGCCAATGCAGACCATGGCCTCGTCCCTACCGGAAAACAGAGGCGACACAACCAGGCACGCCCCCGCCCAAACGCCATAGTATGTCAATCATGCTACGGCTTCAGAAGTCTGCGGGCGAGATTGCAAGACCGTTCAGACCCCTAAACATTGGAGATGGTCGTTCATCCTTGGTTGAACGTACATCTCTGAATCAGGCCCAATGCTTTTACCATTATTTTGATACTTTATGTGACCTGACTTTCAACCTATTAACTCCTAAAGCTGCCCATCCACTAGCAGACCTCAAAACGACTGCACGATTACAACATTGTAATCGCGCAGTCGTTTGTCAGTCTGTGATGTACCTACACTGAATGAGCAGTCGTTCAGTGTAGGCACATCAATCATCTGCAAACATGCTGAATCTGACATTATTGTCATATTGTCCAGCATAATAAGGAAGTGGTGATAATTCTGAGTGCGCTAGTGTCATAACAAATAAGAATAATATACTTTCCTTAGAATTCTACACACTGGGGCTTTCCTTAGAATCGATAGTTTGTTTCATATCATGAAAAATAAGAAATTGTGTAGAGAATATGGTGTAGTACGTCACACACTATTTAATATCAAGGCCAGAGCAATAAGTTATATTCTGTTCTCCTGGTTCCTATTTGCAGCTCTTCTGTAATTTCTGAGTATTTCTCTATTACTGGGTTATCTCTCTTCAGGAGATATCTGGAGATACACTTGGGTGTATGAGGTTTCCGGAGACCTTCATCATATTGTTTTTCATACACCCTATTCAAAGAGACTTCTGGTAATTCTCCCATTTATTTAACCCATGTGGATTTCTGCATATAATTTTTGCTTTCTTTTATTGTTATTTGTGACCGATATATTGGACAACTAGTCCACTTTTTTATTCCATGTAATATTTTGAAATTGTGTTTTTGATATTAAATAGTGTGTGACGTACTACACCATATTCTCTACACAATTTCTTGTTTTTTATGATATGAGACAAACTGTCGATTCTAAGGAATGTCACTAACACACGAGGCCCAGTGTGTAGAATTATAAGGAAAGTATATTATTTTTATTTGTTATGACACTAGCGCACTCAGAATTATCACCACTTCCTTATTTTGCTTGATTCAGATAGTGAAGGGTACTATCTTTTGATTTTTCAGTCTGCTGCTATTAAGGTGTCGGTTGCACCAGGGCCACTCCAGCGATATTTGTATATATAGGTTGTCCAGCATGTTTGCCCGATGATAGATGTCTAAATGACCAGCAGGAGTGCGCATCACTGGTCATTTTAGATATTTTTGCAAATGATTTATAAATGATTTATGAACGATTGAACGATATCGTTATCGTTCAATCACTCAACTTAATCGTCTACTGGATGGGTACCTTTACCTCACAGCCCCTCTTTCAGGCTTGAAAACTTCCTAGTACATGTTCCGTATAACCCCTTGCTCTGTTTATAATTCCTGTTTAGTGGTCTACCTTTTTTCAGCTTCCCTCCTCCACTGCCCTGATTGAGATACACCAATACATTCGCTTTACACCGACCTCCCCCATACCACCATTGAAAATCCAGGCAGACATCCACAATGTATGTAGTTATATTGCCGGCTGTCGATATAACGACGCCGGAATTCCGTGACGATATCCTGAAGGAGAACAGGATACCAGCTTTGGCATCCCGAACCGCCGCAATCTCGATCATCTGGACAGGTAAGTATTGTCCATTTCCCCAGGGAAGGGGGGGGGTTAGGCTTAGGCACCTCCGGGAGGAAATCAGGGTTACGCACACCCCCTTGGGAGGGTTAGGGTTAGGCTGTGGGGAGGGGGGTTAGGGTTAGCAGCATTGGAGGGAGGTTAGGGTTAGGCACCCCCTGAGGAGTTTAGGATTAGGCACCACTAAAGGAGTGTTAGGGGGGAGATAGGGTACTTACTACCCTCCGTCGGGATCTTCATCTGTCGGGCTTCTGCTGGGCTGTTCTGCCGTTGGTATTTCATACTCATTCCATCTACACTTCTCTTATTTATATTTACCTCCCCTCTCTCCAACTCTCCTTCACAAGCCCCCTCCCTCATTAAAAACACCCTTTAAACAACCCCCCCACACACACTCACACACTCAGCCTTTTCCTTCTTGTTTGCACAAAGTGCTCTGCTCTGTACACCCTTCTCATTCCACAGCCTACACAACCAGGAACAACCTTCACACTTAACCTTAGTTCACTTTCTCAACCACCTCCACCTCTTGGCTGCTGGCAGTATATCCCTCAACCCTAGGCCTCATGCAGCTTCCACTATTTGCTCACACTTCTTCCATTCCATAACCTCCTGCCCACTACGTACCTCCACCATTGCCAGCCTTTTTCACATCTCTTTGCTTTCTTTCTTCCCCTTTTTCTTTGTACTCCAGAATGCTGGATGTGTAAAATAACATAAAATTAACAATCACATCCATCAAGTACAATCTATTTCTGTCAATTTCCCTCCAGCTCCTCACCATGACTGAAACATGGCTCTCTTCCTTTCCCCTACATCCCTTTCCTATGGTGGTCTCTCCCAAACCTACACTTCTCAACTTCTCTTCCTTTGACGTTAATACCATCCATCTCTTCTCTCTTCCCGACCTTCACTTTGCTGTAATTTATCACCTGCCAGAAACAGTCTCCCAATTACTTGACAACTTTGCAACCTCTGATGCCAAACTAGTATTAGAGCATTTTAACCCAGGCTACAATACTATAGGCAGTCTGGAGAACTTCTGCACTTATTAATAAATCCGGGTGCTTTCCCATCCTGTATGGAGATTTCAGTCATTATGGGGCTGATTCAGGGGTTTAACACAATCTTTTTTTATCTGCGCATGTGCAGGAGCCGCACAGCGCATGTACAGATCTGATCCTGCAACTTTGGACGCAGTGCGGCTGCAGAAGTCGGGTGAATAACATTCTGCAGCCATTTGGGAATGGGGAGGGGGAGCGTTGCAGAAAACAGTGGGGGTGTCAGCCCCATTTTCTGGGCATACCGAAAGCCAGTGGCTGCATCCTCGGATGTAGTTTCACTGGCCCAGGCAGCGTAGTTTTGCCGGACATCCTGCGTAGCCTGAGGTTTACTCAGATGATCGATGGCTGATTGATGTTCACGCAATGGATTGATGCTGCGTCTTTGGACACAGCCAGTGGATCTGAGGAAGCCAGTATTGAGCAAAAGAAACCACATACTGCATATATACTCAGATCTTCTGCATTCGAGTTGCAGCACCAAATCACACTGCGTTCATCTCTGAATCAGCCCCTATGTTGGTTGAAGTAGAATGGGGAACAGCACATTGTTCTCTGTGCAGGAGCGATTTATCATCTAGGAAATTATTGTTATTATGTCTTCACATTAAACAAGAGCTTGTGAGAACTTGGTTCTTGCATGGATACAGTAGTTGCACGCTGTCCGAAATACACCAGGACGTACAGTTATATCAATTTACACAAAAGGTTACATACGCTTGTCATTATCATATGAGCCCATGATATGTTCCAAGCACAGTCAATGAAGTATAAATGATACTTGTTAATAGATCATGATCCCTATGAGAAATAATCTCATAGTATAGACAAGTGTACATAATGAAAGCTGGATCATTGATGCCAGAAAATAGATTACAGTGGTCCATCCTTTGTTCTCTGTACAGAATATGCTCTTGTGTACCGTGGGTCTCATCTGGCATAAAACTCATTATTCTCTCTCTCACTACAGTTTATGCAGCATTACCCATACAATGAACACCGTCATATCACAGACCCATGAAAAACCATAAGGAAGGACATTTCACTTGTCTTCTGAAATCTGTTTGCTGGCACCTCTTCTCATCTCTCAGAACAGGATCACGTTTAGTTGCACAGAAACGTGTAATTTCATAGATTCATTATTAGTAATAATACAATTTTGTTCACTAAAATATATTACAATGTACACAGAAATTTGAGGAAAGAAAAGCATCACCATATCTAGCACTGCTGAACTGTTTGTACTGTAACCTCTTTGAAGGGTAATGTGATTTTGTAAAGTATGCATGTTGTATACCAAGGGGCCTATTCATCAACACTAAAATAATGTTTTTAAGGACATTTTCCTTAAATAACGTTATTTTGGTATTCATGTAGCCACTTAGCACAGGAGATATCACAGATATCTCCTTGCTAAGTTCCCCTGCGTTAATTTCCACACTCCCCATACATTAGTATGGGGATGTGGAAATTATGGTATTCATCAAATTCCGAAAATTATACATTTTCGGAATTTGATGCAGTTACTATTCACCACTGTGAGGTGGCGAATAGCAGGTGAAACTTACCTGTATCCGCTTATGCAGGTCCCCCGACGAGTCCCTCCGGCGCTCTGCTCCGTCCTCAGGCTCCGGAAGCTGATCGGACATGTGTGCTCCCCAGCAGAGCACAAGAAAGTTTAGAAAAAGGAAAAACATTTTTTTTTCTTTCTAATCTGTCATGTGGTCTGCTGGGAAACCACATGACAGACCAGCAGGACGGAGCCGGAGGCTGCTGCGCGGACAGGTAAGTCGGGGGGGGGAGGTGAGCAGAGGGGGGTGGGGGGGTGGTCGGGGGGGTACACAAACTTAATGCATCTGTAGGCAGTGCTGCGCATGCGCTGGTTTTACAGATGTAACAGCGCATGCGAAGCACTGTTTTCCAGATGCGATAAGGTAGTGTAGGCAGGGAAAAGTATCTATTTCCCGAAAAGCTGTCATCGCAAACATGACAGCTTTTCAGAATATATACTTATGGAGAGGTGGAATGATGAATTCCACCTATAATTAGCTAGAACTCCATGAGAGTTCTAAAGCTAATTATCTCCAGAGAATTTTTAGGTTTAATGAATAGGCCCCCAAATATATACAAATTATGTGAAAGTATGGGTTATGAGCCTGCAAAATGCATACAAAATTGGAACTGGGTAGATAGCTGTAGCTGTTCCTAAGTCTTCCTATCTCTCTCCCCCAGATCTTGCGTTCTGTGGGCCTGATTCAGACCCGGACGCTATTTGCGGCCGCTCGCTGGCTAAAAGGGGCCGGCTATTTAAATCATGTGCTCGCACTGCGTGGCGTAAAGCCGCCCACTAAGTATTAGCAAGCGGCCGCACTATGTGCTTGCAGCTGTATAAAGACGCCCTTTTGCCACTCGCAACACATGTCATCTCCGGCAGTTGTAGGATTAATCGGGAACATCGAGAGCCATCGGAGCTGCTCGCAGCGCTTGTGGTAGCCTTTTCCCACCACAACATTGTGAGCAGTTCAGGCTAAAATACAACCCAGTCACGTGTGTAATGACGCTACTTTGCTAATTATGCACACCCATTAAACGCCGTTCTGACGGTTGGGCACGCCTGCATTCGCACATCCAAACCCCAGTTTACAAGCACCTTCCCCTGTCACCACCCACAAACGGCACTATCTGTCACTCCAAATAGCGGACCGACTGCGGGCTACAGGCGAGCACTTTCCCATTGCAATGACTGGTTCGCGCACGTGCATTGCGACTCATACGCATGCACAGAAAGTGAAAAATCGCTCAATGCGAGCGAGCGCATCATAGCGTCTGGGTCTGAATCAGGCCCTGTGTCCCCCTCTCTGAATCCATCTCCCTCCTCCAACTATCTCTCTGTCTCTTCCCCTATCTGGCTTTCCCCCTCTCTTTCCCTCTGTCTCTGTCTCTATCTCCCCTCCTACCTTTCTTTCCAGTTCTGCATTGTAACAACTCCAGAACTCATATGACTTTAAAGCAAACTGATTAAAATATGTAAAATGATACCCTATAAATAAAATAATATTTGTCATTAGCTTCTCAATTCACATGACAGATGCCTATGATTTGGTAAACTAAAAAGACGCTACTTCTTGAGCTGGGGTAGATGTATTAACCGTTGAAGTGGCATCAGCACATGTTATGTGCGCTGATACCGCTTCTCCCCCATGTATGATTGGGAGGCTGGGCGGTAAATAGCGCCCCTGTCATTATCAGCACCGATGGGCAGGGCTATGTATGAACTGTCAGTTCGCCTGACCGTTCCACCAGCTGCAGCTATCGATATCGACAGCTTCAGCTGGCGATGCCCTATCTCCACAGCAGGGACAGCGCTGTCCCTGCTGCGGTGGCTGCCGGCTCCAGGGCTGTACACGGTAACTCGTGATATTTGCGAGATCCTGCGCATGCTCAGTGGAGCCGGCCGGGACTGAGACACAGCGCATCAGCACTAGGCTGATGCGCTGTGGGCTCTAGCAGGGATCGCCGGAGAGAGGAGTTATCGATTCCCCCGCACCGGCCGATGAGATGTTAATCCACCTTGGTAAAGAGGCGAAGCAGAAAGCATTATAGCGGCACAATACGTGCCACTATAATACATCCTCCCCACTGCAAGCATCAGTTGGTATCAGCGCTGATAACAGCAGCTTTTATTAAACACAAGAGAAATACATGTTCCCAGTGTTTACAGTGAGAGTGAGAAACCACCTATTGCACCTGTATACCTATACAACAATATATAACTACATTTATAAAATGGAGTGATATAATGACAGGAATACCATCAACATGATTGGACACACTAGATCACATGACAATGCATTATTTAGCAAAGACTGCACACCTTATGCCTGATCTACTTCCTATTGTTATCAGAACCTCATCACAAAGCCACAGTTGTATCACTCCACAAGTGTAAACCATAACATCAATCACAGAGATACTGCTCACAGAAAAGCAACACATGACTGCTTCTGTGACAGCAATACTCATCACTGCCTCGCTGACACAGCAATACTTATATTGTCAGTGAGGCATTGTCTCTCTGACAGTAATATACATCACTGCCTCACTGTTACAAGTCGCGGTCACGACTTGTCTCCCTCGAACAGTTCACCTACCCTGGATGTTGTTGTTCCTGTTCTCTCAGTTGCTAGGTGATCGGCATGCCTCAGAAAGTCACATGCTATCCTTAGCACTGCGCAATTGGATGATCCTCCTATTTGTACACACTGGCCTTTTGCCGCCTCACCGACTATAGCATTCTTGTGGGTTCCCTTGGCTCGGCTGCATGGTCAGCGTTCTGTTCTACCTCGTGGTGAAGATTCTGGTTTTCCCACAGTGGCATCTCTGCTGTCTCCTGCTCTCCAGCTTCTCCTACTGCTTCCTAGCCGCACCTATACCACCGTGCTGCCATCGGCTCTCAAAGCCGCAGCACCTACTACCAACTCTCTACAATCGGCTTTTGCCGCACCATTGGCACATCAGCCGCATCAGCAGCTTCCGTGCTGTCCCCGGCTCTCCAGCTTCTGCTACAGCTTCCTAGCCGCACCAATACTACCGTGCTGCCATCGGATCTCAAAGCCGCAGCACCTACTACCAACTTTCTACCATTGGCAATTGCCACACCATCAGTATATTTGCCGCTCCATCGAATCCCAAAGCCGCATCATCTACTACCAACTGTCTACCATCGGCTATTACCGCACCATCGGCACCTTTGTCGCACCATCGGCACCTTTCCGCACCCTTGGCTTTCAAAGCCACAGCATCAAGTCCCCCCCTTGTAGTGCCCCCATTAGTAGTAGTCCCCACCCCCTTGTAGTGCCCCCAGTAGTAATCCACCCCCCTGGTAGTGCCCCCAGTAGTAATGCCCCCATAGTAATCCCCCCCCTGGCAGTGCCCCCAGTAGAGAGAGACTTAATAAAAAAAAAAAATCACTTACCTGAAACTCCCGCTCCTGGTCCCGCCGCTAACAGCTCCTCCGGCCGCTTTGCATGGGAGAGACGTCATTACTCATGACGTCTCTCCCATTACCCACTGCGGGAGCCGGAAGATGGCTCCCGCAGTGGGAGCAGCAGCAGCTGATGAGAGTCTGACAGACTCTCAGCGGCTGCTGATTACAGCAAACACACAGCTGCCGGCTCCGGCGGCTGTGTGTTTGTGCTGTGTAGCGCTGACCGAACTCCATCCGGTCAGCACTACACACGTGGTGCAGTCTGTGTCACAGTGACACAGACTGCCCGTGGCCCGCGGCCCGTATGACACTGCGGCCCAGGGGGCACATGGCACCCTGCCCCCCGGCCCAGCCCGCCACTGGTTTCACTCTACATCATCTCCACATAGAGAACTATTTTATCACAACAGGGGCCTTTTTATAAGATAGATGTACCGCTCAAGTGTGCGGTTGTGCTTTGATATATAGACGTGCGTATAGCAGAGTGCGGCCACACACCCAAGAGTGGTATATCTATTACACAACTATATGTATGTGCATATATATATAAATATATATATATATATATATATATATATACATATACAATATATAGTGATATACTGGGGTAATTTAGCTCAGTAGAGGGGTCAGTGGTGCAGTATCTAGGTGCAAAATAAGGGTCCACATGCAACTTTCTGGTTAAATGATACAAATGGTGCTTTATTGTCAGCATATAGGAACAAAATAATAAATGACCTAGCCCCCATGCGGCGCACTACCTCACTTCCTGGTGCCCATCTATAATGGGCAGCTAGTATGCAAACGTAATAAAGTCTCAGGGCCTGATTCATTACCGTTCGCAACTGCGATTACTCACGCAATCGGCCAATTGTTATATTCTGCCCATACGTAGTCACGACAGTGCGTGAACCGGCCACTGTGATCGGGACTTCGATCGCAGTGACTATGCAGACCTATTACAGAGAGATTGACAGGAAGTACCGTTTGTGGATGGTGATGGGGGGTGGTCGGCAAAACGCAGATGTGCCACTGCGTTTGTACGCCTTTGCAGGGGTGTGGATAATTTGACCACTGCAATGCCTTATGCAGCTTAAGTACTCATAACGTGCGATGAAGTTAGCAATTTCTGAGCAAGGTCAGACCTTGTGCAAGCGTGCGAGAGACTCCGATTGTATGCGATGTTACCGATGGTTTCACAGTCTTGCTAAACATTACGGATGTGTGTAAGTTAAAGTGGGCGTCCTTATGTTGTGCTGCGACGGCATAGCGATCGCAATGGATTAGCATACTATCGCAGTTGAACTGCATGCATAATCGCTATTGCAATCGCAGTTTGGACCAGTAGTGAATGAGGCCATCAGTTTTTAGTCCTATCTCTCACAGGTATAGGCACGGCCTTCTGGCCTGGCTTCTCTGCCACAAAGTCACGCAAAGTACCAAATGTAATAGAGTGAGAGTATAGAAAATGTGAGAGCTTAGCAGTAAACTCTCACATTGGTCGAGTTTTATCTTCAAAATGGGAAAACATCTGAATGAGATTTTAAATTGGGAGAGTTTTTTTTAGTCTGAAAAATATGCAAGTTTGCTTTGTTGCTTTGTTCTCTATTACATTGGCCGAGTTTAAAGAGTGTGAGAAAGCTGTCACATTTTCTAACTCTCACCCTACTACATTTGGGCCAAAGTCTCGCTAGTGGTCACACTTCCTTTTTGTTCCCTGTGTGGGTGGATCCCTCCAGCCCCACACAGAATCTGTGCCTCACTATCGCCACCTAGCTTAATATTGCCACTATATATAGTGAGGTAACAAGACCTCTCACGTGTGTAATGTTCTCTATTTCATTCTAATTTCCCACCAGGCAGAGCAGGTAGACCACTGCTTCCCCCTCACAGCCGTTGGACTGCGCCTCATATCAGTCATACTGTCCCAACAACAGTTGTAACATAGCGAGGCTGGCGGATACATGGTCAAACATTGAGGTGCATAGTGTGATCAGATTAAAGGGCACATCAGCAGCTGAAATTCATAGCTTGTCGAGGTGTACAGTGATAACATCATGCCATGGAAACAGGTTTGGATTTGGTGCACTGCCTTTGATAATGGCAGGACACATGTTCAAGATGAGCAGCTATCCTACCAGCCAAGCACGTCCACCACAGATGACAAATTGTGCTGCATGGAAGATCTGATTCAGGAGGACAGACATATTCGAGTTAATGATATTGCTGATGAACTGAATATCTCAGTGGGTACTTTGCACAACATCGTTCATGAGCAACTAGGGTACAGGAAAAAGTGTTCACGCAACCCACAGATGTTCACAAAACCAATAAGATGTCTCTGGTGCACTTGATGCGGTCCTATTAGGTGTGAGTGCCGTTCCTGCAGCGTATTGTTACAGGATGAAATGTGACACTGGAGATAAAACAAGCATCCATGACATGGAAATACGCATCGTCCCCACCTTCAAAGAAATTCAAAACAGCTCCATCAGCAAAGAAGATCATAGCGACTGTCAAGATTACTCACAATAGGCCCTCCCAAAATATGGAATTTTCAAAATGCATAACATGTCAAAGTATTCTGTATAATGTATGATGTTCTGTCATTTTATGTTCTGTATGAGATATGGTATTTCCAAATTGTATGTTCTATAATTTTATATTCTGTATGAACAGGGTGTGTAAATTGTTATTCTGTGTGCATGTCAGGCAAGACTGTGATTAGCAAGAAAGGTAACTGTAATTCTGTAATCTAGTGGATAGCTCTCAGAGTATAGCTGGCCACACATCTAAAGATTATCTGCCCAACCAGCCAACTAGTTGATTGGTTGGAATGAAAATCTGGTAAGGTATACAGTCAGCAATTTTCTCCCAAACGCTGGAAAATGGACCAAAACTGTTGTTTGAACAAATAGTTTAGATCAAACATTTAACAAACTTGTCTGAACGACCATTTTCATCTGTTTTCTGGCATTTAGGAGCAAATTGCTGATCATCATTTACTCCCATTCCTTACCAGATTTTCATTCCAACCAATCAACAAGTTGGCTGGTTGGATGTAAGTTGGTCTAGTGTGTGGCCAGCTTAAGTGTGGAGATCTAGTGCTCAGTTTATGACACATGAGGTCAGATGGCCAAATTGTAATAGGGTGAGAGTTTAGAAAATGTGAGAGTTTACCAGTAAACTCTCACATTGATCGAGTTTTAGCTTCAAAATGGGAAAACATCTGCATGAGAGTTTAAATCGTAAGAGTTTTTTGAGTCGAGAAACATGCGAGTTTGCATGGGCTCGAACTCTATTACATTGGCCAAGTTTAAAAAGTGTGAGAGCTTGCTGCTAAACTCTAACATCTAATCTCTCACCCTATTACATTTGGCCCACAGTGTCCAGGATTGTAAATACCAAAACCAGACCTCTTTTTAAAGCAAGGTCCAGTACTCCACTTCTAAAGAATCCTGTATGTATCTGTGTTGTGCTATAGAAAGTGAGGTATGTTCACATTGACCCAGGAAGGTGGGGTTTGAAGAGGTATTTATGTAGTTGCACATCTTTATGACAGGAACCCTGTTGGCTTGGCCAGGTAACCCCTGTATTGGAAAACACATGGGCCCTCTATTGATCTCAAGCCCTGCTGACCTGATAGGGAGAACCTGTTTAAGTAGGAACAAAGAATTAGAGATCTGTAAAAAAGAAATCATACTTACCGACTTTGTTTTTATCCTTCCCAGGAGCAGCCCGGAGAGTTGCTGCTGCAGGCCAATTTGGGGGGCGGGGCCAGACTGGTGATGCAATTAGGCCCCACCTCTTTCTAAGGAAAGTCTGCGATTCGCGGGGCCGCGATGAAAGGACGGGGCTAAATGACGCAAATCCTGCCATTTAGCCCCACCCCCTGCATGTTCCCCGCTAAATCTCCCCATCCTGCCTGCTTCACTAAGAAGTGGGCAGGATGCAGGAGATCTGCCTACACTTCCAAGAGGTGCAGGGGATGCATCAAGATCTACGTGTGAAATCCCCAACACTTAGCAGTGCTAAGGACTTCATTGTAAGTGTCTTAAAACTCTGTGTACTCTTTTTTAATTTTAAAAATTATTTGCATGTATAAGTCCGTAAGTCATTTTATTTATTAATTTTTTGAAACTAAAGCCTTGGAAACATTTTTCGGACTAAAGACATTTAATCTAGGATATTTTCTATGATCCTTATTGAGCCTGTGAAGCCCTTGCTACATACCTGTGTGTAACTGAAGATAATTTATTAATCATTTGTACATAGAATGCAAAGACTCCGTAAATTTCTTTCGTGGTGGCAGTGAAATAGTGGATTCTGGTAAGTGACCGAGGTGTGCCGACATCACGATTAGCTGGTCCATATTGCTGTATCTGAGAGTCAGCCTGGGATCGTGACAGCCACCGTGTTGTGGGACCACAAGGGCGTGCTTCTTGTTGATTTCCTCACCAAGGTAGATACTGTGAATGCTGTCCGTAATTGTGACACATTGAGCCGGTTGCAGAGGGAAATTCATCAAAAACAACCTAGTATTGCTCTACGATTGTCACAAGCCGTGGCAGCAGCTTGTTTCCCACCGGCTCGGGACCTACACTGACTCAGAATCCGGTTCCGCTGTACCAAGCATGGGGATGCTGCAGAGAGTGACTCATACTCCATATGCTGCTGATTGGCTGCTCCTCCTATTTGTAGCTTCCAGATTCATTCCCCCTTGCCGGTTATAGAGTTTCCTCCTACAGCTCGATCTGGTTGTTCCAGCTATCCTCTGTGATTGTCTACACTTCAGCCGCTGCTTCTATTTCCACTTTCCGTCTCCCTCCACGCTGCCTTCCAGGCTTCAGCAGGTAGCTCAGTTATTCAAGACTGTTGTTCCACTCTGCTCTGAATGCTGTTAGCTTGCTGTCTGTTCTCACCATCCACATGCTGTGCTCAGTGTATGCAGGCCCAAGCCTTTGGGTCCGTGCTTCCTCTGTATAATCAGCAGCTACAGTTTTCTCAGCCCTACTGTGTGTAATCAAACTGTACATTTACACCTGAACTATTTTCAGCCTGTGTTATCCTGCCCTCCTGGCAGGCAACTCATCTAGCCAAGAAATCCTGCCCTCCTGGCAGGCAACTCATCTAGCCAAGAAATCCTGCCCTCCTGGCAGGCAACTCATCTAGCCAAGAAATCCTGCCCTCCTGGCAGGCAACTCATCTAGCCAAGTTATCCTGCCCTCCTCGCAGGCTACTCTACAAACCAAGTTTTCCTGCCTTATCTGGTGAGACACTTTTCCATAACAACGATAATGCAGGCCACACTCAGCCAACCACATGCATGAGTTGTTATGGCCTAACCATTAGGAGGTACTGAGCAATCCCTACAGCCCGGACCTGGCACCGAGAGATTTCCATCTCTTTGCACCATTGAAGAAGCACCTGGGTGGAAGGCGATTTGCAACCGACGGTGAAGTTTAGCAAGCCTTCATGTCCTGGCTTCAGGCTCTTGACACTGATTTTTTTCTATGCCGTGATAGATGCCTTGGTGTATCGTTGGGGACTATGTAGGTAAATTGCGCGTGTGTGTGTGTGTGTATATATATATATATATATATATATATATAGTGAGAGACAGTTATGTAACTGTAGCAGTACAATATCACACAATGTACATAAAGCCTTAGAATGTAGGTGGCATAAAATGCAGAGAGATAAACCCAGTTGATAGAGCTTGGACTGAAAATGGGAGTGATCAGAACAGTAAGTGGGAGGAGCAATGAGTAGAGATGGGAGGAGTCAGGATCAATTCTTAAACTGTCCCCCCTCGTTCAGTGCAGGCTCATCACAGACTGACAAACGACTGCGCGATTACAATGTCGTAATCGTGCAATCATTTTCATGTCTTTAAGTGGATGGACACCTTTTCTTGCAGCTTTTTAGAGTTTAATGTTTGAATGCATTTAATCGTCCATTTCACCATCAGCTTCTTCGTGTTCCACAATGTACATGACTAGTATTAAAGAGTGATATGTATCCTGAGAGATTTGTATCCCCTATTCCAGCTTTAAAATGTCATCTGTGAATATTCGCATGTGTATAGCATAAAATTAGGTCACTTCAGCAGACAGACCTTGTTTTTCAGATTCTAGTGCGGATTATATACGTTACTGCTAGAGGATGGTCAGGCACAGGATGTTTTAATACTTTTTATAAGTGCTCTGCTTATACAGCCAAAAATATGATTTCCCCTCCATTAGATACTGTGAGGACTGGCTGTCATGTACTTCTGTGCTGTACATGATCAAAGAAGATAATCCTGAGCGGTCTCAAGTCTATGGCACTGTAGAAACAAATACAGTGCAAAACTATGGCAGGTACAATCCATGAAATGGCATATTACGGTATGTCAGGTGCACATATAAGCACATTTAGCGGCTGATTCTGTGTCTCACAGAGACGTGTTAGCGGCTGTGTCGTTTACCGCAGCTGTGTCTTTGTGTGGCTAATGCCGCAGACGATTTTGTGAATATTGAGACCTCACTTGTTGCGGTGCATATCTGTCTCTGTGCGTCTTTAGGCGCATCATCGAAACTTGTTTTTCTGTCTTCGAACGGCGCTCTGTGTAAGTGGTTGTGCGCCTTTGGAAACAGCCACTTACAGCGACACATCCGTTACACGCTTGCATCTGCTTAGCCACCCCCATGTAACCTCCCATGAACTCCCACTGAATTCCACAGACCGTGCATTCGATTCTGTTCTGTGTCTCTGAGCGTTAACAATTGGGACGCATGTGCGGTGCAACTCAGACGCATGCGCAGACTTAAAACATCGGCCAACGGCATGCGGCTCAACATTGCGTGTGACTCAGAATTAGGTTCTTATTTTGCTCCATACAGGGTTTCTTGTATTGAAATTCAGGTTGTAGCAACACAGGTGCATAATTATTATGATTATTATCATTGATCTTTAGTTATATAGCACTTGTATATTATGCATCAATTTACAGAAAAGGTTTATATTTGCATCTGTCACGTATGCATGAATACAAATGGAAAGCCTGGTATAATAGAGGTACACAAATATATGTAAATCAAGGATTTCAAGGAAAGATTGTACTTATCTTTACCTATATAGAGGGAAACGTGTGAAGGTGCTGGACATAAGCTGCAATAAGTATGTCAGTCATTGATTCTAAAGGAATATTATTGTGTTCCAATGAAAATGATTGCTGTAATTCACTAGAAATGATTTTTGTGTGTAAATGAGTATTGTCGCACTGAATAGATTGGGTTTTATTTTGACATGCATTTTCATGCTTTGCGTTTGGGTAAAACACAGTCACAGCCTTTAAATGCCAGTGGATAAGCAGCCTCAGAGAGATTGCATGTAGCCAGGGGCATATCTATAATTGGTAAAGGGTGAGGGTGAGCGGTGCACACAGGCCCCAGGCTCCAGGGGTGCCCACACTGCACACCCTGCACCCATTTATAAAATACCTCTCCTGAGTCCCACGTCGGTGTTAGCATCACTGTACAAATTGGAAAATGGTCGCAGAAGAAGAGACTGACGGACGGAGACTGCACACGGGATCCCCCCTCTCTTAATACGCCCCTGCATATATATAGCAGTATGAGCAATTATCTTAGAGGTCTTCTTTGTTGTCTAAAGGTAATTGTAGAGCAGTCTTGTCTGAAACTGCCACTACTGATCTTGCAACACCAACATCTTTGCTCAGGTCCATCAAGACATATTGCGGGCCTGATGAATACTGAGGGGGTATGGCCAATTCTTAGTAGAGATGAGCGGTTCGGATTCTGTGGAATCCGAACCGCTCCGAACATTGGGGATCCGAGTCCACCCGAATGCTGTTCGGGTGTTCCCCGCCTGACTCGGATCCCCGTTCGAGGCCGAGCCGCAGCTCCCTGATGTTGGATTCTCGCGAGAGAATCCGACGTCAGGGCTCCTCTAGCCTGCTAAGGGGGGGCATATTACTACTGGGGGCCTGCCAGTGGGGGGCATATTACTATTGGGGGCCTGCTAAGGGGGGGCATATTACTACTGGGGGCCTGCTAATGGTGGCATATTACTACTGGGGGCCTGCTAATGGGGGGCATACTACTACTACTGGGGGCCTGCTAAGGGGGGGCATACAACTACTGGGGTCCTGCTAATGGGGGACATACCACTACTGGGGGCATGTTAATGGGGGCACTACTACTGGGGGCATGTTAATGGGGGCACTACTACTGGGGCACTACTACTGGGGGCACTGCTACTGGGGGGCATACTACTTGGGGCATGCTAATGGAGTCTCAGCGGCTTCCTTCCTTCTGTCTGAGGAAGCCGCTGAGACTCCAAGAGAGGCGGGGAAACGCGTTACACCTTACCCACGAACTTATATGCTCCACGGTACATGTTACATGCAGCAAGGACATTTTCAGTCTCCAAGCACATTGAGGCTGAGAAGGATTAATGCAAACCGCTCTGCCAAAGCTGGGCCTCATTTATCAACGAGTTTATCACTCAAAACTAGTGATAAATTTCACTGTGTCTGATAAATGGTGCTCCAGCCAATCAGCTCCCAACTGTCAACTGTTAGAAAAATTACAGTTGGGAGCTGATTGGCTGGAGCACCATTTATCATAAAAAGTGATATTTATCACTAGTTTTGAGTTATTTAGTGAGTATCACTACACAGCATACCTCCCAACATGACCCTCTCCAGGAGGGACACAATGCTCTGGTCCTGGACTTCCCTGGTAAGAGGCGGGGCTGCAGCGCAGTTCAAAATTCAAATAGGGGAGTCACACCAACTGTCATTTCACACGCTGCCAAACATCACTGGCTGGGACTCACACCGACTCCCCTATTTGAATTTTGGACTGTGCTGCGGCCCCATCTCGGGAGCCTCCACCGATCATAAATTACCAGGGAAGTCCAGGACCAGAGCAATGCGTCCCTCCTGGAGAGGGTCATGTTGGGAGATATGACACAGATATGTGTCATAAAAATCACTGAGAGGATTGAACTTTGAGATTTACATCAGAGTGTGTTATCCTTCTAATTGCTGGACTGTATGTCTATATTCAAATATGCTGACCATTTGAGTAACTGAATTACGGAGAGTTGCACTGTGGTGTGTTAACCATTCAAGTGCTGGATTATATGCTTTTCTCTAAATCACAAAAAGGATTAAGATATCATCCACTATGCTGATTCTTTGAGGAAATGGAAATTACAGCTGTTATCCATATTCTCAAAACACACGACAAATAAATGGCTGGTCACCTATAGAAGGGAAATAAACATACTTCTTTATCTTTTCCTGCTATTTGAAATTTAATGGAAAGGACATTGTCCCACTGAATAAGTGGATTACAGATTTACATAAAAGTATGATCAGCAAAGGCTGATTATTTGTAATTTATATGCTCGCTTTGAAACGAAATGTATGATTTTTTACATGTGTGGTGCATATAGCCATTAACTGATGGTACCATATTGATGGTGTTTTTGTCTAGTATATTTTATATTTTACTAATTGGAATAAGTGGAATATTGTATATAGCCGCTTAAAATTCCATAAGACACGTTCCATATTGTGGTTTCTTTCATTCTTTTTTTTTATATTGGCCAATTTTCTTTTTATTATTTTTATATTGACAACGTATTAATAAATATGTATTTTTTAATGAAAGTATTGTGTGGAGAATCCTACTGATTGCAGCGCTGTCTGTTATTCCTACTATTTTATATTTTTACTCCAATAACTGCCTGCTCAGTAAACAGAAATGTTATCAATATCACACAGTGCTGCATTTTTAGTTTAGACTGGCAAAACATTCACAGATGCTGTGAAACACCTACACAGGGGTCAATCCTATTCCATGCTAAGGGTGCGAGTTGCCATTGCAACGGAGTTACAGCGCCAGCAACGGACCGGCACCTCGCACCCTTCGCGGCCCACTCCGAGCCCGAATTTGCTTAATTTTGCTTGGAGCCCTATGTGGCTTTCAGCACTTTTATGCAAATAGAGGCTGCGTCAAGCATGTCCATTGTCGCGATGACTCGCACCCGCGAGTACATCGCATGGAATAGGATTGACCCCTAAGTCTACATACATATGGGACACTGGAGTCTTTAACCCTGCTGCCACGCTTTGTACCAGTTACTGCAAGTTAATTATATAGGTTTTTTTTTCTAAGTTGTTTGCAGAAAATTTGACCTGTTACCCCCTTAGCTGCTGAGGGTTTTCTCCCCCCTTTACTCTGGTCACATTCCAACAGATGATTTTGAGAATATGTTATACAGTACCTATGCAAATTATACATTGATTTCTTCAGGAATATTTGAATTTTCAGATAATACTCTTAATTTGCATATACTTCACACAAATAATAAAAAGCTATCCAAAATTTGCAAAAATAAAAAGTGCTGTTTATTTAAATTGCCACAAAAGTTTTTTTTTTTTTTTAATAAACACCAATAATAAATATTTTGAGGTTCATGGCTTCAGCATGAATCCACTTTTCCAAAACAGCTGGATGCAAATACCGTCACTGTTGCAATCCCATACGCAGAAGCTGTGCGAAAACATGCACATGTCACAGTCGCTAGCAGGGGCAAACGCAGGATTTTGAAAGGGGGGTTTCCAATTTCCGAATACAGGGCCAATTAAAAAAATCCACAGACATACATATATATATATATATATATATATATATATATATATATATATGTAATGTATGTATGTATATATCAATAGCCGGCACTCCCACAACCTTACTAATGTCCAACGGTGCTGATTTGATATAAAACCAGATGAATGCAAGCAGCAACACTCGTTATTTCAAATATATATATAAATATTTGATGGACTGTTCAGCATTACACACACTCTGACAGACACACTCACAAAAACTACACACACTGACACAGATACACTGATAGGGCACTCACAAAGACTACACACACACACTGACAGACACACAAAGACTGCACACACACACACTGATACAGACTACACGCACACACTGATACAGACTACGCACACTGATACAGACTACACGCACACACTGATACAGACTACACACACACACACTGATAGGGCACTCACAAAAATTACACGCACACTGATACAGACTACACACATATATAGAGACACACACACTGATAGACACTCACAAAGAGTACACACACACACACACACACTGATACAGACACACTGATAGGGCACTCACAAAGACCACACACTGGCACAGACTACACACACATACAGACACACACTGTCAGACACACTGATAGACACTACTCACAAAGACTACACACACACACTGACACAGACTACACAAACACACGCAACACAATCCTTTCACTTATAAACATGAAAGCAGGCAAACTACTGCATCATACAATATAGAACCCTCCCCCTGCAACCCCCACCCCCTGGCACCCACTCCCCCCTCACCTGCGGCTCCAGGAGAGAGTGCCGAGAATAGTCAGCACCCGGCGGCAGCTCAGCTTCTCAGCGCCTCTCACAGTGCCCCATCGGAACTGCCTGGGAGGAGCTGCGCGCTGCCGCTGCAGCTCCCCCTACGTTCAGCCAGCAACCAAGCCCCAGCCAGTTGTAAGCTGAACTCCGGGCCCGGCTGGCGGAAGTTCCTTCTCTTTAGAAAAGAATAATCAGCCGGGCAGCGATGGAGCGGCGGCCAGGGGGGGTTTCTAGGTACTCGGAAACCCCCCCTGCGTGCGCGTATGGCTAGGATTTGTTTTGAGACGCCCACTTGCAGCATCTCAAGTCAGCTGCAACCATTGGACCACTTCATTAAATCATCAAACTTCACTGCAAAATGGAGCTTGCTTACAGGATCACAGGCACAGACTGTGACATGCACCCTGAAACTCACCTGTGTTTTCAGTGCGACTCCGATGCATGCGCAGAAGAAAAACATTAACTATTTGCGAAAAAACATCAGCTTTGCGTCCATCTCTGAATCATACAATGTGTATGAATGTTTTTTCTTGACAAGTAAAGTTTTGTTGTGTTGTGTTGGTTTTCATTCTCTGATGATCACATGTGATCACCAGAATATGGCTGCTAAGGGGCTACATGTTTTAAAAGGTTTGGGACTCCTCTCTGCATTTTTATGTATATGTGTGGAGCAGTGATGTACATTCAGGGTAGGCAGGAGCGGCAGACCCTCCCCTGTCATACTCCTAAGATTTGATATAAAATGATTAGAATGATACAAAGAAGATATTTACAGTCAGGTCCATAAATATTGGGACATTGACAGAATTTTCATATTTTGGCCTCTATTCACCACCACAATGGTTTTGAAATGAAACAAACAAGATGTGCTTTAACTGCAGACTTACAGATTTAATTTGAGGGTAATTACATCCAAATCGGGTGAACGGTGTAGGAATTACAACGGTTTCTATATGTGCCTCCCACTTTTTAAGGGGCCAAAAGTAATGGGACTATCAACTCAAAAG
The DNA here is from genome assembly GCA_031769625.1 of Taudactylus pleione. Taxonomy (NCBI): domain Eukaryota; kingdom Metazoa; phylum Chordata; class Amphibia; order Anura; family Myobatrachidae; genus Taudactylus; species Taudactylus pleione. Next base: position 1,553,137 of record JAUIMM010000289.1, on the reverse strand, counting down.
CTATTTCATGGACAGGTGTAGGTTATTCCCTTGTTATTTCATTATCAATTAAGCAGGTAAAAGGTCTGGAGTTGATTCTAGGTGTGACATTTGCATATGGAATCAGTTGCTGTCAACTCTCAATATGAGATCCAAAGAGCTGTCAGTATCAGTGAAGCAAGCCATCATTAGGCTGAAAAATCAAAACAAACCCATTAGAGAGATAGCAAAAACATTAGGTGTGGCCAAATCAACTGTTTGGAACATTCTTAAAAAGAAAGAACGCACCAGAGAGCTCAGCAACACCAAAAGACCAGGAAGAACACGGAAAACAACTGTGGTGGATGACAGAAGAATTATTTCCCTGGTGAAGAAAAACCCCTTCACAACAGTTGGCCAAATCAAGAACACTCTCCAGGATGTAGGTGTATATCTTTCAAAGTCAACAATCAAGAGAAGACTTCACAAGAGTGAATATAGAGGGTTCACCACAAGATGTAAACCATTGGTGAGCCACAAAACAGAAAGACAAGATTAGAGTTTGCCAAACAACATCTAAAAAAGCCATTACAGTTCCGGAACAACATCCTATGGACAGATGAGACAAAGATCAACTTGTACCAGAGTGATGGGAAGAGAAGAGAAGGAAAGGAACTGCTCATGATCCAAAACATACCACCTCATCAGTGAAGCATGGTGGTGGTAGTGTCATGGCGTGGGCATGTATGGCTGCCAATGGAACTGGCTCCCTTGTATTTATTGATGATGTGACTGCTGACAAAAGCAGCAGAATGAATTCTGAAGTGTTTTGGGCAATATTATATGCTCATATTCAGTCAAATGCTTCAGAACTCATTGGACGGCGCTTCAGATGGACAATGACCCGAAGCATACTGCAAAAGCAACCAAAGAGTTTTTTAAGGCTAAAAAGTGGACTGTTATGCAATGGCCAAGTCAATCCCCTGACCTGAATCCGATTGAGCATGCATTTCACTTGATGAAGACAAAACTGAAGGGAAAATGCCCCAAGAACAAGCAGGAACTGGAGACATTTGCAGTAGAGGCCTGGCAGAGCATCACCAGGGATGAAACCCAACGTCTGGTGACGTCTATGCATTCCAGACTTCAGGCTGTAATTGCCTGTAAAGGATTTGCAACAAAGTATTAAAAAGTGAAAGTTAGATTTAGGATTGTTTAGTTTGTCCCATTACTTTTGGGCCCTTAAAAAGTGGGAGGCACATATAGAAACCGTTGTAATTCCTACACCGTTCACCTGATTTGGATGTAATTACCCTCAAATTAAATCTGAAAGTCTGCAGTTAAATCACATCTTGTTTGTTTCATTTCAAAGCCATTGTGGTGGTGAATAGAGGCCAACATATGAAAATTCTGTCAATGTCCCAATATTTATGGACCTGACTGTATATAACTTCTAAACATCTTTTTTGTTTATTTTAATCATATTTATTATAGTTAACACTCACCAGCTTTGTAGAGCTCCCTGGGACTGCAGGGAGACAAGAGATGAGGCAGCAACAGCTCTGCCTCGCCACTGTATCGTCAGACACTGCTTGCAGAGCTGGGAAAGGGGTCACAGCTATGGCAGTAAGCTTTACAGAAAGAGAGCTAATAGAGGCATGCCTCTGAGTATAGGGGGGGGCGTGCCTTGAGCGCTGATGGACACCTTGGATGTGTCATGTAATCAGGAAGTGCACTGCAGTGTTTAGAGATTGGAGCTCAGTCAGCAGCAGCAAGAGAAAACAGTGTTGCAGGTAGGAGAATCAATGGACACTGAAGCTTAATGTAGTGAGGGGAGAGTTACAGTGAGTAGGGAGTGAGACAGGCTCCCAGCACTCAGTCCCATCATCATGTGTGCCTCCCCAGGCATTTTCCTCCCCGCACGTCATTGGTATGGAGGATAAAGTCCCACTGGTTGTTTGCCCTCAAGGGGTTAAACTCCAATTAGATTTGCTCCACTTATTCATGAATCAAGCAAGACACAAATGAGCAAACTGGCTGCAAAAATTGGAGGGTCATGTTTTACAATTCTATAAAATAAGGCAAACTTAACAAAAAATCCTTTTTATTGCAATTGGGAGTAATAATGTTCTGTGACGTTTTGTTTTTAATCTTTGTTTCACATGCAAACTTCTATTATGTGGACTTTTCTTAACAACATGTACTAAGACATTTACTGAGGTGTCAAGCTACCAATACGTATCTTGTTGGACATGTTATTATCAATCAGTTACAACCTTTTGTTCATGTAACATTCCCTGTGGAGAAGAAAATGACAAAATAAAATTGAATTCAGGAAAGAAAAGTCCTTATAGACCTAGAGATGATAATTAGGTTTCTTCATACCCGCCATACTCTTCTGTCCGGCTGTACAAAGAGCAATCCGTGTACAGGATGTCCCTTTTTTTCACACACCCCGGCCATTTTAAATTGGTGAACAAAATATTCACAACTTTAGGTAGTAATGCAGCTTTAAAACTACAATGATACTTTTCAGTAGGGTCAATCCAATAGGGGTCAATCCAATTAGGTGAGTTGAGAGGAAATTTGCTTTTTTGTGTGTACCCCCGTGAACAGGGGAAAAGGTAGGGAAACTCTTTATTTTAAGGTAAAAATGATGTAGGGACATGGTGCAGGACCTCTGGTACCACCCTCCCAATGAATAAGCATGCATATGTATGGGTTTAACTAGCAGAATTTGGACATGTCAGTTCTCAGTGAATTTCTCTAAAAATCTCAATAATGGGTTAAATGATGTGGGACAGGTATTTGGAGGTCTAAATGATGTGGGATAGGTATGTGGAGGTGTAAATGATGTGGGACAGGTATATAGAGGTCTAAATGATGTGGGACAGGTATGCGGAGGTCTAAATGATGTGGGATAGGTATTTGGAGGTCTAAATGATGTGGGACAGGTATGTGGAGGTCTAAATGATGTGGGATAGGTATTTGGAGGTCTAAATGATGTGGGACAGGTATGTGGAGGTCTAAATGATGTGGGATAGGTATGTGAAGGTGTAAATGATGTGGGACAGGTATTTGGAGGTCTAAATGATGTGGGATAGGTATGTGAAGGTGTAATGATGTGGGACAGGTATGTGAAGGTGTAAATGATGTGGGACAGGTATTTGGAGGTCTAAATGATGTGAGACAGGTATGTGGAGGTGTAAATGATGTGCGACAGGTATTTGGAGGTCTAAATGATGTGGGATAGGTATGTGAAGGTGTAATGATGTGGGACAGGTATGTGAAGGTGTAAATGATGTGGGACAGGTATTTGGAGGTCTATATGATGTGAGACGTATGTGAAGGTGTAAATGATGTGGGACAGGTATTTGGAGGTCTAAATGATGTGAGACAGGTATGTGGAGGTGTAAATGATGTGGGATAGGTATTTGGAGGTGTAATGATGTGGGACAGGTATTTGGAGGTGTAAATGATGTGGGATAGGTATGTGGAGGTGTAAATGATGTTTGACAGGTATTTGGAGGTGTAATGATGTGGGACAGGTATTTCGAGGTGTAAATGAAGTGGGACAGGTATGTGGAGGTGTAATGATGTGGGACAGGTATGTGGAGGTGTAAATGATGTGGGACAGGTATTTGGAGGTCTAAATGATGTGGGACAGGTATGTGGAGGTCTAAATGAAGTGGGACAGGTATGTGGAGGTGTAAATGATGTGGGACAGGTATATAGAGGTCTAAATGATGTGGGGCAGGTATGTGGAGGTGTAAATGATGTGGGATAGGTATTTGGAGGTGTAAATTATGTGGGACAGGTATGTGGAGGTGTAAATATTGTGGGACAGGCACGTGGAGGTGTAATGATGTGGGACAGGTATGTGGAGGTGTAAATAATGTGGGACAGGTACAGTATATGGAGGTGTAATGATGTGGGACAGGTATTTGGAGGTGTAAATGATGTGGGACAGGTATGTGGAGGTGTAAATGATGTTTGACAGGTATGTGGAGGTGTAATGATGTGGGACAGATATTTGAAGGTGTAAATGATGTGGGACAGGTATGTGGAGGTGTAATGATGTGGGACAGGTATGTGGAGATGTAATGATGTGGGACAGGTATTTGGAGGTGTAAATGATGTGGGACAGGTATGTGGAGGTGTAAATGATGTTTGACAGGTATGTGGAGGTGTAATGATGTGGGGCAGGTATATGGAGGTGTCAATGATGTGGGACAGGTACGTGGAGGTGTAATGATGTAGGACAGGTATGTGGAGGTGTAATGATGTAGGACAGGTATGTGGAGGTGTAATGATGTGGGACAGGTATGTGGAGGTGTAATGATGTGGGACAGGTATGTGGAGGTGTAAATGATGTGGGGCAGGTATATGGAGGTGTAAATGATGTGGCACAGGTATGTGGGGGTGTAAATGATGTTGGAAAGGTGTGTGGGGGTGTTGTATTGATGGGAGAGGGCTTTTTGTACTTGCAGAAGAGAGATAAAATAGTTTATTCTGACTGCGAATTCAGTCGATAATATCACACTACAATCTGCATTACAAATGCGGATTGTAGTAAATAGAGCCCATTGTATCAAATTATCTTCAGGCTGTGTGTATACGGTGCATATGAAACATGAATTAATTTTGTTTTATGTACACACACTTTGATGAACAAAATAATTAAAAATATTATATAAAATTATGGTCAGGCTATGGGCCATATTAAATTAGGTGCGAAAAGTCGCGTTTGTCGATGCGAAGTTTTCGCGCATAAGTGCGTATTGCGCTATTCAATTCCTGGAGTGTTCGCATGTGCGAAAACTGCATAGGCAGACCGGTGAAAAGTTTTTCACCATATCAGAGCAGGTGATAAAATGTGCAAAATCTCTATTTTTGGCTAAAAATTTGGGGATTTGGTTCAGAACCCTTTGGATACCCCCCTCCCCCCTAATGACTAATTAGGCAAAAAAAAATTACTTAGCTTAATTCTCCCAAATAATGACATGCATCTTTTGGGGTGAACATGTAAAAAGTGTTGAAAAATGGGTTTAAACTTTAAAGTACTGGGTCAGGTTTGTGGGGCTGTATGGTTGGGACAGGTGTTTTAGGATTGCTGGTGTATTTAAAAAAAAAAATAAAACTGCACTTTATAAACACAAAAATATACTAGCATCCATTTTAATGTACCCCCATTTTAATTACCGCATTTTTTCCAAAAGAAATTGCTTTATGTAATTTTTCCACACTTAAGCAAATATGCATATAACAGAAATTGCTTTATGTAATTTTTCCACACTTATACAAATATGCATATAACAGCCAATTGACTCAATTTAAGAACCCCAAATACCTTTATTAGGGCTATTAATACACTTCGATATTGATTTGCTATGTCAGGCTTTTTATGGGGTACAGACTGAGTTCCCCAAAATGTGCTGTAATTTTCGCTTGTCTCGTCATGCGCAGTTTTCGCACGTATGCGTTTTCGCGTGTTTTGCAATTGGATAGAGCAAAAAGTGGGAGCTCGCATTGAGAAAGTACGCAAAAAGATTGCATCAGAACTGGTGAATTTGGTGATAACTTCGCCATGCGAACGGTTTTCGACAAATGCGACTTTTTGCACCTGATTGCATAAGGCCCTATGTGTATATGAAACATAAATCATTCTCTGAAAAATATACAGTACACCTAAATTCTGGGTCTGACCCGGAGGTTGGAACAGGGTTCCAAACCGGATCAGACCCAGAATTTAGCCGGCGCTGACCCAGGATATTCCCGAGTTGGCGCCGTTCACACCGGAGCCGGGTCTGCAGAGACCCGGCTCTTCCGGTGTGGAAGTGGACGCTTGGAGATTACATAATTTCCAAACGCCACTGTAGCCGGCCAATCGGCAGGCATGTGGCGCGCTCCATGTCATCGTGACCCGGGTCACGCCGTTTACACTGCAGGGTTTCACGGGTAATTCCCATGTTAAACCCTGCAAGTTACCTAGGTTGGATTGCCGGGTCACTCAACCCAGGAATCCAACCATATCCCCTTTTACACCAGGGAGCTACCCGGGTTAACCCTGCAATAACCCGGGTTTTAGCTCTGGTGTAAAAGGGGGACTACTGAAAGAAAGATGTTTGAACAATTGCGCCAAGGCTGCTCAGGTCAGATCACCCAATGGGGATGTAACCTAATCCGCAGTCAGTTTTAAAGAAAACTAATTTTGGAAAATCACACCTATGTGCCTCTATAAGTAGGACATAGAACATATATAAGAGTACTTATCTTTTCAGAGGATTTTTTCTCCTTTGTGATCAGAGTTTTTGTCCCTGGTGTTTATATTAGTACCAAAGACTCGCAACATGGAAAAAAAACAGGAAAACAATCTAGGGCAGATGGTTCTTTAGAAGAACATTCATATATGTGCCTTAATAGTTTTTAAATGACTCTAATAATAACCAACTTTTCTTACTTGGTTCTGGTAGGAGTCCATCTTCACCTAAATTGGTGTACTGTTTTATGTGTATTATATGCCCACTGTTTTATCAATATGGGCATTGTCTATTAATGCTGTTCTGATTAAATTTACTCTTTTTGCATATTGATCCTGTGTGGACATAAATATCTTCCACAAATAGAAAGTTTTTCTTAAAAAGTGTAAGGAATTATCTTGAACCTACTAAGTGGAGTTGGTTATTATTATAGTCATTTAAAAACTATTAAGGCACATATACGAATGTTCTTCTAAAGTACCATCTGCACTAGATTGTTTTTTCTGTTTTTTTCCATGTTGTGAGTCTTTGGTATTAATATAAACACCAGCGACGAAAACTCTGATCACAAAGGAGAAAAAATCCTTTGATAAGATAAGTTCTCTTACATACTGTATGTTCTATGTCCTACTTATAGAGGCGCATAGGTGTGATTTTCCAAATTTTCATAAATCCATTCTCTGTTTAGACTTGGGTATCATTCCCAAGATATCTCATTATGGTATGCAAATATTCCAAAATACAGAAAAATCTGATATCCAAAATACATCTGGTCCCAAGAATTTTGAATATGGGAGACTCAACCTGTATTATCGTAGCTGAAAAGAGCACAGTTGAACATGTTTGCACTTAGCTTGTTTGTTGCCTGATTAAGTGAGCCTGTATATATTGAAATAAACAAATATGTTTTGGGATTCTTCTGTATACGTGGAGAACAGACCAGCACTGATGTTTTGCAAACCAACTGCATAGTGTTAAAGAAATGTAACGGCAAAAACTACATAAAACATAATGAACCTAGTGGACATGTCTGGCTAACAATTGGCAGCCACTTCACTAAGTTTTGCTAATTTAATAGTCCCACAGACATGACACGCTCCGCCTGCAAGCGGCTGACGTCAGCCTAATGAATAGATCAGGGGGTTTAGTTACTATGGACACCATCACTATTTTTTTTTTTACCTTTTTTTTATCTCCGTGGAAACAGGATGCTTCTGATCTATTTGTTCTGAGAAATATTCGTAACACACACATCACCAGGCAGCACACAAGGGGAGGGGAGAGGAGGGGAGGCAGGGGGAGTTAAGCGAGAGAAGTTCCTCATCCTATCTGTGCTTATTGTCTCTATTATCCATCAAAAGCACCTTTCCAGTGCATAACTTTTCTAGAATGAGCTTGTAAAACTATGACGATGGATAGTTCACAGTCAGACACTGAGAACGTGAAACTCAGAGAGGAGAGATGCCCATCTCCTGCTCATCCCAGATAAAGCACAGTATGCTCCCTACCATTTCATTTTAGAATTCAGAGGAATTCAAGACAATCGCGGCAGGATCCAAGAATTTGGAACAAAATAGCAACTTGTTTATTGGACCAGGAACTTAACAGACTGGGCAGCAGCTTTCTATTATATAACAACATTGAGCTATATAACCTTTGAAAAAAAATTATGGTATTTAACAAATTTCTGAAGTGATTCTTAGATCTTTGTTTTAGTAACTCCTGTCATCCATCCGTAAGTCTCAGGAATGAAATAGCTATGGAATTATTGGCAGTAATAGCAATCTGACACTTCGGCTTGGTCACCGCAACAAGTTTCAAATTAAACAGAAATTGGATTTTGCAGTTCAACAAATTTTGCTGCTGATCACAGAGAACGTTCTTTCACTCTGATTATTCCAGGCTGTCTTCTATTGAAGAGACTCTATTGAGAATCACATTTTTTTTATAATCTGCTACTGCTGCATTAGTATGTGTATTGATGTGTAGTGACCATGGGTAATCAAGTGCTACTTAGAGTGATCTGCAACTGATCACAACAAAAGGATTGACGATTGGAGTTTAAAAAGATTTATTGATCTCCCTTTAGACTGCTATGGGAAATATAATCACACAATAGTGAATTTAGGTGTACAAAATAGACAGAAACAGTGAAAATGAATGTCTCCATCCAGATGTCATCTTCAGACAGCTATCATCCTGAGTCTGTACTCATACCAGTGCTGTACTCACTCATTTTCCTAGTTGGCACAGTGGGCAACAGTCTGGTGCTGGCAGTGCTGTTGAGGAATGGCAAGATAAATAACACCACCAATCTCTTCATTTTGAATTTAGGGGTAGCAGACCTCTGCTTCATCATATTCTGTGTTCCCTTTCAAGCCACCATATATACCCTCGACAGCTGGGTCTTTGGCCCTTTCATGTGCAAAGCCGTACACTTTTTCATATACCTCACAATGTATGCATCCAGCTTCACCCTCACCACTGTGTCCCTGGACAGGTAAGAAGACCTCTTTATATTTAATATGAAACTATACTATATAAAAAAGAAATTAAATTCAATGTATGTCATGAATTATTTAAACTGATAAACCATGATTGTAGTCAGATTAAGATGTGTTACAGATGCAGGTGCCCCTTACTTTGAGTCTTTATTCTGCCTAACAGGTCAGCTTAGACATCCATGAATGAGCTAAGATAGCCTTAAACATACCAGGCAATTGTACAGATATCTTCACAAGCCTGGTATTTGAGGCATGCATTTGTAATGAAAATTAGAGGCATGTCAATGAGAATGACACTAAAATTCATTGTCCCAAGTGGTGATATACCCATATATGTATTTATTCCATTTTAGTGTCTTAGACATGTTTCAGTGCAGTCATCTCAAATACAATAGTAAAATCCATCTCAAACTCCAGTGTGTATGTAGCCTCAGCAGCATTATCTGATAGATTGGAAAATATTAAAAAGCCATCTTATAAAATATAAGTTTTCTTGCCAACATAAAATACAATTAGTTGTTTTTAGTTTGATGTTGGATCTAACAATAATTAGATAATAATTTATGTCAGTATTCATCTGTTAAAGTGTGCACCATACTAATATAACTATTCATATTAGTTTGTATAAGTGTTAAAATGGGGAAAATCTCCATTACGCCTTTGAATGTTAAATTGTTATATCTCTTCCTAAATATGATACCTAAGAAGTTAGATTTCATAGCTTTCATTTTCATTTGTAGTTGATCTAGAAAAGTTTAAAATTGAAAACTGTGCAATCTGAATATTTCATTTGATGTTTTTGGGAGTTAAATGATTGAAAAATGAATTAATTGATAATAACATTGTACTTGTCTTGGCATGCATGTAAATAGCTAACATACGATTAGCTACAGCATAGGTGTCAGCACTAATACTATGGGCTAAATGTAATAGCCTGTAAGCCGGCACCTGCTGTGGGAATACATACGAGTATGCCTGTATTTTTAAAGCAGCAAGCATGTTAAAGAATAAATCAAGCTGGTTTATCCTTTAACATGTTTGCTGCTTTAAAAATATGGGCATACTCGCATGTATTCCAGCAGCGGTGCCGGCTCGCAGCCTATTACACTTAGCCCTATAACTTTAGGTAGGTGGACACATAGATCAGACAGTTTTACCATTATTTGGCAGATGACAGATTTATTATCAGATACAGTTATTATTACAACTAGCATGTATATTTTACATACCATTTTAGGAGATAAATCCATTTCATTAAGGCACCAAATTACCTTTATGTGTAATTATAAGGGTGTCGGAGTGTAACAGTTTGCTTCAAAATGTTTAACAACTGGTTTAACATTGAACAAATAAGAAATCAACAAGCACTATTCACGGGATACAGTCAGGAAGCCGACGGTCGAAATTTCGACTGCCGGCTTCCCGACTGTGCAATCCCGACAGGGGACTAATGATAGGCGTCAAAATCCCGATGCCTATCATTATTCCTACGCTAGGAGCCGGTGCCCGGCATACCGAACGAAGGTTAGGCTAGGGAAAGTGGGGGTTAGAGTTAGGCACCCCCCGGGAGGGATAGGTTTAGGGTGCGGGGAGGGGGGGTTAGGTTTAGGCACTTGGGGGGTAGGTTAGGGTTGGGGGAGGGAAAGGTTAGGATTTGAACCGATCCCCTATTCACACCTCTTATGTTAGCACCTCTTATGGCAGCACAGATGGTATAATGGTTAGCGTTACTGCCTCACAACACTGAGGTCATGGGTTTGATTCCCACTACAGCCCTAACTGTGTGGAGTTTGTATATTCTCCCTGTGCTTGCGTGGGTTTCCTCCGGGTACTCCGGTTTCCTCCCACACTCCAAAAATATACTGGTAAGTTAATTGGCTCCCAACAAAATTGACCATACTGTGTATGTTTGTGAGCATGTGGTAGGGAATATAGATTGTAAGCTCCACTGTGAATGGTAAAATATTCTCTGTGGAATATGTGTGCGCTATATAAATAACTGGTAATAATAAATAATAATAGTTTGAGATTGATTATTGCTCTAAAGGGTTCTTTAATAAGTGTTTCTAAAGCAAATACTGAATAAATTGCCTACATGATTAAAAAGTGCTATCTTTTATCATTAAGGATTCTGTAATCACGATTTATAGATCACTTTACATAATTAACTAATTAAGGCTATCAGGGCACATTATTATACAAAGTTCTGACATATCTGAATATTTTGATAGTAATACAGAGCCAATATCTATGTTGGGTGTGACTGTGGCATGCATGCATCAACTTTGCAGGTCTTGAAGGATGTATTTGGAGATCACATGCTCTATTTCATAGGACTGACATTCCTTGTGATTTCAGTCCAGTTTTATGTCTGTATTAACCATACGTCTACAGTATTTTTCTTATGCACTATCAATTTATTTTAATTGCTTTTGCTACTTCAGTCATATGTGAAAGCATCTTAGCATTAGGTGGGTGTGCTTTTAAAATAAAGGACCTTTGTATGAGGAAGTCATGTAGTTTTTATATCCCTACTTATTAACAATTCATCTTATATATGCCTATTGATCATATACCTATTTTTATTTAATATCTTTTAACATCCTGGTACCTAAACCTTTTTTGTATAGTGTTGGAGCATTTATACCAGCAAGCTATCGAACATACCAAGAAAGGGTGGATAGTGTTCATAGTAAAATATAAATCTTCTCTGCAGGTATACTTTGCAGAAATCAAGGTTGTAATGCATAGTTCTAAATTATAATAGCAAGCTCTCAATAATAATATTTTTTTTCTGTTTTTTTAGATACCTTGCTATACGTTATCCATTGCGTTCACGGGAATTGCGCACTCCCAAGAATGCTCTCATGGCTATCACCCTTATCTGGAGTCTGTCCTTGATCTTCTCTGGACCGTATCTTAGCTACTACCAGGAGTTTCAGATGGCTAACCTGACTGTCTGCCACCCTGTCTGGCAAATCTCCCATAGAAAGACTATGGACCTTTGTACTTTTGTCTTCAGCTATGTTATTCCTGTGCTCATTCTTATTCTCACTTACGCTCGTACTATACGATACCTCTGGACATCTGTAAATCCTATTGACGATATGTCTGAGTCAAAGAGGGCCAAAAGGAGGGTAACACGTATGATCATCATTGTTGCTGTTTTGTTCTGCTTGTGTTGGCTTCCACACCATCTGGTCATTCTCTGTGTCTGGTTTGGATATTTTCCACTGAATAACTTTACATATGCCCTGCGTATCCTCTCTCACCTCGTGTCTTATGCTAACTCTTGTGTTAATCCAGTGGTATATGCTCTAGTCTCTAAACACTTCCGAAAGGGTTTCCGCAAGATTTGTCGCTGCCTGCTGCTGCGCCAGAGATCAGCCAATAAGATCCATGTGGTGCCTACTGCCCACACAGGAGTCAGCACTTTGGAAGTGGCATGCACAGAGGTGACCCAACTAAGTGAGGGTCCCTTGCACTGCTCTGCCTGCTGTCAAGATCCTGGAAGCCCATGGGAGGAAACAGAGAGAGTTGGAGATAAAAGAGGACCAGCATTCATCACATTTAATGTTACCTAGTAAATTGAATGAGATTATCCTTTAGAGCTTTTCCTACTCAATATCCTAGATTCTATGTCAGAGCATCTGTGTGACTAAATTCAGACTTTGAAAGTGCACAGATATAGACTTAGTCCTTCAATTCATCAGCAAACAGAATAAAAGCCTTAAACAGTTGTTCAATACATATTTCCAGAACCAAAGTAGAAGCCATCATTGTTTCTGGATCATAGGATCTGTTTGTCCAAGATACAAGTATAATGAGAACTATGTATTCAGAAAAATATGAGCACCAGCTATGTCAACTCTAAAAGGATAATTATTGCTACAAGATGCTTTTGGACACTGATTAAACATATTAGAGACTGGTTGAATTTGGATCATTTTAGAACTGGCGCTGGAGACTCTGAACCACTCTGGAACAGATAGAGCTAACCAAATAAATAAGAATAGCATGCAGTGATGTCACATGCTTCTGCTTGCTGCAAAACTGCTTTCCACGTTACTCATAGATCACTGTTTACCTGCAAGGAAACCAAAAGACTATAAGTGTGTAACATGCCATATCTTTTTTGTAGTCTTCAGACAACTCATTTTAGAATGTCATTTTAATGCACTGATCCAAACTTAGGCCCTCATTCAGAGCCACTCGCTATCGGCAGTACGCTCGTTCCGAGCGATGTTCGCACATCTGCGCATGCGTACGGTTTTTAGTACGCATGCGCGAACCAGTCAGTGCGGCCGAAAATCATTTGTACGCAATATAGCGAGTGCCTGCTATTTTGAGTGACAGAATGAGGCGTATGTGGGTGGTAACAGGGGAAGGTGCTTGAAAACGGGGAGTGGAGATCCGATCGCAGGCGTGCTTAAAGGTCAAAACGGGCGTTTTATGGGTGTGCATAATTAATACAGCAGCGTCAATGACCACGTCACTTGGTTTTTTTAAACTCAGAAATGCTCGCAAAATAGCGGTTGAAAAAACCAACCACAAGAATAGCGAGCAGTTCATATCCTGTTCGATGTACTCGATTAATCTAATAAATAGCGGACATGACGTATGGTGCGAGCGGCCAGGGGGCGTTTTTAAGAAATAAAAGAGCGTATGTTTTGCTCGCTCGTTCAGACTTAGAGGTGTGAACAGACTGCAATGTGCGAAAGGATCATTTGCATAGCCACCCCTTGTTTTTGAACGAACGAACGCAAATAGCGAACGGCTCTGAATGAGGGCCTTAGTTATTATTATATAGGTGAAACCACCAAGTGTTAAATAGTTAAGTTGCACAACTTTATTAATTAGTTACTCTCAGTTCCTGATATATTTGTCTGGGGGACAGGACGTAGTTTAGAATCCTATGGTCAGTTTTCACAGGACAGTAGGAAGTTATACAAATATTTTAATAAATTAAACTCTTCAGTATTCTCAGAACTAGTTGTTTGTTACTATCGCACAGATCTGGCAGCCCACACATGCAACAGTTTAGTGTGTAAAAATTACATCCATGTTTATAATTGTATTAATACAATTATGCATGTGTAATGCTGGTCAAACATTTTTGACCAAATTGGTCTGACAAAACTAATGACAGGCAATCTCAATGGAGATTGGGATGTGATCTTTATTGGGCATGCCGGTAAATCTAATCAGGCCAATGTCACAATCTATACGTGTGTGTGTATGTGTGCGTGCTGCGTGTGGCTACTTACTGACACACTGAATTGATTTCTCATGATCTGCTTCAGCTAGGTACACACTATCAGATTATCTGTCCAATCTGACTGATTGGAATGAAAATGTGGTAATGTATGGGATCAATAATGTATTGGAGCAAATGACAATCAACTATTTGCTCCCAAATGCCGGAAAATGGACAAAAACAGTTGTTCAGACAAATTGGTTAAATCAAATGGACTTAACCAATTTCTCTGAATTACCACTTTTTCTGTTTTCCAGTGTTTGGGAACAAATGGTTGATTGTCATTTGCTCCCATACATTACCAGAGATTCAACCAAATTGGACAGATAATCTTATAGGGGCATATTCAATTGAGCGCGAGGTTTAGCGAGGGAAAAACATTGTGCCCCTCACACCCAATTTTGGATTACCGCGGGTATACGCGCTCACGATACCCATGGTATCCAATTTTAAAAAAGTGGTTGCGGGGTTTTCAGAGCTGAAAACCCCACGCTGTGTGAAGAAAAAGGAAAAAAAAATCTACACTTACCTGCCTGGGGGTCTCCGTGGCTCCCGGTGGCCTCCCCTCCATCTTCTCACTGGAGAGGGGGCTGGTGGGAGGAGCAAGTGCTGCTGGGAGATGAAGTTCTCCCAGCGCCCATTACAGGGGGCACATAGACACTGGGGGGGCACACACATCGGGTGTCACACACACACAACACTCATACACACACACACACTCACTCATACACACTTTCAAACACTAACAAACACTCACACACACTGACATACTCACCCTGCTGCAGAAGACCCAGCTTCCGACGCTGAATGCAGAAGACAGCGCTGCAGAAGGTAAGTATTTATGGACTAATTAAGCTAATTGGAAACTTCCAATTGCTTAATTAGTCCTCAGGGGGGGGTGCCGCCAGGGTCCCAGAGCAAGTCCCACTGATTTTACCTAAAATTAACGATTTTAGAAAAAATATCACACTTGCTCTGGAGGTACGAGAATAAAAAGCTCCCGGCGCTCAAAAAAGGAAAAAATCTGCACCTAATTGAATAGCAAAAATCCTGCACCTGCAGGAAAAACCTCACAGGTCAGCTTGAACTTTGATCTGATCATTCAGCAATAATTTGAACTCTTATCATTAACTTTGTGAATACAAGTGAGGGCTTAAGATAACCAGATTTGTCATATTGTAAGCAAGGTTTGTTTTATAATTATTCAGAAACAATATTCTGGCTAGTGCCAAATAAGGTAATTTGTTGTAAGGAACCACAACCAAGGAGAATGAACCCTCCAAATATTCTTCAAAGGATGCAAACACAAATGTCTCCGGTGCTCATATCCAATATTCTTTACAATTGCAAACCCTCTGAGTAATGAGGGTTCTATTCTTTTCATAGTGAATTGCTAATGGAGGTTGAGTGAATGGAGGAATAAATTATTACTCAGTAAGGAATCGGACCTAGTTCCATGAAACACATTGCAATTGAAGTAAGATTATTTAGATTTATTTTTATGTTTTTTTTTCTTTTACAAGTGACCATGCTATTATTCTATTTTGAATCTTTATTTTTATTATGATAAATGTGTATATCTCTGTAATGAACCAGTATGAGTTACCGCTGGCCGCACGGCCGGCGCTTCAAATCCCTACAGCGGCAGCCCGGCAAGGGTGAAAATCCCGATCGTAATTAAGGTAAGTATCGCTAACCTTTCTAACCCCTCTAACCCTAACCCTCCCTTAGGGGTGCCTAACCCTAACCTCCCCCCCAAGTGCCTAACCCTAACCCCCCTCTAAGTGCCTAAACCTAACCCCCCCCTTCCCCTCAGCCTAACCCTAAGTCTCCCGGGGAGGTGCCTAACCCTAACCTCTCCCAGGGGGTGCCTAACCCTAACCCCCCCTTCCCCTAGCCTAACCATCCCAGGGGGGGTGTCTAACTCTAAGATCCCCCCAGGGAGCCCCTAACTTAACCTCCCCCCCCCGCGCCCGGCTTACCTTCGATCGGGATGCCGGGCACCGGGCGTAGGTAAAATGACAGGCGACGGGATTTCAACGCCTGTCATTAGACCCTTACCAGGATTAGACCGTCGGGATGCCGACGGTTGGCATTCAGACGTCGGCATCCCGACTGTATAACCTTGGTAAAGCACTGCGGAATATGTGTGTGCTATATTAGTAACTGGTAATATATTATTTTCTGGATACTGTTACTAACACCTTTGTGACATTTCAGGACACATTGTAAAAATATCCAAAAATAATGACTTGCTTAAACCGGATTTTCATTTCTTTGTTTTCAACTCACTCTAGAGAGCAATCATTTTTTCCTTCAATCACTCAACCTTCAATACCAATCAGCAGTGACAGCAATAGAACTCTCATTACTCAAAGGGTTTGCAGTTCTCAAGAAAATTGGTTATACATTGGAGACTCTTATCAGAGCTGCAGGCATCTGTTTTTTTTTTATAATTATTCCCAAATAGGTGGTGAACCTAGCTTTGTAACAAGTATGTCTCTGCTTAAGCAAAAAATATTCTATTGGTCAGTGGAAATATTACAATTACTTTACGAGGAAAAGAAAGGTAAATAGATGTTTGCCATTATGTTGTAAAACATTCCTGTACCATAATAAAAGTTAATATTTTCATTTTGTATGGAATGCGCATGACTTTTGACTCGTCATTCTCTGAATACTTTATTAAAGGAGAAAGAAAATTACCTTTACCATAGTGAAAATAGGACATGATTAAGATGTTTTTGCAGTTGAGCAATGTTTTGCAACTGTGCGCTGCGCGAAACGCTGAGGAAAGTCTTTCTGCGTATGTGTGAGCTGATGTTTGTGAAGGCATTTGTAAAATATCCATAAACGCCACATCCTGAGAAGAGCACTATTCCTAAATGGAGTTGGGGAGGTGGCCGAAAGTGAATGCAAAAAGAGGCCTGTCCATGGGCATGTTATGGGGGCTCCAAGGGTGTGTTTACATTCCCAATCGCAGAACCACAGTCTCAGGAGGCCATATTTAGAGAGAGAAGCTCCCACTTTCACATACAATTTAATGGGATATTCTGTTTCCCTGTCACGCCAGTATATTTCAACAATTTAACCATTAATTTATACAGTACTAGCTGAAGTACCCAGAATTGCCCGGGTTTAAATCTTCAAGCTACTGAGTTTTATTATGTGATGTCGTCCAAAACCATCCAGTGGAAGGCCCAGAATATGCTCCCTGGGTCAAAGTTCTGCCCGGCGCACTCCGCCGTGATGTCCGACTGAGACCCCAACCACTCCATGAGGCATCCCAGACCAATTGCCACCCCTGTGTCCATCCAGTGGAAAGCCCAGAACAGGTTCCCCAGGTCAAAGTTCTGCCCAGCGTACACCAAATGGGAGGTCCGACCAGGACCTCAACTCCCTAGTATGTCTTCTGGGATCCTCGTCCAAATTCCAGCGTACACCAACGGGAGGTCCAACTGGGACCCTATCCCCCCCTAAAACCAGGCCAGGATCCAACTGGACCATCTCACGTTGGTTTCATCCCAATTGGTGCAGGGGTGAACAATGCATAATCGGACAGACATAAAGACCAATACATTTTATATATAAGTTTAGTATGCGAAGGCTGGATAAGCGTGAGTATAACTAAGAATACTATGTTTTTTGCTGTATGGCTGTCGATGACAGCCTTGTTGTTGGGCAGATTATAAGGCTGTCTGGTCAGCTGCTTGGGTGAGTCAATGATATTGCTTGAAGGAGTGGTTAGATGATCAGTATATATTGGCTTGTGTGAACATAGACAGCCTCTTGGTTCCTGGATCTTTGAAACAGTATTAGGCTGAGTAGTTTTTCTGTGCACTACCTTTCCATTCCAGTTTAATTCCCCCCCTGGTATATATATTCCCACTGGTGCCTCTCTTTTACATTTATACCCTTTTCAGGCTGTCCTGTCCCCCCCTCCCTGCCTTCTTTCCCTGTATAGCCCGTTCATTCCATTCTGCCCCCCCTCTGAATTTGGGCTTATTGATCATATGGCACCACTCAGCTCCGGCACCATGCACCCCCCCCTCCACCTCCACTTGCTCGTGGTTTCCCCGTGGCTGTAGGTCCCCAGCCCATCCCGCAGCAGACTAGCACTTAACTGCGCCAGCGGGAGCTCCCGCTTTCGCGCCTCCCGCTGGCGCTCCTTTGTTCTTCCCCTAGCCCCCTTTTCCTTCACCCCTTCTGCGGGGGTGTGCGCTCCCATGCCTCCTACCGGTTCCCAGCCCCGGCAGCACAAGCACTTTTGGCACCAGCGGGAACGCCCCCTCGCCTCCCGCCGGTGCCCAGTCCCGGGCGGCGCTAGTTCCTCTCTGCACCAGCGGGAGCTCCCGTCTCCGCACCTCCCGCTGGTGTTCCTGTCTGCCCTCCAGCCTCCACTTCACCGGCGGGGGTCACCACTCCCGCACCGCCTGCCGGTTTTTCCGGCCACACCGCCGCGAGTGCGCCTTCGCACTCCCCACCCCACCCCCCCGCGCCGGGTCCTCCACGCTGGGGGGTGCCCCCTTGTTTCATCAGCAGCTATACATTTCCCCTACCTGCGCTGCAGGCCCGGCAGCCATTTCCCATGGTGACCATTTTGAGTCCCACCTTGGTAGTGGGATCTCAGCCCAGCATCCATCTTTAAGTTGTTTTTTTTTCCCAGCTGGCCTTGCAGCTTCAGACCACAGCTGCCTACTGCCTGCCCCTGCCGTTCTACCTCCTCTTGCCCTCTGCCCCCTCTCCCCCACACCTCCTTTCTTCTTTTTACTGCTCCCCCATTCCCCCACCCCCGGCTGCAGGTTCATTGTTTTCCTTGCTTTATCCCCCCAATTTTTCTTATTATCTCTGCCCCTCCTTCCTCTGGCTATCTTTCTTTGCCCCCTCATCCATGCCTCCTTATAATATTTTCCTAGTATGGCTCCCCACCTCTCTTCTATGTCTCTGCTTCCTGTACCCCATCTTCCTCTCTACCCATTAATTTTCCACCCTTGCTGGTCCCATGCACCCTCCCTGCCTTCACACCTATCCCCCCTCCCCTCCCGTGCTTGCACCCCCCTTCTCCTGCTCACCTTTCTCCTTTAGTTACAGGTCGGCCTGGCTCTGTTGGCTCCTCAAGATGATGCAGTAGTTCGTGCAGCTACTGTTCCATTGCGGTGGCTAGTGATCCCGTGCATTTTGAGACGGTTATGTCGGTCGACATTGCGGCTCCGCCGCGTTAAAACATTGAAGATGGCGCCTCATAGAAGCATTGTAGAGAAGGTTCTGGGTCCACCTGGTGCTGGCAAGTATGATTGTGTCACAAATTTTGTTATGACTCCATTTTTTGTTACTGTACATTGTGACAATTCAGCTTTTGCTGTGTGCTTTGCGCTGCAGCGAATAAGGATCCACAGAAGTTAATTTGCTGATTTTTCATGTTTAAATTTGGGATGTCATAGGGTGGAATCAGACGACATAGGCGAGTGTCGCAATTTTTGTGAATATAATAAATTGGGTCATGCTCCCCTTTGCCATGGGCTATTTGGCGGACAGAGTGCATAGGTGGATTTATTATTAATCTGTGTTGTGGTTACATGTTTGTGTAGTCCAGAAATTTGGTATGGGGTGTTTTTGATGCCCAAAGCGGGCGGAACCATGACGGTAGGGCGGTTATGCCTTTTGGGTGCAAAAGGTCTTTCGATTTGTTTATAGGTTACACAGCAGTGTCGACCCTCCTTGGTCACAGGGCTGCCTCGCATTACCTTTTCGAAGTGTGGGTAATACCGGTTTATAAGGCATTTGTTTTGCCAGTTATGACCCCCTATGTTTTGTAGGTTGGGCTGTCGTTTGCCCTCAAGCCGCACCTGTGGGGGTAACTCCTGTCCAGGTGTAGCCCACGTGTATAGGAGGGTTTACCTCCCGACTCAGGGGTTAGCTCCAAGGGAGCTGGTTAGGCTCAGTCGCCATTTTTTGGTTGGTTGCTTTTCTCTGTGGTTATAGCTAGCTTGGTAGGTAGTTTATGGCTGTGGTTGTTAGGGTTTCTTCACTCGTTTGCGTTGGGCATTGGTATAGCCTTTCCCTGACAGGACTCTCCGGAGTTTGCATTCTGTCGGGATTTATTACTGTGGTTTGCCGACCAAGGTTGGGGCAGGGGTGTTGCTGGGGCGGATGGAGGTGTTTGTCCTTGTTCCCTCCCCTTGCAGTATCTCTATCTCTCTGGTGGGATGGTCCCCACGCAGGTTGTGGGTTAGTTTCGGTTAGTGCAGCATGCATCCTATACATGGTAGTATCCTATACATTGTGTAGTTCCGTTATTCTACCATCCCCGTAGGTTCCTCATAGCAGTTCCCACATTTTATGAGTTTTTGGTTTTAGTTTGCAGTCTTGTTATGTTGACTTTTTGGTTACGTTTATTCTGGGTCAGTTTTTGGTTTGTTGTCTTGCACTCGTAGGCCGGGCAATGCATGGAGTTTCAGTGGTGTTCAGGTGAATTAGCAAATGATTGTTTGCCTTCGGGCGGTGCGGTTTCCGACACCTAGATCGAGAAATCCAATTTTTCTTACTTTCGTATGTTCAGGCCGGCACTGACCAGGTCGGTGTAGCACATCGTCTGGACTGATTTCTCTTCATGGGTGCGGGAAGGAGTGACGTCTGTTTGGACCTCCTCTTTTGGCACAGTTACCTTTTTCTGTGTTTTGGGGGTTCCAGTTGCGCTTGATATGAATATAGGTTTTGTGTCCAGTTTGTCTGTTGGTGATTGAGATAGTCATGATAGCAGGTTATGGTTGTATGGTAGGTTTTTGTAGCGTAGTGGGAAATGGACCGCATATCACACTAGACATTTAAGGTTTTGAGTCTCAGTGGAAACACTATAAAAAAAAAATGAAATGACTGGGTTTGTAAGTTGTTTGCTTAAATGCGCAGTTTGAGCGAGCACTTCATTGTTGGGTCAGGTTTCTAGTTCAATTTATCGGTGAACTAATTTTGTACTTCAGTGGCAATTGTTGCTGCAGTTTTTTACCAATTCGGCTGGCTGGCCAGGTTTTTTGGGCTTTCAGTTAGAGGGAAATTTTTCTGGGTAGTTTATTATGATGCAGGTTTTATGAGTAATGTTGCTGTGGGAGCTGTTCCCAATTTTCATGGCCATATAGGCTGGTCAGTGCGACTGAGGATTAATTATTTTCTAATCTACAGAATTGGGTGTAGCTCATGCCATCTGCAACCGAAACTCGTTCCTTTTGCGTTTGCTTTGTCATTTAGTTTTGTGCGTTTAGGTACAGAATATTATATTTCGACATGCAAATTGCGCTTCGGTCTCTAGTCCCAATGATACCACAGATGTAACCGTCTGCCGGGCAATTTTTGGTGAGCTTATGGGCTAAGCCATCTACGGAGGGTGAGTTTTTCAATATTTGCTTTACTTCATAATTTGGAACCATTCGTGGCAGAGCGGGTCCAAAGCCTCCGCGGTGGCGGCGCCAACGGGGATCTCATCTATTGTAAGCTTAAAGGTATTCATGTGTATACCCAGTCATTTATTACATGTTGGGTGAATTGGGTTCCCCGTTCGCAGCGTCTCCCGGCGGCCTTTTGATGTGCAGTTTTTGATTCGTTGCTTGTGGTTACGGGTCAGGTGGCTTCTAATGGGTGTTAGGCCTCGCTTTTACATTTTAACTTTTCAGCTGCAATTTTGGAGTGTTTAGTTTCATCAGGGATTGTTTCAAGATATTGTTTTCAGGAGATCAGTGGTGCTTTGCAATTTTTCATGGGGCAGTTGAGATCATACAGGGGAGGGTGGATAGTTTCCTTTTCTCAACATCCAAAGGTTAATTTGCCCGGTACGCCTTGCAGTGCATTATAGATGTGGCGCCTGGTTTACATTCCAATCTTATCCTGCATACTACAGTTCAATTGGAATATGAGGTTGGTT
Organism: Taudactylus pleione; assembly: GCA_031769625.1. Lineage (NCBI taxonomy): Eukaryota > Metazoa > Chordata > Amphibia > Anura > Myobatrachidae > Taudactylus > Taudactylus pleione. The sequence goes on along the minus strand of JAUIMM010000289.1, from coordinate 1,531,246 downwards.
TACAGACCCAATCTTATCCTGCGTACCACATTTTAGTTCTCTGCTGTTTTTGGGCAAAGTTTTGATTGAGGCAGTTTCTATGCTTCAACTTCTAGTACTCATTTTCTTCAAATTGGCACAGCGATTGCGGGGGCATTTCCTGCAGAGTTTAGGGTGTACAAACGGCTGCCTATGAGACATGTGCAGTTGCGACTAGAGCTAGTTGCGCACCTGGCGCCAACCTGAAACGTTGTTTACCAACCAATTGTTGAACGACTAGCATTCAACAATTGGGGCGTGGTGAAGGGATCTTTTTAATTTTTCCTCCCGGGAGCCTTGATCCGGCCCAATTTGGTTCACGGGTAGGTTTTTTAGTTTTTCCCCTTCATTCGGGTTACTTGTTTTCCCCTCTTATGCATCCCTGCTATTTAGTTGCTATGTGTTTTCTTAAAGTTGTGTCGGGATGGTTGGGTTTGGTGTGATACTCATGGTACGGAACTTTGTTGCTCACTATGATTGCAGCAGTTGACAGTTTGGGTTGTGAATGATGTGCGCGGTTTTGGTGTAGAGTTTCGTGCTTGAGTTTCTTGTGTCCTCGGTGACTAAATAGGATGTGCCTGACTAGGAGGTGTTGCCTGTCAGGAGCAACGATGTGCGACAGCGGAAAGGTGTGGAGTGATCGTTCGTGGTGAGAAGTTTTTGTTGGGCTTAAGGCCAAATTGGAGGATGTGTGATCTGTATGGTGCATAGTTTGACGGAGAGTGGTGTATAAGCATGTTGCGTTAGACAGGACAAGGATGAAGGTGAATGTGTCAGAAGCCTGTTATGCGGTGTCACTGGGTGGCTTGGTTGTGAGTCATAGCTTTTAGTTGGTGATTTAACTCTGTATTTTTCAATCCTGATTGAGGGCATCTTGATGACTTGGATTCATTTTGCTTATTAAGGAGTTCTTGTTCTGGGCTAGGTCGTGTTGGGTGGCGGGCCAGTTTCCTTTGGAGTCTGTCTTTGGCGGGAGTACGCTGCAGTTTAGTGGCTTTATGTGGCGTAAGATACGTTGTGGGGGCACTTGCCCTCGATGAACCTGGCGAATTTGTCCTGCTCCGCATGGGGGGACTCGGGCGCTTTTTGTACGGAAGCGTCTCGGATTGGCCCAGGAGGGAAGTGGGACCCTCGCAGCATTAGTGCGTCTAGAGGGGGGACGTGTCAGTCGTTCCCTGAGTATTTTGAGCAAAGTAAAAGCTAGAACTGAGCCTGCAGCGTCTCTTTGCCACCCTGGTTAGGTTAATTAATTATAAATAAAAGCTGTGACCTTTTAGCCAAGCTCTTGTTGTCTGTGTCGTTATTTATTAGTTTAAGTTAAGTAAGCTATACAAGGTTGTTAAGGGTTAGAAGCAATAAACCAATGTATTTCTTAATGTCAGAGTGACTTCTAGTAGCTTTGGAACTGCATATGTCTGACACAACACAACTTCCAATTTCACTTTTACACCTTGGTCCAGTTTAATTTTTAATCTTCAAATGGTTTTGACTTTTGGGATTAAACCAGGACCATGCTGCCAACTCTTCTTATCTTCCATATCTCCAGCGGACAGTCCCAGCTGCCACACGTAACCACTGCAAATGGAAGTACTAACTAAACAATACAGTCAGGAAAAAGTACGTGGTACTAACCTAAACTTATAAGTTGATACAAGATTTATTGTAGTTTCTACAATCTGGATAAGTGGGCAAGTACTTATTTTATTCATTTCTCAAAAGATTTCACAGATTTCTTTATGTTTCTGGAACTAGTTATAAGAATTATAAAACAAACCAGAAAAAAAGGTGCTGGGTGCAGCACAAGAAAAGCACTTGCAATACAAATCATTGCACTTTTCCTCATGCAGTTACTTTAGGAGATGCTCAGAGACTTGTGCGCCTCTTTTTCTGTGTACGTTCAAGGTGCAAAGAAAAATAGCACTTACGTGTATATGTCCAGTCAGATGCATCTCAGTATGAGTCCAGCTGTACAACTATAACACTTACACCAGGACTGACACGTTTCTGTACTTTAGCCGCGTGACAGTGTACAGATGTGGTGTGACAGTAGTAAATGGGAAAGTAGCATTTCCGTATATGTACACAATATAATAATGTAATAACGTGTCAAGAGAGAAGCGTTGAAGGTTCCACTTATATTCATTTATTTTGTATGTAATAATGTTTTATTAGTTGTTTTCCCCTTTAAATATTCAATGGGAATCTTCTTTCCTGCTCTAGTCTAAATGGAAATGTCAAATAAGTAATGAGAATAGATGGCTGCAATTTCTTGTACGGTAACCACTATGCTAATGATTTAAGTTCTAGGACTTGGAGGGGTCAATACACAATCAGCCAACCAGAAGTGGCTAGATAGTGATGCTGATAGTCGTCATCATCGTTGCACTAGCCCTCCAGTACATGCAGGGGATACGATTCCTGGCAGGAGTGACTGCATTCAGGTCTATCGGGGAGATGTATCAAACCTTGGAGAGAGTACCAGCCAATCAGCTTCTAACTGCCATTTTACAGGCTCTGGGCTAATTATATCAAGCCTTGGAGAGAGCTAAAATGTCACTACAACTATCCAAAAGTCACAATTACTATACTTGTCCACCACTTCCCTCCCCTATTCTGAATCTATGTGCAAGGAGTTAGTGGTACATGTAACATGGTAATATGCAACTGTGATACCCCTAAAGTATTTATTATCCCTAGGTATAAAATATGTACACAGAAAACATAATTGCCTGTATGGTCAATTAGAACCAATTCATATATTTATACAGATTAATAGTAAGTGCACCAAGACTCTCAGTATATATTGATATATGTTAACCCCTCACAGAGGGGAGTTTGGAACAGGCTGCCCTTCCTGTACCAGGTCAAATATAGGGGCACGCGCCAGGGACAGGACAATGCAGCCGTTGTATAGGGGGAAGAGAGAGCCTCATAGAGGGCTAAGGGCCTGATTCAGAGCCGTTCGCTATTTGCGGTCGTTCGTTCAAAAACAAGGGGTGGCTATTCAAATGATCCGTTCGCAAATTGCAGTCTGTTCACACTTCTAAGTCTGAACGAGCGAGCAAAACATACGCTCGTTTATTTGATAAAAACGCCCCCTGGCCGCACGCACCATACGTCATGTCCGCTATTTATTAGATTAATCGAGTACATCGTACAGCGTATGAACTGCTCGCTATTCTTGTGGTTGGTGTTTTCAACCGCTATTTTGCGAGCAGTTCTGAGTTTAAAAAAACCAAGTGACATGGTCAATGACGCTGATGTATTAATTATGCACTCCCTTAAAACGCCCGTTTTGACCTTTAAGCACGCCTGCGTTCGGATCTCCACTCCCCGTTTTCAAGCACCTTCCCCTGTTACCACCCACATACGCCTCATTCTGTCACTCAAAAAAGCAGGCACTCGCTATATAGCATACAAACGATTTTCAGCCGCACTGACTGGTTCGCGCATGCGTACTAAAAACCGTACGCATGCGCAGATGTGCGAACATCGCTCGGAACGAGCGTACTGCCGCTAGCGAGCGGCTCTGAATGAGGGCCTAAGTATGCAGGAGCTGGAGTGTCGCGTGCGGCCGGCGGGAAGGAGCCCCGCACGCGACCACTGGACTTATAAAAACTAGAGACCCGCAGGGGCTGCTGGTAGTAGCTGAGGTAAGCGAGCAGCGGCGGGAAGCGCTGCGCTTACCAGGGAGAGTGAGGAGTGAGTTCCTGAGGGGAGCTGAAACCGGACTTAACGGGCATGCAGTAAGGAGTCAGGGGCATTGTGAGGAGTGGCAGCAGCTGACTGCCGAGTCCAGAGCACACAGGAAGCTGCCGGGGACTCTGCAGAGAGGAAGCAGCATCGGTGGGAGCTGCCCAGAGACCCTTCCCCGGGGCTGTGAGTGACAGCTGGGACTAGGAGGCAGACCGGGCGGAGCTGCAGAGAGACTGAGTCGGAGGAGAGGCAGAGCTGACTGGCTGGAAGGCAGGCTAGGGACGGCACCCATGGACGGAGGCAGGAGCAGTGAGTAGCAAATCCATCCCCCTGTAACTGTAGCTCACACCCAACTGTCAAAGTAAGCTCTCAGCCAAATAGGGACAGTAGCTGAGGAACATTAATAGACTTAAGTGCAGCAGTGCAAACAAGCAGCCTTATGGACTTATTGTTTTAGCTGATATAGCTGCAAGGAAAGTGTGAATCACATTGAGCAATGGTACCATTATACCACAGTAAACCTCTTTAGAAGATACCAACCTCTGATAGTTAAGCTTGGATAAGGCTGCAGGGAACAACAGTGCAAATAGTCAGCAATAAATCCCTTCCCTAAGTGCCCATACTGTACCTCTGCACCAATCCTGCTGATATAGACAAGTAGCCAAAGCATAGAGAGAGAAGAGCAGGAGAGCCAAGATTAGTGACCAGCAAGAATTGAACTTAAATATTTATCTGACTAAGAAACATTTAAGCTTCTAGTGTTACCACCTGTCAGTGCAAGTATAAGGAGACAGGGAGCAATACGCTGCTTCTTCCAATACAATATACGTTAATGCAGTCTGCAGTACCATTAGGATTATAATTACAGTGACGTATCTCCCGGGCACCGTTTGCAAACAAAACAACAACCAGATACACTTGCATGCAAATGTAACAAGAAACTTTTATTGGTTTTGTGCACAAAATGATACAGGGTTATATTCTATCTATTATTGGCATTGCATAATTATATTTACCTGTTGTATGTCTATTGTTTAACCATTCCTTTGGCAGCCGGATCCTGGAGTTCCAGAGTTCCAGTTATAATAAAATTGCCGGCTACCAGTGTACTTTGTCTGTCTTGAAGTGTGTACAACAAATTTCCATTATATATGGTTGGTCCATATTGCTGATGTGGAAAGAACTGTTATTGTTGAATAAATACATTGTCTTGTCCATTATTGCCTGTATCTATGTCATCATCTTCTGGAAGCATACAAGATTACCCAAGGTGATCCAGAGACAGTGTTACTGGGTAAGGAAGCATCACAACACATTACACCTGAACAGCACACCCTTAGCGGGGTGCCACACAACAAAACCTGGTTATGGAGAAATCCGTATGTTTTTTGGTTCCCACGCACAATAAGGAAATGAGTATATTACTCAAAAAAGCAGACATACTGTACTGTCCAAAAGTTTTAGGCAGGCGTGGAAAATATGCTGCAAAGTAAGAATGCTTTCAGAAATAGAAGTGTTAATAGTTTTTTTTTTTACAAATTAACAAAATGCAAAGTTAATAAACTGAAGAGAAATCTAAATCAAATCAATATTTGGTATGACCACCTTTTACCTTCAAAACAGCATCAATTCTTCTAGGTACACTTGCATATAGTTTATGGAGGAACTCGGAAGGGAGGTTGTTCCAAACATCTTGAAGAACTAACCACAGATCTTCTGTGAATGTAGGCTTCTGTCTCTTCATGTAATCCTAGACAGACTCAATGATGTTGAGATCAGGGCTCATATCATCACTTCCAGGACTCCTTGTTCTTTTTTACGCTGCAGATAGTTCTTACAGACATTGGCTGTATGTTTGGGTCGTTGTCCTGCTGCAGAATAAATTTGGAGCCAATCAGACGCCTCCCTCATGGTATTGCATGATGATGATGGATAAGTACCTGTCTGTATTTCTCAGCATTGAGGACACCATTAATCCTGACCAAGGCCCTCATTCAGAGCCGTACGCTCTGAGCAGAGCGCACGCTCTGAATGAGGGCCGGGCTCCATTTTCATGGAGCGTCCTCCTGGACGCTCGTATAGCTGTGGGTCACCACCCACAGGCTATACGAGCGTGCATTTTGATGGCCGTGATGGTCGTGACCATCGCGACCATCGAAATTGCGAGCCGGAGCCTGCGGTTGAGGTTTTCAACCGCAAGTTCCGGAGTGATTTTGGCTCTATCAGAGCCAAAATCACTCCCACTGACATCACTAGTGATGTCAGTGGGCCGGCTTCTGACGGGAGGCGTTCCCGTGGGAACGCCCCCGTCAGGGAGGCACGCCCCCGGCACGCCCACCAAAGGGGGCGTGCTGTCAATCAACATTGACAGCACGCCCCCTTTGATCGGACACAACGAGCGAAGGAAAGTCCTTCGCTCGTCGTGTCTGGCGCATGCGCACGACGGAGCTCCCTCCGTCGTGCGCATGCTCAGTGCAGACCATCGACCCACTTGCGAGCGGACAGCCGCTCGCGAGTGGGTCTGAATCAGGCCCCAAATCCCCAACTCCATTTGCTAGATAGTGGTACAATAATGAGAGGCAACAGTGAAGTATGGTGGAGGTTCTCTGCAACTTTGGGGCTGCATTTCAGCAAATGGAGTTAGGGATAAGGAGAGGAGAGAGTGCAGAGGCTGCTTCCCCAAAAATGATGTCACCTACGATAAGGTTCTAACCTCTATCATAGAAATAAGTTGAGTCATCAATTGAAGCTGCTGTTGCTGTGCCTTAAGAAGAAGCTGTACAGTTAATTATAAATAAATAGTGGAGATTGTCAAAAGATGTGGAGGGAGAAATTGAAATAAATATATATAACAGTTTTTTTTTTTTAGCATATCCACAGATCAGCAAGGAGAGAAGGGAACATTATTTCACTGTACTGGGGGTGTGAGGCTGATAATCTGGACATGCTTATGGTGACCATTACAATGTAATGGGCATAAGACTTGACGGGCCGCGCACAGGAATGTCTATATCATATGATGTGGATGTATGTGGGAATGACAGTGTTTGCTCTGTCTCTTTCTTTAAATACTCCATATGCTACTTTATTCTAATTATTTTAAGTCTGTATATACCTAAGGGGTCTATTTATCAAGCAGTGAAAAGCATGGAGAAGTGGACCAGTGGAGAAGTTGCACCATAGCAACCAATCAGCTCCTACCTATTACATACCTCCCAACATGACCCTCTCCAGGAGGGACACAATGCTCTGGTCCTGGACTTCCCTGGTAAGAGGTGGGGCTGCAGTTCAAAATTCAAATAGGGGAGCCACACCAACTGTCATTTCACACGCTGCCAAACATCACTGGCTGGGACTCACTGGCAGTTGGTGTGACTCCCCTATTTGAATTTTGGATTGTACTGCAGCCTCACCTCTGGAGCTTACACCAATCATAAATTACCAGGGAAGTCCAGGCCCAGAGCAGTGTGTCCCTCCTGGAGAGGGTCATGTTGGGAGGTATGCTATTATTTGATAGACTGTACTTGATAAATGCTACTTCAAAGCTGTTTGGTTGCTATGGACAACTTCTCCACTCGTTCACTTCTCCACACTTTTCACTACTTGATAAATAGTCCCCTACATTTTTAGGAACAGTTCTGACAAGAGTACCCCAATCTATCTTCAACTAACATAATAAATCAAACGGTAGATATAAATAATAATAATAAAAAACCATAAATTAACTATTGTTTAACACATATATTAATTAAATAAAGTAACACAATACTTGCCTACATTTAAAAAAGCATTTCAGAGAGATTGTGAAAGCAACACTTATGAGCATGGCGTTAATGCGGACGTGTACTGCTACATCTGAGAGGCGTGTCATATCATTGATTTACATCCAAATGTAAATGAGCCCCAAAGCAGTTAGTAAGATCTGTGTTGATGGAATCACACTGATACTTTTCAGAAAATGCATGTAGCCATAGGGATCATTGTGCTTTATAAACAATGTAGCAAAATAATACTAATGATCCCATTTGAATGTATATATCTGTTTTTTTTTATATACTGTATATATAACAGCTTCATAATGGGGTAAGGTGCAATCAGGGAGATTGCTAGACTCTTCAGGGAGTCAGGAGATCGCTACTTTTTCAGGGAGTCTACCGGACAATCAGGGAGAGTTGGCAAGTATGAAAAGACCCAAGAACATAATTAAAATAGCATCCCCATTACCATGCAATTTGTAACATGCAATTTGAAGTATCCAAGTTCCATCAATATGTGTGAACATCTACATAGGGTTGTTTTGAGGCAAATCGGAACTTTAAATTGTCCATATCGTCCAGTGTGTACACACTATTGCACGCTCCTGTGCATCGTTCATCATATCTTCAGATCTGCCTGTAGTGCAGGCCAATCTGAAGATCCAGCAGATGACACAATGTTTCTGGATGTGGCAGGGGAGCAATATATCTGACGATTGTATACGAGATTGTGCAAAGTGTATGTACCGTCCGATATATTGTGCCGTCGCTGGGTACACACATCGTCTAGTTTCTACCCAACTTAAGGAACAGATATGTGCTTTTCTGGTTTCTAGTTACTGAGTTGGCCTGTTCCTGACCATCCTTGTCTGCTCATGACGTTGACCTTCAGCTTTAATTCTGACTTGGGTGCTACCTATCTTGTCCCTTAGTATCTCCCAACTACATCTATGTCTTGTCTTAGCTGGTTTGTGAACTGCAAGCCGCTTCCTCATGGGGTAAATTTAAGGGCCATGCAAAGGTCATCTATGAGACTCCAAGGTCCCAGGTGAGATGTCAGCCGGTAGTAGCACAGTAGGTCTATACCCAAATTGTAAATTACATCAAACGCAGTCTGTGACACTTTTATGTATTTTTATCACTTGGAGAAAAGCCCTAAATCTGTAAAAAGAATAATTACTTTTTTCGCTGTCCTGTTCTTATATCTGCCAGAGAACAGTGCCAGCTACCTGACCAATGCTTATCTGCCCTGGCAAAATGTTATTGACAAAAATGGCCTGAAATGCTTTGTTATTGATAATCTGTTATTGAAAAAAGGCTGATTCATCTGTCCTTACTAGGTGTTGTTATATAGCTTGACCAAAAAAGGAGTGTGTATCAGTTGCTAGAGGTCACTCACATAAATATTGCACCCTGTAATAAATGACAGTTTGTACAATACACACACAATAAACTGAAATCTTAAGCACCAATTACTAAAAAGGAAAAGTGCCTTGCAATCATTATGCTTTAGACCTGTGGTTCATCATTACATGTGCAAGACGTACATTAGTGATCAAAATTCAATACCCTTCATATACAGTTAAATGTATCTCAGCATAATAGTTTATTGAAGTAATTAAGAATAAATTACATAGAGATTGTAGAGGAATTAAACATATCCAGAACTAGGACGCTACTTTGTATGTACATACTGTACATTACAGTGTACTTGCTTAGGTTTTCCTGAAGTAAGTGGGATAGGATAAAAGAAACAGACTAGTGTTTACACATGAGGAAATATTATAATAGTCAGTTACATCAACCACTCTAAAGTATTACTAAATTTATTATTTAAATGTATTAATTTATTATGGTTTGCTTTGTGATGTTGATATTTGAGTATCAGTGTGGACAGCATCAGATCAGCATGTTATATTTTGCATTGCTTTCCTTCCTGGCAGACACACAGTAAAAGCACCAGTTAATTTTTTGTTAACATGCGATTGTGTATCATATAATCAGGGTCGGACTGGCCTGCCTTGGAGCCGGGTAAATCCCCGGTAGGCCCCTCTGCTTTGGAGCTCCGCCCACTACAATTGGGGGCAGGGGCAATGCAAGGGCAGGCTGGTGATGACTGGCCTGCTGGCATGCGTTCCCGTACACCCCTTATGCACTGACTTTTGTTATAGTTGCCACTTAAAACCTTCCCCTGCTATGTCTGCATCCGTTGCACTCATCAGGGTTGATGCGCTGCAACAAGAGCAACTGCAGTGCTCTGCCAAAGGTAAGCTCAAGATCATGCTCCTTCCTGGTGGCTGGCCCCACCCCAGGTACCAGCCACCCTATCGCACACGGATAAACACTGGCATGACTCATCCCTCCCTGAGGGTGAGATGTACTAAGCCTTGGAAAGTGATAAAGTGGAGAGAGATAAAGTACCAGCCAATCAGCTTCTAACTGTCACTCTACAGGCGGTGTTTGACAGTTAGGAGCTGATTGGTTTGTACTTTATCTCTCTCCACTTTATCAATCTCCAAGGCTTAGTACATCTCCCCCTGAGTCCCTTCACCTCCTTAGGAAAAAGGGGGGCTGGGCTGCACATCCTTTTAAACATAATAAGAGGTGCTACCATGCTGAGACCTGTAGTTCTACAAAGGGGGGAATGCAGAAGCACACTCTAAGCACTAAGAATACTAAATATCAAAATATATATATAATAAACTATCAATTAACATGGTTTTCTATTGAGGTTCTTAGTACAGTACAGGTTTGGCCAAAGATGTTTGCCCAAACATGTACTGTACTGTACTAAGAACCTCAATAGAAAACCATGTTAATTAATAGTTTATTATATATATTTTGATATTTACTCGGAGCTCGTCTGGATAATGAGACTGTAGAATATAAATAAAGTGCATTATGGTGTTGTTGTAAAGCTTGCAACCCCAATACATATATCTGCTTATCCATCAGCTTTGAATATTGTCCTCAACTATAACCCCATTCCATTGATCCTGAAAAGGACCCCACTGTTTGCTAACATGCATGTAAAACAGTGGAGTAACTATCGTGGGTGCAAGGGGTGCGGTGGCCATGGTGCCCGAGCTGCTTCTGTGGCCCGTCGCTCACCCTGCACCCAGTCACACAAGGTGGGCCCGTCCAGTCAGGGACGCCAAGGGGGGCCCGGGTGGCAGCGGTGTTGATTTGGTGCCGGCCTGGCAGCTGATTACAGCAGGCACACCGGCAGGCAGGCATGGAGAGACAGCGCCGCCAGTCGCGAGGCAATCAGAGCTGGTGGACTGGCAGCCAATCAGCAGTGGCGGATCCTGATTGGCTGCCTGTTCGCGAGTTCCGATTAGCTTGCAACCGCACCAGATTCCAAATACGCCGGTGCTGTCTGTCCATGTCTACCACTTCCTACCAGTGCACCAGCTGTAATTAGCTTTTGGCCCAGCCCCAAATCCACACCTGCTGACTGCTGATGGCACACAGGGGGAGGCAAGAGGCTGCTGGAGGGAGATGGGGAGGTGAGTTGCTGATGAGGCATAATGTTAAAAGGACATTACTGTGTGACATAATGTTATAAGGAGCATTCCTGTGTGGCATAATCTGTAAAAGGGCATTTATAATGTGTAAGGGTCATTACTGTGTAGTGTAAGGGGCATTACTGTGTGGCATAGTGTATAAGGGGCAATACTACTGCATGGCATAGGGAAAGTGATAAAGTGATAAAGCTCTGGAAAGTGATAAAGTGATAAACAATCAGCCACTCAGGTCCTAACTGACATGTTACAGGCTGTGTTTGAAAAATAACAGTTGGGAGCTGATTAGTTGGTAGTTTATCACTCTCCACTTTAACACTTCCCAGAGCTTCATACATCTGCCCCAATGTTTATTAGTGGTACTACTGTGTGGCATAACCTGAATGGGCCCTGGGTGGCATAACATGAATGGGCTCTGTGTTGGGGCAAATGTATGTGTTTTTTTTACCTCTGGGGGGGCCTTTTAAGATATTGCTATGTGGCCCCCAAAGTTCTAGTTACACCCTTACATGCAAAAACAGAGGGCTGACTAATATATTTGGTCATTTTAGAAAGGACTAACTCTGGATTTAATATGAACTTGCATGAGTCATAAAGTTTGACACTTGCTCAGACTATGAAGTTAAAATTATACTTTTGTAGCTTTCACACAGGTTTTAGGCAGACTGACAATTTCCACTTGAGCCAGCCCTGTCACCTCTATAATTTAGGAGTGTCCCCATTTTTAGGGATTGTGTGACAGTGTGTGGCCCTGATGAAGTTCAAACCTGGACAAAAACCTAATACTGGTCAAACTACATCACCCTGCCAAATTTGGTGGAACTAGGTCCAAAACGCTGGCCGTACATAAAGGACAAACAGGCAGACAGTCAGTCAGACAGAAAGACAGACTCGCTTATTATATAGATAAGAAAAGAAAGTGCCCATATGCAGGGGTGTATCTATAATGGGTGCAGGGTGTGTGGGGCACACGGGCCCCTGGTCCAGGGGGGCCCCGCACTGTACACGCTGCTCCCATATTATTACTTACCTCTCCGGAGTCCCACGTCAGTGTGGGGGTCCGGCGCTGTAAAAACGACTGGAAAATGGCTGCCACGGCCATTTTCCCGGTGACCTGCGCATACTCTATAGACTCTGGGTGCACTCTAGTGCCCAGAGTCTATAACTCTGGAGCTGGCCACGCACAGTTCAGTGCATTGCCAGCCGCCGGACAGAGAGGAGGGGGCCCGTGTCAGAGACTGCACACGGGCAACCTCCTCTGTAGAAATGCCCCTGCCCATATGATTATGTTCAAATCTACTACAGTGGACATGACATTATGAACCTGCCCAACGGATTGCCCATATGATTATATACCAACTCAGTAAAATGCCTACATATAATAAATCCTACTGCCCAAGTGCTCAATAGTAGTGGCTGGAACTGTGCACATATCTAGCTTCTGGGTGACCTGGCACAAGATTAGGGGAAACAGAGAGGTGAAAGTAATGCCATAGTCAGTCATTTCCACCCCTCCTTTATTGCCAGGTCAGCAGGGACTGTATGTAGAGAAAACCTCCTCCCTGACTCTGCTAGTAAAGGGATTGTCTTCAATTTAGTGAATATAGTTGGCTTGGATTTGGTTAGGTGTTGACAAATCCATGGAAAAATGGCTGGATTCAATCAGAGCTTTAAATTGACTACATCATTTTGTAAAATCCTAATCTTCATATGGTCTGTGTATGTCACGGTCTCTCTAGCTACTTGGAGAGGTTTAGCTGATGGCTAAACACCCCTGTAGCAGTGTCAGGTTAAGATCATTTGGACCCTGTGTGATACTCTGGCAATAGGTCCCTTTATCCTCCAATCTATATTCACACACATTCTCCTTGATCACACACAGACCAAGCCTATGCAGAAATGACCATGCTCTGATATACCTGCAGCCAATCTATCACAATCTGTTGCTGATACAAAGTTATACAGATCACATTTTTGCAGCATTGAGGACTGCAGGCTGTCACCCCAAACCCAGCCTTGCCTTAAATTCAACAAAGCTCTTCATCTATTGCTGGCCCACACAAAGTAGATTGTTTTTCTCTACTCACAAGATCCATGGGACTATAACCCTTTTATTTACTCCTTAGGCTGTAACTACTAAATCCTTCTCATAAAGCTGTCTGTGCTGTCTGCCTGCAAGTGTTCCAGAGCTACAGTTGAAAATGAGCAGATCTCCTTTCTGTGCAATTATCGTTAATAATAATAGTACATAATACCAGTCTGCTTTCTGGCACTTTTTCCATGAGGCCTCCAGTACTGCAGCCACTATGATGTTCCTTGAGACCTAGCAGTTACACAGATAGACTAATCCAGCTGGTAATGCCTGCAATCATTTCAGCCCTGAAGAGGGTCAGTGACTCTTTAAAGACAAACCTTCTATCTAGTTCTCTTATGTATTGATTGTTCTGTTATCTTTCTCTCTCGAATTTCAGTGGCATTGTGCAACATCTGTGAGACTAAGCATGTGTGTCAATATATATCCTCAATTCATTTCCAAGCTGTTTATTCACAGCTCTCTAGACCCTGATGTAAAGCCTTGTGCAGTCCCATGGGGCCCACAACCATGTATCAACCTCGAGTGCTTTCAATCAATGTAATCTCACGCATCCTTAGCACAAGCCATATTGTTAAGTGTGTACAAGTCTTGGTGATGTCTTTTAGCTTGTAGTCTTTTTGTGACCATGGATCATCTTCACTCTGTCTTAACCCTATTAACATCTTTGCTTTGCTATTCATCTTTTTTATTTTGCAGTAAAATACAATAACTATCATAAGAGGTAGATAAGCCATTTATATTTTTACAGATAAAGGGGTATATTTACTAAGCAATAGATTTTCAAAACCCAGATTTTTTGCAGATTTTGTTTGTCATGTTTAAAAGGGTAATAATAGTCAATTCAAAATCAGGTTGTCATGCCCGGATGTATATAGGCTACAACTGCTGGAACTTGGACTGGTGGGCTAAGGGTAGCGGGTGAGTGGAAATGGGAAGGCAATATATACATCCTCTTCATACGTCTCTCCCAGGTGTTGGCGAGACCTACCCCAAGGCGCGGAGTCTAGTCCACTCGAAGGTATTCACCATTGACCCCTCCAAGCGGGATGTGGGTTTCGCTGCACCAAGTGAACAGGTCGCAGCCCCTGAGGCAGGTACCTGGAGAAAACACAGAGATAGATATGGGAGGACTATATACTGTAAGCACTGATGAGCAAGGACGATGCTCCAAAGACTATGTGAGTTGCACTGGTAATCAGCACCTGGTATGGGATGCTGAATGACGATGGTAATCAATAGTTGGTATGAGATGCTGAGTGACGATGGCAGTCAACACTTGGAATGAGACACTGAGAATCGATGGTAATCAATAGTTGGTATGAGATGCTGAGTGGCGATGGTAATCGATAGTTGGTATAAGATGCTGAGTGGCGATGATAGCCAGCACTTGGTATAAGACACTGAGAATTGATGGTAGTCAGCACTTGGAATGAGACACTGAGAATCGATTGTAATCGATAGTTGGAGATGCTGAGTGGTGATGGTAGCCAGTACTTGGTATGAAACACTGGGAATCGATGGTAGTCAGCACTTGTTATGAAACACGGAGAATCAACGGTAGTCAGTACTTGGTATGAAACAATGAACAACGGTGGTAGTCAGCGCTTGGAATGAATAGATGAACAGCGGTGGTAGTAACGAGGATGGTTCACTGGGAAGGAACACTATGGAATGTGACACGCAGTCACTGTAGAAACCACTATAAGAGCAAAGTTATACAGGCAACTTCCTGCTGCAGGAAGTGCCCTAAAATACCCCTTGGTAGCTGGTCAGAGACATCAGCTGACCGACCGCAGAACTACCATAGGAGGATACTGATCAGATAACATGAACCAACATAGCGGTGCCCAGGACTGCACCTGCAGCAACCAGGATGCACACATGAAAGCTCTAGCAGTCCCTGGGCAGAATACTCAGCCACTGCCTGTAGAAAAATTGAGGGTTGTAATAAGACCCTTGGTTAATATACCTCAAAAACTGTTATAAGTAAGTATGCTGAGTAATGTTTCATTCAGGGCTAAACATAGGCAAATCAACAGTACAAAGTCATCTGGGTGTCTGTTTATGGGATGCCACTGGGCCAAATATATTGGTAATGTGATAAAAGCACTGGGGAAGTTGTTAATGGGAGGTATATATGTCCCAGGTTCTTAACTTCTGTGTGGTATTATACAGGTACTGAGTAACACTGATTGTCAGACAACCTTTGAGATGCTGATAAATGGTGTGTCAGTTTCTCTGGGCAGTATCTCTCTCTATCCGAGGAGCAGGCTGACAGACCTGTTGAGAGATACTGCTATTGCTTTATGTAAGTGCTGCATTTAAATGCTGTTTTGTGTGAGCTGGACATTAGGTACTCCCACCCTTACAGAGGTAGACTTATGTATAGTTAGTGCCGAAGATGTCTGGATTTATATTTTGGTTTTTGTTCTGCAAAATAAAACTAGATGTGGATACCTGTACCAAAGTGCTGGATTAGTGTGCTATTAATCCAAAAGAGAAGTGCTACTGTTTAGCCCAGGGGATTCCGTAAGATTTACCGCCGGCCTAAACCTAACCTCCCGGGGGGTGCCTAACCCTAAGTCCCCCCCGGGAACCCTAAACCTAACCCTCCCCCCCGCGGCTGTCCGCATCCGTTGCCCGGCTTACCTTCGACCGGTAAGCCGGGTGTCGCGCTCCCGGCGTAGGGAAAATGACAGGTGTCGGGATTTTGATGCCTGTCATTTAACCCTTGCCGGGATTGTACAGTCGGGAAGCCCGCGGTCGGCATTCCATCTATCGGCTTCCAGACTGTTTCCCACCCCAGGTGATAACACTCCTTGACCTGATTTTGCGTCAATATATATCAGATTTAAATAAATAAAGTATTAAAATCTTTGTCTATCCTGCAGTATACATATAATTCATACAGGGGTATTCAATATGAAACGAAAACTTCGCCGTCTATACGTGTCGAAGTTTTCGCCACACATCAGAGCTTTTGCCGGTGAAAAAGTATCGCGCGCGCCCCCGATTATACCCGTATTCAATATGAAATTGGCGAAAACGGCACCCGGCGAATGTCAAATCAGTGAAAACTTCGCTGATTTTTGGGGAAATCACCCTAGCACTCCCAAAAAGATGCTCTGACATGGGGGATCACTCTGGATACCCCCGATTAGCCCTGCTGAAGGTTTTTGGGGTCTTTAAATGGGCTCAATAGCTGCTGTTTTGGGGATTAGGGAAGGTGGTGAAGAATAGTATTTAGAAGGTTTTTTTACTGAAAATAAGTAGTCCCAGCAAATTTGGGGTACTTGAAAATGGGGGTGAGCATATTTAAAAGTTGCTAAAGTTAAGTTTTAAAAAACTTGAAAAATCCACCTGCAGCAAACACCTGCAATGAAAAAAACACCTGGGGCATACTTAGGGACCTCCCTAGATTATAGTTCGCTAGTTTTTAACTTTGTACCCCCCAATTTTTTTTTCGCCCCCAAAATGAAAGTGCTTTTTTGACACAGTTTACCTTTGGGGGACTGTCTGAAGGTTGCAGGGTGGTTTCCGAAATGTTGCACCCCAAAACCCCAATTGTGCACTTTTTTTCACCATGCATTCCTTGGTGATACTTTTTCGCAGGGTCAGATGTAATATACTTTTCGCATACGGTGTAAAAGTAAAAGCGGCGAAAATGACGTCATCCGAGCGAAAACCTCGCAGAAACATATTGAATACCCCTAATAGTATACATACTAGTATATAGTACACATAGGGCCTGGTGCATGCAATGCCAATATTCATGCAGTTGGCCGATGTTGGAAGTACTGCACGTGAGTATGAGTTGCACTTCGCATGTGTCCTGAAGGTTACCACTGGGAGTCGCAGAGCAAGTTTGGATGCAAGAGCGATAGATTTCAGTGGGCATTCTTGGGATGTAACTGGGGGTGGTTAGTCAGACATGGGCGTGTTGCTGACAGTGACTGTGTCTAAAGGCGCAGTAACACTGACACAGGACGACATGTTCAGATGGAGATATTATATCTACCATAGGGCTGCTACAAGTTTCAATGTTGCGACCGATGGTGCAGCAATGGTGTGCCGCTGCCACTGGGCGTCTCAGTAGGAAGATCATCGGTTGTGGCATTAGCATAAAGACATGGATGCAGCATAAGACACAGCCGCGACTGCATGCACCTTTGAATCAGGTCCATAGAATGCATAGGATTTTAACCGCAATGTGTCCACGAATGCTGTGCCCACGAGTCGCAGTGCAGGTTGGGAGTGGAGCTGGGATGTGGTTGGCCTGCATATCTGGGGCCAGGTTCTACGTATTCCGATGTAGACTTACTGATCCCGGCTGAACAGATACGTTGCCCACTCTGAGTAAGCTTCAGCATACTCAGATGGACAATTACTGTGGCAATCACGACTGATGGTCATGATGGTCACGATAGTGATCTGATGCTGCATCTTCGGATGCAGAACTCAGGGCCTGATTCAGACCCGCTCGCGAGCACTATGCGCTCACAAGTGGGTCGATGGTGGCCCAGTGCGCATGCGTATGATGGAGCCGGCTCCGTCGTGCGCATGCGCGAGACCCGGATAGCGACGGGCAAACCGTTGCTCCGGGTCTCGCACCAAAGGGGGCGTGCTGTCGATGTTGAGTGACAGCATGCCCCCTTTGGTGGGCGGGCCGGGGGGCGTGGCTGCCCAGACAGAGGCGTTCTCATGGGAACGCCTACCGTCTGGGGCCGGCCCCACTGACATCACAAGTGATGTCAGTGGGAGTGCTTTCGTCTCTGTTAGAGCCGAAAGCACTCTCCGGGTCTTTTGGAAACAAGACCCTACCACAAGGGTCTCGTCGCAAGCCCGATGGTCGCAATGGTCTTGACCATCGCGACCATCTTCCTGGCCGCTCGCTATAGCTGTGGGTGGTCACCCACAGCTATGCAAGCGGCGAGGAGGCCGCTCTAAAAACACAGAAGGCCGACCCTGATTCAGAGCGAGCGGTCTGTCAGAACGTCCGGCTCTGAATCAGACCCTCAGATCGCAGATGCTGACAGGAGGTGTCTTTTTCCTACAGACGCCTCCTGCTGCATTAGAATATTAGTTGGACAGTATGGCACCGCCGCTTCCATGCAACTGTGCAATAACATCCATCTCTGAATCAGGCCCTAAGACCATTAGGTATTCAGGGCCTGATTCAGACCTGCTTGCGAGCGCTGAGCGCTCGCAAGCGGGTCAATGTTGCCCAAGTGCGCATGCGCACGACGGAGGTGGCTCCATGGTGCGCATGCGCGAGACCTGAATAACGACGGCCAAGCCATCGTTAAGGGTTTCGCACCAAAGGGGGTGTGCTGTCGATGGTGATTGACAGCACGCCCCCTTTGGTGGGCGTGCCGGGGGCATGGCTGCCCAGACGGAGGCGTTCCCAAGGGAACGTCTACCGTCTGGGGCCGGCCCCACTGACATCACTAATGATGTCAGTGGGAGTGCTTTTGGCTCTGATAGAGCCAAAGCACTCCAGGGCTTGCGGCAGCGAGACCCTACCACAAGGGTCTCGTTGCAGGCCTGATGGTCGCGATGGTCTTGACCATCGCGACCATCATTTTGGCCGCTCGCTATAGCTGTGGGTGGTAACCCACAGCTATGCGAGCGGCCAGGAGGCCGCTCCAAAAAGTAGGAGGGACGGCCCTGATTCAGAGCGAGCGCTCTGTCAGAGCGTCCGGCTATGAACCAGGACCTCAGTTTGTGTGGTATGGAAATTTGTAAGATTCAATTGGTCAAGAACTGTTGTGAATGATTAAATATATGTGCAACTTTGCGTATAACACCTTAAGTTTAATTCCTTTATGGCGTCCTTCTGCCAATGCCGCAGGTGATGATGGGAGGGATCCGATTGGATCCCTCTCAGGGGGAGCATCATGCCCATAGGCTTCTATTGGGTAATGCCACCTTAAGATGACGTTACCTGAAGATGGCGTTACTCATTAGTAGATGTGGGTATGCGGTAAAACTGGATTTTCAGGGGTTTTACCGCATTTTAACCTTTAGTACATCCCGCCCTAGGTGAGAGAACAATAGAATTTAACTGAGAAAGATGTAGTCAAGAGAAGCACATGTGTGGGGAAGGGACATTAATAAATGGGCAAATAGATGGTTAATAAATATACGTGTGATGTCATACTAAATTATTATGTATTCTGTGGCAGCTATGAAACACGATAGTCTTGTCTCAGGGAAAAATATACAATGCTTATTCAAGGGCCTAATTAGCTAGCCACTCCAAATTCATTGTGACACAGGTCCCTCTGACCCAAGATGCTTGTCCTTTGTTCGTCTTTTATGCTCAATTGTTCTACCTATACTCTGCTTATCCATGCATCAGTTTGCAAATTGCTCTTAATGGGATGTAACTGACATCAGGCTTTGCTATCTGGTCAAATTAAGTCATGACAGATTGAAGACTGTATGGTTGTCCCTTATAATGCGACTGTATATGAAAGGATATGAAGATATAATTTCATATAACATTATAGATATATGTTTATATTAACCTGCTTAAAATATTCGAATGCTTGAATAAGCTTGAGAAGATATAAGCACACTGTTTTTTATTTGGTACAGTACTAGTTAGAGGTCAGTTGCCAATCATTATCGGTTAGCCTATTAGCTGCCCCGTCAAGGCGGGGTTTAGCAGTAGTATGTTAGGGCTGGAGGAGGAGTCAACTTCCTCTTTCTAGTTTGTGATCCCGGACTGTTAAGTACCCTGTATCGTATTAGCTGTCTAATATTGCTCTGTATTGTTAAATTCATTCATTCTCTTTTACCTTCCTTCATATTCCCAGCCTTTTCTCCAATCTATCTCACCTGTATTCCTATCCTTTCTGCCACCTTTCATTCCTCCTCTCTTTCCCTCTATTCTGCGTTAAGGCCCTTACTGCCCCTGTCACACCCAATTTCCTCCCATGATGCTCCGTCCCAGGCGCAACGCTCCCCCTCCCCGCTGTCTTGTGGAAGCGGCCAGGCCTTTGGAAGTCGCCGCTGCCTCTCCCGTGGCCCGGGGCGTGCGCCTGTCTGCTGCGCGCTCTGGTCACCGCCTCCCTCCAGCCTCCAGGCATGGCTGGCGAGGGGATCGGCGGGCGTTGCTGGCACTCCTCGCCCGGGCAGCTCCTCGGCTACAAGCAGGGCCGGGACTCTCCGGCCGCTAGCCCTGTCCCCTCCATAGCAGCCAACATTTTAGATGTGCCTCCCACTTTTTAAGGGGCCAAAAGTAATGGGACAAACTAAACAATCCTAAATCTAACTTTCACTTTTTAATACTTTGTTGCAAATCCTTTGCAGGCAATTACAGCCTGAAGTCTGGAACGCATAGACATCACCAGACGCTGGGTTTCATCCCTGGTGATGCTCTGCCAGGCCTCTACTTCAAATGTCTTCAGTTCCTGCTTGTTCTTGGGGCATTTTCCCTTCAGTTTTGTCTTCATCAAGTGAAATGCATGCTCAATCGGATTCAGGTCAGGGGATTGACTTGGCCATTGCATAACATTCCACTTTTTAGCCTTAAAAACTCTTTGGTTGCTTTTGCAGTATGCTTTGGGTCATTGTCCATCTGCACTGTGAAGCGCCGTCCAATGAGTTCTGAAGCATTTGACTGAATATGAGCATATAATATTGCCCGAAACACTTCAGAATTCATTCTGCTGCTTTTGTCAGCAGTCACATCATCAATAAATACAAGGGAACCAGTTCCATTGACAGCCATACATGCCCACGCCATGACACTACCACCACCATGCTTCACTGATGAGGTGGTATGTTTTGGATCATGAGCAGTTCCTTTCCTTCTCTATACTCTACTCTTCCCATCACTCTTTTACAAGTTGATCTTTGTCTCATCTGTCCATAGTATGTTGTTCCAGAACTGTAATAGATTTTTAGATGTTGTTTGGCAAACTCTAATCTGGTCTTCCTGTTTTTGAGGCTCACCAATGGTTTGCATCTTGTGGTGAACCCTCTATATTAACTCTTGTAAAGTCTTCTCTTGATTGTTGACTTTGACACATATACACCTACCTCCTGGAGAGTGTTCTTGATTTGGCCAACTGTTGTGAAGGGGTTTTTCTTCACCAGGGAAATAATTCTTCTGTCATCCACCACAGTTGTTTTCCCTGGTCTTCTGGATCTTTTGGTGTTGCTTTGCTCTCTGGTGCATTCTTTCTTTTTAAGAATGTTCCAAACAGTTGATTTGGCCACACCTAATGTTTTTTCTATCTCTCTTATGGGTTTGTGTTGATTTTTCAGCCTAATGATGGCTTGCTTCACTGATAGTGACAGCTCTTTGGATCTCATATTGAGAGTCGACAGCAACTGATTCCAAATGCAAATGTCACACCTAGAATCAACTCCAGACCTTTTACCTGTCCATGAAATAGCTTTTGAGTTGATAGTCCCATTACTTTTGGCCCCTTAAAAAGTGGGAGGCACATATAGAAACCGTTGTAATTCCTACACCGTTCACCTGATTTGAATGTAATTACCCTCAAATTAAATGTGAAAGTCTGCAGTTAAAGCACATCTTGTTTGTTTAATTTTAAAGCCATTGTGGTGGTGAATAGAGGCCAAAATATGAAAATTCTGTCAATGTCCCAATATTTATGCACCTGACTGTATATCCCAGCGGTCGTGGCTCACACAATACATTATAGCCCGAATATGAAACCACATATTAACGTCATGTTTGGGGTCAAAATGTATAGAATTGTGTTAGCAGTAATACAGTGATTGCGCATAGATTATCGCACATTGCGGCAAGCAGATATTAGCAATGCCGGATTTATGTTTAATAATAGCACATAACAATGGTTGATTTTTAGCTAGCTTTTTGGAGGGACCCCAGAGGGAAATTCCTGTAACAGCAACCTGAGCCTAGGCATCGCCCACTGTTTGAACCAACCAATGATCCCCAGTGAACTGGAAACGTCCCGCCCCTGGACCAATGGAAGAAGACACAGCCTGCCATTGCACACACTTATAATTTAACTGTATAAAATAGGCTCCACCCGGATCCACAGTGCAGTAACTGTATTCTACCAGTCATCTGGTGACGATTGCACTCTGCGAACGTATGTATACTGGTTTGTAACTCTGATCTCTGTTCTTAAACTATATTGTACCACTGTGATAATAATGTTATATATATATTATTTCAATACATTAACTACTTTTGTGCGTTGGACCACAGAAACTGTGTGTGTTCACTTGCTTTCACATAAGGTTATTATGCTGTGATATATATTGCACTGTAATTCACATTGTGGCCCTCATTCAAAGCCATACGCTCTGAGCAGAGCGCACGCTCTGAATGAGGGCCGCCCTCCATAAAAATGGAGCGTCCTCCTGGACGCTCATATAGCTGTGGGTCACCACCCACAGCCTATACGAGCGTGCATTTTGATGGCCGCGATAGTCGTGACCATCGCGACCATCGAAACTGCGAGCCGGAGCCTGCGGTTGAGGTTTTCAACCGCAACCTCCGGAGTGATTTTGGCTCTATCAGAGCCAAAATCACTCCCACTGACATCACTAGTGATGTCAGTGGGCCGGCTTCTGACGGGATGCGTTCCCGTGGGAACGCCCCCATCAGGGAGGCATGCCCCCGGCGCTCCCACCAAAGGGGGCGTGCTGTCAGTCAACATCGACAGCACGCCCCCTTTGAAGAGACACTACGAGCGAAGGAAAATCCTTCGCTCGTCGCGTCTGGCGCATGCGCACGACGGAGCTCCCTCTGTCGTGCGCATGCTCAGTGCAGAACATCGACCCACTTGCGAGCGGACAGCCGCTCGCGAGTGGGTCTGAATCAGGCCCTGTATTTTGATATGAGGATTAGCAATTATTATGCATACTGTTAGTGTTGCATTATAGGAAGCCATTGCGTATGCATCACACATTGCGTACACCGTGCATTCAAATTTACGTATCGCCATATGCAAGGTGCGTCCACGTAGCGTCAACAGCCGTAGAGAGATTTAAAGTAGGATTTTACAGGAGGAAGCGGCCTTTCTATTACAAGGTATTAAAGAGGGTTTTAAATTATCATTGGTTCGTCCAGTTTTAGTTTTAGCTAAAAGAAATTTAAAGTCAGCTAAGGATTTTCCAGAGGTTGTGATGGAGAAAATAGATGTGGAGCTGAGATTGGGGCGTATGTGTGGCCCGTTTACCTCATCTCCAGTGGAAAATCTTTGCATTTGACCACTAGGCGTCGTATCAAAGAAAGAACAAGGAAAATTCAGGTTGATACAACACCTGTCTTACCTGGACAGAGGGACGAATGTAGTGTCATCTACCAGTCATTTGAGGATGCACTTGGTATCGTGGGGGAGTTTGAGGTGGGGGTTTGTTAGCAAAAATTGACATTGAGTCTGCTTTCAGGTTGCTCCCGTTGCATCCCGGGTCATTCAGGTAAATGAGTTTTAAGATGTACAGTTCATTTTACATAGATAAATGTCTACCTATGGGCTGTTCTATTTCTTGTTCCTTTTTTTAATGTTTTAGCTCTTTTTAACAGTGGTGTATTCAAGCGGGTACTGGCCAGTCAAGCGTCGCTCATTATCTTGACGATTTTCTTTTAATAGGACCGACCGATAGCGCAATTTGTAGTGAGTTGCTGTTTTCAGTCCAAGCATTTATTGGGTCTTTGAGCAGGGCCGGATTATAGGCGGGGCGACAGGGGCGATCGTCCCGGGGCCCCCACACATAAGGGGCCCCCACACACTGTCCACGAACTACATCAACTTTTTTTTTTCTTAACAGAGCCGCCAAGACCCCGGGCCAGTTCCCGCTGGGCATGTGCCTTTGTCTTTCATTTACCGACCCCCCCCCCTTCGCCGGGCTTCCGCGATCGGAGATTAAGCTCTGATCGGGCAGCTAGTTAAAAAAAACACATTGCCGATGGGGGAGCTGCTGCGCATGCCCAGCCGCAGCAGCTCCACCCATAAGACTTTGTGGAGCACGGAGCAGTCACACTGATGGCTCCGCCTCCAGATCCTCCTCTGCCAGCCTCCAGCCTGAATGCTCCGTCTTCATCTGGCCATAGAAGGTTCACAAACGGAAGGGGATCTATTTCATTCCCTCACCCAAAACCAGGGATCCCTGCACCCACTGCCCAGCTGCTTCAATGCCAGGCTGCCAGCGATATATATATATATATACACAAGATTCTTTTTTATTTATTATATACACACACACACTCTGATATACTCGGATATCTATAATATCTATAATATATAATATGTATTACTTTTCATATATATATATATATATATATATATATATATATATATATATATACACACACATATGTATATGTATGTATGTATATTTATATATATATATATATATATATATAAAATAGAAAAAAAACACTTTCATTGATAGGGGCCCCCACACGTTTGTAGCCCAGGGGCCCCCACAGACCTTAATCCGGCCCTGTCTTTGAGAGTTCCCATTGCACACAAAAAGACAGAGGGGCCGCCACTAAGTTGTCTTACCTTGGTATTGAAGTTGACACTGATTTGGGTTTGTGTAGACTCCCTTGTGAAAAGGTTCGGAAGATTAGCAAGCTGTTATTGAGTTTTGTTTCAGCCAGGAAAATCAATGAAACAGCTGTAGTCACTGCTAGGTTTGCTCAATTTTGCTTGTCGCGTCATTCCCATGGGTAAGGTTTTTTGTTGCAGGCTGGAGCGAGCCTCCGCGGTCGTCAAAAAGGCTCACCATATGATCCCCCCCTTTTTCGTTCCTGGTTGGTGTTTTTATTCGTACTGTATTTATACTTTATTAATGCTTATGTTATGCGATTTTCCGCCATCAAAGGTTTTATGAGGAAAGACTGCCGAGTGTGGATTGTAGGGCATTCTTTTGTGTACTGGGCTAGCAGGCATAACTGTGCTACCTCAGCTCCTTTTAGGGTTCGTTGGATTGGCTTGAGAGGTTTCAGGTGGAACGGCCTTTTCGACCTTTTTTGGCAGTCTGAGAGCAAGTGGGGGACCCCTGACTGTCTAATCGTGCATTTGGGTGGTAATGACCTTGGCACATGTATGGGGGTTGAACTGATTATCACCATTAAGTGGGATTTGAGGTTGATAGCGGAGCGCTGGCCACAAGTTAAGCTTTGTTGGTCCGAAATTATTCCGAAGAGGTTCTGGTGCGGTACCCAAGGTGGGGCAGCCCAGAGTTAGGAGGAAGCTGAACGCTGCAGTGTCTAGGTTTGTGATTGGCTTAGATTGGCGTGTTATCAAGCACCCTCGTCTTCTCCACGAGGAGGTGCATTTATATAGGCCGGTTGGAGTGCACCTCACTGACGAGGGTTTAGAGTTTTTAGTCTCGGATATCCTGGCTTCGTTGGAATAGATTGGAGAGGCTCGGTTTTCTTTGGTGGCATTACATGGCCATTTTGTCCATGTTACTGGTGGAAAGCAGTGCTCCTCGGCGGCTCAATTTGATGCAGCAGAGCTTCGCTAGAATTTCCCATTTGAGAGAGGTGAGTTGGTTACTACTTTAGGGGAGAACCAGGTCTTCATCCTAGGGAGGGACCGGCACTGTGCTAATTAAAGGGAGGTGGTACTACCCAGGATGGCATGCGCACGGGGCGGAAAACTCCACCCCATTTTTGGTAAAGCGCATTATGAGCTGTAGACCGAGGTAGCACTGCTTTTTCGCCACCAGTACTAATTAATTAAATTCTAATCCGATCTAAATAAATTTGTCTGTGACCTCTTTTTCCCAATTCTATACAGTTGTATGTGTCTTATTTATTAGTTATAGCTAAGCTTAAGAGTGGTGTTTAAAAATAATAAAACTATGGGTGACTTATAGTCATCACATTTAACATGTTCAACTTGTTTACACAGTAATGTAGCTGATCCCTAAGTTCCTTAAAAACAACAACAACAAAGCATTATACATGCATACAAGCAGGGCCATAGCAGTAATAGATGGGCCTCCTATCAGCATAGGGCTCCATTCACTATTCACCTCTTACACAGCAGAATTCTGTGACATCCACATTCATTATCTAGGCCAGTGGTTCCCAAACTCCAGTTGAATAACGGAGGGCTCGAATGTGCCAGTAGTGACTTAAACCAGGAGGCTGGGCTTTGGCCTGGGTGGTGATCATTGTGTTGGTCCCAACCTATGAAATCCTTAGTGGGAGGAGTAGGGACAGAGCTTATTTAAGGCCAGGCTTACAAGCCTGAGGCCTCTTTCATGGGATCATTTGTTCAGGTACTGTGTCCCACAGTGAAACATACACACTCTAACTTTTTCCAATCCCCATGATTCTTTACTCTCTCTATCTTCTTTAACACCCCTTTTATCTTCCTTATCTTTCTTTATACCTTCTTCTTGTCTCCCTCTCTCTCCCTTTCTGCTTCACTTGGTCCTGATTCCTGAGCTCCATGTGCCTCAATGGTCGCCCGCGCCGCTCTGCACCTCCCCCCGCCCGTTTCCTGCCTGATACTGCGGCTGACAGGCGGTCCATAAACCGATCCCTAAGGGCATGTCAGCATCGCTGACCACCCCCCGGCTGTTCCCGCCAGAAGTCGCGTGTCCCGCGACTCCCGGCGCCGCTCCCTGCCACCACCTACATCAGCGTCGCTGAGCCCGCGGCTGATCCCGCCGGGGGTCGTGAGACGCCTGGCTCCGGGCGCCGCTCCCGGCTCTCAGGCGTTGTCACGGGGCACATCAGTATTGCTGACCCCCTGCGACTGATCCCGCCTGGGGGTCACGTGTCTCGTGGCTCCCGGCGCCGCGCTGCTCACACCACACGGCGGTGTACAATAAGCCCTGGCCTCCTCATGGACCCTCGCAGCGGGTGAGTTGAGGGCCCCGCTTGCTCTAATGGCGGTGATAGCAGCTGCCATCTTAGGGGGATCGGCTTAGCAATGTTAGATCTAGGCGGGGGGGGGCCTAGTGCTCCCCTGATTGTAACCCCTGCAGTGCTGCCGAGGGCTATGTCCCCCCTTGTTATGACTACTGCAGCTGTCCCTGGGCCTCCTGCCCCTGTGGCTTCTCCCTCAGCCATGCTTGTACATGGCCAGCTGTGTACCCTGCCTGTGACCCAGCTGCTATAATGGGGCGTTTTTTGCCAACATGGCAACTACATTGGCCCCCATGTTTGCTGCTTTGCTTCCTCCTAATGCGCAAGCAGCGCCATTTATCACAGTGGCTTCCCCAATGGCTAGCTCCTCGCCACAAGCTGCGCTGAGGCAGTCAATTGACGCTGCGACTGAAGGGTTCTCGGTTAAGGGTCCAGCTGGCACGCCTCTTCCTATTGGGGTTCCACAACGTGCCATGGCTCTGCAGGGCCTTTCTCTTTCTTTTGCAGATTCCAGCGATCCCTCTTGGGATGCTGGCGACGAGGCGACTTCTGATGCTTGTCGATCCGGGAGCCTCGCTGATCCCCCTGCTGAGACGGTTGGTGAGTCTTCGTCCAGTTCTTATGCTACGTTTAACGACGTAAATTATTCCACCTCTGACGACTCCAGTGACACTAGCCCCTCCCAGACAGCTCGCAAGACACGCAAGCGTGCAGCTAAGTTGCTAGGATTGAGGTCAACAGGCGTTCGAGTAGGCCTCGGCGTAATCGCACCACGCCCCCCCCGTCATGACAAAGTGCCCGCTGACAGTGCTGATGCAGGGGTTGTGCGTTGCGCTAACACTGCGGTGGATGGGGGCCTCCGCCCTAGCGTTTAAGACAAAAATACGGTAGGGATGTTATGTGGATGTATTCTCCCTTACATATAGCATGCGCAAAGAATTACGAGCCGCTATGCGTTATGGTTGTATTGGTTTGGAAGCTTTCCAGGCTTATTCTAATTGACAGGCAGGGATACTTGTCTTCTCGGCCTGCTATTTGGAAACTCACCCGCTGGACACCCCTATATCATTCAGTGTTTTCACCTTATTCATAGTATGCAGAGGTCCGGCCGTGGGGTTACATGGCTTTTTTGTGATGTAGAATTTCGTCGCTAGCAGGACAGGCTCCCCATTATTGATTTTGGGTGTCAGGATGTTGAGTTCTGGCTTGTTTTCACTCAGGGACCAAATTTTCCCCGGCTGCGGTTGGGCCAGCAAAGGAAATTAGGCGCTAACCGGCCGGGCCCGTCCAGCAGCAGTAAGGGTAAGTGCTTCGTATTTAACTCTACTCAGTGTTCGTTTGGTCAGCGGTGTTGTTTTCGACACCTCTGTAGCTAATGCGGCGATGCCCACCCAGCTTCCTGCTGCTCGAAACCTGGCGCTCCTCCGGCCCCCAGATAACCTGCCGGCACCGGGCCGGCCAGTTAAAGCTGTTTCCCCTGTTAACCCAGATGCCATGGCCAAATGGCTCGCATGGTACCCCGATGCAGTTGCAGCGCAGTTTTTGAGTGACGGTTTTAAGTTTGGTTTTCGTTTGCCGATAGCTTCAGTTGTGCCTGCGGGTTCTCCACGGAACCTTCGATCTGCAATAGAGCTGCCGCACATCGTTGGGGACAAAGTCCTTAAGGAGGTGCGGCTCGGTCGCAGCATTGGTCCTTTTCTCGAGCCACCGATAGCAGTCTTGGTATTGTCCCCCGTCGGCGTGGTCCCTAAACGACGCCGGGTTCTTTTAGGCTCGTTCAGCATCTGTCTTGTCCATCTGGCCTTCAGTTAATGTTGCCATTCCATAGGAGCTTTGCTAGGTGTCTTATCAGTCTTTTGATGAAGCGCTGGAGCTAGTCAGGGCTCACGGACCCAGCGCATTGATGGGTAGGGTGGATGTTGAATCAGCTTTTCGCTTGTTGCCCCTGCACCCGGACTCATTCAGGTGCATGGGTTTTTGTTTGGTCGACGGATACTACATAGGCAAGTGCTTGCCTATGGGGTGCTCCGTGTCCTGTGCTTATTTCAAAAGGTTTAGCACCTTTCTGCATTGGCGTGTCTAGGCTGGTACCAGGGGGCTTGGTTGGCCCATTACCTGGATGATTTTGTGTGCGTCGGCCCTGCTGATTTCCCACGTTGCGGGTTTTTGTTAGAGTCCATTCAGGCCACCCCCCCCCCTTTTTGCTACTTTTGGGGTTCCGATTGCCAGCGAGAAAACTTTGGGCTCTGTCTCCCAGCTGAACTATGTGGGTATAGAAATCGATACCTCGGACGGCTGCTACAGGCTTCCAGCTGAAAAAATTCTCAAATTAAAACATGCCATTCAGGATTGCCTGGCTGCTGGAAGGTGACACTGCGGCAAGCACAATCTCTACTGGGTTAGCTCTATTTCTCATTATGGGTGATCCCCATGGGTAGGGTGTTTTTTTCAGAAAGCTGCAGCGAGCCACAGCGGGTGTTCACAGGGCACACCATTTTATTCAGCTCTCTGCGGAAATAAAACTGATGCGGCCGGCTCATCGGGATTTGGGTGTTACCTCCGAAGGTCATGGTGCGCTGCCCTGTGGCCACCGGAATGGTTTTCCAGGGGTTTAACTAAAGACCTGCTACCCCTGGTATTGTTTCCCATTATGGTGGCGCTGGAACTGTGGGCTTCTGAGTTGCGCGATAGGAGTATTGTTGTTAGATGTGATAACCTAGGCGTTGTGCACGCGGTTAATGGGCAGCACGCCTCTTCTTTGCCGGTCTTACGCTTGCTCGCGCAGTTAGTGCTGCGTTGCTTACAATTTGACATCTTGTTCAGGGCAATTCACATTCAGGGCTCGGACAAGGACATTGCTGATGCGCTCTCCCGTTTTCAGTGGGACAGGTTTAGTCGCTTGCTCCTGTGGCTTGTTTAGTTGACAAGCCTTGCTCTCACTATGTTTGCAAGGTCATCGAGCCGGCATGTATGGCTTAGCCGAGCAATCCCTTACTCTGGCTACGTGTGGGCCTATTAGAAGGCTTGGTCCGAATGGAAAACCTATCTCCATCACCGTGGATGCAGAGGCGAGAGCACGCATCGCTCTATGCTTTCTTTTGTTTGGAGCATGTATGTCTCTGGTTGGTCCCGCGCGGTAGTTTCGCGCATGCTGGCTGGCATTTCTTTGTTTTTGCGACTTAAAGCGTATCCAGACCTTACAAAGAGCTTTGCCGTTATTAAGGCCCTTAAGGGACGGGCTCGCGCCACACCTCAGCCAGTTGATAAGAGAAGGCCGATCAATATTCCCCTATTGCTTAAGCTTCTAGCTGCGGTGCCTGAGGTTGTGATTTCTCATTTTGAGGCATATCTTTTCTGTTTAGCATTTTCGCTAGCGTTTCATGGCGCCTTCCGAATTTCAGAACTTGTTGCCCCTTCTAAATTGGCGGTTTCGCCCATGTCCCGTTCGGATGTCAGTATTGGGGAGGGGGCTGTGTTGTGCAAAATACGGCGTTCTAAAACTGATCACTGGGTCGGGGCCGTTGGGTCTCCCTAATGGCTTGCAAAGATGACCGCATTTGCCCAGTACATCTGGCAAAACTTTACATGGCATTGCGGCCTGTAGTTCGCGGCGCATGGTTGCTTCATGGTGACGGTTCGCCTCTTACCAAATATCAGTTCCAATTCATTTTGGACGCTGTTTGCTTCACATTGGCCCCCCCCCAGGGGATTTCGGTACCCATTCTTTTAGAATTGGCGCAGCTACTTCTGCCGCCGCGGCTGGCTTGTCGGTTCCACAGATCATGGCTCTGGGGCATTGGAAATCGGCTTGCTATAAGCGTTATGTTAGGCCGGTAGCCACTGGCTGAAACTACTGTTGCGTATTTCTTAATGTTTTGTTTGCCTATGTGTCATGTGTTTGTTATTGTTCTTCTTGTTCTATCTGTGTGTAGTTTGTCTTGTTATGTCTCCCCTGTCCATCCTACTCGGGTAATACTTGCCACTTGTCGCTTGTAACAAGTGGGGGTCTTGAGGGATTTTATTTTACCTGTCTAGACGGACTAATTCAGCCATACATACAGTCCCTCAGCAGGTTTTTGGTTTACCTCTCGCCGAGTTGTTTTTGTTTTTTCCTCTCTCCATCCAACCCCCTCCCCTCCCCATTACCCTCCCTCATTTTTCCTTATTGTTCTCTACTGTTGTCCAAACTAATCTAGATTAAAAACGTAAAATTAAAATGCGTTTGTTCAGTGTTTCATTAGGCAGCTAAAATTTAACTGAATATACAATATATCCTAATTAACTAATTTTATACTTTAAAGTTTGTCATTCAAATTAAACGTTAATTACTGCTTAATTTAGAATTTAGTTATAATATAAATAAATAAATAAATAAAAAATTTGGTGTTACGCTCCTGTCTGCTGCTTTTCTGTTTTCTCTATCTCAAATTATTAATTTTTCTTGTAGTCGCCGTACGGCAATTTGGTGTACCCAAAGTGCTGGGGATACATCTAGTTGGGAACGATATTGGTTCCAGGATTGCCCTTGATTTACGGCTTAACATTGTGTCAGACCTCCTCCTAATTATGGGTGCTTGGCCTTTCTGTACGGTTATGCGGTCTTGCATTACCCCTAGGCAACAGTGGTGTGGCACTCGTTCTCCTAAGGTTTTGAACGAGGCTCGTACAAAGATCAATGTTGCAGTGACAAACTTGATGCTGTTTCATGGAGGTTTGGTTATTACACATCCGTTAATACGGTACCGTGATATGCATCTCTATAGGCCTGATGGAGTGCATTTGACGGAGGCTGGTTTGGTCTTGTTTGTGGGAAGTTTGTTCGCTAGCATAGGTCAGGTGGTTTAGTGTGTATGGTGGCGGGCTGCGATTCTCTGAGGTAGAATCTTGCATTGGCGGGAAGTACGGCTTATCATCAGCCCGGATGTAGTGTGTGTGCATTGGGTGTGCTCACCTTCTATTCTGTGTAGAGAAGTACTGTACCACCTCTACGGGAGCAGTACAGCCATCTAAGGATGGTATTGTGTTTGGTAGAAGGTCTATGCTTAATACCCAAGTGCAGGGTTTGACATCCACAGGGCAGACTCCGCCCGCAATGCTGTGTTTTGTTGTTGAGTTTGCATTGTTGGGCTGCTCTGTGTAAGTGCCGTCCTTCCAGCCACCATACAATATTTAAAATAATTAAATTCATTTCTTAAATAAATAGCTGACCTGTTTTAAAATCCATTACTGTCTCCGTGTGTTTATTCTTAGATAAGTTTGAAGTGTTTATATTTTATGGTATAATGATCACACACACTGGGCACACATCAGCCGTTACTAGGTTTATAGGGGCCTGATTCAGCAGGGATTGCTATTGACTGCGAAAATATGCTAATGATTGCATTCACATATATACAGCCTAACACAAGGACGCCCCCCTTACCTTACACACATCCATAATACTTTGCAAAACTGCGAAACCATCGGTAACATCCAGCACAATCGCAGCCTCACGCACACTTGCACAAGGTCTGACCTTACTCGGGTATTGCTAACTTCATCACACGCAGTGGAAGCCCAAGCTGTGTATGGCATCACAGTGGCTAATTTATGCACACCCCTGCAATGGCATTGAAACGCACGCACTGGGACACCTGCGTTTCGCCGACCACCACCCCGTCACCACCCCCAAACGGTACTTCCTGTCAATCACTCTGCGATGGGTCTGTGTAGTCACTGCAATCGCAATCCCGATCACAGTGGAGTCTTAGCGCACACTCACTGCGATGCATGCGCTGAACACTACAATTGGCCAATTGCGTGTGTTATCACAATAGCAGTCCTTGCTGAATAAGGCCCTAGGTTTTAAGGATAGCCATGCTTGAGTACGGGTGACTTAATTAATACCACAGTCAATTTGATTTAACCATCTGGACTCAAGCATAGATATCTTTAAAACCTAGACTGTAATGGTGAAGTTTGGGAAGCTCTGATCTAGGCAACTCTGCACTCATATGATATTGTCCGACTTGCCAACTCTCCCTGATTGCCAGGGAGACTCCCTGAAATAGTAGCAATCTCCCTGACTCCCTGAATAGTCTAGCAATCTCCCTGATTGCATCTTACACCCATAGTAAAGTGGTTATATATTAAAAAAATAGAGCTATATACATTCAAATGGGATCATTAGTATAATTTCCCTCTATTGGTTATAATATAAGGCACAATGATCCCTATGGCTACATGCATTGTCTAAAAAGTATCTGTGTGTTTTCATCAACAAGTATTTCTTACTAACTGCTTTGGGGCTCATTTACATTTGGATGTAAATCAGTTTATGACACGCCTCTCAGATATACTAGTACACGCCCACTGTACCGCCGCACTCATAGGTGTTGCTTTCATAATCTCCCTGAAAAGCGAAAAGGGGCAAGCATAGCTATTGTCCTGCTCGTAGCAGGCAGCATATGCTCTAACTTCCTGACACACAAAGGGCGGGATGCATGACGCATCGCACTTGCGATGCGATGCAGTCCGCGGGTCATCGCATGCATGCTGGCTTTGGCAACGCCGGCATGTATGACGATCCCCGCAAAGGACCACTCTGTCGGTAAGAGCGGTCCTTTGCGGTGGAGGGGCTTCCGGGTCTATGACCCAGAAGTCTCTCCGGCGTCCTTCTGCGCATGCGCAGAAGGACGCACTTGCTGCGGGAGGGTGCTGGATGGGATCCCTCTTTCAGCTCACTCCCGACAGAAGCCCATAGGCTTCTATGGGTAACGCCAGCAGGAACCATATGAGGAATGTGGTTAAATCCGCATTTTTGGGGTTTGATCGCTTTTTTCTCATTGATGCATCCCGCCCAAAGACTGTCAGCAGTGTTAATATAAAAAAAACAGTGCTTATTGTATGTGTCAGGGAATTGCTTGCAATGCACAGGAAAATACAGAATAAATCTGCACAGCTCCTTAGGTTAATATTCTTAAATTATTCTTTGCCGTCATACTTGCCTGCTCTCCCAAAAAGACTAAGAGACTCCCAAATGTATTTATTTATTAACAGTTTCTTATATAGCGGAGCATATTCCGTTGCGCTTTACAATTTGAATCAACATTAATAGAACAAGACTGTGGTCCGTATTCAATTTGAGGCGAAAAGTCGCGGACTTTTCGCCTGCCGGACTTTCCGCCTACTTCGCATGTTTTTTTCACCCTATTCAGTTTCAAAGGACGTGAAAATGGCACCAGGCAAAACTGAAACTGACGAAAAGTCCTGTCAGATTTGGGGAAATCAGCCTGACACCCACCAAAAGATGCACTGATATGGGGGATGACTATGGATACCCCCGAATAGGCCCACCGAAGGTATTTGGGGTACTTAAATGTTCTCAATAGGTTCTAATTAGCGTCTTTGCATAAGTGGTGAAGAATAGCATTTAGCAGGGGTTTTTTTTGAGAAAATAACTAGTCCCAACAAATTTGGGGTACCTGAAAATGGGGGGTAGCATATTTAAAAGTTGCTAAAGTGAAGTTTAAAAAATCGAGAAAAATCCTCCTGCCACAAGCACCTGCAATCAAAAAAACACCTGGGGCATACTTGGGGACCCCCCGGAAGTCTATTTTGCGAGTTTTTAACTTTGTCCCCCAACTTTGTTTTTTTCTCCCCCAAAATGAAATAACTTTTTTGGGGTGTTCTTAAGTGTTTTTTTTATTTTTTGACACAGTTTACCTTTGGTGGACTGTCTTAAGGCTGCACGGGGATTCCTGCAACGTTGCACCCCAAAACTCCAATTCTGCACTTTTTTCTGCCTTCTATTCATTGGCGAAACTTTTCCGTCGGGTCCATTGCATTGACTTTCCGCCTAGGCGAAATGACGTCACCCGTGATACTTTTTCGCCGAAACTGACTTTTTGCCTCAAATTGAATACGGCCCTAGGTTGTAAAAGACAGACATAAAGGTAAAAAGAGGGCCCTGCTCACAAGCTTACAATCTAGGGAAATTCTCCCAGAGGCAGGACCAACTTAACAATGGGACTGCACTCGAGCCCTCTCCACACTTAAACCGCCCCTGAGCCCTGCAGATCCACAGTGGGCAATTATGCGGTCTTCAAGGCAGTGATCCCCTCCAATAAAAGTCAGTAGTTTTAACATGTATGTTGCTCAGAGTATTTGAGAGCGGCAACTGCCCAGTGCACAAGGCTTAAGAAGGGTATAGGAAAATTAATAATTTACTGCTCACAGTAAAGATGAGCTGCTATGACTACCATTACGCTCCCATGTACAAAGTTTTATTAAGAATAAATAATTTGTAGGAACAGAGGCCCTGATTCAGTAGCGTACGGAAGTGCGATTATGAACACACATCAACCGATTGTTTATTTTCGCGCATGCATTTAAGCCACACTGCCCGTGCACAGCAATCGCACTGCGACTACGGACTTCCACAAAGAAAACCATCACAAAGTGAGTGACAGGCTGTCAGCGCTTGGGGGTAGTGAAGGGGGTGGTTGGAAGAACACAGGCATGTCTGTCTGTTTGAATGCCATTTCCTGGGCGTGTATAAATTAGCCACTGTGATTGCATATGCACCATGAGACCTCACTGCGTGCGTGTAGACTAGCAGTGTCTGCAGTTAGTCAGACCTGTTGTAAATGCTGCGTGACTGGCCGATGTGCGCCGATGGCACCGATGTTTATGCAGATGAGCGACATTGGATGGATAGTAGTGGGCGTCTTTATGGCGGCTGAGCTTTGGTAAGCATTAGCATATTTTTGCAGCTGCGTTCCGTGTGAATTCGCAGCTGTGATCGCAATTGTGATCGGTACTGAATGAGGCCCAGTGTTCTCTAAGGATAATGTAGCTTTAAGTTTGACATGTTCTGAAAAGATCTCTTTATATATCAATCTGACAAGTGGTAGATGAAGCCAGAAATTACTCAACCCATTTAAGACTCAGGTCTTTGGAGTCAATGAAAGGGGAGATCAATAATTGCAAATCATCAAGTCACCTCTAGATGATACAGTAGCTGCACATGAAGAGCAAACACTATAAACCGTCTTTATACTTCCCTTAAATGGTCTCTCGTCATTACTCCCCTACTAGGAATTTTATCCACTCCCTCCTCCCCATGTAAACACATAGGAAAGATATGCTGATGGTGTAAGCAGTCCAATTTTAATTGAATTTAACTGTAAACAAGACAAAGCACATCTGCTAGTTTCCAACAGTTAAGAGAGGCCATTCAATTATTTAATAAGTGATTGATATCACAAACAATGGTACCTGATCTGGGTGGGTATATACTGGGTATTCACCACAGTCATGTAAAACGTTCTCATATTCAGGATAAACCTGGGCCTGGATTGTTAAATTAATGCTACCAGGTACAGAAGGGACTCGGGTAAAACAAGTCTGTATTAAATTAATATAGAATTATAATATATCTCCTTTAGGTTTCCTGTAACAATGGTCAGGATTGTTATTGGCATCTGAGGGGCCTATTCATCATGGGGGGCTGTATGGCCGCCAATGATGAAGTAATCACCTCACCGTGGGGGATACTTTAGTATTCCCCTCATGGTGAGGAATACTTAACACTGGGCAATTCATCATTGCTCCGGTGCGGGGAAAGCTGCTCGGAAAGCAACGGTCCCCGCAATTAGTACCGCAGCTACAGAAATACTTTCAGTTTTCAGAGTTTGTTGAATATCAGGTGGTACTATTCAGACCACTGACAATGAATGGCCCGGTAACTTAAATATACTGAAACTAGCATTTCTGCATGGTTAACAGATAATGGGGGAGATGTACGAAGCCCAGAAGCGGTATCAGCGCACGTTATGTGCGCTGATACCGCTTCTCCCCGATATATGATCGGGGGTCTGGGCGGTAATTGACAGGGGTGCATACATTATCGGTGCTGCTATCTACAAGATAGCAGCGCCAATAGCCTGGGCTATGTACGAACGGTCACAACGTCTGACCGTTCAGCTGGCTGTAGCTGTCGTTACCGACAGCTACAGCCTGGTGCTAGCCTATCCCCCCAGCAGGGACAGCGCTGTCCCTGCTGCCGGCTCCAGGACTCCACGCGGGGATCTCGTGATACTTGCGAGATCCCGCGCATGCCCAGTGGAGCCGGCCGGGACGGAGACACAGCGCATCAGCACTAGGCTGATGCGCTGCTGTCTCTAGTGGGTAGTGCCGGAGGGGGGAGTTAACGCTCCCCCTCTCCGGCCGATGAGATGTTTATACATCTCATCGGTAGTGTTTCCTGCTTCGCCTCGGTAAAGAGGCGAAGCGGGTAGCGTTATAGCGGCACGGTAAGTGCCACTATAATACATCTACCCCAATGTTTCATATGATGAATAGGCCCCTGAGTGTGTCATCTTTCACACTTTCATCAGGGAGTAGAAGACCTGTTAGTTGCCTTCTCAGATTATACTACTGTAGTTGTCTCCTCTGGGCCATACTGTCACACAGCTGGACAACTTGATTATCCTCCAAAGCATTCACTAACAAAAACTTTTTTGTGATATATTTAGCTCCTCATTGTCTCATCTTCCGATAGTAAAAGTCAGAATTGTAGGTCCATGTACCATAATACTTTAGCCTTGATTATCTCCTGAAAAGACAAAAACAGACTATTCTAATTTCATATACATTTTACCATGCCATTAATACTTACAATAACACTGTGTTTAGAATTACTTATAAAGCTAAAGGAGCTATTAACCTTAAAATTTAAATACTAAAGCTGGGTACACACGTAAGGATTTTCTTTCCAACCATCCAACTAGTTGATTGGTTGGAATGAAAATCTGGTAAGGTATGGGAGTAAATGACAATCAGCAATTTGCTCCCAAATGCCGGAAAATGGACAAAAACTGTTGTTTGAACAAATTGTTTAGATCAAACATTTAACAAACTTGTCAGAACGACCATTTTCATCTGTTTTCTGGCATTTAGGAGCAAATTGCTGATCATCATTTACTCTCATTCCTTACCAGATTTTCATTCCAACCAATCAACTAGTTGGATGGTTGGACAGAAAATCTTTACGTGTGCATACAGCTTATGTAATGAGCATGAAAGTAAAATATCTTATTCAAAGGTAACCTGACATTCCATTGCAATTCACCACCCGGCCCATTACAGAGAGCTAAAGCTCTTTCTTGTTTAGGATAGAGGGCATAGATCTCAATTGCAACAGAATATGCAGATCGATCGATGGTGCGTACTGCACATGTGTATGCAGCGCAGTGCACGTGCGTGAGTTAGTATTGTGATTGCTTTGCGATCACTCAAGCAGAATGAAAGCCATTGCAGAGTGAGTGACAGGCTGTGAGCGTTTGGGGGTGGTGACGGGGGAGTGGTCAGTGAATTGCAGGCGTGCCTGTCCATTTGAACGCCGTTGCATGGGCGTGCATAAATTAGCCACTGAAACAGCATACACAGCTGAGTACTCACTGTGTGCTGTGTGCAACAAGACTTGAAGCTGCTGTAAATGTACGTGAGGGGCCAATGTTACTCGATGTTCCCGATATATACGCAGGACTGCAAGGTATTACGGATGTGAGATAGCGGTAGTGGGCATCTCTATGCTGGCTGTGTGACGGCTTTGAGATTACATTCATTAGCATATTTTCGCAGCAGATCTCGTGCGTAATCAGAGCTGAGATTGCAATAGTGATCCGTAGTGAATCAGGCCCAGAGTCTTAATGGTACCTGATGTAAGTATAAAGGGAGAGATTGCAGTCATTTAGTTGATGTGACACCAGTGGCCTAGCCCAGGTACAAATCCACCAATACACACATTAGCATACCCGCCAAGAGCAGGCACGGGCCCGGGTACTGATGGGGGCATGGCCTAATTGCGGCAAGCGTGGCCACGCCCCCTTAGGAAGAAAATAAAAAGGTTACTATTTGCAGCGCTGTGAAGCACTGGTGTCACAAGGGGGGGTGCGGGCCGCATTTGGGTGTCAACATCCGAGGGTTGACACCAAAGTGCTGGCTCCCCCTCAGTGACAGGACCCGGGTGCTGCATTACATGCAGCACTTGGCTCCTAGCACAGTGAGGGAGCCGGCACTTCACACAGGCTGGTCACCGGGGGCAGCCTGCACCTCCGGCACCCACGGTGTGACAAAAAATGGGGGTTCGGACCACGAGGCCACGCCCCACCACGAGGCCATGCCCCCTTATTTGCCGGCGCACAATACAAGCTCCCTGCCACTGCCCAAACCAGGTGCAAGGAGAGGTAGGGATGCCACTGCTGTGAAGCTCCTCAGCAGTAGTGAGCAGTCTCCCTGCAACCCAGCACACAGCTGGGCTGCTGACAGATAAGAGGGAGGGCGGTATGGCGTCAGACTTGGACCCCTG
Source organism: Taudactylus pleione (assembly GCA_031769625.1). Classification (NCBI taxonomy): domain Eukaryota; kingdom Metazoa; phylum Chordata; class Amphibia; order Anura; family Myobatrachidae; genus Taudactylus; species Taudactylus pleione. The sequence continues at coordinate 1,491,957 of JAUIMM010000289.1, read as the reverse complement.
CCGGGCCCCTCCATCTAGCCCCGGCCCAGGTAATTAGTACCCCCCCCCCCTCTTGGCACCACTGCACAATAGCACAATCTTATTCACATTACACCGCACATAGGCTCTGAATGTGGGCGGCCGCTTCTCTTTTGAAGTGCGGCCTCCTAGTTGCTAGCTAAGCTGTGGGTTACCACCCACAGCTTTAGCGACCGACCAGGTTGATGGTCGCGATGGTCAAGACCATCGCGACCATCGGGGCTTGTGACGAGCCCTAAGGTTGGGTCTCGGCAACCGCAAGCCCCAGGGAGCTTCTTGCTCTGATCGAGCAGGAAGCTCCCCACTGACATCACTGCTGATGTCAGTGCGGCCGCCCACAAAACGGCAAGCGTTTGTGAAACCAACCCCCCCGCCATGCCTACAAAATGGGGTGAGCTGTCTATCACCATCGACAGTCGCCCCTTTTGTAGTGAGCTCCGGAGCGAGAGAATTTCTCTCTCGCTCTGGGGCTTGCACATGCACAGTGCGGCCGCTGTGCGAGCGCAGGGTGTAAACATCTACCCACTTGCGAGTGCTCAGCGCTTGCGAGCGGGTCTGAATGAGGTCCATAGTGCCCTTGATTCACATTACAACGCATAGTAGTGTCCCTTATTCATGTTACGATACACAGTAGTGCCCCTTATTTATGTTACGCCACATAGTAACAGTGTCCCTTATGCACATAATGCCACAGTAGTAGTGCCCCTTATACACATAATGTCACAGTGGTAGTGACCCTTATACACATAATGCCACAGTCGTATTGCCCCTTATACACATAATTCCACAGTGGTAGTGCCCCTTATACACATAATGCCCACAGTAGTGCCACTTATACACATAATGACACACAGTAGTGCCCCTTATACACAATACCCATGGTAGTTCCCCTTTTACACATAATGCCCACATTAGTAGTGTCTATACACATAATGCCTTTAGTAGTAGTGCCCCTTATACACATAATGCCCATAGTATACGCCCATATCAGTTGCCTTTACAAAATGCCAACAGTAGTAGTGCCCCTTACACAATGCCCAAAGAAGTAGTGCCCCTTATTCAGTGCCCACAATAATAGTGTCCCTTACATAATACCCACAATAGTAGTGTTCCTTACACATCATTCCCACAGTAGTAGTGCCCCTTACACAGAGCCCACAGTTGTAGTGCCCCTGATACAGTGCCCACAGTAGTAGTGCCCATTATACAATACCCACAGTAGTAGTGCCCCTTACACATCATACCCACAGTAGTAGTGCCCCTTATACATTATGCCACACAGACACATAACATTGTACTTACCTGAAGTCCCGCTCCTGGCCCGCCACCGTCCAAAGCTCCTCGCACTCAAGACTATGGAAGAGAGCTTCCATAGTCTCTTCAGAGCTTCCATAGCAAAAATCACAGGGAATATGGCGGCGACCATTTTTAACGGTGACTCGCGCATGCGCAGAAGAGATGTCTTTGGGAATAAGGCATCGAACAGGATATGAACTGCTCGCTATTCTTGTGGTTGGTTTTTTCAACCGCTATTTTGCGAGCAGTTCTGAGTTAAAAAAAACCAAATGACGTGGTCATTGACGCTGCTATATTAATTATGCACACCCATAAAACGCCCGTTTTGACCTTTAAGCATGCCTGCGTTCTGATCTCCACTCCCCGTTTTCAAGCACCTTCCCCTGTTACCACCCACATACGCCTTATTCTGTCACTCAAAATAGCAGGCACTCGCTATATTGCGTACAAACGATTTTCGGCCGCACTGACTGGTTCGCGCATGCGTACTAAAATCCGTATGCATGCGCAGATGTGCGAACATCGCTCGGAACGAGCGTACTGCCGCTAGCGAGTGGCTCTGAATCAGGGCCAAAATCTGTATAAACTCTTTAAACGTTCTTCCTCACTTCATAAAGACGCATGTGGAAATAGGTATCTTCAAAATTAGCACTCAGGACCTCATTCAGAGTCGGTCGTTGCGGCCGCACGGTCGTAAGGGAAAAGGGGCCAGATATGCAAATGATGCACTCGCAAGTTGCGTCCTTAAGATAGGATCGTTAGCTGGCCGACCAAGGGGAGGATGCGAGCGTAAGACAAAAAATATGCCCCCTTCTCGTACGCATTACACGTCATCTCCGGCCATACAAGGATTAATCGAGACCATCGGTAACCATCGGAACTGGTCGTAGAGCTTAAGGTTGACCATACCCTCTCTTAAGCACTGCGATCATGTCAGTGTAAAAACCTCCCATGTCACATGTGCCATGACACTACTTTGTTAATTATGCACTCCCATAAAACGCCGTTCGCATAATTAGGCATGCCTGCGTTCAGATCTCCACTCCCCCGTTTTCAAGCACCTTCCCCTGTTACCACCCACAAACGCCTCATTCTGTCACTCAAACTACCGACCTGGCTGTGTTCAAGTAGAGAGAAATTTCTGATCATAGCAGCTAGTTTGCGCATGCGCATTGCGAACTTTACGCATGCGCAGTTTAGCGAACATCGGTGGCGTACGACCGTGCGGCCGCAACGACCGACTCTGAATGAGGTCATCAATGTGTATGCACCCAAAAATTTTTATATCCATCAAAAAAGAAATAATTGTGATATGTAATTAAAAAAGCCCCTGCCTGGCGCCTCCATTCTGCGCAGGGCTGGCTTACTGCATCGGACTGGCTCTGAGAGCAGTTAGTCTGCACATGACTTCACACAAAGTCTCAGCCCTGCCTGCTTCTTGCAGGTATGGCCTCAGATATCAATGAAAGATGAGAATCTCACACCAAGTTGCTAAGAGCAAATAATATTTACACAAGAGGAATATACTATCTGATATTTTCGGATTCAGTAGGTTCAAACCCCCCGACAGCGGCATCCCGGCAGCACTGAAAAGCCTGATCGTCCCCAGGTAAGTTTTCTCTAAACGATTCTACCCCCTAACCCTAACCCTCCCTTAGGGGTGCCTAACCATAACCTCCCCCTTTAGTTGCTAACCCTAATCCCTCCTCTAAGTGCCTAAACCTAACCCCCCCATCCCCGCCGCCTAAACCTATGTCCCCCGGGTGGGTGCCTAACCCTAACCTCCCCTCGGGGGTGCCTAACCCTAACCTCCCTTCCCCTAGCCTAAACCTAACGTCCCGGGGGTGGTGCCGAACCCTAAGTCCCCCCCAGGAACCCTAAACCTAAACCCCCCCCCGCGGCTGTCCGCGCCCGTCGCCCCCGGCTTACCTTCGATCGATCAGCCGGATGTCGGGCTCCCGGCGAAGGGAAAATGGCAGGAGTCGGGATTTCGGTGCATGTCATTTAACCCTTGCTGGGATAATACAGTCGGGAAGCCGGCGGTGGGGATTCCGTCCATCGGCTTCCCGACTGTTTCCCGATATTTTCCTATAGAACAAAATGTTATGTTTCTATAGGTGCAAGCTAGGTGCCACCCACTGACTCAGGAATATAGATACAAATTATGCAGAGAAAAAAGGAATCAGTTTTGAATTGGGTGCACTTCATCCCTCATAAATAATAAAATAAAGTCTTTAGTATTCTTTAAAAACACAGGTCTCCTATTTCTTCAAAGTAAAGATGCAGCTTATTGCTCTCTATTCTACAGTTATTATTTTTATTATTGTTATTCTTTATTTATATGGCGCCACAAAGGTTCCGCAGCGCCTTACACAGAACATAAATGAGCACACAAGAAAAACAGTTAATAGTAATATAAAACAATGCAGGACAAGGACATGTTTTTTTACACATAGCTGCATAACACAAGCAGCAGGGCGTCAGCAACCAAGTGTTAGGTGAGTACATGATAGTATAAGTAGGGGAAGGAGAAGCACATGAGGGCCCTGCTCGTGAGAGCTTACATTCTAAAGGGGAATTACAGTATTCATATATCATCATAGTATGCCCTTAAATAGGGTCACATGAAGCAAAATATTAAATAAATTAATATTATAAAGATATAGGCCCTGATTCCTTGAAGAAGGCAGAGCCCCTGCCAAAACGCGTTGGAGACCCCCTACATTCTGACACCACAGCCAGCTTACACCAGAGCTCTTCATTCCTGTGGAGAACTCGGTCGAGCCTTGCTGCTTCCAGAACCCTCTCTACCCACCACCCGCAGGGCCACGCTGGGCATCACACCTAGCAAAGCCCTTTGCACCCCTCTTGATCACCACTCCACCTGCTAGACCCAGGCGACCACGCACCGCCCCCTGGGAGCAACCAACACCAGCTCCACTCACAGCTGTTCGTCCAGCAGCAATCCCTAAGCGATCCACACCAGCAGGCACCCACCAGGCAGCGGGAACAGAACGCCAGCAACGCGGTGCACCAAGCCCCACAGTGCACCAGCAAGCCACTACCACACACAGAGCTTCCTCCAACCGCTGACACCGCAACAGCCATCCAACACCGCATCTGCAAAAGGAAACTAACACCAGCTACCAGCAGCCCAAGCCTTTTTCACCAACAAATCCTACCGGTAGGTAAGTGACTCCGAGACTTATACCCCTGCGCGGGACGCCGCCAGGGTGTACATCCACAACCGCCAGACCCGCTGCCAACCCACCACTCCCCTCCCCCGAGACATCCTAAGACTGTTGACCAAAGGTCCAGCAGGAGTAACGTGCCGGTCTATTGAACTGCACGGAAAGGAGCACCCTAAAAGGGTCCACTCACCTCCCCAGTCTCCACCCACACACACCCCCAAGTGGATCGCTCACCCCACCTGGGTGCCTGGGACCAAACAGGATTAGTACTGTTTTTTTCCAATAAACCCTTTGGCCCCCATTTCTGCCTCTGTCTTCATTTCCTCACCCACCACCTCCAGTCCATTAGACCCCCTTCCCTCCCTACACCCCATCACTCCACAAACAACATCGAACACAAAAGACCACAACACACTATTACTCCAGCATTACACCCATAGGGCGAGCGCACCCTCCGCACCCTCTACCCCATTATATCGTTACACAGGACCCGGTACTCCTGCTTTTAGGAAGGTGCAGCACCCCGACACAAACAATACATCTCACATCCCATCTGCCCATACAGCAGAGCGCAGTTCTAACCCATCATTTGCAAAATATTAAATAAATTAATATTATAAAGATATAGGCCCTGATTCAGAGCCGGACGCTCTGACCAGAGCCCACCTCCATTAATGGAGGGCCCACCTCCATTAATATGGAGAGTCCTCCTGGACGCTCGTATAGCTGTGGGTCACCACCCACAGCATATATACGAGCGTGCAGGATGATGGTCGCGATGGTCTTGACCATCGCGACCATCGAAACTGCGAGCAAAAGCCTGCGGTTGGGTTTTTCAACCGCAAGGCCAGGAGTGATTTTGGCTCTATCAGAGCCAAAATCACTCCCACTGACATCACTAGTGATGTCAGTGGGGCCGGCTTCAGACGGTAGGCGTTTCCTTGGGAACGCATACGTCTGGCAGGCACGCCCCTGGCACGCCCACCAAAGGGGGCGTGCTGTCAGTCACCATCGACAGCACGCCCCCTTTGATGAGACACTCCGAGCGAAGGAAAGTCCTTCGCTCGTCGGGTCTCGTGCATGCGCACGACGGAGCTCCCTCCGTCGTGCGCATGCGCAGTGGGGACCATCAACCCACTTGCGAGCGGACAGCCGCTCGCGAGTGGGTCTGAATGAGGGCCATAGAGCAGTGATTCCCAACCTCGGTCCTCAAGGCACACTAACAGTCCTAATTAAGTCACCTATGCTCAAGTATGGTTATCCTTAAAACCTGGACTGTTAGTGTGCCTTGAGGACTATGGTTCGGAACCCCTGATACAGAGTGATAAAGAGAGAAAATAATGTGAAGAAAAGAAAGTTTAAAAACAAGGCTGTGCACTGTCTTTATTTGTAGATATATAATAATAATTAGTCTTGAGTGATTATGTCAAGGTGCATACACACACAACGATTTTGTTACCAACGATTTTGTGAACGATTTTATGAACAATTTTTTTTAACAACAAACGATTTTTGTAACTTCCCTTAATGAAAATTGTTCATTTGGTCAGTCAGAATGAACTACAAACTACAAATGGGAACGCGCATGAATGATATTTGTTCATCATTATAATTCAGAAACTGAATGATTTTTTCAATGATTGAATGATAACGATGACGTTATAGTGAAATTGGTCAAAAAATCGTTACGTGTGTATGCACCTCCACAGTTTACTTATCAAGTTGGAGATTTAAATAGCTGTATTAAGCCTACCCTGAGAAGAGACAGTTTCCTCCAATCAACAGTGAGGTTACCTCCGTCCAGATGCAATGTATAATAACTATAGGCTCAGGTAATTTCAGCCACGAGAATTCAGATTTATCGATTTCAGGTATATAATTATTTGAGGAGTGCCGATTATATATAAATTATTTCTGAATATTAATTTCTACAAGGTTTCTGGGGCTATTCCTCACTAAAACATTGAAGAACGAGTTCACATATAAAATATAGATGGAAAAATACTGGAATAATCATATAGAAAAAAAATTTTCTCCAAAATTAATATATTATATTTTTCACAAAAATATATATATATATTTCTTTACATGAAATTTATGTGTGATTTTATATATGTATACATAACCATACTCAGAAAATTGAATGTATATGTGCCCTAGCATATGTAAATCAATTAGTGAATTAGAATAATACTATAAATAATTATCACATACAAATAAATATACCCTTAATGTGTGTATTCATACATTATTTTAGGAAGTAAAAAATATATCAATAAAAGTGTTAACTCTAGTGACACTAAACATAAAAAGCTCAAATGTGTACCAACATAGACAAAAGTGAATAGTGAATAATAAGTGAAATAAATTAGTATGAGAAATGTTATAATCATTAGGTATGATTGACCATCATTATGAAAAAATATGTGTATCATGTGACTGTGTCATAATTCGTGTAGTGAAAAAAAATATTTAAAAGGAAAGGAAAGTGAAATAATCTATTAATCCATAAATATTAAAATAATTATGTGTATGTGAATAAAGCCTAATATAAAATACACGTAATTACTGGACTGCTTGTATAATTTTCATCTATGGCCCGTGTTCAATTAGACGCGAAAAGTCGAGATCCGCGAAAAAGTATCGCCGATTGCGACTTATCGCCTGTTGGAAAAGTATTGCCGTATTCAATTCCATCCGCTTTTCACGAAAACGCAATGCAATGTAATAGGCAAAAAGATTCGCCTCTGAATAGGTGGAGAAAAGAAGTGCCAAATTTTTGTTTGGGGGTGCAAAGGTGGGGAAACCACTCAGAACCCTTGGGACAGCACCCCAATGGACAACTGCATCAAAAAATTCCTAAAAAAACCTAAGAACACCCCAAAAAAGTACTTTGAATTTGGGGATGAAAAAGTGCAAAGTGGGGGGACTAGTTCGCAAACTAGTGAAACAAGGTTCTGGGGTGCTCTATGAAGGGGTCTAGTGTTTTGGGGATTGCAGGTGCTTTTTTGGGGGTGCAATTTCACTTTATTTAAACGTTCACTTTAGAGAAATGAAAAGATGCTTGCACCCATTTTCAGGTATCCCAAATTTGACAGGACTACTTATTTTCACCTAAAAATACTGTTTTATGCTATTCCTCACCACTTGTGCAAATACGCTAAATAGTGGTAATTGTGCATACTAAAGTACCCCAAACATTTTTATTAGGGCTAATTGGGCACTACTACATTGGTATACAATCGGGAAGCCGGCTGCCTTAATACCGGCAGCCGGCTTCCTGACTGTCATATCCAGGCGAGGGTGAAATGCCGGGTGTCTAGATGTAGACACCTGACATTTCCCCGATGCCGGGAGACAGGCGCCCGGCACCCCGATCGAAGGGATGCATGGTGCCGCAAGCGGACAGCCGCGGGGGGGGAGGGTTACGTTTAGGGCACCCGGGGGGGACATAGGGTTAGGCACCCCCCCAGGAGGGTTAGGGTTAGGCTAGGGGGAGGGAGGGGTTAGGGTTAGACACTCCCGGGGGGGACTTAGGGTTAGGCACCCCCGGGGTGGACTTAGAGTTAGGCACCCCCCCCGGGGGACTTAGTTTTAGGCAGCGGGGAAAGGTGGGTTAGGCACTTAGAGGGGGGATTAGGGATAGGCACTTGGGGGGGAGGTTAGGGTTAGGCACCCCTAAGGAGGGTTAGGATTAGGGGGTTAGGTTAGGTTAGAGAATACTTACCTATCGACGATCGGGATTTCCAGCGCTGTCGGGCTTCCGCTGCCGGGAACTCTGCTGTGGTCGGCCAGGCACTACCGATTCCACTACATTGATCCCCAATGTTTCTGCAGCTTATTAGGGGGTACAGGCTGATTTCCCTGATTCTGACACCAGTTTTCACATCATTTGACTTCGCGTGTCTCCATTTCCGTGTACTTTGGAATTGAATATGAAGAATAGCAAGGGTGCGCACGATAAGTTTCCGTGGCAAAAATACGCAATATAGGCGAAAACTCCGGCAGGCAAAACTTTATCGCGGGAGCGAAACTAATTGAATGCCGCCCTATATTGGATAACGAGTGCATAGTTAAATTATCCACTACGGATCAAGTTTGAATACTAACAACTAAATAATGAGCTGCATCATACAGCTAATAAAATTCATTACATTATATCGGAATTAAAATATAGCTAATATATCTGCATGGTGTCCGGAAAATTATAAAAAAAACCATTAACTTATAATAGTTTGTAGCAGGTTTCTCTACGGCATAGTGATGTAAGAATACAAGACTAATATGTACTGCATATAAATGCAACTATATAGGGCTAATTAAACACAGTTTGGGTATCACCAACTATTATAATTATCACAAAACATACAGTCTATACCTTAAAACTATAGAAAATATTTATTTCCCACTGTGTTCTAGCACAATCATATGAGGAGGAACCTAAATCCTTATATCTGTGATTAAGATTAGCTGGTATTTACCCTATTTATGAGATCCTGGCAAAAATTGTATCAGTATCTGACAGTGAATGGTGTAACAGCTATTATTTACACCAAATGTAACAAAATTATGTCTTGGAATTCCATGATAAGTAAACTGTGACATTATCACTCAAGACTAATAATTTTCCTCATGATCTAAACGCACACAACTCAGAGGACTTTATTATATATCTACAAATAAAGACAATGCACAGCCTTGTTTTTAAACTTTATTTTCTTCACATTATTTTCTTTCTTTATCACTCTATATCTTTCTAATATTAATTTATTTTATATTTCGCTTCATGTGAACCTATTTAAGGGCATTCTATGATGATATATGAATACTGTACAATTATTATTATTATTATTATTATTATTATTACATTTTATTTATAGGGCACCACAAGTGGTCCGCAGCGCCGTACATACAGTAAAGGGTACACAGAACACATTCGGTATGAATCACCACCGGCCACATGGTTCAAATCCCGGCAACGGCAGCCCGACAGAGGAGGAAATCCCGATCGTCCTAAAGGTAAGTATAACTAACCTAATTTTACCCCCTAACCCTCCTTTATGGTGCCTAACCCTAACCCCCCCCCCCTGTGCCTAACCCTAATCCCCCCTCTAAGTGCCTAAACCTAACCCCCCTTCCCCGCCGCCTAAACCTAAGTCCCCGGGGGGGGTGTCTAACCCTAACCTCCCCTCGGGGGTGCCTATCTCTGACCCACCCTTCCCCTAGCCTGACCCTAACCTCCTGGGGGGTGCCTAACCCTAATTACCCCCGGGAGCCCTAAACCTAACCCTCCCCCCCCACGGGTGTCCGCGCCAGGCGCTCAGCATCCCTTCGATTGGGATGCTGGGCGCCGGTCTCCGGACGTCAGTAAAATGACCGGCGTCTAAATTTAGACACCTGTCATTTAACCCTGGCCGGGATTAAGTAGTCTGGAAGCCGGCAGTCGGCATTGCGTCCACCGGCTTCCTGAACGTATACCCACAGAACATTACATTACAATACAGTAACCAAAATATAAACAGAACATAAGTAACAATTAGCAACACAGTTCTCCAAACACAGTACAACTCTAAAGGTGAAGGCTGTCATAGAAGTGCTAAAAAGGGCTGTGAGACAGTGGTGAGGAGGACCCTGCTCCTAGGAGCTTGCAATCTAGGGGAGAGGGGAGACATATAGATAACATGAGGCATGAGTGTATAGAGGGGGACCTGAGTGCAGGAAGTAAGCAAAGTAGAGATGGCTGAGGCGGGAGGGACAGAGACCTGGTAAAATGGTTATGTGGTGGAAGGGTATGCTTTGATGAACAATTGGGTTTTCTGTGAACGTTTGAAGCTCTGCAAGGTCGGGGAGAACCTGATAGAGCGAGGGAGCAATAAGCAGCATCCTTATACAATAGAGAGCAATAAGCAGAATCCTTACTTTGAAGAAATAGGAGACCTGTGTTTTTAAAGTATACTAAATAAAGACTATTTTATTATTCATGTGGGATGGAGTGCACCCAATTCAAAACTAATTCCTTGTTTTTTTCTTCATTTGTAGGTATGGCCTTAGGCCTACTGGCCTCCACTGGCCTGGCTTGGCCATCACAGCCCTACCTGGCTGTATCCTCTGGGAAGCACATAGGTGTGGTTACACCTCTTTTTAAACTTAAACCCACCCGCAAAGCATAGAATCCATTATGGCTGAATGATCCAGCAGGTTATTGGTTGTTGTATTCTGAAACATTCAGCCATATAGATAGGATTATTAGCACACACGCAGTGTCCTTTGGATAGATTACATTAATCATGAGGGTGCTCTGGGATTGAGATTAACTGCTGTGATTGATATGTTATTTAAATTGTTGATTTTTTTCTGATATATATTCAAATATATTTTATTATTAAATATTGACATAATAATAATAATAATAATAATAATAATAATAATAATAATAATACATTATGGGTTGCCTAGGTGCAGCAACACTTTCCCTTGTGTAACATCATTGAAAGAGTACATAAATCTGGACATTCTTGGCAAGACTAAACTAAGTAACAATGTACATGGATGGCATATTTTATGTTGTTTAAGATGTCTGTCAGTCTTTTTCCCATGTAGTATCTGAAATTTATATTGGTAGTACTGTAGTTATAGCTTACTTAGAAATGCATTCTCTGGATGAAAAAGGGAGGCAATATCTAGATAGACACCAGATGTTAGACAATAGGTCAACAGGGACAAAAGTTAGAAAAGGACAAAGGACCACATTCAGAGGCAGTCGTTAGTTGCAAACGGTCGCACTGAATCAGGGCGGCCGCTTGCATCCTGAACATACCGCACCCTACTTGTCGATCGTTAAGCTGTGGGTTACCACCCACAGCTTAACGACCGACCAGGTTGATGGTCGCGATGGTGATCACCATCGTGACCATCGGGGCTTATGACCAGACCCTAAGGTTGGGTCTGGGCACTCGTAAGCCCCAGGGAGCTTTCTGCTCTGATGGAGCAAGAAGCTCCCCACTGACATCACTGATGATGTCAGTGTGGCCGCCCACAAAATGGTAGGCGTTCGTATTGTAACGCCTCTGTTTTGGAAACCACCCCCCCGGCCCGCCTACCAAACAGGGGCAGCTGTCGATCAACATCGACAGCCGCCCCTTTGGTAGCGAGCTCTGGAGCGACAGACTTTCTCTGTCACTCCGGGGCTTGCGCACGCGCAGTGCGGCCGCTGCGCATGCGCAGGCCTAACCATCGAGTCAGTTATGAGCGCATCGGCGCTCGCGACCGACTCTGAATAAGGTCCAAAATGTTGACATACTAAAGGTCGACATGGAAAAAGGTCGACAGGTACAAATAGTTGACAGTGTCAAAGGGTCGACATGAAAATGGTCAACACAGAACTGGTCGACTCATGATTTTTTGTTTTTCAACCCTAATCTTCACCCTAACCCTCCCTTTGGTGCGTACCCTAACTCTCCCTCCTGGTGCCTAACCCTAACCATTGAGGTAAGTGCCTAACATTAACTGTCAGGGTAAGCGCCTAACCCTCTGGTAAGTGCCTAACCCTAACCCTCACTCCCAGTGCCTAACCCTAACCATCGGGGTAAGTGCCTAACATTAACCGTCAGGGTAAGTGCCTAACCCCCCTAACAAGTGTTGACCATGTGTGTGTGTCGACCATTTTCACGGTGACCCTATAACAATATCGAAAATTTGTACCTGTTGACCTTCTTCCATGTGAACCTTTAGCGTGTCGACCTTTTGTCCCTGTTGAGCATTTGTCCCTGTTAACCTATTGTCTGTCTAACATCTGGTGTCTGTTTAGACATTGTCGACCTTTTTCATGTAGATCTATAGTCTGGTATCCACATTTTACATCTACCCCACCTGCAGTATAACATGGTTTTGCCAAGGTGCAAAGTTACTTGGTTTCTTTTGACTTGGCACCAATACCTGAAAACAATCACAAATTTTCAAGGGAAAGTATTTGTAAGAGAGAGAAATGGGAGTGGTCAAATATAAATGGGTGGACGTAAGAATTAACATAATTTGTGTAGCTTGGAAAAAGTGAATGTTCCCTAATGATGACAGGTATGTATGCCTATTCAGTAGCAGGCTGGGATTTATGAAAAAATAACATACACCACGACCTAGTGGTGCCATGAATTTAGAGCATTGCTCACTTTCTACATTATTTTAACATTTTTATTGTGCTAATTGTTATTTTGTTTAAGAATTGGGTTAAATTATGTTAATTTATTTATTTGAAACCAATAGAGTGTAGTTGGGTATGTGTCCATGAATCAGTACATGAATAAGGTGATAGAGGCTCCATTGCCTAATAGTTTTGCTTTCCATAACTTGATAAATATGGGGAATGGGTTCAACATCAAACCTCCGAAAACTGCATTTTTGAGGATAGAGCATTCCACCCTTAGACTGCTTCCTATTAGTAGCTCTGGAAAACTACCTTGTGTCTACTTGTTTTAGAAGCCATCTTACATTTTTTATTCATTGCATCTCTAAGGCTGCTTTCCCTATGATGTATTTCGCTACATGGAACGGAATCGGTATGACATACCGTCAGACTTAAGCCCGGCGGATGTAATACCGACGCCGGAAGGCAGAAAGCTGAAAATCCGACTAAGGTAAGTTCTAACCCTAACCCCCTCCTCTCCCCCCCCCCCTAACCCTATCCCTCTCTTAGGGGTGCCTAACCCTAACCTCCCCCCTAGTGCCTAACCCTAACCATCCCCCCTAGTGCCTAACCCTAACCATCCCCCCAGGTGTGCCTAAACCTAACCCCCCTCCCCACACCCTACACCTAACCCTCCCAAGGGGATGCCTAACCCTAACCTCTCCCCAGGGGGTGCCTAACCCTAACCCCCCTTCCCCTAGCCTAACCCTAACCCTCCCGGGTGGGTGCCGAAACCCTAACCCCCCTTCCCCTAGCCTAGCCCTAACCCTACCTGGGGGTGCTTAACCCTAACCCCCCCCTTCCCCTAGCCTAACCCTAACCCTCCCTGGGGGGTGCTTAACCCTAAATTACCCCGGGAGTCCCTAAACCTTGTCCCTCCCTCCCGCGGTTAAGAGGTCCTGACGCCTGGCTTACCTTCGTTCGGTATGCTGGGCATCGGGATTTCAGCATCTAGATAATGATAGGCGTCAGTATTTAGACGCCTTTCATTAGTCCCATGCCAGGATTTCACAGTCGGGAAGCTGGCGGTTTCCATATGGAACATAGCCCTAGCACTTTAACCACTGAATGTTTAGGCTTTTCTTGTTTCTTTCATGTGGCTAGAATCATGGGGCTGTGTAAGCATGTGACCTGTATATGCAGGGCCGGCTCCAGGGGGAGCTGCGTCCTGTGCAAGATGGGTAATCAACACCACACAGGCGAAAATGAGAGTGTGGCCTAATTACCATAGACCACGCCCCTAAATGACGTTATTTGGGTGTGTGTCTGTATGGCACGCCTCCCATTAACATCAGGCTGGGGGCAAGCCCAACACTACGTAGTTGGATTGCCCCCAGCTCTCTTCCAGCACTGAATAGATGCCACACGCATACCCGCGGCATCCATTCCTCTTCTCCGAGGCCGCACAGCTGCTGCGGTGGAGGTGCCCAGTCTCCCGACCGCCAGCGGGACATTTCATCCTGTGGGTGGAACAGTGGGGCAGTGCCCAAAAAATGGGACTGTCCTGCTGAAATCCGGAATGGCTGGGAGGGGTGCGCCCTCTATGAGGTGGCGCCCCTGTTCGACCGCACTGGTCGAACATGCCTCGAGCTGGCACTGTGGATATGGCCAGAACTGGAGCTGTATGTGATGGGTATGTGGTCTTAGTTGGGACTTTATGTAGTGGGTATGATGTACATATGATCATCAGTCTTATAAGTCATACAGTCATACACAACTGCTTAGGCAGCTTCCTAGGGGCGCCGGCTACTAGAGGGCCCCCGGCCCAACGATCACACCCGGGTGTCCGCTGAGATTGTGTTACCAGTGGGCGCCCGGCTCCTTCTATCCCACCCCCGTGCACCCCCCTCCCCTCCCCGGCGGCAGCTGGAGGACGGAGCTTACTCCTGAGCTCCGTCTTCCGGGTACTGCAGTGCACTATGGGAGTGACGTCATGATGTCACTCCCATAGTTCCAAAGAGGGGACGGATGGCAGCAGGAACAGGAGCGGGGTTTAAGGAAAGTATTTTTTATGCGTGTGGGTGCTTACTATTGGGGGCAATATAGGAGGCATTAGGGCATTACAGGGGCCGCACTACTGGGGGCCGCACTACTGGGGGCCGCACTACTGGGGGCACTACAGGGGCCTTACTACTGGGGCACTACAATGGTCTTACAACTGGGGACATCATATGGGGGCACTACAGGGGCCTTACTACTGGGGGCACTACAGGGGCCTTACTACTGGGGACACTATTGGGAGCACTACAACTGACCATCACGACCATCGGACTTGCGAGTGAAACCCTGTGGTCGGGTTTCTCAACCACAAGCCCTGGAGTGATTTTGGCTCTATCAGAGCCAAAATCACTCCCACTGACATCATTAGTGATGTCAGTGGGGCCGGCTTCAGAGGGTAGGCGTTCACCATGGGAACGCCTCCGTCTGGCAGGCACACCCCCGCCACGCCCACCAAAGGGAGCGTGCTGTCAACCAACATCGACAGCACGCCCCCTTTGGTGCGAGACCCGGAGCGTTGGAGAGCCCGTCGCTATCCGGGTCTCGCGCATGCGCACGATGGAGCTCCCTCCGTCGTGCGCATGCGCAGTGGGGAACATCGACCCACTTGCAAGCGTACTGCCGCTCGCGAGTGGGTCTGAATGACCCCCATAGTGTCTTATACATTATACTGTTACAAGTACTCTTTCAATATCCTGTTTGCCTTTACACACAAATATGTCCATGTCTAGTTTGTAGCCAGTGGTGGCTCCAAGAGGTGAAGCTGCCTTGCAGTCCAAAATTCAAAAAGGGAAGCCACACCAACTGTCCTTCCAAACACCACTGGCCGGGACTACCCTATTTGTATTGTGAACTGCGCTGCACCCCCACCTCTGGAGCCTCCACTGTTTGTAGCCCAAAAAAGGTTAAGAACCAACAATTTTTCATTAGAAAATTCCAAATACGTTGAAATAAAGTTTTATATGCCATCTAAGTAGTATATAATAATGTCTCTTTGTGAGGTAAAATAAGCACTAGGTTAATAGCTATTCAACCCTCCAATGTATTGGCAGCAGCTTTTACAGAGTGACGCCTAATTAAAAAAAAAACCTGAACATATTTTAGAACCAGTAAATGTAAACAGAGCTATTCTACAAGAGGGCTCATGTCAGGGGATATGTGGTTGACATTTGGTTTAACTACCCTCATATAATGCAGATGTATTGGTTTCCAGCCACACACCATTAAAAGACAATGTTTAGAAAAAAATAAACCAAGGATGGTCTCAGATATGTTTGAAGATAGCAATGAACAGTAATTGTGTGAGGTCCACCATTTTAATGTAGAGGGAGGCGCAGGCATATGCAAGATGAGTTGTGGGTTATGGGGCTGCTTGTTTTATTTTATACAACTCTACACATATCAAAGCTTTCTATCTGATGATAAATATGTCTTTCTCACAGAACATCACTCTTCACTTACAACAATAACATTTTTAAGTTTTCTACAATGCGGCTGTGCTCTGTGCTCAGTTATCAGACCTCATATGCAGTGACAGGTATTACCCAGTAAAATCCACTATCCCCAGGGCAGAATGTACTAAAGTCAAAATGCAGCCAAAACTCAGAAAACTGCCATTTTCATAGTTTTGACCGCATTCCCCATATGTACGAAGCTATGGAAGCTAAACTTTCCGGAGAGCTTGTACCCGGCATGGGCGGCGAGAGGGGGGGGGGGGCGGGTACAGTTTACCCGGGGCCCGGGCTTGCTAGAGGGGCCTGGCAGGGCCCGGGTCTGGCGTCGCCCCTCCCCTCTCTCACAGTAGCGCAGCACACAGCTTGTGCTGGGCTGCAGTGTGAGACTGCTCGTGGCTGCTGCAGCAGCCAGAGCAATCTCCTATATCTGTGGGGGCAGCGATCACACTGATTGCGCCCCCCGCCTACTTAGCGCCGAGCAGGGGGGCTTGCTGCGCCCCCCTCGCCGGCGAGCAGCACCGATACATGGCGCTGCAAAAGTGATATTTTAATTTTTTTCTCTCAAGGGGGCGTGGTCATGCCTCCCACAATTAGGCCACGCCCCTGGTACCCGGTAGATGGGCTTCTTTTTGTATTGTATCTGAGAGGGATCCAATAGGATCCCTTCGGATGACCTCCTGCAGCTCGCGTGTCGGCAAGTGCATGCGCAGTATGACTCCCAGGTCACAAACCCAGAAGTCCTATCATCACAAAGGACAGTTCTTTTGTGAAGAGCTGTCCTTTGCAAGTTGAATCACATTTGTACGTGCATACTGGCGTAATTAACATAGACTGAGAGAATATTTATGATATTCTTAAGTAATCTGCATACCTATTATCACGTTCTGGTAATTCATTGAAACGCAGAAAGTACACAATTCGTTAGACCAGAGGTTCCCAAACACCTCCATTACAGTCCACATTTTAAGAATATCCATGCTTGAGCACAGTTGACTTAATTAGTACCTCGGTTAATTTGATATAGCCATCTGGACTCAAACATGGATATCCTTAAAACCTGGGCTGTAATGGCGGACTTTGCGAACCTCTGAGTTAGACCATACAATTCTTATGGTGCGTACACACGGTACAATAAAAATGCACGATATGAATGACCATATTGTTATCGTTCAGATCATTAATTTTTGATGCCTACCAACCCTCAAATGACCAGCAATGCGTGGGCACGTATGGACGATAATGATATTGACCACTGCCCTTGCATGCAGGCCAACCTGGTCGACATCGAAAAGGTTACATAGGGACCAGCGATCGTTGATCATGGGTCACTGGTCCATTGTTGGTGGGTGGGTGGTGTGCTGGATGATCGATATAGATCATCCAGCACTCCGGGAAGGTGCAGGACGATCAGTCAGCGATATCGTTATCACTGACTGATCGTACCATGTGTACGCACCATTACACTGTAGGAAAATACACAGATAATGAGTCACCGCAAGAACTGGGCAAGAGGACCAGAATTTAATGTAACAATATCTCTTCCTGATCAGTTCTTTCCCTCCTACAGTGCATGCTTATCCCCTTATCTCCTCAATACTCACACTAATTTCCCTTCCTTCTTAGAACTTTACATCTCGTGCACAGAGCCATCTCTTCTCTTAGGCTCCCTACCTAAACCGATAGGTATACACTGTAATTATGCCAACACATGTATTTATGTGTAAAGGTAAATTTGTTACTGGGTTTTGTGTCTTTGCTCCATATGTCAATGTGGAAAATTGTAGCATCTTATAAATAAATGCTAATAATAATAATAATAATAATAATAATAATAATAATAATAACAATAAATATTTGTGCAACAAAGGGATAATTGTGATTTTGATTATGGTTCCTATAGTGTATGTGTAATCCTAATCCATAGGATAAAATAAGTGCAGAAAGCAATGGGTTAATATTGTGCATGTGTTATGCATCTGCTATTACAAAAAAAAAGAAAAAACCCTCAGGTTGTAGAAATGATTATAGATGCAGCTTGAGGAGGGGGCTAATGGAAATCTTCAAACAAGGCTTGAGACCTTATTGCTTCATATCCACCACGATAACTAATTTTATCCCTCAGAAAATTCAATACAAACTCTCACAAAAAGCTCTTAATGTATTTCCAATTTCATCTGCAAAGAGAAACAATTTGCAGTAAGGGCTGGAGAAGGAGAGTGAGCCATAGTGGTCCATACTCCCTAACACACTCTCTGTGGGCATTTTGATGTATATTAATATGCATTAACTGAAATAAATCATATATTCCCTGTTTGGAAAGTTATGTATAGAAGACCTGATTCAGTACGGATCGCAACTGCTATTGCAAAAGCAATTACGCACGCAGTCTCACTGGTATAGTATGCTAATCCTCTGCAATCTCTATGCTGTAGCAGCACAACATAAGGCCGCCCACCTTACCTTACACACATCCGTAATACTTAGCAAGACAGTGAAACCATCGGTAACATCGAGTACCATCGCAGCCTCATGCACACTTCCTTTCAATCACTCTGCGATGGGTCTGCGCAAACCTGATTGCAGTGGACGGTTCGCGCACACACACTGCGCTGCATACACATGCGCAGAATGCAAACAACCAGCCAATTGCGTGCATGATTGCAGTTGCGATCACTGTTGAATCAGGCCCAGAGAGAAGTGAATGTCTGCATAGTCATTGTGGGCAGGGGCTGCTATTGCAGAAAGGATGCTAATTAGCAGCACATGGTAGAAAAGACGAGCAGTGTATAAGAGGGGAGAATGAGGATGTACAGTACAGTACTTGATATAAATGTTGCTGAGCAGGAGGAGAGCGGTGTAAATGGTCTGACGTTACCTGCAGGTCAGAATACATTGGGTTTACATGTGAATGAGAAGAATCATGATGCAAGGATACTAATTGTATTTATATACACTTATGTAGGGACCCAAAAAAACACCTCATAATGGGCCTACTTCAGAGGTGCATGCTATTGCAGCCACGTCTGTATCTTTGCGTTACCATTGTCAGTGCAAGGTTTCTAGGCACCCTAGGCAAAGCTTCACCCTAGTGTCCCTGCACCCCTTAACAATCCTCCCCCTTGTTTCCATGTTGAAGATATGGCATTCTTACTTTGCAGCATTTTTTCCACACCTACCTAAAACTTTTGCACAGTACTGTTTATATACATACATACCTACAGATATATGAAAAACACTGCTAGAAATGATTACAAACCCGGTGCACTCCAGAGAGCACCATGGCGGTGATGGTTAGAATGTAGCTCAGGTGATCAATGTTTCATTGTTTTGACATTTTCGTCAGGGTGCTCACAAAACAAACAACTAGTGAAAACTTAAATACCTTTGAAGTTCAACAGGGTATCACATGGCGTCAGGCCCCTGTGTCCTCTTCCAGTCAAAAGAGACTATGGACCGTATTAATTTGCCGGCGAAAAGTCCCGGAGTTTTTACCGTCATCGCCAATTTGGCCTCCGGAAAAGTATAGTGCTCGTCACCGCGATTCACCCTATTCAATTGCAAAGGACGCGAGAACGCATCCCGGCGAAACTGAGATCGGCGAAAAGTACTGTCAGTTTGGGGAAATCAGCCGACACCCCCCAGAAGATACACTTACATGGGGGGCTCACTATGTATACCCCCGAATAGCCCTGCTGAAGGTATTTGGGGTGCTTTAATGCTCTCAATTGGTGCTATTTAGCGTCTTTGCACAAGTGGTGAAGAATAGCATTTAGCAGATTTTTTTTTAAAATAAGTAGTCCCAGCAAATTTTGGGTACATGAAAATGGGTGCAAGCATGGTTAAAAATAGCTAAAGTGCATTTTTAAAAAAACTAAAAAACGCACCTTCAGCAAGCACCTGCAAACAAAAACACAGCTTGGGCATACTTGGGGGAATTTTTAAGTTTGTCCCCCAACTTTGTTTTTTTGCCCCCATAACGAAAGTACTTTTTTGGGATGATCTAAAGTATTTTTTAAACTTTTTTTGACGCAGTTTACCTTTGGGGGACTGTCCCAAGGCTGCAGGGGTGTTCCTACAACTTTGCACCCCAAACTCCCAATACTGCACTTTTTTCCGCCTCCATTCATAGGCGAATCTTGTCCGCTGGTTACAAGGCGCAGACTTTTCGCACTGGCGGAAACTCTGTGGAATTGAATACGGCGAAATTATGTCACCGGCGAGAACTTTTCGCCGATCTCGGCTTTTTGCCAGCAATTGAATATGGCCCTATGGCTGGAATCACGAGAGACCCAACATCTTACGCATCGGCCACTGAGGTCATTATAATATTTTAACAAAAACAAACATGACTGGTAAGTGAAACTAACAACAGTGTTTGGGGCAACAACAATGCAGGCTTTAATACTGTAGAGCAGACCGATAATATATTACCATGGAAAAATGTGCACATAAATAAAAATAATCAAACTAAAATGACATCAGCCACAGTACAAGGAGTGTCATACTGCACACGCACACCCACACAAATATATACTATATATATATATATATATATATATATATGTGTGTGTTCAAAATTAGAAGGGTTAATAGTTTATTTTTATCAATTAACAAATTGCAAAGTGAATGAACAGAGGATAAATCTAAATCAAATCAGTATTTGGTGTGATCACCCTTTGCCTTCAAAGCAGCACCAATTGGATGTGTTCATCACATAGTACCTGATCGTCAAACACAGCGAGATCGGCCATGTCCAGTTATTATGCGGATACTTAACTACATGAATAAAGTACGCCTTATGGAAGCTTATAGGAAACATGCAGACCTTCACTATGACAGACATAAATTACTCCTGTTCCAGGATTTTTCTTATATGGTGGCTACGAAGAGACGAAAGATTTTACCCCTTTGCAAACTCCTATTTGATTTGGGTCTCGACTTTGCTGTACTTTATCCGGCAAAGTTGCGGTCTTCCATGCTGGTAAACCTCATTTTTTCGATGATCCTCAAGTGGCTCGCAGCTTTGTGGACTCCTTAATCGCACAGTCTGCATCAACAGTAAGTGATGCAGACTGATCGTCTCCCAGTGTTTGTGGTATATGTTATCTCAACTTTGCTGACAGATCAGGACTATTGCACTACTTTTACTGTTGTTTTATTATTGGAATATATTTAACTCTTTTAATGTTACAATTGTTACTGGGTACACTAGCTCTTGCTGCCTCGGATATTGCCTTTCTATTGAAATGCTTTTTCAGATATTTGTCAAAATATATTGGAATGTTTGTTCTTTATGTCCTCCCATTAACTTCTACATCCCTCTATACTACTTCCGTTCTCTATTTACAGTATGTTTTCTTCCTCAGCTATAATTTCCCCTCTTCTTCTTTTCTTCCTATTATCTGATTATGCCTCTGCTGTATTATACATGGTCTTTATGGCCATACATTTGGGTGCTGTTGAAATTGATACTTCCTTTATTTTTAGACTATATTTCTCGATTTAACACGTTATCTCATTGGTTATATATATTGAAATATTTTATGACATGGTACTCCAGGACACTTACTTCCCCATGCCCGCTCGCTGGGCGGGTGAGTTTGGTATCTTTATGTTTCTCTTCTTTGTATATTGGCCTAGAGCCGGGGTAGGTTAGCGATGGCTGCTACTTCTGCTAGTGAGTCCAGAGAAGCATTACATTTATATTGTGTAATGTGGAGGGATTGAAATCTCCTGTAGATATTGGCTGCCCTATAGCGTATGCGACCAGATAGTGCTTTCCTACCAGCCATTACTCACCATAGTGCCGGCTTCCCCTGATCCCTCGGGTGGTCAGACGTCAGGTGCGGCGGCGAGTGACGCGCTGAGCATTATACTTAGAGTCATGTGGACACCCATGAGCTGCAATGTGCCTTGGTTGCTGCGGTTGTCGTCATGGACGCGACCATGACAGTTCACATCACCTGACTACCCTTTACTCAAGGGTAGCATGGTGGTGGTCAGCTAATGCTGACCACCAATGATCTGCTACCTTAGGGTATAAAGACAGTCTCTGGACAGAAAGAAGTTGCCTGTGCAACGTTGTCGCTACCTTGTGTATACTTGCCATTACCTCCTTCCAGGTTCCCTCATCTCCTTGTGCAACAGTGTGTCTGAACATCTTGCCTGTGTGCCATTCAAGTGTCATCTCATTGTGCAACAGTGCGTCTGAACATCCTGCCTGTGTGCCTTACAAGTACCATCCTCCTTGTGCAGCAGTGCGTCAAAACACCTCACCTGTGTGCAGTTACAAGTGCCACCTCTTGGTGCAACTGTGCATCAAAAAACCCTTACTTGTGAACAAATTCAAGTACTAACTCCTGGTGCAGCTGTACTTCTTCCTGAAGTACTCCTCTTGGGCCATTGTATTATTTTCTCCATTCCCATGGGTATCGGATACCTGACCAAAGGACCGCGACCTGCGTGCTGGGTGCAGCTCAAACCCATATCCAGCTTGGAGGGGTCACTTGTGAACACCTCCCAGCAGGTCTCGCCAACATCCGGTATTTGTGGATGAGGAGATCTTATATACAGGCCCCACGCCTCTGATTCCTCCCTCCCTCAACCCGGGACCTGAGCTTTCACCTCCTCAATAGGGGATTTCCCTAAAATAAACGTGACACTACCGATCCCAATACACTACGTGACAAGTAAATTGGGGATTACAAAGTGGCTCCTTATACAGCTAAACGTAGAGGAGTGATGATCTTGTTTTGTAAACACCTCCCTTTTCGGATACTAGATTCTATTTGTGATCCTGAAAGACGTTATGTGTTTTTAAAGGTATCCCTACATGATAATGTCTATACTCTAGTGGGAGTTTATGTGTCACATGTTACTTATGCTGATTTTTTCACAGAGCTTTATGTTAAATTGCAGGATTGGGCAGAGGGGGAGATAATTTAAGGGACTTTAATTTTGTGCAGTCTTTGAGTCTGGACCAGTCGGCAAGCTCCAATGGTAATAGAGGGTGCCACCACCTACACTGACTTTGTTGACAGATTATTTACAGCTCTGTGATCCATGGAGCTGCCAACAGTCTACCGATAGAGAAGTTATGTTTTATTCCCATCCCCATCATTCTTCTTCCTGTATTGATCTTTGGCTACTTTCGTACTCTATTTTTAGATGAGTGGAGCAGACTGGTGTTGATATGATTACTGTATCTGATCATGCCCCAATATGGTTCACTGTAGCTTTGCAATCGCCACTACCTACTTACTTTAATTGGAGGTTTCCTACTTATTTAGCTAAATCCCCTGATTTTAATACATTAATTATGTAGATGAAAATACAGCACATGTAGATGATATTAATTTATTTTGGGTCGCTTCCAAATCCAAACCCGTTGTTCGTGGTCAAATGATGGAATATGTGGCCAGGAAACGTACATTTTTTACTGGTAGATTAGAGGAACTTAGTTGAACCTTGTCTAATGCATACAATAAGTTACTCCTATGGGACTTGTAAGAGAATAGGAAGGCATATGTAGATGTGAAGCACCTCTATGATACTCTATGTACTGAGTGTGCCCAGCTGTCATATGACCATCAACTAAACACATTTTTTCGTGGGGGAAATTTTTTCTATTCCCTCTAATGTTCTACAACTCACTACTGCGACTTCTAATACTGTAACTGGTACAACTGATATATCAAAGGAGTTTCTCAATTACTATCAATCATTATATTCAGCTTCACCTGATTCGCCTGAAAAATGAGGGTGTGTCAACACGCCACAGCATTGTTTTTCGTCACTTTGGGAACATTCCTTTCCATTCCATATGCACCTTAATGCCCCCAGTAATAGTGCCCCTTATGCAATGCCACTAGTAGTAGTGACCCTTATGCAATGCCCACTATAGTAGTGCCCCTTGTGCAGTGACCCCAGTAGCAGTGAACCCTTCACAATTTTCTATATTTCTGATTAAATTTGGCTTAAAACTACCTCAGATATTCACACAAGTCCTAAAAGTAGATAAAGAGAACCAAGTCAAACAAATGAGACAAAAAAAATTAGATGCGCTAATTTTTTTAATGAGGAAAATGACCCAATATGACATATCTGTGAGTGGTAAGTATGTGAACCTTACCTTACCTTACTAAAGTGCAGGTTTTTAGAAGTGGAGATGTTGTCCATAACAACCAATCAGACTCTAGATATTATCTTCTAGATCTAGAAGGTGCTAGATAAATGTTAAATAGAATCTGATTGGTTGCTATAGACCAGGGGTAGCCAACCCTGATCCTCGAGAGCTACCAACAGTGCATGTTTTCCAGGTCTCCTCACAGAATAACAAGTGTAATAAATAATAATTAGCTCTACCTGTGGATCTTTTCAAATGTGTTAGTGAGCAATGACTGCACCTGTGATCTGGAAAACATGAACTGTTGGTAGCTCTTGACCGAGGTTGGCTACCCCTGCTATAGGCAGCATCTCCACTTCTGAAAACTAACACTTTAGTAATATACACCCTTAGGCTTAGCAGATATTTTGAAGGTGAAATTAGAGTCAGGTATTTTCAATCTATGGGATGACAATCAGGTGTGAGTGGACATTGTATCTTTTGAAAAGAACAGGGATGTATCAAAGCCACGAACAAAGGAGATTTCTGAGAACTTCAGAAGAAGAGTTGTTGATGCTCATCAGGCTGGAAAAGGTTACACAACCATGTCTAAAGAGTTTGGACTCCACCAATCAACAGTCAGACAGATTACAGTTACAGAGACATCCTGTAACAGTCTTACATAGACATCCTTAGGGGGCAGGCAGAGGGGATGTGTCCTCTGTGGGACACATCCGTTGCCGGCGCTGGGACAGTGATGTCCCTAGCGTCGGTGCAGACGCCGCGGGCACCTGGTGAAGGGACTGCCTGGTCCCTTTCATCAGTGCTGGCGGTACTGTGGCGCCGGGAGAAGCTTGGCTCCAGGCACAAGCTCAGTGGAGCTTGGCGTCAGGCAGCCAAGAACCGGTGGGTAGCCGGCGCTGGGACAGAGTACCTGCTCCCAGCGCCGGTCAAGCTTCAGGCGCGGCGCTCCGTGCGGCGGGTGTTTGGCTCTGGCCAATAGGAGGCGGACGTGACGAGCCAATCGCGGCTCACCGCGTCATAGCCCCACCCACTCGCGCCGTCTTGTATTAGACGGCGCTGAGTGGGAGAAGGGAGTTCGGCGGCGGAGAGGGAGGAGAGAAGACCTCCTGAAGAGCGGAAGATCGGCGTGTCAACAGGGGCGGCGGCCGCGGAACAGGGCAGAAGACGCCGCTGTCAAGAGATAAGACAGGCGGCGCCGGCTGGAAGAAGAAAAGAAGAGGCGGCGCCGCTGGCCAGGACGGGCCAGCGGCCGAAGAATGCGGCTGAGGACCGGAGAGGACTGCGGGGGTGGGAAGTAAAGAGCTACACGAAGTTCCCCCCTGCAGCCTCTTCCAATGTAGCAGGTAGGCCCTCCGTGAGGCCCACCATATACCCCCCCTCCCTAGACCGCCAGGGTTGTTGGGCGCTAGGCCCGTGGAGCATTGTCGGGCACTAGGCCCGTGGGTAATTAGTCGGGCACAAGGCCCGAGGCACAGTAGCGGGCATTGGGCCCCATAACAGGATTTCCCCTTAAGTAGGTGTAAGTGGCCTGGGTATTAGGCCCAGACCACTAGTCAATAAAGTAGGCGGGCAACTGCCCGAGCCACCCAAAGTATAAGGTGGTCTGGGCATTAGGCCCAGACCGCTAAATGAGCCCCACAGATAGGCAGGCAAATAGGCCTGAGCCCCATAAAAAGTGGTCTGGGCATTAGGCCCAGCCACTACCAGAGCCCACCGTTTGGCAGGCACCTAGGCCTGAGCCGCTGGTAAGACCCTGGGCATTTGCCCTTCTGGTCCACGTGATGTTTATGTCCTCCCTGAGCTCGCCTTAGGATCTGGGCATATTAATGCTGCATTAGTTGCAGCATTAATATAGAGAGGCAGATGATTAGAGGTGTGAGCAGTGTTGGAGAGCTGTACGGCTCCCACCAATGAGGTAGTGTTTCCCCAGTCACTGAGAAGAGGAGCTGGCCAGCTCTGGATAGGTAAGAAGCAGGCATTTAAAAGGGACAGTACCGTGTTTTGCTCTTGTGTACTTATAGTCTGTGATTGGTGTTCCGTGCAGGGCAAAAGTTTAGTTATTGTTATATATGTCGCACTACACACACTGTAGGTTGAGGGTGATGCCGTTTTAGTATGTGTAGTTGCTTGACATAGGTTTAGGCCCTGCACGGCTGTGTTGTGTATCTCCTTACAGGGACCTGTAGGCGAGTGAGCGGACGAAGAGCAAGAGTGGACACGGTGAGAAATATCTGTGTGTACTGTCTTTCACTGTTTGTTTGTCACTATCTATCTTTCCTTCCTTCTGAGCGGACGGTGAACCTTGCAACCCGGTGCAAGGACGGATCTTCACCTGGTGTGTGAGTACCGATAGGTGAAAATTCAGGATCTGAGGCCATAAGTGCCAATGATGATCTTCACTTAAAACCTGAATTTATCCCTCGGTTTGGTAGGGCGCGTCGGTCGACGTGAGGAAGGACGGTACTCACCTCGTCTCCTTCCCCCTAGGTCATCGTGGCCGTGTTCTATTTGGAAGTTCCAGGACCATCTGTTCAACACACGGCCTGAAGGTGAGAGGGTGCTACGCAAGGTAAGGAACAGACGTACACCTGCACGGCAGCAGGCACTGCACCGCACTACCTCTCACATTTGGCGTAGTCAGCAGGATCACGGACACGATGTGGACCACCGGCAAGAGGACCCCTCTACGGACAGCTCCGGAGTGGAACCATCCCCGGATGTTTGAGGACAAGAGTGACTGGATTACGGTGTCGGGAGAAGACATCATGAAGATGGTGCAGCGGTCGGTACAGCGCGGCAAGGAAGAACGCTGGGAGAAGGGGCGCAAGAAAGCCGCTGTGACCCCTGCAAGATGTGTCAGCGGCTGGGACATTATGCCAGCGACTGTCCCTGGCTTGAGTTTAGGGCGACAGAAGATGAAGAAATGTCCGAATTGGAGAACACACAGATGGTCCTGCAAGCGGTTCAAAGATGTGGTCAGAAGAACCCGGTGAAGAGGAGACTCTGGTGTGTGCTCTGCGGAACCTACGTGCATGAGCATAATAGCTGTCCAAGTGATGAAGAGTGGCACCAGGAGGATGAAGAATTTTGGTGTGAAGGATGTGGAGATCCAGAACATGAGCTCCCGGATTGTCCCTGGACGGAAACACCGAAGAAAGCAGAAATATCTTCTGTGTTGTGGCAGGTGGAGCAACACCAAGAACTCCGGCACAAGATGACTAAGGAGCCAGTGTGTGAGCTCTGTAAGGAGAAGGGACATGAGCTTCAAGATTGTCCGTGGGACGAAGACCGGATGATGTTGGATGGTCGAGCCCAGAAGTGGATGGAAGAAGCCAGGGAAGTGGAGCAGAAGAGCCTGCTGGAAGTTCGTTCACAGGTGCCCATTGTTCCTGAGCAGGAGCCGAAGGGTAGAGATCCCTTTGTGATGAAGGTGGCAGCAGCACCCCCGTGCTGGAAGTGTCGGGGGCAGGGACACTTGGAGCATGAGTGTCCCTGGGAAGATGCAGTGGCACTGTTATGCCCCGAAGAGGCCCCAGTGAAGAAGAATCCTTGTCCGCAGAGGACGGATGTGGATGACTGGGAGGTGAAGATAACGCGATATAAGGAAGAGCGCGAAGACCCAGTGGCAAAGAAGTCCAGGATCTCCATATGCTGGAAGGGTCCGCGACCTGGATACCCGGAGATGTCAGTGGAAGAGATGGAGTACGCTGAAGAAGGAAACTGTCGCCTGCTGCAGGAGTCTGTGGAGAAGAGTCCAGATTCATGGAAAATTTTGGCAGAGACCTGGGAAGAAGAGGATTCCCCCGGAGGAAGCGACTATTGGGTGGTGGTTAGTGCCACACCCTGAATGCAGTGAAGATGCCCCAGACAAGTTGGAAGAAGAGTGGGTGGTTGCAGCACCCTTAGAAGGAAATTCCCCATGGTGGCCCATCGTGAGTGGCACTTCCGAGTTGCCACTCCCACAGAGGATCCGCAGACTGAAGTCAGGAGGTACGAAGATGGAGAGCCCGGAGCCAGTGGAGAAGGAATGTGGGGTCGTAGTCGGTCCCGGCTGGGCCCTTGAACAGATCCTCGCTGGAGGGACTATAGAATGCCCTGACCCGCGGACGATGGAGATGGAAGACTTTGTAGGGACTACAAAGGAAAAAGGGGGGGGGGAATGTGGAAGGCTGTGCTGGGATCAAGTGTTTGATCCCAGCATCAGCAGAGTTGCAGGGGCAGGCAGAGGGGATGTGTCCTCTACGGGACACATCCGTTGCCGGCGCTGGGACAGTGATGTCCCTAGCATCGGTGCAGACGCCGCGGGCACCTGGTGAAGGGACTGCCTGGTCCCTTTCATCAGTGCCGGCGGTACTGTTGCGCCGGGAGAAGCTTGGCTCCGGGCACAAGCTCAGTGGAGCTTGGCGTCCGGCAGCCAAGAAGCGGCGGGTAGCCAGCGCTGGGACAGAGTACCTGCTCCCAGTGCCGGTCAAGCGTCGGGCGCGGCGCTCCGTGCGGCGGGTGTTTGGCTCTGGCCGCGAGCCAAACCTGGCTCGCGGGCCAGCAGCCAATAGGAGGCGGATGCGACGAGCCAATCGCGGCTCGCCGCACCATAGCCCCACCCACTCGCGCCGTCTTGTATTAGACGGCGCCGAGCGGGAGAAGGGAGTTCGGCGGCGGAGAGGGAGGAGAGAAGACCTCCCGAAGAGCGGAAGATCGGCATGTCAACAGGGGCGGCAGCCGTGGAAGAGGCCAGAAGACGCCGCTGTCAAGAGAGAAGACAAGTGGTGCCGGCTGGAAGAAGAAAAGAAGAGGCGGCGCCGCTGGTCAGGACGGGCCAGCGGCCGAAGAATGCGGCTGAGGACCGGAGAGGACTGCAAGGGTGGGAAGTAAAGAGCTACACGAAGTTCCTCCCCCACAGCCTCTTCCAGTGTAACAGGTAGGCCCTCCGTGAGGCCCACCATATACCCCCCTCCCTAGACCGCCAGGGTTGTCGGGCGCTAGGCCCGTGGAGCGTTGTCGGGCACTAGGCCCGTGTATAATTAGTCGGGCACAAGGCCCGAGGCACAGTAGCGGGCATTAGGCCCCATAACAGGATTTCCCCTTAAGTAGGTGTAAGTGGCCTGGGTATTAGGCCCAGGCCACTAGTCAATAAAGTAGGTGGGCAACTGCCCGAGCCACCCAAAGTATAAGGTGGTCTGGGCATTAGGCCCAGACCGCTAAATGAGCCCCACAGATAGGCAGGCAAATAGGCCTGAGCCCCATAAAAAGTGGTCTGGGCATTAGGCCCAGCCACTACCAGAGCCCACCGTTTGGCAGGCACATAGGCCTGAGCCGCTGGTAAGACCCTGGGCGTTAGGCCCAGGGCTCTGAGCCCATTAGTTGCAGCACTAATATAGAGAGGCAGATGATTAGAGGTGTGAGCAGTGTTGGAGAGCTGTACGGCTCCCACCAATGAGGTAGTGTTTCCCCAGTCACTGAGAAGAGGAGCTGGCCAGCTCTGGATAGGTAGGAAGCAGCCATTTAAAAGGGACAGTACCGTGTTTTGCTCTTGTGTACTTATAGTCTGTGATTGATGTTCCGTGCAGGGCAAAAGTTTAGTTATTGTTATATATGTCGCACTACACACACTGTAGGTTGAGGGTGATGCCGTTTTAGTATGTGTAGTTGCTTGACATAGGTTTAGGCCCTGCACGGCTGTGTTGTGTATCTCCTTACAGGGACCTGTAGGCGAGTGAGCGGACAAAGAGCAAGAGTGGACACGGTGAGAAATATCTGTGTGTACTGTCTTTCACTGTTTGTTTGTCACTATCTATCTTTCCTTTCTTCTGGGCGGACGGTGAACCTTGCAACCCGGTGCAAGGACGGATCTTCACCTGGTGCGTGAGTACCGATAGGTGAAAATTCAGGATCTGAGGCCATAAGTGCCAATGATGATCTTCACTTAAAACCTGAATTTATCCCTCGGTTTGGTAGGGCGCGTCGGTCGACGTGAGGAAGGACGGTACTCACCTCGTCTTCTTCCCCCTAGGTCATCGTGTCCGTGTTCTATTTGGAAGTTCCAGGACCGTCTGTTCAACACACGGCCTGAAGGTGAGAGGGTGCTACGCAAGGTAAGGAACAGACGTACACCTGCACGGCAGCAGGCACTGCACCGCACTACCTCTCACATATTGACGGGTCTACCCAGGTTGCGGCTCAGTGGAAAAGGGTCCCTGAAAAATAACCCAGGTAAAGTGAGCCGGGAATCCAATCCAGGTAGCTACCAGGATAGACCTGGGTAATGGTGCAGTGTAAACGGTGCAACCCGGGTTATTCGACCTGGGTCATGCCTAAAATGAGCTGATTGGTGATTGTGGAGCAGTCACCTCCCACTTTTTATGACCTCACAAGTTTAGCAGGGCAGACCCGGGTTCAGTGTGAATGGGGCTGACCTGGGAATAACCTAGATCGAAGTTATAGTGTAAACAGGGTCTTACCTGGGTCTGACCTGGGTTAGAACCATGTCCGAAAAACCTGGGTTTTTAGTGGAAAAGGGGTATTAGATGCCTTAGTGCAGAGTTTCTCAAACTCCATTATTACAGTCCATGGATAAGGATATCCATGCTTGAGTCCAGATGGTTAAATTAAATTGACTGAGGTGCTAATTAACTTACTGCCGAAGTGCCAAAGCATGGATATCCTTAAAACCTGGACTGTAATGGCAGACTTTTGAAAACTCTGCCTTTGTCCATAGGTTCTCAAACTTGGGGCCTGATTCAGAGCCGGACGCTATTTGCGCTCGCTCGTTCATTAAAAAGGGGTGGCTATTCAAATGAACCGTTCGCACTTTGCGGTCTGTTCACGCCTCTATGTCTGAACGAGCGAACAAAACTTGCGGTCGTAATTTTGAAAACGACGCCCCCTGGCCGCTCGCACCATACGTCATGTCCGCTATTTAATAGATTAATGGAGTACATCAGACAGCAGATGAACTGCTTGCTATTCTTGTGGTTGGTTTTTCCTACCACAATCTTGCAAGTAGTTCTGACTATAAATCAACCAAGTGACGTGGTTAATGAAGCTCCTGTATTAATTATGCACACCCATAAAACGCCCGTTTTGACCTTTAAGCACGCCTGCGTTCTGATCTCCACTCCCCGTTTTCAAGCACCTTCCCCTGCTACCACCCACATACGCCTCCTCCTGTCACTCAAAATAGCAGGCACAAACGATTTTCGGCCGCACTGACTGGTTCACGCATGCGTATTAAAATCCGTACGCATGCGCAGTTGTGCGAACATCGGTCGGAACGAACGAGCGCCCGCTTACGAGCAGGTCTGAATCAGGCCCTTGGTCCTCAGGACCCCAAACAGTTCATGTTTTCTAGGTCTCCTCACAGAATCATAAGTAAAATAATTAGATCCACCAGTGGATCCTTTAAAATGTGTCAGTGAGTCATGAGTACATCAGTGCACCTGCTAGATGACCTGGACAACTTAAACTGTTTGTAAACCTAAGGACTTAAGCTGGCCACACACTAGACCAGTGATTTTCAACATTTTCAACTCAGGGCACACTAAACAAGATTTTAAAATTGCCAAAGCATACTATCCGGCTCTGCTGTGTGTATGACCAATGCAAAAATCATACCCATTGGCTCCAACATAAAAATATACACACTACATTGGCCTCCTCAGGAATAAAACACACTACATTGGTCTCCTCAGGATAAAACACACTACATTGGCCTCCTCAGGAATAAAACACACTACAGTACAAGTGCACTGAGCTGACCGCTGCGGCACACTTGACAACCCCTCGCGGCACACTAGTGTGCCATGGCACAGTGGTTGAAAAACGCTGCACTAGACCAACTTGCATCCAACCATCCAACTAGTTGATTGGTTGGAATGAAAATCTGGTAAGGTATGAAAGCAAATGACAATCAGCAATTTGCTCCCAAAAGCCGGAAAATTGACAAAAACTGTTGTTTCAACAAATTGTTCAGATCAAACATTTAACAAATTTGTCTGACGACCATTTTCATCTGTTTTCTAGCATTTAGGAGCAAATTGCTGATCAACATTTACTCCCATAGGTTACCAGATTTTCATTCCAACCAATCAACTAGTTGGATGGTTGAACGAAAGTTGGTCTAGTGTGTGGCCAGCTTAAGGAGCTGATTCAGACCCGCTCGCTAAGATGCGATCGCTCGTAGCTGGCTGATATTTGCAATCTACGCATGTGTATGCATCGCAATGCACGTGCGCGAACCACTGCAAAAGATCGGGAAGCGCTCGCTCACCCAGCATAGACAGCCCAGTTGAATGAGTGACAGGAAAAGCCGTTTGTGGGTGGTAACAGGGGCAGGCCACTAGAAAAGGGGTGCGAACGCAAGTGTGCCTGAGCGTCATAACGCCGTTTCAGAGGCGTGCATAATTAACAGGCAGCGTCATTGTACACGTCACCTGGTTGAATTTCACACTGAAATGATCGCAGTGTTTGTGGCAGGTTATAGTCTACCTCAAGTGCTGCAAGGACAGCCAATGGTGCTCGATGTACCAATGGTTTAATGCACTTCCAGGAGATGACGTGCACAAGTGGGCGTCTTATGAATGGCTGGTGGGCGTCTGCATACACAAAGTGATCGCACGCAGAGACATAGTGGGCGTGCTAATGCCTTGTCATGTGATCGCCTGCCTTGCTGGGCATGCGCAGGGTTTGCATACGCCGGGAGCGAGCGAACGCATCTAGCGAGCAGGTCTGAATGAGCTCGTGAGTTTTAAAACCACTGTCTTAAGGCCCCCATACAGCCGCAATCGATTGTGGCAATTCTGCAATTTGCAATCGATTGTGTATAAAAATCTGCAATGTATGGGCTGCACAGATCGCAGCCAAAAAGTGATTGGAATTGTTAAATCAGATTGTCCAACATGTTGGATTTCACAGATCGATTGGGGCTGTAGATTGCTAGTGTATGGACATGATCAGCAGATTTGCATACTGTTACTAGTAAAATGATGGGCCTTTCAAGAATGGCGGATCTGTGTTTGCTGAAAATGATCTGCAAATCACTGAAAAAGATCTGTAATGTATGGGCGTAGATTGCTAGATTTGGAAATCCTAAAATTGGGCAGTAAATTGTCGAAGCCGGATGATTGGCTAAGACCAGACCTCAAGTTAATATCGGGCGACGCCATTTTATGTTGCCCCTGATGATGCAATCTTGGGTCCTCAGAATGAAACCATTGTGTGCAATGCTAATATGCTATTATTATTAGCATTGTGCGACTGCATTGCTACTGCATATTGTTAAAAGTCCTACCATACCCCATACGCACATTAAATCATACATATAATATACAAGATGCACAGCGCACAGTTGCGCTGTTTATTAAAACACTCTGCACATAAAACGCACCACGCACATTAGCGACTACACGCAATATCCTAACACTTACACATACCAAAACTTATAAAAAGGTTAATATTAGAGGTTTTATACGTTATCAAGTCTATTGTGAAATACATATATTTGGTATTTGAGGTTTAGTACATGAAAAGCAGACCATGTTTGGTGCCATTCTAAACCACTGTTTATTTGCAGACTTCCGGTTCCATCGGCAAGGAAATCGCAACATGCGTTTGCAAGTTATGGATCATAGAGAGATAGGCATTGAAATGTACTCTGTGATGTAATGTTTATTAGCTAGTTTAGACTTGTTCTTCGGCGGGAAAACACACACAAAGAGCTGTTGGAGGGCTGAACTATTACAATACAAACTGACCTATGAACTGTATCGTAACAGAAGAACCAAGAGGAAGAACCAATGGGATTATGCCAACTCGTCCTATTGTATGGCCCATCTCTGCAAGGGTACATATGCAAGCACTCTAGATCTGGTAGTTAGTCTTCTTTCTTTCTGTTGGTGGAGGTTTCATAGTTGATGCCGGGAAATCTGGATCCAGAGCGCATTCATTTGTAAAGACTGTACCTAGTATTTTATATAACCTTTGCGCTAATTGTGTTATAGATCAAGGAGTGTAACTATATGCTTTTATGTGAATAATATCTTTTTGTGCTTTGGAACCACAATCAAAGTCTGGAAAGCAATTATTTTTTGTGCGTACGCAACGCTAAATAGCGACATTAGGGTATAAAGATTAATAGGAATTCATAAAATCTTCAAATTGTTCAATTGTGGTTTTCAGATTGCTGATGTATGGGGCCTTTAAGGGACCCATACATCAGCAATCACAAAAGAATAATTCACGATTCAGGTTCTGTGATTTTTCTACCAAATCCAGCAAGCTGTGCCCATACATCACAGATATTTTTCAGTGATTTGCAAATAAATTTCAGGAAATCTGCCAATCCTGTAAGGCTCATCATTAGGCCCCCATACATCAGCAATCGATTGTGGTAATTCTGCGTTTTGCAGATGATTGTGTAAAAAATCTGCAATGTATGGGGTTCACAGGTCACAGATTTCAATCAAAAAGTGATTGGAATTGGTAGATCAGGTTGTCCAACTTGTTGAATTTCACATATCATTTGGGGCTGTACAGTACCAGATTTAAGATCCACATGGGTCTGGAGCTGAAATTTGCGACGGACCTATTGTGTGCTGCCACAGGGAGTCTGGACCTCATTCAGAGTCGGTCGTTGCGGCTGCACGGTCGTATGCCACCGATGTTCGCTATACTGCGCATGCGTAAAGTTCGCAATGCGCGTGCGCAAACTAGCCGCTACGATCAGAAATTTCTCTCTCCTTGAACACAGCCAGGTTGGTAGTTTGAGTGACAGATGGAGGCGTTTGTGGATGGTAACAGGGGAAGGTGCTTGAAAACGGGGCAGTGGAGATCCGAAAGCAGGCGTGCCTCATTATGCGAACGGCGTTTTATGGGAGTGCATACGGATTATGGGAGTGCATAATTAACAAAGTAGCGTCATGGCTCATGTGACATGGGAGGTTTTTACACTGACATGATCGTAGAGCTTAAGAGAGGGTATGGTCAACCTTAAGCTCTACGACCAGTTCCGATGGTTACCGATGGTCTCGATTAATCCTTATATGACCGGAGATGACGTGCAATGCATACGAGAAGGGGGCGTATTTTTTTGTCTTCCGACCGCTTCCTCCCCTTGGTCGGCCAACTACCGATCCGAACTTAGGGACGCAACTTGCGAGGGAATCATTTGAATATCCGGACCCTTTTCCCGTACGACCGTGCGGCCTCTTCGACCGACTCTGAATGAGGTCCTCTGTGTGGTGCTCTGAAAATTTGTACAGTGCTGCACCACTAGCACCAGGTTCAGATGTGTTCGGATTGCTTCGGTGGCCGATTTCCCCGTGCTAAGATAGGACACACCATGACAGAGAGGCAAGCCTGTATTCCTCTTTTGCAGACACAATGGGCCTGATTCAGAGCCACTCGTAAGCGGCCGCTCGTTCGTTCCGAGCGATGTTTGCACAACTGCGCATGTGTACGGATCGTAATACGCATGCGCGAACCAGTCAGTGCGGCCGAAAATCATTTGTTCGCTAAATAGCGAATGCCTGCTATTTTGAGTGACATGAGGAGGCGTATGTGGGTGGTAACAGGGGAAGGTGCTTGAAAATGGGGAGTGGAGATCCGAACGCAGGCGTGCTTAAAGGTCAAAACGGGCGTTTTATGGGAGTGCATAATTAATACATCAGCGTCATTGACCACGTCACTTGGTTTTTTTAAACTCAGAACTGCTCGCAAAATAGCGGTTGAAAACACCAACCACAAGAATAGCGAGCAGTTCATACGCTGTACGATGTACTCGATTAATCTAATAAATAGCGGACATGACGTATGGTGCGTGCGGCCAGGGGGCGTTTTTATCAAATAAACGAGCGTATGTTTTGCTCGCTCGTTCAGACTTAGAGGTGTGAACAGACTGCAATTTGCGAACGGATCATTTGAATAGCCACCCCTTGTTTTTGAACGAACGACCGCAAATAGCGTCCGGCTCTGAATCAGGCCCAATGACCAGTCAGGAGGGAAGGTGCAACACAATTTTATTGCTGCCAATCAAAGAATAACAATTGACACAGGAAATGTTTACCATTCACAGATTGAATGAAATAAATTACACTTTTCAATGTCAAGGTTTTTATTTATTACCTCTCCGTCCTCTAACGGTGACCCCAACTAGCAAGCAAGTGTAAACAAAAGAAAAACACGATTTCACTAAAAGCAAATTAGAGAACAGAACATGAAACCTGCGGGTCGAGTTTATATCAGAAATGCACTAGCAGGTTATAGCTTTAATATACAGTCTGTGAAAATGCTTCAACTTTTGCAGGGAAAACGTGGGGAAAACACATGCAGGCCAAGCTTGTACTTGTAGTTCTCCAGCTGTAACGGCTAACAGTTCATGCAGAGTAAATGGCCCACGCTCAATAAAGCACATGCAAGTTAGGCTGGTACTTGTAGTTCTCCAGCTGTAACGGCTAACAGTCTATGTAGAGTAAATGGCCCAAGCACAATATTGCACAAGCAGGTTAAGCTGGTACTTGTGGTTCTCCAGCTGTAATGGCTAACATTCTATGCAGAGTAAATGGCCCAAGCTCAATAAAGCACATGCAGGTTAGGCTGGTACTTGTAGTTCTCCAGCTGTAAAGGCTAACAGTCTATGCAGAGTAAATGGCCCAAGCACAATAATGCAACTTTTACTACCAGAATTGCCAGCCGGGGTTACACAGGGCTAAATAAACAATTAATGTACATTATATCACAGAAAATGGCAAGGTAAAAGATTCACAGCAAACATACACCTTGTGCTAAGAGATGACAGCAAATAATATACATTACATCAGCATTAATAGACTTTGAAATAGATACCGGCAACAATCAGTGTATAAAAGACAATGTACATTAACACCAATACCAGCAAATATTCAAACATTTCATGTCAAGCAAAATAATAATCAGTATTGACAACAATAACACAGTAACAAGGCACAATGCCCGAGAGAGAACAGCATTTGAATAACAAATTTCAGCAAGAATAAATACAGATTACATTAGATTTAAGCGACATTTGACATCCCATTAGATTGCGTCAGACATGAGCCGACACAAGTAACTCACATCCCCTCCAGGACATGAGCCGGAGGTTCCCAAGAGAGAAAACAACCACCAACACAACTCTTGGGGGGACAGAAGAGGTAACCTATCTTTCACTTCCCCCCTATTTCAGCACTTTACCTAATTTAAAGACACTGTCAATGAGAGTTTATATGGCAGGCTAGTATAAACTGATAAACCCCCTGTGTGGGCCTAAGAGTAGGTAGTGGGCACAACTGCACGGCGGCAGCTCCTAGGAGGGGAGAACCTGCTAAAAGGAACTGTGGGATGCGGGGTAAAGGGTGTCCTGACGGGGATATCTAACCAAAGGCAGGGGTTGCGCTCAGGGGTAGTCTGGAGGTAACAGATTACGGGCCCTGGTTAGTTGCGAGGGGAGGGGGAATGGGGCAGCATAGCCCACACCACCCAAACTGACTCCTCGACACTGGAACAGGCACCGCCCGGGATGCAGAGCACCGCACCAGGCTGCGTCTTGAGACTCGACTCCCCACCCTCCTGGGCCAGGCACGGCAAAGGGGTTTGTACTTTCCAGGGGCCTTGCAGATGACTCCTCGGCGGGGCTGTCCTCGGCGTTGCCAGCGGCTAACCAGCAGATTTCACGCTTCCTCTGCAGTGTCCACACGGCAGCGGGGGTCTTCTCTGGTGGTGGCTGCGTCCAGCTTCAGGTGACAACGGTCTTCTTTTCCCGGCGATGGCCACATTCTGCCAGCTGTGGTCCTCGGGTCCGCAGCCATTCTTCTGGACAGCCCCCTACTGGAGAGGACCTGTCCTTGGGTCCTCCAGGTCTCCCAGCAGTTCTCGGTGGCAGTCTTCTCCGGGTTCGTCCTCCACAGCAAAATCCTCCGACAGGCACACTCTTCCGCTGCCAGGGCAGTCCTCAGCGCTCCTCTTGGTCAGCGTGGTAGTCCTCAGCAGCAGTATTCTCTCCAGGGCTCAACGTCAGCAGAAACACAGGTGGGCAACTCTAGGGACAGCTATCCACCAATGAGGTCCTTAGCAGGGATCCATAATCAGCAGGCAGGTAAGCTCCTCTCCGGCAGCTTCCGCAGCCAAGTCCCGTCCTCCTCCTTACAATCGCGCCGGCAGCGCAGGTGGGTGCTGATGGGTTGTGGGGTCTTTTAGTATTGCTGCGGCCAGCAGCTAGTTGTCCAGGGCAGCAGCAGCCCCAGCGGCAACCTCCTTCTTACAGTCTGGCATGGACTTCCATCTCCATCAGCCACCCTCCTCACACAGGGCAGCAGCCACAGCGCACTACATGACAGCAGCGCTGTCAATCCTCCGCAGACTGGCCAGAACCCCCCTCCCCAGCTCCAGGGAGCTGTTATTTAACACGTCAGTTCCACCTCCTCTGGTCGGTCCGGCTATAACTATTGGATCAGCGTACCTAGTAGCAGTCCACCCACAGGTCCCTCTGCCCTGCAACCTGGGGGACCAATCAATGGGGGGCATTTTTCCCGCACAAAAGGGGTTACTGGACAGGAACAAATTCTTCCCTTAGTCTGCACATGCCCAGTAGGGGTTCAGGGACAGGGGGGTCACTCAGAGTTCAGTGCCCCTGTCTATGTGAATGGGGCTGTATATGACATTCTGGGCCTGACTCAGATCCGGTCGCGAGTGCAACTGGGTCGATGTTTGCCCACTGGGCATGCGTACGACGGAGCCGGCTCCGTCGTGTGCATACGCGAGACCCAGCTAGCGACGGGTGCTCCATCGCTCCGGGTCTCGAACCAAAGGGGGCGAGCTGTCGATGGTGATTGACAGCTCGTCCTGTTTGGTAGGCGTAGCTGGGGGTGGCTTCACAAATGGAGGTGTTCCCAAACGAACGCCTGCCTTTTGTGGGCGGCCCCACTTACATCATAAGTGATGTCAGTGGGAGAGCTTCCGGCTCTATTAGAGCCAGAAGCTCTCTGGGGCTTGCGGCCACGAGACTCTACCACAAGGGTCTCGTCGCAAGCCCGATGGTCGCGATGGTCTTGACCATCATGACCATCATCCTGGCCGCTCACAATAGCTTTGGGTGGTCACCCACAGCTATGCGAGTGGCCAGGAGGCCACACCAAAAAAAAAAAAAAAAAACGCCCAGATTCAGAGAGAGCACTCTTTCAGAGCTTCCGGCTCTGAATCAGGGCCTATGGACCTCATTTAGAGTCGGTCGTAAGCTGTCGCTCGGTCGTACGCATCCGATGTTTCCAAACCACGCATGCGTACGGTTAGTTGTGCGCATGTGCGTACGAGACCTTGCGATCCAAAATGCTGTCGATCGTACGGCTTCCGAGCAGGAAGTGGCTTCCGAGAGTTGATTGACATGAAAGGCCGTTTGTGGGTGGTGACGGGGGTGGTGGACTGAAAACGCAGGCGTTCCTCACCATTTTCAGGGCGTTTTAGGGGCGTACATAAATTGCCTGCTACGACCGACATAGAAGGCCAGAAGTAGTAAAACGTCACTCTGCGAGCAGGTTCGAGCCATGGCTGATCGTGCTTTAGCACCCTTCTCTCCAATCGCAAGGTCGTACTCGACCATCTCTCCGTCTCTCACACTACACAGGTAGTTCTTGGGTTGTTCTTAATGGCCGTAAAGTGCACAAACACATCCACTGTGGTGTAATTTGGGTTTATGAAACCATATCCGCGTTGCACGTTAAACCACACCACCTGACCCAGCATTCTTCTTGCGCTGGTGGATATATTCTTGCGTGGATTCGTGCTCCTGGATTGTCCTTCTGTCAAGAGTGGACCTATTGTCTCTGTTCTTCCTGAGGGTTGGTCCTCGGCCTCAGGACTTCGGAGTTTAATGCCTCCGCGTAGCATTCACTCTCCAGGTGTCCGCTTTGATGACATTGCCGACAGATAGGGCGCCCTTATTGGTCGAAATGATCTAGGGGCCTTCGTCCTGGGTTTCTCCAGTTTTCTCTGTATGGCCTCGTCTCGGCTCTCCATCCGATCAAATCTTCCTGCTGGTTGGCATTTAAGAACTGTATTTCCTTGGCAAGTTCGGCTACTTGTTTGCTTAAGGATACTAATGGGTCCAGTTTCAGTTTCTGACTGCTTTGGGTCGCTGAGGCTGTTACTGGGTCCCGCACCCCATTTCTTGACCCGGTATTCTCACCTACAACAAGAATGGCTGTTTCTTTAAAGTCCAAGAAGGTCGCTTCTGGATCTTGCCACTGCAATAATCGTAGCTGGATCTTCATGGATTCTCCCCTCACGCCTTCCGTGAACTGATCAATTAGGGTTTTATCAGCGTCTCTCGCTTCGTCTTCATCCACTTGCTGAATGGCCTTCAAAGCCTCCTGAGGGGCATAGTCACGGAGTGATTCTCCATGTTGCTGTGTTCTGGCATAGAACTGCATCTTCAGCTCTGACATAGTCTTCTTTTCAAATGTAGTAGTTAGCCTTTCAAATATCTGTTCGATGGTGGTCTTTTCACGATTTGGCCACGAGGTGACTTCTCTTAAAGCTGACCCTTTTAATTGTCCTATCAGGACTTCCACTTTCTGTGCTTCAGTCAGTGAGTATAATCTGAACATGGACCTCAGTTTTGCTTTGAAGTCTTTCAGACTCCCGATTCCTTTATCTCCCATTTCAACGGAATAACATGGCAGCCATGGGGCCTCAAAGTAGTAAGGCATAGTGATAGGAATAAGGTTGGTCCCCTCCTGGGAACTGCTGCTTGGAGACGACTGTTTGGTTTCCATGGTATCTGTAGGGGTAGGCTTGCGTGGAATCTCCGTATTCTGTTCGTGGATGCTAACATTTTACTATGTGGTGCTCTGAAAGTTTGTACAGTGCTGCACCACTAGCACCAGGTTCAGGTGTGTTCAGAATGCTTCGGAGGCCGATTTCCCCGTGCTAAGATAGGACACACCATGACAGAGAGGCAAGCCTGTATTCCCCTTTTGCAGACACAATGACCAGTCAGGAAGGAAGGTGCAACACAATTTTATTGCTGCCAATCAAAGAATAACAATTGATACAGGAAATGTTTACCATTCACAGACTGAATTAAATAAATTACACTTTTCAATGTCAAAGTATTTATTTATTACCTCCCCGTACTCTACCGATGACCCCAGCTGGCAAGCAAGTGTAAACAAAAGAAAAACACGATTTCTGCAGAACTTTTACTTCCACTAAAAGCAAATGAGAGAACAGAACATGAAACCTGCGGGTCGAGCTTATATCAGTAATGCACCAGCAGGTTATAGCTTTAATATACAGTCTGTGCTAATGCTTCAACTTTTGCAGGGAAAACGTGGGGAAAACATATGCAGGCCAAGCTTGTACTTGTAGTTCTCAAGCTGTAAAGGCTAGCAGTTCATGCAGAGTAAATGGCCCAAGCTCAATAAAGCACATGCAAGTTAGGCTGATACTTGTAGTTCTCCAGCTGTAACGGCTAACAGTCTATGTAAAGTAAATGGCCCAAGCACAATATTGCACAAGCAGGTTAAGCTGGTACTTGTGGTTCTCCAGCTGTAACGGCTAACAGTCTATGCAGAGTAAATGGCCCAAGCTCAATAAAGCACAAGCAGATTAGGCTGGTACTTGTAGTTCTCCAGCTATAACGGCTAATAGTCTATGCAGAGAAGGGATGTGCGCTGGACCATTTTTGCTGGATTTGGATTTGGTTCTAATTCGTCGTCCAGCTTTGGATTTGGATTTGCCAAACTGCAACTGGATTTGGATTTGGATTTTTTTTTACAAAAATTTACAAAAAAAGCTAAAATCACATAAATTGGTCTTTTTTTTCTTCCTAGAGTATTATTAACCTCAATAACATTAATTTCCAGTCAATTTAGAACACCTCACAGCTTATAATATTGTTTTCAACATTGTTGGCCAAAGGTTGCAGTGAGCTGACTGGTTACTAAACGACAAAGCAGCGGCAGAACGACACAGACGCCACAGTATAAAGCACATCTATGACACATTACCACACAGCAGTGGCAGTAATGAAAAGTAGTGCACCCACCCAGTGGGGTACGGCCAGCAGAATCACAGTACTTGTTTACAAAGTGGGCTACGGCCCAAGGAGTCACAGTGCACAATGTTATTCACATTACACCACACATAGTGTCCCTGATTCACATTACATCATAAAGTAGTGTCTCTTATTTATGTTACGACACACAGTAGTGCCCCTTTTACACAATGCCCACAGTACTGAGCCTTTTACACAATGCCCACAGTAGTGCCCCTTTTACACAATGCCCACAGCAGTGACCCTTTTACACAATGCCCACAGTAGTGACCCTTATACACAAAGCCCACAGTAGTAATGCCCCTTATACAATGCCCACAGTAGTAATATCACTTATACAATGCCCACAGCAATAGTGTCCCTTACACAATGCCCCCAGCAGTGGTGTCCCTTACACAATGTCCCCAGCAGTGGTGTCCCTTACACAATGCCCCCAGTAGTGGTGCCCCCTATGCAGTCCCCTTAGTAGTAGGGCCCCCAATGCAGTGCCCCCAGTAGTGGTGCCCCCTATGCAGTCCCCTTAGTAGTAGGGCCCCCAATGCAGTGCCCCCAGTAGTAGTATGCCCCCCAGTAGTATGCCCCCCCGTAGTATGCCCCCCCCAGTAGTATGCCTCCATTAGCAGGCCCCCCCAGTAGTATGCCCCCCATTAGCAGGTTCCCAGTAGTATGCCCCCCAGTAGTATGCCCCCCCAGTAGAATGCCCCCCATTAGCAGGCCCCCAGTAGTATGCACCCCCAGTAGTATGCCCCATAGGCAGGTCCCCAGTAGTATGCCCCCCCAGTAGTAGGCCCCCCCAGTAGTATGCCCCCCATTAGCAGATCCCCAGTAGTATGCCCCAATAAGCAGGCCTCCAGTAGTATGCCCCCCATTAGCAGGCCCCCCCAGTAGTATGCCCCCCATAAGCAGGCCCCTCCATTAGCAGGCCTCCATATGCACATTAAAAAAAAAAACAACTTACCCGTATCCCCGCTCCAGCCGCCGTCCGCTCTGCTGCCACGCGACGAGGAGGGAGCCGGAAGACGGAGCTCCTGACTGAGCTCCAGCCAGCTCTCTCCGTTTAGCAGCCAATGAGAGTCTGTGTGACTCTCATTGGCTGCTGTAACAAACACACAGCTGCCGCTGGCGGCTGTGTGTTTGTTCTGTGTAGGGCAGACCGCTATCACAGGAGCCCTGATGTCGGATTCTCTAGCGAGAATCAGACATCAGGCGGCCGCCGTTTGGCCCCGAACGGGGATCCGAGACAGGCGGGGAACACCCGAACAGGGTTTGGGTGGAC
This sequence comes from Taudactylus pleione, assembly GCA_031769625.1. Taxonomy (NCBI): domain Eukaryota; kingdom Metazoa; phylum Chordata; class Amphibia; order Anura; family Myobatrachidae; genus Taudactylus; species Taudactylus pleione. The sequence continues at coordinate 1,448,356 of JAUIMM010000289.1, read as the reverse complement.
TCCGATCCCCTATGTTCGGAGCGGTTTGGATTCCACAGAATCCGAACCGCTCATCTCTAATGCAGAGTAAATGGCCCAAGCTTGTACTTGTAGTTCTCCAGCTATAACGGCTAACAGTCTATGCAGAGTAAATGGCCCAAGCACAATATTGCACAAGCAGGTTAAGCTGGTACTTGTGGTTCTCCAGCTGTAACGGTTAGCAGTCTATGCAGAGTAAACGGCCCAAGCACAATATTGCAACTTTTACTACCAGAATTACCAGCCGGGGTTACACAGGGCTAAATAAACAATTAATGTACATTACACCACAGAAAATGACAAGGTAAAAGATTCACAGCAAACATACACCTTGTGCTAAGAGATGACAGCAAATAATATACATTACATCAGCATTAATAGATAACGGGCCCTGGTTAGTTGCGAGGGGAGGGGGAATGGGGCAGCATAGTCCTCACCACTTGCAGGTGCTCTTCCACCCAAATGGACTTCTCGACACTGGAACAGGCACCGCCCAGGATGCAGAGCACCGTACCAGGCTGCGCCTTGAGACTCGTCCCCACCCTCCTGGGCCAGGCACGACAAAGGGGTTTGTATGCAGATGACTCCTCGGCGGGGCTGTCCTCGGCGTTGCCCGCGGCTAACCAGCAGGTTTCACGCTTCCTCTGCAGGGTCCACGCAGCAGCGCGGGTCTTCTCTGGTGGTGGCTGCGTCCAGCTTCAGGTGACAGCGGTCTTTTCCCGGCACTGCTGGAAAGAACCTGTCCTTGGGTCCTCCAGGTCTCCCAGCAGTCCTCGATGGCAGTCTTCTCTGGGTCCGTCCTCCGCAGCAAAATCCTCCGACAGGCACAGGCACACTCTTCCGCTGCCAGGGCAGTCCTCAGCGCTCCTCTTGGTCAGCGCAGTAGTCCTCAGCGGCAGTATTCTCTCCAGGGCTCAACGTCAGCAGAAACACAGGTGGGCAACTCTAGGGACAGCTATCCACCAATGGGGTCCTCAACAGGGATCCATATATGGCAGGCAGGCTCCTCTTCGGCAGCTTGCACAGCTAAGTTCCATCCTCCTCCTTACAATCGTGCCGGCAGCGCAGGTGGGTGCTGATGGGCTGTGGGGTCTTTTAGTGTTGCTGCGGCTGGCAGCTAGTTGTCCAGGGCAGCAGCAGCCCCAGCGGCAACCTCCTTCTTACAGTCCGGCATGGACTTCCCTCTCCGTCAGCCACCCTCACACAGGGCAGCAGCCACAGCACACTACATGACAGCAGTGCTGTCAATCCTCCGCAGACTGGCCAGAACCCTCCTCTCCAGCTCCAGGGAGCTGTTATTTAACACCTCAGTCCCGCCTCCTTGGGTCGGTTCGGCTATAACTATTGGACCAGCGGACCCGGTAGCAGTCCACCCACAGGTCCCTCTGCCCTGCAACCTGGGGGACCAATCAATGGGGGGCATTTTTCCCGCACAAAAGGGGTTACTGGACAGGAGCAAATTCTTCCCTTAGTCTGCACATGCCCAGTAGGGGTTCAGGGACAGGGGGGTCACTCAGAGTTCAGTGCCCCTGTCTATGTGAATGGGGCTGTATATGACATTATGTCCCTAAGCTGTGGGGACAGTACAATCTATTTAATAAAAAAAAAATTGGGGGACCCTATTTGGGAACAAACTTGGGGGTACCACACTAGTGATGTGGGGGGGGCATGATCAGTGCTGTGGGAGTGGAATCTGAACAGGGGGTGTGGCTTGCATCACGGGTTGGGGCTAACTCCTTCCTCCAATCACATCAATTGCCCTCTCCACTTTGTTATATCAACAGTGTAATGGGAAAGTCTACAAACAAAAGGAACCCCCCTTGTTAACATGACAAAAAAAGTAAAATGGCACTTAGTCATAGGCGTCTTTATAATGGGTGCAAGGTGCATCCATAGGTAATTATACTTACCTCTCCGCCGATTCCTGAAGTGCTGCTCCGCAGCACCGAACCGGCACTACAGATCAGCAAACACTCACTGGGAAAATGGCGGCGGCCATTTTACCAGTGATCTGCGCATGCGCAGGAAAGATGTTGCTGGGAAGTAGGCGCGGGCGCCTTTTTCCCGGAAACCTACGCATGCGCAGTAGATTCTGGCATGAAGCCAGAATCTACAGCGCTTAGTGCCGTTGAGCCGCCGACAGAGAGGAGGGGGCCCAAACGGAGGTTGCACACGGGCACCCTCCTCTCTTAAAATGCCCCTCCATTTAGTGATTACTTAAATCTCTGTACTAAATAGCATATGGGTCACTTACTTATGACATACATTTGACATAACAAAAAAACAAACCTAACCTTATTAATAGCTATACTAAGAATATATTAGATCTAGACCACTTAGTGAACGGAATAAAAAGTCATTAGGTCAGAGAGGTGTCCCGCCTACTAAATGTTCTGTTTGTGATGTAATACAGTGTTAATAATGAGAAGCTTCTGCAAGCTCAGTAGAAGAATCTAGCCTGGATTAGTTCATTTTAGGGATGTGCAGGCTCGGATAGGTTCGAGTTTGCACGTGGAGTTCGGATTTTTCCCTCCAAAAAAACGGAACTCAGAACGAGGCAAAACGTCATCTTACATGGACGAACATCATCATTCCTGGACAAAAGACCAGGAATGATGATGTTCGTCCATGTAAGATGACGTTTTGCCTCGTTCTGAGTTCCGTTTTTTTGGAGGGAAAAATCCGAACTCCACGTGCAAACTCGAACCTATCCGAGCCTGCACATCCCTAGTTCATTTGCATAATTTTGGTATCCACTCGGATAAATCTTTTTCAGAAGGGCTGATTATACTGTTTTGGTGGAGAAGAGGAATGTATAGCTAGGTTCTGAAGGAGTATCTAGGCAGTAAGGCTGGCTACACACTTGTACTACTGGCAATCGAATCGATGGAGGGGACGATTTCCCTTCGCACTGCTCCAAAGGAGATTGCTGGTACACACTTAAAAGATTTAAGGAGCAACGGAACGATCACTGTTCTGTCCTTCATTAATATGTGTATAGCCTCACATGCAATACCATGTGATTGGCTGTGCAGCACGGCCAATCACACGACATTGCATGTGACCCATGCAGTCCAGCATACACACTGCACGATATGCCCGATTTGTCGTTCCGATTTGCCCAAATAGGGCTGATATTGTGCAAGAGGTTATCCAGGGCCGGCTCTATGGGTGTTCGACCAGTGCGGTCACACAGGGGCGCCACCCGTAGAGGGCGCACCCCTCCCCAGCATCCCGATTTCAGCAGTACAGTACTGTCCCGTTGTTCCACCCGCGGGCCGAAGTGGCCCGTGGGTGGTCAAATCGGGAGGTTGGGGACCCCCACCGCCGCAACTGTGCGGCGGTGCCGGACCCCCGAAGTGTGAATGGATGCTGCACGTGGCATCCATTCATTGATAGGAGAGGGCTGGGGGAAGCCCAGCCAGTGACTGAGTGCTGGGCTTTACCCCCAGCCTGACGTTAGTTGGAGGCATGCCATGCGGGCACGCCGCCAAATAACTGCACATAGGGGGCGTGGCCTATGGTAATTAGGCCACGCCCCAAAATGTTGCCGCATTATTAAGAGCCGGCACAGGGTACTCCAACCCCTGGAGCCGGCCCTATGTATACCCTCCGTTAATCTGATTCAAAATCAGGTGGTATTTTCTCCCTAATTAATTTGACACAGCTGCCAGTCCTTACAGAGTTTGTCAGACAGTAGAGTGAACAGGGTGTGGCTGGGTCAAGCTGATCAGGTCAGCCCAGACATTTCTACACAGGGTTCACTCCAGTACCTGTAAAGAGGGTCTGAGAAAAATGTAGTAAAGTTTCCCTCTTACTTTTCCTCTCAAAGGCTAGAAGATTGAGATAAGTTTCTAACAAAATGATAAAAAAAAAAATTCAGATATTTACATGTTTTACCTGTTATGTATGTTGTACAAATGCTCAGTATAATACCAGGTTTAGGGGAATCTTTCTCCTTATTGTGATATTTGTTAATATGTTAAAAGAGGCTACTGTGTTATATTGCAAGGGTGTATCAGGGGGTTGGGTATGAGATCCCGATGGTCGGAATGCTGCTGGTCAGAATACCGACAGAGGCATCCCAACACCCATAAGAAAACCAGGAAAGTCTAACCCTTACCCCTACTCCTCCCTCCCTGGTGCCTATACCTAACCTCCCTAACCCTCCCCCTAATGCCTAACCCTAACCCCGCTACCTAACCCTAACTTTCCGCTAACGCCCAATACATACTTTCGGGGTGCTGGCAGTCATGATTCTGGTGCCGGGATCCCGGCGCTTTTGGGATTTCGGTGCCAGTATTCTGATGCGGTCGGGATTTTGTCGCCGGCATTTCGTCCTTCAGCATCCCAGACGCCAGGATGCTTACTACATTCCGTATCAGATTGCAGAGGACAACACTACCTCTACAAATGGAGAATACTCTGCTAGGCTAAAATGATGTTCTCTTTTATAAAGAAATTGTAATTTGAGCACTCTCTCTTCATTATGTTTATAGTACCATATTGGTGAGAAGACTACTTCAAAGGCTATGTCTGGAGGAAGGAGTTTATTTCCTCCAGGCATTGCTAAATCACTTAAGGTCATACTTAAGCTCATATTCATAATGTTAATTATAGGGATCTGGGTGCATACCTCCCAACTGTCCCGCTTTCAGTGAGACAGTCCCGTTTTTCTGGGACAGTCCCGCTGTCCCGTCCGCGGGCCGCAGTGTCCCGCGGTGGGGGGAAAGTTGGGAGAGCACAACCCGCTGCTCTGCATTGCAGAGCAGCAGATGTGCAGGAGGACAACAGATGCTGTGCGCATGCGCATGGCATCTGTTCTCTTCTGTACGGAGAGCCTGGCTGCTGCCCAGCATCTCGGGGAGTGCTGGGCACGCCCCAAAGTGACGAAGACGGGGGAAGCCGCGAGGCTCCATGCCCAGTTTTTGATGGCTCCGCCCCTTTTCCAGAAGCCACACCCCCTTTTCGGGCCACGTCCCTCTTTCCCATTTGGAAATGTTGGGAGGTATGCGGGTGGACTCTGGTAATTAACATTCGAACTCAATTCTGTGCTCAATTTAATTCATCATTGCTCCGATGCAGAGACAGCTGATCCAAAAATTGCTGTCTCCAAATGTTTTCACTGCTTGGACTCTGCAGTACTAGTGCACCTAAGTTCACACAGGCGCACAAAGCCCTGGGGTTCTGTGGAAGTAGCTGGATAGGGGCGGGAGGATCAGAGCAGTGGCGGATTGGGCCGGGGGGCAGGGTGCCATCTGTCCCCCGGGCCGATACAATTGTGCAGCACTGGGGCCGCCGCTGCGCTCTCTAAGCATATACAGCCTGGCAGGTTCCTGTGCCAGCCCCCCGGCCGTCACTGTCAGGCTGCGACAGTGCAATTAGAATGCAGGTTCCATTACCCAGCTCCTGCAGTGGGTAATGGGAGAGACGTCATGGCGTCATGACGTCTCTCCCATTATGCAGAGCGGCCTGTCCCAGCGTGAGGATTGAGGAGCGGATGGCGGGAGCAGGAGCCAGAGCGGGGATTCAGGTAAGTGTTTTTTTTTTTACATTTGTATGTGTCTGCGGGGGGCGCCACTATTGGGTCTACTACTAGGGGGAGGACTATTATTGGGGGTACTTTATCGGGGGGGAATACTACTGTGGACACTGCATCGGGGGGGGACTACTACTGAGGGCAATGCATCGGGGGGAATTCTACTGGGGGCACTGCATGGGGGGGCTACTACTGGGAGGAGGACTACTAATGGGGGCACTGCATATGGGGGACTACTACTGGGGGCATTGCATCATGGGGGGCTACTACTGGGGGCACTGCATCGGAGGGGGGACTGCTACTGGGGTCTAATACTGGGGGGAGGAATACTACTGGGGGCACTGCATAGGGGGGACTACTACTGGGGGACACTAGATAAAGGGCACTACTGGGGGCACTGCATCAGGGAGCACTACTGGAGTCTACTACTGGGGGGAGGACTACTACTGGGGCACTGCATAGGGGAGACTACTACTGGGGGCACTATATAAAGGGCACTACTGGGGGTACTGCATAGGGAGACTACTACTGGGGGCACTATATAAGGGGCTTACTACTGGGGGCACTGCACAGGGGGGACCACTGCTGGCCCTGGGGCATTGCATAGGGGGATCACTACTTGGGGCCTGCATAAGGATGACAACTACTGGGGGCACTGTATAAGGGGCACTGCTGGGGGTCTGCATAAGGAGGACCACTCCTGGGGACACTGTATAAGGGGCACTGCATAGGGGGATCACTACTGGGTGCCTGCATAAGAAGGGGCACTGCATATGGGGAGCACTACTGGGGGCCTGCATAAGAAAGGGCACTACTGGGGGCATGAATAGGGGGGGACCACTACAGGGGGCACTGTATAAGGGACGCTGCATAGGGGGGATCACTTCTGGGTGCCTGCATAAGAAGGGGCACTACTGGGGGCCTGCATAGGGGGGACCACTGCAGGGGACACTGTATAAGGGGCACTGCATGGGGGGATCAATACTGGGGGCCTGCAGAAGGGGGACCACTACAGGGGGCACTGTATAAGGGGAACTACTGGGGGCACTGCATTAGGGTGCATATGGAAAGAAATTTTCCTAGAGTGACATGTGTGTGTATAATATATATATTATATATATATATATATATTAGGGGTGAGCGGGTTCGGATTTCTGAAATCCGAACCCCCCCGAGCCCCCCCGATCCGAGTCCGATCCGAGTCAGGCTCGACTTTTCCCGCCTGACTCGGATCTGAAATCGAGGCAAAACGTCATCATCCCGCCTTCCGAGTCTCGCGGGTTTTGGATCCTATATAAGGTACCCGCGTCGGCGCCATTTTCTCACTCGGCTGTGGACAGTGAAGAGGGAGGGTGGGAGTTAGGGCTGTGTAGTGTAGTGTAGTGTAGTGCTGCTGTTGTCCACTACTTCAAAGTCCATAGGGGCTGGCTGTGTTGTGCTGTGCTGCTGTTGTTAATAGGGGCTGTGTCCACTACTTCAAAGTCCATAGGGGCTGGCTGGACTGTGTTGTGCAGTCAGTTCTCCATAGGGGCTGTGTCCACTCCAAAGTCCTGTGCAGTGTCCCAGTCCTAAAGGAGTGCTGTAGTGTTGTCCAGGGGGTGCTCTGTCCATCAGGGGTGCTCCCCCCAAGTGCTAAAAAAATAATATATTTTCTGTGTTTGTGAATTGTGTGCGCAGTAGCCGCACGTGCATCAACAAAGTAGTGCCAAGCGTGCACCTGTGTCATAAGTAAAGGGCCGGCTGGCTTGACCGTTAAAGGGTGCTGTAACCCCCGAAAGTACACTCCAGTCCAAACCAAAAAAAAATAATTTTCTGTGTTTGTGAATTGTGTGCGCAGTAGCCGCACGTGCATCAACAAAGTAGTGCCAAGCGTGCGCCTGTGTCATAAGTAAAGGGCCGGCTGGCTTGACCGTTAAGGGTGCTGTAACCCCCGAAAGTACACTCCAGTCCAAACCAAAAAAAAAATTATTTTCTGTGTTTGTGAATTGTGTGCGCAGTAGCCGCACGTGCATCAACAAAGTAGTGCCAAGCGTGCGCCTGTGTCATAAGTAAAGGGCCGGCTGGCTTGACCGTTAAGGGTGCTGTAACCCCCGAAAGTACACTCCAGTCCAAACCAAAAAAAAAAATTATTTTCTGTGTTTGTGAATTGTGTGCGCAGTAGCCGCACGTGCATCAACAAAGTAGTGCCAAGCGTGCACCTGTGTCATAAGTAAAGGGCCGGCTGGCTTGACCGTTAAGGGTGCTGTAACCCCCGAAAGTACACTCCAGTCCAAACCAAAAAAAAAATGATTTTCTGTGTTTGTGAATTGTGTGCGCAGTAGCCGCACGTGCATCAACAAAGTAGTGCCAAGCGTGCGCCTGTGTCATAAGTAAAGGGCCGGCTGGCTTGACCGTTAAAGGGTGCTGTAACCCCTAAAGTACACTCCAGTCCAAACCCCAAAAAAAATTATTTTCTGTGTTTGTGAATTGTGTGCGCAGTAGCCGCACGTGCATCAACAAAGTAGTGCCAAGCGTGCGCCTGTGTCATAAGTAAAGGGCCGGCTGGCTTGACCGTTAAAGGGTGCTGTAACCCCCGAAAGTACACTCCAGTCCAAACCAAAAAAAAATTATTTTCTGTGTTTGTGAATTGTGTGCGCAGTAGCCGCACGTGCATCAACAAAGTAGTGCCAAGCGTGCGCCTGTGTCATAAGTAAAGGGCCGGCTGGCTTGACCGTTAAAGGGTGCTGTAACCCCCAAAGTACACTCCAGTCCAAACCAAAAAAAAAATTATTTTCTGTGTTTGTGAATTGTGTGCGCAGTAGCCGCACGTGCATCAACAAAGTAGTGCCAAGCGTGCGCCTGTGTCATAAGTAAAGGGCTGGCTGGCTTGACCGTTAAAGGGTGCTGTAACCCCCGAAAGTACACTCCAGTCCAAACCAAAAAAAAATTATTTTCTGTGTTTGTGAATTGTGTGCGCAGTAGCCGCACGTGCATCAACAAAGTAGTGCCAAGCGTGCGCCTGTGTCATAAGTAAAGGGCCGGCTGGCTTAACCGTTAAGGGTGCTGTAACCCCCGAAAGTACACTCCAGTCCAAACCAAAAAAAAATTATTTTCTGTGTTTGTGAATTGTGTGCGCAGTAGCCGCACGTGCATCAACAAAGTAGTGCCAAGCGTGCGCCTGTGTCATAAGTAAAGGGCCGGCTGGCTTGACCATTAAAGGGTGCTGTAACCCCCGAAAAAACACTCCAGTCCAAACCCCAAAAAAATTATTTTCTGTGTTTGTGAATTGTGTGCGCAGTAGCCGCACGTGCATCAACAAAGTAGTGCCAAGCGTGCGCCTGTGTCATAAGTAAAGGGCCGGCTGGCTTGACCGTTAAGGGTGCTGTAACCCCCGAAAGTACACTCCAGTCCAAACCAAAAAAAAATTATTTTCTGTGTTTGTGAATTGTGTGCGCAGTAGCCGCACGTGCATCAACAAAGTAGTGCCAAGAGTGCGCCTGTGTCATAAGTAAAGGGCCGGCTGGCTTGACCGTTAAAGGGTGCTGTAACCCACAAAGTACACTCCAGTCCAAACCAAAAAAAAAATTATTTTCTGTGTTTAGCCGCACGTATATATCAAATCGATATAACATAAATGGAGGACCAAACTTTCTCCGATAAAAATAAAATAGAGAAAGATCAAGAACCACTTCCTCCTAGTGCTGAAGCTGCTGCCACTAGTCATGACATAGACGATAACATGCCATCAACGTCGTCTGCCAAGGCCGATGCCCAATGTCATAGTAGAGGGCACATACAATCCCAAATGGCAAAGTTCAGGAAAATGACCTTGAAAAAGACATTTAAATCAGCTGAAGAGAAACGTAATCTTGCCAATATGCCATTTACGACACGGAGTGGCAAGGAACGGCTAAGGTCGATCCCTAGTATGTTCATGACTAGTGGTTCAGCTTCACATGACGATGGAAGCCCTCCTCCCACTAAAAAAATCAAAAGAGTTAAGCTGGCAAAAGCACAGCGAAGAACTGTGCTTTCTAAGAAGATATCACAAATCCCCAAGGAGAGTCCAAGTGTGGTGGTGGTTGCGATGCCTGACCTTCCCAGCACTGGATGGGAAGAGGTGGCTCTTTCCACCATTTGCACGCCCCCTGCAAGTGCTGAAAGGAGCACCCACAGTCCACTTGCTGATATGCAAATTGAAGATGTCACTGTTGAAGTACAACAGGATGAGGATACTGGTGTAGCTGGCGCTGAGGAGGAAGTTGGCGAGGAGGATTCTGATGGTGATGTGGTTTGTTTAAATCAGGCTCCGGGGGAGACAGTTGTTGTCCGTGGGATGAAAAAGCCCATCACGGTCATGCCTGGGCAGAAGACCAAACATTCCACGTCTTTGGTCTGGCAATATTTCTATCCAAATCCGGACAACAACTGTCTTGCCATATGTACCATATGTAAAGGTGAAATAAGTAGGGGTAGGGATGTCAACCACCTAGGAACATCCTCCCTTATACGGCACCTGCAGCGCGTTCATAAAAAGTTACTGTCAAGTTCAGAAACTTTGGCTAAGACCGTAAGCAGTCCAGGGACACCTAAATCCCGTTGTCCTGTTGTATCCAAGCGCCTGCAAACCACACCGTCAACTCCCTCCTCGTCAATTTCCTCCTTAGTCAGGATCGGAAGTAGTCCTGCAGGCCATGTCACTGGCATGACTGACTCTCCTATCCGGGATTCCTCTGGAGGATCCTGCATTGCTACGCCTACTGCTGCCGCTGCTGCTGTTGCTGCTGCTGGGAGTCGTTCATCATCCCAGAGAGGAAGTAGGAACACCACTACTTTTACTAAACAATTGACCCTCCAACAGTCCTTAGCGAGGAGGATGAAGTACGACAGCAGTCATCCTGAAGCAAAACGTATAACTGAGGCCTTGACTGCTATGTTGGTGTTAGACGTGCGTCCGGTATCCGCCATTAGTGCAGTGGGATTTAGACAATTGATGGAGGTAGTGTGTCCCCGGTTCCAAATCCCGTCTAGATTCCACTTCACTAGGCAGGCGATACCGAGACTGTACAGAAACGTCAGAAAAAGTGTCCTCAGTGTCCTGAAAAATGCCGTTGTACACAATGTCCACTTAACCACGGACATGTGGACAAGTGGAACAGGGCAGACTAAGGACTATATGACTGTGACAGCCCACTGGGTAGATGTATCACCTTACGCAGCAACAGCAGCAGCGTCACCAGTAGCAGCATCTCAGAAACGCCAGCTCGTTACAAGGCAGGCTACACTGTGTATCACCGGTTTCAGTAAGAGGCACACCGCCGACAACCTCTTAGAGAAACTGAGGGAAATCATCGCCCAGTGGCTTACCCCACTTAGACTCTCCTGGGGATTTGTGATATCTGACAACGCCACCAATATTGTGCGGGCATTACATCTGGGCAAATTCCAGCACGTCCCATGTTTTGCTCACACAATAAACTTGGTGGTGCAGAATTTTCTGAAAAGCGACAGGGGCGTGCAGGAGACGCTTTGGGTGGCCCGAAAAATTTCTGGCCACTTTCGCCATTCAGCGACTGCGTGCCGAAGACTGGAGCGCCAGCAAACACTCTTGAACCTGCCCCGCCATCACCTGAAGCAAGAGGTTGTGACGCGGTGGAACTCAACCCTCTATATGCTTCAGAGGATGGAGGAGCAGCAAAAGGCCATACAAGCCTATACATCCACCTATGACATAGGCAAAGGAGGGGGTATGCACCTGACTCAAGCGCAGTGGAGAATGATTTCCGTGTTGTGCAAGGTTCTCCAGCCCTTCGAACTTGCCACACGTGAAGTCAGTTCAGACACAGCCAGCTTGAGTCAGGTCATTCCCCTCATCAGGCTTTTGCAGAAGCAGCTGGAGAAAGTGAAGGAGGAGCTAAGACGGAGCGATTCCGCTCGGCATGTGGGACTTGTGGATGAAGCCCTTCATTCGCTTTGCCAGGATTCCAGGGTGGTCAATCTGTTGAAATCAGACCACTACATTTTGGCCACCGTGCTTGATCCTAGGTTTAAAGCCTATGTGGTGTCTCTCTTTCCGGCCGACACAAGCCTGCAGAGGTGCAAAGACCTGCTGGTGAACACACTGTCAGCTGAAGCGGAACGTGACACGTCAACGGCTCCTTCTTCATTTTCTCCGGCAACTGGGGCTGCCAGGAAAAAACTTAGGTATCCTAAGCAACCCGCTGGCGGTGATGCAGGGCAGGCAGGACCAAGTTTGGACATCTGGTCCGGACTGAAGGACCTGGCAACAATTTCTGACATGTCTACTGTCACTGCATATGATACTGTCACCATTGACAGAATGGTGGAGGATTACATCGGTGACAGCATCCAAGTAGGCATGTCAGACAGTCCATACCTGTACTGGCAGGAAAAAGAGGCAATTTGGAGGCCCCAATACTTTGTGAGGATGAGGATGTACACACTGAAGAGGGTGAGGAATCGGTGGATGAGGAGGATGAGGACGACATCTTGCCTCCGTAGAGCCAGTTTGTGCAGGGACACATTAATTGCCAGCTTGTTTTGTGGGGGCCCAAACGAACCAATCATTTCAGCCACAGTTGTGTGGCAGACCCTGGCGCTGAAATGATTGATTTGTTAAAGTGTGCATGTCCTGTTTATACAACATAAGGGTGGGTGGGAGGGCCCAAGGACAATTCCATCTTGCACTTCTTTTTTTTCTTTGCATTATGTACAGTTTGGGGCCTAGTTTTTCTAACTGCCATCCTGTCTGCCACTGCAGTGTCACTCCTAGATGGGTCACGTGTTTGTGCCGCCCACTCGTGTCGCTTAGCATAGTCATCCAGCTACCTCGGTGCAACCTTTTGGACATGAAAACACTATTGTGAGGTGTGAGGTGTTCAGAATAGACTGGAAATTAGTGGAAATTAAGGTTATTGAGGTTAATAATAGCATAGGAGCAGAGAAACCAACAAATTCTGTGATTTTAGCTGTTTTTATGCTTTTTAAAAAAAAAATACAGATCCAAAACACAAAACCCAGAACCCAAAACACGGAAGGGTGGTTTTGGCAAAACCAATCCAGATCCAAAACACGAAGAAAGATCCAGATCCAAAACCAAAACACAAAACACGAAAAGTGGCCGGTGCACACCCCTAATATATATATATATATATATAATATTGATGTGTATCCACAGTCTCCCTAAATGTTTTACCTGCTTAGTTTCTTCCTTTCCTTCCTCTATGTGCTGTGCTCCCCAGATCCTATTTTGCTATTTGGAGTTCTGGCCTTTGGTTGCCAATTAGGTGCAGCCAAACAGAGGAAGCAAGGTTGAAATAAATTTAGTGTAAGGATATACATGTGCACTGTGTGCCCTTAACTAAACTGAATCTGGAGATGGCATTACCCTTTCGGGCCAAGCTCCTAAATGATGGTAGTAAAGACGGGGGCACTTGCTTGTGTTTGCCGCCCCTGGATCCGAGGACTCCTTCCCATGGGGAAGGAGCTGGTATGTGAAAGCTAACACCATCTGAAGATGGCAAATGCTCCCGCAGTCAAGCTCCAAATATATTAGCTGTTACTGTCTAAAGTTAGTGAGTCAGAGTATTATCTCTCAAGTGACTAGAGCAGGGGTTCCCAACCACGGTCCTCAAGGAACACTAAAGTTGCATACACACGTAAAGATTTTCTGTCCAACCATTCAACTAGTTGATTGGTTGGAATGAAAATCTGGTAAGATATGCAATTTGCTCCCAAACGCCGGAAAACGGACAAAAACTGTTGTTTGAACAAATTGTTTAGATCAAACATTTAACAAACTTATCTGACGACCATTTTCATCTATTTTCTGGCATTTAGGAGCAAATTGATGATCATCAGCTACTCCCATACATTACCAGATTTTCATTCTAACCAATCAACTAGTTGGATGGTTGGACAAAAAATCTTTATGTGTGTATACAGCTTAACAGTCCAGGTTTTAAGGATAGCTATACTTGAGCACAGGCAACTGAATTAGTACCTCAGTTATTTTGATTAAACCATCCGTGCTTTAGCATGGATATTACTAAAACCAGGACTGTAATGCTGGGCATACACTATACAATTATCTGTCAGATATTTCTCCAATCTGGCTGGTTGGAATGAAAACCTGGTAATGTATGGGAGCAAATGACAGTCAATCATATGGTTTTAAATACTGGAAAATGGACAAAAAAACAATTGTTCAAATTGGTTAAATTTGTGTGCTTTAATCAATTTGTCTGAACGACCATTTTTGTCTGTTTTCCAGTGTTTGTGAGCAAATGGTCGATTGTCATTTGCTCCCATACATTACCAGGTTTTCATTTCAACCAGCCAGATTGGACAGATATCTGACAGACAATTGTATAGTGTATGCCCAGAGTTAGTGTACCTTGAGGACCGAGGTTGGGAATCACTGGACTAGAGTATTAGGCTATGTATAGGATCAGAGCACAGTGGTCAGAAGTGCGTCTGCCAATCATGATTGAATTCTGGCAAAGGTTCCACATAGGTTCCTATTATGTATCTAGAAATGGCAAGGGATGTTCCTGTAACTTTTTGACCAGACCCATAAGTATGGTAATCTACTTTGGTAGCTGCTTAGCAGTTTTGTAACTTAGATTGTTTGGTGTTAAGGTGGGTACACACTATACAGATATATCTGCAGATCGAGTGATCTGCAGATATACTGTGTCTGCAGAAGATGGTCATTCATACACACTGAACAGCCACCATCTGTGTCTGGCTGCGGGTTCTGGCGGCCAGGGGGCGTGTCAGGGGTGTGTCCCACCCCCCTCCCTGCTGCTGCTGCTGTGTGGCGTTCAGCCCCCGATAATCTTCACAGGCTGCTGTTTACATGGCAGCCTGTGAGGATTTACATGGCAGCCACAGCAGGGGGATCTATTCAGAACCCTCTCTGCTGTGTCTGCATTGCAAAGCCCCGGAGCTGAGCACTCCACACATGTGACCTACAGGTCACGCATGCACACAAGAGCCCGACATCTGGTGGAAGGAGCCGGACAGGTGCAGAGGAATCCTAAAGGATCCCCTTTTTGCGACCCGGGTATCCTCCCAATAGAGAAGGAGCAGGTAGCGGGAGCACTCGCCATCTGAAGATGGCGAATGCTCCCTCAATCAAGCTCCAAAAATATTGTATTTTGAATTCTGTCCCCATACTACTGTAGTGTCTGGGGACAGCAGACCATTCTGGTAAGCAGGAGATATCTGTGATATCTTCTGCTTTACCCTTTTGATGAATGGCCCGAAAACTTAATTTCTACAATTGCAGGTGAAAATCTTCATTTTGACCTGCTTTTGTAGAAATTAATTGATGATGAATAGAGCCTTATAAGAGAACTTATTTATATAATCCACACATTAGGGGGAATAAAATAGACCCTTTGGGCAATTGTTCATATTTTAGGCATTTTCAATTTCCTCAATAGTTCGAAAGTCAGATTAACTTACTGAATTTACATAGAGAGATTTTTCCTCTTCACAACCACACCAATATTGACGTTTTTTTACTCTGCTTGCTCTTAAGCTGGCCATACACATAGCGATTTTTTACCCGATTATGCTGATTTTGTGATGATAAATCGTGAATACTACGGCGAAATCGTGAGTTTCCACTCACGAACACGATGCCAATGCGTGTCCCCGCTCGTCGTACATCGCATCTTCAAATCTGCCATGCTGCAGGGCAGATTTGCCAATCTGGGACACGATGTGATCCAAATCGTGAGTTTTTTTTACTCACGATGTATCTCACGATTCATCGTACGTCGTGGAATTTGACTGACAGGACACTGTACACGCCCAACTGCCATCTTGTGCAGCATCGTGGATAGAAGAAGGAAGCACGATAGAGCCTGCACACCTGAAGTCTGGATTTCAGCACTTTGGTGAGTATTGGTACTGTATTTAATGCAACCCCACTGCCAACCAATGTGTTCCACCCACCTACCCACCAATGTGTGCCACCCACTGATCTTTGGTAAGTATTGGAAAGTACTGAACCTTTCCCTTTATCTATTAGTATACCTCTTATTGCCCAGAGGGAAAGGCGATCCTAAAGCCATGGCTCCCCAGAGGTTTCCTCCACAGGGGTTTTTTCCTTTCCTGAGTGCTGAAGGATGACTCTTCATAAGTCTAGAGGTTGCCCAAGTATGTAGCTGTTATTCCATTATGATCACTCATCATTCACCTGTCTCTCCAGTGCACACCCCTGTCTCTCTCCAGCTCACACCCCTGTCTCTCTCCAGCTCACACCCCTGTCTCTCTCCAGCTCACACACCTATGTCTCTCCAGCATACACCCCTGCCTCTGTCCAGCTCACACCCCTGCCTCTCTCCAGCTCACACCCCTGCCTCTCTCCAGCTCACACCCCTGCATCTCTCCAGCTCACACCCCTGCATCTCTCCAGCACACACCCCTGCGTCTCTTTAGCTCACACCCTTGCATCTCTTTAGTTCACTTTACAGCAGGTCCCAAGCAGGGTGTGGCTACTCTGGGTGCTGCCAGACTAGCTAGGGCCAGCGTGTCTCAGGCAAGGTGTTGCCACTCTGGGTGCTGCGACACTACCTAGGGCCAGCATGTCTCTCCAGCACACACCCCTGCGTCTCTCCAGCGCACACCACTGCATCTCTCCAGCCCACACTCCTGCGTCTTTCCAATTCACACTTCTATGTTATTGTGCATAACAAATAGTTTTAATAGTTTAAAATATAATAAAAAATGTTTTATGTATTCATTAACAGTCTCCATTCTTTACTGACTACTACTTTCACAGAGGCCCTGATTCAGAGCCAGACGCTCTGACAGAGCGCTCGCTCTGAATCAGGGCCGTCCTTCAGAATTTTTAGAGCGGCCTCCTGGCCACTCGTATAGCTGTGGGTGACCACCCAAAGCTATAGCGAGTGGCCAGGAAGATGGTCGCGATGGTCTTGACCATCGCGACCATCAGGCTTGCGATGAGACCCTTGTGGTAGGGTCTCGTTTCCGCAAGCCCTGGAGTGCTTTTGGCTCTATCAGAGCCGAAAGCACTCCCACTGACATCACTTGTGATGTCAGTGGGGCCGACCCCAGACGGTAGGCGTTCCCATGGGAACGCCTCTGTCTGGCCAACCACGCCCCCGGCATGCCCACCAAAGGGGGCGTGCTGTCACTCACCATCAACAGCACGCCCCCTTTGTAGCAATACCCATAGCGACGGCTTGCTCGTCGCTATCCAGGTCTCGCGCATGCGCATGACGGAGCCGCCTCCGTCGTGTGCATGCGCACTGGGCCAACATCGACCCGCTTGCGAGCGCTCAGTGCTCGCGAGCGGGTCTGAATTAGGCCCAGAGTCCACAAATTATTACTGATATGATTGATACTCTATTGTGCTGCTGGTGCTCATAATTAGCTATATAACAGCTAGACACATTTATATTTTATATTTAACAGCCTTGGGGGTTTATTTAATAAGTGTCTGGCTGTAAAACCACACTTCTGATAGTGCCTATGCCTGATATTTAAAAGATCAGTGCTTTTACTAGCAAGACACGACTAGTAAAAGCACTGGCGTTAAAATTATCGGACATAAACTGGAACAAAAGTGTTGGGTTTTACAACCTGACACTTCATAAATAAACCCCTAGGAGAGAGATAAAGTGGAGAAGTTGTCCAAAACAACCAATCAGCTTCTATCTGTCATTTATAAAGCACAATATTTGAAATGACAGTTAAAGACTTGATACATATAAATGACAGTTTTATGTCCCCCTTTCACTTAAATAGCAAGTTCAATTATTATTATTAATGATGTCTTTGGGGGAGATTTAATAAAGCTTGGAGAGAGATAAAATTGTGAGAGATAAAGCACCAACCAATCAGCTCCTGTCTGTCATTTATCAAACACAGCCTGTAAAGTGACAGCTAGGAACTGATTGGTTGGTGCTTTGTCTCTCACAATATTACCTCTCTCCAAGCTTTATTAAATCTCTCTCTTTGTCTTGGTAAATAGGGTAAATTCACAGAATAAATTAATGTAAAAAAAATAAATAATAATAATAATAATAATTTTATATATATTATGAATACCGTAATGTCATTACCCCTAAATAATTGCAAGACGCTATTTAGCGTTACCTGTCGCACAATAAATAATTGCTGTCCAGCCCAACTGTGTTTCCAATGCACAAAAAGTTCTTATTGCAACAAAAATTCTATGATCTATCACAATTAGCGCAAAGACAATTAAATACAAAAGGTACAGCTTGATACATACGCATGCGAACCGGTCCCAGTAAACAGTCGTCACTCCAGAAGCCTGTGGTCATCCAAGAAGAATGGCTACTGACTGGGACCGGGACACAGGTTATATACCCTAACAGATCATGATAACAACAATGTAGACAGACAAACATAATTCCATTGGTTCTTGCTCTTGGTCTTTGTAGTACGCTGTAGTTCATAGGACAGTTCACTAGGCATATGTCCCAATTCTCCACAGTCTCTTGAGATTACATTGTCTTTCTTTAATTGGTTTAAGACACTACATACAGAGTATGCATCTTAACCTAATTTCCTATGATCCATAACCGTCGAACGCAAGATGCAACTTCCTCGCTGATAGACTCGAATATCTGGAAATAAATAGGGTGTCAGTATAGTACCAAACATGCCATGTCTACCATGTTGTATACCTTAAATATCATATACATACATTTCACAACGTAATTATATGCTACTAAAACCTCTAATATTACGTTTAATGTAAAGGAACCTTTTATGAGTGAGTGTATATTTATGATTATATGTAAGTATGCGTTGTGCGTCTACACGCAGCATAAAAGGTGCACTGTGTGCAGGGGTTGTGTACAGCACAAACATGCACTTTGTGTGTGTTTATATTTACAATAGCAACTGTGTATATGTGTGCATGCATTGTGGATACACATGTGATCATTTAAGTGTATGCATATATATATATATGTGTGCAAATGTGCATCAGTGTCATGGATTTATATATATAGCTTTATCCAGTAACTGGTATTATTGATATTACTTCAGTCTGAACTAAGGGCTTGATTCAGACCCGGTCGCAAGCGCTGAGCGCTCGCAACCGGGTCGATGGTGGCCCAGAGCGCATGCGCACGACAGGAGCCGGCTCCATCGCATGTTCAGCGCTCGCGAGTGGGTCTGAATCAGGCCTTCTGTTCTTAAAGTATGTAGTCATGCATAATAATGTATTATTCAAGGTTATAAACGGTGTGACACGAGTAAGTCACTGAACCATTAATAATGCATTTCAAAAGAGGGTAAAACAACCGTTATACGCCATCTGCGGACCTATAGGGATCATTGGTGGGATGTGGGATCTCATCGAACCTATAAAGGAAGTTTGGGGGGATGGAGAATTCATTATCTAGGATGTTTGAAAATAACTTTAACAATACATTCATGCATGACCACATGATTTTATATTTCATCATCTGATGGTACACTCTATTTCGGGGTTGTAATACAGTTCTTCCTTGACCTTGGTATCCATAATATCAATGCTTACCACCACCATCTCTGTTTCTCTGTTTGCCCTTGTACATTTTCCACATTTCAAGACATTAGGAACACACCTGACACATAAGCCAATTACTAGGATGACAATAAGTATGAGGATCAAGAGTTTGCCTATGCTCCCATTTCCTGGACCCACTCTCCTAGACCGGAGAACCATTTCACTGGGTTCAACCAAGAGAACAAACTTTTCTACCTTTTCCTCTACTTCAGCCACTGAAGCATTATGGTTCTTCTGAAATTCCCATTTCAGCTGCAGAATTTCATCCATCTTCTCATTTATCACCTCCTTGGGGTCACTAGTGTTATTTGTGATGTACGTGCAACACTTGACACCAAACTGGGTGGCCAAGGTTACACAGTACCCACCAGTAACAGCTGTTAAATAATTTAACACTAGCCTATGTTGCACAAGTTCTTTCTTATAAGCTTGTAGCTCTTTGCCGGTATACCTGAACGTTTCATCATACATCTCTGTGATATTATCTATTAATTTAGCAAGATCTTGGATGTATCTAAAATGTAAAGTACCCCGAGTGATCCTGGTGGGATCTAGTGCTAATAAAATTTGGAAACCAGTTGTTTCGCTAATCAACTGTGTAGCTGCATGTATGTCACCAGGTATCATGTGTCTTTTGTCACAGTGTTCATAATGCATATGAAGATATGGAGATGGTGTGTTTTTATGGATACCAAGCATTTCACCATATGTAAGGGTCACAACCTCTAGAAGTACCCTTCGCAGATAACATAAACCTCCAGAACTCGGAGAGAGCCACTTATGCGCTTTCCTTCCACATACAAAACACACATCATCTGGGAGTACATAAGGGATATAATGCATCATAATCATCAAACACATTTCCCTAGCAAATGATCCTATCTCAGGTTCTCCCATCTGACTAACACACGTTTCTGGTTGTACAACCCTGGCACAGTACCTTCTGGTACCCTACCAACCATTTCTTTGGTGTCACTACATGTATACTGATACTGGAAGTGTCTCCCACTTAATCTAATTGTGCGTAATAGTTCAAAATTTATAGGTTCATTATCAGCTCTTAGTGAAAAGGACATCGTCTGGTTATTCCCTGTCACCTCCCAACTTCCTGGTTTGTTGAAGTTGGTGATGTTCAAACACAAAAGTGATCTATTTACTTGGTACTGGTGGAGTTTAAAATGAGGTGGTTTGGACATAAGAAATTTTCCATCCAGCGTCTTCCCTGTTTGCAATTCTAAAACCTCAGAGACATTTAATGGAAATGGCACTAACCCTACATTATGCTGTCCCTGAGGCACGTGAGAGCACACCCAGTCAGTCTGGTTTAAAACTTTGCCACCATGGTATGATAATCCCCTAAAGGATACCCACCCCAATACTGGTTATACTTAGGCTGGAACCGTTGGATGCATCTCTCATCGACTAGGGACCCACAAAACTCACAAATACAATATTCCTCAGACGATAACCCTTCACACTGTCTCCGAGTTTCAAGGCTAATAGATCTCTTAGCAATTACTGTACTGAGTTTGGTCAGATACCGCCCTTGTGAATGTATGGCTCCTTCTCCCAACTCCACTCCATCGATATCACCATCTACCTCTCCCTCCATCCTCTGCCCACCGTTACAGAAACAGGACATCCCGAACCAAACAAGGTTGATGAGAATTCTGAAAGAAAATAGGAACGCAAGCCCAGCCCGCCATTCCATTGCTGGAATAGTAGACTGCAAATTTCTCTAGCTCAGGTATCTCACTGCAGTCTTTAACTCTCCCGAAAACAACCTCGCAATTGACAGGTCTGCGTTATCTGCCTCGGCTTCGCCTTGTATCTCCACCGGTTGGTTGACCTTTTTGCAGTGAGTGGAAGGGACCCAGGTATCTCTCTCTGCCACTTTCAAGGATGTTGTACTTGTCAGCAACACTTGATATGGATCTTCCCACCAATCTGTCAGACAACCTGAATGTAAGAAATTTAGAATCATAACAAATTCTCCGGGTTCAACATCATGACAGTTTGTTTCAGGCATATCAGGTGACAACAATTTAAATTTCTCCTGCTGCTGCTTCAGCTGTTTACTCATGCTTATGAGATATTTTACTGTAATGTCATTATTACTTTTCAAATCATCCTGTGGACTTACAATCAAGTGCGGTTGTTTCCCAAACAGTATTTCAAAGGGGGACAAAGTAAGAGGAGCTCTAGGAGTGGTTCTGATGCCATGGAGGATGAGCAGTAAGGCTTCTGGCCACCCCAGTCCAGTCTCTGCCATGGTCTTACTTAGTTCGTTCTTAATTGTACCATTTACCCTCTCCACCTTGGCACTGGCTTGCGGTTGATAGGGGGTGCGAAGTCTACTATTAATACCCATGAGCTTACACATGTTCTGGAAGACGTCACCTGTGAAATGAGTACCCCTATCACTTTCTATGATTCTAGGGATACCGTATCTGCATACAAACTCCTGAACAATCTTTTTTGCAGTAAAAGCAACAGCAGTAGTGGCAGCTGGATATGCCTCAACGAAATTAGAAAACACATCAGTACAAACTAATACATATTTGAGATTCCTGCAGGGTGGTAATTGGATTAAATCAATTTGTATTACCTGAAAAGGTCAGTCTGTCTGATGGATGTGGGATGGCTCAGTAGGGATTGTTTTCCCTACAATTTTCTCAAGCAAGTCAAACAGGACATCTTTTCATCTTGAGAGGAGAAGCCTGGTGCACACCAATACGCCCTGACCAACTTGTACATACCTTGCTTTCCTAGGTGAGTCAAACCATGCGCTGCCTCAGCCAAGGTTGGGTAATATGCCTTGGGTGCAACAGGCCTACCTTGTCAATCTCTCCAAACTCCAGAGGACTCTTGGACATATCCCCTTGATCTCCAGACTGCCCTTTCCTGTATGGAGCACAAATTTTGCATCTCAATTAATTTCTGCGCATCAATTGCTTGGAAAACCATCATTTGATTAATTGGCATGTTCACTCTTAAACCAGCTGCTCATTTGGCAGCTTTGTCTGCCCTGTTATTGCCCAGTGACACTGGGTCTTCCTCGCACGTGTGGGTTTTACACTTAATGACGGCTACTGCCTTTGGTTTTTGAATTGTTGTCAACACTCCTTTTATGTGGTATGAGTGTTCGACTGTTGTGCCTGCTGCTGTCATAAAATTTCTCAGATAACAAAGAGCTCCAAAATCATGCACAACCCCTAAGGCATACCTGGAGTCAGTGTAGATGTTAGCTGACTTACCTTCAGCCAGTTCACACGCTCTCCTTAATGCCACTACCTCAGCTACTTGTGCTGAGTGAGGTGGACCAAGTGGTTCAGCTTCTACAACATCTTCATCATTTATAACAGCATAACCTGTGCATAATTCACCTGTGTCAGTTTGTCTATGACAACTCCCATCCGTGTAAAATGTCAAATCTACATATTCTAAGAGTGTATCACGTATGTCAGGTCTTGCAGCAAAGGTCTGATTCAAATATTCCATACAATCATGTGTATCATTATACCTGCAAAACTCACCTTCGGCCAGTGGCTCACCTCTCTCCACCCTTTGTGCCTTCCTAGGCACATATGGTAAGTATGTTGCTGGATTTAAAGTGTTACATCGTTTAATGGTGATATTTGCAGATGCCATTAGAGCTAGTTCCCATTTTGTGAACCTAGCTGAAGAAACATGTCTAGTTTGGGCAGAATTCAGTAAAGCAGATACAGCATGGGGTGTAAAAACAATCATATCATGACCTAATACTACATCCTCACTCTTATTTACCAAAAGAGCAGTCACTGCTACACTGCTTAAACACGTTGGGAGTGATCTTGCCACAGTGTCCAATTGGCACTATAGTATGCTAATGCTACAGGTCTGCTAGTGTCACCATGTTTTTGTGTGAGGACACCTGCCGCGCAGCCATCAGCTGCCATATAATATAGCTCAAAGGGTTTTTCATAATCTGGTATTCCCAGGGCAGGTTCTCTTATCAGACTATCCTTAAGGTTAATGAAAGCCTGCTCTGTCTCCTCAGTGTGTGTGACACGATCGGGTTTTGAGGATGAAACTAACTCCTGCAATGGTAATGCCAAAATAGAAAAACCTGGGATCCACATTCTGCAGTATCCACACATTCCCAAGAAGGTATGGATTTGCCATTGGTTTTGCGGCAGTGTCATGGTTTGTATGGCCTGTATTCTGTCAGTTGCCAAATGTCATAGCCCCTGGGTTAGACAGTGTCCCAAATATTTGACCCTAGTCTGGCATGGCTGTAATTTGTCATTTGCAACCTTGTGCCCCGTTTGTGAGAGATGAAGTAACAACAGTTTAGTATCATTTTAAACATGACATAAATGGATCAGAGCATAACAATAAATCGTCTATATATTGAATTAGAACAGATCCATTAGCAGGTTCAAAAGATTGCAAACAGTCGTGTAAGGCCTGAGAGAAAATACTGGGGCTATCTATGAAGCCCTGGGGAAATCGTGTCCATGTGTATTGTACCCCTCTGTATGTGAATGCAAATAGATACTGACAGTCAGGGTGAAGAGGGACAGAGAAGAATGTAGAACACAGGTCAATGACAGTGAAATGGGTTGCTGATGGTGGAATCTGCATAAGGATGACAGCTGGGTTTGGCACTATGGAGAATTTTTCTCTCAACTACTTTATTAACCCCTCTAAGGTCCTGTACCAATCTATAGCCCCTCCCCCCAGCCTTCTTCACTGGAAAAATGGGACTATTGGCTACACATGCTGTACGGACTAAAATTCCCTGTTGCAATAACCGCTCAATTATGGGCTAAACCCCTATCTCTACTTCTGGTTTTAATGGGTTTTCTCCAAAGGTCTCAAGGTGCTTAAAGAGGGGTTTCCATTTTCAGATAACTTTGCATTATTATTCAAGCTTCTTCTTTGCCAGACAGGGGAGGATTGGGAATTTAGGGCCTGATTCAGAGCTGAACGCTCTGACCAGAGCGCTCGCTCTGAACCAGGGCCGTCCCAGCTAAAGTTGGAGCGGCCTCCTGGCCGCTCGCATAGCTGTGGGTGACCACCCACAGCTTATGCGAGCGGCCAAAAAAATGGTCGCGATGGTCAAAGACCATCGTGACCATCGGGCTTGCGACGAGACCCTGCGATAGGGTCTTGCTGCCGCAAGCCCAGGAGTGATTTTGGCTCTATCAGAGCCAAAATCACTCCCACTGACATCATTACTGATGTCAGTGAGGCCGAACTCAGACGGTAGGCATTCCCCTGGGAACGCCTCCGTCTGGCAGTCACGCCCCCGTCACGCCCACCAAAGGGGGCATGCTGTCAATCAACATCGACAGCATGCCCCCTTTGGTGCGAGACCCGGAGCGACGGAGAGCTCCCTCCATCGTGCGCATGCGCAGTGGGGCAACATTGACCCGTTTGCGAGCGTCCTTTGCTCGCGAACGGGTCTGAATGACCCCCTTAAAGTGGCCCTGGCAAAATATTAAAGTGGCCTCACATAGGTTGGAATAAATCAACTATAGACAGTGCCCAACACAAAAGTAGGAGGTGTTAGCAAATTGTTAGCATTAGTCACAATGGTAGTAAGCAAGGCCAATGGAACATGGTAGGTGGAGTCACAGCACCTGTAGGAGGATCCTGTAAGGATGGACATTGGAAACCTGCTATCAAATGGCTGGGCTTCCGCCATCGAAGCTAATCATCACCAGTGGCGTAACTAGGGGGGGTTGGGCAGGGTGCGTGCCCTGGGCGCCGTGGGACCGGCAGCGCGGGGGGGCGCCGCCGGCCACGGTCCGGCCCGCCCTAGTTAGCCACCAGTGTAGCGCCAACCGCAATGAGTGCGGTCAGCACTACACATTTACACAGGACCGGTGCTAGGCTTCCAGCGCCGGTCCTGTGCTGCACGCCTGAGCCCATTCCCTCCCCCTGAGCGCTTGCCCAATAGTGCCAGGAGGCGGGCTCAGGCTGTGCACAACACACGCATCGCCGCCAGTGCTGGTGGCGATGCGTGTGTTAAACAGCAGCCAATGAGAGTCAGATAGACTCTCATTGACTGCTGCAGCACCCACTGCAAGAGCCGGACTTCTGTCCAGCTCCTGCAGTGGGTAATGGGACGGACATCATGACGTCTGTCCCATTATGCTGAGCGCGCCAGCCCGGGAGGACTGGAGGGCGGCGGCTGCGGTGGGAGTGGCGTCGCGGACTGGAGGAGCAGCAGCAGCGTGGATTCAGGTAAGTATGTTTTTTTATATATATATTTTTAAAAACCTGTCAGCACTACTGGGGGCACAACAGGGGTGACTACCACTGGGGGGACCTCTACTGGGGTGGGGGCACAACGGGGGGGGTGGCTACTACTGGGGGCACCATTATTAGGAGGACCTCTACTGGGGGGGCTATTACTGGGGGCACCATTATTGGGAGGACCTCTACTGGGGGGGGCTATTACTCGGGGCACCATTATTAGGAGGACCTCTACTGGGGGGGGCTATTACTAGGGGCACCATTATTAGGAGGACCTCTACTGGGGGGTCTATTACTGGGGGCACCATTAATGGGAGGACCTCTACTGGGGGGGCTATTACAGGGGGCACTTAATCGGGAGGGGGAACCTCAACTGGGGACCACTACTTGGGGGGGAGAACTACTACTGGGGGCATTATAAAAGGGGCCTACTACTAGGGGCACTGCACTGGGGGGACCACAACTGGGGGCAATAACAGGAAGGACCACTACAGGGACCACTGGATAGGGTGGGTCACTACTGGGAGCCTGCATCAGGGGGACCACTACTGGGGGCACTGCATGGGAGGGGGGACTACTGCTGGGGGCACTATATAAGGGGCTTACTGCTAGGGGCACTAGAGAGGGGGGATCACTACTGGGTGCCTGCATAAGGGGGACCACTACTGGGAAACCTGCATGGGGGTGGGACTACTGCTGGGGGCACTATATAAAGGGCACTGCATAGGGGGGGGACTACTACTGGGGGCACTATATAAAGGGCACTGCATAAGGGGATACCACTACTGGGTGCACTGCATTGTGGGGACTGCTACTGGGGGCACTGCATAAGGGGGAACACTACATAGGGCACTGCATTTGGGGGGACCACTACTGGGGGCACTGAGTAAGGGGAACTAATTGGGGGCTATATAAGGGGGACCACTACTGGGGATACTGTATAAGGGGCACTACTATGGGCCTGCATAAGAGGGACCACAACTGCATACTGGGGGTACTGTATAAGGGGTACTACTGGGGTTAAGGTGCATATGAATAGGAATGTTCAGCGTGAAAATAAAGGGGTGTGTCATGTTGACACGCCCCATTTTTAAGTGACCACGCCCATTTTTTTTCCCGCACGTGCCTTCGGCGCGCGCACATATCGGGGTAGTGGTGTGGGGGCCTCCCTTTTCAAATTTGCCCTGGGCTCCAAATACCCTAGTTACGCCACTGATCATCACATCTAAGGAATTAGATGGAAAACAGTTGTGATGGTACAGTATATACATATGCAAAAAATTATGTTTGCGCATGTGCAATAGTGACCCGTGGCTGTTCTCAATGTTAAAAAACTATACTCAGCTGTATTTTAACATCACCAACAATTCCACACCATCCGATGGCGGCTACCATCAGAAAGCCGCCATCGAATGGTACAATTACTACCATCACAAGAAAAACATTAATGGTGTTAAACCATCAAAATTTGATGTCCATCCCTAGTGCAAGTACAGTGCCATGGGCTATAGCGGGCTTATTAGATATTTTTTTTCCTGTCAACACTGTCTGTCAGTCTTCTGTGGGCCTATTTTCATTGGGGGCCTGGAGATGCAGCTCCACCCGCCCCATTGTTAATTCGGCCCTAGAGCTGTAGATTGCCAGTGTATGGTAACAATCAGCAGATTTGCAGACCGTTACTAGTAAAATGATGGGCCTGTCAAGATTGGCAAATCTGTATTTGCTGAAAATGATCTGGAAATCACTGAAAAAGATCTGTAATGTATGGGCGCAGATTGCTAGATTTGGAAATCCTAAAATCATGCAACAAGACTTCCGTTTGTTCAATTGTGGCTTTTCTGATTGCTGATGTATTGGAGCTTATTTTTACTAGTAATGATTGGCATATCTGCTGATCGGTACCCAGTGCCAGATTAAGGTCCACATGGGCCTGGAGCTGAAATTTATGAATGGCCTATTGTGTGGCGCTGCAGGGGAGTGTGATAACTTCTGTGGCAGTGTGACCAGTGATGTGGTCTACACAGGGGGCATGGCTATGTCCATGGGGGCAAAACTTGCGCCTACCTTTAACAAATTTATAGTGGAGCTATAACAAAACAGTTTTGTTTCTTTTGTGAAAGTGCAAACACAGCTGCCATCCGCGGCCTGCGGCACCTCTGGAGGTTATGATTGATCATAATCACCCCTCATAGATGCAGCAGCTCCCTATATGCATACACACAGAGACATATATATATTAGGGGTGTGCACCGGCCACTTTTCGTGTTTTGTGTTTTGGTTTTGGATCTGGATCTTTCTTCGTGTTTTGGATCTGGATTGGTTTTGCCAAAACCACCCTTCCGTGTTTTGGGTTCTGGGTTTTGTGTTTTGGATCTGTATTTTTTTGAAAAAAAGCATAAAAACAGCTAAAATCACAGAATTTGTAGGTTTTTCTGCTCCTATGCTATTATTAACCTCAATAACCTTAATTTCCACTCATTTCCAGTCTATTCTGAATACCTCACACCTCACAATAGTGTTTTTATGTCCAAAAGGTTGCACCGAGGTAGCTGGATGACTATGCTAAGCGACACGAGTGGGCGGCACAAACACGTGACCCATCTAGGCGTGAAACTGCAGTGGCAGACAGGATGGCATTGAAAAACTAGGCCCCAAACTGTACATAATGCAAAGAAAAAAAAGAGGTGCAAGATGGAATTGTCCTTGGGCCCTCCCACCCACCCTTATGTTGTATAAACAGGACATGCACACTTTAACAAACCAATCATTTCAGCGCCAGGGTCTGCCACACAACTGTGGCTGAAATGATTGGTTCGTTTGGGCCCCCACAAAACAAGCTGGCAATTAATCTGTCCCTGCACAAACTGGCTCTACGGAGGCAAGAAGTCGTCCTCATCCTCCTCATCCACAGATTCCTCACCCTCTTCAGTGTTATGTACATCCTCATCCTCACAGAGTATTAATTCGTCCCTGCTGGAACCACAGGTCCCTCTGTACGTTCTGGAGGCTGGTCTCCCTGGAAGAGTTGATCATTCATTTTATGAACATCATCTTCTCCACATTTTGTGGAAGCAACCTCCTACGCCTTTCGCTAACAAGGTTCCCGGCTGCACTAAACACTCTTTCGGAGTACACACTGGAGGGGGGGCAACTCAGGTAAAATAGAGCCAGTTTGTACAGGGACCTCCAAATTGCTTCTTTTTCCTGCCAGTACAGGTACGGACTGTCTGACATGCCTACTTGGATGCTGTCACCGATGTAATCCTTTAACAGACAGACGCACGCTTGTCGCTGCTGCTTTGAGGATTCAAGTGCGGCTACAGCCCACACAATTCACAAAGACAGAAAAAAAAAAAGAATATTTTTATTGTTTGTGGAGCACACTTTGAGGGTTACACCACCCTCTAACAGACAGACGCACGCTTGTCGCTGCTGCTTTGAGGATGCAAGTGCGGCTACAGCCCACACAATTCACAAAGACAGAAAAAAGAAGAACAATATTTTAATTGTTTGTGTAGCACACTTTGAGGGTGTCACCACCCCTTAACAGACAGACGCACGCTTGTCGCTGCTGCTTTAAGGATGCAGGTGCGGCTACAGCCCACACAATTCACAAAGACAGAAAAAAGAAGAAGAATATTTTTATTGTTTGTGGAGCACACTTTGAGGGTGTCACCACCCTTTAACAGACAGACGCACGCTTGTCGCTGCTGCTTTGAGGATGCAAGTGTGGCTACATCGCACACAAGTCACAAACACATTAAAAAAATAGTTTTTTATTTTTTGGAGCACTTTGAGAGTTACACCACCCTTTAACAGACAGACGCACGCTTGTCGCTGCTGCTTTAAGGATGCAGGTGCGGCTACAGCCCACACATTTCACAAAGACCGAAAAAAAAAGAAGAATATTTTTATTGTTTGTGTAGCACACTTTGAGGGTGTCACCACCCTTTAACAGACAGACGCACGCTTGTCGCTGCTGCTTTAAGGATGCAGGTGCGGCTACAGCCCACACATTTCACAAAGACAGAAAAAAAAAGAACAATATTTTAATTGTTTGTGTAGCACACTTTGAGGGTGTCACCACCCTTTAACAGACAGACGCACGCTTGTCGCTGCTGCTTTGAGGATGCAGGTGGAATCTAGACGGGATTTGGAACCGAGGACACACTACCTCCATCAATTGTCTAAATCCCACTGCACTAATGTCGGATACCGGACGCACGTCTAACACCAACATAGCAGTCAAGGCCTCAGTTATACGTTTTGCTTCAGGATGACTGCTGTCGTACTTCATCCTCATCGCTAGGGACTGTTGGAGGGTCAATTGTTTAGTAAAAGTAGTGATGTTCCTACTTCCTCTCTGGGATGATGAACAACTCCCAGCAGCAGCAACAGCACTAGTAGGAAGTGGTTCTTGATCTTTCCCTATTTTATTTTTATCAGAGAAAGTTTGGTCCTCCATTTATGTTATATTGATATATATACGTGCGGCTAAAGCGCACACAAACACAGAAAATATTTTTTTATTTTTGCTGGAGAGTAGTGCACTTTGTGGGTTACACCACCCTTTAAGAAATGAGCCAGCCGGCTCTTTACTTATGGGACACAGGCGCACGCTTGGCGCTGCTCCTTTGTTGATGCACGTGCAGCCACAGTGCACACAAGTCACAAACACAGAAAATATATATTTTTTTGGTTTGGAGTGTACTTTGGGGGTTACAGAACCCTTTAACGGTCAAGCCAGCCGGCCCTTTACTTATGACACAGGCGCACGCTTGGCACTACTTTGTTGATGCACGTGCGGCTAGAGCGCACACAATTCACAAACACAGAAAATAATTTTTTTTTTGGTTTGGACTGGAGTGTACTTTCGGGGGTTACAGCACCCTTAACGGTCAAGCCAGCCGGCCCTTTACTTATGACACAGGCGCACGCTTGGCACTACTTTGTTGATGCACGTGCGGCTACTGCGCACACAATTCACAAACACAGAAAATAAATTTTTTTTTGGTTTGGACTGGAGTGTACTTTGGGGGTTACAGCACCCTTTAACGGTCAAGCCAGCTGGCCCTTTACTTATGACACAGGCGCACGCTTGGCACTACTTTGTTGATGCACATGCGGCTACTGCGCACACAATTCACAAACACAGAAAATAATTTTTTTTTTGGTTTGGACTGGAGTGTACTTTGGGGGTTACAGCACCCTTTAACGGTCAAGCCAGCCGGCCCTTTACTTATGACACAGGCGCACGCTTGGCACTACTTTGTTGATGCACGTGCGGCTACTGCGCACACAATTCACAAACACAGAAAATAATTTTTTTTTTGGTTTGGACTGGAGTGTACTTTCGGGGGTTACAGCACCCTTAACGGTCAAGCCAGCCGGCCCTTTACTTATGACACAGGCGCACGCTTGGCACTACTTTGTTGATGCACGTGCGGCTACTGCGCACACAATTCACAAACACAGAAAATAATTTTTTTTTTGGTTTGGACTGGAGTGTACTTTCGGGGGTTACAGCACCCTTAACGGTCAAGCCAGCCGGCCCTTTACTTATGACACAGGCGCACGCTTGGCACTACTTTGTTGATGCACGTGCGGCTACTGCGCACACAATTCACAAACACAGAAAATAATTTTTTTTTTGGTTTGGACTGGAGTGTACTTTCGGGGGTTACAGCACCCTTAACGGTCAAGCCAGCCGGCCCTTTACTTATGACACAGGCGCACGCTTGGCACTACTTTGTTGATGCACGTGCGGCTACTGCGCACACAATTCACAAACACAGAAAATAATTTTTTTTTGGTTTGGACTGGAGTGTACTTTCGGGGGTTACAGCACCCTTTAACGGTCAAGCCAGCCGGCCCTTTACTTATGACACAGGCGCACGCTTGGCACTACTTTGTTGATGCACCGCACCAATTCACAAACGCTACTGCGCACACAATTCACAAACACAGAAAATATATTATTTTTTTAGCACTTGGGGGGAGCACCCCTGATGGACAGAGCACCCCCTGGACAACACTACAGCACCTCTTTAGGACTGGGACACTGCACAGGACTTTGGAGTGGACACAGCCCCTATGGAGAACTGACTGCACAACACAGTCCAGCCAGCCCCTATGGACTTTGAAGTAGTGGACACAGCCCCTATTAACAACAGCAGCACAGCACAACACAGCCAGCCCCTATGGACTTTGAAGTAGTGGACAACAGCAGCACTACACTACACTACACAGCCCTAACTCCCACCCTCCCTCTTCACTGTCCACAGCCGAGTGAGAAAATGGCGCCGACGTGGGTACCTTATATAGGATCCAAAACCCGCGAGACTCGGAAGGCGGGATGATGACGTTTTGCCTCGATTTCAGATCCGAGTCAGGCGGGAAAAGTCGAGCCTGATTCGGATCGGACTCGGATCGGGGGGGCTCGGGGGGGTTCGGATTTCAGAAATCCGAACCCGCTCACCCCTAATATATATATATATATATATACACACACACTGTATATAAACACTAATATATATATCAATGGGTTGGGTATGGGTTTCCAGCGCCGGCATCCCGCCAGGGTTAGGATAACAACACTTGCTGGTCAGTATCCTGACCCTCCCCCCTAGTGCCTAATCCTATAGTGCTTAATCCTAACCTCTCCTCTCTGCACCCGTAACCCTCTCTACTTAGTGTCCAACCCTCCCCCTAATGCTTAACCCTAAGCCCGGTACTCAGTCAGAATGCCGGCGGTCAGGATGCCGGGACCAGCATTCTGACAGGTATCAGGATTCCAGCGCTGGCATTGTAAGCACCGGAATCCCGACTGTCGGTATAATGACCGCATCCAATACCAGTGAAGGCGACACTCTGACTGCAATTGTGGATCACACAAGACCCCCAAGATGCTTCCAATGTTTCAGAATTCTTTACTTAGGTTCTTTAATCATGAAAGAACCTAAAGCCAGGTACACACTAGGTCGATGTTGGACTGACCCGCGACCTGCTGATTTTTAAGTGTATACACACTTGCCAATCATCTGCCCGATGACCCGGCCTTGACAGCTGCACAGCAGATCGGATATGTCTGTGAACCATGTAGTTCACAGACATATCCGCTGTACACATACGGTGATGCACTATGGATATATCGCCTGTTCAGTGAAATGGGGGATATATCTATCAGTGTGTACCCAGCTTAAGTAAAGAGTTATTGTATTTTGAAAGCAATTGGATGTCCTGTGTGGTCCATAATCGCCATCAGGGTCGCATTTATTGGCATAATTGTGTGGATGCCAACCTATTGCAGAAGTTGGCAATTAAGGAGGACACTGGCGCAAATCTATTTACGAGCATGCAGGGGCGTTTTAAGAGAGGAGGGGGCCCGTGTGCACTCCTCGTGCGGGGCCCCCTCCTCTCTCCCTGGTGGCTGGCCGCCGACTGACGCGGCTGGCTAGCCACTGGAGCATTAGTCGACTCCGGGCACTAGAGTGTGCCCGGAGTCTACTACAAATGCGCAGAACGCCGGAAAATGGGAGGGGCAGCCATTTTTCCGGTGTTCTGAGCAGCAGTGACCCCCGACGCGGGACCTCGGACAGGTAAGTTTAAAAAAAATATGGGTGCAGTGTGTGCGGTGCGGGGCCCCCCTGGACCCGGGGGCCCCACACCGACACACTGCACTCATTATAGATACACCACTGCGAGTATGGGAGTGCCAGGTTCAACAACTGATCTATATATATATTAGGGGTGTGCACCGGCCACTTTTCGTGTTTTGTGTTTTGGTTTTGGATCTGGATCTTTCTTCGTGTTTTGGATCTGGATTGGTTTTGCCAAAACCACCCTTCCGTGTTTTGGGTTCTGGGTTTTGTGTTTTGGATCTGTATTTTTTTGAAAAAAAGCATAAAAACAGCTAAAATCACAGAATTTGTAGGTTTTTCTGCTCCTATGCTATTATTAACCTCAATAACCTTAATTTCCACTCATTTCCAGTCTATTCTGAATACCTCACACCTCACAATAGTGTTTTTATGTCCAAAAGGTTGCACCGAGGTAGCTGGATGACTATGCTAAGCGACACGAGTGGGCGGCACAAACACGTGACCCATCTAGGCGTGAAACTGCAGTGGCAGACAGGATGGCATTGAAAAACTAGGCCCCAAACTGTACATAATGCAAAGAAAAAAAAGAGGTGCAAGATGGAATTGTCCTTGGGCCCTCCCACCCACCCTTATGTTGTATAAACAGGACATGCACACTTTAACAAACCAATCATTTCAGCGCCAGGGTCTGCCACACAACTGTGGCTGAAATGATTGGTTCGTTTGGGCCCCCACAAAACAAGCTGGCAATTAATCTGTCCCTGCACAAACTGGCTCTACGGAGGCAAGAAGTCGTCCTCATCCTCCTCATCCACAGATTCCTCACCCTCTTCAGTGTTATGTACATCCTCATCCTCACAGAGTATTAATTCGTCCCTGCTGGAACCACAGGTCCCTCTGTACGTTCTGGAGGCTGGTCTCCCTGGAAGAGTTGATCATTCATTTTATGAACATCATCTTCTCCACATTTTGTGGAAGCAACCTCCTACGCCTTTCGCTAACAAGGTTCCCGGCTGCACTAAACACTCTTTCGGAGTACACACTGGAGGGGGGGCAACTCAGGTAAAATAGAGCCAGTTTGTACAGGGACCTCCAAATTGCTTCTTTTTCCTGCCAGTACAGGTACGGACTGTCTGACATGCCTACTTGGATGCTGTCACCGATGTAATCCTTTAACAGACAGACGCACGCTTGTCGCTGCTGCTTTGAGGATTCAAGTGCGGCTACAGCCCACACAATTCACAAAGACAGAAAAAAAAAAAGAATATTTTTATTGTTTGTGGAGCACACTTTGAGGGTTACACCACCCTCTAACAGACAGACGCACGCTTGTCGCTGCTGCTTTGAGGATGCAAGTGCGGCTACAGCCCACACAATTCACAAAGACAGAAAAAAGAAGAAGAATATTTTAATTGTTTGTGTAGCACACTTTGAGGGTGTCACCACCCTTTAACAGACAGACGCACGCTTGTCGCTGCTGCTTTAAGGATGCAGGTGCGGCTACAGCCCACACAATTCACAAAGACAGAAAAAAGAAGAAGAATATTTTTATTGTTTGTGGAGCACACTTTGAGGGTGTCACCACCCTTTAACAGACAGACGCACGCTTGTCGCTGCTGCTTTGAGGATGCAAGTGTGGCTACATCGCACACAAGTCACAAACACATTAAAAAAATAGTTTTTTATTTTTTGGAGCACTTTGAGAGTTACACCACCCTTTAACAGACAGACGCACGCTTGTCGCTGCTGCTTTAAGGATGCAGGTGCGGCTACAGCCCACACATTTCACAAAGACCGAAAAAAAAAGAAGAATATTTTTATTGTTTGTGTAGCACACTTTGAGGGTGTCACCACCCTTTAACAGACAGACGCACGCTTGTCGCTGCTGCTTTAAGGATGCAGGTGCGGCTACAGCCCACACATTTCACAAAGACAGAAAAAAAAAGAACAATATTTTAATTGTTTGTGTAGCACACTTTGAGGGTGTCACCACCCTTTAACAGACAGACGCACGCTTGTCACTGCTGCTTTGAGGATGCAGGTGGAATCTAGACGGGATTTGGAACCGAGGACACACTACCTCCATCAATTGTCTAAATCCCACTGCACTAATGTCGGATACCGGACGCACGTCTAACACCAACATAGCAGTCAAGGCCTCAGTTATACGTTTTGCTTCAGGATGACTGCTGTCGTACTTCATCCTCATCGCTAGGGACTGTTGGAGGGTCAATTGTTTAGTAAAAGTAGTGATGTTCCTACTTCCTCTCTGGGATGATGAACAACTCCCAGCAGCAGCAACAGCACTAGTAGGAAGTGGTTCTTGATCTTTCCCTATTTTATTTTTATCAGAGAAAGTTTGGTCCTCCATTTATGTTATATTGATATATATACGTGCGGCTAAAGCGCACACAAACACAGAAAATATTTTTTTATTTTTGCTGGAGAGTAGTGCACTTTGTGGGTTACACCACCCTTTAAGAAATGAGCCAGCCGGCTCTTTACTTATGGGACACAGGCGCACGCTTGGCGCTGCTCCTTTGTTGATGCACGTGCAGCCACAGTGCACACAAGTCACAAACACAGAAAATATATATTTTTTTGGTTTGGAGTGTACTTTGGGGGTTACAGAACCCTTTAACGGTCAAGCCAGCCGGCCCTTTACTTATGACACAGGCGCACGCTTGGCACTACTTTGTTGATGCACGTGCGGCTAGAGCGCACACAATTCACAAACACAGAAAATAATTTTTTTTTTGGTTTGGACTGGAGTGTACTTTCGGGGGTTACAGCACCCTTAACGGTCAAGCCAGCCGGCCCTTTACTTATGACACAGGCGCACGCTTGGCACTACTTTGTTGATGCACGTGCGGCTACTGCGCACACAATTCACAAACACAGAAAATAAATTTTTTTTTGGTTTGGACTGGAGTGTACTTTGGGGGTTACAGCACCCTTTAACGGTCAAGCCAGCTGGCCCTTTACTTATGACACAGGCGCACGCTTGGCACTACTTTGTTGATGCACATGCGGCTACTGCGCACACAATTCACAAACACAGAAAATAATTTTTTTTTTGGTTTGGACTGGAGTGTACTTTGGGGGTTACAGCACCCTTTAACGGTCAAGCCAGCCGGCCCTTTACTTATGACACAGGCGCACGCTTGGCACTACTTTGTTGATGCACGTGCGGCTACTGCGCACACAATTCACAAACACAGAAAATAATTTTTTTTTTGGTTTGGACTGGAGTGTACTTTCGGGGGTTACAGCACCCTTAACGGTCAAGCCAGCCGGCCCTTTACTTATGACACAGGCGCACGCTTGGCACTACTTTGTTGATGCACGTGCGGCTACTGCGCACACAATTCACAAACACAGAAAATAATTTTTTTTTTGGTTTGGACTGGAGTGTACTTTCGGGGGTTACAGCACCCTTAACGGTCAAGCCAGCCGGCCCTTTACTTATGACACAGGCGCACGCTTGGCACTACTTTGTTGATGCACGTGCGGCTACTGCGCACACAATTCACAAACACAGAAAATAATTTTTTTTTTGGTTTGGACTGGAGTGTACTTTCGGGGGTTACAGCACCCTTAACGGTCAAGCCAGCCGGCCCTTTACTTATGACACAGGCGCACGCTTGGCACTACTTTGTTGATGCACGTGCGGCTACTGCGCACACAATTCACAAACACAGAAAATAATTTTTTTTTGGTTTGGACTGGAGTGTACTTTCGGGGGTTACAGCACCCTTTAACGGTCAAGCCAGCCGGCCCTTTACTTATGACACAGGCGCACGCTTGGCACTACTTTGTTGATGCACGTGCGGCTACTGCGCACACAATTCACAAACACAGAAAATATATTATTTTTTTAGCACTTGGGGGGAGCACCCCTGATGGACAGAGCACCCCCTGGACAACACTACAGCACCTCTTTAGGACTGGGACACTGCACAGGACTTTGGAGTGGACACAGCCCCTATGGAGAACTGACTGCACAACACAGTCCAGCCAGCCCCTATGGACTTTGAAGTAGTGGACACAGCCCCTATTAACAACAGCAGCACAGCACAACACAGCCAGCCCCTATGGACTTTGAAGTAGTGGACAACAGCAGCACTACACTACACTACACTACACAGCCCTAACTCCCACCCTCCCTCTTCACTGTCCACAGCCGAGTGAGAAAATGGCGCCGACGTGGGTACCTTATATAGGATCCAAAACCCGCGAGACTCGGAAGGCGGGATGATGACGTTTTGCCTCGATTTCAGATCCGAGTCAGGCGGGAAAAGTCGAGCCTGATTCGGATCGGACTCGGATCGGGGGGGCTCGGGGGGGTTCGGATTTCAGAAATCCGAACCCGCTCAC
This sequence comes from Taudactylus pleione, assembly GCA_031769625.1. Classification (NCBI taxonomy): domain Eukaryota; kingdom Metazoa; phylum Chordata; class Amphibia; order Anura; family Myobatrachidae; genus Taudactylus; species Taudactylus pleione. The sequence continues at coordinate 1,411,011 of JAUIMM010000289.1, read as the reverse complement.
CCCTAATATATATATATATATATATACACACACACTGTATATAAACACTAATATATATATCAATGGGTTGGGTATGGGTTTCCAGCGCCGGCATCCCGCCAGGGTTAGGATAACAACACTTGCTGGTCAGTATCCTGACCCTCCCCCCTAGTGCCTAATCCTATAGTGCTTAATCCTAACCTCTCCTCTCTGCACCCGTAACCCTCTCTACTTAGTGTCCAACCCTCCCCCTAATGCTTAACCCTAAGCCCGGTACTCAGTCAGAATGCCGGCGGTCAGGATGCCGGGACCAGCATTCTGACAGGTATCAGGATTCCAGCGCTGGCATTGTAAGCACCGGAATCCCGACTGTCGGTATAATGACCGCATCCAATACCAGTGAAGGCGACACTCTGACTGCAATTGTGGATCACACAAGACCCCCAAGATGCTTCCAATGTTTCAGAATTCTTTACTTAGGTTCTTTAATCATGAAAGAACCTAAAGCCAGGTACACACTAGGTCGATGTTGGACTGACCCGCGACCTGCTGATTTTTAAGTGTATACACACTTGCCAATCATCTGCCCGATGACCCGGCCTTGACAGCTGCACAGCAGATCGGATATGTCTGTGAACCATGTAGTTCACAGACATATCCGCTGTACACATACGGTGATGCACTATGGATATATCGCCTGTTCAGTGAAATGGGGGATATATCTATCAGTGTGTACCCAGCTTAAGTAAAGAGTTATTGTATTTTGAAAGCAATTGGATGTCCTGTGTGGTCCATAATCGCCATCAGGGTCGCATTTATTGGCATAATTGTGTGGATGCCAACCTATTGCAGAAGTTGGCAATTAAGGAGGACACTGGCGCAAATCTATTTACGAGCATGCAGGGGCGTTTTAAGAGAGGAGGGGGCCCGTGTGCACTCCTCGTGCGGGGCCCCCTCCTCTCTCCCTGGTGGCTGGCCGCCGACTGACGCGGCTGGCTAGCCACTGGAGCATTAGTCGACTCCGGGCACTAGAGTGTGCCCGGAGTCTACTACAAATGCGCAGAACGCCGGAAAATGGGAGGGGCAGCCATTTTTCCGGTGTTCTGAGCAGCAGTGACCCCCGACGCGGGACCTCGGACAGGTAAGTTTAAAAAAAATATGGGTGCAGTGTGTGCGGTGCGGGGCCCCCCTGGACCCGGGGGCCCCACACCGACACACTGCACTCATTATAGATACACCACTGCGAGTATGGGAGTGCCAGGTTCAACAACTGATCTATATATATATTAGGGGTGTGCACCGGCCACTTTTCGTGTTTTGTGTTTTGGTTTTGGATCTGGATCTTTCTTCGTGTTTTGGATCTGGATTGGTTTTGCCAAAACCACCCTTCCGTGTTTTGGGTTCTGGGTTTTGTGTTTTGGATCTGTATTTTTTTGAAAAAAAGCATAAAAACAGCTAAAATCACAGAATTTGTAGGTTTTTCTGCTCCTATGCTATTATTAACCTCAATAACCTTAATTTCCACTCATTTCCAGTCTATTCTGAATACCTCACACCTCACAATAGTGTTTTTATGTCCAAAAGGTTGCACCGAGGTAGCTGGATGACTATGCTAAGCGACACGAGTGGGCGGCACAAACACGTGACCCATCTAGGCGTGAAACTGCAGTGGCAGACAGGATGGCATTGAAAAACTAGGCCCCAAACTGTACATAATGCAAAGAAAAAAAAGAGGTGCAAGATGGAATTGTCCTTGGGCCCTCCCACCCACCCTTATGTTGTATAAACAGGACATGCACACTTTAACAAACCAATCATTTCAGCGCCAGGGTCTGCCACACAACTGTGGCTGAAATGATTGGTTCGTTTGGGCCCCCACAAAACAAGCTGGCAATTAATCTGTCCCTGCACAAACTGGCTCTACGGAGGCAAGAAGTCATCCTCATCCTCCTCATCCACAGATTCCTCACCCTCTTCAGTGTTATGTACATCCTCATCCTCACAGAGTATTAATTCGTCCCTGCTGGAACCACAGGTCCCTCTGTACGTTCTGGAGGCTGGTCTCCCTGGAAGAGTTGATCATTCATTTTATGAACATCATCTTCTCCACATTTTGTGGAAGCAACCTCCTACGCCTTTCGCTAACAAGGTTCCCGGCTGCACTAAACACTCTTTCGGAGTACACACTGGAGGGGGGGCAACTCAGGTAAAATAGAGCCAGTTTGTACAGGGACCTCCAAATTGCTTCTTTTTCCTGCCAGTACAGGTACGGACTGTCTGACATGCCTACTTGGATGCTGTCACCGATGTAATCCTTTAACAGACAGACGCACGCTTGTCGCTGCTGCTTTGAGGATTCAAGTGCGGCTACAGCCCACACAATTCACAAAGACAGAAAAAAAAAAAGAATATTTTTATTGTTTGTGGAGCACACTTTGAGGGTTACACCACCCTCTAACAGACAGACGCACGCTTGTCGCTGCTGCTTTGAGGATGCAAGTGCGGCTACAGCCCACACAATTCACAAAGACAGAAAAAAGAAGAAGAATATTTTTATTCTTTGTGTAGCACACTTTGAGGGTGTCACCACCCTTTAACAGACAGACGCACGCTTGTCGCTGCTGCTTTAAGGATGCAGGTGCGGCTACAGCCCACACATTTCACAAAGACCGAAAAAAAAAGAACAATATTTTAATTGTTTGTGTAGCACACTTTGAGGGTGTCACCACCCTTTAACAGACAGACGCACGCTTGTCGCTGCTGCTTTAAGGATGCAGGTGCGGCTACAGCCCACACATTTCACAAAGACAGAAAAAAAAAGAACAATATTTTAATTGTTTGTGTAGCACACTTTGAGGGTGTCACCACCCTTTAACAGACAGACGCACGCTTGTCGCTGCTGCTTTGAGGATGCAGGTGGAATCTAGACGGGATTTGGAACTGAGGACACACTACCTCCATCAATTGTCTAAATCCCACTGCACTAATGTCGGATACCGGACGCAAGTCTAACACCAACATAGCAGTCAAGGCCTCAGTTATACGTTTTGCTTCAGGATGACTGCTGTCGTACTTCATCCTCATCGCTAGGGACTGTTGGATTGTCAATTGTTTAGTAAAAGTAGTGATGTTCCTACTTCCTCTCTGGGATGATGAACAACTCCCAGCAGCAGCAACAGCACTAGTAGGAAGTGGTTCTTGATCTTTCCCTATTTTATTTTTATCAGAGAAAGTTTGGTCCTCCATTTATGTTATATTGATATATATACGTGCGGCTAAAGCGCACACAAACACAGAAAATATTTTTTTATTTTTGCTGGAGAGTAGTGCACTTTGTGGGTTACACCACCCTTTAAGAAATGAGCCAGCCGGCTCTTTACTTATGGGACACAGGCGCACGCTTGGCGCTGCTCCTTTGTTGATGCACGTGCAGCCACAGTGCACACAAGTCACAAACACAGAAAATATATATTTTTTTGGTTTGGAGTGTACTTTGGGGGTTACAGAACCCTTTAACGGTCAAGCCAGCCGGCCCTTTACTTATGACACAGGCGCACGCTTGGCACTACTTTGTTGATGCACGTGCGGCTACTGCGCACACAATTCACAAACACAGAAAATATTTTTTTTTTTGGTTTGGACTGGAGTGTACTTTCGGGGGTTACAGCACCCTTTAACGGTCAAGCCAGCCGGCCCTTTACTTATGACACAGGCGCACACTTGGCACTACTTTGTTGATGCACGTGCGGCTACTGCGCACACAATTCACAAACACAGAAAATAATTTTTTTTCGGTTTGGACTGGAGTGTACTTTGGGGGTTACAGCACCCTTTAACGGTCAAGCCAGCCGGCCCTTTACTTATGACACAGGCGCACGCTTGGCACTACTTTGTTGATGCACGTGCGGCTACTGCGCACACAATTCACAAACACAGAAAATAATTTTTTTTTTGGTTTGGACTGGAGTGTACTTTCGTGGGTTACAGCACCCTTTAACGGTCAAGCCAGCCGGCCCTTTACTTATGACACAGGCGCACGCTTGGCACTACTTTGTTGATGCACGTGCGGCTACTGCGCACACAATTCACAAACACAGAAAATAAATTTTTTTTTGGTTTGGACTGGAGTGTACTTTTGGGGGTTACAGCACCCTTAACGGTCAAGCCAGCCGGCCCTTTACTTATGACACAGGTGCACGCTTGGCACTACTTTGTTGATGCACGTGCGGCTACTGCGCACACAATTCACAAACACAGAAAATATTTTTTTTTTTGGTTTGGACTGGAGTGTACTTTCGGGGGTTACAGCACCCTTTAACGGTCAAGCCAGCCGGCCCTTTACTTATGACACAGGCGCACACTTGGCACTACTTTGTTGATGCACATGCGGCTACTGCGCACACAATTCACAAACACAGAAAATAATTTTTTTTCGGTTTGGACTGGAGTGTACTTTGGGGGTTACAGCACCCTTTAACGGTCAAGCCAGCCGGCCCTTTACTTATGACACAGGCGCACGCTTGGCACTACTTTGTTGATGCACGTGCGGCTACTGCGCACACAATTCACAAACACAGAAAATAATTTTTTTTTTGGTTTGGACTGGAGTGTACTTTCGGGGGTTACAGCACCCTTTAACGGTCAAGCCAGCCGGCCCTTTACTTATGACACAGGCGCACGCTTGGCACTACTTTGTTGATGCACGTGCGGCTACTGCGCACACAATTCACAAACACAGAAAATAATTTTTTTTTTGGTTTGGACTGGAGTGTACTTTCGGGGGTTACAGCACCCTTTAACGGTCAAGCCAGCCGGCCCTTTACTTATGACACAGGCGCACGCTTGGCACTACTTTGTTGATGCACGTGCGGCTACTGCGCACACAATTCACAAACACAGAAAATAATTTTTTTTTTGGTTTGGACTGGAGTGTACTTTGGGGGTTACAGCACCTTTAACGGTCAAGCCAGCCGGCCCTTTACTTATGACACAGGCGCACGCTTGGCACTACTTTGTTGATGCACGTGCGGCTACTGCGCACACAATTCACAAACACAGAAAATAATTTTTTTTTTGGTTTGGACTGGAGTGTACTTTCGGGGGTTACAGCACCCTTAACGGTCAAGCCAGCCGGCCCTTTACTTATGACACAGGCGCACGCTTGGCACTACTTTGTTGATGCACGTGCGGCTACTGCGCACACAATTCACAAACACAGAAAATAATTTTTTTTTTGGTTTGGACTGGAGTGTACTTTTGGGGGTTACAGCACCCTTAACGGTCAAGCCAGCCGGCCCTTTACTTATGACACAGGCGCACGCTTGGCACTACTTTGTTGATGCACGTGCGGCTACTGCGCACACAATTCACAAACACAGAAAATAATTTTTTTTTTGGTTTGGACTGGAGTGTACTTTTGGGGGTTACAGCACCCTTAACGGTCAAGCCAGCCGGCCCTTTACTTATGACACAGGCGCACGCTTGGCACTACTTTGTTGATGCACGTGCGGCTACTGCGCACACAATTCACAAACACAGAAAATAATTTTTTTTTGGTTTGGACTGGAGTGTACTTTCGGGGGTTACAGCACCCTTTAACGGTCAAGCCAGCCGGCCCTTTACTTATGACACAGGCGCACGCTTGGCACTACTTTGTTGATGCACGTGCGGCTACTGCGCACACAATTCACAAACACAGAAAATATATTATTTTTTTAGCACTTGGGGGGAGCACCCCTGATGGACAGAGCACCCCCTGGACAACACTACAGCACCTCTTTAGGACTGGGACACTGCACAGGACTTTGGAGTGGACACAGCCCCTATGGAGAACTGACTGCACAACACAGTCCAGCCAGCCCCTATGGACTTTGAAGTAGTGGACACAGCCCCTATTAACAACAGCAGCACAGCACAACACAGCCAGCCCCTATGGACTTTGAAGTAGTGGACAACAGCAGCACTACACTACACTACACTACACAGCCCTAACTCCCACCCTCCCTCTTCACTGTCCACAGCCGAGTGAGAAAATGGCGCCGACGTGGGTACCTTATATAGGATCCAAAACCCGCGAGACTCGGAAGGCGGGATGATGACGTTTTGCCTCGATTTCAGATCCGAGTCAGGCGGGAAAAGTCGAGCCTGATTCGGATCGGACTCGGATCGGGGGGGCTCGGGGGGGTTCGGATTTCAGAAATCCGAACCCGCTCACCCCTAATATATATATATATATATATATACCCACACATATACAAAAACATATACATATATATATTTACATACATGTGCACACATATACAAAAACATATACATATATATATACACACACACACATTTTATATATATATATATATATATATATATATATATATATACATACACACACACATTTGTGTATATATACACATATATACATACACACACATACACACACTTAATAGATGCCAGACATTACACTGACCTGTGGGAAGGAACGCTGGTTATGCATGCTGGCTTCTTCTCACAGCAGCTCAGCCTCTGCACTCTGCTCAAAAGGCTAACCTTATAGTTTAATTTCATTGTGCAGGGAGGAGGGGAGTAGTGGCCCCTTGGGTGAAACGGCTGAGCTTCAGATGACCCAGGGAACCAGAGCCAATTTCACATGGTCAGGGAAGCTAGTACGACCGGGGGGGCGGAGCTTCGGGCGCCATGGGGGCGGAGCTTCGGGCGGCATGGGGGCGGAGCCTCAGACTGCAGGGCCAGGGAGAGAAATTGGACAGTCAGTGACGGAGCTTCGGACTGCCGATGCGCGGAGGGGGGTGAATGGACCAGACTTCGAATCCTCCATCACTGCAATGTCGGATTCAAAGTAGTGCAGACAGTGTTCACAGGGATTTTTTTTTCCTGTCTGCACTGCGTTGGGCCTATTTGAATGGTTGGCCTGGAGCTGGAGCTCCACCCGGCCCATTAGTAATCCGGCCCTGTCGGTACCATACACTAGCAATCTACAGCCTCTATTAATCAGTGAAATCCAACATGTTGGACAACCTGATTTATCGATTCTGATCACTTTTTGGTCAGAATCGGCGATTGGTGTACCCCATACATTGCCGATTTTCTTCCCCAGTCTTCTACAAAATGGAAATGTTCCCAGTCATCACAGATGTATGGGGGCCTTTAGTGTGATGCACTAATAAAACTTAACGTCTATTAATCATATTTTTTTTTAAATGAGAACATTCTTATAACCCAGAAAAATAATAAAATTAAAAAAGAAAAGTGTCTAAAGGATGAAAATTGTGTGAATGAAAGGTATTGCTGTGTACCACTTAATTCATCATAAACTTGTTGCAAAATGAGAATCTATAGGCACTAAAGACCATGCAGTCCACTCTCAAATGGGTGATCTGTGATACCTCTTTTCCACCAAAAACCCAGATCTGGGTTACTCCCAGGTCAGCCCTGTTCACACGGAACCTAGGTCTGTCCTGTTTAACCTGTGAGATCATAAAAAGTGGGAGGTGACTGCTCCACAACCACCAATCAGCTCATTTTAGGCATGACTGCACCATTACCCGTCCATCCTGGGTCCAACCCTGGTAGCTACATGAGTTGGATTGCCGGGTCACTTGACCCGGGTTATTTTTCAGGGACCCATTTACACTGAGCTACGACCCGGGTAGACCCAGCAAAAACCCAGGTTCTGGTGTAAAGGGGTATTATTGAATCCTTCTATCTATGATAATCATCTAATTATTACTGGGAGTTTTCATGGGTGTTTGTAAATGAATTATTTTAAGGTCCACAGATCTTTACAACTCTAATCATATAGGAATTGTGGCATACGATATTAACCACCTACAGTTTCTAATACAATTGGTTCTGTCAATTAATGCCCATTTGTTAATGGGTAGATAGAGTTACAGCTATACAATAGGGAACCTTTCCAACCAGAAGCTTATGTGCAATCTATTGGTATATGTTGTCCCCATTCGGTGTTATCTGGGTGTTTGCTCCTATCCTTATTAACAACAGGGCTGCAACTAGGGGGGGCTGGAGGTGCACGTGCACCGGGTCTTCCGCTGCACCCTCCGCCAGTGTCCTCCAGCCGGGCGCCGCAGGGGGGCTCCAAGCCGGTCGCCTGCTGAGATTTTATTACCAGCGGGTGCCTGGCTCCTTCCCTGCAGCGCCGCGGTAGCCAGAGGCTGGAGTTCTCTCCTGAACTCCAGCTTCCGGCTCTCCTCACAGGCATTATGGGAGAGATGTCATGACATCTCTCCCATAGTTCCGAGTAGCAGCCGGGCATACCGGACGTCAGCGGGCATAGGAGCGGGTTTAAGGTAAGTATTGTTATTTTTGTGTATGCGGCACTACAGGGACATTATTAAGGGGGCATTACCATATGTGCACTACTACAGGGGCATTACTATATGGGTACTACTATGGGGGCATTACCATATGGGCACTACCACAGGGGCATTATTATATGGGCGCTACAATAGGGGCATTACTATATCGGCACTACTACAGGGGAATTACTATGGGGGCATTACTATATGGGCACTACTACAGGGGCATTACTATGGGGGATTATCATATGGGCACTACTACAGGGGCATTACCTCAGTGGGCATTACTATAGGTGCACTGCTGCAGGAGGCATTACTATGGGGGAATTACCTGGGGGGGGCGCCAAATTACTGTCTTGCCCCGGGTGATAAAAATCCAAGTTTCGGCCCTGTTAACAAGAACACTTTAATAGGTTTCTGGTTTATAAATAAGCAGGCTGGGCTCACTATCTGGATATCGCAGGTCTGATACATTTATTAGAATGTTCATAGCGTGTTGTGATGCACAGCAGAGAGCACCGGTATGCTTGTTTGAATTGCAACTAAGCAGAATATGTAAACCACAGCCGTTTCCCATCACATAAAAGTATCATACTCTCACTTGTACAGGGACATTATGTAAAAACATGAAGGCAAATGGCTTGCTGATGTGTGCAAAATGGTGAGGAATTAAACAAGTTACACGTAGTTGCTATATATGTATATATATATATATATATATATATGGCCCGTATATATATATATATATATATATATATATATACGGGCCATATCCACCTTCTAAAACATTGCATACAGTATTATACCTACAATTTCTATCAGGTTGTATACAAATTGTCTTATTATTCTCTACATTATCCTCATGGAATGGGTATGAAATACCGCCGGCCGCATGTCCGGCGGTTCGATTCCTGTTAGCGGCAGCCTGACATGAGCAGAGTTCGAAGCAGCGGAAGCCCGACAGCGCTGGAAATCCCGATCGTGGAAAGGTGAGTATCTACTAACCTGACCTACCCCCCTAACCCTCCTTAGGGGTGCCTAACCCTAATCCCCCCTCTAGTGCGTAACCACCCCCTTCCCCGCTGCCTAAACCTAAGTCCCCCAGGGGTTCCTAACCCTAAGTCCCCCCCGGGGGTGCCTAACCCTAACCCTCCATCCCCCCTAGCCTAACCCTAACCCTCCCGGGGGGGTGCCTAACCCTAATTCCCCCCCGGGAGCCCTAAACCTAGCCCTCCCCCCCGCGGCTGTCCGCTCGCGGCGCCCGGCATCACTACGATCGGGATGCCGGGCGCCGGTCTCCCGGCGTCGGAGAAATGCGGGAGTCTACATCTAGACGCCCGGCATTTCACCCTTGCCGGGATATGACAGTCGGGAAGCCGGCTGCCGGTATTTAGGCAGTCGGCTTTCCGATTGCATACCATCCTCATTACATAAATAATCAGTATATAATTTTTTAACGCAGTGGGCAAAATTTACTAAGCGGTGGGTTCTAAACTCCGGCGGTTTGGTGGCGGTTTGACGGCGGGTCATATTCTGTTCTAAACCCCGGGGGTTTGGTGACGGTTTTGCAGCAGTTTCTAAATAACAGCCTTCTTCTATTCTAAAATGTGTTTTGACTGCGGTTTGGCAGTGGTTTTGCTACAGTATCTGCAGATTTACTAAGGCCAAAACCGCTGCAAAACCGCTGCAAAACTGCAGTCAAAACACATTTTAGAATAGAACAGGGCTGTCATATAGAAACCGCCACCAAACCCTCGGGGTTTAGAACAGAATAGAACCCGCCACCAAACCGCCGGGGTTTAGAACCCACCGCTTACTAAATTTTGCCCAGAGTCTGTACACAAATTCATGTAGAAAGATTGGTAGTTCCATCACTACTCTAACCGTTAATTCATAGCGTGTTTTGTGGGTACTGAGAAAGAAAAGAAATGTATAAAGTGTAAACTGTGTAAAATAAGTGAATCGCAACTCTCCTGAGGAATCCAATCGCGACTTTCTGAGGAAGCAGACAGTGATACGCGTTGCACCTAAATTGTAGTACTGTAGAGCATTCACAGTACACAATTCTCCTCCTACAATCGAGAGGGTATCCCTACAACTCATAATAAAGACACCGAAGGACATCAGGGTACCAAATTAATGTTCAACATACAGATGACAAAGGGTGAGTACAGACAGACATGCCCGCTAAGAGCTGCGGTGGGCTTGGGTGAAAGGGGGTGTGGCCTAATTGTGGGAGGCGCGGCCACGCCCCCTTCCCGGGGAAAAAACAGCTTTGCAGCACCGCAGAGCGGCGCTGTGCGCTGGGGAGGGGGGGCACTCTGGGCCCCCTCAGCCCTGCTCAAAGCCAGGGGGGGCACGATCAGTGTGATCGCTCCCCCCCCCCCCACAGGCATAGGAGACTGCTGTGGTTGCTGCTTAGCAGCCACGAGCAGTCTCCCACTGCAGCTAAGCATACGCTGAGTGCTGGGCTGCTGTAAGGGAGGGGGGGCGGCACCCGACCCGGGCCCCTGCCGGGCCCCTCAGGAAGCCCGGTCCCGGATAATCTGTACCCGCTCCCCCCCCTCTTGGCGCCCCTGCAGACAGACCAATAAATTCTTATCTGGGAGGTCTATCCTTTACTAAACCCAATGTTTTTCTCCCTTTGTATGAATATTCCATATATCTATTGAGGACTATAATGGCTGGAATTCCAGGAAACACCGTTTACAAACCGCAGCCACCGGTGGGTATTGGTGCAGTTTTACCCAAGGCACAATTCACTTCACCAAATAGTGAGCATGCCACTTGTTGGATAATTATTTCACTTATACTTACAGTGTACACTGCAGGGGCATATTTATAATGGTGTATAGTTTTTGGTTGGCCTGTCGCTCACTAATATATTGGCGTGTGTGGCAAGCTGCGGAACCTATAGGGAGTAACCGATCCCTACAAGATATAAATCGAGTTTTTTTAAATGACAGCCTTCTTCTATTCTATTCTAAAATGTGTTTTGACTGCGGTTTGGCGGTGGTTTTGTTACAGTATCTGCAGATTTACTAAGGCCAAAACCGCTGCAAAACTGCAGTCAAAACACATTTTAGAATAGAACAGGGCTGTCATATAGAAACCGCCACCAAACCCCCGGGGTTTAGAACAGAATAGAACCCGCCACCAAACCGCCGGGGTTTAGAACCCACCGCTTACTAAATTTTGCCCAGAGTCTGTACACAAATTCATGTAGAAAGATTGGTAGTTCCATCACTACTCTAACCGTTAATTCATAGCGTGTTTTGTGGGTACTGAGAAAGAAAAGAAATGTATAAAGTGTAAACTGTGTAAAATAAGTGAATCGCAACTCTCCTGAGGAATCCAATCGCGACTTTCTGAGGAAGCAGACAGTGATACGCGTTGCACCTAAATTGTAGTACTGTAGAGCATTCACAGTACACAATTCTCCTCCTACAATCGAGAGGGTATCCCTACAACTCATAATAAAGACACCGAAGGACATCAGGGTACCAAATTAATGTTCAACATACAGATGACAAAGGGTGAGTACAGACAGACATGCCCGCCAAGAGCTGCGGTGGGCCCGGGTGACAGGGTGTGTGGCCTAATTGTGGGAGGCGTGGCCACGCCCCCTTCCCGGGGAAAAAAAAAGCTTTGCGCTGCTGAGAGTGTTCTTCCTAACAGAAAACGAGTCAAACACAATATGGTGCAGGAGAGTAGTCTGCGCCGGTCTTCTCCTCCTTGTTGTGTGGGTCTGCTGTGCATCTAGGTTTCAGCGCGTGTCCAGAGACACACGCTGTGGGAACAGCTGATCGCCGGCTTGGCGCGAGACTTCTGGGATGCCTGTGATCTCACAAGGTCACATGGTCCTCGGGTGGTCTCAGCGGTAGCCTGGCTGCTCACTCGACTCCAGTCGAGGAGACTTGGAATTGAAAAGCGCTGTGCGTTTGCGCTGTGCGTGGGGTATGTGATGTGCAGGTTCCAAAGCGTATCGGCCTCCAAGCCTTCCTCAGGGAGTATAATGGTGTGCCATCTTTGGTGCGGTGTTGTGGTCAAATATTATATGATATTATAATATTATAATCTGCACAATTAGAGCAACCAGCTTTTAATAATATACAATTAAATTATAACCAAAACAGAAACTGATAGATAAAGAAGACAAATATTATTTCCCATACTGAATAACCAATAACCTCATCCAGTAGAATGGTTTTATCAATACCCCTAATGGATCCCTTAACCAAGATGGCCACAGGCATTTTTTGAGCCAAAATAAACCATTTCCAAGATGGCGGCTGACACATTACCCACAACCACCTACAATAATATTTGACCACAACCAAGATGGCGCCCCATAACACCAGCCTATAAATAAGACACCGCACCAAAGATGGCACACCATTATACTCCCTGAGGAAGGCCTGGAGGCCGATACGCTTTGGAACCTGCACATCACATACCCCACGCACAACGCAAACGCACAGCGCTTTTCGAGTGAACGGCCAGGCTACCGCTGAGACCCGGGGACCATGTGACCTTGCGAGATCACGGGCATCCCGGAAGTCTCGCAGCGTGTGTCTCCAGACATGCGCTGAAATCTAGAAGAACAGCAGACCCACACAACAAGGAGGAGAAGACTGGAGCAGACCACTCTCCTGGAGGAGAGTGAAGAAAGTCATCAAGGGTAAGTTGTGCACCTGGGGGATACGGGAAGCCGCCCCACCAAACACAGCACTAACACCCAGACTATACATAGACACCTGAAACTTACCTCCTGTCGAGACAGGAACCAACTCCCAGTGCTCACACCCCAATCAAGCCATCAGCATACCCTGTGCACCATTGACCCTATACCCAACCCCCCTCCCTGCCCCTGCCATCCACCACATACTACTACAATCCCCAGCCAGGTGGCAACATTTAAGGAACAGCCTACGATCCATCATTAACACATGAGGAGCACTGTGACTCCATCATCTCCATTTTTAGTGATTAAAACTCACATTGTGCACCATATTGTGTTTGACTCATTTTCTGTTAGGAAGAACACTCTCAGTAGCGCGGACCATCTCCAAAACCTTGGTGTATTTATAATGGTTGCAAGGTGTGCCATGCACACTGTCCCTTAGGTCCAGGGGGCCCAAGCACCGCACACCCTGCACCCAATATCATATACTTACCTCTCCATCGGCCTGGCGCTGGATGCAGCACTGCAGAAATCACCAGGAAAATGGCCACAGTGGCAATTTCCCCGGTGATTCGCACATGCTCAGTAAAGACATCCCAGGAACATGGCGTGGGCACCATGTTTACGGAGACCTGCGCATGCCAGAGTCTACTGCAGTGTCGGATAGGAAGGGGCCTGCAAACGGGTCCCCTCCACGCTTCAAGCGCCTCTGGTACACTGTATACGTTTCTTTTCTTTCTTAGTACCCACAAAACACTCTACGAATTAATAGTTGGTGAAGCGCTGGAACTACCAATCTTTCTACATATTTTCACTTTATGGAACTTTATTGGTTGAAGTTCCTCAATTCATAGCTGCACACTCCCAACCTTTGATGAACTTGCGCATTTGGCGTGGATCTTTTCTTCTATCTTTGCACACAAATTCATGTCATGGTACAATTCAGCATTACCACATACAACTTGTGATGAGTCTGATGATTCCACAAAGAGTCAACAGGACCAGCATTAGCATTATCACATACTGTGACATCATTGGTCCAAGGTCCGTTCCAAATAAAACATTCACAGGAAGATGATCCAAAACTCCCACCTTCCTCATCCCACTTCCAGTCCCCTAGTCCAAGAAAACTCGGGCCTTAGGGTTTGATTTAGAGATGGTTGGTAATGCAGTCATGGGCACAGCGTGGCCATACCCTGCTTTAGTATCCCAAAGGCTCACTTCCACATATCCAGAGCCAGATTTAGACCTCATGGGGCCCTAAGCAAGATATCAGTTTGGGGTCCCACTTCCTAAACTACATGCAATTTTACTAGAGATGAGCAGTTCGGATTCTGTGGAATCCGAACCACTCTGAACACCGGGGATCCGAGTCCACCCAAGCCGCGGCTCGGGTGTTCCCGTCTGACTCGGATCTCACTTCGAGGCCGAACGTCATCCTCCCGAAGTCGGATTCTTGCGAGACTTGGATGACGTTTGACCTCTATATAAGGCGCCACACGGCCGGGACTCGGCGCCATTTGTCACTCGGCACGCACGCTGCGCAGAGCTCTGCAAGGAAGTTGGCTGTGTCCATACTAGTGGCTACTGGCTGTGCTGTTAAGTGACTGTAGGGGGGGGGCACACTGCACACTGATGCTGCTGCGCTACTCTGTTAATTAAAGTGACTCCTTGGGCAGCACAGTAGTCTTCTGTGTATACAAACACTGTGACTCCTTGGGCAATAACCATCTGTGTATATAAGCACCGTGACTCCTTGGGCAATAGCCCGCTGTGTGTTTAAGCACCGTGATTACTTGGGCAATAGCCATCTGTGTATAAGCACCCTGACTCCTTGGGCAATAGCCATCTGTGTGTATAAGCACAGTGACTCCTTGAGCAATAGCCCTCTGTGTGTATAAGCACCGTGACTCCTTGGGTAATAGCCATCTGTGTGTATAAGCACAGTGACTCCTTAAGCAATAGCCCTCTGTGTATATAAGCACAGTGACTCCTTAGACAATAGCCATCTGTGTGTCTAAGCACCGTGACTCCTTGGGCAATAGCCATCTGTGTGAATAAGCACCATGACTACTTGGGCAATAGCCCTCTGTGTGTCTAAGCACTGTGACTCCTTGGGCAATAGCCATCTGTATGTATAAGCACAGTGACTCCTTGGGCAATAGCCCTCTGTATGTATAAGCACTGTGACTCCTTGGGCAATAGCCCTCTCTGTAACTAAGCACCATGACTCAATTGAGCAATAGCCTTCTGTGTATACAAGCACCATGACTCCTTGGGCCATAGCCCTCTGCGTATACAAGCACCGTGACTCCTTGGGCCGTAGCCATCTGCGTATACAAGCACGGTAACTCCATGGGCCTTAGCCCTCTGTGTGTCCATAACACACAAGTACTGTGACTCAGTAGTGAGTGGCAATGTTTCATAGATGTGCTTTAAACTGCGGTGTCTGTGCTGCTGTTCTGTCGCTGTGGCTGGAGCTGGGCAGCCACTCCCCTCCCTCTCCCTTCAATGCACTGCAGACTACAGTGCATGACGTCATGTGGTGCACGCTGTGCACTGCTCCTCCAGGAAATGTTTACAAAGGTATGGGTTCCTGCCATCTATTTTTGTTGGGCCCGCCCATGGGCCACTTGGGACCCGCCGGACCTTAGACGGCTGCTTATCTTGCCTTGTGGCAAATCCGCCTCTGCATATATCTATTAGGTGTACTAACTTAACCGGGATACTGAGACTTGCTCTTTGATAAAGCTCCCCAATTGGAGCAAAACACGTCAGAGATTATATGCAAACATTTGGAAATTATTCCTTATTGAGGTTTCCTGTTGATTGATTGACTGCCTTTGCAATTGAGATGCGGTTTTAAGCTGGGACTCTTAACTGGGATACTGAGCCAAAAGACGACACTGTCATGCTGGTATTCTTTCACAGTACTATTAGAGGTGAGCGCTACAGCTGATTATGCCTGGAAGTGCTACAAGTACACCTTACACAGATATGTGGAAGTAAGCCTTTGGGACACCAAACCTGGGTAGGGCCAACCTGCTCTGCTATACTCTCACAGAGCAATTGGAGGTGAGAGTCACAACTGCAGGTACCTGGAGGCATTTGTAATCCACTGAATATACGTTTGAAACTATCTGCACTTTGCTCCATCCCAAGTCTGTATAGTAAGAAACGGATATATGTGTGACCTACAGGCTTTTGCATTATAGGGGTCCTGAACCAAAAAGGCCGGAATTCTACTGGTAATTTGAACTCCTTTGCTAACTAGGACACTCGCTTATAGGTGTGTGAAGATTCTAATAATACCCAGCCTTCATTGTCCTATATCGGCAGTTATTTGCAAGTTTGTTGGAGCTGTGATTAATATTAGAGATATATTTATGTACATGTGTGCAGTTTTTTATATATTCATCTGTTCTTATTAACCAATATAACATTTATTTTATTATGGAAGTGGTGTCTTGAACTTTATTGGTTTATCTATCATTCTAAGAGCTAATAATAATACCGTCGGTATTTTATGAGTGCAACACCACAATTGTTCTTTGTATTGTGCCTTTTTTAAAGTTTTTAGTGAGCAAGTACAGCTCACTAGGTTGTTGCTGCTGCACATCATTATATAGTATTAGCGCCTGGTATTTTTTCTTTTTCCTAAAATGACACAAAATGTATAATTTTAGCCCCACCCCTCCATGACTCAGGATACTGCGGGATGCGGGAGATCCACCGACTGTTCCGGGGACTACCTAAAAAATATGGAGTCTCCCGCATCTTCCGGGAGCATAGATAAGTATATTGTAGTTCTCTGCATCTATCTATCTATCTATCTATCTATCTATCTATCTATCTTTACATATGATATATCTGTCACGATCCGGTGCAAGTGTTCCTTTGTGGAGGACAGTGAGCCAGGGGGTTCGGGTGAGTAGGGAAGTGACTGTAACTAGGTCTCCTTGTTGTGGCCGAATCCAGGTTTGGCTAGACCTGCCCAGAGGCGCGGAGTCTAACTCACTTGGTGGTTTTCTCCAGTGACCCCTCCAATTGGGATTTGGTTTTCGCCGCACCAAGTGAGCAGGTCGCGGCCCTCTGGACAGGTACCTGGGAATGGCAGAAGACCAGAAACTATATTTAATGAAATAAATGCTAGAACCCTGTTAGTGATCCTAATCACAGGCTTGCTAGAAAATAATGGAAAATGTACATGGAATTACTAGAAATCCAGGTGCAGATTTGCTCAGAGAAATGTGGACACAGGCATATACTGGGAATTGTTACATATGGAGGTGCTGACAGAAAAACACAGAGATATGTGGACACAGGCATATACTGAGAATGCTAAGAGATGCAGCTGGGAGCTAATCAGCAATAGCAGCTAATCTGATGTTGATATTAAAATGAACCTCTATATACCCCTGCCTGTACCTTCTAAAACCCTTCCTATAAACCTCTAAGGATGACGCTAGTTTGCTTACGCAGTCATACCATAAATAAAGACTTAGACGTGGAATCTGTGGTTCCAAAGCACAAGTGATATTCAGGTAAAAGTTCAGACAGTTACACGCAATTGATCAAGACACAATTTAGGTGCAAAAGGAAATTATACAGACCCCAAGTACAGTATACATACGCTGGTGCTTCCGGACCCAGAGATAGGCATCAGCAAGAGACCCCTAGTCATATAGCGTTCAGCATGAAGACTGAGAACCAGCGTTCGTGCACTCATATTTATACCCCCCAGAATAAACAGGACAATAGGGAAGTCTGTTGCTGATATCATTGGTTCCCAGGGGAGAAGCATCTGTTACAGCACATTTAACAGGCTGGTTCAAACAGACTCTCCCTGCCTCTAACAGCTGGGGATCTTCCTCTTCACGCCCCCTGCAACATCCTAATAGCTGTTCCTAAAATATACATTTTGTTGCTTGTAGGCTCTGCGATCCATAACTCAAGAATGCATGATGCGATCTCCTCACCGATAACACCGGAATACTGTAAAAAGAATACGCATCAGTACAACTCCAAACACGACTTATTTAGCATGTATAATACCTTAGTTATCAAATATCTTTATTTCTCAGCATTTAACTAACTGAACCAAATTAAATCATACACTTTAGAGCTTATTGAACCTTATGTGTGAATATGTAATGTGTGGGTATTCGGGGTTTGATATAAGGACACTAGTTATTAATGGGTGAGATTTAAGTGCATAATTTCCCATACACGAAGTGAACATCCAGCAGTGTGGATTGCAGAGCATTGTAGTTCCACATGCCCTCTGTCAGCAGGCCCCCACCTGTCCTGTGTTCAAAGGAAAAAAACTCTTTTGTTCTCCCAGACTCTTGTGTGAACTGTGAATCAAGCTGTGAAGTTGGGGCCATCCTGTCTGTGTGTGGGGCTTAAGACCTGTTTAGGATTCAGACAAATCCAATTGTGTAGATCAATGCCCGGATTATATTACAATTGCCACAACTATACTTTATCTGCATCCAGGGATTCCCAATTTGTATGTAAAAATAACCATTGTCTATTCTATTTACTTTTACTCAGAAAGCTTGTTCTTCCAGTTGCCCTTGGTAGATTAACAAAACATTGCCATCTGTTCTTAGCTCCTGAGTTGTAACTTGAAATGACGCTGGTCACAAAATGGCGTCTTGCAGATTCTTGTTTCTAAAATGGAGTCTAGCTGCCATTTGCAAGATGGCGTCGCGCACGCTTTCAATTTTAAACTGATCTTGTCTCAGCCAATTATTCAGCTTCAACACTGACACCTCAGTAACACAGTGAAATAGCAGAACATAACAAGACACACAAGCATAGAAACACAAAAGCATAGAAACACAAAAGACAGGAGCACCGGGTGAGAACTAAGGACATCATTCAGAGTCTTTTGTTAGATGCGATCGCTCGCCCCCAGTGTATGCAAATTTGTCAAGTGACGCCATGGGAAGCGATCGCTCGCCAAGGCATCAACACGCCCACCATGTCTTAGCAAGCGACCAGCGTGCGCCCAATCGCACAGGCAGAGCCACCCACCAGCACACGTCATCTCCAGGAAGTGTATTAAAACATTGGTACATCGAGGACAATCGGAAGCGATCGCAGCGCTTGTGGTTGCCTTACCCTACCGCAAGCACTGCGAGGACTTCAGTTTAAAAAAACAGGCATGTGACGTGTACTATGACGCTGCATGTTAATTATGCATGCCTCTTAAACGGTGTTGAAACACTCAGGCACGCCTGCGTTCGCACCTCCACTCCCCCGTTATTAGTGCCCTGCCCCTGTTACCACCCACAAATGGCCTCTCCTGTCACTCATTTCACTGGGCTGTCTTTGCTGGGCGAGCGAGCAGAACGAAGCGTGCACATGGACGTACGCAAACCATCGGGCCACTTGCGAGCGCACAGCGCTAGCGAGAGACTCTGAATGAGGTCCTAAGTCTCATGGAAGCCAATGAAGGAACTCTAGAGGACTGTAAGTGGGCTGAAGCAACACTCTGAAGGGAAAACACAGAGCAACACTTGTGAGAATCACAAGTCACTGGAACAGTGAAGTTGAACAGCAGTTTCCTGTTCCTGGAGTCAGACTTAAATACCCCTGAGTAACTGATCATTGGATCAGAGGATCAGCTGAGTGACCACAGGAATATACCAAGGGGAGAGACTAGTCAGGTGATATGAACCAACATGGCTGTGCCCATGCCCCGGCACCTCGGAAACCAGGATGCACGCACAGAAGCCTTAGCAGACCCCAGGGAGAATACTCAGTCACCGCTCACCTCCACTCCCAGCATCTGGACACCTAAGCTCAAGGACACCGGTGCATAGGTGAGTAGCGGCCAATCCCAGGCCGCATCCTGACAATATCTATCTATCTGCATATACATATCTATCTATCTATCTATCTATCTATCTATCTATCTATCTATCTATCTTTATTTAGATATGATATATCCATCTATTCATTCATGCATCCATCCAGTGTGTTTCCTAGATGACTGTGCTTGGCTGACCCAGAAATGTCCTGCAATATGATTACTCATTGCTGGGAGAATTATTTTAGAGCCTGCTTAGTGATCCTGTTATTAGAGGAAATTGCCAGACGGAGAGTGGAATAACTAATCATTAAAATAACAGCTTAGTATTTTTGCTCACATCCCATTTCATGCTTAATGGAGAGATGTCAAAAAGAGCAGTAGATAAACAATGTGTGTCTGGAGGCTGGCTAGTATATAGCAGAGGTATCAGGCATCATACATTTTGAGAAATCAACAAGAGGGTTTTCATTTTTTGAATATAGCAGACACATCATCCAGTTAGTTAGCGATTTTTGTTGTGACTGTGATAGTAGTAAATGCAATGTTCTTTACCCTATTTGTACGCAATTTAATAATATAACGTAAGTAAGTGTCATATACACAAGAGAGAATATAGGGCCTGATTCAGACCCACTCGCGAGCGGCTGTCCGCTCGCAAGTGGGTCGATGTTATGGACTGAGCATGCGCACGACGGAGGGAGCTCCGTCGTGCGCATGCGCCAGACGCGACGAGCGAAGGAAAGTCCTTCGCTCGTTGTGTCCGATCAAAGGGGGCGTGCTGTCAATGTTGATTGACAGCACGCCCCCTTTGGTGGGCGTGCCGGGGGCGTGCCTCCCTGACGGGGGCGTTCCCACGGGAACGCCTCCCGTCAGAAGCCGGCCCACTGACATCACTAGTGATGTCAGTGGGAGTGATTTTGGCTCTGATAGAGCCAAAATCACTCCGGAGCTTGCGGTTGAAAACCTCAACCGCAGGCTCCGGCTCGCAAATTCGATGGTCGCGATGGTCTCGACCATCGCAACCATCACAATGCACGCTCGTATAGGCTGTGGGTGGTGACCCACAGCTATACGAGCGTCCAGGAGGACGCTCCATGAAAATGGAGCCCGGCCCTCATTCAGAGCGTGCGCTCTGCTCAGAGCGTACGGCTCTGAATGAGGGCCATAGTCTTGATAGTTATTAATAAATAAGAGTTACATTTGCCATACCAAATTTAATTAAATACAAATACAAGTTAACTTAATTAAAATCTGTTGTTCCACCACAGTTCAATTGGAAATATCAACATCAAATAAGTAATGTATTACTTAACGAATTACGTACAGAGGAGTGAATCCTTTCAAATCAGTAGAAAGTTGATAGAATTAGAAGCGCCTATTTAGTGTTAATGATCATTGTGTTTTATTGCACCAGCAAACCAGCACCTGCAAAAGATGCACCTCCTTCCAGGGTTTAACCATCTGCGTCCAGATCTACTTGAGTCATAATTATGTGAATTTGCCCTTACTCTATGTGGTCTAAGTATGCCCGCCCCTTCCCTCTCCTGTTACCTCTCAAACAGCGCCATAACAGGGCTTTACGACGGCCAGTATCGATCATGCCCCCTGAGCGTATGATGTCATATCAAGGGGGCGGGCCAGCAGTTGCCGGGAAGAACAGCACTGCCAGGAGCATCCTCAGGATGCTCCAGGGGCTGCACAGGTACTCCAGGCAGCAGTGTGCATGTCTAGAGAATCCAAAGGACGCTCTGAGTGGCACTTAAGCAGCAATACTGGCTTCAGGGTGCTGTTCTCGGTACCCTGCTAGCCAGGAGCAGGGGCTGTGAGACAGTGGCGGTGTCGCTCACAAATACAGAAAGGAAGAAGGGAGCCAGAGGGAACAGAGCTGACAATTCAGTTTTGGGAGAAGGACTTGCTATTAAGCTCGCACGTACTCACATTCCCCTCTACAGTGATTTTGAAGTGGGAAATGTAAATGTCCTTCCCCTTAGGTGGTAGTGCTGCCTTAAATCAACTTTAAATAACTGATCTTGCTGACATAGCAATCCTAATTGGCAGAGGAGTGGAAGGAATGTTTTGTTATATTTAAACTTACATTGTTGCCATCTTTGGAGGCTTTAAGCAACGTATTTCCCTTTTAACAATATTTAAGAGACTACGTGCTCTTATATTATACAAGGAACAATGACGCACTACCCGCAATTAGTAAATCCTGAGCAACAGCCTTGAAATTCTTCTTACTTAGCTATGGTGATTAAATGATTTTTTTGGTTGTATTAAATTAGAGAAAAGGTGTTGGAAGCTACAATAATGCAAATGACGTCATACAGAAATTAGCCGAGGTTAATTATGGATTTTTGCAATATAATAAATTTTTTAGGGGGGGTGTACAAAGAAATCCCCACATTTTTAGCCAAAAATAGGGATTTTGCTTTTTTTTTCACCTGGTACGGGATGGAAAAAAGTTATCTCCAGTTTTTTTTCGCCAATTGCGTCTTCGCCCGTTTTTTTGCCAAAAATAATGCCTTTATTGCAAAAAACGTCAGTTTTCGCCGCTATTTAAATACGGCCCTATACAGCCAAAGTTTCTGACATAGTACATTAGGTTGTCTTTATGTATAATTCAACAACGTTTGAAACCAAATGTGTGCTTAATAATATAGACATCATTTTTAAAAATCTTACCTACAGCAATATGAGCTCCAAAAAAAAGGTACGTTTTTAATGTTGATAAATTTTTGGAGTTATGTTAGCGAAAAACCTTTAGTTCTTCTAACATGTCTGTTTGAAGCTTAAAGGTTACTTTCCCAATGAGTACATTATTGTAAAATGTGTTGTTACACAAACCTACATGTACCCTTTATGTCAAAAATATTTATATAAACATTGTGTACACACACTATAATGTGTCTATAATGTGTTTCAGATGTACACATAAGTGTCATTTAATTATAGAAAAATAGAGTGTATATTCTGAGAACGTGCAAGAAATAAACACTTGCATGTTCCCTTTATTTATGTGATACACATACATTTACAATCAGAATCTGCTGACACAATAATGTGTTTTAATTATTGATATCTAAAATACGGCATACTCTAAAAGTATAAAACATACATATAATTTGTATGCACATGACAGTTTATACTTAATATAAAGTATTTTGTATATAAACAATTTTTGGTAAGTTGTAAGGTCACAACAAGTGATCAGTTACATGTTTAGGGCACCAAATTAACTTAGAAGCAACAATGGCAATTTACACACAATAATAATGGATCTGGTTTGTGCCTAACAGAGTTTTTTTAAAACCTACCCCTAGGTGGAGCTTTACAACCCTGAACAACTAGCATTCCACCTCTAGTGCAGGCAGTACATCTTGGGGGTGTGCTTGCAGGTGTATTTGGCTGTGAAGTGCTTGCTCCAGGAGTGCTAGCGTTTGGGTTGGGTAAGCGCCCCAAGATTTGTGTACCAAAATTAATCATTGTGGCATTTATGTCACGTAGAGCAGTGTTCTAGTTCTCCAGCAAATGCAAGAAACTTGCATAAAAATGGTTGTTTGCTTCATGATACCTTTCAATAAAAAGGTTGTTTGAAACCTACTATTGCCCTCTCTAATTTGCTCAAGGCAGTTCGCCAGTTGTTGTTGGACTGTTTGTCCAGACATGGATCTATTGCGCCTGTATGAATGTTTGCTTAACATATTTATTTGGCTTACTTGGGTGGTCAACAGTTTAAGCTGTTGCTTCTGATACTCTCACATAGCTAATAGGACAGGCTGGCAGTGCAGGAGGAGGAGGGGGTGGAGTAGGGGTTGCCTGTAGTACTGGTTTTGTCTGATGTTCTGTGTGCTGAGTTGGCATGGATGGACTCACACAAGGCCGCCATCAGAAGGAGACAGTCGGGACTATTGTCCCAGCCACAGTCACTCCGACGGAAAAGGAGGGCCCAGCCTGCTCTTACCTTACGCCCGCCAGCCGCCGCCGCTACTGCAGGGCAAGTGAAAGGGGCTTCTACTGTAAGGTTAATGGGGCCCCGTCCTAGACCCATCTGCCCGAGCCGCAGCTGCTGCCTAACCCTCGAGGTGAAAGGAGCCTGCTGTGAAAGAGATCCCGGCCCTGCTGACCATCCCCTCGTCCTCTCCTAATGTACAATAAACTTTATCTGCCCCCGTGACATCATGAGGTCACCGATGGGTAGTGTAGTGTGGACCGCAGTGAGTGTGCTCCGCATTACACAGAAACAAAGACACTGGCGCCGGTGATGTCATCTACCAGCTCCTTATTTTGGTCAATTAGCCCTAGGCTACAGCGCTTGGTTATTACCACAAGCTCCTGGTGTTTCAGTTCCTTGGTACCACGTCTCGATCCAGAGTTCCTTGATTAGCCTTGCTCTGTATGAAATTCTGCCTGTGTCTTGACCTGCTTTGGATTTCCCATGAACTGTACCATGCTACTTCACTGTCACCGAGTCCTGGCCACTGCCTGTGTATTTGACCTGCTAATGGATTTCCCTTGAACTGTGACTCGCTACATCAGTCTAACCATGTGCCGAACTCTGCCTGTTTATTTTACCTGCTTATGGATTTCCCTTGAATTATGCCTTGTTACTTCAGTCTCACCATGTGAAGCAGAACCAGAGCAGGGCTCACCTATGCAGCCCACGAACATGTGACATCATGCAAGGGGATAAGGCTGCAGTCAAGAGAAAGTGTACAGCTCCCCAGATGCTCTGGGTGGCTCTACACACTGCAGAGTGCATGCCCAGAGCATCCTTTGGATGCTCAGAGCAGCACTTCAACATCGCTATTGGTCGCAGTGTGCCAGATCCAAGGGATATTGGCAGGGGCTGGCTGGCAACTTTTAGCCTGGGGGTCAAATGCATGCAGGTGGCCCTGGCAGAGGAGTAGCATGTAGCCAGGGTGCCCGGAGCACGTGCGTGCTTAGGCGCCTTTCCCCCCTCAAGTGTTCCAGGGAGGAGGCGGGTACATATGGAATTAATGTAAAGTAAAAAAAAGATATGGGGCAGCCCCCTGTAGTGGTGCCCATATGCAGGGCCCCCTGTGCCCCAGGAGAGGACTCCCTTATACAGGCCACCAGTAGTGATCCTCCTATGCAGTGCCCCTTATACAGTGCCCCCAGTAGTGGTCCCCCCTGTGCAGTGCCCCCTTGTGCCCCCTGTCGAAGCTGAATAATTGGCTGAGACAAGTTCAGTTTAAAATTTAATCGCGGCGACGCCATCTTGCGAATGGCCGCAAGACTCCATTTTGGAAATGAGATCGCAAGACACCATTTTGTGGCCAGCGTCAATTCAAGTTATAACTCAGGAGCTAAGAACAGATGGCAATGTTTTTGTAAATCTACCAAGGGCAACTGGAAAAACAAGCTTTCTGAGTAAAAGTAAATAAGAATAGACAATGGGTATTTTTACATACAAATTGGGAATCCCTGGATGCAGATAAAGTATAGTTGTGGCAATTGTAATATAATCCAGGCATTGATCTACACAATTGGATTTGTCTGAATCCTAGACAGGATGGCCCCAAACTCCACAGCTTGAGGTGGTAATACATTTGCATTTTACACAAGAGTCTGTGAGAACAAAAGAGGTTTTGTTTTCCTTTGAACACACAACAGGTGGGGGCCTGCTGACAGAGGGCATGTAGAACTACAACCCTCAGCCATCCACACTGCTGGATGTTCACTTCGTGTATGAGAGATTATGCACTTAAATCTCACCCATTAATAACTAGCGTCCTTATATCAAATCCTGAATACTCACACATTTCATATTCACACATAAGGTTCCATAAGCATCAAAATGTATGATTCAAGTTGGTTAAGTTAGTTTAAATGCTAAGAAATAAAGGTTTTTGATAACTAAGGTATTATACATGATAAGCAAGGTGTGTTTGGTCTCGTTCTGATGCATACGCTTTTTACAGCATCCCGGTGTTATCGGTGGAGAGATCACATCATGCAAACTCAAGTTACGGATCGCAGAACTTACAAGCAACAAAATGTTTAGCTGATGAAATGTTACAGGAGGCGTTACCAGAAAGACTCCGGCTGTTAGAGGCAGGGAAAGTCTATTTGAAACAACCTGTTAAATGTGCCGTAACATATGCTTCTCCTCTGGGAACCAATGATATCAGCAGGAAATTTCCCCTTTGTCCTGCTTTAGTCTGGGGGGAATAAATACATGTGCCCATATACTGGTTGAGGAGTCCATGCTGAAGGTTGTATGTACTAGGGGTCTCTAGTCTGAGGTCTATCTCTGGGTCCGGAGGCGCAAGCGTATGTATACTGGACTTGGGTCTGTATTATTTCCTTTTTACGCCTAAATTATGTATGTATAGATTGCGTGTAACTGACTGTACTTTTACCTGAATAATACTTGTGCGTTGGAACCACAGATTCCACTCCTGTCTTTATTTGCGGTCATACTGCGTACGCAATTAGCGTTGTGTTTAGAGGTTTATGGGAAGGTTTTCAGAAGGTATAGGCAGGGGTATATAGAGGTTCATTTCTAATATTGTTAGTTGGGGGCTCGTGAAGAAGTCACTTACCTGCTCACACGGTACATACGGTCATCGATATTTCAGCAAAGGGTGGAGTGGCCACATGCAGGGTTTGCCTGCAACCGCTTTGTGCTGAAAGATCGCTATCCATCTCCGTGTGAATTAAGGAAGCTGACTAGAATCCAGGGACAAGAGAGGAAAAAGTTTGTTTTCCTCTGTTGATAGGACCTTGTGTTTAGAGGGGTGCCGCAGTATTGCGTACGCGGCTAAAACGCATTTTTGCGTACACAGTTAACAAAGTAATTATACGCTTGTGTGGTAGTCGCATAATTGTGTATGCGGCCGATCGCACAATAGCGTATACGCACTTCCGGTTCTGCTGCCACGTGTTTGAACAAAGCCATTGAGGTTTACATTTTTTTTCTATCTACCAATATCTGGGTTAACGTTTATTTTCTGCGCAGGAAAAAGTGTGTAATAGTGAGTGTATTGTTGGTAGGGGTAATTTATTCCCTAAAGTTAAGGGTACCATATGATCCTTAAGGGCTAGGTGCAAGGGTTAGCCTAGTCGCTCGGTAAGCAGCTTTACCGTTCTAAACACAATAGCAGGTGTACATGTTGTCTTTGTTGTATAGAGGTGCCTGAGAGTGGCCGACATATAAACTCTCATAGGTCTGGAAGTTACCTTACTAAAGCTTATCCGGGTCTGGAAGTTGCCTGTTTCAAAACTTATCTAGGTGTGGAAGTTGCCTTATCAAATCTTTCCAGGTGTGTGGACGCCGCCGACTTAAATCATTCACAGGTAAGTGAAAGTATCTTGATTGTCTTTCACCAGCTTAAATTTTTATTGAAAAGTGTAGGAGTTGTCTCAGAATAGGAGCCACGCAAACAGTAGAAATGTTAGGCAATGATGTGCTGCTAATGGAAGCGCCGATCGGGTCGGCCCGTCGTATCATGCATACCAATTACGGTACTTATGCAATAAGGTATTGTGATATATGGTTTAATATGATAAGGAAGAGTGTTAGACCGTTTCCCAGAATTGGTAGTTTTGACAAAAATGTGTTAGATAATGTCCAGGATCACATCAGTATGGTGCGATCCCAAGAGAAAAAGATTAAGTATTTTGAATGTTTAAAACTATGGCAGCATGAAGGGGATGCTTGGCTTAAAAATGTGCAAACGACGCAAACCAGCGTTGCGAGCGCATTGCCAGAAAATACATCCGCGACGCTGAGTTGCAATATGGGCGAGCCGCAAATAGGCGCGCACGTGCGGCAAGGTAGCATTGTAGAGAGTATTGCCAGCAGTTCACGCGCACCTCCCCCGCCCTATGTGGATGGAGGTGTAAGTACAGTTACCAAAAATACCCATAAAAATGTAACAAGCAAAATGTACCCTCTCTTAAACAATTATAAAGAAAATGTTCATGATACGGATGATGAGCCTATTGTAATGTCTGCCATTTCCCATGCTGTGCAAATGATAGATGCTGCATCACCACAATCACGGGTGGTGCCGCCATCTCCATCGGTAACAGCAAGGGAAGTGTTAACACACTCTGCACCCATAGAGGAAGTTGTTAATACCATACGTAGCAGCAGCAGATTAAACCCCCAGCCAGGTAACCAGGACAGAGGTAGCAACGCTGCCGGTCTGCATCCCATTCGGACGATAACTGTTCCGAATGGAAATGCGGATGCAAACGGTGTAGTGCCCACGAGGGAAGTAGCAATGCATTGTCCATGGACAAGAGCAGAACTAAATTCCATCATAAATGATTTCCCCAATCCCAAAAAGGAACTAGCCAAATGTCAAAGATTTTTGAGAAATTTGGGTAGTTCTCATGAGCCCACTAATAAAGATTGGCGTGTGGTGTTAAGGGCCTGTCTACCACGCAATACCGACGTGACAAAATTTATCACGGACTGTGTATTGGATGGCGACGTTCCCTTAACAGACCAAGTAAACCAAGGTAACATTTGCCACATTGTAACTCAATTGGGTGTATATTTTCCTGTAGTAGTTAACTGGAACAAAATCTTCACAATCAAACAGAAAGAGAGTGAGACTGCAGAAGATTACTGTGATCGGGCTCTGCAGGCTATCACCCAGTACACTGGGATAGAAGATATTAAAGATAGCACTCACCACAGGGGAATGATAGTCACGGTACTCATGGACGGTCTGAAAGACGATTTAAAGATTCAGGTTCAGACCTCACAACCTGGCTGGAGGGGACTTACAATAGATAACCTCATAGAGTCTGCCATAGAACATGATAAAAACATCTCCAAAAAGAGAGAAGCCCAGAGCGAGAAACTAATGGCTGTCAGTATCCAAGCTCTGGAAGGAATGACAATAACATCACAGCCAACCGACACACCTGCACCCACACACACCTGCACCTGAACAATTACACGTCCTCACCAATCCCACACCACAGCAAACACATCCTTACCCCACATATCATACACAACCACAGGTCCCATACTCATATCCCCCACAATATCCTTACCCTCCCTATCCTTACCCATACCCACCACCTTTCCCTCTTGCTCAAATCCCAAAACAATCTTTTCATCCACCCCGTTCAAAATTATGTTTTAACTGTCACCAAGTGGGACACATAAGTAAGTACTGCAAAGTGAAGAACACCACACAGGAACATGAGTTTCCCATGGGTTCATAGGTAATTCCAGTATCTTCTCCCAGGCCTTATATGACTGTTTACAATCTTTTCAACCTATCAATGGATCTGTTCTAATGAAAAATGTGGACGATTTATTGTTGTATTTTAGGTCATGTTTAAATGATATTAATCTGTTGTGCTTTGTCTCCCACTCACAGGACACATGGTTGCTAAGGATAAACGGCAGCCATGCCAGGCTAAGGTCAACTACTCGGAATATTATCCAACCCAGTGGCCCAGGCATTATTTAGAGCAGTAGCTATTAATAACAAAATTTAATTGCAGGAACCTGTATGCAGATACTATATCCCTAGAATTATTAAAAGTGATAGGGGGACTTATTTTACAGGTGACGTATGCAAGAACATGCGCAAGATGATGGGTAACAACACTAAGATTATCCCAGACTGTCTTTTCCTTTATTTGCCCCCCTTTGAGATTCTGTCCAAACAGGCAGCCTCATGTGAAAAATTGATAATGAGGTTACTGTGCAGGGTCTCACGATGATGAATGAGAATAACCGAAAATGAGAGTGTTATTAACTAACATGTCTAATGCAACCTGTCATGATGTCAAATCTGGAAGAATTTGTTATGATCCAAAAATTTTTTTAGCTCAGGTTGTTTGACTGATCGGTGGAAAGGTCCGTATCTGACGATACAGCATCCTCAAAGGGTGGCCGGGGAAGATACGTGGGTCCATTCCACTCACTATAGGGAGGTTAACCAACCGGTGGAGATACAAGGCAGAGACAAGGCCGATAATGTGGACCTGTCGATTGCGAGCTTGTGCCGGAAGGATTAAAAAGGTGACGGTGAGATATCTGAGATAAAGAAATGTGTAGATCAGTGCTTCCAGCAATGGAGTGGTCTGCTGTGGTCATCCTAGTTCTTTTTCTTTCCAGAGTTTTTGTCATGATGATCTGTTTGGGGATACTCAGTGTCTGTGATGGGGGACCGATAAAGGAGATGTGAGATGATGGCGGAGCTGATGGAGTGGAGTCAGGAGGAGTGCAATGCCAATCAGGGGAGTGTCTGACCAATCTTAGTACTGTTATTGTTAAGAGAGCTGTCATTCCGGATACTCGGGGAAGGTGTGAAGGATTATCGTCTGAAGATTCCTGTATTTGTGAGTTTTGTGGGTCCCTAGTTGATGAGAACTGTATTCAACGGTGCCAACCTAAATATAACCCGTACTGGGGAGGGTATCCTTTAGAGGATTATCACAGCAAGGTAGGCAAAGTGTTAAATCAAACCGATTGCTGGGTATGTTCACATGTGCCACAGGGACAGCATAATGTAGGGTTGGTGCCATTTCCGCTGAATATCACGGAAATTTTAGAATTACAAAAGGGGAAAACATTGGATGGAAAATTCCTCTCATCCAAACCGCCTCATTTCAAACTCTATCAATTTCAAGTAGATAAATCACTTTTGTGTTTAAACATAACCAACCCCAATAAACCCGGAGGTTGGGAAGTGACGGGGAATAATCAGACGATGACCTTCTCACAAAGAGCTGATAATGAGTCCATAAACTATGATCTGCTATGCTCAATTAAATCATTTTAGGTATTGGTATACATTGAGTTCCACCAAAGAAATGATTGTTAAAGTACCAGATGGTTATTGTGCTAAAATAATACAACCAGAAACTTGCATATACCAGATGGAAGAGCCTGAGATAGGATTGTTTGCAAGAAAAATGTGTTTAATGATAATGATGCATACCATTCCTTATATTCTCCCTGATAATGTATATTTTATATGTGGAAGAAAAGCGTATAAATGGCTCTCCCCGAGTTCCGAAGGTTTGTGTTATCTGGGAAGAGTAGTCCCAGAAGTTATGACCCTCACACATGTTGAAATGTTGGGAATACATAAAAACAAACCGTCACCATATCTTCACACATAATATGAACACAGAGGCAAGAGAAATATGATGCCTGGTGATATGCATAAAGCCGCTCAGTTAATCAGTGAGACAACTGGCTTCCAAGTTTTAGTCACCCTGGATCCCACCAGAATTGCTAGGGATACATTAAATTTTAGATATATCCAGGAACTTGCTAAATTAATAGATAATATCACCGAGATGTACGATGACACATTCAGGTACACAGGGAGAGAATTGCAAGCGTACAAGAAAGAACTAGTGCAATTCAACACAGGCTAGTGTTGAATTATTTAACTGCTGTTACTGGAGGGTATTGCATAACGTTAGCCACCCGATTTGGAGTAAAGTGTTGCACTTATGTCACCAATGATACCAGCGACCCTAAGGAGGTGATAGACCAGAAGATGGATGAGATTCTGCAGCTAAAGTGGGAATTTCGTAAGAACCATAACGCATCAGTGGCTGAAGCAGGGGAAAAGATAGAAGGATGGGTGTCATGGCTGAACCCAGTGAAATAGTTCTCGGGTCTAGGAGAGTGGGTCCAGGAAGTGGTCGCCAGCGTAGGCAGATTCTTGATCCTTATACTGAATGTCATCATAGTAATTGGCATATGCGTCCGGTGTGTTCCTATTGTGTTGAAGTGTGGAAAATGTGAAAACAGAGTGAAACGAAGGAATGAAACTATGATGGTGGTCAGAAATGATAATATGTATACCGAGGTAGATACAGAACTGCACTACAACCCTGAGCTAGGAAGTACCATAATTTAAATGTATAATATTTAGACATGCATAGAAGATATTATTGAAATGTTATTTATAGAACACCCAGACAATGTAAAGTCTCAAATTCCCCTTCAAAACTGCTGTTATAAGACTGGTGCATTCCCACATCTGTCACATGATCTCCCAAGATCCGCGGTGTGCGAATAATAGTAGTTTAATGCCCCTGCCTAGAGACACATTATTGATGGATTAAGAACCACCTTGTGCCATCCCATAATAACACCAAATAATATGTAAATGTAAGCCTAAATTAAATTCTAATAGCAGATTGTGATAGCATGTTGTTTGCTATCAAAGGGTGGACTGTCGAAGCTGAATAATTGGCTGAGACAAGTTCAGTTTAAAATTTAATCGCGGCGACGCCATCTTGCGAATGGCCGCAAGACTCCATTTTGGAAAAGAGATCGCAAGACACCATTTTGTGGCCAGCGTCAATTCAAGTTATAACTCAGGAGCTAAGAACAGATGGCAATGTTTTTGTAAATCTACCAAGGGCAACTGGAAAAACAAGCTTTCTGAGTAAAAGTAAATAAGAATAGACAATGGGTATTTTTACATACAAATTGGGAATCCCTGGATGCAGATAAAGTATAGTTGTGGCAATTGTAATATAATCCAGGCATTGATCTACACAATTGGATTTGTCTGAATCCTAGACAGGATGGCCCCAAACTCCACAGCTTGAGGTGGTAATACATTTGCATTTTACACAAGAGTCTGTGAGAACAAAAGAGGTTTTGTTTTCCTTTGAACACACAACAGGTGGGGGCCTGCTGACAGAGGGCATGTAGAACTACAACCCTCAGCCATCCACACTGCTGGATGTTCACTTCGTGTATGAGAGATTATGCACTTAAATCTCACCCATTAATAACTAGCGTCCTTATATCAAATCCTGAATACTCACACATTTCATATTCACACATAAGGTTCCATAAGCATCAAAATGTATGATTCAAGTTGGTTAAGTTAGTTTAAATGCTAAGAAATAAAGGTTTTTGATAACTAAGGTATTATACATGATAAGCAAGGTGTGTTTGGTCTCGTTCTGATGCATATGCTTTTTACAGCATCCCGGTGTTATCGGTGGAGAGATCACATCATGCAAACTCAAGTTACGGATCGCAGAACTTACAAGCAACAAAATGTTTAGCTGATGAAATGTTACAGGAGGCGTTACCAGAAAGACTCCGGCTGTTAGAGGCAGGGAAAGTCTATTTGAAACAACCTGTTAAATGTGCCGTAACATATGCTTCTCCTCTGGGAACCAATGATATCAGCAGGAAATTTCCCCTTTGTCCTGCTTTAGTCTGGGGGGAATAAATACATGTGCCCATATACTGGTTGAGGAGTCCATGCTGAAGGTTGTATGTACTAGGGGTCTCTAGTCTGAGGTCTATCTCTGGGTCCGGAGGCGCAAGCGTATGTATACTGTACTTGGGTCTGTATTATTTCCTTTTTACGCCTAAATTATGTATGTATAGATTGCGTGTAACTGACTGTACTTTTACCTGAATAATACTTGTGCGTTGGAACCACAGATTCCACTCCTGTCTTTATTTGCGGTCATACTGCGTACGCAATTAGCGTTGTGTTTAGAGGTTTATGGGAAGGTTTTCAGAAGGTATAGGCAGGGGTATATAGAGGTTCATTTCTAATATTGTTAGTTGGGGGCTCGTGAAGAAGTCACTTACCTGCTCACACGGTACATACGGTCATCGATATTTCAGCAAAGGGTGGAGTGGTCACATGCAGGGTTTGCCTGCAACCGCTTTGTGCTGAAAGATCGCTATCCATCTCCGTGTGAATTAAGGAAGCTGACTAGAATCCAGGGACAAGAGAGGAAAAAGTTTGTTTTCCTCTGTTGATAGGACCTTGTGTTTAGAGGGGTGCCGCAGTATTGCGTACGCGGCTAAAACGCATTTTTGCGTACACAGTTAACAAAGTAATTATACGCTTGTGTGGTAGTCGCATAATTGTGTATGCGGCCGATCGCACAATAGCGTATACGCACTTCCGGTTCTGCTGCCACGTGTTTGAACAAAGCCATTGAGGTTTAAATTTTTTTTCTATCTACCAATATCTGGGTTAACGTTTATTTTCTGCGCAGGAAAAAGTGTGTAATAGTGAGTGTATTGTTGGTAGGGGTAATTTATTCCCTAAAGTTAAGGGTACCATATGATCCTTAAGGGCTAGGTGCAAGGGTTAGCCTAGTCGCTCGGTAAGCAGCTTTACCGTTCTAAACACAATAGCAGGTGTACATGTTGTCTTTGTTGTATAGAGGTGCCTGAGAGTGGCCGACATATAAACTCTCATAGGTCTGGAAGTTACCTTACCAAAGCTTATCCGGGTCTGGAAGTTGCCTGTTTCAAAACTTATCTAGGTGTGGAAGTTGCCTTATCAAATCTTATCCAGGTGTGTGGACGCCACCGACTTAAATCATTCACAGGTAAGTGAAAGTATCTTGATTGTCTTTCACCAGCTTAAATTTTTATTGAAAAGTGTAGGAGTTGTCTCAGAATGGGAGCCACGCAAACAGTAGAAATGTTAGGCAATGATGTGCTGCTAATGGAAGCGCCGATCGGGTCGGCCCGTCGTATCATGCATACCAATTACGGTACTTATGCAATAAGGTATTGTGATATATGGTTTAATATGATAAGGAAGAGTGTTAGACCGTTTCCCAGATTTGGTAGTTTTGACAAAAATGTGTTAGATAATGTCCAGGATCACATCAGTATGGTGCGATCCTGAGAGAAAAAGATTAAGTATTTTGAATGTTTAAAACTATGGCAGCATGAAGGGGATGCTTGGCTTAAAAATGTGCAAACGACGCAAACCAGCGTTGCGAGCGCATTGCCAGAAAATACATCCGCGACGCTGAGTTGCAATATGGGCGAGCCGCAAATTGGCGCGCTCGTGCGGCAAGGTAGCATTGTAGAGAGTATTGCCAGCAGTTCACGCGCACCTCCCCCGCCCTATGTGGATGGAGGTGTAAGTACAGTTACCAAAAATACCCATAAAAATGTAACAAGCAAAATGTACCCTCTCTTAAACAATTATAAAGAAAATGTTCATGATACGGATGATGAGCCTATTGTAATGTCTGCCATTTCCCATGCTGTGCAAATGATAGATGCTGCATCACCACAATCACGGGTGGTGCCACCATCTCCATCGGTAACAGCAAGGGAAGTGTTAACACACTCTGCACCCATAGAGGAAGTTGTTAATACCATACGTAGCAGCAGCAGATTAAACCCCCAGCCAGGTAACCAGGACAGAGGTAGCAACGCTGCCGGTCTGCATCCCATTCGGACGATAACTGTTCCGAATGGAAATGCGGATGCAAACGGTGTAGTGCCCACGAGGGAAGTAGTAATGCATTGTCCATGGACAAGAGCAGAACTAAATTCCATCATAAATGATTTCCCCAATCCCAAAAAGGAACTAGCCAAATGTCAAAGATTTTTTGAGAAATTTGGGTAGTTCTCATGAGCCCACTAATAAAGATTGGCGTGTGGTGTTAAGGGCCTGTCTACCACGCAATACCGACGTGACAAAATTTATCACGGACTGTGTATTGGATGGCGACGTTCCCTTAACAGACCAAGTAAACCAAGGTAACATTTGCTACATTGTAACTCAATTGGGTGTATATTTTCCAGTAGTAGTTAACTGGAACAAAATCTTCACAATCAAACAGAAAGAGAGTGAGACTGCAGAAGATTACTGTGATCGGGCTCTGCAGGCTATCACCCAGTACACTGGGATAGAAGATATTAAAGATAGCACTCACCACAGGGGAATGATAGTCACGGTACTCATGGACGGTCTGAAAGACGATTTAAAGATTCGGGTTCAGACCTCACAACCTGGCTGGAGGGGACTTACAATAGATAACCTCATAGAGTCTGCCATAGAACATGATAAAAACATCTCCAAAAAGAGAGAAGCCCAGAGCGAGAAACTAATGGCTGTCAGTATCCAAGCTCTGGAAGGAATGACAATAACATCACAGCCAACCGACACACCTGCACCCACACACACCTGCACCTGAACAATTACACGTCCTCACCAATCCCACACCACAGCAAACACATCCTTACCCCACATATCATACACAACCACAGGTCCCATACTCATATCCCCCACAATATCCTTACCCTCCCTATCCTTACCCATACCCACCACCTTTCCCTCTTGCTCAAATCCCAAAACAATCTTTTCATCCACCCCGTTCAAAATTATGTTTTAACTGTCACCAAGTGGGACACATAAGTAAGTACTGCAAAGTGAAGAACACCACACAGGAACATGAGTTTCCCATGGGTTCATAGGTAACTCCAGTATCTTCTCCCAGGCCTTATATGACTGTTTACAATCTTTTCAACCTATCAATGGATCTGTTCTAATGAAAAATGTGGACGATTTATTGTTGTATTTTAGGTCATGTTTAAATGATATTAATCTGTTGTGCTTTGTCTCCCACTCACAGGACACATGGTTGCTAAGGATAAACGGCAGCCATGCCAGGCTAAGGTCAACTACTCGGAATATTATCCAACCCAGTGGCCCAGGCATTATTTAGAGCAGTAGCTATTAATAACAAAATTTAATTGCAGGAACCTGTATGCAGATACTATATCCCTAGAATTATTAAAAGTGATAGGGGGACTTATTTTACAGGTGACGTATGCAAGAACATGCGCAAGATGATGGGTAACAACACTAAGATTATCCCAGACTGTCTTTTCCTTTATTTGCCCCCCTTTGAGATTCTGTCCAAACAGGCAGCCTCATGTGAAAAATTGATAATGAGGTTACTGTGCAGGGTCTCACGATGATGAATGAGAATAACCGAAAATGAGAGTGTTATTAACTAACATGTCTAATGCAACCTGTCATGATGTCAAATCTGGAAGAATTTGTTATGATCCAAAAATTTTTTTAGCTCAGGTTGTTTGACTGATCGGTGCAAAGGTCCGTATCTGACGATATAGCATCCTCAAAGGGTGGCCGGGGAAGATACGTGGGTCCATTCCACTCACTATAGGGAGGTTAACCAACCGGTGGAGATACAAGGCAGAGACAAGGCCGATAATGTGGACCTGTCGATTGCGAGCTTGTGCCGGAAGGATTAAAAAGGTGACGGTGAGATATCTGAGATAAAGAAATGTGTAGATCAGTGCTTCCAGCAATGGAGTGGTCTGCTGTGGTCATCCTAGTTCTTTTTCTTTCCAGAGTTTTTGTCATGATGATCTGTTTGGGGATACACAGTGTCTGTGATGGGGGACCGATAAAGGAGATGTGAGCTGATGGCGGGGCTGATGGAGTGGAGTCAGGAGGAGTGCAATGCCAATCAGGGGAGTGTCTGACCAATCTTAGTACTGTTATTGTTAAGAGAGCTGTCATTCCGGATACTCGGGGAAGGTGTGAAGGATTATCGTCTGAAGATTCCTGTATTTGTGAGTTTTGTGGGTCCCTAGTTGATGAGAACTGTATTCAACGGTGCCAACCTAAATATAACCCGTACTGGGGAGGGTATCCTTTAGAGGATTATCACAGCAAGGTAGGCAAAGTGTTAAATCAAACCGATTGCTGGGTATGTTCACATGTGCCACAGGGACAGCATAATGTAGGGTTGGTGACATTTCCGCTGAATATCACGGAAATTTTAGAATTACAAAAGGGGAAAACATTGGATGGAAAATTCCTCTCATCCAAACCGCCTCATTTCAAACTCTATCAATTTCAAGTAGATAAATCACTTTTGTGTTTAAACATAACCAACCCCAATAAACCCGGAGGTTGGGAAGTGACGGGGAATAATCAGACGATGACCTTCTCACAAAGAGCTGATAATGAGTCCATAAACTATGATCTGCTACGCTCAATTAAATCATTTTAGGTATTGGTATACATTGAGTTCCACCAAAGAAATGATTGTTAAAGTACCAGATGGTTATTGTGCTAAAATAATACAACCAGAAACTTGCATATACCAGATGGAAGAGCCTGAGATAGGATTGTTTGCAAGAAAAATGTGTTTAATGATAATGATGCATACCATTCCATATATTCTCCCTGATAATGTATATTTTATATGTGGAAGAAAAGCGTATAAATGGCTCTCCCCGAGTTCCGAAGGTTTGTGTTATCTGGGAAGAGTAGTCCCAGAAGTTATGACCCTCACACATGTTGAAATGTTGGGAATACATAAAAACACACCGTCACCATATCTTCACACATAATATGAACACAGAGGCAAGAGAAATATGATACCTGGTGATATGCATAAAGCCGCTCAGTTAATCAGTGAGACAACTGGCTTCCAAGTTTTAGTCACCCTGGATCCCACCAGAATTGCTAGGGATACATTAAATTTTAGATATATCCAGGAACTTGCTAAATTAATAGATAATATCACCGAGATGTACGATGACACATTCAGGTACACAGGGAGAGAATTGCAAGCGTACAAGAAAGAACTAGTGCAATTCAACACAGGCTAGTGTTGAATTATTTAACTGCTGTTACTGGAGGGTATTGCGTAACGTTAGCCACCCGATTTGGAGTAAAGTGTTGCACTTATGTCACCAATGATACCAGCGACCCTAAGGAGGTGATAGACCAGAAGATGGATGAGATTCTGCAGCTAAAGTGGGAATTTCGTAAGAACCATAACGCATCAGTGGCTGAAGCAGGGGAAAAGATAGAAGGATGGGTGTCATGGCTGAACCCAGTGAAATAGTTCTCGGGTCTAGGAGAGTGGGTCCAGGAAGTGGTCGCCAGCGTAGGCAGATTCTTGATCCTTATACTGATTGTCATCATAGTAATTGGCATATGCGTCCGGTGTGTTCCTATTGTGTTGAAGTGTGGAAAATGTGAAAACAGAGTGAAACGAAGGAATGAAACTATGATGGTGGTCAGAAATGATAATATGTATACCGAGGTAGATACAGAACTGCACTACAACCCTGAGCTAGGAAGTGCCATAATTTAAATGTATAATATTTAGACATGCATAGAAGATATTATTGAAATGTTATTTATAGAACACCCAGACAATGTAAAGTCTCAAATTCCCCTTCAAAACTGCTGTTATAAGACTGGTGCATTCCCACATCTGTCACATGATCTCCCAAGATCCGCGGTGTGCGTATAATAGTAGTTTAATGCCCCCGCCTAGAGACACATTATTGATGGATTAAGAACCACCTTGTGCCATCCCATAAGAACACCAAATAATATGTAAATGTAAGCCTAAATTAAATTCTAATAGCAGATTGTGATAGCATGTTGTTTGCTATCAAAGGGTGGACTGTCGAAGCTGAATAATTGGCTGAGACAAGTTCAGTTTAAAATTTAATCGCGGCGACGCC
The DNA here is from genome assembly GCA_031769625.1 of Taudactylus pleione. Lineage (NCBI taxonomy): Eukaryota > Metazoa > Chordata > Amphibia > Anura > Myobatrachidae > Taudactylus > Taudactylus pleione. Next base: position 1,371,916 of record JAUIMM010000289.1, on the reverse strand, counting down.
ATCTTGCGAATGGCCGCAAGACTCCATTTTGGAAAAGAGATCGCAAGACACCATTTTGTGGCCAGCGTCAATTCAAGTTATAACTCAGGAGCTAAGAACAGATGGCAATGTTTTTGTAAATCTACCAAGGGCAACTGGAAAAACAAGCTTTCTGAGTAAAGGTAAATAAGAATAGACAATGGGTATTTTTACATACAAATTGGGAATCCCTGGATGCAGATAAAGTATAGTTGTGGCAATTGTAATATAATCCAGGCATTGATCTACACAATTGGATTTGTCTGAATCCTAGACAGGATGGCCCCAAACTCCACAGCTTGAGGTGGTAATACATTTGCATTTTACACAAGAGTCTGTGAGAACAAAAGAGGTTTTGTTTTCCTTTGAACACACAACAGGTGGGGGCCTGCTGACAGAGGGCATGTAGAACTACAACCCTCAGCCATCCACACTGCTGGATGTTCACTTCGTGTATGAGAGATTATGCACTTAAATCTCACCCATTAATAACTAGCGTCCTTATATCAAATCCTGAATACTCACACATTTCATATTCACACATAAGGTTCCATAAGCATCAAAATGTATGATTCAAGTTGGTTAAGTTAGTTTAAATGCTAAGAAATAAAGGTTTTTGATAACTAAGGTATTATACATGATAAGCAAGGTGTGTTTGGTCTCGTTCTGATGCATACGCTTTTTACAGCATCCCGGTGTTATCGGTGGAGAGATCACATCATGCAAACTCAAGTTACGGATCGCAGAACTTACAAGCAACAAAATGTTTAGCTGATGAAATGTTACAGGAGGTGTTACCAGAAAGACTCCGGCTGTTAGAGGCAGGGAAAGTCTATTTGAAACAACCTGTTAAATGTGCCGTAACATATGCTTCTCCTCTGGGAACCAATGATATCAGCAGGAAATTTCCCCTTTGTCCTGCTTTAGTCTGGGGGGAATAAATACATGTGCCCATATACTGGTTGAGGAGTCCATGCTGAAGGTTGTATGTACTAGGGGTCTCTAGTCTGAGGTCTATCTCTGGGTCCGGAGGCGCAAGCGTATGTATACTGTACTTGGGTCTGTATTATTTCCTTTTTACGCCTAAATTATGTATGTATAGATTGCGTGTAACTGACTGTACTTTTACCTGAATAATACTTGTGCGTTGGAACCACAGATTCCACTCCTGTCTTTATTTGCGGTCATACTGCGTACGCAATTAGCGTTGTGTTTAGAGGTTTATGGGAAGTTTTTCAGAAGGTATAGGCAGGGGTATATAGAGGTTCATTTCTAATATTGTTAGTTGGGGGCTCGTGAAGAAGTCACTTACCTGCTCACACGGTACATACGGTCATCGATATTTCAGCAAAGGGTGGAGTGGCCACATGCAGGGTTTGCCTGCAACCGCTTTGTGCTGAAAGATCGCTATCCATCTCCGTGTGAATTAAGGAAGCTGACTAGAATCCAGGGACAAGAGAGGAAAAAGTTTGTTTTCCTCTGTTGATAGGACCTTGTGTTTAGAGGGGTGCCGCAGTATTGCGTACGCGGCTAAAACGCATTTTTGCGTACGCAGTTAACAAAGTAATTATATGCTTGTGTGGTAGTCGCATAATTGTGTATGCGGCCGATCGCACAATAGCGTATACGCACTTCCGGTTCTGCTGCCACGTGTTTGAACAAAGCCATTGAGGTTTACATTTTTTTTCTATCTACCAATATCTGGGTTAACGTTTATTTTCTGCGCAGGAAAAAGTGTGTAATAGTGAGTGTATTGTTGGTAGGGGTAATTTATTCCCTAAAGTTAAGGGTACCATATGATCCTTAAGGGCTAGGTGCAAGGGTTAGCCTAGTCGCTCGGTAAGCAGCTTTACCGTTCTAAACACAATAGCAGGTGTACATGTTGTCTTTGTTGTATAGAGGTGCCTGAGAGTGGCCGACATATAAACTCTCATAGGTCTGGAAGTTACCTTACCAAAGCTTATCCGGGTCTGGAAGTTGCCTGTTTCAAAACTTATCTAGGTGTGGAAGTTGCCTTATCAAATCTTATCCAGGTGTGTGGACGCCGCCGACTTAAATCATTCACAGGTAAGTGAAAGTATCTTGATTGTCTTTCACCAGCTTAAATTTTTATTGAAAAGTGTAGGAGTTGTCTCAGAATGGGAGCCACGCAAACAGTAGAAATGTTAGGCAATGATGTGCTGCTAATGGAAGCGCCGATCGGGTCGGCCCGTCGTATCATGCATACCAATTACGGTACTTATGCAATAAGGTATTGTGATATATGGTTTAATATGATAAGGAAGAGTGTTAGACCGTTTCCCAGAATTGGTAGTTTTGACAAAAATGTGTTAGATAATGTCCAGGATCACATCAGTATGGTGCGATCCCGAGAGAAAAAGATTAAGTATTTTGAATGTTTAAAACTATGGCAGCATGAAGGGGATGCTTGGCTTAAAAATGTGCAAACGACGCAAACCAGCGTTGCGAGCGCATTGCCAGAAAATACATCCGCGACGCTGAGTTGCAATATGGGCGAGCCGCAAATTGGCGCGCACGTGCGGCAAGGTAGCATTGTAGAGAGTATTGCCAGCAGTTCACGCGCACCTCCCCCGCCCTATGTGGATGGAGGTGTAAGTACAGTTACCAAAAATACCCATAAAAATGTAACAAGCAAAATGTACCCTCTCTTAAACAATTATAAAGAAAATGTTCATGATACGGATGATGAGCCTATTGTAATGTCTGCCATTTCCCATGCTGTGCAAATGATAGATGCTGCATCACCACAATCACGGGTGGTGCCGCCATCTCCATCGGTAACAGCAAGGGAAGTGTTAACACACTCTGCACCCATAGAGGAAGTTGTTAATACCATACGTAGCAGCAGCAGATTAAACCCCCAGCCAGGTAACCAGGACAGAGGTAGCAACGCTGCCGGTCTGCATCCCATTCGGACGATAACTGTTCCGAATGTAAATGCGGATGCAAACGGTGTAGTGCCCACGAGGGAAGTAGTAATGCATTGTCCATGGACAAGAGCAGAACTAAATTCCATCATAAATGATTTCCCCAATCCCAAAAATGAACTAGCCAAATGTCAAACATTTTTGAGAAATTTGGGTAGTTCTCATGAGCCCACTAATAAAGATTGGCGTGTGGTGTTAAGGGTCTGTCTACCACGCAATACCGACGTGACAAAATTTATCACGGACTGTGTATTGGATGGCAACATTCCCTTAACAGACCAAGTAAACCAAGGTAACATTTGCTACATTGTAACGCAATTGGGTGTATATTTTCCAGTAGTAGTTAACTGGAACAAAATCTTCGCAATCAAACAGAAAGAGAGTGAGACTGCAGAAGATTACTGTGATCGGGCTCTGCAGGCTATCACCCAGTACACTGGGATAGAAGATATTAAAGATAGCACTCACCACAGGGGAATGATAGTCACGGTACTCATGGACGGTCTGAAAGACGATTTAAAGATTCGGGTTCAGACCTCACAACCTGGCTGGAGGGGACTTACAATAGATAACCTCATAGAGTCTGCCATAGAACATGATAAAAACATCTCCAAAAAGAGAGAAGCCCAGAGCGAGAAACTAATGGCTGTCAGTATCCAAGCTCTGGAAGGAATGACAATAACATCACAGCCAACCGACACACCTGCACCCACACACACCTGCACCTGAACAATTACACGTCCTCACCAATCCCACACCACAGCAAACACATCCTTACCCCACATATCATACACAACCACAGGTCCCATACTCATATCCCCCACAATATCCTTACCCTCCCTATCCTTACCCATACCCACCACCTTTCCCTCTTGCTCAAATCCCAAAACAATCTTTTCATCCACCCCGTTCAAAATTATGTTTTAACTGTCACCAAGTGGGACACATAAGTAAGTACTGCAAAGTGAAGAACACCACACAGGAACATGAGTTTCCCATGGGTTCATAGGTAACTCCAGTATCTTCTCCCAGGCCTTATATGACTGTTTACAATCTTTTCAACCTATCAATGGATCTGTTCTAATGAAAAATGTGGACGATTTATTGTTGTATTTTAGGTCATGTTTAAATGATATTAATCTGTTGTGCTTTGTCTCCCACTCACAGGACACATGGTTGCTAAGGATAAATGGCAGCCATGCCAGGCTAAGGTCAACTACTCGGAATATTATCCAACCCAGTGGCCCAGGCATTATTTAGAGCAGTAGCTATTAATAACAAAATTTAATTGCAGGAACCTGTATGCAGATACTATATCCCTAGAATTATTAAAAGTGATAGGGGGACTTATTTTACAGGTGACGTATGCAAGAACATGCGCAAGATGATGGGTAACAACACTAAGATTATCCCAGACTGTCTTTTCCTTTATTTGCCCCCCTTTGAGATTCTGTCCAAACAGGCAGCCTCATGTGAAAAATTGATAATGAGGTTACTGTGCAGGGTCTCACGATGATGAATGAGAATAACCGAAAATGAGAGTGTTATTAACTAACATGTCTAATGCAACCTGTCATGATGTCAAATCTGGAAGAATTTGTTATGATCCCAAAATTTTTTTAGCTCAGGTTGTTTGACTGATCGGTGGAAAGGTCCGTATCTGACGATACAGCATCCTCAAAGGGTGGCCAGGGAAGATACGTGGGTCCATTCCACTCACTATAGGGAGGTTAACCAACCGGTGGAGATACAAGGCAGAGACAAGGCCGATAATGTGGACCTGTCGATTGCGAGCTTGTGCCGGAAGGATTAAAAAGGTGACGGTGAGATATCTGAGATAAAGAAATGTGTAGATCAGTGCTTCCAGCAATGGAGTGGTCTGCTGTGGTCATCCTAGTTCTTTTTCTTTCCAGAGTTTTTGTCATGATGATCTGTTTGGGGATACTCAGTGTCTGTGATGGGGGACCGATAAAGGAGATGTGAGCTGATGGCGGAGCTGATGGAGTGGAGTCAGGAGGAGTGCAATGCCAATCAGGGGAGTGTCTGACCAATCTTAGTACTGTTATTGTTAAGAGAGCTGTCATTCCGGATACTCGGGGAAGGTGTGAAGGATTATCGTCTGAAGATTCCTGTATTTGTGAGTTTTGTGGGTCCCTAGTTGATGAGAACTGTATTCAACGGTGCCAACCTAAATATAACCCGTACTGGGGAGGGTATCCTTTAGAGGATTATCACAGCAAGGTAGGCAAAGTGTTAAATCAAACCGATTGCTGGGTATGTTCACATGTGCCACAGGGACAGCATAATGAAGGGTTGGTGACATTTCCGCTGAATATCACGGAAATTTTAGAATTACAAAAGGGGAAAACATTGGATGGAAAATTCCTCTCATCCAAACCGCCTCATTTCAAACTCTATCAATTTCAAGTAGATAAATCACTTTTGTGTTTAAACATAACCAACCCCAATAAACCCGGAGGTTGGGAAGTGACGGGGAATAATCAGACGATGACCTTCTCACAAAGAGCTGATAATGAGTCCATAAACTATGATCTGCTACGCTCAATTAAATCATTTTAGGTATTGGTATACATTGAGTTCCACCAAAGAAATGATTGTTAAAGTACCAGATGGTTATTGTGCTAAAATAATACAACCAGAAACTTGCATATACCAGATGGAAGAGCCTGAGATAGGATTGTTTGCAAGAAAAATGTGTTTAATGATAATGATGCATACCATTCCTTATATTCTCCCTGATAATGTATATTTTATATGTGGAAGAAAAGCGTATAAATGGCTCTCCCCGAGTTCCGAAGGTTTGTGTTATCTGGGAAGAGTAGTCCCAGAAGTTATGACCCTCACACATGTTGAAATGTTGGGAATACATAAAAACACACCGTCACCATATCTTCACACATAATATGAACACAGAGGCAAGAGAAATATGATACCTGGTGATATGCATAAAGCCGCTCAGTTAATCAGTGAGACAACTGGCTTCCAAGTTTTAGTCACCCTGGATCCCACCAGAATTGCTAGGGATACATAAAAATTTAGATATATCCAGGAACTTGCTAAATTAATAGATAATATCACCGAGATGTACGATGACACATTCAGGTACACAGGGAGAGAATTGCAAGCGTACAAGAAAGAACTAGTGCAATTCAACACAGGCTAGTGTTGAATTATTTAACTGCTGTTACTGGAGGGTATTGCGTAACGTTAGCCACCCGATTTGGAGTAAAGTGTTGCACTTATGTCACCAATGATACCAGCGACCCTAAGGAGGTGATAGACCAGAAGATGGATGAGATTCTGCAGCTAAAGTGGGAATTTCGTAAGAACCATAACGCATCAGTGGCTGAAGCAGGGGAAAAGATAGAAGGATGGGTGTCATGGCTGAACCCAGTGAAATAGTTCTTGGGTCTAGGAGAGTGGGTCCAGGAAGTGGTCGCCAGCGTAGGCAGATTCTTGATCCTTATACTGATTGTCATCATAGTAATTGGCATATGCGTCCGGTGTGTTCCTATTGTGTTGAAGTGTGGAAAATGTGAAAACAGAGTGAAACGAAGGAATGAAACTATGATGGTGGTCAGAAATGATAATATGTATACCGAGGTAGATACAGAACTGCACTACAACCCTGAGCTAGGAAGTACCATCATTTAAATGTATAATATTTAGACATGCATAGAAGATATTATTGAAATGTTATTTATAGAACACCCAGACAATGTAAAGTCTCAAATTCCCCTTCAAAACTGCTGTTATAAGACTGGTGCATTCCCACATCTGTCACATGATCTCCCAAGATCCGCGGTGTGCGTATAATAGTAGTTTAATGCCCCCGCCTAGAGACACATTATTGATGGATTAAGAACCACCTTGTGCCATCCCATAAGAACACCAAATAATATGTAAATGTAAGCCTAAATTAAATTCTAATAGCAGATTGTGATAGCATGTTGTTTGCTATCAAAGGGTGGACTGTCGAAGCTGAATAATTGGCTGAGACAAGTTCAGTTTAAAATTTAATCGCGGCGACGCCATCTTGCGAATGGCCGCAAGACTCCATTTTGGAAAAGAGATCACAAGACACCATTTTGTGGCCAGCGTCAATTCAAGTTATAACTCAGGAGCTAAGAACAGATGGCAATGTTTTTTTAAATCTACCAAGGGCAACTGGAAAAACAAGCTTTCTGAGTAAAAGTAAATAAGAATAGACAATGGGTATTTTTACATACAAATTGGGAATCCCTGGATGCAGATAAAGTATAGTTGTGGCAATTGTAATATAATCCAGGCATTGATCTACACAATTGGATTTGTCTGAATCCTAGACAGGATGGCCCCAAACTCCACAGCTTGAGGTGGTAATACATTTGCATTTTACACAAGAGTCTGTGAGAACAAAAGAGGTTTTGTTTTCCTTTGAACACACAACAGGTGGGGGCCTGCTGACAGAGGGCATGTAGAACTACAACCCTCAGCCATCCACACTGCTGGATGTTCACTTCGTGTATGAGAGATTATGCACTTAAATCTCACCCATTAATAACTAGCGTCCTTATATCAAATCTTGAATACTCACACATTTCATATTCACACATAAGGTTCCATAAGCATCAAAATGTATGATTCAAGTTGGTTAAGTTAGTTTAAATGCTAAGAAATAAAGGTTTTTGATAACTAAGGTATTATACATGATAAGCAAGGTGTGTTTGGTCTCGTTCTGATGCATACGCTTTTTACAGCATCCCGGTGTTATCGGTGGAGAGATCGCATCATGCAAACTCAAGTTACGGATCGCAGAACTTACAAGCAACAAAATGTTTAGCTGATGAAATGTTACAGGAGGTGTTACCAGAAAGACTCCGGCTGTTAGAGGCAGGGAAAGTCTATTTGAAACAACCTGTTAAATGTGCCGTAACATATGCCCCCCCAGTTGGGAACCAATGATATCAGCAGGAAATTTCCCCTTTGTCCTGCTTTAGTCTGGGGGGAATAAATACATGTGCCCATATACTGGTTGAGGAGTCCATGCTGAAGGTTGTATGCACTAGGGGTCTCTAGTCTGAGGTCTATCTCTGGGTCCGGAGCTGCAAGCGTATGTATACTTTACTTGGGTCTGTATTATTTCCTTTTTACGTCTAAATTATGTATGTATAGATTGCGTGTAACTGACTGTACTTTTACTTGAATAATACTTGTGCGTTGGAACCACAGATTCCACTCCTGTCTTTATTTGCGGTCATACTGCGTACGGAATTAGCGTTGTGTTTAGAGGTTTATAGGAAGGTTTTCAGAAGGTATAGGCAGGGGTATATAGAGGTTCATTTCTAATATTGTTACCCCAGTAGTAAGCCCCTTATATAGTGCCCCCAGTAGTGGTACCCCCTATGCAGTGCCCCCATTAGTGGTCCCCCCTTGTAGTGCCTCCAGTAGTAGTCCCCCCTTGTAGTACCCCCAGTAGTGCTCTCTCCCTTGTAGTGCCCCCAGTAGTAGTCTCCCCCCCTTGTAGTTCCCCCAGTAGCAGCCCCCATTTGTAGTGCCCCCAGTAGTGCTCTCCCCCTTGTAGTGCCCCCAGTACTGCTCTCCCCCTGAAATGCATTGAAACTGCACCTGCACCTGCATTATCCGCTCGCCCCACTGAGGACGGCCACCCCGGTAACCAGAACCATCGCCGTGGCCAGGCTTACTCCGCTCTTGCCACCAAGCACGCAGCTAATCTGGCTGTGGACCTCTCCATTCTTACTCCGCGGTCGCCCACTGTGTCACGGCTGCCGACACTTGAGACTCCTGGGAGGAGGCAGGCCTAGTAGGCACAATAAACTGGGGTGGCTTTAGGAATGACCTTTTCATGAAATCTCGATAGCACGGAGTAAAAGTAAATAGAATTTATTCACAGGAGAAATATAATAGCAACGTCTCACATAAAGTCTCAACAACACTGAGGTTCACATAAGCAATAATGAGTATAGGAGAAAACCCCCCATATAGTCTTTAACACAGAAAAGTAATATGGTGGGGGACCCCGAGTCCAGTATGAGGCTAACACCTCAGGATGGTATAGAGGAGCTTCACCTGGGTGGAACCCTGTAGTGATGGAGATCCGGAGCAGAGTGAGCCCTGTGATGCAGTGAAAGATGGAGCAGGGTTGAGCCCTGTGATGTGGTGAAATCGGAGCAGGGTTGAGCCCTGTGATGCGATGAGGTTGAAGCAGGGTTGAGCCCTGTGAAGCAGTGTGGTTCCGGAACAAGGTTGAGCCCTGTGGTGTAACTAGAATCCAGAGCGGGGTTGAGCCCCGTGATGCAATGAAAGTTGAAGCAGGGTTGAGCCTTGTGAAGCGGTGTGGTTTACAGAACAGGTTTGAGCCATGCGGTGTGACTAGAATCCGGAATGGGGTTGAGCCCCGCGATGCGGTGATGAAAACTGTAACGGTGCAGTTGACAACTGCAACAAAGATGGATACTATGTCCACAGGAGTGAGAGGCAAATAGGCAAAGTAAGTAGTGCAGCAAAAGGTGAAACCACAGCAGTGGAGCAAAAAGCAATACTTAGGCAATGGCTATGCTGAGCTCTGTAGTGCGGCTGCTAACTGGCATCAGAAGTTTAGCTGGAACATGAGCGAAGATATAGTAAAGTCCACAGCAACCCACAGGCACAGCAGGGATCTGGCAGGAATCCAAGAAAGACCTGAAAGTAACGTTGCACAGACACTGAGACACAGTTATTAACAGACTTTATAGTAGAGGTCTGTGATCCATAGGAAGTTTCAAAACATGTGACCCAAATGGAATCAGGTTTGAAATAATGAGCAATCTAGAAATCCCACAACCTGACAACACCTTGGAAACAGATAATCACTTTAACTCTCTATTCCCTGTATGTGAAGAACGCCAGCAAGCAAGATAGCTCCTCCAATGACCACAAAGTAACTTTGGAAAAAGTAATCTATCTTTATGTACTGAAATAGTCGCAGACCTGACACACTGACCCTCAGTACCGGTAGCCGCTAGCATCACCTGCGAATGGCAACCTGTCCTGGACCAGAGTGTTCATCCTCCCCACTGCTCCCAGTCAGCAACGCCATCCTGCTCCACTCACCTGATGGTGCTGTCTATCACCTACAAGGAGGGCACCCACCCTCCCAGGCTAGCCATTAGCACCTTCAGCAAGCGCGTCATTCACCACCACACGAGGGTACACTAGTTGCCAGGCAGCGAGAGTGTCTACCTGCAGACAAGCGAGCAACTACATTCAACAGGGGATGCATGTCCCCCAGCAAGACACAAGCTGCAGCATTGTGTCTCTGGTGTCACAACCATCCGTCCGACTCAGGACGAGACAAGTCCCTGCAAACTACACCCCGGCCGCAACGCTACACCAAAGGCACCCTACCAGTAGGGAAGTTCTTGCCTGCACAACCGTGTGGGATGCTGCATTCACTAAAAAACTTTCATGGACTAACTGACATTACCTTGATTTAGACTACTTGTAAGACTGTCGACCAAAGGTCCAGCAGGGAAGACGTGCTGGTCAAGAACTGCACGGCAAGAAGCCCCCTGAAAGGGTCTGTCCACCTCCCCCCGCCAATCTAGTCACACATCCTCAATATACCCACTTCCACCAATACCCCGGAACTCCACACTATCCAAGTACCACCATACCCTCCACCGCCCTCGGACCATTCCGGAACAGCACTGTGTCTACCTAAATAAATGGTTTGGCCCCCTACTCTTGTGTCTGTCCCTTATTTACTCAACACCATGCAGAATGCATAACACAACACCTTGCCCTACACACAAATAGGGCGCACCTGAGACCCACTTTTTTAGTTTGCATTACCAGTAGGACCAGGTACTCCTACAGATGGTGCAGAACTCTCCCCCCCACACTCACTCTCACACATACTGTACATACAACCCGTATCCTTCCCACGCCCTCCAACCACTTCCCTTGCCACCCTCCACACCCCGCACCCACCCCAGCCTTACCCCACCTGCCCCCCTCCCCTTTCTATCACCACTACCTAACCACCATCCCCCCACTCCCTCCCCTCTCCCCCCCACCACCACCATTGAATGAGTACATTGTGTCATTGTATTTCTGACCCACTCCACAGTTTTCCATGAACTCTCAATATCACTTGTGCTGCTTCTACAGTTTATATGTTTCTGCTCTGCAGTTCTTAACAGCCTTCAGAAACCTCTTCAATATCACAAGGACAAAAGTACATTTAACTGTACTTGTGACAGAATTGTGACACGCTCGCCCACAGACCATGAGCAGGGCTAAAAATAGAAAAATGTATTTGTGCGCAATTCAGCATCAGCTGCAATGTCATAGAGTCAGTCAACAACCTGAAGCTGATAAACAGTTGGATATTTTAGCAAGACATTGATCCAAATCAACCAAGAAAGACCTACAGGAAAGAAGTGTTAAGGTTATATAATTACCTTCACAGTCCACAGACTGGAAAATTAACCACTTACCTGGCTAATATTTTATACAAAACATTTTTTAGAAATTATACAACGAATATACAAGGAATGTTAATAACATCTATATGAACCAATTTTAGTAACAAATCTTCCAGCTGTTTTTTCTGTATGATGTATTTTATAACAGTGCAAAAGGTATATTTTTTTATGAATTGATTAAAACTTTAAAACCTATATTAAACACATTTGATACTGAATTTATCAAGCTGGGTTTCTGGTGCTGGAAATCCAACTCTGATTGGTTTTCTAGCCGGGCAGGTGGGGTCCTTTCTTTCTCTCAATTTCTACTTTCTGGTCTGTCTGTATCTGGTCTTCCTCATCTATTATGGCAAGCTCTTTTAGTTTGGCGCTATGCTCATACTTTGTTTGATTGGTCAGACCATGATGAAGATTCTCCCAACAGCTTTAATAATTCTTATGCTGATCTACTAAAAATTTAGTCCGAAAATATCTGGATAATAAAAGGGATTTCTTCCCTAGGTCAATTATACTGTATTGTGACGGATTTTTAAAATCCTTTTTACAACTGCAGAATGAATTTGATTTCCCAAATTCAGCATTCTACAGATACTTGAAGTTGAGATGCGCAATACAAGCTCAATTTGGTAACTCCTCTCCCACACTATCACCCTTGCCAGTTAAAACATTGGTTAAATGTTTGGGCTCCAAGGTTCCGATCTCTTGTGTGTAAACTAGTCTTTGTTACGACCTGGCTCTGGAGGTTTCCAGTCCAAAGACTGGGAGCTGGAGGGACTAGGCAGGGAGGCAGCAGTTGATGAGGAGGAAGTATAATAGATCTCCTCCTCGGCTAATCCCGGGTGTTAGCGAGACCTGACTAGGGGCACGGAATCTAACTGGTTGGTGGTTTTCACCAGTGACCCCTCCAAGCGGGATGTGGTCTTAGCTGCACCCAACCAGCAGGTCGTGCTCCCCTGGTCAGGGACCCGGGAATTAGCAACTGGCAGAGGAACAGAGTGGCTAGGGAATAACACAATAGAAATACACTGAGAAGTGACACCGGTGATTATCACAAGAGAACAGTACTGAGGTATATCTCTGGGGATGAATATGCAGTATTGCACTGTAGATATCACTGAAGATCAGTATGCAGGTTACACTGTGGATACCACTGAAGATTAATACGCAGGTTTGCACTATGGATACCACTGGAGATCAATATGCAGGTTTGCACTATGGATACCACTGGAGATCAATATGCAAGTTTGCACTGTAAGTGTCACCGGAGAGCAATAAGCAGGTTTGTGCTGTAGATATCACTGGAGGATGACAATTGAAATCAGTATACAGACTGGAATGAAACACGAATAGGACAGCACTGATGTTTAACACAGGAGATCCAGACGCGGGGTAGTTCTGGGAAGTAACACTGGAGATCCAGACACAGGATAACTCTTTGAGATAACACTGGAGATCCAGACGTGGGGTAGCTCTGGGAGGTAACACTGGAGATCCAGATGCAGGGTAGCTCTGGGAGGTAACACTGGAGAACCAGACGCAGGGTAGCTCTGGGAGGTAACACTTGAGATCCAGATGCGGGGTAGCTCTGGGTGGTAACACTGGAGATTCAGACATAGGATACCTCTGGGAGGTAACACTGGAAATCAGTACACCGACTGAAGTATATCTTGTAGGAAGTAAACCTGGAGTTCCAGGCACAGCATAGCTCTGGAATATAACACTGTAGAAAGTCACTGGAAATTAACACAACATGGAGCCGGGAATGATGTTACAGCAAAACAGTCACTGGAATAGTGAATTTGTTCAGGCAACTTCCTGATTCCTGGAGTCCTGCTTTATACTCTTTGGTAGCGGTCCATTGGAGTCAGCTGAGAACTGACAAGGCTACCATTGGATAAGAAACCGATCAGGTGATACAGACAACATTGCTGCACCCATGACTACTGCTGAGTGAACACCAATATGGAGGATTGTGTGGAAGTCACCTGGGCCCCGCAGAGATTATTCGGCGTGTCACCCACCGCAGCACCTAACTTCTGACTGCGCTTGCTAGTCAGGGGAAGCCGGCGCTGCAGTAAGTAACAGCCAATCCCAAGCTGAATCCTGACAGTCTTAATGCCAGTTTTTTTGCCAGGGCTGTTAGACTCTCTTAAACTTAAATGGGAGGTTGATGTAGGTTCCATTTCAGATGAGCAGTTGTTGCTCATTTTGGGGTCTATCAAGCTTATCAGGAATGCCCTGTAGTATTTCCATTTTGGTCCAAAGTATGGAATGATATTAGGGTAACCACCCCCTCTCTCCCTCCATTGGAACCTAGCATGGGTTGGGTATGGGATGCCGGTGTTCTGGATCCCAGCAGTCAGAATCCCGACATCGGCATCCTTACCAGGTTAGAGTTCCGACACCCTAGAGTAAATAAGCCTAATCTAACCCTTAACCTCTCCCCCTAGTGCCTAAACCTAACCCTCCCTGCAGCCTAAACCTAACCCCTTACCCTAACCCCAGTACTTACCTTCGAGATTCTGGATGTTGTGATGTTGGCACCGATAGTCTCACAAGTGTCGGGATTTCGGCGTTGGCATTGGCATTCTGACTGCAGGAATCCCAGCAGTTGGCATTCTGTCCGCATCTCACCTAGGATATGTTTGTTTGGTCTAGACCTAGAAGAAACACACTCACTGATACTTTATCGATGCACTCTATGCCTTACTACCATGGCAAAAGTCATAGGCTGCATACACGCAACGATTTAGTAAATTAACGATTTTAGTAAAAGATTTTCGTTCATTAGACAGACTGGGATATGCTTACCTACTCCAGACACTGGCCTCTAGTTATGTTACTATGATTAATGTTAGGGTATGTTCCCCTGATGAAGCTGGTTTGTTTACACACTACGATCACGCACTGTTGTGTGATTGGTCAGTTTCCCTACGTCATGTCCCGCCGGAGAGTCCTGAGTGGGTGCTATATTTATATCCTATGTGACTGCAGCACCTATTTTCAACCCTTCAGTGTGTGCATTTTTTTTCTTTTCATATTATATATATATTTGTATATTTACATTAGCAGCTCACTATCACCTGGCCGACTAATTCAGCATCAGGAGCACTTTCCCCCTGAATCCCAGAACCTTTATGCATCACACAGACACACACCAATTAGACCCATGTACTGCAGCTGTGTTTACAGGTATCCAGCATTTGTTCCAGGGAATTATTCCTGTTCTTTATAGCATAGCAGGGCAAAGAACCCTCTTTAAAGTACCCTGCACTGCCCGGGTTTAAATCTTCAAGTTATTAAACTTTATTATGTGATGTCATCCAAATCCATCCAGTGGATGGCTCAGAGCAGGTTCCCTGGTTAAAAGTTTTGCCCGGCACAATCCTCCATGAGATGTAACCGGGATTCAAACCACTCCATTTGCCATCCCAGATCAATTGCCACCCTTCTGTGAAGTTTTCATCCAAATTCATCCAGTGGAAGGCCCAGAACAGACTCCCTGGGTCAAAGTTCTGCCCAGCGTACACCAACGGGAGATCTGAACGTGATGTCAACCAAATCCATCCAGAGGAAGGCCCAGAACAGGCTCTCTGGGTCAAAGTTCTGCCAGGTACTCTCCACCATGCAGTCCAACCAGGACTCCAACCACTCCATTAGGCATCCCAGACCGATTGCCATGCATCCAGTAGCAGGCTCAGAACAGGCACCCCGGGTCAAAGTTCTGCCCAGCATACTCCAACGGGAGGTCCGAACGGAACCCTAACCCCCCCTAAAACCTGGCCAGGATCCAACTAGACCAACTCGCACTGGTTTCATCATAATCAGTGCAGGGGTATCTGAATGCATAACTGGACAAACAAACAGACCAACTAATTTAATGTATAAGATTTTATATATATATATATATATATATATATATATATAGTCTTTAGAAAAGAAGGTGCTCAAAAAGGATTTTCAAATAAAACTTATCCTATAGAAAATACATTTTGGCCTAGGGTATTATGTCATAGTTGAGAGTTTCAGTACCTGAGTTCCTGCTTGTTCCTGCTGAAAAATAGCTGTGCAGAATGACTGGGTACCACACAGTCAACGTCTTTGACATCTCGGCAGCCCAGCCTCCTTCTCCACTTCTCTTCCAGCCAGGCCAGTTAAATTAGCAAGCCCAAGGCAGGAGTGAGAAAGGAGAAGGAAGGCTGGCACACACATCAATCCACACACTGAAGAGATAGACAGTGAACCAGAAACAGAACAAAACCCCGCAAGCCAGGTGCATCAGGGTGGGCACCCTGTGTCCCCTATGCATCTCGAAGAAAATAATTTAACCAGGTAAGAACATAAATCTCCTTTTTTTCATCATTCCTTAGGGGACTCAGGGACTGCCTTGGGACATCCTAAAGCACTTTCCCTAAGGGAGGGGATGCTCCTGAACTTTCCACCCAAAGGCCACGTCGAGGTGAAGGTATTAAAGGAATAGAAATGGATAAATGTGTTGACAGAAGACCACGTAGTTTCCATGCAAAGTTGCTCCAAGCTGGTGGAATGAGCTGTCATCGTGGCCAGTGCAAGGACGTCTGCCTCCGCGTACACTTGGCAAATGGTCATACAGAGCCAGTGGGCCAAGGTCTGCTATGTAGCCAGCCAGCCCCATTTGTGACAGCCAATGAGCACAAAAAGCTAACTGCACTTATGGATATCCCTAGTGTGATCTTCAGAGATCCGGAGAACCCTCAACACATCCAAAGAGGCCTCTTCCAGGGAAGAATCAGATGACTGAAAACAGCGAACCACAATCTCCTGGCTGATGTGGAACCTAGAAGCTACCTTCGGAAAGTAGCTTAACCGTGTCCGAAAAATGGCCCGGTCCGAGTGAAAGACCAGAAATGGAGAGCAACACTGCAGCATGCTCAAGTCTGACACTCTCCGGGCCAATGCAATGGCCAGAAGGAATACAGTTTTCCACGTGAGCCAGCAAATGTCCACTGACTCTAAAGGCTTGAAGGGAGAAGACTGAAGAGCCCGAAGCACTAAAGACAAGTCCCACTGAGCCACCAGAGGAAAATTTTGATGTCGGGAAACAACGCAATACGTCTCTGAGAGGGCTGTAACCTGAACCTTCAGGCACAAAACAAGAAGACCCAAATATAGGCCCACATGCAGGAAGGTGAGAACTCGGGAGAGTTGATAGGACCTGGGGTTAAGGCACCTGGCCGAACACCAAGAGAAGTAAATTCTCAAAATCTAGTGATAAATGTCAGCCGAGGCGGTTTGTGGGCATTGAGTATGGTACAAATGACTGACCTGGAAAAGCCCTCGGGCCACAGGACAGATGTCTTAAGAGCCACCCCATCAAAGTGAGACAGGCCAGATCAAAATGGAAGCACAGGCCCTGAGACAGTAGATCCGGCTGCAGCAGAAGACACAGAGTGGTGTAAATGGAGAGGCCTTAAAGATCCATGTACCAAGCTTGCTGCAGCCAATCGGGACCCACTAGGATCATGGTGCCCCATTCCACTTTCAATTTGCAGAGAACCCACAGAATAAGCAAGATCAGAGAGAATATGAGACAAAATATCCACCGAACCACTAAGGTATCCACCAGAAGAGCTCCCAGATCCCTGGACAAAGAACAGTACCTCAGCACCTTGTGGTTGTGTCAAGATGCCAGTAGGCTCCAGTGATGAACCAGAAGCTGAAGACATTCAGATGCAGAGCCCACTCACCTGAGTGAATGTCCTGACGGCTTAGGAAGCCTGCTTCCCAATTCTGGACCCTTGGAATGAAGACCGCCAACAGAGCCGGTAGATGATGCTCTGACCAGCTGAGAATGCAACTAACCTCCTCCATGGCACTGCAACTGTGAGTGCTGACCTGATGGTTGATGTAGTTGATGGCAGTCGCAATGTCAGACTGAACCTAGATCAAAAGATGCTGGAGGAGCGGTTGTGCTAGAAAAGAGCCCGGAAGACCACTCAGAACTCCAGAATGTTGATCAGAAGGGGGCTCTCCTAAACCACCCACTGACCCTAAAAGGACTGCTGGTGAGCAGAACCCAATCCTGAATCCAAAAGGCGCGGCCCTTGTCTAAGCGGGACATTTGGAGCCACCACAAAAGGAAGAGCCGGACCCCCCAATAGAGGATGATGGTCATCATCTTGAATTGGGATTTGTTCCCTCTGAAGCGGCCAGGAGTGAAACTGGGCATACTCTTATGTTCCCAGTGGGTTGTTTATAACACACATCAGTGAAGAAATATCACGTAATTGAGTAAAGATATGCATGACCAGATTTATGAACAAACAGCAGTTTAATATTAGAGGTGAGCGGGTTTGGATCTCAGAGATCCGAACCCCACCGAATTTTGGGGATCCGAGGTGATCCGAACAAAGCTCGGATCTCCCTGCCTGCCCCGGATCCCTCACCCGAGGCAAAATCTTGCGACCCCGCTGTAGAGTTGCGAGGTTTTGTTTTGAGCAGGTTAAGGATTCTGCCTTTGAACCTCTATATACCCCTGCCTATACCTTCTAATATCCTTCCTATAAACCTCTAAGGATGATGCTAATTTGCATACGCAGTCATCCAGTAAATAAAGATTCCAGACCTAGAACATGTGGTTCAAAGTATTATTCAAGTAAAAGTACAGCAGTTACACGCTATGATCCTCATATAATCTTAGCGCAAAGAGATTATACAGACCCAAGTACAATTATTCATATGAAGCGCTCTCTGGTCCAGATGTTAGGCATCAGCAAGAAACCCCTCATCAATCAGCATTCAGCACAAAGACTAGGAACCCAGGGTCAGCACACATATTTATACCCCCCAGAAATAAACAACACAATAGAGAAGTTTGTTGCTAATACCATTGCTCCTAAAGGAGAGGGCATATGTTACAAGGCATTTAACAGGTTGATTCAAATGGACACAACCCAGCCTCTAACAACTGGGGATCTCTGGTTTCCTGCCTCATGCAACATCCTTACAGTTGTTCATATTATGTACATTTTGTTGCTTGACATCTCTGCGGTCCATAAGTTGAGAATGCATGATGCGATCTCCACACCGATGGTACCGAAATACTGTTGAAAGAGTACGCATCAGTACAATATCAATCACGGCTTACTTATCATGTATAAAACCTTAGTTACCAAATAATCTTTATTTCATAGCAATTATAGTAAATGTGCATACTTGAATCTTATACCTTAAAGCTTATTAAACCTTTTATGTGAATATGTAATGTGTAAGTATGCGGGGTGTGATGTAATGACGCTAGTTAACTTGGGGCAGATGCGTGCGCATGAAGCTAATAAACAGCGTTTTCATACAGGATCTTATGCATTTGCTAATATGTGACTAGTTAACAGCGCAATTGTGCGTATTAATGTGTGTATGAGAAATGGTGCACTTAAAGTAAATGAACACCTAACAGTGTGGAATGCTGAGCCTTATAGTTCCACACGCCCCCCTCTCTCAGCAGCCCCCACCCTTCCCAGGCTCAAAAGTACAGTCCTTTGTTCTCCCAGGTTCTTGTGTAAATGCAAATTAGCACAGCTACAAGACCCAAACCTCAGATAACACTCTTGGCTTTGAAGGTATTTTATTGTAGGAAGCCTGCTAATGTAAGGTGCTACAAACGACCCTCTTGCTGTATTCGAGCAGGGTCACCTGGAGTGAGAGCAGATGTTATGTCCATGAAGCTTGTCTTCACAGACTAGTTGTCACGTGGCGATTTGCTCTGTTCAGCTAATGCAATCCAATTTTGACATACTGTACAGCCATTTCTGAAATATATCCTTTAGCGGAATTATAATAATATACACTTTATCCAGAGCACCGAAACTACATAAAGTCATGAAATGGGCTTTTGGTGAATAGCCGTAACTTATGGCGATGGTCACAGATGCAATCGCATGATGCTAATAGTAATATCGCCACATGTACTAAAGTGTGAGTTTATCTAACATGGCGCTTAGGCGGCCATTCGCAAAATGGCATCTTGCGATCTCATTTACAAGAGGGCGTCTTGCAGCCAGTCGCAAGATGGTGTCGCTGCGATTCAATTTTAAACTGATCTTGTCTCAGTCAATAATCCAGCTTTGACAGTCCAGCCTTTGATAGCGAACAACATGCTATCACAATCTGATTTTAAAATATAATTTAGGCTTACATTTATATACTATTTAGTGTTATTATGGGATGGCACAAGGTGGTTCTTAATCCATCAATAATGTGTCTCTGAGTGGGGACATAAAACTACTATTATACGCACACCACGGATCTTGGAAGATCATGTGAAAGGTGTGGGGATACACCAGTCCTATAAAGGCAGTCTTGAAGGGGAATTGAGACTTTACATTATCTGAGGTGTTTTTAAAAATAACATTTCAATAATACATTCTATGCATGTCTAAATATAACACATTAAATGATGGTATTTCCTAGTTCAGGGTTGTAATGCAGTTCTGTATTTACCTCGGTATTCATACTGACCACCATCATAATTTCGTTCATTCGTTTTACTCTATTTTTACATTTTCAACACTTCAACACAATAGGAACACACCGGACACATATGCCAATTATTATGATGACAATCACTATAAGGATTAAGAATTTAGCTATACTGGCGATCATTTCCTGGACCCATTCCCCTAGACCTGAGAACCATTTCACTGGGTTCAGCCATGAAACCCATCCTTATATCTTCTCCCTTACTTCAGCCACTGAAGCATTATGGTTCTTACGAAACTCCCATTTTAGCTGCAGAATTTCATCCATCTTCCGGTCTATCACCTCCTTGGGGTCGCTGGTATCATTAGTGACATAGGTGCAACATTTTACTCCAAATTGGGTGGCCAATGTTACGCAATACCCTCCAGTAACAGCAGTTAAATAATTCAACACTAGCCTGTGTTGCACCAGTTCTTTCTTGTACGCTTGCAATTCTCTCCCTGTATACCTGAATGTGTCATCGTACATCTCGGTGATATTATCTATCAATTTAGCAAGTTCCTGAATATATCTAAAGTTTAATGTACCCCGAGCGATCCTGGTGGGATCCAATGCGACTAAAACTTGAAAGCCAGTTGTCTCACTAATTAACTGAGTGGCTTTGTGCACATCACCAGGTATCATATTTCGTTTGCCTCTGTGTTCATATTGTGTGTGAAGATATGGTGACGGTGTGTTTTTATATATACCAAGCATTTCAACATGTGTGAGGGTCATAACTTCTGGGACTACTCTTTCCAGGTAACACAAACCTTCGGAACTCGGGGAGAGCCACTTATATGCTTTTCTTCCACATATAAAATATACATTATCAGGGAGAACATAAGGAATGGTATGCATCATTATCATTAAGCAGATTTCCCTTGCAAACAATCCTATCTCAGGCTCTTCCATCTGGTACATGCAAGTCTCTGGTTGTATTATTTTAGCACAATAACCATCTGGCACCTTACCAATAATTTCTTTGGTGGAACTCAATGTATACCAATACCTAAAATGTTTCCCACTAGATTTAATTGAGCATAACAGATCATGGTTTATGGACTCATTATCAGCTCTTTGTGAGAAGGTCATCGTCTGATTATTCCCTGTCACTTCCCAACCCCCGGGTTTATTGTGGTTGGTTATTTTTAAACATAGAAGTGATCTATCTACTTGGAATTGATAGAGTTTGAAATGAGGTGGTTTGGATGAGAGGAATTTTCCATCCAATGTTTTCCGTTTCTGTAATTCTAAAATTTCCGTGATATTCAGCGGAAATGTCACCAACCCTACATTATGCTGTCCCTGTGGCACATGTGAACACACCCAGCAATCAGTTTGATTTAACACTTTGCCTACCATGCTATAATAATCCTCTAAAGGATACCCACCCCAGTACGGGTTATATTTAGGTTGGCACTGTTGGAAACAGTTCTCATCAACTAGGGACCCACAAAGCTCACAAATACAGGAATCTTCAGACTATAAACCTCCACACCGTCCCCGAGTATCCGGAATGACAGCTCTCTTAAAAATAACAGTACTAAGATTGGTCAGACACTCCCCTGATAGGCATTGCACTCCTTCTGACTCCACTCCATCAGCACTGCCATCAGCTCCCATTTCCTCAATCGGTCTCCCATCACAGAAACTGGATATTCCCGAACCGACCAGGATGGTGAACACTCTAAAAGAGAATATGAAAATGAACACAGCAGGCCCGTCCATTGTCACAAGACCTGCAAATTTCTCTTAGTTCAGGTATCTCACTACAACCTTTTCAATCCTCCCGGAACAAGCTCGCAAGCGACAGGTCCACGCTATCAGCCTTGTCTCCAACTTGTTTCTCCAACTGTTGATTCACCTTTTTGCAGTGAGTGGAATGGACCCCAGGTATCTCTCTCAGCCACCTTCAACGATGTAGTACTTGTCAGCAGCACCTGGTACGGACATTCCCACCAATCAGTCAAACAGAAATTTCTGATCATAACATATTCTCCTGGTTCAACATCATGACAGTTAGTTTCAGGCATATCATTGGACAACAATTTCAGTTTCTGCTGCTGTTGCTTGAACTGCCTACTCATTGATATAAGATACTTTACAGTTACCTCGTTGTTACCCTTCAAGTCTTCCTGTGGACTTATTATCAAATGAGGTTGTCTACTGAACAGTATTTCAAATGGGGACAGATTTAGAGGGGGTCTAGGAGTGGTCCTTATGCTATGTAGGACCAAAGGTAACACTTCTGGCCAAACTAGTCCAGTCTCTGCCATGATATTACTTAACTTATTTTTAATAGTCCCGTTCATCCTCTCTACCTTGGCACTGGCTTGCGGTCGGTAGGGGGTGTGAAGTCGGCTATTAATACCCATCAGCTTACACATATTTTGAAAAACATCATCTGTGAAATGAGTACCCCTGTCACTCTCAATGATTTTAGGGGTACCGTACCTGCATACAAATTCCTGAACTATTTTCTTGGCAGTAAACGCAGCAGTATTAGTGGCCGCTGGGTAGGCCTCAACCCAATTAGAAAATACATCAGTGCACACTAATACATACTTAAGATTCCTGCAGGGTGGTAATTGGATGAAATCAATTTGTATCACCTGGAAAGGTCCATCAGTCGGTGGAATGTGGGACGGTTTGGTAGGGATCGCTGTCCCTATGTTCTTCCTCAAGCAGGTCAGACAGGACATTGCTATCTTTTCTGCTTGTGAAGAAAAACCTGGTGCGCACCAGTATGCTCTCACCAACTTGCACATACCTTGTTTTCCCAGATGAGTCAGACCGTGTGCTGCCTCAGCCAGGCTGGGGTAATATGCCTTGGGGGCTAACTGGTTTACCTTGTCCGTCCCTCCAGAGCCCGGAGGACTCTTGCCCACATCCCTTGGACTTCCAAATGGACTTTTCCTGAATTAAACACAAATTTTGCATCTCAATTAATTTCAGCATATCAATTGTTTGGAAAGACATAATTTTTTCAGTGGGAGAAAACATTTTTAACCCTGCTGCCCATTTTGCAGCTTCATCGGATCTGTTGTTGCCCAGTGACACCGGATCATCCTCACATGTATGGGCTTTACATTTAATTACTGCCACCACTTTGGGCAGTTGGATTGCTTCTAAAAGATCTTTTATGTGTCGGGAATGTGCAACCGGTCTGCCTGCTGCTGTCATAAAATTTCTCAGACGCCTTAGAGCCCCAAAATCGTGCACCACCCCGAACGCGTACCTCGAGTCAATGTAAATGTTAGCAGATTTGCCTGCTGCCAGTTCACACACTCTAGTTAGTGCTACTAACTCTGCCACCTGGGCTGAGTGAGGAGGACCAAGAGGTTTAGCTTCTATGATGTCTGTGTCATTTACAACAGCATAACCTGTACATAATTCACCTGAGTCTGTTTGTCTATGACAACTCCCATCCGTATAAAAAGTCACATCCACATTCTCTAAAGGTGTGTCATGTATGTCAGGTCTAGCAGTAAAGGTCTGATTCAGATATTCCATACAATCGTGCATATCATTATGTCCGCTGAACTCCCTCACTTTTACTCACCAATAAAGCTGTAGCTGCTACACTTCTCAAACAAGTGGGGAGTGATCTTGCCACAGTGTCCAATTGGGCACTATAGTATGCTACGGGCCTACTGGCATCACCATGTTTTTGTGTAAGGACACCTGCAGCACAACCATCGGCTTCCGTACAATACAAATCAAAAGGTTTTTCATAATCAGGTATTCCCAATGCAGGAGCTCTTGTCAGACTATCCTTAAAATTAAGAAAAGCCTGCTCTGTTTCCTCTGTGTGTATGACACGATTGGGCTTTGAGGAAGAGACTAATTCCTGTAAAGGCAAGGCCAAAATAGAAAAACCTGGGATCCACAATCTACAGTATCCACACATTCCCAAGAAGGTATGAATTTGCTGTTGATTCTGCGGCAGTGTCATGTCCTGTATGGCCTGGATTCTATCATTTGTAAGATGTCGTTACCCCTGGGTTAGGCAGTGTCCCAAATATTTTACTCTGGATTGGCACGGCTGTAGTTTGTCCTTAGCCACCTTGTGTCCTGTATGCGAGAGATGAAGCAACAAAAGTTTAGTATCATTCAAACATGACATAAACGAGTCAGAACATAGCAATAAATCGTCCACATATTGAATTAGAACAGATCCATTGGCAGGTTGAAAAGTTTGTAAACAGTCGTGCAATGCCTGGGAGATGATACTGGGGCTGTCTATGAAACCTTGGGGTAACAGTGTCCATGTGTATTGTACACCTCTGTATGTAAATGCAAATAGATACTGACAGTCAGGGTGGAGAGGCACAGGGAAGAAAGCAGAACAGAGGTCAATGACTGTGAAATGGGTTGCATTTGGTGGTATCTGCATCAGGATGACAGCTGGATTTGGCACTACAGGGAATTGGCTCTCTACTACCTTATTAACACCTCTAAGGTCTTGGACCAGCCTATAACCCCTCCCACCACTCTTCTTCACCGGGAAGATGGGACTGTTGGCTACACTAGCTGTATGAACTAAAATTCCTTGTTGCAATAATCGCTCAATTATTGGAAAAAACCCTAATTCTACCTCCTGTTTTAGTGGGTACTGGGGAATTTTTGGAGCTTGCCTACCACTTTTTAAATTTACCATTACAGGGCTTACGTTTGCCATTAATCCAGTGTCCTGTCCATCCTTAGTCCAAAGGGAATCTGGAATTTGGGACAACATTTCATCTACCTGTGATGGATTTTCATTTAAACTTGTAGAGTGATACATTATCCTTTGGGGAGTGTCCAACATATCCCGCACCTTGTGTGCAACTCTCTCTGGTATATTTAAAAATACACCATCAGGGGTGCAATATATAACACATCCCATCTTACATAACAAGTCTCTACCAGGCAGGTTAGTAGGAGTCGCAGCAGCTACAAGGCAAGAATGCCTGGTTTGCAACGGCCCAATAGTAACCTCTGTGGACTTTGTTAAAGGATAATGTTCCACTTTACCTGTTACACCCATTGTTGGTACTGTCTCGTTGGTCACCTGTAAATTAATGGGAGATTTTATCACTGACCTGGTCGCCCCTGTGTCTACAAGAAAAGGATATTCAGTACCAGCTACATCAACCATCATGACCGGTTGTTCCCTAATACTTCCCGTTAACCTGACTATCTGTAGACTACAGGTATGACCTGACCCCTAGCGTTGGCTACCATTCTCCAATAAAGTATTTACGGCCACAATTGGAGCTGGTACCTGCTGGACATTTGCTGGTCTCTGTGCATATCCCTTACGGGGATGTCCAGGTCTTCCCTGATTTGGGGTTCCTACTCTTTTTACTGTACAGTTTCTACTTAAGTGTCCTGTTTGTTCACAATTAAAACATGTTCGTGGATCGGGTGAAGACACGTGTTGTTGTGAGGTTTGAGCAGAGGGTAAAGGTGGTGGATATGGGTAAGGATAGGGAGGATAAGGGTATTGTGGGGGATATGAGGTTTGTGAGTAGTATGGGACCTGTGGTTGTATAGGGTTTGTGGAATAGAGCTGTGTTTGTTGTTGCGTGGGTTTAGTGAGGGCATATAACTGTTGAGGTGTAAGTGTGTGTGCAGATGCGAGTGTGTCTGTTGACTGTGATGTTATCATCATTCCCTCCAGAGCTTGTATACTGACACTCTGGGTCGCTCTCTTCTTTGAGATGTTTTTATTATGTTCTATGGCAGATTCTATGAGGGTATCTATTGTGACTCCCCTCCAGCCAGGTTGTGAGGTCTGAACCCGAGTCTTTAAATTCTCTTTCAGACCATCCATGAGTACCGTGACTATCATTCCCCTGTGGTGAGTGCTATCTTTAATATCTTCTAACCCAGTGTACTGGGTGATAGCCTGCAGAGCCCGGTCGCAATAATCTTCTGCAGATTCACTCTCCTTTTGCTTAATGGTGAAAATTTTGTTCCAGTTAACTACTACCGGAAAATACATACCCAATTGAGTTACAATGAGGGAAATGTTACCTTGGTTTACTTGGTCTGTTAAGGGAACGTCACCATCCAATACACAATCCGTGATAAATTTTGTCACGTCGGTATTGCGTGGTAGACAGGCCCTTAACACCACACGCCAATCTTTATTAGTTGGCTCATGAGAACTACCCACATTTCTCAAAAATCTTTGACATTTGGCTAGTTCCTTTTTGGGATCGGGGAAATCATTTATGATGGAATTTAGTTCTGCTCTTGTCCAGGGACAATGCATTACAACTTCCCTCGTGGGCACTACACCGTTCGCATCTGCATTTCCATTCGGAATGGTTATTGTCCGAATGGGATGCAGACCAGCAGCGCTGCTACCTTTGACCTTGTAACTTGGCTGAGGGTTTAATCTGCTGCTGCTATGTATGGTATTAACAACTTCCTCTATGGGTGCAGAGGGTGTTAGCACTTCCCTTGCTGTTACCGATGAAGATGGCGGCACCACTCGTGATTGCGGTGATGCAGAATCTATCATTTGCACAGCATGGGAAATGGCAGACATTACAATAGGCTCATCATCCACATCATAAACATTTTCTTTATGGTTGCTTAGGAGAGGGTACAAATTGCTTGTTACATTTTTATGGGTATTTTTGGTAACTGTACTTGCACCTCCAACCACATAAGGTGGGGGTGGTGAGCGTGAACTGCAGGCAATACTCTCCACAACACTACCTTGCTGCATGTGCGCGCCATTTTGCGGCTCATCCGTATTGCAATTTAGCATCGCGGATGTATTCTCTGGCAATGTGCTCGCAACGCTAGTTTGCGTCGCCTGCACATTTTTAAGCCAAGCATCCCCTTCATGTTGCCACAACTTCAAACATTCATAATATTTTACCTTTATCTCTCAGGAGCGCATCAGACTGATGTGATCCCGGACATTATCTAGTACATTTTTATCAAAACTACCAATTCTGGGAAACGGCCTAACACTCTTCATCGTCATTTTAAACCATACATCACAATACCTTATCGCATAAGTACCGTACTTAGTATGCATAATACGACGGGCCGATCCAAACGGTGCTTCCATTAGCAGCACATCATTGTCTAACATCTCTATTGTTTGCATGGCCCCCATTCTGAGACAACACCTATGCTTTTCAATACAGATTTAAACTGGTGAAAGACAATCAAGATACTTTCACTTACCTGTGGACGATTTAAACGGCAGCGCCCACACACCTGGATAAGATTTGAAAAAGGGAACTTCCACATCCGGATAAGATTAAGGCAACTTCCACACCTATGGAATTTTAAGTAGGCTACTTCCACGCACCTCTCTACAACAAAGACAACATGTACACCTGCTACTGTGTATAGAACAGTAAGCTGCTTACCGAGCGTCTAGCACTTAGCCCTTAAAGGTCATACGGTACCTCTAACTGTAGGGAACAAGTTACCCCTATCAACAAATACTCACTGTTACACACTTTTTCCTGCGCAGAAAATTACACGTTAACCCAGATATTGATAACAATTGAAAAATGTAAACCTCAACGGCTTTATTTAAACACGTGGCAGCACAACCGGAAGTACGTATACGCTATTGTGCGACCAGTCACATACACAATAATGCGACGCCCACACAACCGTATGACAACTTTTTAGCTGCGTACGCAAAAGTGCGTCTTTACTGTGCGCAAAACTGCGACTCAGCCACGTGCTCAATACTGCGGCACCCCTTTAAACGTTAGGTTCTATCAACAAATGAAAACAAACTTTTTCCTCTCTTGTACCTGGATTCTAGTCAGCTTCCTTGGCTCACACGAAAATGGATAGCGATCTCTCAGCACCGAGCGGTTGCAGGTAAACCCTGCATGTGGCCACTCCACCCTTTGGTGACAAATCGATAACCGTAAGTGCCGTGAGAGTGGGTAAGTGACTTCACTATGAGCCCCCAACTAAGGATTCTGCCTTTGAACCTCTATATACCCTTGCCTATACCTTCTAATATCCTTCCTATAAACCTCTAAGGATGACGCTAATTTGCGTACGGAGTCATCCAGTAAATAAAGACTCCAGACCTAAAACATGTGGTTCCAAAGCACAAACTATTATTCAAGTAAAAGTACAGCAGTTACACGCTATGATCCTCATATAATCTTAGCGCAAAGAGATTATACAGACTGTCGAAGCTGAATAATTGGCTGAGACAAGTTCAGTTTAAAATTTAATCGCGACGACGCCATTTTGCGACTGGCCTCAAGACACCATCTTGTGAATGGCAGCAAGACTCCATTTTAGAAAAGAAAGCTTACACAAGCGCCATTTTGTCAAAAATACATAGTACACAATCCACAGTGCAAAATTGCTAAAAGTAGCAATTTTGCTACTCACAACGCAAGGTTGCTAAAAAGTAGCACGAACAGCTTTTTCACAATCTTCCCCAAACACCTACCGATGGTGTTTAACAGACATAAAATAACTTTCCAACACATTAAAATCATCACAGACTTATGTTTGAAAAGTAGCAAAGTTGCGTAAAAGTAGCACAAACAGCTTTTTCACAATCTTCCCCAAACACCTACCGACGGTGTTTAGCAGACATAAAATAACTTTGCAACACATTAAAATCACCATAAACATATTTGAGCAGTAGCAAAGTAGTGGTGTTTTCCCCTGCATTCACATTAACACATACGCGATGTAGCAAAAAGTAGCAAATTAGTGGTGTTTTCCCTGCACTTCATGTTAAACATAGGACAACGCAAAATAGCTATTTAGATGCACAGCCAGCTTTTTAGTGATCTTTCCCAAACCCATACTGGCATGCTCACACACATACACAGAAGCCTTTCCAACTTAGTGCTGGTTGCTAAGTGCCCCACAGACCCTCAAACGCACAACACAATTTAATGTCATTTCTCCCCGCATACACATTTAAAAGCAATGGTCCCGCAGCACGAAAGGAATGATTATTATTTGGTTTAATCGCAATGTCAGCATATGAAGAAATTAATGTTTTCTGTAACTATGGTTTAGTAAATGGCAAATGGACCGTGATTGGTGCCGTACTGATCTACTCTTTTCCCACAGCGTTCCGGTGGCATCGGTGAGGAGATCAGAACATGCGGCTATGAAATATGAATGATAGAGAGAATAACTCCTTGAAATGTTGTATGCCATAGTTTAGACTAGATTTATTATGCAGCGGGAAAGTGGACACAATCAGGCTGTTAGAGGCTGGTTTGAGTCTTTGCACTAACCTATGAATTGTACCGTAACGGAAGAAGCAAGAAGAGGAACCAATGAGAACCTGCCAACGTATTCTATTGTATTGCTTATCCCAGTACGGGTATATATGTGAGTGCTCTGAAACGAGATGCCAGTCTGCGGTGGTCCTGTTATGCTGTTTCGATGAAGGTTTCATTACTGATGCCGGTATCTGGTCCCAGAGCGCACGCGTATGTATTGACTGTACCTTATGACCTAATGTTTGTACAATTTAGTTTGCGCTCATTGTTAGATCATAGCGTGGTAACATCTGTACTTTTACCTGAATAATAATCTTTAGCGCGTTGGACCGCTATTCCACTGTCTTAGAGTCTTATTAATGGTATATTTAAAACACAGCGCTAATTAGCGACACCTTATGGTTTTAGGAGGTATAGGCAGGTTTTGTCTTAGAGGTTCTAGGCAGGTGAATCTTAGAGGTTTATAGGCAGGAATGTACTAAAGGTTCAGTTGTACGATTGAACAGTTGGGGGCTCGTAGGTTTATCACGTTATCTGATACACGGTAACACTCGGTCAGTTCCCTCTCAGCAAAAGGGTGGAGGCGCCTTTTGGGAGACGCATTAGTCTTTCATTACCACAGTGTTGCTGAGAGCGTACTGCCGGTTATTGTGTAGAGGAAGCGCTGATCAGAATCCAGGGACAAGGAGAGAAAAGTTGTTTTCTCTCATTGATAAAAGTTTAGAGAGAGTAGCATAATAGCGTTAAGGTAATAACACGTGGGTCTGGTCGCATCACTGTGTATGCGACTAGTCGCACAATTGTGTACACGTACTTCCGGTTGTGCTGCCACGTGTTTGAACAAAGCCATTGAGGTTTACATTTTTTTCTATTACCAATATCTGGTTTAAACGTGTATTTTTCTGCGCAGGAAAAAAGTGTGTAACAGTGAATATTTGTTGAACAAAGTTAAGGGTATCGTATGATCCTTAAGGGCTAGGTGCAAGGGTTAGCCTAGTCGCTCGGTAAGCAGCTTTACCGTTCTATACACAGTAGCAGGTGTACATGTTGTCTTTTGTTGTATAGAGGTGCGTGAGAGTGGCCGACATATAAACCCTCATAGGCTTGGAAGTTGCCTTACTAAATCTTATCCGGGTGTGGAAGTTACCTTTTTCAAATCTTATCCAGGTGTGGAAGTTGCCTTACTAAATCTTATCCAGGTGTGTGGGCGCAGCCGACTTAAATCGTCCGCAGGTAAGTGAAAGTATCTTGATTGTCTTTCACCGGTTTAAATTTTTATTGGAAAGCGTAGGAGTTGTCCCAGAATGGGAGCCATGCAAACAGTAGAAATGTTAGGCAATGATGTGCTGCTAATGGAGGCGCCGATCGGATCAGCCCGTCGTATCATGCATACCAAATACGGTACTTATGCAATAAGGTATTGTGATTTATGGTTTAATATGACGAGGAAGAGTGTCAGACCGTTTCCCAGAATTGGTAGTTTTGATAAAAATGTGTTAGATAATGTCCGGGATCACAACAGTTTGATGCGATCCCGAGAGAAAAAGATTAAATATTTTGAATGTTTAAAACTGTGGCAGCACGAGGGGGAAATGTGGCTGAAGGAGGTACCCGCGACGCAAACAGGCGTCGCGGGCACAGTCTCAGGCAATGCGCCGGTGATGCTAAATAGCGCCGTGGACACATCGCTTAATAGCACGCACGCACTGCAAGGTAGCTTCGCAAAAGGTAGTACAGTTGGTTCACGCGCACCACCACCACCCTATGCGGATGGGGGTGGAGGTGCAGTCAATGAAAAAAAAACCCATAAAAATGTAACAAACTAATTGTACCCTCTCTTAAGCAACCTTAAAGAAAATGTTTATGATGTGGATGATGAGCCTATTGTAATGTCTGCCATTTCCCATGCTGTGCAAATGATAGATGCTGCATCACCACAATCACGGGTGGTGCCGCCATCTCCATCGGTAACAGCAAGGGAAGTGTTAACACACTCTGCACACATAGAGGAAGTTGTTAATACCATACGTAGCAGCAGCAGATTAAACCCCCAGCCAGGTAACTAGGTCAAAGGTAGCAGCGCTGCCGGTCTGCATCCCATTCGGACAATAACTGTTCCAAATGGAAATGCAGACGCAAACGGTATAGTGCCCACGAGGGAAGTAGTAATGCATTGTCCTTGGACAAGAGCAGAACTAAATTCCATCATAAATGATTTCTCCGATCCCAAAAAGGAATTAGCCAAATGTCAAAGATTTTTGAGAAATTTGGGTAGTTCACATGAGCCCACTAATAAAGATTGGCGTGTGGTGTTAAGGGCCTGTCTGCCACACAATACCGACGTGACAAAATTTATCACGGATTGTGTATTGGATGGTGACGTCCCCTTAATAGATCAAGTAAACCAAGGTAACATTTCCCGCATAGTAACTCAATTGGGTATATATTTTCCAGTAGTAGTTAACTGGAACAAAATTTTCACAATTAAACAGAAAGAGAGTGAGACTGCAGAAGATTACTGCGATCGGGCTCTGCAGGCTATCACCCAGTACACTGGGATAGAGGATATTAAAGATAGCACTCACCACCGGGGAATGATAGTCACAGTACTTGTGGACGGTCTGAAAGAGAGTTTGAAAACTCGGGTACAGACCTCACAGCCTGGCTGGCGGGGACTTACAATAGATACCCTCATAGAAACCGCCATTGAACATGATAAGAACATCTCCAAAAAGAGAGAAGCCCAGAGCGAGAAACTGATGGCTGTCAGTATACAAGCTCTGGAGGGAATGACGGTAACATCACAGCCAACAGACACGCTTGCATGCACACACACCCACTCTCACTAACCCCACTCAACAACAAACGCAACTCTATCCCACTAACCCGATGCAACCACAGGTCCCAGGCTATCCACCAACTTCTTATCCCCCACAATACCCTTACCCTCCCTATCCTTACCCATATCCACCACCTTTACCCTCTGCGCAAACCTCACAACACCACATGTCTTTACCCGAAACACGAACATGCTTTAACTGTAAACAAACAGGACACTTAAGTAGAAACTGCACAGTAAAAGGAGTAGGAATCCCACATCAGGGAAAATTTAGATATCGCCATAAAGGATATCCACAAAGGCCAGCAAATGTTCAACAGGCACCAGCTCCAATTGTAGCCGTAAATGCTTTTTTGGAGAACGGTAGCCAATGCTAGGGGTCAGGTCATACCTGTAGTCTACAGATAGTCAGGTTAAAGGGAAGTATTAGGGAAGAACAGGTCATGATGGTTGATGTAGCTGGTACTGAATATCCTTTTCTTGTAGACACAGGGGCGACCAGGTCAGTGATGAAATCTCCCGTTAATTTACAGGTGACCAATGAGACAGTACCAACAATGGGTGTAACAGGTAAAGTGGAACGTTATCCTTTAACAAAGTCCACAGAGGTTACTATTGGGCCGTTGCATACCAGACATTCGTTAATTCTGGATGCTGCGGATCCTACTAACCTACTGGGCAGAGACTTGTTATGTAAGATGGGATGTGTTATATATTGCACCCCTGATGGGGTATATTTAGATATCCCAGAGAGAATGGTATACGAGGTGCGGGATATATTAGACACTCCTCAAAGGATAATGTATCACTCTACAGTTGTAAATGAAACCCCATCACAAGTAGACGAAATGTTGTCCCTAATTCCAGATTCCCTTTGGACTAAGGATGGACAGGACACTGGATTAATGGCAAATGTAAGCCCTGTAATGGTAAACTTAAAAAACGGTAGGCAAGCTCCAAAAATTCCCCAGTACCCACTAAAACAGGAGGTAGAATTAGGGGTGTTTCCAATAATTGAGCGATTGTTACAACAACGAATTTTAGTCCGTACAGCTAGTGTAGCCAACAGTCCCATCTTTCCAGTGAAGAAGAGTGGTGGGAGGGGCTATAGGCTGGTACAAGACATTAAAGGTGTTAATAAGGTAGTAGAGAGCCAATTCCCCGTAGTGCCAAATCCAGCTGTCATTTTGATGCAGATCCCACCAAATGCAACCCATTTCACTGTCATTGACCTCTGTTCTGCTTTCTTCTCTGTGCCTCTCCATCCTGACTGTCAGTATCTATTCGCATTTACATACAGATGTTTACAATACACATGGACACGATTACCCCAAGGTTTCATAGACAGCCCTAGTATCTTCTCCCAGGCATTGCACGACTGTTTACAATCTTTTCAACCTGCCAATGGATCTGTTCTAATTCAATATGTGGACGATTTATTGCTATGTTCTGACTCGTTTATGTCATGTTTGAATGATACTAAACTTTTATTACTTCATCTCTCACAAACAGGACACAAGGTGGCTAAGGACAAACTACAGCCATGCCAATCCAGAGTAAAATATTTGGGACACTGCCTAACCCAGGGGTTACGACACCTTACAACAGATAGAATACAAGCCATACAAAACATGACACTGCCGCAGAATCAACAGCAAATTTGTACCTTCTTAGGAATGTGTGGATATTGCCGAATGTGGATCCCAGGTTTTTCTGTTTTGGCCTTACCTTTACAGGAATTAGTCTCTTCCTCAAAGCCCGATTGTGTCATACACACAGAGGAATCAGAACAGGCTTTCCTTAATCTTAAGGATAGTCTGACAAGAGCTCCTGCATTGGGAATACCTGATTATGAAAAACCTTTTGATTTGTATTGTACGAAAGCCGATGGTTGTGCTGCAGGTGTCCTTACACAAATACATGGTGATGCCAGTAGGCCCGTAGCATACTACAGTGCCCAATTGGACATGGTAGCAAGATCACTCTGCACTTGTTTGAGAAGTGTAGCAGCTACCACTCTATTGGTGAGTAAAAGTGAGGACGTAGTATTGGGCCATGATATGATTGTCTACACTCCCCATGCTGTATCTGCTCTGTTGAACTCAGCTCAAACCAGACACGTCTCCTCAGCTAGGTTCACCAAATGGGAACTAGCCCTAATCGCTCCTGCGAATATTACTGTTAAACATTGCAGTACGCTGAATCCAGCAACATACCTACCATATGTACAACATGATGTACAAAGGGTGGAAGGAGAAGAGTTGCTGGTGGGAGGTAAGTTCGGCAGACATAATGATACGCACGATTGTATGACATATCTGAATCAGACCTTTACTGCTAGACCTGACATACATGACACACCTTTAGAGAATGTGGATGTAACTTTTTATACGGATGGGAGTTGTCGTAGACAAACAGACACAGGTGAGTTATGCTGTTGTAAATGACACAGACATCATGAAAGCTAAACCTCTCGGTCCTCCTCACTCGGCCCAGGTGGCAGACTTAGTAGCACTGACTAGAGCATGTGAACTGGCAGCAGGCAAATCTGCTAACATTTACACTGATTCGAGGTACGCGTTCGGGGTAGTGCACGATTTTGGGGCTCTATGGCGTCTGAGAAATTTTATGACAGCAGCAGGCACACCAGTTGCACACTCCCGACACATAAAACATCTCTTAGAAGCAATCCAACTGCCCAAGGCAGTGGCAGTAATTAAATGTAAAGCCCACACATGTGAGGATGACCCGGTGTCACTGGGCAACAACAGAGCTGATGAAGCTGCAAAATGGGCAGCAGGATTAAAAATGTTTTCTCCAACTGAAACAATTATATCTTTCCAAACCGTTGACATGCTAAAATTAATTGAGATGCAAAATTTGTGTTCAATTCAGGAAAAATCCATTTGGAAGTCCAAGGGGTGTGGGCAAGAGTCCTCTGGGCTCTGGAGGGACGGACATGGTAAACCAGTAGCCCCCAAGGCATATTACCCCAGCATGGCTGAGGCAGCACACGGTCTGACTCACCTGGGTAAACAGGGTATGTGCAAGTTGGTGAGGGCATACTGGTGTGCACCAGGTTTTTCTTCACAAGCAGAGAAGATAGCAATGTCCTGTCTGACCTGCTTGAGAAAGAACATAGGGAAAGCGATCCCTACTGAACCGACCCACATTCCACCGACTGATGGACCTTTCCAGGTGATACAAATTGATTTCATCCAATTACCACCCTGCAGGAACCTTAAGTATGTACTAGTGTGCACAGACGTATTTTCTAACTGGGTTGAGGCCTACTCAGCGGCCACTAATACTGCTGCATTTACTGCCAAGAAAACAGTTCAGGAATTTGTATGCAGGTATGGTATCCCTAGAATCATCGAGAGTGATAGGGGTACCCATTTCACAGGTGATGTTTTCCAAAATATGTGTAAGCTGATGGGTATTAATAGCCGACTTCACACCCCCTACCGACCGCAAGCCAGTGCCAAGGTAGAGAGGATGAATGGGACTATTAAAAATAAGCTAAGTAAAATCATGGCAGAGACTGGACTAGGATGGCCAGAAGCATTACCCTTGGTCCTACATAGCATAAGGACCACTCCTAGACCTCCTCTGAATCTGTCACCATTTGAAATATTGTTCGGTAGACAACCTCATTTGATTATAAGTCCACAGAAAGATCTAAAGGGTAACAACGAGGTAACAGTAAAGTATCTTATATCAATGAGTAGGCAGTTAAAGCAACAGCAGCAGAAACTGAAATTGTTGTCTAATGATATGCCTGAAACTAACTGTCATGATGTTGAACCAGGAGAATATGTAATGATCAGAAATTTCTTGCGTTCAGGTTGTTTGACTGACCGGTGGGAAGGTCCATACCAGGTGCTGCTGACGAGTACTACATCTTTGAAGGTGGCCGAGAGAGATACCTGGGTCCATTCGACTCACTGCAAAAAGGTCAATCAACCGGTGGAGAAACAAGTCGGAGACAAAGCTGATAGTGTGGACCTGTCACTCGCGAGCTTGTTCCGGGAGGATTGAAAAGGTCGTAGTGAGATACCTGAACCGAGAGAAATTTTGCAGGACTTGTTGTTAAGATGGACAGGCCTGCTGTGTTCATTTTCATATTCTCTTTTAGAGTGTTCACCATCCTGGTCAGTCCAGGGATATCCTGTGTCTGTGATGGGGGACCGATTGAGGAAATGGGAGCTGATGGCAGTGCCGATGGAGTGGAGACAGGAGGAGTGCAATGCCTATCAGGGAAGTGTCTTTCCAATCTTAGTACTGTTATTGTTAAAAGAGCTGTCATTCCGGATACTCAAGGAAGGTGTGGAGGGTTATCATCTGAGGATTCCTGTATTTGTGAGCTTTGTGGGTCCCTAGTTGATGAAAACTGTATCCAACGGTGCCAACCAAAATATAATCCGTACTGGGGAGGGTATCCTTTAGAGGATTATCATAGCATGGTAGGCAAAGTGTTAAATCAAACTGATTGCTGGGTGTGTTCACATGTGCCCCAGGGACAGCATAACGTAGGGTTGGTGCCATTTCCGCTGAATACCACAGAAATTTTAGAATTACAAAAGGGGAAAACATTGGATGGAAAATTCCTCTCATCCAAACCGCCTCATTTCAAACTCTATCAATTTCAAGTAGATAAATCACTTTTGTTTTTAAACATAACCAACCCCAATAAACCCGGAGGTTGGGAAGTGACGGGAATAATCAGACGATGACCTTCTCACAAAGAGCTGATAATGAGTCCATAAACTATGATCTGCTACGCTCAATTAAATCCAGTGGGAAACATTTTAGGCAGTGGCGTCAGAAGGGGGGTGCGGGGGGTGCGGGCCGCACCCGGGTGTCACCCGCCGAGGGGTGACACCAAGGTGCAGGCTCCCCCTCGGTGACAGGAGGCGGGTGCTGCACTGTAACATCATGTGCAGCACGCGGCTCCTGTCACAGAGAGGGAGCCTGCACTGCCCGCACCTCCGGCACCCCCCATTGATAACTAAGTACTGGCGGTCTCGGGACGCGAAGCCACGCCCCCGTCCCCAAGGCCACACCTTTTCCATTGAGGCCACGCCCCTTTTCGGCGGAGTGCGCGGCTCCGCCGCGCTCAAGGCATCCCTCCCCGCACCGGGTGTCACCGCGGGGAGGGACGCCACTGATTTTAGGTACCGGTATACATTGAGTTCCACCAAAGAAATGATTGGTAAAGTACCAGATGGTTATTGTGCTAAAATAATACAACCAGAAACTTGCATATACCAGATGGAAGAGCCTGAGATAGGATTGTTTGCAAGAGAAATGTGTTTAATGATAATGATGCATACCATTCCTTATGTTCTCCCTGATAATGTATATTTTATATGTGGAAGAAAAGCGTATAAATGGCTCTCCCCGAGTTCCGATGGTTTGTGTTACCTGGGAAGAGTAGTCCCAGAAGTTATGACCCTCACACATGTTGAAATGCTGAGTATACATAAAAACACACCGTCACCATATCTTCACACTCAATATGAACACAGAGGCAAGAGAAATATGATACCTGGTGATATGCATAAAGCCGCTCAGTTAATCAGTGAGACAACTGGCTTCCAAGTTTTAGTCGCCCTGGATCCCACCAGAATTGCGAGGGGTACATTAAATTTTAGATATATCCAAGAACTTGCTAAATTAATAGATAATATCACCGAGATGTACGATGACACATTCAGGTACACAGGGAGAGAATTGCAAGCGTACAAGAAAGAACTGGTGCAACACAGGCTAGTGTTGAATTATTTAACAGCTGTTACTGGAGGGTATTGCGTAACATTGGCCACTCAATTTGGAGTAAAATGTTGCACCTATGTCACCAATGATACCAGCGACCCTAAGGAGGTGATAGACCGGAAGATAGATGAAATTCTGCAGCTAAAGTGGGAATTTCGCAAGAACCATAACGCTTCAGTGGCTGAAGTAGGGGAAAAGATAGAAGGATGGGTGTCATAGCTGAACCCAGTGAAATGGTTCTCGGGTCTAGGGGAATGGGTCCAGGAAGTGATCGCCAGCATAGGCAAATTCTTGATCCTTATACTGATTGTCATCATAGTAATTGGCATATGCGTCCGGTGTGTTCCTATTGTGTTGAAGTGTGGAAAATGTAAAAACAGAGTGAAACGAAGGAATGAAACTATGATGGTGATTAGAAATGATAATATGTATACCGAGGTAGATACAGAACTGCATTACAACCCTGAGCTAGGAAGTACCATCATTTAAATGTATAATATTTAGACATGCATAGAGGATATTATTGAAATGTTATTTATAGAACACCCAGACAATGTAAAGTCTCAAATTCCCCTTCAAGACTGCTGTTATAAGACTGGTGCATCCCCGCACCTTTCACATGATCTCCCAAGATCCGCGGTGTGCGTATAATAGTAGTTTTATGTCCCCACCCAGAAACACATTATTGATGGATTAAGAACCACCTTGTGCCATCCCATAATAACACTAAATAATATATAAATGTAAGCCTAAATTAAATCTTAATAGCAGATTGTGATAGCATGTTGTTTGCTATCAAAGGGTGGACTGTCGAAGCTGAATAATTGGCTGAGACAAGTTCAGTTTAAAATTTAATCGCACGACGCCATTTTGCGACTGGCCTCAAGACACCATCTTGTGAATGGCAGCAAGACTCCATTTTAGAAAAGAAAGCTTACACAAGCGCCATTTTGTCAAAAATACATAGTACACAATCCACAGTGCAATTTTGCTACTCACAACGCAAAGTTGCTAAAAAGTAGCACAAACAGCTTTTTCACAATCTTCCCCAAACACCTACCGACGGTTTTTAGCTGACATAAAATAACTTTGCAACACATTAAAATCACCACAAACATATTTGAGCAGTAGCAAAGTAGTGGTGTTTTCCCCTGCATTCACATTAACACATACGCGATGTAGTAAAAAGTAGCAAATTAGTGGTGTTTTCCCTGCACTTCATGTTAAATATAGGACAACGCAAAATAGCTATTTAGATGCACAGCCAGCTTTTTAGTGATCTTTCCCAAACCCATACTGGCATGCTCACACACATACACAGAAGCCTTTCCAACTTAGTGCTGGTCGCTAAGTGCCCCACAGACCCTCAAACGCACAACACAATTTAATGTCATTTCTCCCCGCATACACATTTAAAAGCAATGGTCCCGCAGCACGAAAGGAATGATTATTATTTGGTTTAATCGCAATGTCAGCATATGAAGAAATTAATGTTTTCTGTAACTATGGTTTAGTAAATGGCAAATGGACCGTGATTGGTGCCGTACTGATCTACTCTTTTCCCACAGCGTTCCGGTGGCATCGGTGAGGAGATCTGAACATGCGGCTATGAAATATGAATGATAGAGAGAATAACTCCTTGTAATGTTGTATGCCATAGTTTAGACTAGATTTATTATGCAGCGGGAAAGTGGACACAATCAGGCTGTTAGAGGCTGGTTTGAGTCTTTGCACTGACCTATGAATTGTACCGTAATGGAAGAAGCAAGAAGAGGAACCAATGAGAACCTGCCAACGTATTCTATTGTATTGCTTATCCCAGTACGGGTATATATGTGAGTGCTCTGAAACGAGATGCCAGTCTGCGGTGGTCCTGTTATGCTGTTTCGACGAAGGTTTCATTACTGATGCCGGTATCTGGTCCCAGAGCGCACGCGTATGTATTGACTGCCTTATGACCTAATGTTTGTACAATTTAGTTTGCGCTCATTGTTAGATCATAGCGTGGTAACATCTGTACTTTTACCTGAATAATAATCTTTAGTGCGTTGGGCCGCTATTCCACTGTCTTAGAGTCTTATTAATGGTATATTTAAAACACAGCGCTAATTAGCGACACCTTATGGTTTTAGGAGGTATAGGCAGGTTTTGTCTTAGAGGTTCTAGGCAGGTGAATCTTAGAGGTTTATAGGCAGGAATGTACTAAAGGTTCAGTTGTACGATTGAACAAGACCCAAGTACAATTATACATACAAGTATAGGGAGAGAAGCGCTCTGTGGTATAAAGTTATGTAAATATATGAACAAAAGGAATTAATTGATTAAATGTATATATAGTCAATTCCTAAGGTTTCAATGCTGTATGTAGATAAATTAAAGAAATGTTTGTAATAGACAACAACTCCTATAGGAGTGAAGTAATAGGCAACAGGTGGGCAATAACTTGAGGCTGGGTATTGATGAGACAGCGTCAATATAAAATGAATCCAAATATGGGTGCGGGGGGTGTTCCTGTATTAAGAAAGTCGTAAAGGCCAAATACTGCTGATGTATTTGGTTAATATCCGGCTAAGACACGTATGCAATAACTGTAGGCTGGATGTTGTGCAATCCAGATGCAGGGGTAAACGTCTTGTATCGTGCTTAAAGTCGTATATTATAGGTGCCACCTTCGTTAAAACCACACTCCACCTCAGAAATAAGGAAACGCAGTATCAGGATGTCTTATGACACTAGAATGCAGTGGTAGGTAAGTGAGAACCTACTTACCTAGTAGGGATGTCTGCTGGTCTGACTCCTACTTGCGTCCAGGTGTATCAGGTGCGTGTAAGTAAGGGGCCCAATTGGTGCAGCACGCAATGATGCCAATGAGAATAATTCAAATTGGACTTTTATTGAAGAGATAAAAAGTTTATAACAAATAACCACACTAATAGGTGGTAATCAGCATGTAACAAGGGTATGCATAAATCATGTCCCAACGCGTTTCATCCCGATTGTGGGACTATTGGGGAAGTTTTGGACGCTTCCGGAGTGAGCAGCTAGTGGTAACATATATCCCTCTTCTGTGAGCGCTGTCTGCCCCTTTCTTGTGTTTTCACAATTATACATACGCAGCGCTCTCTGGTCCAGATGTTAGGCATCAGCAAGAAACCCCTCGTCAATCAGCATTCAGCACAAAGACTAGGAACCCAGGGTCAGCACACATATTTATACCCCCCAGAAATAAACAACACAATAGAGAAGTTTGTTGCTAATACCATTGGTCCTAAAGGAGAAGGCATATGTTACAAGGCATTTAACAGGTTGATTCAAATGGACACAACCCAGCCTCTAACAACTGGGGGTCTGTGGTTTCCTGCCTCATGCAACATCCTAACAGTTGTTCATATTATGTACATTTTGTTGCTTGACATCTCTGCGGTCCATAGGTTGAGAATGCATGATGCGATCTCCACACCGATGGTACCGGAATACTGTTGAAAGAGTACGCATCAGTACAATACCAATCACGGCTTACTTATCATGTATAAAACCTTAGTTACCAATAGTAAATGTGCATACTTGAATCTTATACCTTAAAGCTTATTAAACCTTTTATGTGAATATGTAATGTGTAAGTATGCGGGGTGTGATGTAAAGACGCTAGTTAACTTGGGGCAGATGCATGCGCATGAAGCTAATAAACAGCGTTTCATACAGGATCTTATGCATTTGCTAATATGTGACTAGTTAACAGCGCAATTGTGCGTATAAATGTGTGTATGAGAATGGTGCACTTAAATCTCACTTAAAGTAAGTGAACACCTAACAGTGTGGAATGCTGAGCCTTATAGTTCCACATGCCCCCCTCTCTCAGCAGCCCCCACCCTTCCCAGGCTCAAAAGTACAGTCCTTTGTTCTCCCAGGTTCTTGTGTAAATGCAAATTAGCACAGCTACAAGACCCAAACCTCAGATAACACTCTTGGCTTTGAAGGTATTTTATTGTAGGAAGCCTGCTAATGTAAGGTGCTACAAACGACCCTCTTGCTGTATTTGAGCAGGGACACCTAGAGTGAGAGCAGACGTTATGTCCATGAAGCTTGTCTTCACAGACTAGTTGTCACGTGGCCATTTGCTCTGTTTAGCTAATGCAATCCAATTTTGACATACTGTACAGCCATTTCTGAAATATATCCTTTAGGGGAATTATAATAATATACACTTTATCCAGAGCACCCAAACTACGTAAAGTCATGAAATGGGCTTTTGGTGAATCGGCTTAACTTATGGCGATGGTCACAGATGCTATCGCATGATGCTAATAGTAATATTGCCACATGTACTAAAGTGTGAGTTTATCTAAAATGGCGCTTAGGTGGCCATTCGCAAAATGGCATCTTGCGATCTCATTTCCAAGATGGCGTCTTGTGGCCAGTCGCAAGATGGTGTCGCTGCGATTCAAATTTAAACTGATCTTGTCTCAGCCAATAATCCAGCTTCAACAGGGTTTAACGCTGATTGGCTGAGAGAGCCGTCTGTCACGGCTCTCAGCCAATCAGCGTTAAAGTCTGACACCGCCGGCACTCCCTGCTGCCGACACCCCCACTGGCAGCATCTCCCGCTGCTGACACCACCGCTGCCGACACTCTTGCACTGCTGCCCAACGTACTGAGGACACTGTCAGCAACCCCGACACTCCCATACTGAGGACACCTTTAGCACCCCTGCACTGCCAACACTGTCAGCACACATGCGCTGAGGACACCGCTGGCACCCCCGCTCTGCTGACACCCTGCATTGAGAACACCAGGGCCGGCTCTAGGGATGTTCAACCTGAGTGGGACTTTACTGTCCCGCTGTTCCACCCGTGGGCTGAAGAGGCCTGCGGTTGGTGAAATTGGGAGGTTGGGGACCCCCACTGCTGCAGCTGTGCCGGCCCCCGGAGACTCTGAATGGATGCTGCCCACATGCGCGCGCCATCCATTCAGTGACGGGAGAGAGCTGGGGGAAGCCAAGCTAGTGAGGCTCCCCCCAGGCTGACGTTATTTGGAGGCAGACACGCCTCCTAATAATGTCATGTAGGGGGCGTAACCTATGGTAATTAGCCCCAGTTTGCGGTCCCGCTCTGGAGGGAGCTGGCACAGGGTGCTCTGACCCCTGGATCCAGCCCTGGAGAACACCTCTGCACCGCTGACACAGTCAACAAACCTGCACTGAGGACACCGCTGGCACCCCCGCTCTGCCAACACCACCGGCACCCTGCATTGAGAACACCCCTGCACTGCCGACTCAGTCAGCATACCCGCAATGAGGACACCGCTGGCACCCCCGCTCTACTGACTCTGCTGACACCGCTGGTACCCTTCATTGAGAACACTGCCAGCACCACCATTCCATGTACTGAGGACACCGCCAGCAACCCCCGCACTGCTGACACAGCCAGCAAACCTGCACTAAAGACACCGCTGGCACCCCCGCACTGCCGACACAACCAGCAAACCTGCACTAAGACACCGTTGGCACCCTCGCACTGCCAGCATCACCAGTACCCTTCACTGAGGACCGCTACACTGCCATTCCATGTACTGAGGACACCGTCAGCAACCCTGCTCTGCCGACACTGCTGTCACAGTAAGTGCACTATTGGTGTAGCCAACCCACACTGTATAACACACTGTATCCGTGTTGGAAATTAGAAACTGAACTGCCACATGTTAGTGCCGCCCACTGTGTCACTTAGCTTAGTCAGCCAGCTAGCTGGATGCAACCTTTTGGCCTTAACTAGATGAAGCAAATAATATTGTGAGGTGGTCAAAATTGATTGGAAATTACTGGAAATAAATGTTATTGAGGTTAATTATACTGTAGGAACAAAAACAGGTCAATTTTTATGTGAGTTTAGCTGTTTTTATGATTTTTTTAAGAAAAAATCCAGATCCAAAACACGAAAACAAAACACGGAGGTGAGGTTTTGGCAAAACCAATCCAGATCCAAAATCAGGGGGGATCCAGATCCAAAACCAAAACCAAAGCACGAGGGTTGGCGCACATCTCTATTTAATATCAAAGAACAAAACAGAGATAGAAATACAGTCTATTGGTGTAGCAATACTCAACTAATATGTGGTCAATTAGGTCCTTCATATCTTCATTCATGGGAAGTCTCAATTATTATTATTATTATTATCCTTTATTTATATGGCGCCACAAGTGTTTAGCAGCGC
Source organism: Taudactylus pleione (assembly GCA_031769625.1). NCBI lineage: Eukaryota > Metazoa > Chordata > Amphibia > Anura > Myobatrachidae > Taudactylus > Taudactylus pleione. The sequence continues at coordinate 1,327,899 of JAUIMM010000289.1, read as the reverse complement.
CTTACATAGTACATAGAGCTAATAGGTGAACAAGAAACGAGTAACTTACAGTACATTACAGTGCAGGACAAGGACACAACTTATATACATTGCTGAAATAGTGATTAAAGCACTCACAATAAGCTGCCGGGAGTTGGCAGTCACGTGTTAGGTGCCCTATGGGGAGTAGAGAGTAGAAGAAAATGTAAAGAGAAGCACATGAGGGAAGAGGTCCCTGCTCGTGATAGCTTACATTCTAAAGGGGAGGGGCAGACAGACAGGCGTGACACAGAAGGGGAAGATAGGGAGGAAAGAGCATGAGGTGGGTTAGGATGAGTGCTGGAAGGCCTTGATGAAGTAGTGGGTCTTGAGAGCCCGTTTGAAGATTTGTAGAGAGGTGGAGAGTCTAATGGGGAGAGGGAGAGCATTCCAAAGGTAGGGAGCAGCACGGGCAAAATCTCGGATGCGGGAGTGGGAGGAAGTAATCAGTTGGCAAGAGAGGCGGCATGCATTAGTTGAGCGAAGTGGGTGGGCGGGAGTGTGAAGGGAGAGAAGGTCAGAAATGTATGCGGGAGAGGATTTGGTGAGGGCTTTGTAGGCGAATGTAAGAACCTTAAATTGGCATCTGAAGGGGAAGGGGAGCCAGTGTAGGGCTTGAAGGAGAGGGGAAGCAGATGTAGAACGTCTGGAGAGGAAGATGAGCCGAGCAGCAGCATTAAGAACAGATTGTAGTGGAGAGAGGTGAGAGACTGGGAGGCCAGCTAGGAGAAGGTTACAGTAGTCCAATCTGGATATGACCAGTGAGTGGATGAGGGTTTTAGTGGCATACTGGGTGAGGAAGGGTCTAATCCTGGAGATATTTTTTATGTGAAAACGGCAGGACTGCGAGAGGTGCTGAATGTGCGGTTTAAAGGAGAGGGAGGAGTCTAGGATAACTCCAAGACAGCGCACTTTGGGGCTAGAGGAGATAGTTGTGCCATCAATAGATAATGAAATTGTGGCAAGTGATTTAGTGGAAGAGGGTGGGAAAATGATCAGCTCAGTCTTAGACATGTTAAGTTTAAGAAAGCACTGGGACATCCACGAAGAGACAGCAGAGAGACAGTTGGAGATACGGGTAAGGAGCTCAGGGGTGAGCTCAGGGGTGGAAAGGTAAATTTGAGTATCATCTGCATACAGATGATATTGGATGTCAAAGGAGTTAATGAGTTCACCTAAAGAGGATGTATATAGGGAGAAAAGGAGAGGTCCAAGAACAGAACCTTGGGGAACTCCTACTGTTAGTGGAAGTGGAGGGGAAGAGGAGTCATGAGAGGACACAGCGAAGGAACGATCAGAGAGGTAGGAGGAAAGCCAGGAGAGGGCAGTGTCACGTAGACCGAGAGAGTAAAGGATTTGCAGGAGGAGAGGGTGGTCGACAGTGTCAAATGCAGCACAGTGGTCAAGGAGAATGAGCAGAGAGTAGTGGCCCTTGGATTTGGCAGCAAGGAGGTCGTTGCTGACTTTCGTGAGGGCAGTTTCAGTAGAGTGGAGAGATCGGAAGCCAGATTGAAATGAGTCAAGGAGGGAGTGGGAGGAAAGAAAGGTGGTAAGGCGGTTGTAGACAATACGCTCAAGGAGTTTGGAAGCAAAAGGGAGAAGAGAGATGGGTCGATAGTTGGAAAGTATGTTAGGATCAAGGGTAGGTTTTTTAAGAATGGGGGAGACAAGAGCATGTTTGAATGCAGAAGGGACAGTGCCAGATGATAGGGAGAGATTAAGGAGGTGAGCCAGATGGGAACAGGCAGAAGGAGACAGGTGGGAGAGGAGACGGGAAGGGATAGGGTCAAGAGGGGAGGTGGAAGGAGGGGAAGACCGGATGAGGGCCATGACTTCCTCTCCAAAAGCAGGGGAGAAGGATGTCAGAGTTGGTGAGACAGAAGGGGAGGGGTGGTAAGGGCAAGGAGGGGGAGGAGTGCTGAGGGTCTGATGGGATATGATGTCCTCACGTGTGGAGTCAATTTTAGATGTAAAGTAGGTGGCAAAGTCGAGGGCAGAGAGCGAGGAGGGAAGGCAAGGAGGGGAAGGGCAGAGTAGGGAGTTGAAAGTGGCAAAGAACCCTGCTAGTTACCTGAGTTGGATTGCCGGGTCACTCGACCCGGCGATCCAACCCTCTGCCCTTTTACACCAGGGAGCTGCCCGGGTTAACCCTTCAAAAACCCGGCTTTTAGCTCCGGTGTAAAAGGGGTATTAGAGGGGTATTCAATATGGGAGCGAAAAGTCTGTGCTGGACTTTTCGCTCCACATCCGAGATTTTCCAGGGATAAAGTATCGGGCTCGCGCCCGCTTTATCCCCGTATTCAATATAAAAACTACGAAAACGGGAACCTGCGAAGTGGGATCTGCGAAAAAATACGAAATTTTCCTGGAATAAATTGTAGGACCCCCCTAAAACTGTAAAAACATGGGGGATCACTATGGGTACCCCCGTTTTAGCCTGCAAATGAAAGTCGGGGATTTAAATAGCGGCTGCAGGTGTTTTTTTCCCGACATTGAAGAAGTGATGCAGAAGAGCACTTAGGTTATTTTTTTCATTTTTTTTAGTGGTCCCATCAAATTTGGGGTACATGAAAATGGGTACTAGCATATTTTTAAGTCCCTAAAGTCTTTATTTAAAAATTCTGCAAATATGCACCTGCCGCTAATAACCTATTCTAGAAAACACCTGCCGCATATTTGCAGAATAGCCCTGAACCTATTTCTATATTTTTAAACACTTTTTTCCCATTTTTTTTTTTCACCCCAAATTTAAAATTATTTTTTTGGGGTGTCCCTATTTTTTTTTAAAACTTTTTTTTACACCGTTTATTTTAAAATGACATTCCCAGGGATGCAGGCTATTTTTTTTAAGCCTGCACCCCTAAACCCCAATTCTGCACTTTTTTTCGCCACCTATTCAGTGGTGAAAAGTTATCCCCGTTTTTTTTCAAAGACTTTTCGAACCAAAACCAGCGAAAATGACGTCATCTATGCGAAATTATCGCAAAAAATGACTTTTCGCTCCATATTGAATACCCCTGTTAGCTGGTTACTAGAGACATTTGAAAGCTGTGAATTCATCCTTTGTAAGTATTGCTAAGTACTGACTGACATGGTACCCTTTTTTCTTTTTTTTTTTACAACTGTTAAAATAAAATTAAGTAGTAATTATGCATTAAAATGTATAAAAATACAGTGTTTATGGTTGAAGATTGTGTTAATTTCACATAGAAATTCAGTGAAATGAAATATGCACAATGCTTTAAAAGATGATCTTGGTGCATGATTACCATGGTTTCTACCTGGACAATTCAATCTTATTATAAGCCAACGGAGACCATCCCCACAAAACCCATTTAAAAAAATGCAACAATGAAACAGCAGCAAATGCTTTTATTATTGCAAAAGAATACACCGCGCAAACAGACCTGTATTATAGACACTTAATTAAGGGCAGCAGTTCTATCATCAACTATAAGGATGAAGTATACAGAAGCATTTACTGAAGAATCACTAAAGTATTTTCAAGGATGCATACAAGATCTTGTATTACAATCTTGACTCAAGGATCAACACTTGAAAGTCTGGCCTAAAGGATAGACATGAAGATCCTGCTCTCCTCATCCCTCCAAGACCAGCGCAATGGTGGAACTACTGCTGCTGCATAGGAACGAGTGGTTATGGAGCCTTGAGGTAAGTAACCTGACAATACTGATCCATCGGCTGCTGAACCCCCAGCTCTGCTCTTCTGAACATACATGGTGACCGGTACATAGTATAATTCCTCTTAGTTCCAGAATAGCGCTTTACCAGCATGCTAAGAAAACTAGACCGTTGGAGTGTTATGCCACTGCAACACCAAAACAGAGAGGATAGTGGGCTAATGGCTATTGCAAGGACCATAGCACTCCCGAGAGAAAGAAAAAACAATATGCTGCAGTGACTTAATTTACTCCAACAACATATTTATAGAACTTAGGGGCCCATTTATCAAAGTTAATTTGAGGTAAACAGGTGTTTTCGGGGTTTAACTCAAATACTAAGTATCCCCCGGATGTATGAAGGAGGGACCGCAGCAGGTATCTCCGATACCTGCTGCGATCCCTCCATTGCCGCCGGCAGCCGCCTCCCCCATAGGTTTCTATGGGGGATGCGATGTTGCCAAATGTATCAATATCTGGAATGCAAAGCATTCCCGATATTGGCCCCAGCAGCTAACGCCATCTGAAGATAGCGTTAGCTACTGTAGTCTATGGGGACTTACCGCATTTCAGCCGGCGGAGGGATCTCCCAGATCCCTCCGCCGGCAATGGGCGCCGCTCATGTGCAGTCCGCGGGACTGTGCACGCGCAGCAGTCCCGCATGCACCCCGGCCACATCGCAGGGACGGGCTCCTTTCGGAGCCCGTCTCCCTGCATGTGCCGGTACATACATTCAGCCGGTATGATCGCATTTTGCAATGTGATCATGGGTGGTACTGGATGCCCTGATCGCATTGCAAAATGCGATCATTAATAAATGGGCCCCTAAAGCACAGTGATCAAGTATGAAAAGGTGATGCAATAAAATGAATGACTTGGTAGGACAATGGGTGAGGTTAGGGCAACTATCTTGCTGGGTAAGCAGTGGTAAGTTGCAGAGAGGGGAGACAAGTTGGCACTCTATGAGCATGTACACAAGGAATTAGCATACAGTATTTTGCTGAACGGGCAGACAAACACCACAAGTGGTATAGATAGTCCCAAGGAGAAAACAAGAGGAAGAGCATTCCCCAGCGAGAGTTAACATACAAAGGGCAGATAAGTTGGAGGGTAAATAGGAAAGGACAGGTTAAGGATGGAATGGTAAGAGGAGGTAGGATTGCTGATAGGCTTTAATAAAAAGGTGTGTTTTTATTAAACGTTTGAAGCTGGTGAGATTGATAGAAAGTCGGACTTGGCAAGGTAGTGGGTTAAGTGGAGGTAACCAAGGTGGAGGTAAGATTATCAGTGAAAAAGCAGAGAGGGTGTACACAGAGACGAGGTTGGAGTTGTAGGGGAGTGATTAAGGGCTTTATATGCAATGTCACTACAAATGGTTTCTGAGTTTCATGAGTAAAGGTCACAACATGTTGTAGATATATCCAGGTACAGATTAAGAAAAATTTTTTCCCAAATAGAACTAGGTTTGTCACCTAAGAAAAGGACAAATGTAGCCTATACTAGAAGAATGGTAAGTCCTATAGTCAATGTGTGTTGAGAGCCTTTATTTTCTGTAAAGCAATTGTGTTATATGTTAATTAGTTATTCTGTTGGGGTTCTTTTTAGAGAAGAAGGCGGGTATTACATTGGCAGACATGGTGTATTCTCTTCCATCCTGATTGCTGTCATGTCACCTACCTTATGTTGTGTGAAAAATGCTGTCTGCTGGTCACAGATTCAAGAAGAAAATGTAAAATAATAAATAAATTTAAATAAAACATACAAACAATTTAGCTAGAGTATGTTACATATATATATATATATATATATATATACACATACAGTGCATCCGGAAAGTATTCACAGCGCGTCACTTTTTCCACATTTTGTTATGTTACAGTCTTATTTCAAAATGGAATAAGTTAATTTTTGTCCTCAAAATTCTACACACAATAACCCAAAATGACAACGTGTAAAAAGTTTTTTGAGATTTTTGCAAATTTAATTTAAAAAAACCCACTAAAGCTGCATACACACAACGATTTTGTAAATGAACGATTTTAGTAAACCTTTTTCGTAAATTTTTTCAATGGAAAAATGAACGAAAATAGTTTACTAAAATCGTTCATTTACTAAATGTAATGAACGATTTTTTTTTTAACTACAAACGATTTTTGCATATTCCCTTACTGAAAATCGTTGAGTTGGTCAGTCTGACTGAACTACAAACTACAAACGTGAACGCGCATGAACGATAATCGTTCATTGTTTTAACTCAGAAAGTGAACGATTTTTTCAACGATTGAACGATAAACGATATCGTTATCAATAATCGTTCAAAAAATCGTTGTGTGTGTATGTACCTTTAGAAATCACATGTACATTAGTATTCACAGCCTTTGCCATGAAGCTCAAAATTTAGCTCAGGTGCATCCTGTTTCCCCTGATCATCCTTGATATGTTCCTACAGCTTAACTGGAGTCCACCTGTGGTAAATTCAGTTGATTGGACATGATTTTGAAAGGCATACACCTGCCTATATAAGGTCCCACACTTGACAGTGCATGTCAGAGCACAAACCAAGCATGTAGTCCAAGGAATTGTCTGTAAACATCTGAGACAGGATTGTCTCGAGGCACAAATCTGGGGAAGGGTACAGAAAAATATCTGCTGCTTGAAGGTCTCAGTGAGCACAGTGGCCTCCATCATCCATAAATTGAAGAAGTTCGGAACCATCAGGACTCTTCCTAGAGTTGGCTGGCTGTCTAAACTGAGCGATCGGGGGAGAATGGCCCTAATCAGGGAGGTGACCAAGAACCCAATGGTCACTCTGTCAGAGCTACAGCATTCCTCTGTGGAGAGACGAGAACCTTCCAGAAGAACAACCATCTCTGCAGCAATCCACCAATCAGGCCTATATGGTAGAGTGGCCCGATGGAAGCCACTCCTTAGTAAAAAGCACATGGCAGCCTGCCTGGAGTTTGCCAAAATGCACCTGAAAGACTCTCAGACCATAAGAGACAAAGATTGCACTTTTTGGGGTGAATGCCAGGCGTTCTGTTTGGAGGAAACCAGGCACCGCTCATCACTAGGCCAATACCATCCCTACAGTGAAGCATGGTGGTGGCAGCATCATGCTGTGGGGATGTTTTTCAGCGGCAGGAACTGGGAGACTAGTCAGTATAGAGGAAAAGATGAATACAGCAATGTACAGAGACATCCTGGATGAAAACTTGCTCCAGAGAACTCTTGACCTCAGACTGGGGCGACTGTTAATCTTTCAGCAGGACAATGACCCTAAGCACACAGGCAAGATATCAAAGGAGTGGCTTCAGGACAACTCTGTGAATGTCCTTGAGTGGCCCAGTCAGAGCCCAGACTTGAATACGATTGAACATCTCTGGAGAGATCTGAAAATGGCTGTGCACCGATGCATCCCATCCAACCTGATGGAGCTTGAGAGGTGCTGCAAAGAGGAATGGGCGAAACTGCCCAGAGATAGGTGTGCCAAGCTTGTGGCATCATAGTCAAAAAGACTTGAGGCTGTAATTGCTGCCCAAAGTGCATCAACAAAGTATTGAGCAAAGGTTGTGAATAATTATGTACATGTGATTTCTTATGTTTTTATTACATTTGCACAAATATCAAAAAAATTTTTTACATGTTGTCATTATGGGGTATTGTGTGTAGAATTTTGAGGAGAAAAATTAATTTATTCAATTTTGGAATAAGGCTGTAACATAACGTGGAAAAAGTGACGCGCTGTGAATACTTTACGGATGCACTGTATATATGTATGTGTGGAAACTAATGTGGTATATGGAAACTAATGTGTTTGATCTGCAGCCTGAATGATTGGTGTTTAATGCCAATATATATACAGATGTATGGCATCTCACATGTACATATCATTAATGTAAACACACCCAGACTTGTTTTTATTATGTACAACATTGAGAGCTATTATTTGATAAATACGACTGCACTTTGTTTCAACCTGTTGTGTTATCTTGCTCCCCAGTACAGAGACCCTCCGTGCATGAACAACAAACCAGGTGGGGAGTAGTGAGTTTGTGCCAAAGACTCTGTATCCATGACAACCACACGACTCTAAATTGGGCTGCTAAATGCGCTCCCTGGAGTGAGGAGAGAGCAATAAGGTAACCTTAATGAAAAGAGCCAGCTCTCCTACTATAGTGGTTAGGCTACACAGGAAACTTGCATCTTAATTTATGGCAAAAATGATGGATCAGGTTAATGTTGCTGAAGCAGTACTGGACATAATAATAATCCATCATATAAAACATTTTTTATGCAGTGCACTGTAATGGCATGGTAAGTAAAATTATTGAGTGCATTTACTTTTAATGATATGAAATCCTGGTATATGGATGCATTGCTTAAAAATTAATGAAATATACACATAAAACCACCTCAAATACAGAGAAGTAGAGACTCTTGCACATCCAAGCGAGAGATAAAATTGGAGATAAATAGCACCAACCAATCAACTCCTAACTGTCACTTTACAGGCTGTGTTTGAAAAATGACAGTTGGGAGCTGATTGGTTGGCGCTATTTATCTCCAATTTTATCTCTCTCCAAGCTTTATTAACTCTCCCCAATAGTCCAGTGTGATTTGTAGGTCTTCCAGATCTATCTATCTATCTATCTAGTTGAGACTCATTCTGCTTGGTATCAGCAGCCCCCCATCTGTCGTCTTTAGGTGATTTTAATCAGCACAGATTTTTGCATCGCTGAATACATATTACAATGAGACCTATTATGAGAAGACCTTTATAAAGTGATATAACATGTATTAGGGATGTTGGGAACCCATCTGATAGGCTACATCTTAACGTGGTAGATGGGCATTAATTTTTGCCTAAATGTGCTATACTCAATGTTAACTGTGGAGTTTATAATTATTTTGACTATCAGGATTCTTAGTGCTTACAGTGTGCATCTGCACTTTATTTTTCCTGCATGATGCAAGTCTCAGCACCTCTTATTGGGAGAGATGTACTAAGCCTTGGAAAGTGATAAAGTGAAGAGCGATAACGTACCAACCAATCAGTTCATAACTGCCATTTTTCAAACATAGTCTGTAAGATGGCAGTTAGGAGCGGCTTGGTTGGTACTTTATCTCTCTCCACTTTACCACTCTCCAAGGGGTCTATTCATCAACACTTAATTTATACAAAAGCTCGTGAAAATTAACACTTTCACATACTTTTGTATAAAATAAGTGTCAGGGCAATTCATCAAGTTCCGAAAAAGCGTTTTTTTTCAGAATTTAATGGTGTTACTGAATGCCTGTGACGGCGTTCTGTACCTGATAATCTTCGCAGGCTACCATTTACACAGCAGTTTGTAAAGATTTTCACAGCCTCCACTGCAGCCAGAAGAGGAATCTTCTCAAACCCTCCCTGCTGTGCTTAACTCTGGGAGCTGAGAGCTCCAGGGCACCGCAGCGCTGTGACCAAATCTCACCTGCTCGCGTCCTCCTCCTCCCGTCCAGGCTCCATGACGCCACTCCGGGAAGTGAGAGGAGACAGGTGAAGACAGGTGAGTGGAAGCGGGGGAGAGAAGGGGGGGCGAGGGCAGAGTGGACACAGGGGAAAGCGTATGACACAGCAGCTGGTGGGGGTGAGAACAGAACGGACACTGGGAAAAGCTTATGGGACACAGCAGCAGGGGGAGAAACGAAATAGAGGACACGGGGGTGGTTACACACAGCAGTGGGGTTAGTGGACCACAGATATTGGTGGCTGCGGCAGGGGGGCAGAGACATAGGCGGCGGCTGGGAATCCATAGGTACATGGCAGGTGTAGGTCGGAAAAGTATAACTTTTCCGAAAAGCTGACTCTGCAAAAAGAACAGCTTTTTGGAAGTGATACTTTAGGCAGCTAGGCATGATGAATGAATGCCTCTCAACAGTTTTTTAAACTCGTAGCAGTGAAGCCGCTTCTGGGAGACAGACGATTTTCGGATTAGCTGTCTCCGCGCCGGAGAGCAATGATGAATTGCTCCAGCGCTCGCGTCGAATAAGTATGTTAATTATCGGGGACTGTTAGACTGGATAGTTTTACCACTTCATGTCCAGAAAATTTTTTACTGTTTGTTAATTATATCAACCTTTCATTTTCAAGTCTACCCAAATTATATTTATATTCTTTTCTGGGGCAGATATAACTTTCTCTCAGGAACAAATACATTTTTTTATTATAAGTTTTAGATCAAATACAGGCAAATATAGGAAAATATACAGTTTCATATTGCTCCCATAATTACTTTATTGCAACCAAAGTAATGTCATTGCCTGTCTCTTTCCCCTGGTACAGTGATATCAAATATTATGTTAGATTTATTCAAGGTCTGATGTAGATATAAGGGGTGGGGTATACTATGTAGACATTCACAATATCTGTGACTTGGTGCGTATGGCCAATACTGATACCTGAAGGGAAATGAACAGAGGGCCTGATTCAGAGCCGCTCGCACGATGTGTATGCAAATTGCGTAGGCACAGCAATGCATTCTCACACCCAGTATTTCTTAGCGAGCGATCACATAGTGTATGCATACACCCACCAGCCTGCCCCACTTGTGCTTGTCATGTCCAGGAAGTGTATGCAACCATCTGTACATCGGATGCTATCGCAGCGCTTGAGGTTGACCATACCCTGCTTCAAGCACTGTGAGCACTTCAGTGTAAACACAAGCTAGGTGATGTGTACTATGATGCTGTGTTATAATTATGCACACCTCTAAAACACAGTTGAGATGCTCAGGCACGCCTGCGTTTGCACCTCCACTCCCCGTTTTTAATGGCTATCACGTTACCACCTACAAATGGCTTCCGCTGTCACCCACTCTGCTGGGCTGTCTATGCGCTGCAAGTGAATGCATTGTGAACTTTCGCTAAGGTAAGCACATTCGCACTGCGATGCATAAGCATGCGCACAATGCATACGATCGGCAGCAGCGAGAGGGTCTGAATCAGGCCCAGCGCACACATGTGAATGCAGGCAAAGATTGTGGAGCTCAGGCAGCTGTGCGAGTACTAAAACATTACCAAGGACACACAAAGCAAGCAGGCGGAATATCCAGGGTAAAACAGTAAGCAGAACAGAATAACATAGAACCCATTCGCAGGACACAGGGCCCTATTTATCAATATTATTTTTACTAAAAAAAAATAGAAAAACTGTGTTTTTACAATCTTTTCAAATTATTGTAGTATCACAAATGTATTAAAGGGCAATTAGAGTAGTATTCGTGATGCCCTTTAATTTGCATATTTTTAGTATGCAGATCGCATTTCCCATACTTGTAATGAGAAATGTGATCTGCCTGAGTTTTACTAAAAATATATTGTTAAAAAATCCCGGGGGAAGCCCTGTGATAATAACGCCACCTGGAAATGGCGTTATCCAGGGTTTCCCATGGTTCTCTGACCCCTGCTCTGCTCTGACAGGGAGAGCAGAGCTAGGAGCCGGGCCCCAGTGATCATATGTGTGATCTAAATAGACCACAAGTTGATCACTGCAAAAAAAAAAGGTAAAAAAAACAAAAACACTTACCTGCTGCCAGGGACCAGTGATCTGTGCTCCGGTGATGTATTCTGGGACTCCGGTCAGCTGGTCTCTCGGCTCCTGCACTGTGACCCTGGTCAGCTGCTGCATAGAGCAGCTGACCAGGGTCACAGTGCAGGAACCGAGAGACCAGCTGACCACAGCCAAAATGGACATCACCAGAGCACGAATCACCGATGTAAGTGAGTGGCAAAAAAAATACAGTGAGAAGACTGCGGAGAGGATTCATAGGGACAGGGCTTTATCGCAAGCTCTGTCCCTGCAAATGATTTTTAAAATATCACACTACCACTGCATTTTAAATGTGGATTGTAGTAAATAGGGGCCATAGTGTGCAGCCAGCAACATTACTGACCAAAACAGAAACATTCAATGAACTGCACCACCCTGTCCCAGAGACCCAGATGAAGCTAGCCAGACTGATTTGACTCGTTATAACTAACCCACCAGAAAAGCGTTGGGGTTCCAGGTCAAGAGGCCATGATTGGATCACAGTCTTTTAGCATCAAGGTGTTCAGTAGTGTGTGTGCCTGAAATGTCTCTCTATCCTGAGTTCTCCCTTCCGGATTATGGTCCAGGTCTTGCATCAGAGCTGTACCAGGGATATAGCTTCATAAGTTCTTCCCTGGTTACATAAGACTCTGATTCCTCACTTGATTCCCAGGTCCAGATTGTAAGTACTATACTGGTTTGAGTTCAGGTTCTTCTTGTCACTGGAGTAGTTCTCTGGCCTGATCGGTCTTTGGACCATTAGGTGAAAGGCTGCCCGGGGGCTCGGGTTCTTGTTCCAATTCTAGTATCCTTGTATTGCTCCAGTCCGTGAATCCTAGTGTCTCTAGTCTGCCAGTACCTGTATTACCTATAAGTCGTGGTATCTTGAAGCCTCCCCGTTACCTGCATTCCTCAGTTAAATACCCAGGGCGCCCGTGCCAGATCTACAGAATACCAGAACTGTGACAAGTAGCTGCTTTGCACAGCTGTTCAACTGAGGCACCATGTTTACAGCCCAAGAAGCCCCAACAGCACGAGTCAAGTGGGCCCGAATTGAGGCCGCAACCGTCACATTTGAAGACATATATGCCTGCTGAATGGCAGTAGTGACCCATCTAGTGATGGATCCTTTCGAGGCTTGCCAGTCTCTTTTTGGTGTATCAACCAACACCAGCAAAGAATCCGTATGCCTCAAAGATACAGTGCGCTCCAAGTAATTGCGTAACGCACGTACCACATCGAACAGTGCTAAGGAAGAAGCATCACTAGTCACTGAATCCTGGTGAAAATCCGATACCACTTTCAGAAGAAAGGAAGGTTTAATGCGTAACACTACCCTATCCTCATGAAAAATGAGAAGCGGAGATTTACATGAAAGAGCCACTAACTCAAATAGCCTTGTGGCCGAGGCAATGGCCACAAGGAAAACAACCTTCAAAGTGAGATATCGCAATTCTACAGATTCCAAAGGCTCAAACGGTGCCTTTTGAAGTGCTTCCAAAACTAAATTCAAGTCCCAAGGAGGAGCTGGTGGGACATAAGGAGGCTGTATGTGAAGAACCCCCTGCAAGAAGGTCTGGACTTCAGGAATGGTGGCCATTTTCCTCTGAAAAAGGATCAATAGGGCCAAATTTGTCCCTTAAGAGAGGACAATCTGAGACCCTTAACCAAACCCTCTTGCAGAAAAGACAAGAGACGAGACACTCAGGTTTCAGGTTTGAACTTGTGTCGTTCACACCAAGAAATATATATCTTCCATATACGATGATAAATCTGGAAAGTGACTGGTTTGCGAGCCTGTATCATGGTTTTCACAACACATTCTGAAAACCCTTAGGACCTCAAGATATTGGATTCAAGATCTATGCCATCAAAGTCAAGCGAGGCAAATCAAGGTGACGACATGGACCCTGATGTAACAGATCTGGACGCAAGGGCAGACGATACGGAATATCTTTCAGCATGTTTTGAAGAACTGTGTACCAATAATGGAACAGCCAGTCTGAAGCCACCACAATGACTGGCCGTACCACTGATCGAATCCGCTGAATTACCTTTGGTAACATTACCAAAGGAAGACAGTTGTATCCCAGTTTAAACACCGAAGGTGCTGTCATGGAATCCACCAGAGATGCCTGAGGATCTCGGGACCGAGATCCGTACCCTGGAAGTTTCCTGTTGAGACGGGAAGCCATTAGAGCTATGTCTGGAGACCCCCATCTGGAAACTATTTCCGCAAACACTTCCTGGTGTCATTCCCATGCCCCTGGATGCACACTGTGGCGACTTAAGAAGTCCGCCTCCCAGTTGTCCAACCCTGGAATGTAAATTGCCAAAATAGCTGGTATACAAAATAGTGGTTGCTCATATCTGTCATGACCAGAGCGTCCTTACCTGCTGGCTCACGGTCTCTGCCTGTGCAAGCGCTGTGGCATGGTCCTACCGGTGGGGGTTCTGGTTCCTGGAGGTTGGCGCGAGGTGCGCAAGGAGCTCCCGGGGGAACAGGACATGCTGGTACAGGTAAGACTGGCAGCTTCTCCATGCTGCAGACTGCTGGGCACCGCCATCTTGGTTTTGGCATGTGACCTGAATGAGCCAATCAGGTTGGAGCTCTGCATGTGACTCTTAGTAGCCTATCTTGCACCTTCCCATGGTACTTAAGGGTGTTCAGCATACCCTCTAGTTGCCAGTGCAACATGTTCTCAGCCTTGCTGTGTGAGAGTTCTCTGTGCTCCCTAGCTTTGGTATATTGCAGTCTCAGTAGTGTCTGGTTTGCTCCCTGTCAGCATTCCAGGCAGTTCCCAGGATTCCTGCACCAGCTATACCCCACGTCTCACCCTCCACTTGTAACTGACCAGCAGCACGCACTCAGAACCCACTGCAGTTTACAGACCTCTGATCCTCAGCATACCCAGGGTCGGATTAAGGTCTGTGGGGGTCCCTGGGCAACAAATTTGTGGGGGCCCCTACATACCACCATCCCCTGTAGTAATGCCCCTTATGCAGTGCCCCCAGTAGTGCCCCTTATATAGTGCCCCCAGACACAGTAGTGGTCCCCCACCTATGCAGTGCCCCTTATATAATGCCCCAGTAGTGGTCCCCCTATACAGTGCATCCATTAGTGCCCCTTATATAGTGCCCCCAGACCCAGTAGTATCCCCCCACCTATGCAGTGCCCCTTATATAATGCCCCAGTAGTGGTCCCCCTATAAAGTGCCCCCATTAGTGCACCTTATAGTGCCCCCAGACCCAGTAGTGTCCCTCCCCTATGCAGTGGCCCTTATATAATGCCCCAGTAGTGGTCCCCCTATACAGTGCCCCCAGTAATGCCCCCAGACCGGCGGCTGTGTGTTTGTCACTGTGTAGTGTGGACCGCGCTCACTGCATGGTCTACACACTAGCGGCGGGGACACTAGCGGCGGGTGAAGCCACCGGCTGCACCGCTGCTAGCGGGGGCCCCTCTGTGTGTGGGGGCCTAGGAACGACCGCCCCTGTCGCCCCCCCCCCTTAATCCGGCCCTGAGCATACCTCTATTGGAATTTCTTCTCTGTCAGTTCATTACCAAGCACCTGTTTCTCTGCCTCACATTAATTGGATTCATTCATTACCAGACACCTGATTCTCTGCTTCACATCTATTGGATTGGTTTTATTATCAGACACTTGTTTTGCAGTTCCACAGCAATTGAACTTTTACTTCTCTGACAGACATTTATCCTCAGTTCACCCATGGACTTTTGTTACAGTATTTATATATTTGTTTAATTCCATGAATCTAAATACTCCCATTAAACTAGCTGCCTTTCAGTTCAACAAGACCATTCCTGCTTCAACTCCTGATTCCATCCCAGGTCCAATAACCCCCCAGGTCCTGACAGTTTGCACTGGCCCAGTGGATATGGCCACTGGACTGGAGTCCAGAACAGATTTGTTACAAGGTATCGCCAATCGGCTTGAAGGCCTGGAGGCTATGCAACAGCAAATGGAACAAATTCTCCAGGAGATGGCTCACCCGCAAGACACCTTGCAGACCTCTCTGGTCACAGCTGGTACCCCAGCAGTTGCCACCCAGTCCACACCGATGGTCCCTACTCCCTGTGCTCCACCCAGTCTGCACCTACCTACGCCCAGTAAGTTTGATGGCAACCCCAAGGTGTATCGGGGGTTTCTCAACCAGTGTGATGTGCACTTTACCCTTCAACCTCTAACTTCCCTACTCCGAAAACCAAAGTGGCCTATATTGTGTCCCTGGTATCTGGAGCGGCATTGGACTGGATTTCCCCACTCTGGGATAGATCAGATCCTCTACTGGATGATTACTCTCACTTTTTGGCAGCATTTAGGAGGATTTTTGATGACCTGGAAGGTTGACTACAGCATCATCTGAAATTATGTGCCTCAGACAAGGGATTCGTCCAGTCAGTCAGTATGTTATCCAATTTCAGACCTTAGCTTCAGAGTTAAAATGGAACGAGGAAGCCCTAACATCGGCTTTCTGGAATGGCCTCTCTGATCATTTGAAGGATGATCTAGTCACCCAGGACCTCCCTACTAACCTGAATGACCTAATTTCTCTGTGCAGCAAGGTGGACCTCCGCTTCCGGGAACGGCAGGCTGAGAAGAATAGGCCTGATCGCCTCTGGTGATCCTAACCGGTTCTGGGGATACTTGGTTGGGAGTAGTTCTTCCGTCCCCAGGAAATATTGAGTCTGTTCTACCCATAGCCCTAGACTTGAAGCAAGGCCCTGTGTTTGTGTCTTCCCTCCTGAATTCTGGTGCTGCAGAGAACTTTATTACTCTCAAACTTACAAATCTCAGGTGCACAACTCCAAATTATTAATAATATATAAATGCAATAAAATTTTGCAATCAAAAGAGGTTTTTAGCATAATCATGGCCAGGGTTATGGGCCTACCCACCATATCCAGGTAACCTCTTTAGGGTAGGTCCCTAACATACTAGGGTTCAAATCCAGAGCACAGAACCCCCCAAAACTGGCCCAGCCAAGCTGCCCCAGGGCACCACCATAGTCAGAAAAGTGCAGTGTAAAGAGATAGTTAAGAGCAGCTGCAGCTGGATATAAAGAATGAAAATTAAAAAAAGTGAAGTACATATATATTAAACACACAGTGAAGGGTTAAAATGTGTTATAAAGGAAAATGTGTTATAATGCGGTGCCCTGAAACAGATCAACCAATGCAATCCAGGGGGACCCACACCCCAAAAATGAACCAAAGTTGCACTACAGCATATAACTTCATTGCATTTATATATATTTTTTTTAAATCTTTTTATTAAACAGCAAAGGCAGTTATACAATGTACAATGCAAAAACTGATATAATAAAGTTATCAAATGTACAACTGGTCTGTTTCTTTAAAACACAGTATACAAAATTACTGTTATTCATTTTCTAATTTTTTGAATCTAGAACAAGTATAAATTGGATAGAAATCAATTCAGAGTACAGAAAAGAGTACCCGATTTAAATTTAACATGCAAAATAGACAAAATTTGCATATACTGCAGCAAAATTAGTATAATACATCATAAAAAGAAAAGAAAAGAAAAAAGGGGGAAAATAAAAGTCTAATATAATATATAAGCAAAGTCAATCAAGCTATACAGCCTATATAATTCGTAGAAACAATAATTGGTATTTTAATATATTGAGGGAGTGAAATTGAAGGTAAAGAGAAATGAAGTCAGGGGGGGAAATACGTTGACAGAAGACATTTCATGAGGAGAAGCGCATGTATAATGGTGACAGAGGCTATTTTAGTTAATGTGTCTTAGCATAAACCATTCTGTATGTTCCTCCTCGAGGTCGTACCTACCCCCTATCGTTACCTGAAACCAAAGCCTTGTCACAGTATATCCAGGAGAATCTGAATAAGGGATTCATCTGCCCCATCCACGTCTCCTGCCGGTGCCGGATATTTCTTTGTGTCCAAGAAGGATGGGGGTCTCTGATCTTGTATTGATTATAGAGGGTTGAATGATATCACTATAAAGAATCAATACCCGCTACCACTCATCACAGAATTGTTCGACCGAGTCAAGAGTGCCTCTATCTTCTCAAAGCTTGATTTACGTGGGGCCTACAATCTCATCAGGATCCGATCCGGTGACAAATGGAAAACTGCCTTTAATACCTGAGATGGGCATTTTGAATACCTGTTGATGCCATTCGGACTCTGTAACGCCCCTGCAGTTTTCCAAAACTTTGTGACTGAGATATTCAGAGATCTGCTTTACGTTTCTGTGGTGGTATATTTGGACGATATTTTAACTTTCTCATCCACTCTCCAAGAACATCAAGCCCACCTCAAAGAAGTCCTGTCATGGCTAAGGGAGAAACATCTATACTGCAAGCTTGAAAAATGTATGTTCAAAGTCCCTTCATTCTTGAGGTATATCATCTTGGGCTCCGGATTGGAGATGGATCCAAAAAAGGTTCAAGCAATCCTGGATTGGTCTCGCCCCACTTCCTTAAAGGCAGTCCAAAGACTTCTCGGCTTTGCTAATTATTATAGACTATTCATTAAGGGGTTCTCTTCTCTAGTGGCTCCTATCACAGCCTTGACCCGTAAAGGAGCCAGTCCCTCCAAGTGGCCTCCCGAGGCAGAAACAGCCTTCCAACTGTTAAAACAGGCGTTCATCTCAGCTCCGGTGCTAAGGCAGCCAGACACCAACAGGCCTTTTCTTCTGGAGGTGGATGCCTCTTCGGAGGCAATGGGAGCTGTCCTGTCACAGAGATTTGAAGACAACAGGATCCACCCATGTGGCTTCTTTTCTAAAAAGTTTTCCACAGCGGAAAAGAATTATGCCATTGGGGAACAGGAATTTCTGGCAGTCAACTTAGCCCTAGAAGAGTGGCGCTATCTCCTCAAAGGTGCCAAGTATCCTTTCACAGTATATACAGACCATAGAAACCTGCTGTTTCTAAAGAATACACAATGTATCAATCCTAGGTTGGCTCGCTGGACCATATTCTTTGCCCGCTTCAGCTTCACACTGACTTTTCGTTCAGGATCCCTCAATCAAAAGGCAGATGCCCTTCGCTCCTGACAACAATATGGAAGTCCTCCGAGAAACACCAGTCCTCGACTCCAGAGTCTTTACCAGTATTCAAGTGCAACCTCCCCCTGACAAAAACCTTGTGGCTCCGGAATTACGGAAACAACTTCTGTCCTGGGCTCATGCATCCCGTTTCTCAGGCCATACAGGTAACCGCAAAACGTTGGAATTTCTGCAGTGCTCTTATTGGTGGCCCACTATGAAAACAGAGGTGGCGGAGTTCATTGCTTCTTGCACCCAATGTGCCCAACACAAGACCCCCTAGACAAGCTCCTGCTGGAGACCTGATGCCTCTTCCCATTCCAACCAATCCATGGACACATCTGTCCATGGATTTCTTGACAGACTTGCCAGGTTCCAATGGATATACCACCATCTGGGTGGTAGTCAACCGTTTTTCCAAGATGGTCCATTATATTCCACTTAAAAAGCTACCTTCCGCTACTGAGTTGGCTCATCTATTTGTACTTCACATATTCCGCCTGCATGGACTCTCCACTGAGATAGTGTTGGATCGTGGGGTTTAATTTGTGGCAAAGTTTTGTAGAGCGCTCTGTTCCATCTTGCAAGTCAAATTAAATTTCTCCACAGCCTACCATCCTCAAAGCAATGGATCTACAGAAAGGGTGAATCAAGACCTAGAGACTTTTCTGAGAATTTACATGTCATCCTACCAGGATAATTGGTCAGAGTCTCTTCCATAAGCTGAGTTTCAACAAAATTCCTCATATCACTCATCCTCTGGTCAGGCACCATTTTATATTGTCTTTGGTCTCCATCCGAGGGTTCCTGAATTTAAAGACCTGCCAGTCTATGATGTTCCAGCTGTTGACTCTACCCTGCAAAGGTTCACACAGATATAGTCACAAGTTCATGCTACCCTCCTCAAGACCTCTCTGCTATACAAAAGGGGTGCAGATAAAAAGCGCAGAACTGTTCCCTGAATGCAAGTAGGGGATCAGGTCTGGCTGTCTACTCGCAACCTACGACTCAGAGTTCCATCTATGAAATTCGCACCTCGATTTATCGGCCCGTTCTCCATCATCGAGGTCATCAACCCAGTGGCTTACAAACTGCAGCTTCCTTCCTACCTCAGGATCCCTAATTCCTTCCATATTTCCCTATTGAAACCCCTTATTCTTAACAAATTTCCCAAAGTCCTGCTGTCACCTCCTAAAGTTCTTACCAAGAAGGGGGTGGAGTTTGAGGTGAAACAAATCTTGTATGCGATATGGACTGACAATATTTGCTGGACTGGAAGGGTTACAGCCCTGAAGAGCGATGTAGGAGTAAAGCGGAGAATGTCCATGCTCCTAGTATCATCCGCAAGTTCCATACCTCCAACCCAGAGAAGCCTGGGAAGTGTCCAGAAGCCACCCGTAGAGGGGGTGCTGTCACAACCAGAGCGTGCTTACCTGCTGGCTCGTGGTCACTGGCGCGGTCCTACCGGTGGGGGTGCTGGTTCCTGGAGGTTGGCTTGAGGTGCGCGAGGAGGTCCCGGGGGAACAGGCCATGCTGGTACAGGCAAGACTGGCAGCTTCTCCATGCTGCAGACTGCTGGGTGCCGCCATCTTGGTTTTGGGCATGTGACCTGAATGGGCCAATCAGGTTGGAGTTCTGCATATGACTCTCAGCAGTCTATCTTGCACCTTCCCATGGTACTTAAGGGTGTTCAGCACACTGTCTAGTTGCCAGTGCAACATGTTCTCAGCCGTACTGTGTGAGAGTTCACTGTGCTCCTTAGCCTCGTATATATTGCAGTCTCAGCAGTGTCTCATTTGCTCCCCGTCAGCATTCCAGACAGTTTCCAGGATTCCTGCACCAGCTATACCCCACGTCTCACCCTCCACTTGTTACTGACCAGCAGCACGCACTCAGAACTCACTGCAGTTTACAGACTTCTGATCCTCAGCCTACATCTATTGGAATTTCTTCTCTGTCAGTTCATTGCCAAGCACCTGTTTCTCTCTGCCTCACATCAATTGGATAAATTCATTACCAGACACCTGCTTCTCATCTATTGGATTTGTCTTATTATCAGACACTTGTTTTGCAGTTCCACAGCTATTGAACTTTTATTTCTCTGCCAGACATTCATCCTCAGTTCACCCATGGACTATTGTTACAATACTTATATATTTGTTTAATTCCATGAATCTAAATACTCCCATTAAACCAGCTGCCTTTCAGTTACTGCTTCGACTCCTGATTCCATCCCGGGTCCAAAAAGCCCCCAGGTCCTGACAATATCAACTTAATGGTATTTCACAGGTGCTTGTAAGGGGAGGGGTTTACTCTGAACTACAAGAAAAAAAAAGGTTTCCCCCCAGCACCTCAAAAAAATATCAGAAAAACTTGAATACTACATGATAATAGAAATTCAGAGGAATCTGTTGCATACATGCAAATATATGGTTAAGCGCCGGGCCAGCGTAAAGGCTCCTCAATACCGGCATCCATAATGCTACATGATAATAGCACCCACTCTGGGTCATATAATTGCATTACCTCTGAATTTCTATTATCATTAGTATCCAAGTTCTTCTGCTGGTTTTTTGCAGTGTTCTGGGGGGAAACCTTTTTTTCTTTGTAGTAATAGCTAGAAGCTATTTTTCTGCCCAAAGAAGGATGTAAGAAACCTCCCTCATTGCTCGCCAGCTGCGTGTGCCACCCTGCTTGTTTATATAAGCAACTGTTGTGGCATTGTCTGATTGGATTTGCACTAGTAGGCTCCTTAGATGGAATTGAGTCTGAACCAATGCATACCAAATTGTCCCTTAATTCCAATATATTGATGGAAAGAGAAGCTTCCTGGATAGCTCAAAGAACCTGTTCGTGCCTGTGTAGAACCACCACTCCCCAGCCTGTTAGGCTGGCATATATGGCGACAATGGTCCAATTTATTACGGACAATTGGCAACCCCTGTTCAGATTAGCATCCTGTAGCCACCATAGAAGTGACTGACGGGTCTGCAGAGATAATCTGAACATCTGGCTTCATCCATCAATGAAGCAATTGGTTTTGCAGTGGTCAGGCATGAAATCTGGCAAAAGGAACGGCTTCGAATGAAGCCACCATTTTACCCAGTAGCTGCATAGCCCTGAGGACTGATGTATGAGGCATTTGTAAAATGGTCCTTATTTTGGATTGAAGCTCCTGAATCTTTGCCTGCGGAAGAAACACTCAGTGACACTAGGTGTTGAAGAGAAGACCCAAAAATACCATCCTCTGAGATGGAATTAAATTTGATTTGGGTAAATTGATGATCCAGCCGAATCTCTGGAGCATGCCTAAGGTAATATGAAGACGTTGTTGCAATAGGGCTATCGAGGGTGCCCTTAGCAACGAATTGTCCAGATAAGCAAACACATTGACCCCACCCCCCCACTCCTGGGTAGGGGGATCACTTGTGCCATAACCTTTGTAAAGACTCTGGGAGCAGTGGACAAACTGAATGGCAGAGCCTGGAACTGAAAATGCCGGTACCCCTCTTCAAACTGCAGAAGATGTTGATGACCCCTCCATATAGGAATATGGAGGTAGGCATCCTTGATATCTATAAGAGGCCAGAAATTCCTTTTCCTACATGTAACAAATTACTGACCTTATTGACTCCATCTTGAATTTTTCCAAGTGGAGGTAAGCATTTAACCCTCTGAGTAGAACCCCAGGCCTTGCTGTTGTACCAGAATAATTACTCCAGAATCAGAAAGCACAGAATGTCTGTACGAGAGCTACCTTTCTGCAACCATCCACAGGGAGAGAGAAGTGGAAAATAATCTTTTTGGAACAAGACCTAAAATGTAACCCTCTGCTAACTAGTTGATTTATCCAAAAATCCGGGTTGGATTGAATCCAAGTTTCCAGGAATAGGAGTAAGCGGCCTCCCACTAGAGGATGGGTCCCAGTCCCATGACAGTCATGTGGATTGACCTGCTGACATAGCAGCAGGGTGATGGGTACTGGGCACAGGACGTTCCCTGAAGGCACCTGTACGGGGACCCTTAGGAACACCCAGGAAGGCCTGAAAGTTTCCCCTGCCTTGAGTTCATAAGGAATGAAGCTTAGGGGATTTTGGTGTTGTTATGGGAAGGTAAGTATTTTGTTTTCTCCCGTGACCTGAGAAATAATTTTAGTTAATTCTGGACCAAACAGAAAACCTCCTTCAAAAGGCAATGCCTCTAAAGCATGCTTGGACTCTATGGGGCATATTCAATTAAGTATGAATTATCGTTTTCGGCGAAAAAGTTTCGGCGGTGACGTAACTTCCCCCGGCGAAAACTTATCCGGTATTCAATTCCAAAGACTTTTCGCTGGTGTGGAAACTCAATGCATTGGAATAGGCAAAAAAGATTTGCCTATGAAAGCTGTCGAAAAAGAGTGAGGAATTGGGGTTTTGGGGTGCAAAAACCACCCTGCACCCTTGGGACAGCCCCCCCAAAGGTAAACTGTTTAAAAAAAAAAAGTAAAAAGAAAACTTAACACCCCAAAAAAAGTACTTTCATTTTGGGGGTGAAAAAAAAACCAAAGTTTGGGACAAACTTAAAAACTAGCTAATTAGACTCCTGGGGGGGGTCCCCAAGTATGCCCCCAGGTGTTTTTAAGATTGCAGGTGTTTGCGGCAGGTGGATATTTTAGTTTTTTAAAACTTCACAATAGCAACTTGCTATTGCAATATGCTAGCACCCATTTTCATGTACCCCAAATTTGCTGGAACTAGTTATTTTGATGAAAAAATATTGCTTAATGCCATTCTTCACCACTTATGCAAAGACGCTAATAGCAAGCTTTTGGAAAAAAAACAACAAACAGAATAGCTTTATTAGGGGTACTAGAACACCCCTATAGTGATCCCCTATGTTAGTGCAGCTTTTCGAGGGGTACAGACTGTTTTCCCCATTTTTGACAGGACTTTTCGCTGGTTCCGAATTTGCCGAGTGCCGTTTTTGCCGCTTTCAAATTAAATACGGGGATAAGCGGTGATGCGTGCGATACTTTTTCACATGGAAACCAGCGATGATGGCAAAAAGTCCGGCATACGAAAAGTCCAGGACTTTTCGCGACTATTTGAATATGGGCCTATGGCTGCCTTCCATGTTCTAAGCCATAGAAAACGTCTGGCGGAAATGGCCAAAGCAGAAATATGAGACTGTGCATGAATAGTATCTATTAAAGCATCATCTATATAGGTCAGAATTAGCTTCAGACAAATCCCTTAATTGAAACCTAGCAATCATCTGGTTCATCCATGAATTGATAGCATTTATCACCCAGGCGCTGACCAGAACCGGGTACAGCGAGACTCCTGACAAAGTGAACATAAATTTAAGTATAGCCTCATGCTTTCTATCCATAGGATCTTTAGGAGAATATTGTTATTCCCACTGTGTTGTGAGAATAACAGTATTCCTGACCAACCTAGCAATAGGAGAATATACCATGGGTGGAATTTCCCAAAGCTTGGTATCCTCTTCCATAAAAGGATAAAAGATACTTACATTTTTTCAGAATATAAAAATTGGAATCAGGTTTTAATCAGGCTTCTCCTTTTTTAAAAACAAAAACATTTTATTAGTGTCTCAAAAAAGTACAGATATAGAAAGTACATAGTATAGCAAAGACACAATTTTCTGTTTTTTTTGTTAACAGCAGAATATATATACTGAAATTATATAAAATAACCATATATTGAAAATATACAGTAAATAAAGTAAACTAAAACAGACCGTCAGGTAAGGGGGGAGGAGTGTAGAGGGTTCGATGAGTCACAATTTAACAAAATCATATCTAGAAGGAACGCCATCATTTTCTGTTACTATTCATTATAGTTGTCTACAGAGATACCAAGTAGTCAACTCAAACACTTTACAAATTTTTTGTATTAAATCAGTTGAGATAACAGGAAAGTACAGCTCCCATTTATTATAAAAATGCTTGACTCCATTTTCGATGTCAAATAGAGCATTTTTTCTGTCTATATACATATGATCCAATAATGCTGACTGTATTTCCCTTACAAATGGGACAGATTTTGTGATCCATTTGTTGAGAATAACTTGCTTTGATAGAGTGACTATCAAAGTTAATAATAGAATCAAATTTGATATATCACCATGCGTAGACCATAGTGCAAAATTCGCAAATAGAGAGGCAGGTAGTGAAAATTGTAAGTTTAATTGAAAGGTGTGGTTGATAAAATATAAAACTTTATACCAGAATTTTTTGATTTTTGGACAGTATAGAAAGACATGCGCAAAGGATGCTTGCTCCCCAGAGCATTTGGGACAACGCCCATCCTCCTCTGGGATCATATATTTCCTACAATTTGGAGCTATATAAGCTCTATGAAGGGTTTTGTAGTGAATTTCCTGTAATTTAGCTGAAGTCAAAGATTTTAAAGTTTTACTGGTGTTAGAAATTATTGTTGAGAAATCAGGAATGTTTTCCATTTCTCTTTCCCACCTATTTTGAATCCTAGACCATAGTTTATGAGGATCATTAGAGAGAAGATCAGTGTATAAATACTTAATACGATATGTTATTGTATTAACCTGTCGGAGAAGAGAGTCTATATAGTTTGGGATTATTGTTTTAGTTTGAAATCCAGGAGATAGGGAAGTTTTTGAATTTATATAGTTTCTTACCTGGGGGTACATGAAAAAATATGTGTTTGGTAATGAATATGTTGTACGCAATTGTTGAAATGTCAGAATCACACCACCTGGATCAAACACATCACAAATAGCTGTAATTCCTTTCAATTCCAAAGTATGGAATCATGCGTTTTGGATAGAGGGCAAGAAAGCAGGATTGCCCCAAATAGGGGTATATCTAGATTTAGTGAAATCAAGTGAAAGTTTTTTGTTTATAGATTTCCACGCATGGTAAGTATCTTTAAATAGAATATGATTATATAAATGAGATGGGATAGTGGAGCTGGAGAAAAGGGATGGAATATGATCTCCTCTAAGTTTTTATTAGTATAAATGCTACGTGATAAGAACCAATCCACAATATAGCGGAAGAGGGTTGCCTGCGAGAAGGCTTGGATATCTGGAAGTGCTAAGCCACCATTATTCTTTGGTTGGATTAATCTAATTCTAGGAATTTTTGTTTTTTAGCCTTGCCATATAAATTTTATAAAGGCAGTAGTGCAAATCTTAATGTCTTTTTGGGTTAATGTTATTGGTAGTACTAGCAACCAGGCTTCTTTTAATATTTCCTCAAAATGAGAAAATTCTGGGAAAACAGTTACATGTTTCTTCTTACGTTTAAAGAAAGACACTGACCTAATTACTGGAATAGCTGTTTCCTTTAGATGCAAAGTCTTCCTGACCACATCTATCATCACAGAAACTCCTGAATCAGAATGGGAGTCACCCTCCCAGTTAGAGGTGTCTCCCCAGTCATAATCCAATTCCCCTTCTTCCTGGGAAGAGGTAGCTGAAGCCTCTTCTCCAGGAAGGAATGGCTTGAACGTCTCTTAGCAGCTGTGGCCCTTGCTGGCGTTACCATTTTATTTAGGGACGTTGCCATCTGAGCGAGACATCGTCACATATCCTGGGCGTATCTGGGCTCTACCAAGGAATCAGATAAAGTAGGAACTTGAGCACAGGGTAAGATATCATTTGCCTGACAGTGACGTAATTCACCTATGCCTCAGCCATAGACCTGGCCCAATTAGGCATCACCGACTGTTCAGCCGAACATCCCGGTAATGAATTCGCCTGTGAACAACCAGCACAGAGTTACCTTGAGTCCGTACCCTTTGGCATTTTCTAATTACATTTTGTACAAATTCAAGATAATTTAAAAACCTGCACAATCAGTGGATAGCAGCCCATGTAAACAAATAAAGAGTTTTCACAAAACCCCTCCCAAGACAAGAAAAAATGTATATAGAATGAACCACAATGGCGCGTTCCACTTTAAATGTCCAACAAAAAGTTCTTACATATTCAGTATATCCCATTAACTTATCAAAAAAAGTATTTTCTAGCTTTTCCTTAAAATTTCTGTACGCTTTTCTGTTCACTTTTGAGGTACTTTGTTTTTTCTTTTTCCTCAAACAGAAAAATGACAACACATAGGGCCTCATTCAGACCCGCTCGCAAGCGGGTCGACGTTGAGGCCCTGCGCACACGCAGCAGCCGCACTGCTCGTGCCCCGGAGCGAGAGAGAAATTCTCTCACTCTGTGGCTCACTACAAAAGGAGCGGCTGTCGATGGTGATAGACAGCCGTTTTGAAGGCGGAGGTGTTCCCGAAGGAACGCCTGCCGTTTGGGGGAGGCCCCACTGACATCACTCATGATGTCAGTGGTGAGCTTCCGGCTCTATTAGAGCCGAAAGCTCACTGGGGCTTGCGGCAGACGAGACCCTACCACAAGGGTCTCGTCGCAAGCCCAAATGGTCGCGATAGTCTTGACCATCGCGACCATCAACCTGGCCACTCGTTAAAGCTGTGGGTGGTCACCCACACCTTAGCGAGCGGCCAGGAGGCCAGCGCTTTACAGAGAAGCAGCCGCCCTCATTCAGAGTTATCCAGGTAACCTCTTTAGGGTAGGTCCCTAACATACTAGGGTTCAAATCCAGAGCACAGAACCCCCCAAAACTGGCCCAGCCAAGCTGCCCCAGGGCACCACCATAGTCAGAAAAGTGCAGTGTAAAGAGATAGTTAAGAGCAGCTGCAGCTGGATATAAAGAATGAAAATTAAAAAAAGTGAAGTACATATATATTAAACACACAGTGAAGGGTTAAAATGTGTTATAAAGGAAAATGTGTTATAATGCGGTGCCCTGAAACAGATCAACCAATGCAATCCAGGGGGACCCACACCCCAAAAATGAACCAAAGTTGCACTACAGCATATAACTTCATTGCATTTATATATATTTTTTTTAAATCTTTTTATTAAACAGCAAAGGCAGTTATACAATGTACAATGCAAAAACTGATATAATAAAGTTATCAAATGTACAACTGGTCTGTTTCTTTAAAACACAGTATACAAAATTACTGTTATTCATTTTCTAATTTTTTGAATCTAGAACAAGTATAAATTGGATAGAAATCAATTCAGAGTACAGAAAAGAGTACCCGATTTAAATTTAACATGCAAAATAGACAAAATTTGCATATACTGCAGCAAAATTAGTATAATACATCATAAAAAGAAAAGAAAAGAAAAAAGGGGGAAAATAAAAGTCTAATATAATATATAAGCAAAGTCAATCAAGCTATACAGCCTATATAATTCGTAGAAACAATAATTGGTATTTTAATATATTGAGGGAGTGAAATTGAAGGTAAAGAGAAATGAAGTCAGGGGGGGAAAT
The DNA here is from genome assembly GCA_031769625.1 of Taudactylus pleione. Taxonomy (NCBI): domain Eukaryota; kingdom Metazoa; phylum Chordata; class Amphibia; order Anura; family Myobatrachidae; genus Taudactylus; species Taudactylus pleione. The sequence continues at coordinate 1,300,218 of JAUIMM010000289.1, read as the reverse complement.
ACGTTGACAGAAGACATTTCATGAGGAGAAGCGCATGTATAATGGTGACAGAGGCTATTTTAGTTAATGTGTCTTAGCATAAACCATTCTGTATGTTCCTCCTCGAGGTCGTACCTACCCCCTATCGTTACCTGAAACCAAAGCCTTGTCACAGTATATCCAGGAGAATCTGAATAAGGGATTCATCTGCCCCATCCACGTCTCCTGCCGGTGCCGGATATTTCTTTGTGTCCAAGAAGGATGGGGGTCTCTGATCTTGTATTGATTATAGAGGGTTGAATGATATCACTATAAAGAATCAATACCCGCTACCACTCATCACAGAATTGTTCGACCGAGTCAAGAGTGCCTCTATCTTCTCAAAGCTTGATTTACGTGGGGCCTACAATCTCATCAGGATCCGATCCGGTGACAAATGGAAAACTGCCTTTAATACCTGAGATGGGCATTTTGAATACCTGTTGATGCCATTCGGACTCTGTAACGCCCCTGCAGTTTTCCAAAACTTTGTGACTGAGATATTCAGAGATCTGCTTTACGTTTCTGTGGTGGTATATTTGGACGATATTTTAACTTTCTCATCCACTCTCCAAGAACATCAAGCCCACCTCAAAGAAGTCCTGTCATGGCTAAGGGAGAAACATCTATACTGCAAGCTTGAAAAATGTATGTTCAAAGTCCCTTCATTCTTGAGGTATATCATCTTGGGCTCCGGATTGGAGATGGATCCAAAAAAGGTTCAAGCAATCCTGGATTGGTCTCGCCCCACTTCCTTAAAGGCAGTCCAAAGACTTCTCGGCTTTGCTAATTATTATAGACTATTCATTAAGGGGTTCTCTTCTCTAGTGGCTCCTATCACAGCCTTGACCCGTAAAGGAGCCAGTCCCTCCAAGTGGCCTCCCGAGGCAGAAACAGCCTTCCAACTGTTAAAACAGGCGTTCATCTCAGCTCCGGTGCTAAGGCAGCCAGACACCAACAGGCCTTTTCTTCTGGAGGTGGATGCCTCTTCGGAGGCAATGGGAGCTGTCCTGTCACAGAGATTTGAAGACAACAGGATCCACCCATGTGGCTTCTTTTCTAAAAAGTTTTCCACAGCGGAAAAGAATTATGCCATTGGGGAACAGGAATTTCTGGCAGTCAACTTAGCCCTAGAAGAGTGGCGCTATCTCCTCAAAGGTGCCAAGTATCCTTTCACAGTATATACAGACCATAGAAACCTGCTGTTTCTAAAGAATACACAATGTATCAATCCTAGGTTGGCTCGCTGGACCATATTCTTTGCCCGCTTCAGCTTCACACTGACTTTTCGTTCAGGATCCCTCAATCAAAAGGCAGATGCCCTTCGCTCCTGACAACAATATGGAAGTCCTCCGAGAAACACCAGTCCTCGACTCCAGAGTCTTTACCAGTATTCAAGTGCAACCTCCCCCTGACAAAAACCTTGTGGCTCCGGAATTACGGAAACAACTTCTGTCCTGGGCTCATGCATCCCGCTTCTCAGGCCATACAGGTAACCGCAAAACGTTGGAATTTCTGCAGTGCTCTTATTGGTGGCCCACTATGAAAACAGAGGTGGCGGAGTTCATTGCTTCTTGCACCCAATGTGCCCAACACAAGACCCCCTAGACAAGCTCCTGCTGGAGACCTGATGCCTCTTCCCATTCCAACCAATCCATGGACACATCTGTCCATGGATTTCTTGACAGACTTGCCAGGTTCCAATGGATATACCACCATCTGGGTGGTAGTCAACCGTTTTTCCAAGATGGTCCATTATATTCCACTTAAAAAGCTACCTTCCGCTACTGAGTTGGCTCATCTATTTGTACTTCACATATTCCGCCTGCATGGACTCTCCACTGAGATAGTGTTGGATCGTGGGGTTTAATTTGTGGCAAAGTTTTGTAGAGCGCTCTGTTCCATCTTGCAAGTCAAATTAAATTTCTCCACAGCCTACCATCCTCAAAGCAATGGATCTACAGAAAGGGTGAATCAAGACCTAGAGACTTTTCTGAGAATTTACATGTCATCCTACCAGGATAATTGGTCAGAGTCTCTTCCATAAGCTGAGTTTCAACAAAATTCCTCATATCACTCATCCTCTGGTCAGGCACCATTTTATATTGTCTTTGGTCTCCATCCGAGGGTTCCTGAATTTAAAGACCTGCCAGTCTATGATGTTCCAGCTGTTGACTCTACCCTGCAAAGGTTCACACAGATATAGTCACAAGTTCATGCTACCCTCCTCAAGACCTCTCTGCTATACAAAAGGGGTGCAGATAAAAAGCGCAGAACTGTTCCCTGAATGCAAGTAGGGGATCAGGTCTGGCTGTCTACTCGCAACCTACGACTCAGAGTTCCATCTATGAAATTCGCACCTCGATTTATCGGCCCGTTCTCCATCATCGAGGTCATCAACCCAGTGGCTTACAAACTGCAGCTTCCTTCCTACCTCAGGATCCCTAATTCCTTCCATATTTCCCTATTGAAACCCCTTATTCTTAACAAATTTCCCAAAGTCCTGCTGTCACCTCCTAAAGTTCTTACCAAGAAGGGGGTGGAGTTTGAGGTGAAACAAATCTTGTATGCGATATGGACTGACAATATTTGCTGGACTGGAAGGGTTACAGCCCTGAAGAGCGATGTAGGAGTAAAGCGGAGAATGTCCATGCTCCTAGTATCATCCGCAAGTTCCATACCTCCAACCCAGAGAAGCCTGGGAAGTGTCCAGAAGCCACCCGTAGAGGGGGTGCTGTCACAACCAGAGCGTGCTTACCTGCTGGCTCGTGGTCACTGGCGCGGTCCTACCGGTGGGGGTGCTGGTTCCTGGAGGTTGGCTTGAGGTGCGCGAGGAGGTCCCGGGGGAACAGGCCATGCTGGTACAGGCAAGACTGGCAGCTTCTCCATGCTGCAGACTGCTGGGTGCCGCCATCTTGGTTTTGGGCATGTGACCTGAATGGGCCAATCAGGTTGGAGTTCTGCATATGACTCTCAGCAGTCTATCTTGCACCTTCCCATGGTACTTAAGGGTGTTCAGCACACTGTCTAGTTGCCAGTGCAACATGTTCTCAGCCGTACTGTGTGAGAGTTCACTGTGCTCCTTAGCCTCGTATATATTGCAGTCTCAGCAGTGTCTCATTTGCTCCCCGTCAGCATTCCAGACAGTTTCCAGGATTCCTGCACCAGCTATACCCCACGTCTCACCCTCCACTTGTTACTGACCAGCAGCACGCACTCAGAACTCACTGCAGTTTACAGACTTCTGATCCTCAGCCTACATCTATTGGAATTTCTTCTCTGTCAGTTCATTGCCAAGCACCTGTTTCTCTCTGCCTCACATCAATTGGATAAATTCATTACCAGACACCTGCTTCTCATCTATTGGATTTGTCTTATTATCAGACACTTGTTTTGCAGTTCCACAGCTATTGAACTTTTATTTCTCTGCCAGACATTCATCCTCAGTTCACCCATGGACTATTGTTACAATACTTATATATTTGTTTAATTCCATGAATCTAAATACTCCCATTAAACCAGCTGCCTTTCAGTTACTGCTTCGACTCCTGATTCCATCCCGGGTCCAAAAAGCCCCCAGGTCCTGACAATATCAACTTAATGGTATTTCACAGGTGCTTGTAAGGGGAGGGGTTTACTCTGAACTACAAGAAAAAAAAAGGTTTCCCCCCAGCACCTCAAAAAAATATCAGAAAAACTTGAATACTACATGATAATAGAAATTCAGAGGAATCTGTTGCATACATGCAAATATATGGTTAAGCGCCGGGCCAGCGTAAAGGCTCCTCAATACCGGCATCCATAATGCTACATGATAATAGCACCCACTCTGGGTCATATAATTGCATTACCTCTGAATTTCTATTATCATTAGTATCCAAGTTCTTCTGCTGGTTTTTTGCAGTGTTCTGGGGGGAAACCTTTTTTTCTTTGTAGTAATAGCTAGAAGCTATTTTTCTGCCCAAAGAAGGATGTAAGAAACCTCCCTCATTGCTCGCCAGCTGCGTGTGCCACCCTGCTTGTTTATATAAGCAACTGTTGTGGCATTGTCTGATTGGATTTGCACTAGTAGGCTCCTTAGATGGAATTGAGTCTGAACCAATGCATACCAAATTGTCCCTTAATTCCAATATATTGATGGAAAGAGAAGCTTCCTGGATAGCTCAAAGAACCTGTTCGTGCCTGTGTAGAACCACCACTCCCCAGCCTGTTAGGCTGGCATATATGGCGACAATGGTCCAATTTATTACGGACAATTGGCAACCCCTGTTCAGATTAGCATCCTGTAGCCACCATAGAAGTGACTGACGGGTCTGCAGAGATAATCTGAACATCTGGCTTCATCCATCAATGAAGCAATTGGTTTTGCAGTGGTCAGGCATGAAATCTGGCAAAAGGAACGGCTTCGAATGAAGCCACCATTTTACCCAGTAGCTGCATAGCCCTGAGGACTGATGTATGAGGCATTTGTAAAATGGTCCTTATTTTGGATTGAAGCTCCTGAATCTTTGCCTGCGGAAGAAACACTCAGTGACACTAGGTGTTGAAGAGAAGACCCAAAAATACCATCCTCTGAGATGGAATTAAATTTGATTTGGGTAAATTGATGATCCAGCCGAATCTCTGGAGCATGCCTAAGGTAATATGAAGACGTTGTTGCAATAGGGCTATCGAGGGTGCCCTTAGCAACGAATTGTCCAGATAAGCAAACACATTGACCCCACCCCCCCACTCCTGGGTAGGGGGATCACTTGTGCCATAACCTTTGTAAAGACTCTGGGAGCAGTGGACAAACTGAATGGCAGAGCCTGGAACTGAAAATGCCGGTACCCCTCTTCAAACTGCAGAAGATGTTGATGACCCCTCCATATAGGAATATGGAGGTAGGCATCCTTGATATCTATAAGAGGCCAGAAATTCCTTTTCCTACATGTAACAAATTACTGACCTTATTGACTCCATCTTGAATTTTTCCAAGTGGAGGTAAGCATTTAACCCTCTGAGTAGAACCCCAGGCCTTGCTGTTGTACCAGAATAATTACTCCAGAATCAGAAAGCACAGAATGTCTGTACGAGAGCTACCTTTCTGCAACCATCCACAGGGAGAGAGAAGTGGAAAATAATCTTTTTGGAACAAGACCTAAAATGTAACCCTCTGCTAACTAGTTGATTTATCCAAAAATCCGGGTTGGATTGAATCCAAGTTTCCAGGAATAGGAGTAAGCGGCCTCCCACTAGAGGATGGGTCCCAGTCCCATGACAGTCATGTGGATTGACCTGCTGACATAGCAGCAGGGTGATGGGTACTGGGCACAGGACGTTCCCTGAAGGCACCTGTACGGGGACCCTTAGGAACACCCAGGAAGGCCTGAAAGTTTCCCCTGCCTTGAGTTCATAAGGAATGAAGCTTAGGGGATTTTGGTGTTGTTATGGGAAGGTAAGTATTTTGTTTTCTCCCGTGACCTGAGAAATAATTTTAGTTAATTCTGGACCAAACAGAAAACCTCCTTCAAAAGGCAATGCCTCTAAAGCATGCTTGGACTCTATGGGGCATATTCAATTAAGTATGAATTATCGTTTTCGGCGAAAAAGTTTCGGCGGTGACGTAACTTCCCCCGGCGAAAACTTATCCGGTATTCAATTCCAAAGACTTTTCGCTGGTGTGGAAACTCAATGCATTGGAATAGGCAAAAAAGATTTGCCTATGAAAGCTGTCGAAAAAGAGTGAGGAATTGGGGTTTTGGGGTGCAAAAACCACCCTGCACCCTTGGGACAGCCCCCCCAAAGGTAAACTGTTTAAAAAAAAAAAGTAAAAAGAAAACTTAACACCCCAAAAAAAGTACTTTCATTTTGGGGGTGAAAAAAAAACCAAAGTTTGGGACAAACTTAAAAACTAGCTAATTAGACTCCTGGGGGGGGTCCCCAAGTATGCCCCCAGGTGTTTTTAAGATTGCAGGTGTTTGCGGCAGGTGGATATTTTAGTTTTTTAAAACTTCACAATAGCAACTTGCTATTGCAATATGCTAGCACCCATTTTCATGTACCCCAAATTTGCTGGAACTAGTTATTTTGATGAAAAAATATTGCTTAATGCCATTCTTCACCACTTATGCAAAGACGCTAATAGCAAGCTTTTGGAAAAAAAACAACAAACAGAATAGCTTTATTAGGGGTACTAGAACACCCCTATAGTGATCCCCTATGTTAGTGCAGCTTTTCGAGGGGTACAGACTGTTTTCCCCATTTTTGACAGGACTTTTCGCTGGTTCCGAATTTGCCGAGTGCCGTTTTTGCCGCTTTCGAATTAAATACGGGGATAAGCGGTGATGCGTGCGATACTTTTTCACATGGAAACCAGCGATGATGGCAAAAAGTCCGGCATACGAAAAGTCCAGGACTTTTCGCGACTATTTGAATATGGGCCTATGGCTGCCTTCCATGTTCTAAGCCATAGAAAACGTCTGGCGGAAATGGCCAAAGCAGAAATATGAGACTGTGCATGAATAGTATCTATTAAAGCATCATCTATATAGGTCAGAATTAGCTTCAGACAAATCCCTTAATTGAAACCTAGCAATCATCTGGTTCATCCATGAATTGATAGCATTTATCACCCAGGCGCTGACCAGAACCGGGTACAGCGAGACTCCTGACAAAGTGAACATAAATTTAAGTATAGCCTCATGCTTTCTATCCATAGGATCTTTAGGAGAATATTGTTATTCCCACTGTGTTGTGAGAATAACAGTATTCCTGACCAACCTAGCAATAGGAGAATATACCATGGGTGGAATTTCCCAAAGCTTGGTATCCTCTTCCATAAAAGGATAAAAGATACTTAAATTTTTTCAGAATATAAAAATTGGAATCAGGTTTTAATCAGGCTTCTCCTTTTTTAAAAACAAAAACATTTTATTAGTGTCTCAAAAAAGTACAGATATAGAAAGTACATAGTATAGCAAAGACACAATTTTCTGTTTTTTTTGTTAACAGCAGAATATATATACTGAAATTATATAAAATAACCATATATTGAAAATATACAGTAAATAAAGTAAACTAAAACAGACCGTCAGGTAAGGGGGGAGGAGTGTAGAGGGTTCGATGAGTCACAATTTAACAAAATCATATCTAGAAGGAACGCCATCATTTTCTGTTACTATTCATTATAGTTGTCTACAGAGATACCAAGTAGTCAACTCAAACACTTTACAAATTTTTTGTATTAAATCAGTTGAGATAACAGGAAAGTACAGCTCCCATTTATTATAAAAATGCTTGACTCCATTTTCGATGTCAAATAGAGCATTTTTTCTGTCTATATACATATGATCCAATAATGCTGACTGTATTTCCCTTACAAATGGGACAGATTTTGTGATCCATTTGTTGAGAATAACTTGCTTTGATAGAGTGACTATCAAAGTTAATAATAGAATCAAATTTGATATATCACCATGCGTAGACCATAGTGCAAAATTCGCAAATAGAGAGGCAGGTAGTGAAAATTGTAAGTTTAATTGAAAGGTGTGGTTGATAAAATATAAAACTTTATACCAGAATTTTTTGATTTTTGGACAGTATAGAAAGACATGCGCAAAGGATGCTTGCTCCCCAGAGCATTTGGGACAACGCCCATCCTCCTCTGGGATCATATATTTCCTACAATTTGGAGCTATATAAGCTCTATGAAGGGTTTTGTAGTGAATTTCCTGTAATTTAGCTGAAGTCAAAGATTTTAAAGTTTTACTGGTGTTAGAAATTATTGTTGAGAAATCAGGAATGTTTTCCATTTCTCTTTCCCACCTATTTTGAATCCTAGACCATAGTTTATGAGGATCATTAGAGAGAAGATCAGTGTATAAATACTTAATACGATATGTTATTGTATTAACCTGTCGGAGAAGAGAGTCTATATAGTTTGGGATTATTGTTTTAGTTTGAAATCCAGGAGATAGGGAAGTTTTTGAATTTATATAGTTTCTTACCTGGGGGTACATGAAAAAATATGTGTTTGGTAATGAATATGTTGTACGCAATTGTTGAAATGTCAGAATCACACCACCTGGATCAAACACATCACAAATAGCTGTAATTCCTTTCAATTCCAAAGTATGGAATCATGCGTTTTGGATAGAGGGCAAGAAAGCAGGATTGCCCCAAATAGGGGTATATCTAGATTTAGTGAAATCAAGTGAAAGTTTTTTGTTTATAGATTTCCACGCATGGTAAGTATCTTTAAATAGAATATGATTATATAAATGAGATGGGATAGTGGAGCTGGAGAAAAGGGATGGAATATGATCTCCTCTAAGTTTTTATTAGTATAAATGCTACGTGATAAGAACCAATCCACAATATAGCGGAAGAGGGTTGCCTGCGAGAAGGCTTGGATATCTGGAAGTGCTAAGCCACCATTATTCTTTGGTTGGATTAATCTAATTCTAGGAATTTTTGTTTTTTAGCCTTGCCATATAAATTTTATAAAGGCAGTAGTGCAAATCTTAATGTCTTTTTGGGTTAATGTTATTGGTAGTACTAGCAACCAGGCTTCTTTTAATATTTCCTCAAAATGAGAAAATTCTGGGAAAACAGTTACATGTTTCTTCTTACGTTTAAAGAAAGACACTGACCTAATTACTGGAATAGCTGTTTCCTTTAGATGCAAAGTCTTCCTGACCACATCTATCATCACAGAAACTCCTGAATCAGAATGGGAGTCACCCTCCCAGTTAGAGGTGTCTCCCCAGTCATAATCCAATTCCCCTTCTTCCTGGGAAGAGGTAGCTGAAGCCTCTTCTCCAGGAAGGAATGGCTTGAACGTCTCTTAGCAGCTGTGGCCCTTGCTGGCGTTACCATTTTATTTAGGGACGTTGCCATCTGAGCGAGACATCGTCACATATCCTGGGCGTATCTGGGCTCTACCAAGGAATCAGATAAAGTAGGAACTTGAGCACAGGGTAAGATATCATTTGCCTGACAGTGACGTAATTCACCTATGCCTCAGCCATAGACCTGGCCCAATTAGGCATCACCGACTGTTCAGCCGAACATCCCGGTAATGAATTCGCCTGTGAACAACCAGCACAGAGTTACCTTGAGTCCGTACCCTTTGGCATTTTCTAATTACATTTTGTACAAATTCAAGATAATTTAAAAACCTGCACAATCAGTGGATAGCAGCCCATGTAAACAAATAAAGAGTTTTCACAAAACCCCTCCCAAGACAAGAAAAAATGTATATAGAATGAACCACAATGGCGCGTTCCACTTTAAATGTCCAACAAAAAGTTCTTACATATTCAGTATATCCCATTAACTTATCAAAAAAAGTATTTTCTAGCTTTTCCTTAAAATTTCTGTACGCTTTTCTGTTCACTTTTGAGGTACTTTGTTTTTTCTTTTTCCTCAAACAGAAAAATGACAACACATAGGGCCTCATTCAGACCCGCTCGCAAGCGGGTCGACGTTGAGGCCCTGCGCACACGCAGCAGCCGCACTGCTCGTGCCCCGGAGCGAGAGAGAAATTCTCTCACTCTGTGGCTTACTACAAAAGGAGCGGCTGTCGATGGTGATAGACAGCCGTTTTGAAGGCGGAGGTGTTCCCGAAGGAACGCCTGCCGTTTGGGGGAGGCCCCACTGACATCACTCATGATGTCAGTGGTGAGCTTCCGGCTCTATTAGAGCCGAAAGCTCACTGGGGCTTGCGGCAGACGAGACCCTACCACAAGGGTCTCGTCGCAAGCCCAAATGGTCGCGATAGTCTTGACCATCGCGACCATCAACCTGGCCACTCGTTAAACCTGTGGGTGGTCACCCACACCTTAGCGAGCGGCCAGGAGGCCAGCGCTTTACAGAGAAGCAGCCGCCCTCATTCAGAGCGAGCGCTCGCATTTTGCGAGCGGCTCTGAATGAGGTCCATAGTGCAATATTGTCACAAAAATAAATAGATGTGTGGTAAACCAATATATGCCACTCACATGTGGACGACAAAATGCAAGCACATCACAACCAAAGGAGGATATTGAATTTTCACTTCCCAGGATCACTTCTTTTCATGGGTAGGAATATCCACTCCTGTTTCTTATTCACTTAGCCCTTAGAGTCATATACGGATGAACTGTTTTTTTCTCCCTCATATACAAAGAGACCAAAAAATACGTAGTGCAATATAAAAAAGGTAAGTCCAGGTAAGTGGTTGTGATGGAATGCAAAAGGATTTCCGGGAGAGTTACTTCCAGGCAGGTGACCAGAGCTGTTTGGCAGGAAATCAAGTCCTGCAATTGGGAGGAATAGGACTAATTATGGAGGGTGTATATATAATATATATATACTAATATATATAATTATAATTATAATAATATATAATATATAATTAATTAATAATATAATTATTAATAATATATAATTAAATTATAGCAAAAGTGAAGAGGCTAAATAAGACTCTAAGGGCCCTATGTACTACAATCCGCATTTAGAATGTAGATTGTAGAGTGATATTTCAGACTGAATTTGCATTGCAAATTCGGGCAATATCACAGGGATTTATTAAAAATCCCTTGCAGGGATAGAGTTTCCGATAAAGCTCTGTCCCTGCACGTCCCCTCCACAGCCTTATCACTGTATTTTTCGGGAAAAAAAATAGTGACAAGGTGCTGCGCATGCGCTGACCGGCCGCCGCTAAACCCCACCCAATCGCGACCCCCCCCTTTAATTTCACTTACCTCCAGTGATCGCTGCTCAGGTTATGTCCTCCCTCCGGGGCCCCGGACAGCTGGTCTCCCATCCTGCACCTGGTCCGCTTTTCTATGCAGCAGCTGACCAGGGTCACAGTGCAGGAGCCAGGAGAGCAGCTGACCAGAGCCCTGGAGGACATCACTGGGGGAGCACCAATTACTGGCCCTGGACTCAGGTAAGTTTGGGGGTTTTTTTACAATTTTTTTTTTTTGCAGTGATCAGCTTGTTGTCTGTTTAGACCACACAGCTGATCACTGGAGCCCGGCTCCCGGCTCTGGTCTATTTATAATCCTGATGATTCCTGGAGACATGGTTCTGGTTCCCCTTTACTATTTGTTAAAATAGCTGCTATCTGTACCTTCATAGTTGACAACGCTAGACCTTTCACAAAGCAGTCATGCCGAAACTGCAAAACTTGAAATGTTTCGGGCTTCATAACATCAAACTTAGAATCTATCAAGGAAATAAAGAAGATACTTTTTTTTTTCTTGCTTGCATAAGAAGCTGAATCGCTTGGTCAGATGACCCTTTCTGTTTCAATACTTCATGTTCAATCTCCACACCATCAAATTAAAACTGAATGAAGAATCTCCGTTTGACCAGGTAATATCCATGGATCCTTGACTGTGTTGAGAACCATGACCTTCTTGGCCAGTAAAGAAGAATTGCTATTAATTCCAATGCTCCTCTCTGGTCTTCTTTATTGTGCAAGCATTCATAGAAAATGGTGGAAAAACATACCCCAGCTTGAAGTTCCATGGTAGCGAGAATGCTTCTACACCGCTTGTTTGTGGTGGATGGTATTGCAAAAAAAAAGCTAGGTACTTTCGTGTTCTGATCTGTAGCCATCAAGAATATTTCTGGACAGCCAAACCTTTTGACTATGGTTTGAAACACCTGTGCATCTAGTTCCCATTCTTCCAGAAGGACCTGGCTTCTGCTGAGAAAATCTGCTATCATATTTTCTTTCCCTGGCACATGTAGAGCCGATAAGGATTTCAGATGTCTTTCTGTCCACTCTATAATATCTGCTACTTCTCTCATTAACAACTGACCAGTGGCATAACTAGGGTATTTGGAGCCCAGGGCAAGATGAAAAATGGAACCCCTCCCCTATGTGCGCGTGCCAAAAAAAGGGGGAGTGGCCATTGAAAAATGGGGATATGTCAACATGACACCACTACCATTCCATTTGCACCTTGCCCCCAGTAGTAGTGCCTCTTATAAAGTGCCCTGTTTAGTGCCCATTATGCAATGTCCCCAGTAGTGCCCTATACAGTACCCATTATGCAGTGACTTCTGTAGAGCCCAATATATAGTGCCCCCAGTAGTGCCCAATATATAGTGCCCCTAGTAGTGCCCCTTATGAAGTGCCCAATATATGGTGCCCCTTATACAATGCCTGTTATGCAGTGCTCCCTGAAGTGCCCCTTATGCAGTGCCTGTTATGCAGTGCTCCCTGTAGTGCCCAATATACAGTGCCCAATATATAGTGCCCCCCAGTAGTGCTCAATATTTATTGCCCCCTATGCAATGTCTCTTATATAGTGCCCAATATTAAGTGCCCCCAGTAGTGCCCCCTATGCAGTGCCAACAGTAGTGCTGCCTTTTACACATAAAAAACACAGACACAAACACACAACACAATTTAATTACCAGAATCCCCACTCCTGCGCCTGCCACTGTCTGCTGCTCCCTTCCCACTTGGTACTATGGGAGAGACGTCATGACCTTCACCCAGTGCGGGAGCCGGACGGCGGAGCTCATGAGTGAGTTCTAGCCCTGAGTGCAGCAGCCAATGACAGTCTGTCTGACTCTCAATGGCTGCTAAAACAAACACACCACCGCAAGGTAGTAAGAGTGTACTACCCGGTGGCTGTGTGTTTGTTACTGTGTAGTGCGGACTGCACTCACTGCAGTCCGCAGTACACACCAACCACTGACCTCGATGCCTTCCGGCGCCGCGACGCCATTCTGACGGCTCCCAGGCCACGCACCCCGCTTGACCCCCTTAGTTACGCCACTGCATCCAACTCTTCCTTCCAACTGATTCTGAAAGCAATTTATTACCTTCCAAACTGCTCTAATCTCTCATTGATTTGAAGAGACCAACTTCAAAAGTCTCCATATGAAATTTTCTTTCCCTAACATCTTAGTTCAGTTCTCAGAAGTCTAGAATTGTCCTGAACCCTCCTATAGACATTTTTTTTTATTACCAGGAATGGGTGGAAATAAAAATCTTCCTCTTTTCTACACAGCCTTTGAGTTGATCATTTTTTTTATTTTTGTTTTCAAAAGCTCTGATCTAAAGTAGGGGTGTGCACCGGACACTTTTCGTGTTTTGTGTTTTGGTTTTGGATCTGGATCTTTCTTCGTGTTTTGGATCTGGATTGGTTTTGCCAAAACCACCCTTCCGTGTTTTGGGTTCTGGGTTTTGTGTTTTGGATCTGGATTTTTTCTTAAAAAATAAAAAAAAACGCTAAAATCACATAAATGGGCCTTTTTTTGTTCCTACGCTATTAATAACCCCAATAACATTAATTTCCATTCATTTCCACTCTATTCTGAACACCTCACACCTCACAATATTGTTTTTAGGCCAAAAGGTTGTACCGAGGAAGCTGGATGACTATGCTAAGCGACACAAGGGGGCGGCACAAACACGTGGCCCATCTAGGAGTGGCACTGCAGTGGCAGACAGGAAGCCAATCAGCGTTATGGTGCCCAATTGCATGTAGCACGAACCCGGGAGATCCGTGCTACATGCATCTGTGTGATTGGCACAGAGCAATGACAGGTCCGTGAGACCCGTCTGTGCTGCTGTGGTAAAAAAAAAAAAAAAAAAACCTGTGTAAAAAAAGAAAAAAATGGCGTGCACCCCCCCAAAAAAGAGCAACCAGCCCCGGGCATTAGTAACCCAGTGCTGGGTGTGCTTAAATACAGGGGACAAACGACGTAGGGGTCCCCTGTACTTAAGCACAACCAGCACCGGGCTAGTCAGAACCAGCGCTGGTTGCCAAAATACGGGGGACAAACGACGTAGGGGTCCCCTGTATTCTGCGCAACCAGCTCTGGGCTCTGATCCGGTCCTGGTTCTGGAAATATAGGGGACAAAAAATGAGTAGGGTTCCCCTGTATGTTCCAGAACCAGCACTGGACTTTTTCTAGCGGGGGGCTGATGCCACAGCCAGGGGAGCCCTTTCACCGGGCCCCCCAGCCGCAGCATCAACCCTGACCGCTAGTCAGCCCAGGCCGGGGATCCCTGGAGAGCTGGGGACCCCCCCAATAAAGGGGTCACCCTCTCCAGGGCACCCCAGGCCCAGGCTGATAGCCCGGGGCTATCCCCGCCACCCCTGGTGGTGGTGGGTGGCGGGTTGATTGTGTGGTGTGGTGTAAATAAAGAATATCAAACATTGTCTTTACAAGTAGAACTGCAAGTCCCAGCTAGCCTGCCCCGCATGCTGGTACTTGGAGAACCACAAGTACCAGCATGCAGGGCATTAAGGGCCCACTAGTACCTGTAGTTCACCTGTAAAAAAAATGTTTAAAAAAACACAGGACACACACACCGTGACAGTATAAGTTTATTAAACATACATACACACACACACATGTACACATACTCACCTATGTAACCTGTAGCATCGGTCCACTTGTCCGGTAAAGTATCCCTAGGGGACCTGTGAAAAAAAACATACTCACCATCTCCTATGCGAGGTTCTGTCCTCTTCGTTCCAAAGTAGGCATCCCCGGACTTGGCAAAAAAAAAAACGAAAACGCGATCCACGAACTTAGTACCGTTCTATAGAACGGTACTTCCCGAATGAGAGCTTAGCGGCGGGGTATCACCATGGAAACCCCGCTGCTAAGCGTTCATTGGCTGAGAGAGGTCATCTCCCATCTCTCAGCCAATGAACGGCTCCCTCCATTGTAGTCAATGGTGGGAACCGCAGGGTAAACTTTAATAACCTTGCGGCTCCCAGCATTGACTACAATGGAGGGAGCCGTTCATTGGCTGAGAGAGACGGGAGATGGCCTCTCTCAGCCAATGAACGCTTAGCAGCGGGGTTTCCATGGTGATACCCCGCCGCTAAGCTCTCATTCGGGAAGTACCGTTCTATAGAACGGTACTAAGTTCGTGGATCGCGTTTTTTTTTTTTTTTTTTTGCCAAGTCCGGGGATGCCTACTTTGGAACGAAGAGGACAGAACCTCGCATAGGAGATGGTGAGTATGTTTTTTTTCACAGGTCCCCTATGGATACTTTACCGGACAAGTGGACCGATGCTTCAGGTTACATAGGTGAGTATGTGTACATGTGTGTGTGTGTGTGTGTGTGTGTGTATGTATGTTTAATAAACTTATACTGTCACGGTGTGTGTGTCCTGTGTTTTTTTTAAACATTTTTTTACAGGTGAACTACAGGTACTAGTGGGCCCTTAATGCCCTGCATGCTGGTACTTGTGGTTCTCCAAGTACCAGCATGCGGGGCAGGCTTGCTGGGACTTGCAGTTCTACTTGTAAAGACAATGTTTGATATTCTTTATTTACACCACACCACACAATCAACCCGCCACCCACCGCCACCAGGGGTGGCGGGGATAGCCCCGGGCTATCAGCATGGGCCTGGGGAGCCCTGGAGAGGGTGACCCCTTTATTGGGGGGGTCCCCAGCTCTCCAGGGATCCCCGGCCTGGGCTGACTAGCGGTCAGGGCTGATGCTGCGGCTGGGGGGCCCGGTGAAAGGGCTCCCCTGGCTGTGGCATCAGCCCCCCGCTAGAAAAAGTCCAGTGCTGGTTCTGGAACATACAGGGGAACCCTACTCATTTTTTTCCCCTGTATTTCCAGAACCAGGACCGGATCAGAGCCCAGAGCTGGTTGCGCAGAATACAGGGGACCCCTACGTCGTTTGTCCCCCGTATTTTGGCAACCAGCTCTGGTTCTGACTAGCCCAGTGCCGGTTGTGTTTAAGTACAGGGGACCCCTATGTCGTTTGTCCCCTGTATTTAAGCACACCCAGCACTGGGTCACTAATGCCCGGGGCTGGTTGCTCTTTTTTGGGGGGGGGGCACGCCATTTTTTTCTCTTTTTACACAGGTTTTTTTTTTTTTTTTTACCACAGCAGCACAGACGGGTCTCACGGACCCGTTAGTGCTCTGTGTCAATGACACAGATGCAAGTAGCACGGATCTCCTGGTCCGTGCGTGCATCTGTGTCATTGAAATACACAGCAGCACAGACGGGTCTCACTGACCCATCTGTGCTCTGTGTCACTGTCAATCACACAGATGCATGTAGCACGGATCTCACGAGTCCGTGCTACATGCAAATGAGCACCATAATGCTGATTGGCTGAGAGCCGTGACAGACGGCTCTGTCAGCCAATCAGCACTTTGCCCATTAAAGGCAAAGGCATTTTTTTTAAAATGGCCGCTCGAGGCAAAACCTCGAGATCCGACAGCAGATCTCGAGGTTTTGCCTCGGGAGAGGGATCCGGGGCAGACAGGGAGATCCGAGCTTGGGCTCGGATCGCCCCGGATCCCCGAAGTTCGGGTGGGTTCGGTTCTCAGGGAACCGAACCCGCTCATCCCTAATCTAAAGTACTACAATTGGAAGTTCCAAATTCCACAAACTGAATTATTCTTGGGACCTTTGAAAATTCTATCTGAAATCCTTGTGATACTACATCCAGTACCCAACTGTCTTGAACAAAATATTCCCAACAACTGCAAATGCAAAAAGTCTGCCCCCACTGGCATAGCTGTGGGGAATCCGCAGTAGTCATTGCTTCTGATTACCTCTTTTATAGGATTGACGCAAGGACTGCCTTGTTATCCCTGTAGAGTATCTTTCACTGTATTGTCATCCTGGTCTATAACTTCTAGCATCTTTAAATTGATGATTGGATGATGATACCGGATACCGATTTTGTCTATCTTTAGTCTTGCAGATTTGCCTCCCGTCATTTTCTGTATTATTGCAACCACTTATTACCAAATAACAACCTTCATGGTAAAGTCACCAATGTATTTTTTTAATGCGCATCAACTGCCATAATGCTCTTATTACCATAACGCCTGCAGTGGTGGATTTTCCTGAAACGTCCAATACATCAAGAGAGGCCTCACACAGATACGCTATAGCTTTTTGCATTATTACCAGACTCCTTAGTAAATATAATTTTCTCTCCCAAATATGTATGCAAAATAGAATCCCTAGTTGTCAAAAAGGCACCATGCAGACTGGTGATGGTTCCATAATGGCATGGGGTGTGTTCACGTGGCATGGGTTGGGCCCACTGGTCTACCAGAAAACGTCATTGACCAGTAAACACTACGTTGCATTGCTTGATGAGCATTTGCAGGCCTTCATGTACCCCCACAACTATGGAATATTCCAGCAGGATAATGTACTGTGTCATCAGTCCTGAGTTGTCCAGAATTGGTCCGAGAAGCATTCTGGAGAGTTCCGCCGATGGTGTGGCCACCATGTTCACCTGACATGAACCCAACTGAGCATTCATGGGACGCGGTGGAGATGTCCATTCGCACCCAAGATCCTGCCCCTAAAATTATCAGGGAGCTGTGTGGTAGCTATCCAGACGGGGTCAACATTTCTCCAGAGGTCTTCTGTCCACTTGTGGAATCGATGCCATGTCGAGTTGCTGCACTTCACCGCGCTAGAAGGGGTCCTTCATGATACTATGCATTTATCCCATGACTTTTGGCACTTCAGGAGTTCTATAGGGATATAAGACCTCATTCAGACCCCCTCGCAAGCGGGTCGATTTGGAGGCCCTGCGCATGCGCAGCGGCCGCAATGCGCGTGCGCTAGCTCCGGAGCGATTGACAAATTCACTCGCTCCGGGGCTCACTACAAAAGGGGCGGCTGTCGATGTTGATCGACAGCTCACCCCGTTTTGTAGGCAGGGAGGGGGGTGGCCAGACAAAAAGGTGTTCCTGAAGGAATGCCTGCCGTTTGTAGACGGCCCTATTGACATGCAGTAATGTCAGTAGGTAGCTTCCTGTTCTGTTACAGTAGGAAGCTACCTGGGGCTTGTGGACACCGTTCCCCGGAAGAGGGACGAATCACCTGGCCAGCGTCACTGACCGATGACATCACTCCCAATAGTGACTCATCTCAATATGCCCATCACCAAGACAACACGGACACTACTCTGTAAACGGCAATTAGATATATTACATAATGCAGTAACAACCAGTAAGTAAACATAATACGCATGTCAGAGCGTATATGTTTAATTACTGGTTGTTACTGCTTCCGGGAACGGCATCCACAGGTGGTGATGAGGTTTTCTATATAAGGTATGTGTATTGTATTTGTTGTTAATCCTGATGAAAGTGCCACATTAAACTAGGTCACTGAAATATCGATATACACCACTATGTAGTCATCGTGTGTTCATTTAAACCCAGGGGTGCTGCACCACCTAAGGACTTATATGATGCTATATGTGCAGGCACCCGATAATGTATGAATAATATATGGAGAGCCGGACAGTCTCTATTTGTGTAATATATATTTATTTTTTTAATTGTGTAGCAAACATTAGGTGTCTCTGTTATGTCTCACATTACCGTTTCCTTTTGAAATATAGTTGTACGAGCCTATATAAACTTATATGTAACACTTATTAGATATCTTTGCTTACTACAAGCCAGAGACCCATACTGCATGAAATAAACTGCTTTGCTGATCATCTGATGGGTGCTTACAGTGCTTCATTACTACAACACAACATAGTCCAATACTCAGTACTACACCTACTTCGCTATTTACTCAGGTACATGTCATGCTCTGTACTTTACCAGCTTTTGTCATTTATTTTATATGTGTAAAGAGCTAAAACTATAGTTGGTCACTAGAGTTATGATATTTGGTTCATATAGAGGTGTGTCTAACAGCACCACCACCACCTTCCCACACCATTTGGACAGTCCGAACTTTATGGAAGACATTGCTTCTTCTATAACTAACTCTATGGGGTAAATGTAATAGCCAGTGAATTGCAGGCATTGGTGAGTTCCTGATGCTTTGAAATAGCAATTATTATAAGGTTAAATCAGGTTGGTTTTGCCTTTTTAATGCTTGATACGTTAAAGCATCTGGCAGACTTACCTGGAACTTGCGAATGCCTGCAGTCCACAGAATATTACATTTACGCCTATATCTGTGGCTTCCTGCTTGGCTTTATTCCCCATCTCACATCATGGCACTGCCTTACTAACGTGTAGTCCTGCCCTCACCAACATAATTAAAACATTGGAGAGGTGCCTCCAATGATATCAGAATATTCTTCTTATAAATGTCACTTTTAGAAACCAGTAAAAGCAATACATTGAGGAGCTCATTCAGACCTGATCGCAAGATGCGGCCGCTCGCAGGCAAAAAGGGGCCAGATATTTAAATGAAGCGCTCGCACTGCGTCGCGTAAGGACGCCCTCTATGTCTTAGCGAGCTACGGCAATGAGGGCTCGCAAGTGTATAAAGACGTCCCCTTTCCACTCGCAACAGAAGTCATCTCCGGGAATTGTAGGATTAATCGGTAACATTGAGAGCCATCGGAGCAGCTCGCAGCCCTTGAGGTTACCTTTCACAGCCGCAAGCACTGCGATCAGTGCGGGCTGAAATACATGCAGGTGACGTGTACAATGACGCTACTTTGCTAATTATGCAAACCCTTTAAACGGCGTTTTGGCGGCCTGACACGCCTGCGTCCGCAACACCACTCCCCCATTTACAAGCACCTTCCCCTGTTACCACCCACAAACGGCACTATCTGTCACTCAAAGTAGCAACCTGATAATGGCTTATGAGCAACCAAAATCAGATCGCAAAAACTGGCATACGCAGACGTGCGAAAATCGCTCAGAGCGAGCGCAACTTAGCGACCGGGTCTGAATCAGGTCCTGAGTCCCAAGTGAGAAGTGGAGAGAAGACAATCATACAACACCCATGTTATGCGCCAGTCTCTATCAGCCACAGTAATCCTCATTCAGCAGCACATAACAGTCAATCTAAATTTCTGGCAACAGATCCATGATCCAGCATATGGGAAACGTGTGACAGGATCTCAACATTTCAATTGTTCTACTGAAATAGAACAAATGAACATGGAGGCTAAAATATACAGGAACTGGCACCCCTACAATACAAACATCAAGTCCAGGTATTACTTTTTATTGAGTTAGCGTCTCAGGTATGTACAGTAGTATGGCATATATGTATAACAATTATATACAGGATTAAATAGGAGCTTTTCAGGCAGATGTGTCAAAGAGCCTCTCGATCATTTCCCCAACGTGTTCCACTGAGTATTTAATGTATTTATCTGGGTTTTTAGTGAAGTTTACACCAGTGCCATACCTATATAAAGAAAATAAAAGCAAACAGAGGGCATGAGGAGATGTAGTGAAATTGAGAACATACACACACATGAGGGTGGAAAGCCCAACACATAGGAAAATGCAGTGGAACATCATAATTTTGAGCGTCAATAAACTAGAAACTGAACTAACGGTTATTTGGAATATAAAAGCATCATGAGATATGAGATGAGGGAACAATGGGATGTAAAGAGAACAATAATACTGGTGGCACAACACATGGTATAACTGACTTGTGTAAGAATGCTCCATATGACTCCTGCACAATACGCTTCTGGGCCTGGCGTATCCGCTCACGCTGCTTTTTGTCTGGAATAGCCCACGACTTTTGGATTTTGCAGATCTCTTCCAGACCTTCATTAAACCCCTAGGTTCAAAGAAAAATTAGAAACAACGAATGCTTCAATGCTCCATCAACACTGCTGGCTATACTTCATCATCCAAACAGGATTCCGTATTACGCTGACACTTTTATTTGAATTTTCCCCCAAATGATCTAGTATTGTTATATGATATTTACTCACAAAAAAATGTTTAATTAACATAGCACACAGGGGCCTGACCAAGAGATGGACTCAGAAGCATTTTTTGCCTCAGTCACGTCTGCGTCGTTATGCTAATGATGCCTCCGCTTTTTAAACAACTGAGACGCCCACTTGCAGCCCTTGAGTTAGTAAAATTCAGTCACTGTGTGTATTTAGACGCACCATCAGCACACCATCAAAACTTTCACCGGCCCTATGGCAGGTGCAGTTTCTCCGTTTTAGTATGTCCTACTGTGTAAGTGGCTGTGCGTCTTTGAATGTAGTTTCTTTCAGCGACAGCCTGCATCTGCTTAGCCACCCTAGTTACCTCCGAGGGACATCCGCTATAATTCTCAGACCGTGCGTCCAATTCTGTGCTGCGTCCCTGTGAGTGGACAATCAGGGGCTATGCACGGTGCAACTCCGGTACATGTACAGACAACTGCGCGTGGCATTGGCACCACATTCACCTCTGAATTAGGCCTAGAATCTCTTTAACTTACCTTAAAGCGTTCTTTAATCATCTGCCGCTCCTTGTCCTTCAGCTGTAATAAAAGAGTACAAATTAAAGTAAATGTACAAATTCATATTTAAATGTAATATGTATGTCCTGGGATCATTGGACAATCACCTTTGTTCCCTGGAATGCTGGCATGTTCCTATCATTGACATATTCAGTCACTTTAAGCCAGCTGGAAGTAAAACGCACACAATTAGTAATGGACAAAACAAAAGCAGTACAAAAGGTAATATATGGGAACCCTTGTGTAACCAGTAATGGGACTGAATGGGTTTTCTGTATTCCTAATAGGGATGTGCAGGCTTGGATAGGTTCAAGTTTGCATGCAGAGTTCGGATTTTCCCTCCAAAAATCGGGTCTCAGAAAGAGGCAAAATGTCATCTTTCATGAACTTTTGTCCATGTAAGATGATGTTTGTCCATGAAAGATGATGTTTTGCCTCTTTCGGAGACCCGATTTTTGGAAGGAAAAATCTGAACTCGGCATGCAAACTCAAACCTATCCGAGCCTGCACATCCCTAATTCCTAACAATAAGCCATGATTCAGAAATCACCCAGTAACAGCTCAGTCTGGAGATGAATACATGTAGGTATAACAGATACGTAAAGTAAGAAAACAAGAATACATAGTGTGGAGCAAGAAAAGTTGGGCCACGTCCTTTTGCCATTCGCAGTAATACACAAACTCCATCTTCAGGTCACACTTGCATTCCACTACACCAATTGGTTGCCTGCGCAGTGGCTAAGACTGGCTTCCGGAGTACCATGCTTTATACAGCCTGGTGGTTGCTAATCACAGCTCCTGAACTAAACTGTACAGGGTTGAGATCTATCCATAGCCTTGAATTGCTAATTATGGGTTTCCCAAACATACTATAACAAAATGAAAAATCCTCTGGCGTCCACTTTGCTGACAGAAGTAACATGAATACACTTATATGGTGATTAATGTGCTGGACCTTTGCTGATATGTCTTGATCTGCTTTTCGATGTGGTCACGATACACACTGTCAGGGTTCTTCTGGGTCACAGAGACCACCTGCATCAGTTCTGACCTGTGAACAACCAAACACATACAGTCAGAAACACTATATAACACCCCTTATCACTGTCACAAAGATGGTTCCCTCTCTCCTCACAGCCTATTTTCTTATTTACTTAGCTTAATGCAACAAAACCATCAAATATGCATATTATCTGTCATTTATCTGCCAATATCTCTTTATGGCATTGCCTCTTTCAGACTGTGCTTTGCATCCCACTAATTACTTCATAACACCTTCAATTAAATGAAAACAGTTTTAAAAAGCTTGTGACAAATATGTCATGAAGCAAAGTAGCAGAGCGGGAAGTCTGACCCAGGTTGCTCAGATGTTTAGTAGCCATCACTGTTGGAAAACCCATCTCTGCTAGAAAGAGGCCCTGAACTCGCCATGCAACAGCTCTGGTGGGCAACAAACAACGCTACAATTTTACACTATGATATTTTGTCCCCCACAGTAATTCTCCAACCAGCTTCCTTCTTACTTCTCCAGTGACTTGAGGATATAGTTATAGTTGTTGTGCAGAAATATGGCTCCCAAAGCCAGGTCCTCATACATCTTAGATTTGGACAGAAGTTTCAGCTGTAAGTATCCAAGAACTTTGCCTGCATGAGAAGAGTGACAGGTACAACACAAGTACAGTATTTGGTGTAGACAAGGAGGCAGAGATACACAGACATAGGTGCAGATTCAATTAGCCGCGAAAAGCCACGTTTTGGCGAAAAGCGTTTGCAAATGCGAACTTTTCGCACAAAACTGCGTATCATACATTCATATTGGCGAAAACTACATAGACAAGAACCGGCGAACTGTTTTCACCATTTCAGAGCAGGTAAAAAAAAAAAGAATGTGCAAAAATCACAATTTTTTGCTTAAAATGTGGGGACTTGGCTGAACTCCTTGGACACTCTCCCTAATGACTCATTTGGCAAAAATAATTTTTTAATTAGCTTAATTTGGGCAATAATGAAATGACAATTTTGGGGTGAAAAAAATAAAAGTAGTGGAAAATGCATTTAAAGTACTGCGTCAGGTACTTTGGGGGGCTGTATGGATGGGACAGGAGTTTTTAGGATTGCAGGTGTATTTTTTAAAACGCACTTTATAGGCACAAAATTATACTAGCACCCATTTTAATGTACCCCCAATTTAACTACAGCAATTATTTTCTCCAAAAAATATTGCTTTTAATAATTTTTGAACACTTGTACAAATATGCATAGAACAGCCATTTTACAAAATTTAAGAACACAAAATACTTTTATTAGGGCTATTAATACACTTGATTTTCTATGTCAGTTAGGCTTTTTATGGGTTACAGACTGATTTCCCCACAATGTGCTGTACTTTTTGCTGGTTTCACCAAGTGCAGTTTTCGCACGTATGCGTTTTCACGTATTTTGTAATAGTATAGGGCGAAAAATGGGAGCACGCATTGCCAAAAGAGGTGAAAATATCGCACCAAAACAGTAGTGCGAAAACTTCTCCGGCGTTAAGTTTTCATTTTATCGTGGTTAATGGAATCTGCCCCATAGCGTATAAGCAACTACAAAATGTAGAATTGGCAGCAGCTAGTTTACATACTAGATGTGTGTAGTTAAGACTGCCCTGCTACCTATATTAGCAGCAAGAGACAGTAATTATCTGAAACACTGATGGGCATTAGATTCACAGTATGGACATGCTGCAAATGTTAATGACATAAAACACAACACTAGTAACAACGGGTGAAGACAGCGGTTAAGAGCAAAGGTATCATAACTGATGCTTCCTGTTTTCATGCTCCTAAATGAAATTATGAGCAATCCTAGCATGTTAATTATTTAAAACACAGCATTGGAAAAGGTGGTAATTTAACAATGCAAGGCAAAAGCAAAGAAGAGAAAAGATGAATAGGTTATAAAACAATAGGATAAAACAAGAAAATGCATACACAAAACATACAGAGACCACAGAAACAGATTCACTCCATGTCCTGTAATCGTCTATACACATCTAATAGGGGTTCCCATACTCACATATATAAGTACTGAGAAGGCGCCTGCTGAATTCGGAAATGTTGCTACTGGCTGTGGAGCTGGTCTCTACAACACATGCAATTGTGATAACATCACAAAATCTACATTCACAATTTATCACGTACTGTATATCATAACATACTAGTAGTACACGCCAATACAGGTAGTGAACCAGTAAACCTGAAATACAAATATTTAGTGCTACTAAGCAAATATTAACTATATATATATTTTTATTTATATATACTAATGTGTACCATGGGTGAGTATTATAAAATATATTTTTTAAATGGACCTGTCAATGACTTAAAGATCCCTTTAGCCAGACTAAAAACTGTATTTATATACAAAGCATGACTCCTGTCATGTAACATCACATCCTATCAGAGCATTGATATGCCTGAATTACAGTCAGCAAGACCAGGTGGTAGGAAATATAGATTGTAAGCTCCATTAGGACAGGGACTGATAAATGACTACATATTATCCGTAAAGCACTGTGGAATATTTGTGTGCCATATAAATAAAGGACAAACGTACATATTTGAGGCATAATGTTTGCTGGACAATGAGGTCCTGTATAACCTATTCCTCCCTATCTCTCCATCCTCAGTTACCTGTGCTAATGACTGCCATCTCACCTCCTCCCTGATCACCATTTCCCACTCTCACAATCAGGATTTCTCCCGTGCTACTCCTAACCTTCAACGCCTAACCACGCTCCATTAGACTTTCATTCAGAATCTCAGCCTTCAAATGTGTCCTTAATACAGTGTTTGTTTCTTTCTACCATCTCTCCTCCTAACTGCTGTCACTGTCCTCTTCTCCATACTGTGTCCAACCATATTCTCAACAGATTGTAAACGGGTATGGAAAATACGTATTTACAGGAAATTGCTAAGTAATTTGTATTAGACTGTTCTTATGTAACTTCTTGTTAGTTGAATTCCTCTTGTTTGGCGCTACAGAACCTTTGTGGCGCTTTATAATTAAGAGATGGAAATAGTAATTTCTAAATATCCATTTGTCAATCTAATGATTCTAAGATAATGCCACCTATTAGGCAGCTAGTAATACCTGATCGTGAGTAAAATGTGGGAAAATATGCAACACCATCACTGCAGAATCAATTTTCACACACTTTATATACAAAACATTTTTGATTTGTAGAATTCACTGTAACTACTGTAATTAGGGCATTTAGAAAATGCAGAAGAACAGGGAATGGTTTGTGGAAATAGAAGGTTGTGCTTCCCTATGCTGTGATTAGTGGTTCAGAGAGGGCCTGGTTTGGTGTAGTGCTGAATGATAGGCTGGTCCCAATCATTGTTACACAGTCTGTTCAGCTGTTAAGCACTTACCAGGCAGAAAAGTGACAAATAAATGTAGTTTTCCTTTTTAAAGTTTGTGGTTGGATAAACAACTTAGCTGTCAGATCTGGGAAAGTAACAGACAGCATAGCCTGGGAAAGCCTACAGAACTCTTGACGTGTGAGTAAAGATTGCTTTATTTTGCTATGTTTTGTTGAGACTCTTAACATTCATTTAAAGAGCAATGGCTGATTCAGTCAGGTAATTATGTTAGCTTATCAGGTTATTTTGTAAAACACATCTGCTGGCCTGAGACTCAGATTAACGCTGATGTATGCCTGGCTACCACAGACAGCACTCATTGAAATATGTCCATGTGGATTTAGATGATTACAGTGGAAAAAGGAAAGACTTGGAAGGGAACCTACAGTGTTAAACATCCAACCTTCTGTCACAGCACAACAACCAAATAAAGAATTCTAGATGAAAATAAAATCCTGGCATAAGGTATGTTTCAGGTTCTGTGTAATGTGATCACTGTCAGATTGTCTCTTGTGTATTACAATTATACAGAACACAGGCTCAGTGGGAGAGATAATTAGTAGAACAGCTTTCCTATATTATCTAAACACGTCAACACCACTTTATTTAGATTTGCTAATGACTATGCCAACTATAGCCTTGTATTTTATAATCATGTATTTTATTAGAAGCTAGTCTTCAAATTCTTGGTGGATTTGAAGACTCACCTGGAGTGTTGACTCACAGCATTCAGCATAATGGAGCAATAACTGTTAGGAAGTAAGCAAATGAGGGAGGCTGGGAATACACAATGTGCTTCACCGTCACTCCTGGCCCAGATAGATTTTCTAATAACATAAATCTATAAACTGAAGTCTTGAGTCTCATATGATGCACTGCAGTACTATTGCGTCCATACTATAAACTGTGTAGGGGGATAAAGACAGCAACGCATAAAACATTGCAGATGTTGTGCGATATATTATACATGAATGGAGAAATTTTCTATAACTTTGCAGAGTTTAATCCACTTTAATACTATTCTATAAAAAAAGGCTATGTAGGAGATGTTAGTCGATAGACACAAAATGATCAATACAGGAGTTGAAAACAAGTCTGCATGCACAGAACTAAGGGTATGATTCAGCGTTGTACGTTATTCGCATCACCACTGCGTCTTTCTTTCCGCCATCTAACGCCCACGCGGTGATATCTTGTTTCCCTGATTACACCATGATATTGCCTTGGTGACCACTACCATAATCAGATATACTGACAAGTCAATGTCTTGATTAGGTGCTCATCTCCTGAGACGTATAGTGTGCTGTGATCATTCTGATGACCTGATTGACTACATGTTGTTATAGCATTTATATCCTCTCCAACTACAAAACCAAAGATAATGATAGTCAAACACAGCTCAAAAAGGGTTTTCAATGCTTGTGAAACGATGATGCGGTGATTTCACTGCCTATAGTGCATAAATGGTGACTTTGTGAGCTAGAAGACACAGGAGCACAGAACACCTGTGTAATACTAGCCTAACACTGCAATGTTCCCAGGAATGTATGTAGATGCAGATAATGGAATCTGGAAGTCATGCAGCGAGTACTCAGACATATGGGTGTTGAAAACTATGACGGAAGGAACCCCTAGAAGTGTTACGCTGCTTACCTCTGGGATCGATAGGAATATTGTAAGTGTCCCCAAGAACTATTGGCAAGGGAGGGAAGGTAGAGAGGAAACAGAAGCAGAAGGGATAGGAGGGGGCAGAAGAACAAGAGGACAGAACAGTATCAGTTTAGTGCAATAAAAGGAGAAGAAGATCAAAATTACAAAGCAAAAATTTCTGGTGTAGCTTTACTTAGAGTACAGGTGAGTGGCAGAAAGCAACAGAGATGACATGGAAGAGGGAAACACAGAGAAAAGATTGGACGAAAAGGTGAAATTGTCATAGGAGCTACTAAGGAAACAGAGGGAATGGAAAGAACCAAAAACAACATGTTACAGGTAATCAGAGTGACAATAAGAATATCTCAGAGAATGTAAGGAACCCAATGGAAGAAGGAGCATTTAGTAATGAAAACAAGCAGATACAGGGAAAGAGATGGAACAGACATGAGACACAGGCAGACAGAGCAAGGAGTAGAACCAATGAGACAGAAGGTGCAGAGATAGTAATGACGTGGTGGGTATTAGTAATAGGGGAGACTGAATATGGACACGTCACCTGCACACAGTGTAGGCAGATATTTTGTGGTTTTAAACAATATTTGTGTGGGAACAGCCTACTAATTAAGTAAGAGTTGATGCAGATAAACAAAGTATAAGATGGGGGTAGATGTGGTTAATGGCATAAGTGAGGCAGCAGTAATTTAGCAGTAAGATATAGGTTGGAGGAATGAATGCTGGATGGGAAAAGGTTTTGTACCAAACAGGTTTTCCATGATGTGAAAGTGCTTGTGGAGATGCTCCGGGATCATGGATAGGAGACAAAGGAAGAACCATTTACCTTGTGAGGCCAGCATGGCTCCCGCAGTCTCCTGGAATTCCAGCAGCTGTTGCAGGAACAGGATTGCCTGGGCAGAGAGCAGAGGGTTAAATCACCCAAGACAGCCAAAGTTACAAAAAAATGTCAATGGCCGCACACTGTAAAACACATGCAAACAGACACAGAAAAGTTATAGAGGACACACACACCTATATTAGTAGCTGACTAGCAGAACACCAATATACTGGAATAAAACAAAAGGGTAACTATATCTACACACACAAATTCCACTAACATCCCAACTGGCAACTGATACTTACATTGCTGGTCAATTCATGTACTGTACCATCCTTGGACATGCTGTTCTCCTTATCAGGGTCATTCTATGGGACATGGAACGAGATTTAAACTACTCATTCTCTATATCAGCATTACTGCTAATAACACAAATGTTATGTTTGATTCGGATGGGTTATTTAGTGATTAACTGCTGAGCATATCCTGACACCCCAGAGATACAGGGTGTGATTCAGTGGTGCACTCTACTGCAATCGTGACTGCGTCATTTGCCACAGCGTGACTGCATTTTTATGCTAATGCCATGGCCGATGGACTAGCTGCGGAGATAATCTACCACTGTGCCTATTAAGATGCACCATCAGAGAGTTCACCAGCCCTATGGAGGGGAACAATCCCCATCTGAACATGGCCGACGGTGACAGAGCAACTGCAGCAAAAGACGCAGTCATTTGCCGTGACGCGCCCACATCTGGCTAACCACTCCCTGTTAGCACCCAGAAATGCCCACTGAAATTGCTTCTCTCCCAAATTCTTTCTGCGTCTTTCAGAGATAACCATCGGGACACATGCGCAGTGCGACTCGGATACATGCGCAAATTGAAAACATCTGTCGCATGCGTGCGTCAGTGAAACTGCGTCCATCTCTGAATCAGACTCACAGTCACATAGACCATGTCACACAGGTGGAATTACAACCTAAAATTACCTTAATACTATCTGCAAAATCCTCTAAGGCTTTGGCTCCTGTGGTCTCTATAGAGGTTATGAGGTTTGGCAGCTTGTTCTTGGTGCTCGCAGCAGTGCCCTGAAAAGGCAGAGGAAAGAAATATATAAACACCTAATAATATGTATCAGAAAATAGAACCTGTCTAACAAATGGGTGTTATTGGGCCTGATTCAGAGAAAGATGCAATGCCGATGTTTACGCAGTTGAGTGATTATCAGTGATCTGCGCATGCGCCAAGTTTCATTACCGATGGTCAGGAGGTAATGGGGGACTAGCGACTAAAAGGCAGGCATGTCACAACCGTTTTGGGGGTTTGTTGCAGACTGCGATCCCATATACAGTTGAAAATGTTCCGGTGGCAATTCTGAGTAACCACCATAGAGTTACTCAGAATTTAGATAATCGACTGATCTGCGACCGATGCTGGATCTTTGTACACGATAGCCGCCTGTGGGCATCTCAATACAAATCCCGCTGGCTGTGACATTTGCACATATTCGTACAGCCGCTATGTAGAAATTTGAAGCAGCTGTGGCATTAGCGTATATCTCTGAATCAGGCCCATTTTCTGGTATAGTGCTCACTCTCTATATCACCAGGACAAAACTAACATTAATAAGAGGGCCACATTCTCACATTCAATGTATTCACATGGATTTCATTTACATGCTCAGATTTCCTCCAAAAAGTTCAAAGATAGACTAGAAGTTTAATGGATTGCTAACTAATTTGGCCCCACTGTATGACTATGGTAAGTACATTAAATCAAAAGGTCGACTATGGTATGGACTTATGCAGCCAAATAATATTTTCTGATTGCACAGTATAGTGTAATAGGTTTGTGCTTATAAATAAAAGAGAATACTGCTAAGTGATAATAAGGGTGGTAGTATAGAAGAAAAAAATCACGACTGAGGTGTCATTGTCATGATGAAATATAGAAACTAACTGTATAGTGCTCAATCTAATTAGCCGTGATTCTCCTTGCGGCGAGAGAAAGTGCGGCTATACTCCACACTCACGGTATCGCTGGACTTGCAGATTTTTTTCACAGCCCCATCGGGCTGTGTACAAATATGTGCGAGTCCGGGGTGAGACTGGCCCGCAAGGGGGGCCAATTGCGGTGCCGTTGCAACAGCAACTCGCCCCCTTCGCGGCTAGTTTGATTGAGCCCATGGTCTGTACTCTTGCCTTAACATAGATTCTTTCAGACTGTTGCAAAACCTAACAAGCGCTGGAAGAATGGTTTGTAATTTTTTTTAAATATAAAAAAAAAAAGTAATTTTATGCACTTGGATTTGCAAAGCTTCCATTATTCATCACGCAATCATCTGACAGGCACCACATTGAAAGGGATTTGCTTCCAAAGTGTCTCTTATGGGTTGCCCATAGTTAATACCATAAATACTACCAGGTTACTTCAACAATGAGTGAATAAGTGCCACGTTTTCTCTTGTACTAACCTGAAGAACTTTGTCAAACTCTGGTTTGGTAAGTTTGAGGTGACGTAATATGGGGAAGATACTGAGAACAGAGGTGAAATCATGCCGTGAGTTGGCCTTCTTGGCAGCCAAGACAATGTTCTCTCCTTCTAGAATAAGGTTATCCAAGGTCTCCTGATGGAATATATAAGTGGAAGAAGTTCTTATGGGTATGATGTATAAAGCATGTCCTACAAAAAACAGCAGTGTATCTGGACAATGATGACAGACCTGAATTAGAGAATCAAAGGTCTTCTTCTGATGGTGTTCAGGAATGATGTCCGTAAGTAGTCGGTACTCGCTCTGTGCGAGGCGCACAAAGGCACTTATACAGTATATGTAGGTGTCAGTCTCAAGATCCAGCACATCCTCTTTCCCTGTAATGGTTAATAGGAAGAAGTTATTGTCACAAAAAGTGTGCATACGTCATCGGATCAGTCAAGCTTTGCAAAAGAACTCTAAAGATCTATGCCAACCCACTAAATTAATTTTATTTCTGTCAGTGAAAGGAAACCCCAGAATCCAAGGGAATCTACTCACCTAAAGTTGTCCCGTGTTTTTCTCCCACGGCATCTCCGTGGTATCTGCTATGTAAATCTTGTTCATGACCTGATCAGTGTGGAGGGGGAGGCAGGGGAGACTGTTATCCAGTATGTCACACTGAGGCCTGGGCCGCACAGAGTGGCTATCCGGTGTCCGAAAGGGGAGAGGATTTGTAGCATGGAGTATGATCAATTGATGATTACATCCCAAACTAAGGCCATCATCTTGTATATTCCAATTATTTTTATAACCCTCAATTCGTTTACTAAGTAAGTAGAAAAGTAATGTCTTCCCTGCTGCACAGAGTAGTACGGATTCTATTTTTTCCAGAAGGATGTGGCCTGCATTTAGAAAGCCCCACCACAAGATTACATGCATGCACAGTCCTGGTTTTACATCTTCCATCAGGGCCACTCCGAACAGTACACAGACTTCAGATTCAAACCAAGTCTTGTCCTTAATACCCAATCAGCCACAAAAGGGAAGCACAATTACCTTCAAGAACTCCGAGGCTGGACCCTCCCTTTTTCCCATCAAGCCCGTGTTGTGAGTACTGTTTGAGAAGATTCTGAGCCTTTCGGATAGTGCCTGTCACCAAGAGGAAAGTGGGAAAAAGAAAAGAGCGACAAGGAAGGGAAACATTTTGAGCCAAAAGATATCCAAACACCAAAATATAAGATGAAAGACCACCAAGCAGTAGCTTAGAAAAGCATGACATCCCACGTGTTAAAAAAGTCATTTCTTAAAGGGGTTTAAAGAAACATGTTACTGCCGCTATACCCTATTGCATGCTGGTAAGCCACCAACAAGTGATTTTGAATACACACTTGAAAATAAAACTATACATCCAAGCCAAAATATAAAAATCCCTGCAAAACGGATTCTGGAAAAAGGGAATTATATTTTGTTTATATAAAGTATTCAGGGTAAATCAACCCCAAAAACAACAAAAATAAATAAAAAATACTACTACATTGCGGACTAAATCAATAGATTTTCAGTAATAATAATTTGCTAAACCTATTTTCCACCAATCACAAATATTAAGAACCAAATCCCACATTCCTAGCCTTCAGCTTGAGCTGCGTAGGCTGACCGGAGACGACACTATACACGTAGCTTGCTTCGTAGTACACAATTGGCAGACCATATACCATCAGTAAACTATGGCTATTGTGATCCAGCATGAAAAACATTCCACACTATATTTAAACAGGAAGGGCTTTTAAGCCTTGACCCAGCATCTAAACTGAATGCTCCTGCAACACCAGAATGAAAGCCAGTTTCCAGAACAAAACAATGAGGAGATGTGGTTAAAATAAACGGTGAAGGACAGCTTGGTCGTGATTAGTGGATTGTGAACATTTCTACATTGGCTAGCTCGTTCTTCACCAAGTAAGAGTATAGAGCCCACACTGTGACTCTCTGACTATCAGACTACACACCAAATACCTAATCTTAACGCAGCCTAATCTGTAGTTATTCTCTATTTTGAGATGCACAATTCTGCAGGTAAAGTCTCATTATAATAGGCATAACCTGATCCTTCTATGTAAGATGTATCCGCACCAGATAAAAGTAAAGAACCTCTTCCTATATTTAAATTGTCAATGTTAACTCATGAGTAACATATAAATGTGATAGACAGTTCACAAAGGATGGTGTACCCCCGAATATGACAAAGTCATATAAACATACAGAGTATTCCAATGGAGGCACTCACAGGGTCATATCATTCAAATAAATCTTTATAGGTATATATTAAAAAAACATACCCCAGCCTTTATCGCTCTTAAAAAGACAAGCTTGCCATGTGGCAGTCATGGAGAAAATAACTTATTACCTCCACGATAGCGGTCATACACCTCATTAGGTCTGGACCCCACGGCTGTCCGCAGAGAGCAGTGGTCTGCCTTCCACTGCCCCCTGATTTCCCTCCTTGGCTCACGCATGGTGGCCAAAGTCTGCACCTATATATATCACTTTGGCTTGCCCATGCTACATCCTCCAAACACTATTGACTTAACTGAATACCATCTTTCTCATCATTAGTTCTCTACCCTTATCACCTCCCCCACACACCTTCCTCCACCCACTAACAGCATATCCATCTCTTATGCCTTGGTCATGTATATTATTGCCCTGGGCTTGTTAGTAGCTCAGAAAGGTCTTTAAATGTATGCCCACGCTGTACTTGACTTTGTATCTATTGTACATTTTTATACTGTTCAGTTGCACTAAAGTCATGACTATCCAAAATAAAAGAGAGATGGTCAATCTACTTCAGAAAGGCGAAATATAAAAAGAAAAACGAGAGCTTAAAGTATCGTAAGGGTTCATTACTATACATTACCCTTCTCTGTATACCAATAAAGATTTATGTTAATGATATAACCCTGTGAGTGCATCCATCAAAAAAAAAAAAAACTTTCCTGTCTCTCTATTTTTTATTTCACTTCTGGAAGGACCAAACCAAACACTCAGTAGATTCCAATATTTTGGCTTGATATGGTATGTAAAATAAATGCAGATATTTCCATATACTTCTTAGCCAACTTGGCATAAGGAAATTCAATTGGATTTTAAACTGCAGTTTAGATTCAGCAATTCGTATTTACTAAGAACATAGAGCTGAGGCATACAAGACTTTCATAGGAGACTTGCGGCAGATTAAAGCATGCATGGCACAGAGAATGCACCCAGAGTGATAGAGATTGGCAGCAGAGGCCCAGGCCAACCGTCTGTTAGGGGAGGCAGGGAAGAAAGGGAGAACTCTTATTTCCCCAATCACTAGCCGGACACGCGGAGAGGCCTTAACTCTGGGGAGGCTGCAGGCTGACAAAACAATGGTTAACAGGGTACACAAATACATATTTAATAGCATGGCAAGAAACACAAGTGAATGAAATGTAAGAGTATAAAAACACATTTTGCTGTTAGGGAATATTATGACACATTGTGATGCCCTGAGACAGACTAGTGCAATTACATCATCTTCGCCATCCAGTTAGTCCTCGACATTATCACTTAGGATACTTAGCTAATCAGGGACTAGCAGAGCAGAACAGTACTGCTACAGGGTTATTGCCCACAGCTGGCCATCCATGGTATGCTGGTTAAATGACAGATATGGGAGAAGAACAATGTTCAGGTTATTAAAACAAGGAAGCTGGCTTAAAGCAGAGAGACTGACCACGAAGTACACACGTGTGATGCATGTGTTCTTGTTAGTGCTGGCACTGCACACTGTAGAGAATTAATATTTTAAAACTGGATTTTGTTTTTATTACCTGGCATGAAGACTGCTTGTCATCAGGACATACAAGAGAGGAAACAGCTGTGTCAATATCTCCCAGACAGGAACAAAAAGGATAATTTCTCATCTATAACAGAGTCCTGTCTGAAGCTTAGAAATGTTTAGGGAAGCGGAACTGTGTGGATTTATAGATCTGCTTAAAGAACGCTGCTCAATCTACTTTATTCTGTCATATAATAAACATAAGTGAGTGTTACAATGATGTGTGAGATAACATCTCTCTTCTGTATCTTCTCACATGAACTAGTACATTCCGATACAATCATACAACTACGGCTACATGTCTGCAACATGTACAACTGAAATCAATATATAAAAGACCATATAGTAATATAGTTAACCACTTTTTTCGGTTTTTAATGGCCGTAGGGTTGCGAGTGGGCAGATAGACGAACACTGTAGAATATGAATAGAAGAGATTGGTTGATTATAATAACCTAATTACACATTTTACAGCAACATGTCAGATCGTATATAGATTATTATAAGTGTACTCATACTGTATAGCACAATGCAGTCGAATGCTTCTACCTTGTATTACTAGGAGGTATTATTTGAGTAATGGGCTGCCAAATACCCAAATGACAGGCACCGTGCAGAACTGGTTGTTAGGGATATGCTCATTAAATTAGATCGGTCTGTAGAATGACATAAAGGACTTTTAAAATTTTATAATTTCTAATTACATTACATCTACTACATTTTAAAATTCTACTTTTTATATGCTAATGCCTGGAAAAAAAAACTAAAGGTGGACAAGCAGCCTCCTAATAGCGCACTTTTCAACACTTAGATTAAAAAATAGATCTTCTGCTATAACGGTTTTAGGTAAAAATTACATTGGACTGTATTTGCTTTCTGAAGTGAAGGATGGGCAATACAATGAGATAATAGTAGTAATAGAGCTGGGCTAAAGGTGGTACACACTGCAAAGATATATCTGCAGATCGAGTGATCTGCAGTTATATCTGTAGATGATGGTCGTTAATATACACTGAACGATTATCATCTTCCAGGTAGCCGCGGGTGCCGCGGCCCTATCCCCGCTGCTGCATGTGTACGGGCGATCGGCTGATCTCCCGTACACACTTGCCGTAGGACAGATATATCTGCAGATATATTTTTCCACCGGCTGTGCAGCACAGCCAATGCGATATGTCTGTGAACGCCGATGTTCATAGACATATCGCTGGCACACACTGGCCGACAGGCACCAGATATATGGGCCGATCAATTGATCGGCCAATATATCTGTCAGTGTGTACCCAGCTTAAGGACAGGAGATGGATCATAGATCTCAACTAGGGATGTGCAGGCTCGGTTCTACTCGGTTCCGTTCGGTTCTTTTTACCGGATCTTATTGGGTTTCAGCTGTCACGAGTTTTGGATAGCCAATAAGATTCGGTAAAAAGAACCGAACGGAACCGAGTAGAACCGAGCCTGCACATCCCTAATCTCAACAAGCAGAGCTGTGATAGAGAGATAATAGGTTGTATAATGGGCAGTTAGTTTGTGTCTCTGCAACATTCTATAGATCTTGTCTGTAAATATGATGGTTATTTACGCTCACAAAGGATTCAATAGATCTGGGCTGACCTGGTCTCTTGGCTGGCTTCTTGGTTGGAGTATCCTTCCTTTTATTTTGGACAGCAGGTGAATAAGGGACCACACTGGATGAGCTGCTCTTTCGAAAATGCTCCTTCAGTCCTTTAATAGAGCGGTCCAGCTGACTGGAGCGAATCTGGTAGTACACATTCATGAAGTCTAGAAGAAGAGTTTAAGCCGTCATGATGGTAGGATGCAAATGAGAAGAGAAATGGGAAAGAAACAGATTTTAAACTTAAGCAACAAAAGTAGAGCAGTGAAAGATGAATGCAGGGATACAACCAATACAGTAGAAGAAAAAATAAATATCAGATCATGGTCTGTGGTCTGAACATATGAAAGAGCCATTTGTCACCATTTGTTAAATCCTAGATGCTACAGTGCATTCATTTACTGGTGCCGGGCCCTGGTGAGGATATACAGCTGCCCCCAACACACTCATTTATTTATTTAATATATTTACTTCTCTCTCTCTCTCAACCCACTTCCCCATGTCCCAACCTCCATGTGCATCTCTGCCTGCCTCCCTTGTGTGCCTCTGCCTGCTGCCCCAACCCCTATGTGTGTCTTTGCCATCATGAGTGCCTCTGCCCACCCACCATGTGTGCTTCTGCCTTACACCTTCTGTCCCTCTGCCCACCCTTCCAATATATTCCTCTGCCCACCCAGCCTTTGTGTGCATCTGCCCGCTTCCCTCTATCTGTCTGCCTCTGATTGTTTAAGTTATACTGGGCCCCACATATTCTGATGTAAGCCGTGCTGCATACTTGTAGCCTGGCAGCACTGGACTTTTCCAGGTGACTCAGATGCAGCCCGATCCTGGCATGACCTAGAAACGGTGATGCAGTGACATGACATCAAGTAGCTGCATGCCACCTCCCGCTACAGTGATGCAGTGACACAGCAGGGCGTCTTCAGTGCAATGAATTTGAATCAATATGTGTTTCATTTATTTTTCCTTTGGGGGCATATTAGCCATATCCACTATTGCACTTTATTATACACCTAGAGGGTTAATATATTCTATTATACATAGAAAACATGCCAGTCGCTTGAACTAGTTACATTTATTTGATGTATGTATACATATTTTGCTATCTTATCTTTGCCTTAGAATGTTCTTACCTTGGTTCCTGCCATACTCCACCAACCACTGTGAGATGCATATTATATCCTGCAAGATTCCCTCTGGGAGATGGTCCAGCATTCCTTCCTCCTGTCCCTCTATCTCTTCGTCTGTACCAATCTGGTCCAATATGAGAATAGGAGGAACTGGCTTACTGTGTCTCTGCAGTAGATTGCGGAACTCCGAATCCAATGACTCTTTTCCCCTTTCGAATAGTGATTTCTGCAAAAATTGGTGAGCAAACCATTACAGAGCACCATGCCTCCATTATAATACTGCAAGACAAGGTTCATTCCATACAACCTGTACACCTTCATTCATATCTAGCCATAAACAATTGTGCTTATAGATAGAATGACTGCACTCATTATCTTGCACTCTCATAGAAAAGCCTGCATAACATCCAGAGCTCACATTATCAAAACTCTGCAGATTGCAGGTTTATGAAATTATTACTTGCAGCAGGCAGAAGGAAAGTAGCCTTTCCCTCAAGTTAATTAACTAGGGATCTAGTAGATTTGTGGCACAAATTGTAAGGAGACAAAGGTACAAAACTTGATTGCGTACTGATAGCAGCAGCTGTAGTATAAATGGGGATGTAACTTGTATTATAAATGAGATACACCTCACACTGCACACATTTGCAGAGGACTTCTGTCTATTCCCAACTCCCACCAATGCATCATCACCAACCTGTCAAACGGATTTGAAATGAGAAGCTTGACTAGCTGTTTGACCCTGCCAGTTACTTAGAGCAGACTGGCCATATTGTGGGTGCTGGGCATAGTCAGAGAACTATATATGCCCTGAGGACAATGGGATGAATTCTGAGTTGGAAGCAAAGCAAGAACTTTGTGCCTTGGCAAAACCATGTTGCACTGCAGATGAGGCCAAAAAAAAAAGTGCAGAGAAATTTAGATTTGGGAGTGGCGTGTCCAAACTCAGCTCTAAATTGAAGTGTACAAATTGCAATTTAAAAATGTATGCCGGCCAAAAGAACACACCACCGCCGGAGGATTGACTGCAGTCAAGTGACGTGCTATACACAAAAGTCCTGGACAACTACAGAAGCCCGGAACTGCGCACCTCGTAGCAGAACAGGAGACGGGAGAAAAAGCAGAGCGTCAGGAGAAGAAGCAGGTGAGTCTCTGTAGCGGAGGGGGTGCCCGGCGACAGGTCCAAAAAACCTGAGCCAAATTCATCCAGGCCCCAGGGGATGATTACATAGGCGCACCACTGGTCTGCCGGTCTTCTCATGAGGGGGGCAGTCCAGAGCCCCTGCATTCACTCCACAAGCCCAGCTCCCATCTCTCATCCTTACCTGCAGGCACCCCCAGGCAACTAAGACCAGCCTGTGCACGAACATCTCAAGAACAATTCTAGGATACATCCATTTACCAAGGAGACGCCGCTGTTTGCCTAAAACTTAGATTGACATTCTAACTATACCATTCTTCAGAGATCTGGTGACTGACTATTCCAGCCATTTCAATATTATTGGGCACACAGGAATTCTTATTCTTTATATGTCACAAACGATATCACCTGTTGTTTTATGTTTAAAGTGTATTTATGCAACATTGCATAAATTGTACCACACTTCAACAAAGTTTGCTTACAACACAGGGATGCAGCAGAGTATACAGTGAGGTGCATAAATATTGGGACATTGTCAGAATTTTCATATTTTGGCCTCTATTCACCACCACAATGGCTTTGAAATGAAACAAACAAGATGTGCTTTAACTGCAGACTTACAGATTTAATTTGAGGGTAATTACATCCAAATGAGGTGAACGGTGTAGGAATTACAACGGTTTCTATATGTGCCTCCCACTTTTCAAGGGGCCAAAAGTAATGGGACTATCAACTCAAAAGCTATTTCATGGACAGGTGTGGGCTATTCCCTCGTTATTTCATTATCAATTAAGCAAGTAAAAGGTCTGGAGTTGATTCTAGGTGTAACATTTGCATTTGGAATCAGTTGCTGTCGACTCTCAATATGAGATCCAAAGAGCTGTCACTATCAGTGAAGCAAGCCATCATTAGGCTGAAAAATCAAAACAAACCCATCAGAGAGATAGCAAAAACATTAGGTGTGGCCAAATCAACTGTTTGGAACATTCTTAAAAAGAAAGAACGCACCGGACAGCTCAGCAACACCAAAAGACCCGGAAGAACCACGGAAAACAACTGTGGTGGATGACAGAAGAATTATTTCCCTGGTGAAGAAAAACCCCTTCACAACAGTTGGCCAAATCAAGAACACTCTCCAGGAGGTAGGTGTATATGTGTCAAA
Source organism: Taudactylus pleione (assembly GCA_031769625.1). Taxonomy (NCBI): domain Eukaryota; kingdom Metazoa; phylum Chordata; class Amphibia; order Anura; family Myobatrachidae; genus Taudactylus; species Taudactylus pleione. Next base: position 1,260,735 of record JAUIMM010000289.1, on the reverse strand, counting down.
GTCAACAATCAAGAGAAGACTTCACAAGAGTGAATATAGAGGGTTCACCGCAAGATGTAAACCATTGGTGAGCCACAAAAACAGGAAGACCAGATTAGAGTTTGCCAAACAACATCTAAAAAAGCCATTACAGTTATGGAACAACATCCTATGGACAGATGAGACAAAGGTCAATTTGTACCAGAGTGATGGGAAGGGAAGAGTATGGAGAAGGAAAGGAACTGCTCATGATCCAAAACATACCACCTCATCAGTGAAGCATGGTGGTGGTAGTGTCATGGCGTGGGCATGTATGGCTGCCAATGGAACTGGTTCCCTTGAATTTATTGATGATATGACCGCTGACAAAAGCAGCAGAATGAATTCTGAAGTTTCAGGCGATATTATATGCTCATATTCAGTCAAATGCTTCAAAACTCATTGGACGGTGCTTCACAGTGCAGATGGACAATGACCCGAAACATACTGCAAAAGCAACCAAAGAGTTTTTAAGGCTAAAAAGTGGAATGTTATGCAATGGCCAAGTCAATCCCCTGACCTGAATCCGATTGAGCATGCATTTCACTTGATGAAGACAAAACTGAAGGGAAAATTTCCCAAGAACAAGCAGGAACTGAAGACATTTACAGTAGAGGCCTGGCAGAGCATCACCAGGGATGAAACATCTGGTGAGGTCTATGCGTTCCAGACTTCAGGCTGTAATTGACCTGCAAAAGAATTTGCAACAAAGTATTAAAAAGTGAAAGTTAGATTTAGGATTGTTTAGTTTGTCCCATTACTTTTGGCCCCTTAAAAAGTGGGAGGCACATATAGAAACCGTTGTAATTCCTACACCGTTCACCTGATTTGGATGTAGTTACCCTCAAATTAAAACAAAGTCTGCAGTTAAAGCATATCTTGTTTGTTTCATTTCAAAGCCATTGTGGTGGTGAATAGAGGCCAAAATATGAAAATTCTGACAATGTCCCAAAATTTATGCACCTGACTGTATGTGCTACTCTATTATATTTTAAAGGGAGACCACCTTTATTTACTAGCAGCACACCCCCCGCATACTGTATTGATCGTCAGTGCGCAGTTGAAATTAACCTATAACCTAAAACAAAAGCTGTCCTACATTTGGGGGCTACATGCAAAAGCAGACAGTATTAACCCTGCATCAAAAAATATAAATAAATGTTAGGCTGGATACACATCAGAACGATGTGTATCCCAGCTAACTCGATGGCCAAAGGAAGGATATATTCACCTGCATGCCATTATCAGCGACGTTATCCCATCTGACGTGCATCAAGTGATTGCACAATTGATGGTACACACTGAGCGATATGGACGATATATAGTTCCGATACACGTCAGGACCATATATTGTTCAATATATCGCCTGATGTGTACCCGACCTTACTTGCCTCAGAGTGTTTGCAGCAAATTATAAGTGCTAGATACAATCTGCTAGAGCAGGGATGGGGAACCTCAGGCCCGGGGGCCGTACAAGGCCCCCGGAACCATTTGGTCTGGCCCTTGGAGCTTTTTCCTTCTAGCCTCATCTGGCTAGCAGGGTGCCTAGAATGGCACCCTGCAGCCAGAATCTATGCAGTAATGCCACCTGGAGCACTCTTAGGACGCTTCAGATGGTCACACTGCTGCCCTTACAGCTCCCCCGAGTATCCTCAGGATGATCTGAGCATTGCTGTATTCACTTGTGATTGTGGCCTAGCCTCCGTGTGACTTTACACGGAGGGGGCGTGGCCTGCACCAGGCCCGCGAATAATGTTATATATATCAAAATGGCCCTCGGCAGAAAAGAGGTTACCCACCCCTGTGCTAGAGTATGCAACTCATGCATGATTAACATAGCATATTTGCAAAAGACAACCTTAGAGACAGAAAAATTGAACTCCAATAAAAAGTTTCTTATTAAATCAAGGGCTAGACTTTACAACGTACCACTCTATTTAGTTCAGGACTGTCTGGATTGTTATCTTGAAAATACTCTACTGCTTTCTGTATCTTGGCAATACAGCTCAGGTATTCCTCCAGTCGTCCCGAGGGCCTGGTAGAAACAAACATGAAATATGTAAGCGGATAAAAATAAAGTTCATAAAACCTGTAAAGACATTTGAAAATTCACAAAATAAATCAGATATTTAGTGCTCTCCAGAGCTAACATTGCCTAGAGTAGTCTCATAAAATATTAATTATTATTATTAAAACAAGACTTTAGTATGTTAGAGATCACAATGGCTAATTTATACATGCCCGTGAAACGGAGGTTAAACAGTCCTGACATGCCTGCGTTTGCCTAGCCACCACGTTACCTCCCCCAAACGCCACCTGTCACTTATTCTGTGAGCGTAATTGCAATCCAATCGCTGCACCTGCGCAGTGCGGCATTCACGCATGGGTAATGGCAAACAATTACCCAATCTGTGTAAATATCGGTATTGCGTTTATCTCTGAATAAGGCTCTTAGGCCACTAATGGATAGACTCATGGAGGCTGGAATGCGCAGACAGCCGTATGGATTCTGAGCGCTGACTGTGAATACTGTGTCCAGAGGTTTGACCACTTGTTAGATATATGGTATGCCTTGAATGGCTAAAGAACTGCATAGGGCACTGATGCCCGCTAGTGTCTCGGTGGTCTGTATGGTATGAATAGATCCAGAGTATCGTGGAGGATGGCAGGAGCTATATAGCCGTGACATAAATCTGGTAACAATCTAACGCCTTTCATTGCCGCTAGAGAACATTGCATGTTACAGCATTCTTTCTGGTTGTCTTCAGTGTTGTGTGATTTATACACGATCTCCTAACATTTGGGAGTTTGCAGACTCCCATACACAGCTGCGTTGCTTCATCATACTCAGAGCCTTTAGGAATTTTTCCTACTAGTCATTCCCATAACAACATACCTAAACATTGTAAATGCGAGTAGACTTTAATGGGATACATAAAGCTCCAATCTTGTTACATAGTATAAATGGCAAGCGACTCACGAGGTGGAAACAGCAGCAAATTTTGGCCAACATATCTAAACTGGGATAAACGAATGAAGTGATTACAGCAGGACGTATTCTAATGAATCTCTACGAACTATTAATAAATGCAAAGCATAGGTTCCTATTTATGTGGTGTCTACAGTCACAGTAACAAACTGCTTGTCAGTGAACACAGATATATTTTGTTTCCAAAAAGGTATATCCATCTCGTAGAAGGAGAAATATTACTGAGCACTCGGCTACTAGTATTAATCTATAATATTACTTGGCCTTCACAAACGTATACAGTAATATTAGAACACAGAAATACATCCTCGCAGTGTCTTTACATACTACTTTTTCTTGTGTTATCCTGACATTACCCTCTAGTGGGCAAAGATTGATATTAGCAACTGCATTAAATAGACTGAAAACAAGCTCATTGTGGTGGCCATTTATTTCATTTATGAGAAATCACTCCTTATGCATCAAATCTAGACATTCTAATTTCCACCTTCCCAGGACATTATTCTGCAGTTAAACATACAGCTTGCTGTCACTCAAATGCCTGGGGGCATGACCAGGCACGCCATCGGCGTCCTGCTTCATTCAGGACGCCCAACGTCATCATGGGTGTTTCCTAGCTTCCGCGTCTCCCTCCGGAGATTCACAGAGCTTGCCTGATGAACAGCGGCTCATAGTGATGACGTCATAGATGGCACGCCTGCACGTGCAGCGGTGCCGTGTTCCAACAAGCTCAAAAAGCCGGCAGCATGCTCTGCCTCTTTAACATCCTAAAGCTGCTGCCACGTGAGTAGTAACATGCCCGGCCGCACTGCTAAAGCGGCATGCAAGGAAGCAGTAAATACAGCAAACAAGGTCTTTTACATGAAACCTGTATCAAGCTTCCTTTTTGCAGTGGCCCTCTCAGATGTGTGTCTGGTATGGAGAGAGTCCCAGGGACTATGTAGTTTGGTGACTCTCCCAGAGGCCATCTTTAGACTGGGATACAGGGTTCACACAAACCTTTATTTCTATCTCTGCTAATGCTTGTCGCCTATTGCCAGGAACTAAGCAATTAAAGAACTAGGAAATTAAACCTAACCAAACTAGTGCCTTACTCCAAGGCACTAAAAACAAGACTGAGGTTCTAGTGGAAGGGGAGGGGTTATATAGGAGGTGAGAGACAGTCTTAATTAGCTAGTGCCCAACTCCACAGCTCACTATACATAAACCAGAAGTAATGGATAAAAAAGAAAAAAACAATCAGCTAGAAACAAGAAGGTAGCAGCAGATGGCGTTCTGTAGAGCACTAAATACAAATTCCAAATATATTGCCCCCTCCCCCGCCGGCTTCTGATCGATCATGGATCGACACTTGTACTTATTGGGATGGCCACTGCTTTGATCTTGTATCCACTAGACCTATGCTCGGTTTCTGATTTCCTCATCACTTCTCTAAAAGGTGGCTACACACTGGAAAGATCATCAGCAGATGATGGTTGTTCACACACTGAACAACCATCACTGCCTCTGGCCCCTCCCCGGCGGCCTCTGTAGGAAGTGTACGGGCGGTCGACTGACCACCATACACACAGCACGATTTGCAGATATATTGGCCATCAGCTGTGCTGTACAGTCGACTCGATATGTCTGCGAACAACGTTGTTCACAGACATATTGTCTGTACAAACTGGCCGATACACCCACGATATATATCGGCTGTTCAACTGAATAGCCTATATGTCAGCCAGTGTGTACCCAGCATAATGTTATCTCTCAGATAACCACCTGTAAGCTCTCCTCAATTAATTTAACCTCTGTTATTAAATTCTGTCAAGTATCCTCAAATCAGATATATTAAATCTATTAATTTTCAGCATTTCTTTATACAAGTCACCTGGTATTGCTGTACCACATCTTAACCAAACTTTAAAAATGAACACACCACCTCAACTTCCATGTCAGCCATGGCTCTCTAAAGTAATATGACATATTCAAAAACTCTCCTGTAAAGTAGAATGCACAGTATGCGGGTATCTAATGGTCCCATCAAAACACTGCCATATAAACATATTTCTCTCATCTCTGCTCAAGCTTCTAACCCTAAGTGCATATATTATACATTTAAATCTCTTTACACCCCTCACACACAGACTACCATCTTTGCCCAAGATCTTGGTCCTACTTCAAAGACAAGACTGATATCATCCAACATGCCGTGGTAACCTCTCCCTCTGCCAGCAGCCTGCTCAATTCCTTTCCTGAACACTCTGGCACAAATAAAGCTGAAGTATCTACGTTCTTCTTATCTTCCTGCTTCTATCTCACCTACTGATCCGCCACCATCACAAATCGATGATGCCCCGTCTTATATGCTCAGGCTTAACTAAAATCTCTCTCTCTACTGGTATCTGTCCATCATTATTCTGAAAAAAAAAACTAAATTCTGATGAAAATTCTCTCTCAAATGACCATCCCATCTCGCTCACTCCAGCTGCTTGAGGGACTGGCCTACACCTGTCTCAGACAATGTCTTGGACCCACCTTAGTCCGACTTTTGTTATCAACACTACACAGAGATTAAAGCTGGGTACATCCTTAACAATATTTTGAACAGTTTTACCAGATTCCGACGAATCGAACTGACAAATCGTTCAAATCGTCAAGTATGTACCTACTATGTTGGCCATTGCGCACTCCCGCGGGGTCGTCAGCCACAGCGTCAGGTCAGCCCTTTAAAAGTGCCCAGAGACATAGCGATGTGCTCACGATCAGCCGATGTGTACGATTTGCGCTATAGATCACATTCATAAACCATAATAAACAAACAATGATGTGAGTGTGAATATATCACTATGCTTGGGTTAATTTAAGAGAGAGCTTCACAAATCTCAAGTTTATAAGACATGAATACTACTAATAAATAGATAAATGTAAGGCTTGACTGACGGTATAAATATATAATTTAATATGCATGTTTAATCATGTCAATAAGAACACAATAGTGCACAAATAATTCAATAAAACAGTATCATACGATTAGAAGATAAATTAATGAAGAATAAAAATCAAATAGATAAAAGTCACAACGGTAGGGATGGGAAAACTCAGTCCATGGGCCAGTATTAAATAGTCAATGATACTCCTCAAAGGATGGAATCCTGAAAATGTCCAGCTATATTTGTAAATAATTACCAACTTGAAGGAGGCAAAGGTCCTGACGAGTAGGTGAAGTACCCACAGATGGTGAGGAACCTGAGGCACCGTAGTTGGAGAAATGGAAGAAGCCGGTCCGGAATCCACAAGCCACGAAGAGGTTTCCAATAGTTGAATGCAAGCCACATGCGATGGGGAGCTAGACGCGTTTCCCTGCGGTAAACCCGCAGCTTCCTCAATAGCTATTGCTATAGAGGAAGCTGCGGGTTTACCGCAGGGAAATGACTTTTATTCTTCATTAATTTATCTTCTAATCGTATGATACTGTTTTGTTGAATAATTTGTGCACTATTGTGTTCTTATTGGCATGATTAAACATTTATTTAATATTTATACCGTCAGCCAAGCCTTACATTTATCTATTTATGTCTTATAAACTTGAGATTTGTGAAGCTATCTCTTAAATTAACCCAAGCATAGTGATATATTCACACTCACATCATTGTTTATTATGGTTTATGAATGTGATCTATAGCGCAGGTTCTTTCATTATTTGTGGTTTTCTATTAGCTAGGAGAGTGACATCCTCCTTGAACCAGCAGCTGTCAGACAGCGCCATCTGATATATTTTTTTCTTATTGGCGATGTGTACGACTTGCCTTGGAACTCTCCCCGGCAGCTCTGCATACAATCTGCAAACGATTTGGTGTCCAATCTTCATAGATCTCTCCTGCATCCAGCAGGGACGCGCATCGCATCGTGAGTGGGGACTCACGATTTACTTAGGATTTGGCCATATTTTGCACGATCTGTCGTTCCAATGTGTCGGAATCGGCCAGATCGGGTAAAATATCGCGATTATAGTTTTGAAAACCAACCCCCCGGCCCGCCTACAAAACGGGGCGAGCTGTCCATCAACATCGACAGCTGCCCCTTTTGTAGAGAGCTCCGAAGCGAGAGAGTTTCTCTCTCGCTCTGGGGCTTGCGCACTAGCAGTGCGGCCGCTGCGCGTGTGCAGGGCTAACCATCGACCCGGTTGCGACCGGGTCTGAATGAGAACCACTGTCTTATCCTGTTCTCATAAATGTATCTAGAAGCTTATCAATTTTCTGAGCCACCCAAATAACCGCCATAAATAGTTCTGCCCAATTACATCCCCTCTATACAGTTCAAACTAAATTTACATATGTTCTCTATCTAGACTCATATGACATACCCAGCCCAGGCCAACATTCCTGTGTGGCTGACTCATACAGCCCACAAAGAACCTCTGCAATCTGGTTGGATCAACTTGCAATATGTAGCACTTATCCTCTTGTAACAAATGCCTATTTCCCTATAGAATGTAAACTGGCTAACAGGACCCTAATGCTGGGCATACACTATTCAATTATCTGTCAGATATCTGTATAGGAGCAAATGACAATTGACCATTTGCTCACAAACACTGGAAAACAGACAAAAATGGTCGTTCAGACAAATTGGTTAAAACACCTGAATTTAACCAATTTGAACAATTGTTTTTGTCCGTTTTCCAGTGCTCAAGACCATATGATTGACTGTCATTTGCTCCCATACATTACCAGGTTTTCATTCCAGCGAGCCAGATTGGACAGATATCTGATAGATAATTGTATAGTGTATGCCCAGCATTAGACTTCTTTGCCTGTCTGTTATTACTCTGTCTCGTCTTATTATTGTTTTGTTTCCAATTGTAAAGTGCAATGGAATATGCTGGCGCTATTTAAATAATTGTTGATAATAATATTTTCTCAAAAGTCAAATTCCCTAAATAACTAGGTACTATTTGTGTGGGTACTGTACAAATAAATTACAGATATTGATGTTGGTGACCAGAGTAAAAACTGCCTAAATAGACTTAGGGCCTGATTCTGCAAGGATCGTAATTGCAAAGCTGCACTCAGGCTATAGATATATGATGTATGCACTCAGGCTATAGATATATGATGTATGCACTCAGGCTATAGATATATGATGTATGCACTCAGGCTATAGATATATGATGTATGCACTCAGGCTATAAGATATATGATGTATGCACTCAGGCAGCTTTACAATTGTGATCCTTGCAGATATGGTAATGCAGCAGGAAGCATCATGTCTCCTGTGCATTACTTATCCGAGCTGCGTTGTCCAACGCATCATCGGATAATCTGCGTACCATCGGCCGGTTGTGGTGACCCATGGGGTCCCGCATCTGGCCGACGCAGTTTATAGGAAGAGACAAGGAAATCTCCGTCAGCCGACGGAGATCCCGGCTTCTTCCCTCCCTGCAACAGCGGTGACATGCCTCCATTTCGGGAAACGGAAGGCATCGCCGCCCCCCAAACGGCAGCAGACTGTCAATCACTGACAGTCTGCTGCCAGTTTACATGAGGTCTCGCAGACCCGTTCTGTACATGCGCAGAATGGGTCTGGCGCCTGCGCAGATTCATGAACATCGAGAATCTGCGTTCAGTAGTGCACTAGCGAGCACTGCTGAATTAGGCCCTCAGTACGGTGGTGAGAAAAACCTCAGTAGCAGCGATAAAGAACAGGTGCTCATACAATTGCAGGAATTATCTGTTTAAAGCTTAGCTCAGATATCCATCTCTCTGCTGTATGGGAAGCTTATAAAACATTAATAAAAAGGGGAATTATTAAATAACCCACACACTGTAAATAAGAAATACTTAGGGGGAAATGTTATAGCCTGCGATTTGCAGGCATCTGCAAGTTTAAGGAGAGTCTACCCAATGTTCTAAAGTGGCAATAATTTAAACAGCAATACCAGGTAGGTTTTGTCTTTTAAATGATTGCCACTTTAAAACATCAGGCAGACTCGACGGAAACTCGCCGATGCCTGCAAGCATTTCCAGCGAATCTCAAAGTTGAAACAGTTTCCCATTTCTTTGTACTGAATAATTTCCACACATGTGAAAAGTGTATTCAGTGCCTTGTAAACTGTTATTTATACTATTACCTGTGTTTGGTTTTAGTATAGTACAGGTTACAGTACGGTCCTCCATAATAATTAATGAATTTTGACGCAGTTCCAGAGAGTAGACAAAGAGGAGGGGACTAAATATTGTCATCTTGTTCAAAATCATCTCACATTCAACCGTGATCCCAGAAAACAATGTTGTTTTAACAGTGTATATCGCCATATAACAACGGTATACAGGACTTTGTCTCCCTCCTTACCCTTCTCTGATGACTTTCTCAGTCTCTGTAGCTACGTGATAGTAACTAATGACATGGTCTAGACAGGAAAGAGTACGCTCCACATTTTCCTGCAGGCGCTGCAGTGTCTCTGTCTGCTTATGGACTGGGATAATGGAATTTTCCAACTTCATAAGGCGACTCTCAAAGGAAGAGAGAATGGACACCTGAAGGGGAAGAGAAAAGAGGCTGCAATGTTGTCTGATTATTTCCCAAAAAGCAATCTCCCTTTCCTTGTTTTACAGGATAAATCCACTTTTCTTAGTAATCTCAATATCGGGGAGCCATCCCTGGATACTCTACCATGCAGAGTTAAAACTCAAAGCACACTGGGTGCTGCACTGCTGGACTGTCTCAGCTCAGTAGGAAGCATAACCTTTATAACCTCCATGTTAGGGGCCGACGCTCATTCCCAAAATTCAGCAGCATCTCACTTCCACTCCACAAAATGAAGCATTGTGTGGGGGATGTCATTCTTCAGCAGACACTAATCTGCAGCTCCTCACCATGTAGAAGAAATGCTAGGAACACCCACAAGGTCCAGAGTTGGAAATCACATCAGAAACTAGCCAGTAAAAACAGCCACTTGGAAATGAGCAAAAATAATATAAATGAACATGTGCAAAATAACGAATATACTTGTAAATGCTTGCTCATACATTTCGTGCTTGCTGCGATATAGTGATTGTGGCTAGATCAAGCTTTTAAACTCACCATATTGTTGGTTAGCTGATCACTTTTATCAAGAGACTCTTTGATGAATGTCAACATTTCCTCCTCCTGTGGAAAAAAAAAGGTAATTGGTATAATCCATCTATTCCGTATACTTAAAAAAGTGCTTAATGGCAACAGTTTATCAATAAACCACAATTACTCATTACTATGTAACCAAGACAAAACTAAATGTTTTATTACACAAGCAAAGGAGGCAGCAGAATACAAAACCATGAATGATAATCCCCAATTTTTATATAATCTTCTATACAGAAGACTGATACATAATAAACTTGTTAATTTGCTTTTGTTTACAGCAATGTTGTTGTTACTTACAAGTAAAAAAAGAAAACACAGCCCTGGTATAAATAAATGAGATTTTACTGTGAGCAAGAATTTTATATTGAATGGCAAAATGAAATAAATAATATAAATTCACGTATCCTGCAGACGCCTTGAGGCCAATGAGGAGTTGAATACTGTAATTTTGTCCACAGAAGTAAATGCGTATATTTGCCTCTATACAGAATCATACACAGCTCTACAGCCGGACCACCACTAGCCATGCTCTTGTTCTGATATTTGCAATAGCCCTATCCTTGGTGCCGATGCTCGGGATCCCGGCAGTCTGAATTCAGACGCTGGCATCCTGATAGGGTTAGGATACGGACACCTGTCGGTAGGTATACAAACCCTTCCACTACGCCTCCCTACCCTGAACCTAACCTCCCCCCAAGTACCTAACCCTCCCTGTCCCCCTCTACTTACCTTCGGGATGCCATTCGCTGTATTCTAAGTGCCAACATCCCATGTTCCGGGATTGTGACTACATCCCCTGGGAGCAAAAGGTGTACCTGAATACAAGCATATTTATGCTTACACACAACTTGGCATAGTCTGCTATTCCATCAAACATTTCCTATATAAGAACGCCCCGTTACAACCTAGTTACGCCCCTTCAGTCACAAGTGGAGATGCAAATAAATTGCGTACCCCTCTACCACACTCGTAGGTGGGTACAAGATACACTGCATCAGCCCCATTCCTTTCACAACACATACTAGGCTATCACTAATGCTGGGCATATACTATACAATTATCTAGCCAATCTTCCCAATATCGGCAGATCTGCCAGAAGATCGCACAGTGTATGTGGGCGACCAATAAGAAAATATTGATTGGTTGGGCATTCATGTCTGTTCGATCCAATATTTTCAAAGTGAAAGTTGGCCGCATTGGGCAGTGTATGCCAACCTGCAGCTGACAGACAGGCATTCCTTCACAGGGAAGCAACAGGGAAAACACTATTGGTAAGAACCAGGTGCAGGTTGAATAATAACCGCTGCACTAGACTATCCTCTGGGTTGCTAGTTCCTCACTGTACTACTTGACAAGATTAAAAGTTCTAACATAACACCAGATTTTGTATGATGATAATATTATCAGATTTGCATTACACTAATAAATTAGATTACCTTAGAATGATCATACATACTCCATTAAAGTAAACTACAATAACTGATACCTTGTAGACTAGCATCAATAATTATGCCAACACCAGGGATAGTGCAAACCACTTCTATTCATTCCCCCTCACGACCACACTGTGAATGATTTTGGAATAATGTATGACATTAACAACACGACTACCATTAGAGAATACTATATATATATTCCCACTTCTATAGAAAAAAATTTACCTGCTTGAGTTTCTGCTCTATTTCCCTCTTCCTGGAAGAGCTGTCCTCGTTAGGAATCATACTGCTTATTAAATCACCGAAATAAATATGAAAAGACGAATGAATACAGAACCGTATCCTCCACCCTTCCTGGCGGATACAAGCATCAGATGTCAATATGCCACACTTCCGCCCAAAGGCCAGCTCGCATTTCCGTCAACAAGTCATTCGCCATCTTTAGGGAGGCACGGAAATGACTGCACTGAACCCTCCATGTTGAAGGTGGCGAACTGTAGGTACAGAGTAAACAGGTGCATGTTTTTCCACGAGTTTTTACTTATGAAGGCAAAACGTATCTTGCTGCTTTCTACTTGCCCACACTGAGCGAGGCAGCACAGCTATACCAGACTGCATCTTGGAAAGTAGTGGATGATTATAACAAATGTAAATTGCCTTCCTGCGATAGGTTATGTTGTTTCTACCTAATGATGTCTGTAAGGTTATCAGATCAGCACTTAATTACGGACATTTCGTATGAGCTCACATGCATGCGGCAGGTATACATAAATACTGTGCTTTTCTGAAGGTATCGCCTTATTTGCTGTTGCAGCTGAGCTGAAATAATGATTAGGTATTAAAGTAAAAAACTCAGTTAATATATTGAGCGCTGGAAACTGGAGTCACAGGAGCTAGCACCCCAATATTTATGTTGCCACTAACCATGTCTATGCATTTCTTGTTCATATTGACATCACACCTAACCAGGGCCGACACAGCATTTTTAGGTTGGGGAGGGGGGCAAGATAACGTTTCATTTTGGCACCCCTAAATCGCTGAATGTTACCCCCTCAGGGCATCTGGAGTAACCCGCCACAATACCTTGTCCCCTTTAGTAAGTTCAAATTTTTTGCCATGTTGTGTGGGTAGATGTGCCTGGCCATCTGTCAACTGTGCCTTTATATTTTTTGTTGAAAATTGATATGAATACATATGTAGAGTGTGCATATGCTCTCTTTGTCCCATATTTATGTATTGAATACTGGTAGTTTTCTATCTCGCTATCTGTCTCTCTCCAGATCTATCTACGTTCATATCTGCATAAATTGACAACCTGTGCTCTAATAGAGTGGTGACCAAAGTCCATTATATAACCTTTTTTAACCCGTTATCGCATATCACCAGGCCCTAAGGCATGAATCATTAGCCTTCTATTTTAACAAATCACACAGGTATTTAGTGGAATGAAATCTCCACAATGCCTTCACGTTTTCCAATCACAGAACAGGGTGTTCCCTCTAGGTTACATTGTAGCAGCTTTTATCATTTTTTATTTGGATACTTGGTTCTCTTAACTACATAACATACTGTACACTGCGCCTGATTCAGACCCACTTGCGAGCACGTCGATGGTGTGCTCTGCGCACGTGCAGCGGCCGCACTGCGCGTGCGCAAGCCCTGGAGCGAGAGAGAAATTCTCTCGCTCCGTGGCTCACTATAAAAGGGGTGGCTGTCGATGTTGATCGACAACTCGTTAGTTGGTGGCTTCACAAACAGAGGCGTTCCCATGCGAACGCCTGCCGTTTGTGGGCGGCCCCACTGACATCACCAGTGATGTCAATGGGAGACCTTCCGGTTCTATTAGAGCCAGAAGCTCTTTGGGGCTTGCGGCCATGAGACCCTACCACAAGGGTCTCGTCGCAAGCCCCGATGGTCGCGATCGTCTTAACCATCGCGACCATCATCCTGGCCGCTCGCAATAGCTGTGGGTGGTCACTCACAGCTATGCGAGCGCTGACAGGAGGCTGCACAAAAAAAAAATGCCCTGATTCAGAGCAAGTGCTCTTTCAGAGCGTCCGTCTCTGAATCAGGCCCACTGCCCTATATAAACATATGGTGGCCATACTCCTGCACGATTTCGGGCCGATTGCCCGATTTTCGATGAGTCATAAGATGGATCTTGTGAAAATCGTGTATTATTTTAGTAAGATCAGATCCGATGCGCACTCCCGCAGCTCCTATAATCGGATCTAATGATCAGATGTGCAGCCCATATGTTCCATCGTATCGTGTGCAGATCGTGCCGTTTATTTTGTTCATGCGATCCATCGTGCAGCAATTCAAGTCATTTCAATGACTGTTTCCCTTATGAACCCGTGTGACACAGGATCGATCATACGACAGATCCTATGCTAAGAAAAACAACAAACATGCTGCCAGGACTGCCAGGGAGCTCCGGGGAATCGAAGGGAAATCGTATGATGAATCTGATCTTATGCTGGCCGTGTAGGTGTATGGCCAGCATTAGGGGAAAACATCTGACCAGGACATTGCATTGTATTATAGCTTGGGGACTACTTGCCTTGAAAAGCTGTGTGCATGTAATATTTCTTTACAGTTAAAAATCTTAGGCTGGGTATACACAAAGATTTTCTGTCCAAACATCCAACTAGTTGATTGGTTGGAATGAAAATCTAGTAACGTATGGGAGTAACTGATGATCAGCAATTTGCTCCTAAATGCCAGAAAACGGATGAAAATGGTCGTTCAGACAAGTTTGGTAAATGTTTGATCTAAACAATTTGTTCAAACAACAGTTTTTGCCCATTTTCCGGCATTTGGGAGCAAATTGCTGATTGTCATTTGCTTTCATACCTTACCAGATTTTCATTCCAACCAATCAACTAGTTGGATGGTTAGACAGAAAATCTTTACGTGTGTACCCAGCCTTAGTAAGGATTGTGTTAAGGTTCAGATGGAGGCACGCTCTTGTTGGGGGTTACTGTTGCCCAGGCACCCTGTTCCGTCCTGGGACTGATTGGATGGTCCCTCCCCAGCCAAATTACGGCATTGGGCCTGATTCAGAGGTGGACGCAGTAGAGCGATTTTTTGGCAGCTGTGTAATCCTCGCACCGCGCATGCGTTCAGATCGTGTCTGTGCAGAGTCATAGTTCTAATTTCAGGCATACCCAGAGATAAGTGTATTAAAAATGTAATGGGTGCTCCTGGGCAGTGACAGGTAGGTGTCTTAACGCACATACACAGAAAGAAGGTCCATCTTATGGGCATGTTAGAGAAGTCAGTGGTTGCGTACACAGACGCTTGACTAATCATATAGGAGGCCATACAAGGACAGAGAAACTGAACCTGCTATAGGTTTGGTGGAAGTTTCAATGGTGCGACCCATGATGGCGTCCAGAGCCGTAACTAGACTTTTTGGTGCCCTGTGCCAGAGAGAGTATTGGCGCCTCCCCCCCATTTTTTAATGGGGTCATAAGAGGGTACACCTATTAAAGGGCCATGGCTTCATGGGGAAGAGCTAGGGGAGGCCAGGAGATGCTGGGGATAAAAGAAGAGGAAGCTGCAAGTGAGAATGATAATAAAAAGGAAAATTGACAGGCCCAAACAGCGCCCCCGGCCCTGTGTTGCCCTGTACAGGTTGCACCACCCTAGTTATGGCCTTGATGGCGTCTAAGGACGCACCAATCGGTGTTACTGTGTGTACAGATGCTGACAGAGGTGCCTCAGTCTTTGCACATTCGGATGCATGGATGTACACTAAGAAAGAACTTTGTAACGGCATATGCAGATGGACGACCGTCAGACGCAGCTGCGCCCACCTCTGAATCAGTGCACACCTCCTGATATGCGCACCATCCTAATTGTGCAGTAAGCAAAACAGAAGAGTCTGGTCTGTTTATTACATTCAAACAATTCATATTTAATATCAGGGCTGTTTGGTTGGAAATAACTATCTATTAAATGTGAACTAATAATGTAAGGGGTATGTACAGGGTAATTAGGATCTACTTTTTATTCTCAATTCTGTTAATTTACTGTTGTGGCTGGTTAGGGGAAAATAGGTCTATTTATTAACTGTGAATGCTATTAATTTAATGTATCCTTTTTTCCAAACAGAAAAATATAGTGTTTTGAAAATAGAGGTCAGGATGGTGCTCAAAGCCAGGTACATTTTTACACTGGGTTATGACCTCTGATAGTTCTGTTATAGAAGCCAATGTGACATAAACGTTTCTATAGGCCTGGCTTTTTATAGTTCCAAAATGAACTAAGCAATTATATTATTCTGTCCCCATTAATTATGTTAATACAAATGAATCAAGAGTCTTATTCCTTGGAAGACCATCATTCTTACAATATTCAGTCAACTATATGGCATAAACCCAACATATAAATAGGAACAAAAATTGCTCTCATTCGCCCAATTACATATGCTAGGAAACCTTCTTTCAAGGGAAACTCTGCCACCTTTGAGGTTTGCGAATTGGGACTGTGAGCCTGGTTCAACAGCGATTGTAACTGCGATTTCCCACCGAATGCAGCGTTGAAAATATGCTAATGCTTTCCAAAGCTCAGCCGGCATTAAGACGCTCTTTACTGCTTTCTCTTCTGCGTAAACACCGGTCCCATCGACGCACATCCCACAGGTACACATTTACACCAAGTCTAGCAAGCCGCAGAAACTGCGTGTCTCCTAGAACGCGGGGGGCTCTCAAGCTGCGCATGCAATCACAGTGGCTAATTTTTTTTTTTTTACGCATTACTTATTTATTAAAGACCAAAACATAATACAAATGTCAAATCTGTCACAAATAGAATTCCAACCATTAAAATAGAAAACAATTGACATATCATTTTGATAAAAATAATACAAAATAAGGTCACATTTTATAACAAATCTAAATAAATCAGAAAAATAAATTACCATAAGTACTAAAGGCAGTGTAGTAGAAAGAGAGACAGAAAGAAAAAATAAAGGAAAAGGAAGAAAAAGGAAGCCTCATTATAAAAATTGTGATGGAGCTCTCTACGTAGCATACAGCTATACACACCACATTGTCTGCTTCCTTCCTAGTCAGCATCCTATGTGGCAAAGTTGTCAACTTATCCTCAACTTATGCTTTCAAACCATGTAACTGCTTGTATGTATTTATTATGAAGTCATATGAAAAAATGTAAATTCCTTCTTGATATAATGTAGTCACTGCACATGGTTATGCACTTAGTATTACTGGCCACTAGGTGCTGCTGTGGGACCTCATATTGTGTTCTTGTGACTGAAATTTCTGTTCCAGGACAGGACAATGTGCCATTGTTCTAATGACTTCAATTGAGGGTTTGGTGGTATAAAAATGAAGCATGAGACTTGTGTTCTAACCAATGCTTACAGCATAACAATAGGCACTATCTACCCCTAATGTAAATGATCACTGACCATGTAAAAGGATGAAGCTGCAGGCCAAATGCTTTTGTGCATGTACCTCCAAAATGTCCAGATTTAGGTGTTACTGTCCTAAGTATCGTGACTATTTCCGCACCTAATTCACTGTCATACCAAATAATTCTGCCGCCACACACAGCACAGATATGGTTGGGGGCTGAGAAAGCAGGCAGAACACATTGCACGGCCTCTTAGATTGGGGCTGATTCTGCAAGTGGCAATGCGAACAAATCTCGCTGATTTTTTGTGCTTGTGCCAAATCAGACTTAGGAACACAGACAGACTTTTGTGTTGCACACAGATTGTGCCATCACTGGATGCAGCACACTATCCATGAAATGGGTGTTTCTGGCCAGTGACCTTGCAATCGCATGGATCTGTTCTGTCTAGTGGGAGTCTCATGGGCGTGTAGGCCGACTTGTGCTGTATCACAGGGTTCGGATGGATTTGGGATTTCTGTGTCGGGCAGATCTTTGCACCCAGGATGGGCTGGGTGCAAGTCCAGTTTCTAATGATGAAGGCTGCAGAAGTAAAACCAGTGAGCAGGACAGGCTTCCACATGCAGTCCCATGGACTTATACACGGACGGATTCCTGGATTAGCATGATTTACAGATGTGTCATTATACATCTTTGCTGCAGATGCGCTAAAAAGCCCTTCTTCTTGGCATGCCAGGTCCCGTGAGACTCTAGAATTGGGCGTCTTTTTTTGGCGAACATGTGTCTAAGTCGCAATGCGATGTGACTAGGATGCACCAGCAGCCTTTACTGATTAATTTTAATATGCTAAACACTAAAGCTGGGTACACACTAGACGATATCTTGAGCGATTTGGCTGATTCCGACGCATCAGAGTGACAAATCGTTTATATCGTCCAGTGTGTACGTATGATGCCGATGCGCTCTCCCGCCGGTCGTCCGTCGCATCCTCAGATCTTTTGTACATGCAGAGATGAGGATGTCGCTAGCGATGCTATGCTGGTGAATGCAGCTTGGCCTCTGCTACCCTCGCTCCATCGCTGCCGGCTTGCCGATGCCGGCACCCCCGCCGGGTCCGTTGCGCACGGTAGATCGGATGGGTACAGTCTGAAGTGTACCCAGCTTATGTCTCTTATATGAAGAGCTACGATGTAGTGGCCGCAGCTTTTTTCATTCCAAGTTCCGTTGTGCTTCATATATAGACAGATATACAAGTGTCGCATATCACATTAATCAGCACAGTCTGATAGTGCGTCCCTAGTCGCATTGTATTGCGACTTAGATGCATTTTCAGCAGGAAAAGATGCCCAACGCTAGCAGAGTAGCACGTGAACTGGCGGCTCACTCTCATGCCAGGTAAGTCACGCTGCGTGGCGTATTGAGGCTAGATGTATGAGAACACGTCTGTAGAAAGCAGGCTGCTTTCACCGTCAAGCAGCTACAAATGCGTCCGACTCAGAATCCCCGTTGTTTTCAAACTACAATGGAAGTGTACGGACAGCATCTCGCCCTCCAGGCATGTCAGCAATGTAGTGATTGACACGTTTATTAGATGTAATGAATGTTACACACGTCTTAAGAAACACAAGTGTATGTACATTATTGTCTTTCTGTTCAACTGTAGCTCTGAATCAAATTACAATTACAATTTCCCATTCCTGCCTGATCATTTATCTCTTAAATATCAATACTTTATGAATGGCCCCTGTGATGTATACATTAACTCACTACAGTTTATACTGGGAGACAAAGTGTCATTGTGTAATAAAATGAATTGCTCACTAGCTGACAATGAAGAAGACAAGGACTCCCATGAGTTTTGTGGGGGGGAGGTATTTTCACCCTTTAGACAATTTTTCTACTGCTTGTGGTGGCATTTGTTGGTGTTAATACTACCTGTACAGTGCAATAATATGATATTAAATTGGAATATATATTTAGCTGTGATAACATACTAACATTATAGCCTAGTACACACTTTTGTGTCATCCAGGTCTTACTTCATGCTGTAACACATGGGAAGGCAGGTCCAGCACTTTTTTTGGCCTCATAAGGCCTGATTTAGACTTGGGAGTAAATCCATCTTGAAGGTACTATTCTGCAGCTTGGTAATACCATGTTGCTCTGCAGGGGAGGCACATATAAAATACAGGGAGGTCCATAAGTGTGGAAACGCCCTTATAAAAATGAAATGAGTAAGGAAACATTAGTCCAGTGTCTACACATATGATATGGGAGTGGGGGAAAACTTTTTAGGGTATGTCACAAGTATGGTGGCCATCTTGGATGCAGCTCTAATTTATTAATTTGGATGGTAGTCATGTGACATCAAACTGATGCAGAATTAAAGCAATGGTGTTCTTAGTTTTAATGTATCTAGTTAAAACTCGAGAATTAATAAAGTCTATAGGATATGTGTAAGCTCTTGCGAGCAGGGCCCTCTGCCCTCTTGTGCTTCTCCTTACTTTATTTTCATCTACTTTTTACTCACCACTAGGACACCTAATAATTGGTGCTTATGCTCTGTTGCTTAATTGGGTGTTATGACCACCAATGTATCAATGTATATTATCCATGTCCTTGTCCTTCATTGTATTGTATTTTACTGTAAGTCACTTTTTTTGGTTATGTACCTTGTAAGGCGCTGAGGAACACTTGTGGCGCCATAGAAATAAATAATAATAATATGTTCGAAGTGCTGTCCACCTTGTTGCAGTGGTAAAGCTATTCTCTTTTCCCATTCCTGATGAACCTTGACCAACATGTCTGGCTGAATCTGAGCATAAGCATCAATAATTCGTTGTTGCAGATGATAACGATCTTGTATCTTAACAGCATAAACCCGTTCCTTTAGGTAACCTCACACTTATGGACAACCCTGTATGTGACATATGTAGACTAGGTGGCCTGACGGGAGACTTGCCTGCTTTTCTGGGCGGCCGGGAGCACCACCTGTTTTTTTGGAGCCTCCCGGACGTTCCAGGAGTGTAGGCAAGTATGGTCAATGCTGCTATAATGTGTAAGGCCACTGCTGCTATAATGTGTGAGGCCACTGCTGCTATAATGTGTAAGAAAACTGCAGGTATAATGTGTAAGGAAACTGCTGCTATAATGTGTAAGGCCCCTGCTGCTATAATGTGTAAGGAAACTGCTGCTATAATGTGTAAGAAAACTGCAGGTATAATGTGTGGGCCGCACACTGCTGGTATAATGTGTAATGCCATTGCTGGAATAATGTGTGGGCCGCACAATGCTGGTATAATGTGTAAGGCCACTGCTGGTATAATGTGTAAGGCCACTGCTGGTATAATGTGTAAGGCCACTGCTGCTATAATGTGTAAGGCCACTGCTGCTATAATGTGTGAGGCCATTGCTTCTATAATGTGTAAGAAAACTGCAGGTATAATGTGTGGGCCGCACACTGCTGGTATAATGTGTAATGCCATTGCTGGAATAATGTGTGGGCCGCACAATGCTGGTATAATGTGTAAGGCCACTGCTGGTATAATGTGTAAGGCCACTGCTGCTATAATGTGTGGGCCGCACACTGCTGGTATAATGTGTAAGGCCACTGCTGGAATAATGTGTAAGGCTACTGCTGGTATAATGTGTAAGGCTACTGCTGGTATAATGTGTAAGGCCACTGCTGATATAATGTGTAAGGCTACTGCTGGTGTAATGTGTAAGGCCACTGCTGGTATAATGTGTAATGCCATTGCTGGTATAATGTGTGGGCCGCACACTGCTGCTATAATGTGTAAGGCCACTGCTGGAATAATGTGTGGGCCGCACACTGCTGGTATAATATGTAAGGCCACTGCTGGAATAATGTGTGGGCCGCACACTGCTGGTATACTGTGTAAGGCCACTGCTGGTATAATGTGTAAGGCCACTGCTGCTATAATGTGTAAGGCTACTGCTGGTATAATGTGTAAGGCCACTGCTGGTATAATGTGTAATGCCATTGCTGGTATAATGTGTGGGCCGCACACTGCTGCTATAATGTGTAAGGCCACTGCTGCTATAATGTGTAAGGCCACTGCTGGTATAATGTGTGAGGCCACTGCTGGAATAATGTGTGGGCCGCACACTGCTGGTATAATGTGTAAGGCCACTGCTGGTATAATGTGTAAGGCCACTGCTGGTATAATGTGTAAGGCTATTGCTGGTATAATGTGTAAGGCTATTGCTGGTATAATGTGTAAGGCTATTGCTGCTATAATGTGTAAGGCCACTGCTGCTATAATGTGTAAGGCCACTGCTAGAATAATGTGTAAGGCCACTGCTGGTATAATGTGTGGGCCGCACACTGCTGCTATAATGTGTAAGGCCACTGCTGGTATAATGTGTAAGGCCATTGCTGGTATAATGTGTGGGCCGCACACTGCTGCTATAATGTGTAAGGCCACTGCTGGTATAATGTGTAAGGCCACTGCTGGAATAATGTGTAATGCCATTGCTGGTATAATGTGTAATGCCATTGCTGGTATAATGTGTAATGCCATTGCTGGTATAATGTGTAAGGCCACTGCTGGTATAATGTGTGGGCCTCACTGCTGGTAAAATGTGTAAGGGCATTGCTGGTATAGGTTGGGTACGGGATGCCGGAGCTCGGCATCGTAAGCCTATCCTTCCCACCCTTAGTGCCTAACCCTCCCCCTAGTGCAGCAGTGGCCAACCTGTGGCTCTTGAGCCACATGCTGCTCTTCCGTTGTTCTGATGCGGCTCTCCTGCCAGCTCCCCTGACTGACTGTCTCCTCTGATAGGCGCGCAGCTGTTCAGAGGAGGCTCGTCCCTTGTTGCAGCAGTCTGCTCTGCTCCGGAGGCATGTTTGGGCGATGTGGTGATATCACGCTGCAAACAGGAGGCGGAGCTCAACTTGAGACTGAACCTGCAGCCACGAGGAGGACGCATTCGCAGACGCCGAAGCCTTCCTACGTGACACACAGTTGCGACAGGGTAAAAGCTTTGGCGGGTTTTATTTGCTTTTTCATTTTATTTGTCACATGTGGGGGGGGGGCTGGAGTGGCCCATGGAATGGGAGGGAATGCGGGGAAAGGTGATTGGACTAGCGCAAGGAGAGGGGGGTGGCTGGAGTGGCACATGAGGGTCTGCTGTTGTGACACACGAGTCTGCTGGAGTGACACATGGAGGGGCTGCTGTTGTGACACTTGTGGGGCTGAAGTTACACATGGAGGGCTGGAATTACACCAGGAGGGATTGTATAGTATTGTATTATGTGAATCTGGTTTTTTTTTTTTTTTGTTCAATGTATTTTTTGTGATTGTGTTTTTCTACAGTGTGTTTTATGTGTACAGTATGTGGCTTTTTCAGTGTATTATTTGTGTATGTGGCTTTTTCAGTATATTTTATGTGTATCTGTTTTTTTAAATGTTTTTTTTATATTTTTCTGACTTTTTCTTTCCCTTTTAATAGCTACCTCCATGGTGATTGTGTGCATGCATTTTTGCATGCTCTTAAAAACATCATACCAGGGGGTGTGACCTAGCAGGCCACGTCCCTTTTTGCACGTGTGGCTTTGGCGTGCGCATGATCTCGGATCTTTAAAATACCTACAGATATTTTTGGGCTCTTTGCCTCTAACTGGTTGGAACCCCTGCCCTAGTGCCTAACCCCTAACTCTGCTACTTACCTTAAGAATGCCGGCGCCAGGATTCCGGCGCGGCATTCTGAATGCCGGAATCCTCGCAGTCAGTGTTATGACTGCATCCCACTACTCCACTACTATAATGTGTAAGGCCACAGCTGCTATAATGTGTGATGCCATTGCTGGTATAATGTGTGAGGCCATGGCTGTTATAATGTGTGGGCCTCACTACTGGTATAATGTGTAATGTCATTGCTGGTATGGGTTGGGTACGGGATACCGGCCCTCAGGATCCCGGTGGTCAGAATCACAACGCTGGCACCCCGACAGGGTTAGGATATCGATAGCTGTTGGTCGGTATCCTAACCCTCCCCCTCTCCCTACCCGTAACCCTTCCTCCGCAAAGCCTAAACCTAACCTACCCCCCTTGTGCCTAAACTTAACATCCCCCTCCCTGCACCCTAAACCTAACCCTCCCTCTTAGTGCCTGTCCCTAACCCTAATCTGTGTCTGCCCAAATAAAGCGATATTATTCTTGCTGTACTAGCAATTCTAAATGTATTTCTTATTAAGAGGATTAGATCAGTGTTAGAGTAAGCTTTTACAGCATTGAAGGCTCTTCTATGCATTCAGAGATAGAATTATCATTTCCAACTCTAGGAAAACAGCCTGCAGAGTTCCTGAGCTGTTTGTATTACTCATCAGCCATACATAGAGTGCGAGTGTCCATCTTACTCTAGGTGTCAGTTGCTGCATCTTTGGTTACTTTTAGATTAACAATTCACTGTGACATGAAACTCCAATCAGCAATCCATTATCTGTGTATACGGAAGCTTGATTTAGCGTGAAGACATGTCACTTTGTGATATTAGGCTGGAAGCTACTCGCACCTAATAGATGAACAGGTAATCACTTCCATTGTTAGAGTACTGTGAACACATTTGCACTCAATACTCTTCATCATTCCCACTGTTTCTGCACAAAGGGAGAGTATTCAAACCCACATTGGAAGCTAGTAGCTAGGTTTATTTAGTAACTTGTAATAAAACCATAATTTGAAAAGATTTTAATTACAAATGTTGTATTTCAACACCTTTTACCTTCCTAAGTAGTACGGAACCTCCTATTCTAGATTATTCCCTTGCACACAATACAAGGGGTCTTGTGTCCTCTACTTCCTTTCTGAGCAAATTCAAGTGAAATTAAACTGGGAACATGAGATGGGGATTACTCTCAGCAATTGGTGACAATTCACCAAAACCTACCAAAATCCTTGCTGTGGATTTCCATTAAAGAATATAAATGTTACCATAGATGGTACCTAGACACTTCCAGGACCCATGACCAGTATCTTCTGACACACAGTGATCCTGCAATAAGCTGTCAAGACTCTGGACCAAAATTAATGATCTTCTCTAGAACTTGCTGGACATTAATATTCCTGTCTCACCAGAATTATTTTTTCTACCTCTCCCAATCCCAGGTGCGCATAACTATGCCAATAAACTTCTCAGATACTTTTGCAGTGCCGTTAACATGCAAATAGCCATGACATGTGGACCACCTGACCCCTTTACTTTATCAGTTATAATTAATAGAGTTTAATAAAGATTTAAGATAGAGCATATGTCGTGCAACTCCTCAAAGTCATTGAAAGTCAACCGCATCAGGCATTGTATGCCGCCGACCGACAGATATTTCCCTGTTCCTTCACAGGGAGAAACAGGTACATGTGTCCAACCCTGGGGAGCAGAGCAGATATCTGGGCCAATACACTGCGAGATATCTTACAATGGGGGCGATTCAGTTGTGTGGGCAGCGCTAATGGGTGCCCAGTGTTGCAATTCAATTGTTCTGGGTGCCCATTAATTATCGCGGTCTTCACAACCTATTAGACTGGATTTAGCCATGCAAAATGGCTAAACCCATCTAAAGTCCTGGTTAGGGCACCCTAACCACAGGTTTATCGCACATTTTTCCTTGCACCCTCCTGAGGGTGCGAGCAGAAATGCTGGCAGCTATCGTGCCCGAACAGAGCAACAATTGAATTGCTCCGTCGAGCGCCCACAAAAAAATAGCCGCTGTGTAAACAATTTAAATACCCCCAAATGTATGGACGGGATATCAGGCTGTCAGATAAAATACCTATCGGTCTGACAGTCATTTTATCTGAACATGTATGCCCAGCATAATTTGCTCTTTCTTTAACCTGGGTACATAGGATGATGGATCAGCCGCCCGGCCGATCCGCCATCTTATCTGACAATTGGTAAGTGCATACACACTTGCCAATCGTTGGCCTGATGTGTCGTTAGTGACGTCACAACTGTGCGGGCATTTACATGTGCCCACCCAGTTGTGATGTCAGTCACCAGTGACCTCTACAGCAAGTGTACGGGCGGTCGGCTAACCGTCCGCACAGACAGCACAATGTGCTGAAATATCATCGTCCGCAGACATGCCACTTGTTTAAAACCCAATGACGCGCCCGCGATATATCGCCATTTGTGTACCCAGCATTACGCTATTCCCAAATCTGAGTCAGGCCCTATGTCTGTCTTTTCTTTTGTCCTGCTGTGTATACATTCCCTTGGATGAGGATGACAGGAGTTATGTGAACATTGGTATTTATATGTAGTGCTGTACATAACACATCTTTTACATTATTAGATATGTAGATTTGCCCACTCATACACGGCGAGGTTGACCACTGATTGCTGCATGTGTGGAATTTTTTTTACCAATACACAAGCATTGGATATATTGAGCTACCTAAGGTGCATAGTTACACAGAGTGGCAGCCACTGCACTTGTATGCTAACAATGATAGTAATGATAGGAGAGAAATGAATAGTTATTATTTTCTAAATACATTTTCAGTTTGTTTGTTTTTGGTCTTGAATGAACATGTCAGATGATCTTTCACCTGTCAATCTGCAGACGTGAGAAGTGGAAGACCTAAGACCAAATGCAAAAGAGCACACTGACTTTACTGTAGAGTCTTGGTATTGTTGCTTGAATGGAAATCCTGAGGGACAGCAGGAAAGGGCGCACATTTATATGGGTTAATGGTAATGATGTTTTTTGTTTGTCGAGAGCATTTTCAGCCAATAAAAGATTTTTTTTTCCTGATTCAGTCAGAAATCACAGTACTTATGTAATGTTTTTTATGTAAATAGCCATAAACCTAGTGCCGTTATTTTTGTATTTATGTTTATTTGCTAATGAGAAGACTGTATGGAATGGCTGTGACATCATTGCAGCAGGTTACCTGTCCGGTAATTCATAAATAAAGCGGAGCTGTAATACAGGAAAAGTGAGAATTAGGGGAAAGACGGGGTTAGTGGGTGATAATAAGCTGCTCCAGTCTGTTATCTGTCACTCACTGGTGCTAGTAATTATAGACTCTAACAATGCAGCATCAGGTCAGTAGGAAATGCTTTTGTGTGGAGGAATGTGAGGGACATGGAGAATGTGGCACATGCAGATCTGGATGCGAGTGTTTTGTGAGGGACATGAAGCTGACAGGGAATGCTGGGCTTTATATCTGCAGTAAGAAAATTCTCCTCATGTAATAAGTGCTGGCGATGAATAAGAGCCATTTGTCCAGATAGTCTTTTCATAATTTGCTGAGTCTGATGTCCTGGACATTGTTCTGTCATAGGTGTCTGTTTATCATGCATATCACATTCATACAAAGAGCAGGAGTGTTTTAAACAATGTTTTATTGAAGTACAGTACATAAGTAAGTGAAATGTTGGATGAATAATCAGTCTATGCAATTAGAAGACGGCAATCATTATAGATATGGTGACATAACAGTGAGGTGAGCACCTCCAGAAGATAACACATATTAGGTATCGTGAAAACTAATAATAGGGGATCATTATCCTGTAAATGGCGTTCATACCATGTGGTGTGTTTGACTGTGTTATGTGTTGGGGTCCAGATGGAGGCGGGTAAAATAGTAATGTCAGATTCCCAGACCACAAATATGAATCCTGCCCTCTTTATGCCAGGTAATGTGAAATACATGGAACAGTTTGTGCTTGAAAAGCTGTAAAACAGGCAGGGTAGGTTGTATCCAACTAATAGTTTTTCCCCCCGCTGTGCTAATCGCTAGTAAGAGCTTTCTGCAGCCCCTTGTTATTCTATACCCTTGGAAGAATGACCCCAGGATAGCCCAGTCATGCGTAAATGGTACATGGTTAACCAAGTTTGTTTCATAGCGTTTCACCAGCAACTATAGACTACGAGCAAGCGTGTACAGTCCCAAAGGCAATGGAAAAGATCTGCCTCTAGTGTATGACATACGGGGCACATAGATGTTGATGTTGATACCATTGCTTATCTGCGGATAAATAGGTATGAAGATAAACATAATGCAGAAGACCCAGCTAAAACCCTGCTCTTCTCCGATTTGCCAGCAGTCTATGACTGCCAACGAAATGACACAGTAATATGTGCATGCGCGGCATAGTTTGACCTGGTGGAGATGAAGAAAAGCTGAATTCCATTGTTGCTTATATGTAATTCTATCTGAAGATGCCATTACCTAGTGGTGAAAGGCTTAATCAGCGGCGTCACTGGGTGTGGTGACACCCGGTACGGCACTCTTCAGCGCGTGCGCACAAAAGGGGTTGTGACCTTGTGACAACAAGGCCACGTCCCCTGATGTGCACTTTGAGGGCATGACTGTGTGTCATGCCCCTGTCCTCGTCATCCTAGGGGGCCTGCCCAGTGCTCCTGGAGCTGCTGGGAAGCCCCCAGCCTCCGCCAGCACAGTGTGGCTAACACGTCATCAATCACCTTTTCAGCACTGTTTGGTGACAACATCCAAGGGGGTGACACCAAAATATCAGAGCAGCCTTTCTATTTTGGTGTCATTCCCTCTAATAGGGTCATCCAGTGTGGCCTGCACCCCCCTAGTGACACCACTGAGTGACACAGTCCAAGGGGGTGACACTAAAATAGCAGAACTGCTCCGATATTTTAGTGTCATCCCCTTGGATGGTGTCACCAAGCAGCTCTGCAGTGGTGATGGATGATGGGCACATCATCCACTGTGCTTGGAGAGGTTGGGGGCTGCCCAGCAGTTCCTGGAGAGTTTATAGATGCCTCCACGCATGGGGACGCCACTGGCTTAATTTAGTGGTTTGCCGCTTCATAAATTGAGATGCTTAATAATCCACCAAAGCAGGCTACTGAAACCATGGTAAAACGTAAAAATAGACTGACTACTGAGGAAATCAGTGATTTATATGCAGTTTCCCTCTTGATAAATAGAGAAGAGTTGTGATAACCCCTTAAGCTGAGTACACACTTAAAAGATATATCTGCAGATTGAGTGATCTGCAGATGATGGTTGTTCATACACACTGAACAACCATCATCTGTCATCTGGTCGCGGGTTCCACTGGCCGAGGGTTGCGCACCCTTCTTCGCGGGCTGATTGCCCGTACACACGGCACGATGGATAGATATATCTGCCATCGCGGCTGTGTAGCACAGCCGACGCGATATGTCTGTGAATGACGTCGTTCACAGACATATCGCTGATACACACTGGCCGACGGGAACACGATATATTGGCCGATCAATTGATCAGCCAATATATCTGCCAGTGTGTACACAGCTTGACTAATGCTGGGTACACACTGACAGATACATTGGCCGATTGATCGCCAATATATCTGCTGCACGTTGGCCAGTGTTTACCCACGATATGTCGGTGAACGTTGTCGTTCATCGACATATCGCATTGGCTGTGCTGCACAGCCGATAGACAGATATGTCTGCAGATATATCTGTCCATCGGCAAGTGTTTGCGGGCGGTCGGCAGCCTGCCCGTACACACATAGCAGCAACGAGGAGGGGGACGGGACCCGCCCACTGGCCGCCGGGACCCGAGGGCACAAGCAGATGATGGCCGATCAGTGTGTATGAATGACCATCATCTGCAGATCACTGGATCTGCATATATATCTGTCTGGCGTGTACCCACCTTAAGAACAGAATAGAACCCGCCACCAAACCGCCGGGGTTTAGAATAGAAACCGCCATCAATCCGCCGCTTAGTAAATTTTGCCCTATGACACTTCAGAATAATGGCCTGCGCACCTCTCTGCATGTTTTGTAGTAAGATGGGTGCAAAAAAAAGACATTTAAGTGTTTGTTTTATTCCATGTTACTTAAAACAAAGTACATTTTAAAGTAGCTATAAAGCATAGAAAAATATGACCTAGTTTTACGTATGTATGTGCATAGGATCACACCCTTATTGCTCCCCAGTTTAGTTTTAATGTTTGTGGTGAGCTCAATACAATCCTATGTTTTCTGTATGAGTGTATGTCACACACATTATCACTATAATTGATTGTGCAAACAAGCTGTTAGCACGTTTTCCTTTCACCTGTTGGAAGGAGATAGCGAGGCACAAGCTTCACATCTTGTTTGGACACTGTGGGGAGTGTTTACAAGCGATTTACCTGTTTAGCAATGCAGATCTGCCCTCTGTTAGCAGATAATACCTGGATTACGTGAGTTTCATTTCATTAGATGTTGCTAATCACTTCACTGACAACTGGTCACACTTTAGCATTAACCCTTTTCTTTTTCAAGAAATTGGCATACAATGCAACGGATTAACTTACTTTACCACACTAGGGCCTGATTCTGATTCGGACGCATCAGCGGTTGTTTCTCCGTACAGCCGTGGCAGCCTACTTCCATACGCCAGTGCGAGAATCCGCCCGTTTATGCCTAATGTCCATACGTCCATCCCTCCCTCTGATTTTACAGCCGCAGCAATCCTCATTAGCATGGAGAACCAATGTGTAAAGAAAGCAGTGCTAATAATGGCAATAAAAATTATCAGCTTGGTTTTGTAAATGTATTTTTATTAAAAATACATACTCAAAAATACAATTAAAAATGTTAAACCTTACACCTCCATTATTGATATCAGAAGTTACTATGTTCAAAAAAAGATAAATAAATGAAGCATCAAATAAAGCATCCTATAGAGCAGTGGTTCCCAAACTTTATTAAACCACGGTGCCCTAGAGTATCAGTATTGTTTTCATGGCACCCCTAAGTCAGAAGTTTGTTATTGAGAAATTCAGAAATGTAGTAAAGTGGAGTAAATTGTGCTTACCTGTCATCCTTAGGCTCAGTTATGTGATGGTGGACAGGTTTGCGCTTCTGTTTCTCCAAATATTAGACATATTTACATTACATTGACCATAAATAATTTGATTTGGTACTGGACCACCAACTTGAGGCACCCCTGCAAGTGTCCCAAGTCACACCAGGGTGCCACGACGCACAGTTTGGGAACCACTGCTATAGAGTCAAGTAACCTGTTGAAAAGTGCAAAGCCACCAAGTAAGTGAATAGCTTAATAGCAGGTCAAAATTATAATCTGAATGTATTAAAGCCACATATGGCTGCAGTCACTGGGAGAGAACCAGAGTACCTGTTTGTCCGTTTGTGTGTACACAGCTTCTAAAGTATACCATAAATGTGCCGCTTTGATTTATAGCTGAAAACAAGATGCAATTAGGATGGTAGGGTGTTCCAAAGGGGGTCCCAGCTGAATAACTGGATATAGAGCACCCAAAGTAGAAGGGAGTCACAGGAGGAATGTATATAGATTTGTCAATCTGGGTGAGATGAATAGTATGCAGCAGAGTGAGATCGGCCGCCGCGCTTACCTGACAGCCGCTGCACATATGATGAATTGTCAGCACAGTGCTGTTAAACTCCGGCAGCTGCTAACAGGCAATTGCATCTGTGTGTAACCTCTCCGGCAGTAGATGAATCGTATTAAGGGACCTCCTGGGCCAACCACTGTTCTACCACACTACCACTGATAGAAAGTGGTGTGGTATAACTACCAGCTGAGGCAGGTATTAGAATGGAGACTAGCACCCACCCCGTGCTGTGTGCAAAAGATCCAACAGAAACAGACTTCCCATCTGCAAGTGCAGAAGTTGGCTTACACGTCCATAACACTCCCTTGGCTGTACCACGAGTTGGTTCTGTTCCGTGTATTTGCTCGTCATTGCTCAGTTACTGCCCAGAAACTCCCATTTCGCTAAGAGCTCCATCAATGGATGGATCAATATGTTCGGACTTGCAAACTCCATATATGTGTGTGTGCCTGGTCAGGTGCACGCGCAGTTGCTGATATCTTTCACTGCATTTGCAGTATGCAGATATCCGCGAGACCCGTCCACATTTCCACTCGCTTAACCCCTAACCCTTCCCCTAAACCCAATACTTACTGTCTTGATGCTGGTGCTGGGATTCTGACAGATGTCGATATTGAGGGGAGTAGAACTCGACCTGTGTGTGGATTACAGTTACTTTTATTCTAGAGTTACCACCATGCTCACCGGGGTACTAGAGTGGACTTGATTAAATGTAGCCAAACAGTGGGTCTCCAATGATGAATGCACTCTACAGACTTTGGGAAATATCAAAGTACGCAATAAATATCTCACTCCACAAATGATCCCATTAAATAATGAATGTAGAAGCCAAACGAGCAATTTAAGAGGCCAATGGAAGATTTTAAAATAATAACTTAAAAAGAAAGATGGTTGGATTGATATGAGGAACAATTGGTGTAAAATGAGGGAAAAGTCTAAAAGAAAACTTAAGGTTAAATGAGTGAAAAGTAAACAGGGATATTGGCAACTGAGCACAGTGGTTGCAGAATGTGACATGACTCATCATGGTGGATTATGCCTGAAATAAAACATTATGTACAGTAAAATAATGTGTACTTGAGGACAAAATACACATTTATGCTACTCTACATAATACACATAGGGCCTAATTCAGACCCGCTCGCAAGCGGGTTGATGGCCGAGCAGTGCGCACGCGCCGCATGCGAGCCTCGGAGCGAGTGAGAAATTCACTCGCTCCGAGGCTCGCTACAAACGGGGCGGCTGTCGATGTTGATCGACAGCTCGCCCCGTTTTGAAGGCGGGGAGGGGGGTGGCTGGTCAAACTGAGACGTTCCTGAAGGAACGCCTGCCGTTTGAGGGCGGCCCTACTGACATCACGAGTGATGTCAGTAGTGAGCTTCCGGCTCTATTAGAGCCGGAAGCTCACTGGGGCTTGCGGCAGACGAGACCCTACCACAAGGGTCTTGTCGCAAGCCCGATGGTCGCGACCATCACTTGGCCGCTCGCAAAAGCTGTGGGTGGTCACCCACAGATTAGCAAGCGGCCAGGAGGCCGTTTTTTTTAAAGAAAAAGCGGCCGCGCTGATTCAGAGCGAGCGCTCGCTTTTTGCGAGCGGCTCTGAATCAGGGCCACAGTACAAAGTCCTAACTATCATAGTTTCATGGAGTGCAGCGAATATGTGGCCCACATCGGAAGTGGTGGTGGGGGTTCTTTGTTAAACATATGTGTTCTAACTGCCCTATGGGGCTCACAAATGGCTACTTACACCCCTGATACAGTATATATATTTTTTTTTTTTACTTTTCATCACTAAAAAGTGTACTGTACAGAACACTTCCAGTCCTTCACAAGAGAACATCTGTACAGTACTATAAGGCCTATTTATTAAGCAATTCTTGCCTTAAAATTTGCGGAAACTGCTCTTTTGCAAGGGAGGAAGCAGGAGATAGAAATATATTCTGCTTTATGACCGCTAACCCTTGCAAAAGCCATCCCCAACCATTTATATGGGGAGGGTATGTAACAAATTCTGCAAAGACAGGCTTTCCAAATTTCCATGCATGGCCTAACACCGTCTTTAGATTGCATTAGCCTGTTACATTCAGTTGGGCAGCCCTGCTAGAGAGGGATCTTGCAATCCCTCTCCAACAGGCTGGAGGTGATCCAGATACACATCGCGTCTACTGCACATTGAGCATGTGCAGTTGGAAAGTCTTGCATGCACAGTAGCCCATATGCAATCACTGTACTTCTTACTAATCGCCCGGATGGGCTCATGAACTGGCGATTTACATTCCAAAGAAAAAATAATCCTTATTGCCACGATATGCAACGATAAGTATTCTTCTTTTCGGGGGCACATAAATGAGCCCATATGGCAGATCTAGTAAAACACATGGAAAATAATGTAAGGTTAGGGAAATGATTCCACTGAAATGCATTAGGACTTAAAGAGAAAAAAGGTGTTACATCCTGGAAAGTGTGTTTATTAATTTTCAAGAAGGCTTATTTCATTTATACTCTTAGCCTTTGTCTGACATAAGGTTCTAATAATCTTAGTAGAAATGGTTTGTACTGATGGTTTGCGACTCCTTAATAATAATTCATAATTCATATTGTTGCTTCTCCACAAAAGTTTTAGATTATTTCTATAATTATTTTTTAGACGATGTCCATCACTCTGTTCTGTTGTCAAATGCTCATCGTCTTTTATATGACATTGTGCAGATAAATTTCCTACAAAGAGACACAAGTACCTGAATAAATAAGTTTTCCACTTTATAAAAGACAGCAGTAGTGAAAAAGCAGCAGCTTGATTCTACACAGACCACAGAGCTTAAATATTCCCCCACACTGTGATTAAAAAGTAACCAATTTTACTGGGGAGTCACTGATCAATCCTGACTGACGTATCTTGTACTGGATTAATATGCCTGGTCTGTGAGGACCACACACACACTCAGCAATCTGCCCAGTGGCAGCTATTTTCCCATAAGTAAATACTGTAGCTGAATGGAGTACTGGTTACTAGTGGAAATTACAAGGAATGTGACTAGATTCAGGGCCGCTGCAAGGTTTCTAGGTGCCCTGGACAAAGCTTCACCCTACCTCTCCTGCTATTCCAAAACCCTCATCCTCGCTCCTGCTAGCTTGACATTTTAAATATTATTACATTTATTAACAAGAATGCATATACTGTACGCATACGGGAACTGGCTTTGCTAGGTCACACGTGCTCAGTGGAATTTAAACCTTGACTTTGAGTTTTAGTTCCACTTTTACAGAAATCTTTTTTACAAAATCGAAAAGAAAAATTGTATAATCTACTATATACAGTATGTCATTTAAAAGAAAAAAGAACACATTACATAAATGGATTAATCTACCCCTGCTGTCTCTTTCCTAACTGCATATAAACATTATTCAAAAGGAATTATAGTATTATCAATGATTTGTAATTTCTGTCATCAAAATCTTTTTCAGGCTTTTTTAACAAAACAAAAAAGTCACCAGGCCAGCTGAGCAATACTCAGTCTGACAGTGATACTGGCTGTGAGCAAGTGGCATATCTATAATGGGTGCAATGTGTGTGGGGCACACGGGCCCCCGGGTCCAGGGGGGCCCCGCACCACACACCACACCACTATTTTAAACTTACCTGTCCATGGTCCCGCGTCGGGTGTCAGTGCTGCTCATAACACCGGAAAATGGCCGCCGCATCCATTTTTCCGGTGTTCTAAGGCTCCGATGGCTGGCTAGCCGCATCAGTCAACTGCTGGCCACCGGGGAGAGAGGAGGGGACCCTGCACGGGGAGTGCACACGGGCCCCCTCCTCTTTTAACACGCCCCTGCAACTTAGTACTGCTTTGCCGGCCAGTTGCGGACCCTTTGGCCATGCGTTTCCCAGTCTTGGACTTGCAGGTGCAGATATAAGGAAAACGTAAAAAAAAAAAATAGTAATAATAATAAAATAATACATATAATTTTATATGCCCGTGTGCAGCCTCCGTTTAGGCCCCCTCCTCTTTGTCAGCGGATT
Source organism: Taudactylus pleione (assembly GCA_031769625.1). Taxonomy (NCBI): domain Eukaryota; kingdom Metazoa; phylum Chordata; class Amphibia; order Anura; family Myobatrachidae; genus Taudactylus; species Taudactylus pleione. The sequence continues at coordinate 1,226,420 of JAUIMM010000289.1, read as the reverse complement.
GAGCACAGTAGATTTTGGCTTAATGCCAGAATCTATTGCACATGCACGGGTCTCCGGGAAAATGGCCCCCTCGCATTATTCCCGGGGACATCTTTTCTATGCGTGTGCGAGTCGCCAGGAAAATGGCTGTTGCCGACATTTTCCCTGTGATTTTGTTGCTCTGCAGCGCAGGCCCAGCACTGCAGAGCAGCACTCTGAAGACTGCGGAAAGGTAAGTATAAACTAACTATGGGTGCAGGATGGACTGTATGAGCTCCCCTGGACTCAGGGGCCCGTGTGTACTGCACACCCTGCACCCATTATAAATACATCCCTGCACCCTTTTCACTTGTTGGCCATTAGGGTTGATTCTGAGTTGGGAGCAAAGCAGAAGACAAGTAACTGAGCACTTTGGGGAAACCATGCTGCACTGCAGGTGGGACAGATGTAACATGTAGCAGAGAGATTTATATGTGTCCACACTGAGATCCAAATTATAATATTAATATATAGAATTAATATTTATTTTTCTCAATCAAGCCATATACAGTTTTAACTTTAATTTTAACCACACATTGTTTGAAAGTATACTGGATTACTATATGTATATACATTTGTGATTTGTGGAGCCGCAAAAAGCTCAATTTGACTAGACACATTATCCTTGTGAATATAGGGACTATAGCGCAGGTTCTTTAATTTATTCTATTTACCCCACTTATGTTAGGAGAGTGATATCCTCAGCAGTTTTTTGATAGCGCCATTCTGACTCTTTGTTTTCTACTTCAGGGTCCATAGGGTATCCACAGGATACCTTGGGGTATAGGTGTGACGTCAGTCATCGGACACCATAGAGTTAAGCTTTCAGCCTCCCAGGATGCACTAGGGTCCCCCTCCTATACCCCGCCCCCGAGCCAAGGCACCTCAGTTTAGTTTGGTGCCCGGCCGGAGTCGGGTGCACCTGTTGGAGTGGGGGCTAGAAGAGCCCCTGAAGCTTTTTTCTTCATGCAGCTGTGGCTGCACATCTGGATGTACAGCATGGACAGTCAGTCCTGACGTCCATGCTGTCTTCCCTACACCCCCGCCGGTACCAGAACGCCGGTACCGATCCGGGGATGCTGGTGAGCATCTGGGGTCACAGCTAGCGGTGACCCCAGATGTTCCGGACCATGGCCTGATTCAAGGGGGACCGCAGGTAAGCAGCGGGGTCCCGCGGTGGGTCCCCGCTGTCACATGGTTCAGAGTCCCCAGGCAGGGGGCTCCCTGGGGACTGGCTGCAGCGTGGAGCCAGGTATTGAACCTGCGCTTCCACTACCCCCTGGGACAGCGGACCGCAGCAGAGCGGTAGCACTGCGGCGTCCCGGGGGTTAAATGCATGCCAGGGGAGTGCGCCTTCCCTGTCTCACAGCCGGCGCCTCCCCCGCTGCACACAGCCCTCTCTGCACACTGCCGACTGGTCCTGTAGCAGCGCTCCTCCCTCAGGCCAGCCTCCTCTCTACTCCTCGGCGGCCATCTTTACAACGCATTGTGAACGCTGCTGGAAGCGCTGGACGGAAGCATCGTGGTCTGGGTCCCCCCGCATACCTCTCCTCCGATTTGGGTCAGGTCTGTGTATGCTGCGCTGTGTCCTACCAGGCCCTGTGTCTGCGTAGTTGAGTGATCAGCGCTGTTAGTGCAGAAATTTGATTTTTCTTTGCATTGTATGTGACTGTGCTAGCGCTGCTGCCTGTAACTTTTCTCTGACTGTCAGCTTTATTACTGTCCCTGTCCTTTCTGCTATGCCCTTGCGGTGCGGTGCTGCAGGGTGGTCTCTCGCCTATTTAATATATAATTGGTGAGAGGGGTCACATACTTGGTGCCATCATGTCTGAAAGTGATTTTCCTCTCCGACTACAGTGTGCTACGTGTAAAGTACCGTTAGCGGAGGGGTAGGGTAGCGCGGAGGGCCTTGCCAGCAGTGTTTGTCTATGGCGCGGCCTATTACGGTTACAGCACCGGTACAGGAGCCGCCCTGGGCTTGTTTCGCTCAGGCGCTTACAACCTTAGTGGGCCAGTTAGCTCCGCAGCCCGCGTTTCCGCCGATGGGTTTGTCCCAGCAGTCAGTGGTGTCGTCACTCATGCAGGGTTTCCCACGACAATTGGTGGTACCCCACAGTCTCCCTATTTCCCCGCTCCCGGTTTCTCAGGAGCCGGCGTGGGTTAACTCCCTGACGAGTTCTGTACAGCACTTGTCGGATGTGTTGCAAGGGGAGTCTGTGATGCGGCCACATAAACGGCCGGTGGCGTCTCTGTCGGCTCCTTATGAGGATGACAAGGGGACGTCTGATGATGGGGAGATACTGGATCCTTACAATCAGGAACCTCTCCATACTAAGGACGCTGACGCTAAGTCCAAGGTATATATTCCTGGACTTATTCGGGCAGTCCGCACAGCCTTGGTGATTGAGGACGAAGTTCCCCCAGCGGCTAAATCAAAGTATGCCTTCTTTAAAGATGTGAAGGGCGATGCCACAGTCTTTCCTCTTTCGGGTCAGTTAGTGGACCATTTAGAGGAGGCGTGGAAACAGCCTGGCAAAAGATACCAGCCGCAGAGGCGCCTGGCAGTGGCTTATCCGTTCGCGGATAATTATTTTGCAAAGTGGGAATCCCCTCCACAGGTGGATTCTCACGTGACCCGTCTTGTCCGTAGTGCCACATTGCCGATGCCATCCATGTCCTCCCTTAAGGATGCTACGGGCCGCAAGGTGGAGATCTGCCTGAAGTCAGCTTATTCCCTTGCGGGGGGGGCAGCACGGCCGGCTATGGCCATTTGCTGGGTTGCCAGAGCGATGGAGCGCTGGGCAGATTCATTAGAGGCGTCTTTTGATTCCGACTGTCCGGCCGAACAGGCGGAGTTGATTGGTAATCTCCGTGATTCGGCCACTTATATCAACGAGGCGGCCTTAGACATTAGTACTCTGGTGTCTAGAATTTCTTCAGCAACGGTAGCTGCTCGTCGCACCTTGTGGCTGCGATCCTGGAAGGCGGACGCAGATTCCAAAAAGGGTTTGGAGGCGTTGCCATTTACTGGAGAAGTTCTCTTCGGTCCGGATCTGGACAAGATTGTGGCCACGCTGGCGGCAGCCAAATCGGCATGTCTCCCGTCGGCCGCTGCTCCTTCTGGTTCTGGACCATCGTCCTTTCGGTCTTATAGGGCCCAGGGCAGGCCCAAACCACAGTCGTTTCCTCGACAGGCTGGCCCTAAGAAATCGGCCAAGCCCCAGAAACAGGCATGGAGTACCAGACGTCCGGCCCCTAAGCCAGATGACAAGCCTGCGGCCTGACGGTCCGGGCCTCCCTTTGGGGGATCCCAAAGTGGGAGGCCGCCTGCTGCAGTTCGCCCAGTGTTGGTCGGTCACTACGACAGACACTTCGGTTCTCGAGGTGGTCTCCCACGGGTACGCCCTCTCTTTCCGGCACAGACCCCCGGCTCGATTCTTCACCACGGGTCTACCATCAGACCGGAACAAGGCTACGGAGCTGCGGAAGGTATTGCACACTATGCTCCAGGCTGGAGTTATAGTGCCCGTTCCATTCTCCCAGAGTGGCCAGGGTTTCTATTCAAATCTTTTTTTGATACAGAAACCCAATGGGTTGTATCGTCCGATTCTCAACCTCAAGGCTCTCAGCAAGTCTTTGCAGGTTCCGAAGTTTCGGATGGAGACCCTACGGTCCATCATTCTGGCGCTGGAACCTGGGGACTACATGGTGTCATTGGACATACAGGACGCTTACCTGCATGTCCCTATTCTTTTGCGCCATCAACAGTTCCTCAGGTTTGCAATCCGCAGCGACCACTTCCAGTTTCGGGCGTTACCTTTTGGCCTGGCGACAGCACCACATGTGTTCACCAAGGTGATGGCGGTCATGGCGGCTTCTCTGCGGCTGCAGGGAGTCCACATGTTGCCGTACTTGGACGACCTTTTATTGGTGGCAGGATCTCCAGAGCTCCTTCTACGCCACTTGGACCTGACCATTGCGCTACTGCAACGGCACGGCTGGCTAATCAACTAGCAGAAGTCCACTCTAATCCCGTCTCGGCGGATTCTGCACCTCGGAGCCTTATTGGACTCAGCAAAGGATCTTCGTGACGGGGGAAAAGATCTCTGCTTTACAGTCGAGGGTGCGCAGTTGTCTGCACAGCCGCCGGGTGTCTCTACACTCGGCGATGAGGTTACTGGGCTCCATGGTGTCGGTGTTCGACATGGTGGAAAATGCCCAGTTTCACTCCAGACCTCTGCAGCACCTGATCCTGTCCAAGTGGAATGGGCTGCCTCAGTCTCTGAAGTCCCAGACGATTGTGCTTACCCCGGAGGTTCGCCTGTCCCTTGCTTGGTGGTTACAGACGACCCATCTCCGCAAGGGACGTCCGTTCTGGGTTCCAAATTGGGTCCTGTTGATAACGGACGTCAGTCTTCGGGGCTGGGGAGCAGTTTCGGGTCCACACTTGTTCCAGGGCAGGTGGACGCCGACAGAAGCGGAGCTTCCAATCAATATCTTGGAACTCTGTGCGGTCTTCAATGCTCTCCAGCAGGCACATTGGGTTCTCCAGGGTCGTCCGGTACAGGTCCAGTCGGACAACGCTACCACCGTGGCCTACATAAGCAGGCAAGGAGGAACCCGAAGTCGGGCTGCTCTCGTGGAGGTCTCTCGGATCCTGGTATGGGCGGAGCGCAATCTTCCGGCCATATCAGCGGTCTTCATCCCGGGAGTGCTAAATTGGGAGGCGGACTTTCTAAGTCGCCAGGACGTTCATCCGGGGGAATGGTCCCTGCACCCGGACGTTTTTCAACTGCTGGTGGACAGGTGGGGTCTTCCAGAGATCGACCTCATGGCGTCCCGGCACAACAACAAGTTGCCGGTGTACGGGTCTCGCACAAGAGACGAAGGGGCGTCTCTGGTGGATGCTCTGTCCGTCTGGTGGACGTTCCGGTTCGCATACCTGTTCCCTCCGGTCTCCCTTCTTCCACGGGTAATCCGGAAATTCAAACAGGAAGGAGGGACGCTCCTGTTGATAGCTCCCGCGTGGCCCAGACGGCACTGGTTCTCAGACCTTCAGGGTCTGTCCGTGGACATTCCTCTGCGGTTGCTGCTACGACCGGACCTTCTGTCACAGGGTCCTTGTCTTCACCCGGACCTGACTCGGCTGTCTTTGACGGCGTGGCTGTTGAGACAGCCATGCTGAGGTCCAGGGGGTTTTTCAGCTCGGTGGTGCATACCATGTTACGAGCTCGGAAGCCGTCTTCCGCGAGGATATACCATCGCGTGTGGCATACGTTCTTCCAGTGGTGTCGACCGAGAGGTTATGCACCGCTGGAATTTCGTCTGTCTAGGATACTCGCCTTCCTACAAGCGGGACTAGATCATGGGCTTCGCCTTGCTTCTTTGAAGGTACAGGTTTCGGCCCTGTCTGTCTGGTTTCACCGTAGGATTGCTACAATCCCGGATGTGCGCACCTTTATGCAGGGTGTTCTCCGCATTCAGCCGCCCTTTGTTCCACCTGTGGCGCCTTGGGATTTGGCTGTGGTCCTGAGGGCTCTCCAGGGACCGCCGTTTGAACCACTGGGCTCAGTCGATCTTAAATGGCTAACAGCTAAGACTGTTTTCCTTCTGGCTATTGCTTCGGCCAGACGTGTTTCTGATTTAGGGGCTCTTTCTTGTAAACCCCCTTTCTTGGTTTTTCATGGGAACAGGGCAGTGCTCCGCACTCGGCCCAAGTTTCTTCCCAAAGTTGTTTCCCAGTTTCATGTTAACGAGGAAATCGTTGTTCCGGCCTTTAACTCACCTGGTCTGTCAGTGGGTGAGGCCTCTTTGGATGTCGTGCGGGCCTTAAGGACTTATGTTGACCGCACTTCTTCGTTTAGGAAGTCGGACGCCTTGTTTGTCCTCTATATCTTCCGTAAAAAGGGTTGGCCTGCTTCAAAGCAAACTTTGGCAGCCTGGATCCGTATGGCTATTTCTGAAGCTTATCTTCATGAAGGCCTGCCGGTTCCTCCTTCTGTGAAGGCTCATTCCACTAGGTCTGTGGGTCCTTCGTGGGCAGCTCGACGTGGTGCCTCTGCAGTCCAGATCTGCAAGGCTGCTACGTGGTCCTCTGTCCATCCCTTCGTGAGGTATTACAGGTTTGACACCTTCGCCTCTCAGGATGCTTCCTTCGGGCGGCGGATTCTCCTTTCTGCACAGGAGCGTCCCCACCCTTAAAGGATACTGCTTTGGGACATCCCCAAGGTATCCTGTGGATACCCTTTGGACCCTGAAGTAGAGAATATGAGATATGGTAAGAACTTACCCTTGTTATCTCTATTTCTACGAAGTCCATAGGGTTCCACAGGACTCCCGCCCTGTCGCACCTGTGCTGCAGATGTGCTTTGCTCTGGTCACCGGTTTTTCCATCTCCCTCTGGTGAGAATGTGATTCTTGTGTGTGTCCAGATCTTTTTTCTCTCTCTTCCTTCTCATCCTCCGGCCTATGGCTTGGTAACTAACTGAGGTGCCTTGGCTCGGGGGCGGGGTATAGGAGGGGGACCCTAGTGCATCCTGGGAGGCTGAAAACTTAACTCTATGGTGCCCGATGACTGACGTCAAACCTATACCCCAAGGTATCCTGTGGAACCCTATGGACTTCGTAGAAATAGAGATAACAAGGCTAAGTTCTTACCATATCTCATATTTTTTTCCTATTTGATGTATTATATACACCTTATTCACAGTCTGCAGATAATTTTATACAACATTTTAATTAATTTTGTGGCTCAAACAAAGTTTGTGTACATACATGAAATTCATTTATGTTTCATATACACCTTATACACACAGCCTGAAGGTAATTTTAGACTTTATTTTAATAATATTATGCCTTAAACAAAGTTTGTGTACATTAAACCATCAAAAAGCAAGGTTTCACTATCTCAGTCATGCTAAAAGAATTCTGTATTTCAGAATATTTTGATATGGGAGGCTCAACCTGTAATAATACAACTGTCCAGCATGTGTGGCGGAATTGGTATGAAATACCGTCGGCCGCATGGCCGGCGGTTCGATTCCCGTCAGCAGCAGCCCGACAGAAGCAGAGTGCGACGCAGCGGAAGCCCGACAGCGCTGGAAATCCCGATCGTGGATAGGTAAGTATCCACTAACCTAACCCCCATAACCCTAACCCTCCTTAGGGGTGCCTAACCCTAACTTCCCCCCCAAGTGCCTAACCCTAATCCCCCCTCTAAGTGCCTAACCCTAACCACCCCCTTCCCCGCTGCCTAAACCTAAGTCCCCCGGGGGGGTGCCTAACCCTAAGTCCCCCCCGGGGGTGCCTAACCCTCCCTCCCCCTAGCCTAACCCTCCCGGGGGGGTTCCTAACCCTAAGTCCCCCCCGGGAGCCCTAAACCCAGCCCTCCCCCCCGCGGCTGTCCGCTCGCGGCGCCCGGCATCACTACGATCGTGATGCCGGGCGCCGGTCTCCCAGCATTGGGGAAATGCGGGCGTCTACATCTAGACACCCGGCATTTCACCCTTGCCGGGATAAGACAGTCGGGAAGCCGGCTGCCGGTATTTAGGCCTTCGGCTTCCCGATTGCCTCCCTGTGTGGCTACATGCACCAGCAGCCAGTATGTGCCCTGCATGCAAAGACAATTAGTAACTGATTCAGAGTCAGATGCAGACATGTACATGTCTGTGACGTTATCCTAATGCCGCTTCAAAGCCCTACTTTTGAAAAATCATTTCAAGAAGATTGTGAAAGCAGCACCTATGAGCACAGCATTAAAGTGCCGTGTACTGCTACATCTGCTAAGTGTGTCATAAAATTGATTTAGTAAGATCTATTGTTGATGAAAACACACTGATACTTTTCAGGGTTTGCTCATGTAAGTGTTTTACAAGTGGTTTCATATAAACCTTATATGGAAATGCATGTAGCCATAGGGATCATTGTGCCTTCTAACCAATGCAAGCTAATGGCACTGATTATGCTATTTGAATGTATATATCTCTGATTTATTTTATTTCCAGGTATATAACAAGTTAACAACTACATAATGGGAGTAAGGTGCAATCAGGGAGATTGCTAGACTCTTCAGGGAGTCAGGGAGATTGCTAATATTACAGGGAGCCTCCCTGACAAACAGTGAGACTTGGCAAGTATGATGTTCAAGGACTGAGACACCCACTATGAGCATATTCAGACGTGGCAATACTGTTTGATGCGTATTTAGATGCGCCATTGAATACACCATCGAAACTTGCACCAACCCTAGGGTAGGTGCAGATTCTGTCTGAATATGGCCTTCTATGTGAGTAATTCTACATCCCTGTACTCAACCACTATCCGCATTACACCCGAGACACTCATATAAGACACAACATCTCCGTGCATCTGATTAGCCACCCCCTATTACCTCTCAGGAATATCCCAAACATTTCCAATACAGATTTGCTATTGTGCATCTAAATTTGTACTGCAACTCAGAAACATGCACAGATGAAAACATTGCTCTACTGCGTTTGACATCGCAGCTGCATCCGACTCGCATTCAGGCCCTAAATCATACATGCCTACTCTCCCGGAAGTCACGGTAGGCTCACGGTCTTTCAGGTAACCCCCCGCACTTCCTTTAGAGGAGGCATTTCTCCCGCATTCTACCCACTTCCTAGTGAAGTGGGCAGATTGGTGAGAATTTCCGCGGAGATCGCAGGTCCCCGTGTAGTGGGCGTGGCTTAATGACGCGATTCTTAAAGAATGGCGTAATTTAACCCCGTCTCCTATTTAAATTTGCTCTTATCGCGACAATTTGCCGCAAAAGAGACAGGTCTTAATGGCGTGATACGTCAGACCCTGCCCCCTTCGTAACCCACCTGCAAGTATGCCATAAATGTACCCCTGCAGTGCAACAAGGTTTGTTCCAGGTACATAGTTACTGGCTAACTCAGAATCAGGCCCCCTGTGTGTAACTTATGATGTTCTGGGTCACAATTGTGTATGTAGTATGTGGATCACTAATAATAACATACAAAAGAACAGATATTAATCTAAATAAATACTTTTGTTGTTTTTGAAAATGATCACAAGGACTACCCCCTCTCATCCCCCAAAAAATCAGCACGTGAAAATGATTGTGTTTTTACTGATTAATTTGCTAAATTTTCCTGTCTCAATTTAAACTCTTAAGCTGCATACACACAACGATTTTTTTAATGAACAATTTGAGTAAACGATTTTTTCCCTTGAAAAAATTTACTAAAATCGTTTACTAAAGTTGTTCATTTACTAAATGTCATGAAAGATTTTTATGAACTACAAACGATTTTTGCATATTCCCTTAATGAAAATCGTTGAGTTGACAAGTCTGACTGAACGACAAACTACAAACGTGAACGCGCATGAACGATAATCGTTCATCGTTTGACTCAGAAAGTGAACGATTTTTGCCATCAATTATCGTTAAACGATATCGTTTAACGATAATCATTAAAAAAATCGTTGTGTGTGTATGCAGCTTAAGGGGTACATTTACTAAAGTGAGAGTTTTTAGAAGTGGAGATGTTGCCCATAGCAACCATTCAAATTCTAGCTATTATCCTCTAGAAAGTGCTAGTTAAATGTTAAGTAGAATCTGATTGGTTGCTATGGGTAACATCTCCACTTCTAAAAACTCTCACTTTAGTAAATATACCCCTTACTATGTGTAGGAATAGTATGGTAGCCCAACATGTCCTACCATTTTTTGAAATAGAGAACCTAACGCACTCACTGTGGGTGTATATGCGAGAACGAGCCCCACTTGTCCTCTGCAGTGAAGGGGTTAAGAGCCTACTGGTTCCCAATAAATATGTTGTCAGGAACAAGATGTGTAATTGTAGTACTATAGACAAATCTGTTGACTTTTTAGGGGTTGACTACTTTTTCAAGCCACCATATACAGTGAAAGTATTCACAGCGCCTCACTTTTTCCACATTTTGTTATGTTACAGCCTTATTCTAAAATGGAATCAATTAATTTTTTTCCTCAAAATTCTACACACAGTACCCCTTAATGACAACGTGTACGAAGTTTTTTTGAGACTTGCAAATTTAATTTAATAAAATAAGAAATCACAAGTAAATAAGTATTCACAGCCTTTGCCATGAAGCTCAAAATTGACCTCAGGTGCATCCTGTTTCCACTGATCATCCTTGAGATTTCCTACAGCTTAATTAGTCCACCTCTGGTAAATTCATTTGTTTGGACATAATTTTGAAAGCCATACAACTGTCTATATAAGGTCCGACACTTGACATTGCATGTCAGAGCACAAACCAAGCATGAAGTCCAAGGAATTGTCTGTAGATCTCCGAGACAGGATTGTCTCGAGGCACAAATCTGGGGAAGGGTACAGAAAAATATCTGCTGCTTTGAAGGTCCCAATGAGCACAATGGCCTCCATCATCCGTAAATGGAAGAAATTCGGAACCACCAGGACTCTTGCTAGAGTTGGCCGGCCACCTAAACTGAGTGATCGAGGGAGAAGGGCCCTAGTCAGGGAAGTAACCAAGAACCCATTGGTCACTCTGTCAGAGCTACAGCATTCCTCTGTGGAGAGTAAAAAGCACATGGCAGCCCGCCTGGAGTTTGCACTTGAAGGACTTTTAGACCATTAGAAACAAAATTCTCTGGTCTGATGAGACAAAGATTGAACTCTTTGGCAGGAATGGCAGGCGTTATGTTTGGAGGAAACCAGGCACCGCTCATCACCAGGCCAATACCATCCCTACAGTGAAGGCATGGGGGTGGCTTGCATCATGCCGTGGGGCTGTTTTTCAGCGGCAGGAACTGGGAGACTAGTCAGGATACAGGGAAAGATGAATGCAGCAATATACAGAGACATCCTGGATGAAAACCTGCTCCACAGCGCTCTCGACCTCAGACTGGGGCAACTGTTCATCTTTCAGCAAGACAACTACCCTAAGCACACAGTCAAGATATCAAAGGAGTGGCTTCAGGACAACTCTGTGAATGTCCTTGAGTGGCCCAGCCAAAGCCCAGACTTGAATCCGATTGAACATCTCTGGAGAGATCTGAAATTGGCTGTGCACCGACGCTTCCCATTCAACCTGATGGAGCTTGAGAGATGCTGCAAAGAGAAATGGGCAAAACTGCCCAATGATAGGTGTGCCAAGCTTGTGGCATCATATTCAAAAAGACTTGAGGCTGTAATTGCTGCCAAAGGTGCATCAACAAAGTATTGAGCAAAGGCTGTGAATACTTATGTACATGTGATTTCTTAGGTTTGTTTGTTTTAAATAAATTTGCAAAAATCTCAAAAATACTTTTTACACGTTGTCATTATGGGGTATTGGACCTCATTCAGACCCGCTCACAAGCGGTTCGATGTTTAGGCCCTGCGCACGTGCAGCGGCTGCACTGCGCGTGCGCAAGCCCCGGAGCGAGAGAGAATTTCTCTTGCTTCGGAGCTCACTACAAAAGGGGCGGCTGTCGATGTTGATCGACAGCTTGCCCCATTTTGTAGGCGTGGCGGGGGGGTGGTTTCACAAAAGGAGGCATTCCTTAAGGAACGCCTGCCGTTTGTGGGCGGCCGCACTGACATCAACAGATGTCAGTGGGGAGCTTCCTGCGCGATCAGAGCAGGAAGCTCCCTGGGGCTTGCAGGTTGCCGAGACCCAACCTTAGGGTCTCGTCGCAAGCCCCGATGGTCGCGATGGTCTTGACCATCGCGACCATCAACCTGGTCGGTCGCTAAAGCTGTGGGTGGTAACCCACAGCTTAACTAGCGACCAGGAGGCCGCACTTGAAAACCCAAGCGGCCGCCCACATTCAGGGCGACAGCTCGCATTTTGAGAGCGCCTCTGAATGAGGGCCATTGTGTGTAGAATTTTGAGGACAAAATTTAATTTATTCCATTTTGGAGTAAGGCTGTAACATTACAAAATATGGAAAAAGTGAAGCGCTGTGAATACTTTCTGCGTGCACTGTATGTGTTTATCTACATTCTTTTGAGGTCATTCTCATTTAGGTCCACAGAATATTCCGATACACAGAATATTTTAAGATCTGTACATACATTTTATAGTAGAATAGGCAGTTACCTTAATACATTTTCACACTGAGCTGACGGGTGTGCAAACAGTGCCATCACCCAGGGTGCAGGGGCCTGGGGGCGGCATCGTCACTGCCCCATGGCCCTTGCATCTGGCTAGCAGGGTGCCTAGAATGGCTTTAGTGCCAAAAGACGCTCCAAGCCTTGCCCCCCCCCCTTTGACATCACAAATTTAGGGTGGGTCAGCACAGGGAGGTAAGGAGAAATGATCCACCGCTGTGAGCTGACACCCTATTTTCTTAATTTTTTAAAATTGGGGTCTAAAATATTGCCATGCCAAGAGAGTGAGTAAATTGTAGCATTAACTGCAGCTTGCCAATATTACCAAGGTATTGTAACTTCCATCATTAAAATCTTTTTCCTGTCTTATTTTTGGCTGCTACAGCAGCAAAAAAAGTTCCCATGGCAGCCGAGCAATGCTCAGTTCCCGGTGATACTGGCTGGGAGCAGTAACCAACAACTTACCGTATTGCTGGTCAGCCGAGGACACTCTTGTGCATGCGCAACCTGCTCTTGGGCTTCCATCGGAAGCCACAATGGGCTGAATACAATTCAGTGCGAAGATGAATAGCCGTGGGAGGGAGCTACCGGAGCTAATTCAATATGCGGCACTGTTTGGGCGGGCTAAAGGATATGTTCTCGCACCCTCCCTGGGGATGCGAGGAGAAATCCGACAAAAGTGCCAGGCGCGCAGCTGTTTGCCGTTTTAGTGCGGCGCTAACAGCCACGCGCCTGGCACTTTAGTCAGAGAATGCCGGGTCTCGCGTCTAAACACCCTGGTTAAGTCGCGAGAACCAGCATTCTCTAACATAACCTATTCCCGACAAGGCACACAGCGAGTTGTATTGAATATCTGTGGGAGCTCCCTCTCGCGGCTATTCGTCTTGGGCATTGCATTGAATTCGGCCCAATGAAAACTTATAAATAGTAAAAATAATTACATTTAATTATTTTCTTTTACAAAAAAAGGTAACATTTTGAATTTACGGCACTAGTCCTTTATAACCGAGGTCTTATAAGATTGCCTTGTAGACGCCATTAGTCGTTTTTTCGCCTGATGTCAATATGAAAACATTTAATTTTAATGTGACATGCAAAAGGGGCACGTAAAGTTGTCCATGAGAAAAACTCCACTTAGATCAAATCCAGCCACATTAACGTGTATTCAATTTGGAGCGAAAAGTCCGTGCTAGACTTTTCGCTCCACATCGCTGATTTTCCTGGGATAAAGTATCGGGCACGCGCCCGCTTTATCCCCGTATTCAATTAAAAAGCTGCGAAATAGGATCGGCGAAAAAAAAACCGGATTTACCTGGAATAAATTGTAGGACCTATGGTTACCCCCGTTTTAGCCTGCAAATGAAAGTCGGGGTTTTAAATAGCCGCGGCAGGTGTTTTTTTCCCGACATGGAAGAAGTGATGCAGAAGAGCACTTAGGTTATTTTTTTAAGTGGTCCCATCAAATTTGGGGTACATGAAAATGGGTATTAGCATAATTTTATGTCCCTAAAGTAGTTTTTAAAAAATTCTGCAAAAATGCACCTGCCGCTAAAAGCCTATTCTAGAAAACACCTGCCGCATACTTGCAGAATAACCCTGAACCTATTTCCCTATTTTTAAACACTTTTTTCCATTTTTATTTTTTTTTCACCCCAATTTTTACATAATTTTTTTGGGGTGTCCCTATTTTTTTTTTTTTTTACTTTTTTTGACAGTTTATTTTTAAATCGCATTTCCAGGGTTGCAGTCTATTTTTTTGAAACCCCAATTCTGCACTTTTTTTCCCCACCTATTCACTGGTGAAAAGTTATCCCGTTTTTTTTTTAAAGACTTTTCGAACCTGCGAAAAGTCTTTGAAATTGAATACGGGATAATTGAAATCGGCAAAAATAATGTCATTGGCGATAATTTATTGCCGATTCCGAAATTTTCGCTCCAAATTGAATACCAGCCCTGTAAGTGTCTGTCCCTGTGCTTTATTTATTGTCATGGAAGCAGACTCTTACCGGGATTTGGACTCGTTTGAAATTAAAGAATCGTTTTTCACATAAATTAAATAGGAACGGTTTAAAAAGGGAAAAAGTTAAATTTTGCATTAGTAAACAGGGCTTACATAAATTTTTCTGGAGAAACCAGATAATACGTATCAATCTCTACATGGTATAAAATAAAGTCCATCTTTGTGATATATCTTTTTAACAGTTTAGACAGCCTAAGCCAAGAAGCGCTCGGACGTCTGTTTTTTAAATTACTTCACTAAAATTGTCACTGCTCGGCTCCCATTTGTCATACATTAATGTTTCATACACCTAAACCTCTACAAATCGACAATTGCTCTATAGTATAGTAAAAACTGCATCAAATCTGTCCATTGGTTCTCGAGATAAGCCAAAAACAAATAGTCAGACGCCTACCAGGAACTGTTTTTTCCTACAATGCCCCATAACAAGCCCTTTGCACCCTTTGAGTGGCAAATGGAGACGTGACTGCTCCCAACAATCACGATTTTGGTGGGACAGTCCCACTTTTTGGACACTGTCCCAAGGTCCGCACAGTCCCGCGGTAGGGGGCAGAGGTTGGGAGGCAGCAGTGAATAGATGCTGTGCACATTCTCGCAGCATCTATACACAGGAGAAAGCGACTAGGGGCATGCCCAGTGGCTCCTAGAGCGCTAGGCATGCTCCAGCATGACAAAAACGGGGAGAGGGGGAGTCGAGAGTGACAGCATTTCCATTAAGCCACACCACCTGTCACAAGGCCACACCACCTTCACTGCTCAGAAGGGTACCGATTCACATAACAAAGAATTTGGCTGGTATTTGTCTGATTTACAGTCAGGTGCATAAATATTGGGACATTGACAGAATTTTTTGCCTCTATTCACCACCACACTGGCTTTGAAATGAAACAAACAAGATGTGCTTTAAGTGCTGACTTTCAGATTTAATTTGAGGGTAATTACATCCAAATCAAGTGAACGATGTAGGAATTACAATGGTTTCTATATGTGCCTCCCACTTTTTAAGGGTCCAAAAGTAATGGGACTATCAACTCAAAAGCTATTTCATGGACAGGTGTGGGCTATTCCCTCATTATTTCATTATCAATTAAGCAGGTAAAAGGTCTGGAGTTGATTCTAGGTGTGACATTTGCATTTGGAATCAGTTGCTGTCGACTCTCAATATAAGATCCAAAGAGCTGTCACTATCAGGGAAGCAAGTCATCATTAGGCTGAAAAATCAAAACAAACCCATCAGAGAGATAGCAAAAACATTAGGTGTGGCCAAATCAACTGTTTGGAACATTCTTAAAAATAAAGAATGCAACGGAGAGCTCAGCAACACCAAAAGACCCGGAAGACAACTGTGGTGGATGACAGAAGAATTATTTCCCTGGTGAAGAAAAACCCCTTCACAACAGTTGGCCAAATCAAGAACACTCTCCAGGAGGTAGGTGTATATGTGTCAAAGTCAACAATCAAGAGAAGACTTCACAAGAGTGAATATAGAGGGTTCACCACGAGATGTAAACCATTGGTGAGCCACAAAAACAGGAAGACCAGATTAGAGTTTGCCAAACAACATCTAAAAAAGCCATTACAGTTCTGGAACAACATCCTATGGACAGATGAGACAAAGATCAACTTGTACCAGAGTGATGGGAAGAGAAGCGTATGGAGAAGGAAAGGAACTGCTCATGATCCAAAACATACCACCTCATCAGTGAAGCATGGTGGTGGTAGTATCATGGCGTGGGCATGTATGGCTGCCAATGGAACTGGTTCCCTTGTATTTATTGATGATGTGACTGCTGACAAAAGCTGCAGAATGAATTCTGAAGTGTTTCGGGCAATATTATATGCTCATATTCAGTCAAATGCTTCAGAACTCATTGGATGGCGCTTCACAGTGCAGATGGACAATGACCCGAAGCATACTGCAAAAGCAACCAAAGAGTTTTTTAAGGCTAAAAAGTGGAATGTTATGCAATGGCCAAGTCAATCCCCTGACCTGAATCCGATTGAGCATGCATTTCACTTGATGAAGACAAAACTGAAGGGAAAATGCCCCAAGAACAAGCAGGAACTGAAGACATTTGCAGTAGAGGCCTGGCAGAGCATCACTAGGGATGAAACCCAGCGTCTGGTGATGTCTATGCGTTCCGGACTTCAGGCTGTAATTGCCTGCAAAGGATTTGCAGCAAAGTATTAAAAAGTGAAAGTTAGATTTAGGATTGTTTAGTTTGTCCCATTACTTTTGGCCCCTTAAAAAGTGGGAGGCACATATAGAAACCGTTGTAATTCCTACACCGTTCACCTGATTTGGATGTAATTACCCTCAAATTAAATCTGAAAGTCTGCAGTTAAAGCACATCTTGTTTGTTTCATTTCAAAGCCATTGTGGTGGTGAATAGAGGCCAAAATATGAAAATTCTGTCAATGTCCCAATATTTATGCACCTGAGTGTACGTACTACTCTACATCATCCAATCATCTCCCATTTTCAACTTGGTTCTGGAGCATGTGCAGTGCAAAAACATGCAAGATACACTCCAAATACAGGTGTAGGCTCCACCGCCACCTCTACATATATGTGGTCAGACACGCCTGCTGGTACAGTAGGATTACCAGTGAAATCTGTTGTTGTTGTTATACTAGTTATATCTAGAACCATGAATGTTTCATTTTATCATAACTTATTTTTATGGTTTCAGTGTTTTACATGTTGGATGATATTAATATTCCCCAGGATCCAGTCTCCCATGTCCCTGCTCCGGGACCTTTCCCAGGTCACACATTCCACAGGTTAATGTTTGGCAGTTCAGCCTTAAATCCAGAAATGGCTATAAACTTCAAAGCAGTCAGAGATGGGATTTATGCACTGAAGTGGGGAGGCATTAGGGTGAAATACAGCATATCACAAACTCTCTGATATTCGCTCATTATGATTCTATTTTGTATTTCGAGATATATTCCTAGGGATAAGGTACTATAAGTGAACTCTACAAATACAGTGCCTTGCAAAAGTATTCGCCCCCTTTGCATTTTTCCTTTTTTTGTTGCCTCACAACCTGGAATTAAAATGGATTGTATGAAGGTGTGCATCACTTCATGCACAGAATATGCCTACAACTGTAAAGTTGTGTTTTTTTTTATATTGTGAATCAAACAACATTTAGGACAACATAACAGAAAACTTCAGCGTGCATAACTATTCACCCCACTAAAGTCAGTATTTTGTAGAGCCACCTTTTGCGGCAATTACAGCTGCAAGTCGCTTTGGATAAGTCTCTATGAGCTTGCCAAATCTTGCCCCTGGGATTTTTGCCCATTCCTCAAGGCAAAACTGCTCCAGCTCCTTCATGTTGGATGGTTTCCACTTGTGAACAGCAATCTTCAAGTCTGACCACAGATTCTCAATTGGATTGAGATCTGGGCTTTGACTAGGCCATTCCAACACATTTAGATGTTTCCCCTTAAACCACTCGAGTGTTGCTTTAGCAGTATGCTTCGGGTCATTATCCTGCTGGAAGGTGAACCTCCGTCCCAGTCTCAAATCACAGGCAGACTGAAAAAGGTTTTGCTCAAGAATATCCCTGTATTTCCATTTGTTGATGATGGATTTAATGGTGCTTCGGGGGATCATCAAAGATTTGGATATTTTTTTATAACCCAACCCAGAATTTTACTTTGTTTACTTTGTCCCTGACTTGTTTGGAGAGCTCCTTGGTATTCATGGTGGGATGCCTCTTGCTTAGTGGTGTTGCAGCCTCTGGGACCTTTCAGAAAAGGTGTGTTTATACTGACAGATCATGTGACACTTAGATTTCACACAGGTGGACTTTTTTTCACTAATTATGTGACTTCTGAAGGTAATTGGTTGCACCAGAACTTTTGAGGGGCTTCATAGCAAAGGGGGTGATTACATATGCACATGCCAATTTTCAGGATTTTATTTATAAAGATTCTTTTTTATGTATATTTTTCTCATTTCACTTCACCAAAATTGGACTATTTTGTGCAGATCCATCTCATAAAATTCAGATTAAAAAAATTAATAAATTACAGGTTGTAATGTAACAAAAAAGGGAAAAGGCCAGGGGGGTGAATACTTTTGCAAGGCGCTGTAGCTGCTACTGTGTGTTAAGGAAATGTTATAGAACACAGTTAACTTGGCAAGAGGGAGGTGGCCGGGAAGCATTTCTGAGAAAGAATGTTGTACAGGAATAATGCATGATGGCATATTGTAAGAGAGGGAGTGTTCATTGGTTTAGTTGATGATAATATAAAACTAAAACATTATTTGCTTAACATACAACCACTACAGTAATGAACATGTTAATAATATACAGATGACAACACTTCCCGCAGCTGCCCCACACCTCTCTACAAGCATACGCTGACCATAATGTTTGCTGTGGATCTCAGCCAAGGGATAGGTATGGGCGTAGCTACGCGTGTGTGCTATGCTCAGATGCCCAGGCATGCCTGTCCATCACTCACACTGTACTCAAAATGTCTGAGGCAGAGATTCATTTCAGTGCTAATCTCTCATGCACCTTAACACTTTTCAATGTTATGCTGAGTATCAGACGTTTTACTTTCCATGAGGAAGTGTATAAGCAAACACAGGCTTTGGGTTTCCACCCAATACCCTAAGTGGATATATAATTATATCCAGAAAGGCCTGATGTAGTCTAGTAGTTGCAATGGACCTGATTCAGAGATGGATACAATGTTGATGTCCGATGCATTGGAGCAATGTTTTTCCACTGAGCATGCAGATAGTGACAGGTAGACAGCATTTGGGGTATGCTTGTCTACTCTCCCAGAAGTTGCGGGAGGCTCGCAATTTTTTGGGTAGCCCCCCCTGCACCCCCCTGGAACAGTTTGCGGATCTCCTGCATCTCGCCAACTCGCATGTCTGTACAGAGGGGCGGAGCTAAAATGATGTGAATTGCGTCATTTAGTCCCACCCCCTCTCGCGGACCCATTTTTCCGGTCCAGCCACCAAAGTTGTCAGCTGCATCTCCTCTCCAAGCTTCTCCCGGAGAGGAGTTATTTAAATAGGCAAGTATTGTTTGGGGGAAATAACGGGGGGTGGTCAGATAAACAAAGACGTGTCGGGGCCATATTCTGGCCATGCTTTATTGAGGCTCTGCAAATTTGTTCGCAGCTGAGAGGCCCCGGCGTCGTAGGATAACAGCTCTGTCTGACAGCATAGGCTTACTCAGATGTTCAATTTACAACTGATGTTTCTGCTTTTGTACGCAGCGGATGTGATACGCGGGTGGTGGGCGCCTCAGTGCAAAAACATCAGTTAAGTCATAAGCATATTTTTGCAGGTCCGCTATGTACGGAATCGCAATCACGACAGGATTTGCTCCATCTCCGAATCATTGTTTATGTTTTAACATTTGTATATGAATAATTTATTTAATGTTCATTCTAGCACCCTGCACCTGTCAAAGCCTGTGCAGTTCCTCTTCCCTGCCTGGGGTGTCGCTCTCTGCTCTGGTGCTTCCATCACACTCTGGGCTGTATATCAGAAGTTTGTTGCATCAGCTAATGTGATACAGCTGGGGTTGTGATAATAGACATCACCAGCAATTGGAGAGGGACCGTATGGGGAGTAGCAGAAAAAGTTGCTTGGGTCGTGCACAACATTAAATTTAAGGCCTGATTATAACCTAGTTGATTTTTTATCGGCCTCCATATAATTAATTATTTATTAAGTGCAATTAGAAGAGCCTATTGTCATGATAAAATACAAAGAAAACCCATTCTGGAGCTTTGATCCATAGGGTATTGGTGGTCATCAGTATACAGGGTGTATCAGTGTCGGACTGGGGAATGAAGGCGCAACATGCAGTTGTAGGGGCCCATGCTTAATGGGTGTAGCCAGCCTTCAGGAGGGTGGAGGCAGCCACCACAGAGGCTTGGCTAACCATTGTAGAGGACATAGCCTGCAGACAACATGAATGCTACAGTGCATGGTCTGTTCATCCATGTTCCTGCTCTACCAGGTAACTGACTCTTAATAGAGTAACAATGTATAAGTTCACTGTCTGAAACCTGAGGAGGAAGTGGGGCCCACCGGGGATTTCCCCTGTACCCCTGTGGGACAGTCCGACCCTGGTGTCCATAATTGCCCCCACCTTGATTAATCCTTAGGCAATTTGGAAAACTAAGCTAGTAGGGTTTCCATTTTATATCCTTAGACTAGCGACCCGCCCCAGCTTCGCAGGGGAGCAATTTCATCTCACCACAGCCCGCTGCATCTCATAACAACCTATGTCATTATACCACATTCCTCTGCATCTCACCACAACCCCCTGCTTAACATTCCTGCCTCCTGCATCTCACCAGTGTCACCACTGCTGCTGCCCTGCAGCTGGCTGGGGCCCGGCCACTGGGATGTGCTAGGAAGGGCAGAAGGATCATGGATGAGAGATTTGTATTGCAGCTACCATAAGCATTATCAACACCATGTCCCCAGGGTTGGGGCACCTGTGTATAGTTCTGCAGCCTCCATGCACACACCCCCTCCCCCCGGCTGGCGATGGCCAATGTCTTCTTTGCATAATGTATCCTGTATTTCCTGGGCTTTCGTACTTCACGGTGGAGGAGTGGTGGCCGGAGTCCGTCTGCAAGTTCAGCATAGAGATGGACATCGGAATCCGATGGTTACTAACAATCAATGTTTCTGTTCTGATGATAGTGGTTTTTACCATTTCAGTGTAGGGTCCGATCTTTGCCACCATCGAATGAAAATAGAGAGCGATGACATTTACATGTATAATCAGCATGTTATTCTAGCAAGCAGAGTTGATGTTGCCTTTGGGGAATTTAACCAATATAGACCCCAATATGGAGTACTTGAAGCTTAATAAGGTTAATATATAGCCGCATTGTCAACCATAGTGTTATGTTTTTAAAAGGTTGAGTATGGGTTCCCGGCAGTCGAGATGCCGCCGGTCCGAATACCGACAGCAGCATCCCGAAACACGTAGCTAAGTATACTACCACCTCCCCCCTAGGGCCTAAACCTAACCTCCTGCCCTACCCGCACCCTAAACCTAACCCCCCCTAGTGCCTAGCCTCTAAACCTAACACTTCCCTAACCCCCGATGCTTGCCTTCGGGATGCCGGCGATCAGGATTCAGGAGCCGGGATTCTGACTGCATCCCTTTTTAAAATGCCCTCAGTCATTACTGCGCTCCATCCTCAGTATCAGGATAGAGAACATCATTACCTAGGGGCATTTTAAGAAATATTTTGGCGTTATGGAGTATACTGTGGTTATATGATAGAATTATGGGTTTATATGACAGCTATATTGAGACCTAAAGAGGAATATAGTGGAGGTATGAAATATGAGGAATTTGTTGGCATTATAATGCATGCTTGCCTACCCTCCCGATTTGGCCGGGAGCCTCCCGACTTTCGGGTGCCGCTCCCGGCCCCCCCCGGAAAGGCAGGCAAGCCTCCCGGAAGTCTCCGACCCTCCCCACCTCCCCCCTGAAAAAAACAGAAATACCCGCAGCGGGGGGCCCGGTGACGCGATTTGCGCAGAATCGCGTCATCGTGGCCCCGCCCCCTGCTTCACAATGCCGAAAATCACGGCATTGTGAAGAGGGGGCGGAGTCACGATGACACGATCGTGCGGCCCCGCCCCCAGCTCCACCCCCAGTGTGACACAAAATGGCCGCTCCGCCCCCAATGGCGGGCCCCGCCCCCGCTATTAGCCGACAATCAGCTCCCTCCCTAAAGGCTGGAGCTGATTGTCGGCAAGTATGTTATAATGCCATAAAAGGCAGACTGGATGAGCTTTTTGTTTCTTATCTGCATTCAAATTCTATGTTTCTATGTATGTACAGATGAGACAGTGTGCTGGCATTACAAGGCAATATGGCGGCATTCACAGGTATATGATGAGCCTATGCGGTGAAGCTACATATTTGCGGCTCGTTCATAACCTTGGACTTCTATTATGGACAGTTTGGTCAGATGTGATCAGTATTTACCTTTCAACCATACACATTAAATATGTAATTATTTGTAGTGCTATAACAGTGCACTAGATGCATCCTTTTTATCATACCCCCCATACTAAGTCCTCAATATTAAACTTAGTAATTCTACCCCTTTTCTCCAAACGCACATTTGATGTATTTGTCTTTTCTCATTATACTGTACCATAGTATAGGGCCCTTTTTACCATAATGTGCAGCATGTGTTTAACCTTCCTTGTTCTGATGACACAGTACCGGACTAAGCAGCTCAACTCATCAAACATTAGGCCGGTGCAATCTGTACTACCTGCTAAAAGTCAACATTTGCCAATTATTAAAGGAAATATGTAGAATTGAAATATGTATTGCTTTGGACTGATTTTACAGAAAAATGCATCAATAAAAAAGTAATCTTAGAAGTTAGATAAGATAAATAAACACAATACAATGTACCTGATAATGTGACTCTTACACGGAGTAAGTTTTTTTCATATTAACTTTTGTCTTATTTTATTTATCATATATAACTCCTCCCAATACTTCATTACATTTTTAATTCTGGGTAGAATTATCCTTTAGTATCCGTGGACACACAGCCATATTCCTATTTCTTATCCATGTAGATTACTGCAATAGCATTGTTGGGGCAGATGCTGACAGTTATTATTTATTTACATCCTTCTTTTGTTCTATATGTCTTCCTTATGATTGCATATGTTTCTCTTAAGCTGGGTACACACTAGGCGACATATTGGCCGTTCAATTGAACAGCTGATATATCGGCTGCGTTGGCCAGTGTGTACAGACGATATATCTGTGAACGAGTTGTTCCACAGACATATCGCGTTGGCTGTGCTGCACAACCGATGGCAGATTTATCTTCAGGTATATCGGCTCATCAGTCTGTGTGTACAGGCAGTCAGCCGACCGCCCGTACAGTTGCTGCAGAAATCTCTGGAAGGGGGGAGAAATGCAACCCCTAGCCAGCGGGAACCGCGGACAGATGGCAGATGATGGTTGGTCATTGTGTATTAACAACCATCATCTGCAGATCAGTCAGTTTGCAGAGATATCTTTTAAGTGTGTAGCCACCTTTTAGATATGTATTTATGTACTAAAAAAATTATGCAATTGACAGTTTGTTTTATACATGTTTTGCTTTTGTGTCCGTTAAAGCTAGACTACAACCTTGGCATTTTTCCTTTGGCCTCTTTCCCTATCCCCAGCCACAGGGGGCTGCTCTGTGCTAAATTTGTTTTGCAGAACATGCAAGATAATATTGTGGACCATCATTAAATGGCTGCAGGTGTGACTGGGAGGCCCAATCACAAGCCACAATCTCTCTTGCAGTTTTTGACTAGTCTTTCTGCTCATACTACCTCCACCGCAGTGAGGCAACTCCAGCAATACAACAGGTGCATGGATCAGCCCCTGGACCTCTGGCTAGTGTGGGGACAACTTAGGTGAAATGTTTCCAAGCGGGGGGGGGGGGGGGGGGGGGGGATAATGCAGCCTTAAGGCGTCACTTCTCAAAAAGCTTTTTTAGACCTTGAACTATGAAATTTACAGGCCTTTGTGAGTATAGAGTTAATGAAAATTTGTCAATAGCTTAATAGCTTGCAAACAATGCACACAGTGCATGTCACTTGTCTGTACTATGCAATGACGCAGGACCTGTCCCCCCCTCTCCCCGCCCTCTCTGTCCCAATACATTAGCCTCTTGCCAGTCTGCATTCCTGAAAGGCTGAGGAGCCTCCTCCCCAGGCCAGCGTCCAGCCCCCCTCACTCACGTTTGTAACGGGCAGGCCTGGACCTGCCATTCCTATTGTGTCCCTTTCAGGTCAGACACAGCTGAAGGAGCAAAATATGCCAGCAAATAACAGAGAAACTTCAATGCTACGAAGATTGTTTATATCTGTTTACTTCCTTCGTCTCCCAGCAAGAGCATAATTAATAGGTTAGATTGTCAATTTATGACAGCTACAACTCACAGTGCCCCTTTAAACTGAGATTGTATCTTTTTATCCTAAGGCTTTATCACTTTTTCCTTAAAGTACAATGATATACTGGTAGTACCATTTATAGTTGTTTGGTTAACTTTTGTCAATTGTATTATGTCAAAATTTGGTTTCTGTAATACATGGGAGCTTATGTAATTGGGTGCGATCTGGTGCTGCTGCAAGAACTCTTGCAAGTCTTTCCATATTTGTAAAGTGGCCATAATTTTAAAAGCAAATATAGCTGGTTTTGCATTTAAAATTATTTGCACTTTAAAAATATAGGAAGACTCGCAGAGTTCCCACAGAGGCACCAGATCGCACCCTATTACATAAGCCCCATGGACTGATCATCAGATGGGCTGATTTTAGATTATCAGAATACACAGACAAAGCTGGTTTACATGTTTATCAACGGGAGTAGATCCTAAATACTGTATAAATTTATTTTTTTTTGCAGGATATAGGGATTAACCCAATTTATCATTAGTCGCAGTCTATGATGGTCATTACCGGATAGTCGTTGCTGACTCTCGAAGGGGGGGCTACTTACCGCAAATGTATTGAGGTCAACAACGTTGATAGGAAATCTCTTCTATCAGGGCTTTTCGATACATAGACCTGATAATATTTATTAGCACATTGGGGATTATAGAGAATAATATTGTTGAGTTTAAATAAAAAAAAAAATAATATATATATATATACATTAATATGCACAATAAGAGAAGATTATTACGCCCGTTATTTTTTTTACTTCATTATCAAAGTATACCACTGGTTGTGGCAAAAATTGGTGAAGTCTATTTAACGAGATGACGATGGCAGGGTGGCCGTAATAAAAAAAAATTGCTTTATTATTAAATTAACACTTTTTATCCTAAAGTAACAATATATAAAATACAAAACTTAATCTTACTGCTGCCAGCCGGTATCACTGGGGAAGCTAAGTATCTCTCAGCTGCCCTGATAAAAGTTTTTTTGTTAATTTGAAGCAATAGCAGATTTTCTATCACTATAGTAAGTGGTGATAGACATATTTTCTATAGCGCATATTAAAAGAAATAGACTGCTTATCCACTAAATAATGGGTATTTTAATACCCATTATTTAGTGGTTAATAAATAGGAAAAGGGTACTTACCAACTTTTAAATAAAATTAATTTTGCGGAATATCTTACATATGGATCTTGGAATCTTCCTAGCAAAGATGCTTAAAAATGTTTCAGTTTGAAATTCAAAGACATTTTAACAGATTGAAGGTTCTCAAATGTGTTCACAATACAATGTTCAGTACACAACAGTTCAATTATGAGGTTTGCTGTTCATGGTTTGCATGAACCATTTACGTTGGAAATGTTAAAATAAAGTATTTATGATTTTTTTTATTTGAAACAGTGAATATTAAGGGTATCAAGGTTTATTTTTTACATTAGAAAATTTTTTAAAATGATATATTTAAGGTAAAAGCAGCATGATCATGGGATGTGCAAACCAGACTTGCTTTTGGTCGAACATGGTTAAAACTGTCCGCATTGTTTATATTTAGCTCAGCTTTTTCAATTGATTTTATGGGGCATATTCAATTAGGTGCGAAAGTCCCGTACTTTTCGCATGCCGGACTTTTCGCCGTCATCGCTGGTTTTCAATGCGGATCAATGTAGATGCCCCCGAATAGCCCTGCTGAAGCTATTTGGGTCCTTAAATGACCTCATTAGTTGCTAATTAGCGTCTTTGCACAAGTGGTGAAGAATTGCATTTTGGAGGTTTTTTTGGTGAAAATAATTAATCCCAGCAAATTTGGGGTATACGAAAATGGGTGCAAGCATGGTTAAAAATCGCAAAAGTGAGGTTTTAAAAAACGCACCTTCAGCATGCACCTGCAATCCTAAAAAACACCCCAAAGTCTATTTTCGCTAGTTTTTAAGTTTGTACCCCAACTTTGAACTTTTTCGTCACCCCTTTTTCAAAGTAATTTTTTTGGGTGTTCTTTAAATTATTTTAGGATTTTTTTGATGCAGTTTACCTTTGGGGACCTGTCCTACTTGTGCAGGGTGGTTTCCCCACCTTTGCACCCCAAAACCGCAGTTCTGCACTTTGTTTCGACTGCTATTCATAGGCAAAACGTTTCCGCTGGGTTCAATGCATTGAGTTTCTGCACCGGCGAAAAGTCACCACAATTGAATACGGGGATAAGTTTCCGCAGGCTAAATGACGTCACCTGCGAAACTTTTTTTTGCCACAAACGGCTTTTTGAACCTAATTGAATATGGCCCTAAGTTTGAGAATTTACATTGATTTTTCGAACTTGAAAAACAGTTCGGCTAAGTAGGTTGAGAAATAGTTTTTAATGTTTTACATCACTTGTTACTTGCTAGTAGCTTTTGATAGTTTATAAGTATTTAAAGTGGCATCATCACTATTTATGTCTGTCCTTTGCACAGGAGAATAAGGTTGTTATTATTATTAAAAGTTACTAATGTAGCGGCAGCATATTCCGTTGCCCTTTACAAATGTGAACAATCAGTGCTAAAACAAGACTGGGTAATAACAGACAGACATAGAAGTAAGAGGGCCCTGCAGGTTCTCAGCGAAGTAAGATGATCTTCGGAATGTAGAACAATAAAAAACACCATGCCAGAAAATGATGCCATTGTATGTAAAGTGCTGTGTGATGTGCTAAACTGCATGTGCCAATTTCCTTCTCAATTTTCTACCCCCAGGGGCTGTGAGTACATTGGACATTGATGTGTTCTGTACGATCAGGGCTCTGTGGGGGCCATATCATCACTTCCAGGACTCCTTGTTCTTTTTTATGCTGAAGATAATTGAGCCAATCAGAAACCTCCCTGATGGTATTGTATGATGGATAAGTACCTGCCTGTATTTCTCAGCACCATTAATCCTGACCAAATCCCCAACTTAATTTGCTGAAATGCAGCCCAAATTGGCAAAGGAACCTCCGCCATGCACCGTGCTTCACTGTTGCCTGCAGACACTGATTTTTGTACCGCTCTCCAATCCTTCTGCTAACAAACTGTATTCTGTTACAGCCAAATATTAAAAATTTTGATTCTACAGTCCAGAGCACCTGCTGCCACTTTTCTGCACCCTGGTTTCTATGTTTTCGTGCATATTTCAGTCGCTTGGCCTTGTTTCCACGTCGAATGTATGGCATTATGGCCGCAATTATTCCATGAAGACCACTTCTGGACAGTCATCTCCGAACAGTAGATGGGTGTACCTGGGTCCCACTGGTTTCTGCCAGTTCTGAGCTGATGGCACTGCTGGACATCCTCCGATTTTGAAAGGAAGTTTCCTTGGCCAACCACTGCGTCTACGGTGCTAAACGTTGCCCGTTTCTTTGTGCTTCTTCAAAAGAGCTTGAACAGCACATCTTGAAACCCCAGTCTGCTTTGAAATCTTTGCCTGGGAGAGATCTTGCTGATGCTGTATAACTACCTTGTGTCTTGTTGCTGTGCTCAGTCTTGCCACGGTGTATGACTTGTGACATGAAACGGTCTTCCACAACCTCACCTTTGTAGCAGAGTTTGGCTGTTCCTCACCCAGTTTTAAGCCTCCTACAAAGCTGTTTCTGTTTCAGTTAATGACTGTGTTGCAACCTACGTATGAAAATTATGATCATTATCACCTGTTTAGTATGATTGGTTAATCATACACCTGACTATAATCCTACAAAATCACTGACTTTGTGCAAATGTACCCAGAAGAATTTGTGCTGTTTTGAAGGCAAAGTGTGGTCAAACCAAATATTGATTTGATTTAGATTTATCTTCTGTTCATTCACTTTGCATTTTGTTAATATATATGTTACATGACAGAGCCCAGAGCCAGAAGCTCGGATCAAATGGTAAGGTTGTAATTTGCAGAGAGCCTTCTCTGATGTCAAGCGGCTGTGGACTCCCCTTGGAATACAAGTTTTGAGCAGATGGCAGCCTCCTACTTAGACCAGCGCCCCTGGCAAGTGCCATCCTGGCCAACCATCTGTTTGTTTCACCAGATCGAATGAAATTGCTAAACGTGCTATTCTGATTGGTGCTACATCTATTTCAAGTTTAGTGCCATTGGGATTCTCCTCTGGATAATTGACACTGAAAACAGTTCAGGATGATTACTAAGGGACTGATTCAGCAAGGAACGCACGGATGCGGACGCACGCAATCGGCCGCTGCGAGAATATGCTAATGAATGCATACACATGGCAATTGCAGCAGAATAAGCAGATGCCCAGCACTACATAATAACACCAACTTCCCTTTACTTGTATCCTCTATACCTGGCAAGATAGCGGAAACATCGGTAACATTGAGAACAATCGGACCCATACGCACAATAGTGGTTGACCTGAGCCACCCGCAGACACAGAGAGATTTCCTGTGTGCAAGTAGCCCTCAGGCTGCTTAATTATGCACGCCCCTGAAACGCTGTCCAAACGCACAGGCATGCTTGCATTTGCCCAACCAACCCCCCCTTCGCCACACACAAACGGTACTTCCTGTCAATCACTGTGCTCTGGGTCTGCGTTCCCATCGCAATAGCTAGTTTGCGCACTGCGATGCATGCGCAATGCAAAATAATTAACCAATTGCCTGCGTCTGCATCTGTGCGTTCCTTGCTGAATCAGGCCCTAAGTGCTGTTCATGCATTGTGGGTGCAATAGGGGTTATTTTGATGCTTTATTGCTGATATAAATTTGGTTTAATAAGCCTACCTATTTCTGCACATTTAAAAAAACAGACCAATAAGGGGTATATTTTTACTAAAAGCCGATGTTAATAGTTTTAGATATATTAAAAATCGATAAACAGGTTGTGTTTCTGGGGTTAAGTGAAACATTTACTAATACTTAAAAAAAAAAAAAAAAAAAAAATTGTTGGTTAGTGAATGTGTTATTTAGCCCGAAACACAACATCGATGTTGATCGATTTTAAATAGATTAAAATCTACCTTTAATAAATATACCCCTAAATGTTTATGCAAATCATAGTGTATACAAAGTGACAATCCCATAATTTTACATTTTGACCAGGGTAATTTTAACTTTGCCAATATCTGTTTTTTTTTTTAATTATTATTATGTATTTATTATTTACCACGTGTCCAGTGTTATTTCTGTAGCTTTGGTTTCTGGATGAAGTTCTCAGTATAGGACCACTCACTGAAAGACCAAAGCAAAATATGGTAATAGCCCCGAAAAGTGGATATATTCAGGCATATGCAACATGAAATTTGTCTCTTTGCATGATCTGATGCCAAACTACAAGCTGGAAGTACACGTCATGTATGCTAATGCCGCCACTGCATATGCAACAGCTGTGCGAAAAGCTGCAATGTCGCAGAGGAATGTATGAGACACCCACCTGCAGCTTTGCAAATCAAACCATCTGCGTACAAAGATGCAGCATCGGCCGCAGATCATTAGATTGTCTTCAGAGTAGCCCTATGGGTGCACAGAATGGGCGCAGGAACTGAGACAACGGGGCCATTTTTTTTTGCATGCAGGATCTCAGACAGGCTCTGTAACCCACCCACCCCATTATTATAGATAGACTACTCGTAATGCTGATACTCCTACAGATAACCGAGAGTTAATTTCCATATTATAGACCAGGACCATAAAAGCAGCAAGGCAAGCCTAAGGCCCAAATAGCCTTTACACCTACTAAGTAGCCAAGTCTTTCTAGGCCTGTCCCCATGGACCTTGGCAAAGAGAAAATGTTTTCCCCTGGTCACTTTCGTCAACCATGAATTATGTGCTGTTGGGGGTTCTGAGTACACTTCAATGCAGAGAAACAGTTCCTGTGCATGTTCCATGCACCACAAGAAGGCCTGATATTACCAAGAGAATGGAATATCATGCTGGGCATAGAACCGAGCTACAAACCTTCTCCTTATTAGAAAAACGGAAGTAATATTGGTGATCATGTGTGTTACAGTAACATTGAAGAAAAGGTGTGTGTGTGTGTGTGTGTGTGTGTCCTCCATGGTCCTCTCTGCTGTTGGATCCAGGGTAGCACAATACAAATTTAAATGCCATATTTTTAAATGAGTATATTTTTATACGGTAAAAGTGTCTTATGTTGTGCCTGTAACATTTAAATAACTTTGTGACACTAATCTTTGGCTCCTAAAAAGGAGCTATAGAAGAAAATATAGTCTATATTTCAGAGAAAAGCTGCTAGGGAAAACAATATAGAATCCAGAAGCTAATTAATGATAATGGACATAGAGCTTTTAACTCATTAGATGTAACAGTGAGGAGGGCCGTTTATTGCCCACCCTCTACACAGTGCCAGAACTACCATTCTTTTGCAATGCAAAACAGATTATAAAATATGTTCTAATTTTATTTATTTTTTTCAAATAGAATTAACTCTATTCTCCCATTTCTCCATCCATAATCCATACAGTGATCCAAGTCTTTGTACTGGGGCATCAAGCTCCAGACAACACCAGAAGGGTCCGACCCCTTAATATCATGGCACCCCAAGTGGTAAGAAGCTACATACATCTCTTGTCACTAGATACCAAAAGGCCTCTGACTACCTTCATTGAAGTTTTATGAAACAAATGTTGGCCCATTCTGACTTGACAGGACACAAGTTAGAGTATAGGGCCTGATTCATTATGGATCGCAACTGCGATTACGCACGCAATCGGCCGATTGTTGCGTTCTGCGTATGCATCGCAGTGTGTGTACGCAAACCAGCCGCTGCGATCGGGACTGCGATCACAGTGACTATGCAGACCCATCACAGAGTGATTGACAGGAAGTGCCATTTGTGGGAAGTGACGGGGGGGGGGTGGTCGGCGAAACATAGATGTGCCAGTATGTTTGAACGTTGTTGCAGGGACGTGCATAAATTAGGCACTGCAATGCCTTACACAGCTTGAGTACTAATAGTGTGCAACGAGGTTAGCAATTCCTGAGTAAGGTCAGAGTTTGTGCAAGTGTGCGTGAGGCTGCGATGGAACTCGATGGTTTCACAGTCTTGCTAAGGATTACGGATGTGTGTAGGGTAAAGTGGGCGTCCTTATGTTGTGCTGTGACGGCATAGCGATCGCAGTGGATTAGCATACTATCGCAGTGAGACTGCGTGCGTAATCGATATTGCAGTCACAGTTTTGATCCATAGTGAATCAGGCCCAGAGTAAAGGCCCCCATACATCAGAGATTGATTGCAGCAATCGTGCAATTTGCAATCGATTGTGTATAAAAATCTTTCCCTTTTTCAGTCGATTGCAGATTGCAGAGATGCCACAATCGATTGAAAAAGGGAAAGATTTTTACACACAATCGGTTGCAAATTGCACGATTGCTGCAATCAATCTCTGATGTATGGGGGCCTTAAGAAAGAGCAAATAACTGTGCAGATAGGTAAAACCATGCAGCACTGCAGGTGGGGCAGAGGTAAAGTGTGCAGAGAGATTTAGATTTGGGAGGGATGTGCCTGCACTATAAAATTTGTAGTATAAAAATAAATCTGTCCAGTATTTGTGCGCTACATGCAAAGCCAGTCAGTATTTATCCTGCATGCAAAAAAAGATATGCATTTGCACCCCCTGCATTGCAAAATGGTTTGTCCAGGTACACAGTTACTTGGTCTGTCTTACTTTATTCCCAACTCTAAATCAGGCCTTTAGTATTCAAATCCCTCTGCAAAAAGCTTTTAATAACACCTTCCTGCTATTTAGTTTCTAAATTATTAAATTCTACATGTCCGGGTTACCCATGAATCACCCCCTGTATTTGTCCTTCCTATGGAATATCTAGACAAAAAGGTCAGACTGTCTGTACCAAGCCACAATTATTTTACATTAAAAATATAGTCTCTGCCCCCTTGTCAATTATGTACTTTTGTTTGCATCCAATCCCAATACCTTATTACCTGCCTAACATATAATTCAAAATTAATTTGGGAAAACTGAAGCTTTACAAATCAACATTCCAGAGCATACCCCCAAGGAGCTGATAAAAATATATAGCACTTCATGGATCTTGAATTTCATTTCCTAGATCTCTCAGATTTAAAGATCTTTTGAAGGCATGGTTTAGAGATGAAGTTTTGGATATTTGCCAGTGATTAGCATTTTTTTTTTTGCTTGAAAAACACTGAACACAGGTGTGGCCATGTCCACCTTGAGTATGCTCTCAGAGATCTGCATCGATACAAAATCATATTAATATCAAGAATCACAATACATGATCTTCAATGTCCATCCCTAGCCTGCACTCCCAAATGTTGGGATAGTTGTAATGTGGAGGGAGATGTTTTCATATCTTTTGAACCTGCACAATACTTTGTATCTTTGTTTACACAATGTGGTAACATCTCTCTTGTACCACAGTTATTACTTACAGCATTCATAGAATACTAGTGGTAGTCCAGTGTATAGATAGATATCACTCCTCCTTTTTGTACAAGTGCATTGATGATTTTAATGAAGCAAATCCCGAAAACAATGCCTTCTGCAAATTTGCAGGTACAGCGTGTTAACGCAACCACTGTCCCTGTTTAAAAATGTTCAATTTTTTTATAATTGATAAAAATTTGTGACGATGTTGCCCAATAATTTTCGGGGCAACATCGTCACTCTTGCTGAATACAGCCCTAAGAGCACCAACCCATATCCTCCTCTGTGGGAACTTATCAAGGATTACTGGAAGTGATGGGTTAGAGGTAAATGTCATGGATAACATATCCAGATACTAAAGCCTTCTCTTGTTACTTTATAATACAAACCGCACAGTCACAAATGGATCAGGGAATCTACAGTTATCTCTCCAACAATTGGGTTTTGTATATTGGGCTTTATAGATCCCACCTGAGGATTTAACTTGATGTTTACTGTATACTGCATGTAAGTGCATATTGCTTAAATGGCCAAGAGTCTCTAATAATGAATGAGTAATAACTGTTATTGTCCATCTTGTTACACTTAAACAATGAATATACCTGGTTAGAAGCTGAAGGGAAACAACTGATAAATATGATTTTTTTTTAGAGATGCCAGCAACTAATATCTGAGGAATAATTATAATGGAAATTGTTACATTCATTTAAAAATGTAATTTGTGTAATATACTGTATCTGCTACCAATGCTTAATATTAGTGCAAGAGAAGGAAATAAGGCTCTTTTTCTGGGGAACTCTTCTATGTAATTATGTAATAGTTAAAAATTAACTTTAAATGTGGTCGGTTAAAATAAATCTTTAAGGTATATGAAAACAAAACAATACAAAACAGAAAACTGTATGTTACGATATAATCGTTCTGTGTGTCCTGGGATCTATACTTGGTCAAGTTTTTAAGCAGATAGACAGGAGTATAATGTCTGACACATAATATCAAGGGTCAGATAGGCATATAAATCCTCCTATTGGTTTTGTTTAATTTGCTTCCACAGAGACACACAGGAAACACAATAAATATAAAAGCGAAGATATTTGTGGGCAATAGTATAGAACATTTTTGTTCTGGTGTTAATAGATTACTCAGCAGTAATCGGTATCACAGAAACATTTTCTTATTTAGGACATCTCAGTAATATAATGTTCCTGCACATACAGCGACAGACAAGCATATAATGATAGGATACAATATATGTCAGATACACTTAGTATCCGTCTGTGTTACACTCATTTAATATGATGTTAGTTTGCTGTAGTATCAGATCTCTTAAGGAAGATTATTAATCAATATCGATGACAGTCATACACTTGTCTGATCACATATATAGAAAAGTATGTCACATAGCACCAGGTTATACCCAATAGTCAACCCGATACTTGCACCTAATGATGTAGTGCTTACATTGAGGCCTGTTGTAATGTATACACAGCAAATGTACATGATTGTTATTTTATATTGGTCACTAGAAGGACTACCAAGAGATTGGTCAAGAACTGGTATTAGAGAGGGCATCGCCTAGTGTGGGGTCCATGCCCTCGCAGTATTGGCGATGCTGATAAGGCTTCACCAGGGAAGTGTGGTAGGCTTGCCGTATATGATTGCGCAATGGACTGGAAACCCTTACTTCCAGTGCCACTTTCACTGAAAATGTAAAAAAATGGGATTAACTTTTTAAAATGAAATTTAAAGTAAAAAAATTGTTTTTTTCACATAATTAAAAATTAAAAGATTTCTTTATTTAAATAATAAGCATTTTTGAAAAAAGAAAACAAAACTCTGGTATATGCATGACTGTGCATTCCTGCACCCTGCAACGACTCAGCTAAGAACACAGCTATTGTGCCAAGCGCTTCCCTTCAGCACATACCACATTCTGTGCAGGCACTATTACCTACGTCTCTGAGAAATAATGGGTGCTTTCACAAGAAATATAGGCCTAAATGGCTTAACCTCCATGAGAAGTGCAGGTTTTTCACTTTCACATGTGGCCTATACTGGCTGTAAAAATGAATAAATGACAGTGACCGGAGAGAGAGGGAAAGAGATAGAGAGAGAGGGAAAATGGTGTTTTAGAGGGAGACATAGAGGGAGGAGCCTTCTCGGCAGACAGCACTGGGAGACAAAAGAGTGGATTAGCATTCCCAAACAGGGACAGATTAGCCAAACTGTTTATTCTGCTTGTTGATTTTAAATATTTAGCATAATTAGCAAGTGAAAGGCGAGGCATTGTGTGCTGTGAGTGAGTGAGCTGAGACAGATACAGGGGCAATTTATGTGTACGAGAGGCACCCCCTGTGAATGTATTGAAGGGAATGCAGAACCCTCTTTCGATACTCTAGTACTAAAATGTAATGTAGAGCAGACATGTCATACTCACATGGCACCAAAGGACCTTTTAAGTGAGTGAAATGCATATACTGTCAAAACTGGAACCCTCATGGAATAAAGTGTTAACAATAATCAACTTTGCACTATAGACTTAAACTATAGATTACAGCAATTCTGTACGAGTGAAATCAGCAGCCTACATCAGACTGGTGGCTGTGGGTGTCCCAGGCGTGGGGCCTTGTGAGTCTCCTGGTAAGGAAGAGGTCCGGAGTTTCATCATATAAATAACAGTCTATCTATGGAGTCCTCTAACTCCTCTCTGAAATGTAGAAAGAGAATATATTCTATTTATAATTCCATACATCTGCAAATAGCATCAGTAGACTAGGATAACTTTATTTTCAAATCAGTGACATGACTGGTTAGTCTGTCCCCTTCTCATTGCAAACATGGTAAGTGCAATTTCTGTAAGCAAGATATACAGAGGGTAATTCATGGTGATGACTCTTTCTTGCACTGTAACAATATATAAATATATAAATGACTTCACATTACAACTTTTTATAGAAAATACCAGAAATCATTATAATTAACATTACTGGGAAATTGTTTTACAAGCTTCTTAGGTGAGATATATAGATTAAATTTGGGTATATCCCATTTTTTTCTTCAATATGTATTACTTGGTAACAGCAGATTATCCTCCTTTCATGATAGCACACTTCCATGCACTACTGTTCCACTAATGTCTATAGAGGAGATAATGAGCATTCTATGTGGTAGCTCCTACTTATAACAATAAGTGCAAATATGAAGATATGTTTTCAGAATAATTTCCATTCACTATTTCCTAAACATTTAGAAAAAAATTAAATTACACTTTTTATTTGGAACCCAACATTGAATCTGAGAAATGCAGTGGTGTGTGATGACTTACGGGAGTCTCATTAAGGGTCTTTGTTTCTTTCTACACAGTTGCAAGTAATAGAACATTATTTCTAGTAAGACTTTGTAAGGACAGAGACACTCATGAGATGACCTACTGCAGTACAATGTTGCTGTGGAAATAAGAGTTTTTGTTACCCCAATAAATGTTATAGGAGCACTCAGCAAGCAGTCATGTTGGTCCAATAAACATTAAAAAGATGGTAAAATGCATAGGGTTTCAGTCTCAGCAATAACATTTACAGGTGCAATAAGGCTTGTGATAAAAGCAGTGCAGTATTGATACATTACATGTAGCAATAATTATGTACAGACTGCAGGCATCTTCAATGTGAATATGAAAAATATATCTCTGAGACCGCAGAGTATGCTCAGGCAGTAATTATGTTTGGGCTTTTATTTACCCTAATGTGGAAAAATAAATGTAATTATATTTTTTTAGAGATTTATTAAAACAAAATAAAAATCACTAAATATGTTAAAACATAAATTTTATGCATAACACAACATAAATTCAGAATATAACTGCAATAGGAAGTAAGCATGTATGGTAATGCTTTTGCTCTGTTCTCATTATCCTAAGATGATAACAGAACAGATATTGTATTGCAGTATTGCAGTGGCGCTGCAATACTTGTTGTATAGGCTTCCAGAATGCTAAACTTTGTGTGGGTTTATCCTTCTTGGTGATAACAATGTGCATACAAGTTGTAACTCATTTCTTCAATTGTAAGTTTTTTGGGGGGTTTTTTATACCAGCTTTACATTACCTAGGGAAACAATGGGCATTTTTAAAGTGCGTACACACTAGACGATATTTTGCACGATTTCAACCAATCGGATGACAAGCCGTCTAAAATATGTCCACTAATGATCATGATGCCGATGCGCGTCCCTGCGGGTTGTACATCGCATCTTCAGATCTCGTCTACAGCAATCTCGTTAACAAGTTTCAGGTCATTGGTCAGATCGTTTGTCAGTTTATGCAAGATATCATTTGTCTGGGAGTGCAGGGGAGTTTCCGGGGGAGTTCAAGGGAAATTGTTGACGACATTGCATCTTTCCCGAGTTGCCTAGTGTGTACACACCTTTACAGCATAAAGAGTGATAGATAGTAAGGTTTAATTGCTGTGCAAGGTTCTTGTAGAGATACAGTGGATCTGCATGTACAAAAATGTGAGGTCAATAAAACAAAAAATATCTACTTAGTGTAACATTGACTATAAAACAACACCTTATATAAATGCATGTGCTGTATAAAACAAAATAATGTTGATAACAATTATTGTTATACTGTATGTAGATCGCAACAGTAATAACCTATTAGTTTTAAAATGTACTGTATATAATAAAGGACATATCAGCTTTGTGCAAACATTATTTACATTATAAATTACCCCAGTTGATGTCTGCAATCATCAATTACATTTTCTCCCTGGTTTATGCTTGCCACACATGCTTAGATAATATTGGATCGTTATCAGATATGATGGTAATTAGATGACTGCTAATGAGTTAATTTATTTTCCAACTATACTAACAGGTCACAATTGCGCTGGAAGTTGTCTAACCAATTAGCTAAAAAGTCAGATCTTGTTCAGTTTGACCACTTTCTGTACCACATACCTACTTTAATTATCTCATCTCCGGAGCAGAGAGTACCTGACAGCTTCGGGGGGAGGGGCAGGACTATCCACGTCATCCGGTCCTGTGTTTCACGGGTCCGCAAGGAGGGGATGGGACTGACTGATGCAATTTGCACGATTTTAGTGCCGCCCCTTCAAATGGACCCTCAAATTCCTTGTATAATCTCCCCATCCTGCCCACTTCACTCATGGGCAAGATGCAGGAGATATGCCTATTCTTCTGGGGGTGTGGAGCGCTACCTGAAAAAAATCGGTCACCCAGGGCAGAGACTTGGCTCAGCAAACTCCCCCTTACCTCTCCCTGTTGTAGAGTGAGTGCAAAACCATGTGTCTGCTGCATTTATTCTGTGGTTCTGGGGTATCTTTACTTTTAAATGGAGCATGCAGGCTCCACTGTCTCCAGACTCAAAGGTAAGTGTCACTGGCTGTACTACACTACCTGTCACAGATCATCTCAGTGACCATCATACTATACAGCATCAGTGACCACCATATATTGCAGAAAGCATCACAGTACCCACCATATAATGTGGAGAAAATCATAGTGGCCACTATATAATGCAAAAAAACATCACAGTGACTGCCATACAATGCAGAGAGCACAAGTGACTACCTTACAATATAGAGAATATTTGTGACCGACAATACAGAAAGCATAAGTGATAGCCATACAATACAGAGAGCATCAGTGACACCATTCAATACAGAGAACATTGGTAACCACCTTACAATACAAAGAGTAGTTGTGACCACCATATAATACAGTCAGCATAAATGATCACCATACAATAAAGATAGCATCAGTGACCTCCATTTAATACAGAGAACATCACTGACCACTATTCGATACAGTAAACATCATTGGTGGCCATGCAAAACAGAGTAGTTGTTACCAACATACAATGCAGAGCTATAGTGACCACCATGCAATACAGAGAGTGGTTGTGACTGACAAACAATACAGACAGCATCAGTGACTGCCATAAAATACAGAAATAAGTTGTGACCGACAATACTATACAGACAGTATCTGTGTTGGCATATAATACAGAAATCATCAGTGATCCCCATATAATACAGAGAGAATCAGTGACCACCATGCAAGAGTAGTTGTGACAAACATACAATAAAGAGAGCATCAGTGACCACCACATGATACAGAGAGTAGTTGTGACCAACATAGAATACAGATAGCACAAGTGACCATCATATAATACAGAGAGCATCAGTTACCACATATATTACAATTACAGAGCATCACTGACTACCGCAAAATACAGGGAGCACCAATGACCGCTGCACAATACAAAGAGTAGCTGTGACCAACACAATACAGAGAGCTTCCGTGACCATACAATACAGAGTAGTTGTGACTGACAAACAATAGAGAGAATCAGTGACCATCATGTAGTACAGAGATTAGTTGTGACTGACATACTATACAGATAGTATGCAACCTCCAGACAGAGCGTCAGTGACCACCATATAATATGGAGACTCAGTGATTGCCATATTATAAAGAGCATCAGAGGCCACCATACAATACAGAGTATCTGTGACCTCTATATAATATAGAAACTACGTATCAGTAATTGCCATACAATACTGAGAGCATTAGTGAACATCAGTGCCACTATAAAATGCAGAGAGCCTCAGTGACCACCATGCAATACAGTGTAGGTGTGATTGACATACAATACAGAGAGCATCAGTGACCACCATACAATACAGAGAATAGTTGTGACTGACATGCAATACAGAGAGCATCAGAACAGTGGTTGCCGCCATCACACACACACAGTCAAATTGAAAAAAAAAACATTGTTTTTCAATTGCCATCCCTTATGTGAGTGTTTCATATAGAACTTAAATAAAACACTTCAAGTGCATGTTTGGCGTAAATTCAAATAGCTAAAAATAAAACTCCATGTGGACATAGCCTAATGATTTTGTGAATAAATATAGCTGCTGTGCCCTTCCAGAAGAATGACGGCTGGAGAATGTACCCTTTTTATTAAAGGCAGTTCAGCTCAGCTTGTATTTATTAGTGTAGTTCCTCTTTTATATTGGACATCTGTGGCTGAACAATAACTTGCGGTCCAGATCTGGAGAATCCACAATCACTCAAAGAGAACACAGACAAGTCCAGGCAAGCAGAGCTGGGCCAGCTCGTGTGATCAAGGTGCAGCACTGTGCATGTAACCCTTTCACACCTGAGGGAAGTGGTACAGCTGTCACGTTTACTCTAAAGGAATCTGGTATACAAATTGACTATACCACTGACAATAGTAGATGTGACAAGTGAACACTTGCCTATGGCTCAAATTAAATAACTCTAAGCTTTAGTTTTTGATTATAGACCACATAGACCAACCTCTATAAGCAGTCCTTCTACATTCTAACGTTGTTGTATTCCCATTACTTGCCTCACTATTTCTAATTTTTTTTCTTCTTATTCCCTACTATCACTATAGGTCTGTTTATCTAAAAGTGTCCAATATTGGTGATACAGTTACTTTACCTCTACAATTTTGTTATCACTGCTTATTGCAGTTTTAAAAAAAAATTATTATTGTACAGTAGAGTGATACTTTGCTGCATCTGTGATACTGGCCAGGCACAGTAAGGGTTCATTGACCACTTCACCGGGTCAGGCTTCCAGCTCCACTAATATGCAACATAAGTGAATAAATACAAAGGTTTAAAAATATACAAAATGATTAGGAATGAAGGAAGACCATCGGCTGTGGCATTAGCCAGAGGCGTCACTTACCTGGGTGGCACCTGGTTTGGCGCGCGCCCTCGAAAGGGGGCGTGGCTTCACAGAAAGGGTGTGTGTCCATGATCGCAAAGCCATGCCCCCTGTGTGCCGATCTTGGGGGTGTTACCGCCTCCCGTTCTCAGCACACAGTGGGCTTCCCCAGCACTCAGTCTCTCCCTGCGTCTCTCCATGTCCTGGCTTCACGGTGATACCATCCAACGGGGTGACACCAAAATAGCAGAGCAGCTCTGTTATTTTGGGGTCACCCAGTGCGGCCCGCACCCCCCTAGTGATGCCAGTGGCATTAGCATAAAGACGCAGTCATGGCTGCAGCAGTGTGCATCTCTGAGTCAGGCCCTTTCTGTACAGAAACATATACATAATCTGTTACCTTCTATTAGCTCTGACTTTTCCTGCCTAATACCCCTCTGTCAAGTTCCGAGCTGTCCCTCCCCATCTTCTCTAAGTACATAGAGTTCCCACTGAATAGCTTCACATTTCTTGTAGACTACAGTCTGAATACACAGCTGACAAGGGACAGAGAAACTCTCATTGTCTGGGACTCTCCCCACTAAAATACCTCCCTTAGTTTGGAGAAGCTTGTAAGCGATGGCGTCTTTTCCCCCTCCTCTCTCTGAGAATCCACTCCAGTTACAGTTACATATACTCCTGCATATAAACCATTGTTACAATATTAACAGGATACCACATTAACCATTTGTTTCCGACCTCTGGAGATCAATGGATCATACATTTCTTAAACCCTTTCCAAATATTCTGCAGTTTAGACACATTAAGATGGATGTTGGAGAAGGGGGATGCGAGCCCAAGCCACATTTATGGGCATCCTTGAACATTGTTAATCATTCACTCTCGTGTTTTATCTACCTCAGGCAGAGACAGTTTTTTGTGTGTGTTTGGCCCTGATGAGCGTAGTATGTGGGACTGGTGTTTGGAACATCTCATTTTACCTAAATCTCGTCAGTCGTTTGAATTTTAAAGGGAAATGTCCCTAAAATTCTGGGAGAGATGGCAACTATGAGGGTAATGCAGCTTTTACTACATAGGGCCGTATTCATATGCCGGCGAAAAGTTCTCCCCGGTGACGTTATTTCGCCAGGTGAGAACTTTTCCCGTATTCAATTCCAAAGACTTTTTGCCGGTGCAAAAAGTCTGCACCTTGTAACCAGCGGGAAAAATTTGCCTCTGAAAGGAGCTGGAAAAAAGTGCAGAATTTTGGGTTTGGGGTGCAAAGTTGAGGGAACACACCTGCAGCCTTGGGACAGTCTCCCAAAGGTAAACTGCGTCAAAAAAAGTAAATAAAAAATACTTTAGAACACCCCAAAAAAGAACTTTAGTTTTGGGGCGAAAAAAAAACAAAGTTGGGGGACAATCTTAAAAACTATCGAAATAGAGTCCAGGGGGTCCCCCAAGTATGCCCCATGTGTTTTTTGGATTGCAGGTGTTTGCTGATGGTGTGTTTTTTACGTTTCTGAAAAAAGCGATTTAGCAATTTTTAACCATGCTTACACCCATTTTCATGTACCCCAAATTTGCTGGGACTACTTAGTTTAGAAAAAAAACCCTGCAAAATGCTATTCTTCACCAACGCTAAATAGTACCAATTGAGAGTATTTAAGCACCCCAAATACCTTTAGCAGGGCTATTCCGGTGTATCCATAGTGATCCCCCATGTCAGTGCATCTTTTGGGGGGTGTCAGGATGATTTCCCCAAATCTGACAGGCTTTTTTTTCGATGATTTCAGTTTCGGTGGGACGTGTTTTCGCGTCCTTTGCAATTGAATTGGGCGAAAAGCGGTGACGAGCGCAATACTTTTCCGGAGGCAAAACAAGCGGTGATGGCGAAAAGTCCGGGACTTTTCGCCAGCAATTGAATATGGCCCTAACACTGTGTAACCACATCTCTGTCTGTTCTAAG
The DNA here is from genome assembly GCA_031769625.1 of Taudactylus pleione. Classification (NCBI taxonomy): domain Eukaryota; kingdom Metazoa; phylum Chordata; class Amphibia; order Anura; family Myobatrachidae; genus Taudactylus; species Taudactylus pleione. The sequence continues at coordinate 1,184,250 of JAUIMM010000289.1, read as the reverse complement.
CTATCTTTTCTCTTAGCATAGGGCATAACACTTGTTGCATCTGGCTCATGTATAGCGCAAATGCTATTTTTGTGTGCTGGAAGCCTCTTGACGTGTCACATGGGAAGTAGTTAGTTTGTGGACGGTTACAACGTTAATAATTACTATATGGACAGTGTAATGCCAACTGCATAATGCCGGTGCCGTACTCATGCTAATTTTAACTGTGCTGGAATTATAACTTTAAACATGATGACAACATAGTTAAGGTGCATTAATAGCGTTAATACCGTGCCGGCATTATGCCATGTACATAACGCTGTTCACATAGTAATTATTGACAAAACATACCACTCCTGCGTCAGACTGAGCATATGCACATCAATATGTTTTATTTACATGCAAGTTTCCCTACAGACATTCTAAGCACTTATCCGTATACCTCTAAGGGGCCCTTTTATCATTGTATATTTGCGGCTATATCTGCAAATTTTAAGTTTTCCCCAGATGTATGAAGGAGGGACCGCAGCAGATATCTCTGATACCTGCTGCAAACCCTCCATTCCTGCTGGCAGCCCCATCTCCCATAGGTTTCTATGGGGGATGTGATGCTGCCAAATTTACCAACATTCAGAATGCATGGCATCTAAAGATGGCATTAGTTGCTGCAGCCTATGGGCTACACTTCGCATAATTAGCCAGGAGAGGGTTCCTCTGGAACCCTCCCCGGCAATTGTGGCCGTGCATGTGCAGTCAGTTTGACCTGTGCATGCCTTGGCAGCACACCGGGCACACTGCAGGGACGGGCTCCTTTCGGTGCCCCTGTCCTTGTGATCTTGCAATGCGATCATGGGCAGTAATGTCATGCCCAGTGTCACATGTGAGGGTTGGTTTGGGCTGGAACAGGCATGGGAGTCTGAAGAGGAGACTTGGGAGGTGTGAATAAACCTGGGTGGCTTGAGCCAGGACTTCCTCATGTATTGCTGTGAGGACGTAGAGGAGCTGCAAAGGATGATGGTCCCGAAGGAAAGAACAAGATTGGAATGTCTTTATTATACAGCAGGTTGCAATGAGAGCTGGAGATAATAATACTGAATGAATGAGCAGAATCGGATTGGGAGCGATGATGCTGGATTGACAGCTGGATCGGTTTGAGACCGATGTTGATGATTTGAAGAACTTGATGGATTTGAATCCGATGTTGAAGAATTGATGAACTTGATCAGTTTGAGACTGATGTTGAAGAATTGAAGAACTTAGTTGATATGAATCCAATATTGATGAACTTGATCGGTTAGGACTGATGTTGATGAATTGAAGAACTTAATTGATATGAATCCGATGTTGATGAATTGATTAACTTGATCGGTTAGGACCGATGTTGATGAAATTAGGAACTTAAATGATATGAGGGCCTGATTCAGAGCCGCTCGTAAGCGGCCGCTCGTTCGTTCTGAGCGATGTTCGCACAACTGCGCATGCAAATGGGTCATTGCGGTCGGAAATAGAGCACTCGCAAAACAGCGAGGGGCTGCTAATTTGATTAACAGAATTTACCGTTTGTGGGTGGTAACAGGGGAAGATGCTTGAAAACGTGGGAGTGGAGATCCGAATGCAGGCGTGCCTAACGGTCAAAAGGGCGTTTAATGGGAGTGCATAATTAGTAAAGGAGCGTCATCGACCACGTCACTTGGTTGTCTTTTAGCCTGAACTGCTTGCAGTGATTGCGGTAGGAAAAACTTACCATAAGCACTGCGAGCAGTTCAGATGCCTTTCGATGTACCGAAATGACGTGTGATGCGAACGGCAAAGGGGCGTCTTTACAAAATAGCGAGCACATTTTTCGTTCGCTCGCTCAGACATAGAGGCGTCAACAAACCGCAATGAGCGAGTGCACAATTTAAATAGCCGGCCCCTTTTTTTGAACGATTGTCCGCAAATAGCGTCCGGGTCTGAATCAGGCCCTGAGTCCAATGTTGGAAGCATCAGATGAGGCCGATGGTTGGAGGTATCGACTGGAACTGATGGTGACTGTAAGAACAAGTCTCAGGGCCTGATTCCGGAATAAGTATGATCTCGTCCGATTGTTGCGTACTGCATATGCATCGCAGGGCGCGTGCGTAACCCGGCCACTGAGATCACAGCAGCTACACAGACCCATTGCAGAGTGATTGACAGGAAGTGCCGTTTGTGGGTGGGGACGGGTCTGGTGGTCGAGCGAGCGCAGGTGTGCCAGTGCGTTTCAACGCCGTTGCACTGGCGTGTATAAAATATTCACTGCGATACCATACGCAACCTCATAGCAGGCCTCATAGCATGCGTTGAAATGAGCAAATTGAGTGAGGTTTGACCTGCCTTAACCCTTCGTATGGGTCCGATGGTACTCAATTGTACCGATGTTTTCGCAGTCTTGCTAACCATTATGGATGTGCGTGTAAGGTAAAGTGGGCATCCCTATGTAGTGCTGTGGCGGCATTGCGATCGCAATAGATTAGCATACTATCGCACTGAACTGCGTGCGTACGCTATATTGAGTACTGGAATTAATCAGGCCCCGAGAACCTTCAGATACAGAGTACCCGGGAGCTGAGCATAGAGCTGTAACTTCAGCAAGAAGCGATGTTGTACTAGCAACAGAGGGCCTGATTCAGACCCGGTCGCAAGCGCTGAGCGCTCGCAACCAGGTCGATGGTGGCCCAGAGCGCATGCGCACGATGGAGCCAGCTCTGTCGTGCGCATGTGCGAGATCCGGATAGCGACGGGCAATCCGACGCTCTGGGTCTCGCAACAAAGGGGGCAAGCTGTCGATGTTGAGTGACAGCACGCCCCCTTTGGTGGGCGGGCCGGGGGGGGTGGCTGCCCAGACGGAGGCGTTCCCATGAGAACGCCTACCGTTTGGGGGTGGCCCCACTGACTTCACAAGTGATGTCAGTGGGAGAGCTTTCGGCTCTGTTTGAGCCGAAAGCTCTCTGGGGCTTGTGGCCACGAGACCCTACCACAAGGGTCTCGTCGCAAACGCCCGATGGTCGCGATGGTCTTGACTATCGTGACCATCATCCTGGCCGCTCGCTATAGCTGTGGGTGGCAACCCACAGCAAATGCGAGCGGCCAGGAGGCTGCTCCATAAAAAGCAAAAAAAGATGCCCTGATTCAGCGAGCGCTCTGTCAGACGTCCGGCTCTGAATCAGGTCCAGAGGCCAGTCTGGAAATGGAATTTATAGGGGAGGATCCCCAGGGATTGGGTGCTGCGATCAGCTGGTCTGGAAGTTTAACATGGCTGCGCCCATACTGTTGTTTAGGAGGGAACTCTGGCGTGAAGCCTGTGTGCCATTATGCTGGGAAGACACGCTGTGAGCAAGAGGCTGCGGAGAGCCGTCTCCATGCTCAGTAACAGGACACTGGGCCTGATTCAGACCTGGTCGCAAGTGCTGAGCGCTTGCGCGAGACCCGGATAGCGACGGGCAATCCGACGCTCTGGGTCTCGCAACAAAGGGGGCAAGCTATTGATGTTGAGTGACAGCACACCCCCTTTGGTGGGCGGGCCGGGGGAGTGGCTGCCCAAACGGAGGCGTTCCCATGTGAACGCCTCCGTTTGGGGGCGGCCCCACTGACATCACGAGTGATGCCAGTGGGAGAGATTTTGGCTCTGTTAGAGCTGAAATCTCTCTGGGGCTTGTGGCAACGAGACCCTACCACAAGGGTCTCGTCGCAAGCCCAATGGTCTTGACCATCGCGACCATCTTCCTGGCCGCTCGCTATAGCTGAGGGTGGTCACCCACAGCTATGCGAGCGGCCAGGAGGCCGTTCTAAAAAAAAAATAGCCCGGCCTGATTCAGAGCGAGCGCTCTGTCAGAGCCTCCGGCTCTGAATCAGGGCCACCGAGCGGACAGGGCAGGAGCAGCACAGACATGCCACAGCACCAGCTGGGAGCAATGTACAGCGTGAGTGGACCTCTGTGCTATCCTGGACAGGCACCGGAGCTGTAAGAAAGTGGTTTTAATATTCCGGAGCGTGACACCCAGATTGCATTGCAATCATTAATAAATGAGGCCCTAAACGGTTTAATTACTAATATTCAGTGATAACAAAGATTTCTGGTGAGGAAGACTTCAGTTTTGCGAAAATTTAAATAAAAAATGCTTTATTTAAATAGATAAAGCATTTGTTTGTGGTTTGCCCCTGGTATTGCCAGGATACTTCTTAAGGGATCTATTTATCAAGCCGTAGTAATCCCCTTTTTCAGATGTTTTCAACTGAATAAAGGGGTTATTACTGTCTGGCAATTTAACAGTAGGGTTACCTCCTTTCTCCCAATGCCCCTTTCATTTGGCACAATACAGTGTCTCCATATCAGCGCCGTAACCAGGGCAGGTCGGCCGAGGCTTGTGCCGCCGGACCGGTGGCGCGAGCTGGGTGAAGACGCCGCTGGCCGCGGTCCAGGTCCGTTAAAGTCAGTGTAGTGCGGACCACAGTGAGTGCAGTCCGTACTACATAGTAACATACACACCAGCGTTTCAACTTCAAGCAGCCAATGAGAGTCAGACAAACTCTCATTGGCTGCTGCCCCACTGGCCGAAGCCGGGCTTGAGCTCACTCATGAGCTTCGCCTACCGCCTCCTGCAGTGGATGATGGGAGAGACGTCATTCGCGGGCCCGGAAGGAGAATGGATTCAGGTAATTGATTTGTGTGTGTGTGTATATGTTGTGTTATACAGTATGTGTAAGGGGCACTGTATAGCGGCACTGTATCACTACTGGGGGCACTGCATATGGGGGACCACTATTAGGGGCACTGTATAAGGGGCACTGCATAGGAGGGACCACTACTGGGGGCACTGTAAAACAGGACTGTTTAAAGGGTACTGCATAGGAGGGACCACTACTGGGGACACTGTAAAACAGGACTGTGTAAGGGGCACTGCATGGGGGGAACACTACTGGGGGAATTGTATAAGGGGAACTGCATAGGGGGAACACTACTGAGGGCCTGCATAAGAAGGCCACTATTGGAGGCATTGCATAGGGGGGCACTGTATCAGGGGCACTGTATAAGGGGGACCACTACTGGGGCACTGCATTGGGGGACTGTATAAGGAGCACTGCATAGGGGGGCACTGTATAAGGGGCACTACTGGGGCACAACTACATGGGGCACTGCTACTGGGGACATTGCGTAAGGGGCACTACTACAGTGGGCATTGCAAGAGGGGCACTACTACTGGGGGCATTAAGGTGCATATGGAATGGAAAGGAATGTTCCCAGAGAGACGAAAAACGGGGGGTGTCATGTTGACACACCCCCATTTTCCACTGACCATGCCCCTTTGTGACATGTGGCCATGCCCAGTTTTCAGCACGCACGCCTGTAGCGCATGCATCTAGGGGGGGGCGCTCCGTTTTTCATCATGCCCTGGGCTCCAAATATCCTAGTTACGCCAATGCTCCATAACCTGATGTGGTGACTGCGATGTCTGAACAATTTACCAATCTGTGATAAGCTTTGCTTATGGCAGATTTTGATAAAAGCATAGTAGCATCATCTCAGAATAGTGTTATATATACTTACCGGGCAGTCTGTCATCTGAAGTCCTCTTAGGATGAATTGCGCATTTGTGATATGCTCTTCCTACCTACAGCGGGTAAAATAAATACTGAACACATCAACATTTTTCTCAGTAAATATATTTGTAATTTGACTATTGTAATGAAATTTTCGCCTGCTAATTCCAGGTCTTTCTGAAGCTCTCCACAAGTGGTCCTTGGCTCTTGGACAATTCTTCTGATAATTCTTTTCACTCCTCTATCAGATATCTTGCGAGGAGCACCAGGTCGTGGCCGGTTTATGGTGAAATTATGTTCTTTCCACTTCTGGATTATGGCCCCAATACTGCTCACTGGAACATTCTGCCGTTGAGAAATCCTTCTGTAACCAATGCCATCAGTATGTTTTGCAACAATAAAGTTGCGAAGGTCTTGAGAGCTCTTTGCTTTTACCCATCATGAGATGTTTCTTGTGTGTCACCTTGGTAATGAGACACCTTTTTATAGGCCACCAGTTGGGTCTGAACCATCTTATATTAATTTGCACTGACAAGGGGCAGAATTGCTTTCTAATTTCTGATAGATTTCAGCTGGTGTTTTGGTTTTCCATGCCTTTTTACACCTTTCTTTCTTCATGTGTTCAGTACTTTTTTCCTGTGTCATTTCACATTATTACACACAACTTAATTTATGGACATCTATGGTTTGATTTCTTTGCATGTGTGGATTGCATGGGTTGTTGCTGACTTTTGGTGAAAATGTCATTACAATAGCCCCATTACATATATATTTACTGAGAAAAATGTTGATGTGTTCAATAGTTATTTTACCATTTTTAATGGTCATGCACTACCTTATCGGCTTAGGCCTGCCCAGAATGGAGATAAGGTAAAAAATTATTTGGGCCTGCTGCCTGACAGGCTTTCACTGACACAGTTTTATACCATGCGACTGCTCCCTCCTCCTCCATCACCAGGCATTTTAAATGGTAAATAAGTTTTTAAATACTTGTTCTTGACATAAATAATATAACAATTTCTGAGGATATATTTGTAAAAAATGAGACTAAAAGACTGATGGGCATAAGACTGTTATGTTGGGAACAGATAGTATATTGAAACATAGAATTGAGGCTGCTAAATAAACAATATATGTTGATCACAGGTCAGTGGTGGGCATGAGATTCTTGTACCAGACATTATCATTGGAATAATACACATGAGGCTGTAATACTGAGAACATTGCTATATCTGATGTGCATAGTGCATACTTGCCTACCCTCTCGATTTGGTCGGGAGCCTCCCGGAATTCGGGTGCCCCTCCCGGGAAGGCAGACGAGCCTCCCGGCTGCCGCCGACCCCTCCTCTCCCCCCGCAATTCCGTGTAAAACCCCAGCAGCGGGGGGGGGGGGGGGTAACACGATTCATGCGGAGTCGCGTCATTTTGGCCTCGCCCCCTGCTTCACACTACCTGTAATATCGGCAGTGTGTAGCGGGGGCGGGGCCAAAATGACTAGATCGTGTGGCTCCAACCCCCCGCCCTCAAATACTTGTCATCTGGCCAGCCCCGCCCCCATTTGCTGGCCACACCCACCAGTAATGCCAATCTGGCTGCTCCCTCCCGTAAGGGGCAGCCAGATAGTCGGCAAGTATGGCATAGTGCGGTTATGCCAGGTAAAGGGATGTCTGTAGTGGGCACAGGCTCAATGTGTATCTGGCCCAGTAGTATAGTAAGTGTCGCCCTAATACCGCAGTAATACATAATATTCGCACCAGTCAACAGATGTCATCTTCCTGAGGGGGGCGTGGCCGACATTAGGGCAGAACGGGGGCGTGGTCACGCAGTTGCATCATTTTGGCCCTGCCTTTGTGAAGCTGGGGGCGGGGTCATGATGACGCTATTCAGCGCGAATCACATCATTGGACCACCCCCCTCTCCGGGGGTATGTCACATCATTCCCCCTGCATCTTTCTCCCGCAGTTCAACATTCAGAATAAGCTGTTTAAACAGTTTAACGTTAATGACTACTGTTACTGTAAGAGTGGTTCATTTTGAAAGAAAACATATGTTGAACAGTTAATGGTACTGGCAGGAAGTGCTTAATGCTTCTTCAAGGCCAAGGCTGGCATATCTACTCTCTGTTTGCTGTGCTGGATTCTGAAGTGGCTGCTCTGGTAAGTCCTGTTCAATCTATTTGAATAGATCATCATTTGTACCAGTCAATCTTTGGTGAGGATTGGTGTAATATCTTTTGAGTTACTGTATGAAGTAAGTTTGGCATTTGTTGAAATTCCTTCTGTCAGAAATGTGTATTCAAGTGGGGCAGTGCTGCAGTGTCCCGCAGTATGGTGGGTAGTTGGGGAGAGCACACATACATACTGTAGCATAGCATAACATAACATGTATATATATATATTGTACACACATACATAGCACGCAACACATTGCACACACATACATACACATTTTGCACCACACACATATCAAGCACACTAAACATACACACAGACACGTACATGCAAACATATAGGGCCGTAACAGCACCGCAGGGCAGGGGGTCCTGTTTGGGCCTGTCAATTTTCTGTTTATTGTCATTCTCACTTGTAGCTTCCTCTTCTTTTATCCCCAGCATCTCCTGGCCTCCCCCAGCTCTTCCCTGGCCCTTCCCATGAGGCCATGGCCCTTTTTTGGGTGTGTTTCTTATGTCCCTATTTGAAAAATAATGGGGGGGGGGCGCCAATGCTCTTTCTGGCACAGGGCACCAAAAACTCTAGTTACGGCTCTGCAAACATAAATACACTATCACATACCTGGGGCTGAGAGGTGGAGACTGGCGGCCACGGCACCGCGGAATATGAGGATGGAGAGGGAACAGCTGTGGCTGAGCTTGCACAGCAACTCCCCACTACCTGACATTCTGTATGCAGAGAGCCAGCAGATCAGAGCTCTCTGTATCGGCAGCTGTGATCACGATCGCTGTAGTGGTCGCAGTCTGGGTTTTTGTTGAGATGGGGACACAGCTGTTTCCATATCTGAAAAAAAAAATTTGTCCCATCAATGGGGGGTTCTGGGAACTCAAAACCCCCCCTGCGTACGCCACTGCTCTGTCACACAAGACTTTCCCTGAAAACTCACCTCTTCAGACAAGCTTATCAAATTCCAGGACCAGTCACACAACCTCAATAGACTATTTTACCCAACTAGCTCCCTTTTATACAGTCCACACTCAAGCTGAGTAGCTGGACTTGCCCCTGAGTGACCTCCTAAGGCTTGGATCCTAGCCATGGAAATTGCTATTGATGTGCCAAAACAATTGGCTTAAGTGTTAAAAATGTGTATTTACATTCTCTGGAGAAAATCCAGCAGCCAGTCATAAACCTTTCCCCACCCTTGTAACTTTCTACTGCAGGATCCATAGGGTATCCACAGGATACCTTGGGTATAGGTGATGACGTCAGTCTTCAGGCACCACAGAGTTAAAGTTTTCAGCCTCCCAGGATGCATCTGGGTCCCTCTCCTATACCCCGCCCCCGGGCCAAGGCATCTCAGTTTCATCGGTGCCTGGCCGGAGTCGGAGGCACTGTGCAGAGGGGGGCTATGAAGAGCCCCTGAAGTTTGTTTTAAAGGCAGCGCTGGCTGCACATCTGGGAGTACAGCATGGACAGTCAGTACTGACGTCCATGCTGTCTCCCCTACACCCCGCCGGTACCAGAATGTTACTGATCCGGGGATGCTGGTAGACATCTGGGGTCATGGCTAGCGGTGCCCCCAGATGTCTTGGACCATGGCCGGATCCCAGGGGATAGCAGGTAAGCAGCGGGGTCCCGCGGTGGGTCCCCGCTGGTCACATGGTCCTGAGTCCCCAGGCAGGGGGCTCCCTGGGGACTGGCTGCAGCGTGGAGCCAGGCGACCAACCTGCGCTTCCACCACCCCCTGAGACAGCGGGCCGCTGCTGAGCGGCATGCGCTGCGGCGTCCCAGGGGTTAAATGCATGCCAGGGGAGCGCGCTTTCCCTGTCTCACAGCCGGCGCCTCCCCTGCTGCACACAGTCTCTCTGCTCTGTCTGATTGGCCATAGTGTGTCAGCGCTCCTCCCCCAGGCCGGCCTCCTTCATACTCTGCTCCTCGGTGGCCATCTTTGAAGCATGGTGAATGCTGCTGGAAGCCTGTGAACGGTGGCATTGCGGTCTGGGTCCCCCAGCATACCTCTCCTCCGTTTGTCAGGTCAGAGTATGCAGCGCTGAGTCCTACCAGCCTGAGGGTCTGAGTAGTTGAGAATCAGCGCTAATAGTGCAGGGATTTGTTTCTTTTGCATTGTATGTAACTAATCTGCTAGCCTGCTGTCTGTACTTTCACTTTCTCCTGTCAGCCTTATTACTGTCCCTGATCTTGCTCTGCTCAAAGCCCTTGCGGTGCGCGGTGTGCAGGGTGTTATTCACACTATACCAATACGTATAGGTGTGAGTGTCACATACTTACCATCATGTCTGAGACTGACTTTCCTCTCCAGCTCATGTGTACTAAATGTAAGGTACCAATAGCGGAGGGGGAGGGTAATGCGGAGGGGTTATGTCCCCAGTGCCTGGCACTGTCACGGCCGATTATGGTCCCGGTACAGGAACCTCCCTGGGCTTGTTTCGCTAAGGCGCTTACAACCCTTGTGGGCCAGCTAGCTCCGCCACCTGCGTTTACCCAGACGGGTTTGTCCCAGCAGTCAGTGGTGTCGTCACCCATGCGGGAGTTCCCGAGACAATTGATGGTACCCCACAGTCTCCCTGTCCCTTCCCAGGTTTCTCCGGAGCCTACGTGGGTTAATACTCTAACTACATCGGTTCAGCATTTGTCCGATGTTTTACAGGGGGAGTCTGTGTTGCGGCCTCATAAACGGCCGGTGGCGTCTTTATCTGCTCCTTATGGAGATGACGATGAGACGTCAGATGATGGAGAGATTCTGGATCTATCTGACCAAGAACCTCTCCGTACCAAAGAGCCGGACGCTAAGTCCAAGGTGTATATCCCTGGTCTTATTCGAGCGGTCCGATCCTTCGGTGGCCACATTCATATATGCCTTTTTAAGGATATTAAGGGTGAGGCTACGGTGTTCCCTCTTTCTGATCAATTAGTGGATCATTTAGAGGAGGCGTGGAAAAATCCAGGTAAACTGTTTCAGCCCCAGAGGCGCTTAACCGTGGCTTATCCGTTTGCGGTCAATTATTTTTCTAAGTGGGAATCCCCTACGCAAGTGGATTCACATGTCACACGCCTAGTCAAAAGTGCCACGTTGCCTATGCCTTCGATATCATCCTTGAAGGATGTCACTGACCGCAAGGTGGAGATCTGCCTCAAATCCGTTTATTCCCTTGCAGGGAAGCATCCAGACCTGCTATGGCCGTGTGTTGGGTAGCCAGAGCTATGGAGCGCTGGGAGGATAATTTGGAGGCGTCTTTGGACTCTGACTGTTCGGCTGAACAGACCGAGTTGGTGGGCAATCTCCGAGACTCGGCCACTTACATTAATGATGCGGCCTTAGATATTTCTATGCTCACCTCTAGGATCTCCTCTGCAGCCGTGGCTGCTCGTCGCACCTTATGGTTGCGTTCTTGGAAAGCGGACGCGGATTCCAAAAAGGGTTTAGAAGGTCTGGACAAAATCTGCATGTCTTCCGTCTGCTATGATTCCTTCTAGTGCTGGTGGGTCGTCCTTTCGGCCTCACATGGCCCAAGGTAAGCCTAAAGTACAGTCCTTTCCACGGCAGGCTGGGACCAAGAAATTGTCCAAGCCCAAGAAACAGGTCTGGAGTACCAGACGTCCGGCTCCTCGGTCAGATAACAAACCTGCGGCCTGACGGTCCAGGTCTCCCTTTGGGGGACCCCAAAGTGGGGGGCGCCTGCTTCAGTTCGCTCAGTGCTGGTCGAGGACTACGACAGACACTTGGGTTCAGGAGGTGGTCTCTCACGGTATGCCCTCTCCTTTCGGCACAGGCCTCCATCCCGGTTCTTTACCACAGGCCTTCCGCTAGACCGGAGCAAAGCCTCGGAACTGCGGAAGGTTTTGCACACTATGCTCCAGGCCGGAGTTTCAGTGCATGTTCCTATTTCCCAGAGGGGCCTGGGTTTCTATTCCATTCTATTTTTGGTGCAGAAACCCAATGGGTCTTACCGTTCAATACTAAACCTAAAGGCCCTCAGCAAGTCCTTGAGGGTGCCTCTGTTTCGGATGGAGACCCTGCGGTCCATTATTCTGGCACTGGAACCTGGGGACTACATGGTGTCATTGGACATCCAGGACGCTTACCTGCATGTCCCTATTCTTTTGCGCCATCAGCAGTTCCTCAGATTGGCAATCTGCAATGAACATTTCCAGTTCCGGGCACTGCCTTTTGGCCTGGTGACTGCTCCACGGGTATTCACCAAGGTCATGGCGGCTCTCCTGCGGTCGCAGGGAGTCCGACTGTTGCCTGATCTGGACGACCTCCTGTTGATAGCGGGGTCTCCAGAGCTTCTTTTACACCATCTGGATCTGACGATTGCGGTACTGCAACGTCACGGCTGGTTGACAAACTGGCAGTGGTCCACTCTCACCCCGTCTCAGAAGATCCTGCACCTCGGGGCCTTATTGGACTTCAGGCAGCAGTGGATCTTTGTGACGGAGGAAAAGATCCTTGCTTTGTAGTTGAGGGTGCGCAGTTGTCTGCAGTGTCATCGAGTGTCGATACACTCGGCAATTAGGTTATTGGGCTCAAGGGTGTCGGTATTCGACATGGTGGAGTACGCCCAATTTCACTCCAGACCTCTGCTGCTATTGATCCGGTCCAGATGGAATGGATTGCCTCAGTGTCTCAAGTCCCAGACGATGGGGCTCACTCCGGACGTTCGCCTGTCTCTAACCTGGTGGTTGCAGACGACCCACCTCAACAAGGGTCGCCCGTTCTGGGTGGCGAACTGGGTCCTGTTAACAACGGATGCCAGTCTCCGGGGCTGGGGAGCTGTCACGGGTCCACACTTGTTTCAGGGCAGGTGGACTCGGGCGGAAGCGGAGCTTCCAATAAACATTTTGGAGCTCCATGCGGTGTTAAGAGCTCTCCAGCTGGCACAGCCGGTTCTCCAGGGTCACCCTGTGCAGGTCCCGTCGGACAACGCCACCTCGGTGGCCTATTTAATCTAGCAAGGAGGAACCCAAAGTCGGGCAGCACTCGCAGAAGTGTCCCGTATTCTGGTCTGGGCGGAGCGCAATCTCCCAGTATTATCAGCAGTGTTCATCCCGGGAGTCCTCAACTGGGAAGCGGATTTTCTCAGCAGGCAGGACGTGCATCCGTGAGAGTGGTCTTTACACCAGGACGTCTTTCAGAGTCGGGTGGACAAGTGGGGTCTTCCAGAGATAGACCTCATGGCGTCCCGGCACAACAACAAGTTGCTGGGGTACGGGTTTCGAACAAGAGATGAAAAGGCGTCTCTGGTGTATGCCCTGTCCGTCCAGTAGACGTTCCAGTTTGCCTACCTATTCCTTCCGTTTTCCCTTCTTCCGCGGGTAATACGGAAATTCAAATCAAGAAGGAGGTACGCTACTGTTGATAGCTCCCGAGTGGCCCAGACAGCACTGGTTCTCCGACCTCCAGAGTCTGTCAGTAGACGTTCCTCTGAGGTTACCATTACGACCGAATCTACTGTCACAGGTTCCTTGTCTTCACCCGGACCTGACTCGGTGTGGCTGTTGAAACGGTCATGCTAAGGTCCAGAGGGTTTTTCTGGCTCCGTGGTGCAAACCATACTAACAGCTCGTAAACCTTCCTCGGCTAGAATCTACCATCGTGTGTGGCATACTTTCTTCCGGTGGTGTAGACCTAGAGGGTATTCCCCTAGGGAGTTCCGCTTATCTAGGGTGTTGGCTTTCCTACAGGCTGGACTGGATCATGGGCTTCGCCTGGCTTCTCTGAAAGTGCAGGTGTCTGCCCTGTCAGTCTGGTTTCATCATAGGATTGCTGCACTCTCTGATGTGCACACCTTTATGCGAGGTGTTCTTCGCATTCAGCCACCTTTTGTTCCACCGGTGGCACCTTGGAATTGGGCTGTGGTCCTGAGGCCAGGGACCGCCATTTGAACCACTGGACTCAGTGGACTTTAAATGGCTTACAGCTAAAACCATATTCCTTCTGGCCATTGCCTCGGCCAGAAGGATTTTGGATTTAGGGGTTCTCACTTGTAGACCCTCCTTTTCTGATTTTTCATAGGAATAGGGCGGTGCTTCGCACTCGTCCGGGATTCCTTCCCAAAGTGGTATCCAGTTTTCACATCAATGAAGACATTGTTGTGCCGGCTTTCAATTCACCTGGACTTTCAGTGGGTGAAGCCACTTTGGATGTTGTGCGGGCCTTAAAGATTTATGTGGACCGCACTTCTTCGTTTAGGAAGTCGGACGCTTTGTTTGTCCTCTGTGGCTTCCGTAAAAAGGGTTGGCCTGCTTCAAAGCAGACTTTGGCAGGCTAGATTCGTATGGCAATTTCAGAAGCTTATCTCCATGAAGGTCTTTCAGTTCCCTCCTCTATGAGGGCTCATTCCACTATGTCTGTGGGTCCTTCGTGGGCAGCTAGACGTTGGTGCCTCTGCAGTTCAGATACTGCAAGGCTGATACGTGGTCTTCTGTCCATACCTTTGTGAGGTATTACACTTTTGACACCTTTGCCTCTCAGGATGCTTCCTTCGGGCGGCGGATTCTCCTCTCAGCACAGGAGCGTCCCCACCCTTGAAGGATACTGCTTTGGGACATTCCCAAGGTATCCTGTGGATACCCTATGGACCCTGCAGTAGAAAATAAGAGATATGGTAAGAAGTTACCCTTGTTATCTCTATTTCTACGAAGTCCATAGGGTTCCACAGGACTCCCGCCCTGTCGCACCTGTACTGCAGATGGGCTTTATTCTGGTCACCGGTTTTTCCGTCTCCCTATGGTGAGAATGTGATTCTCGTGAGTGTCCAGATCTTTCTTCTCTCTCTTTCTTCTCCTCCTCCGGCCTATGGCTTGTGACGTAACTGAGATGCCTTGGCCCGGGGGTGGGGTATAGGAGAGGGACCCAGATGCATCCTGGGAGGCTGAAAACTTTAACTCTGTGGTGCCTGAAGACTGACGTCATCACCTATACCCAAGGTATCCTGTGGAACCCTATGGACTTCGTAGAAATAGAGATAACAAGGGTGTTCTTACCATATCTCTTATTTTTTTAATGTATTTAATTATGATTTAGAGGGTACACGATATGAGCACAAGACAATCCCACAGCTACAAGATATAGCAAGTGTCAGATCATACCTCTCTTCTTACTGTAGGGGAGGAGAAAGTACATTGCACTATTCTGCCCAAATGAACAAATGAATGTCAGTTGTTAAAAAACATAGTACAGTTACCAAGCTTCTTTATTAGGAACTAGCTGGGATAACCCGGCGTTGTCCATGTTGAAGACTAGACCTTGAAGTACACCTGCATTCCATTGATCCTGAAAAGGACCCCACTGTTTGCTAACATGCTTGCGAACAGTGGCGTAACTACCGTGGGTGCAAGGGGTGCCTCTGTGGCCTGCTGCTCCCACTGCACCCAGTCACGCACACAATGTGGGCCGGTCCAGGCAGGGCCGTCAATGGGGGCATGTGTGTCAGCAATGTTGATTTGATGCCGGCCTGCCAGCTATGCAAAAGTCAAATTACCCCATTCATACTTGGCATAATACAATGAAGCATACTCAGCGACATTGCCGGGCACCTTTCCGGGAATAGTCTAAGGGGACCTGCTGCTTTCATCTTCATTGGGCGGGGCCAGACTATAATCGTCATCAGGCCTGCCCCTTGAAAGAAACCTTTACAGGGGCGGGGCTAAATGGCACGATTTGCACCATTTAGCCCCACCCCTTCCCTACGGACCCGAAATTTCCACGTAAAATCTCCCCATCCTGCCTGCTTCACTAGGATGTGGGCAGGATGTGGGAGTTATGCCTACTCTTCCGGGCGTGCAGGGGGTTACCAGATCTGCTGCAGACAAGATCTGAAAATCTGATCACGATGCACTGGAATAGTATAGGATGCACGATAGATCATGGGTCAATTTGGATTGTTTTTAACACCAAATCGTGCCCACGTCTGCAGGGGGAGAAATCGGACACGATATAGGATCGTGACTTGAACGCCTAGTGTGTGGGCACCTTTAGAAGCCATGCTTCTGAGTCTAATGCACCTGCAGTTTTTGCCAGGGAACCCTATAACGATTTTTGGACTTGTACTGTACCCTGTATGTAGGTTGCTATCCCTATTACTAGATACAGGCATGATAAGATAGCACATGTATGTTTGTCTGCAGTGTGAACTGGATGAGTGAGTGAGCGAAAAGAGAAGAGAAAGAAAAATGGGGAGAAAAAAAAGTGGAGGGACTGAAAGGGAGAAGGAGGCAGGGAAAGAAGGGGCAAAAAGAGGGGGAAAAGAAAAGTCATACTTGCCTACTTTTGAAAAAGCATTTCAGGGAGACTGTGAAAGCAGCTCCTATGAGCGCAGCGGTAAAGTGGGCGTGTCCTGCTACATCTGAGATACTTGTCGTAACATTGATTTACATCCACATGTAAATGAGCCCCAAAGCAGTTAGTAAGATCTACTTGTTGATGAAAACACACTGATACTTCTCAGAAAATGCATGTAACCATAGGGATCATTGTGGCTTATAATCAATGCAGGGAAATTATACTAATGATCCCATTTGAATGTATATACTATATATCTGTTTTTTCTTTAATATAACAGTGTCATAATGGGGGTTAGGTGAAATGAGGGAGATTGCTAGACTCTTCAGGGAGACAGGGAGATTGCTGCTATTTCAGGGAGTCTCCCTGACAATGAGGGAGATTTGGCAAGTATGAGAGAAGTAGGTGGGTGAAAGATACAAAGAAAAAGGGAGAGAGAGAAGAGGTTTAAGATAGATAAACGGGGACTGTGAGATAGAAAGAATGAGATTGTGGGAGAAGGGGAAAAACTAGGAATGTGGGGGGGGAGGACACAGTTACATCCGCAGTTATGATTTTTGGGGGAGTTGTAGCAGCAGCAATATACAAATGCTAGTTTCAGCCTTTCCCTTGTGTTCTAGTGTGCGCTAGGACTATGCAAGCCCTCTTTTATTGTCCATGGACAGTGTATATTCATTGCACCATCGCATCCTCTATCAACACTTGCACCAAACCTGTGGCTGGCGCAGTGTCTCCTTCTGACCTCCGGTTACACTTGGTCACCATGGCTGCAGCCCTGCGTTTAGAAACGCTGCCGTGTTCAACTACACGCCTATGGCACTCCCATAACACGCCCAAAAGATTGCCTTTTCTGCGCTCACTTCAGGCCACCTCCCATACACCACCCAGGAACTCCCATAGTTTTGCTTCTAATGCCAGCGCCTCCATATGCAACAGACTCAAAGTACACTCAAGGGAACGCATGCGCCTCTAGGGATTTGCTGGACTTTTCGTGCATGTGCAGTAGCAAATTATTGCTCAACTTCACAAACATCAGCAATGCGTGCACCTCTAAATTAGTCCCTATACAATCTTCGCCTTTTAGTGGATATGGTTGTAAGGAGAAATTACTCCATCCTAATATTTTACAGCTTGATCTACTGATAGTAGAAAGCCAACTGTTGCTCAGAATATCTGTCGCAACTGAGAAGCCAGGGCCAGAAGCACTGCGTCCAAAGACTGTCACTGGCTGTGACATGCCCCAGAAAAGGTAGAGACATGCCTGCACTCTATTCGCCACTCCCTAATACCTCCCCCAAACTGTTGCTGGTTGTCAATCTAACTGCATCTAAAGTTACACTGCAATCGACATAGCAAGAATATCATGGTACATGCGCAGTGCGGCTCCGACGCATGAGCAGTAGTCAAAACATCGGCAATTTGCAAAAATATGTAAATTGCGTCCTCCTCTGAATCAGGTCCTACATGTATATGTGTCACTATATATGTATGTGTATACTGTAGGTGTGTGACTGTATATATGTATGTGTATACTGTAGGTGTGTGACTATGTATGTATGTGTGCATGTGTATGACTGTATATATGTATGTGTATGACAGTATGTATGTGTGTGTGACTGTATATATGTGTGTATGTGACTGTATGTATGTGTACATGTGTATGACTATATATGTATGTGTATGACAGTATGTATGTATAGGTGTGAGACTGTATATATGTGTATAAGTGTTTGACTGTACGTATGTATGTATGTGTATATGTATGTGTATGACAGTATGTATAGGCGTGAGACTATATATGTGTTTGTGTGTGACTATGTGTGTGTTTGTGTGTATGTGACTATGTATGTGTACATGTGTATGACTGCATATATGTATGTGTATGACAGTATGTATGTATAGGTGTGAGACTGTATAATTGTGTGACTGTATGTGTGTGACTGTATATATGTATGTGTATACTGCAGGTGTGTGACTGTATGTATGTGTGCATGTATATGACTGTATATATGTGTATGACTGTGTGTATGTGTATGTGACTGTATGTATGTGTACATGTGTGGACTGCAGTTTCCTGTGGGGAGGAATGGTAGAGAGGGAACACTCTCACCTGCTGTGGACATGAGGCTGGTGACAGCCCAACAGCTGGAGAAGCAATGTACACGCAGCCTGCGTGACATGAAATAAAGGCGTGATGTGTGACCAAGCCCCCTTTTCATGTACGCATCGTAGGCTTGCGCAATAGAACCCAATCCCTGTGTCCAAAATGTTGCTCTGTAGGCCCCCCCAGTCTTAAGTAGCCCAGGCTCCCCAAAGCCTTAATCCAGCTCTGGTCATGAGCGTGTCAATGTAAGTGGATGCCTTCACAGCAGCGTAACTGCAAGCATTGCAGGCCGTAGTTAGCCGGAGAAAGGTGATGGTGCGACCAATGATGGAGAGTGCACAGGTGCTAAAAGTGGGCGTTTCAGTCCTTGCACATTTGCATGGATGTACACAAGGGGAGGAGTTTGTAACAGCATTTGCATATATTCATAGACGGGTGACCACAAATAGACATGCGCTACTACATGCGATTCACAATTAGGCCCTTTTTGTTGTGACTGACATATATAAATCAGAGCATAATGGCTTTTTTGCTGGCTATGTTTTCAGAGTTTGCCTGAAATATCTATGTTTTTTCTCATAAGGGAAAAAATTAAGACTATCAAGTTAAAAATCAGGCATTCATCTGAAACAGATTTTTTAATTCTACAGCCTACATTTTCTCCATAAGGCAAAAATAGTCATGTAAGGCCAAATCCGCAGTCAGCTTAACAGTGACTGGTATCATTAGCATAAAGCATAGAACAAAGCATACAGCTTACTGCAAATAATTAGCAACTTTAGAAAACCATAGATTACCAACTCAGCATATAACAGCTGACTCATTCTTGTTCCACAGCAGCTCAGGCTATAAATCCTCCTCTGGAAGACATGTAGACAATCAGGGGCACCCTGAAGCGTAAAGATGAGCTGCCATTCAGGGATACAGCCTCCTCATAATTCTCCTCATCTCATTACAGGAACCAAACATAATGCATAAACCTAAACTGGTTAATGTGTCGTTCACAATGAATGTGTGTTTGGCCCTTTATCATTGCTGTAAGTAACGCGGTTCCATCGTACTCCCAATATGTATTTTGAAATAATCAGTAGTGCAATAACTTGTATTTTCATCAGGATATGAAACTTGTCACACTATACCTTTATAACTTGTAATTCCCCTTTGCAATTAGCTACACACAATGGGGCATATTCAATTTGGAGCGAAAAGTCGGAATGGGGATATTTTATCGCCGATGACGTCATTTTTGCCTATTTTAATTATCCCCGTATTCAATTTCAAAGACTTTTCACAGGTTCGAAAAGTCTTTGGAAAAAAAAAATGGGGATAACTTTTCACCACTGAAATAGGTGGTGAAAAAAGTGCAGAATTGGGGTTTAGGGGTGCAGGCTATTTAAAAAAAAAAAATAGCCTGCACCCCTGGGAATGGTCCTGTAAAATGATCTGTGTCAAATAATAATAAAAAAAAAAAAATAGGGACACCCCCCAAAAAAAGTTAAATTTTGGGGTTAAAAAAAACAAAAACCTATGGGAACAAGAGTACCCCCCAATGTAGTACTTTGCTGACTTTACCTACTCCTTGACAGATACATATGGAAATATTATTCAGACACTGGATCGCTCCTTGTGTGGGGACCACCCGATATGTTGGGCGTCGGATCGTGGAACGCATCGTTGGGTACGATGTGTACTGTGTCTACCCAGCTTTAGACATTGATTATGTACACATACTCAATGAAAAGTGATGCTCATTAAAGTGCAAGAATTTTGATCTCTAATCACAGGCATGAGATAATCATCTCCATAGGGGATATATTTATTAAAGTGCAGGTTTTTTGAAGTGGAGTTGTTGCCCATAGCAACCTACCAGATTCTAGCTATTATCTTCTAGAAGGTGCTAGATAAATGGGTATCCGGTCATTAGGTCTACAGTAAAAAGGTAGACAATGGAAGTTATACAGGCAATAGGCCGACAGGGTCTGAAGGTCGACACACTAAAGGTTGATTAGTAAGAAGGTTGACGGGTACAGAAGGTCGACAGGGTTATTAAGTCGACACACAGATGGTCCCAAAATTTTTTTTCTAAGGTTAGGCACTTACCGGAGGGTCAGGGTTAGACACTTACTCCGACAGTTAGGGTTAGGCACTTACCTTATGGTTAGGCACTAGAAGGGACGGTTATGGTCAGGTACCTTCTCCGACAGTTAGGGTTAGGCACCAAGGGGAGGGTTAGGGTCAGGGTGAAGATTAGGGCTAGGAAAAAAAAGGTCGACCATTTGTGTCGACCTAATGACCCTGTCGACCTATTCCTTGTCTAACTTCCTTTGTGTACCCAAACATTGTCTACCTTTTTAGTGTAGACCTATTGATCCACACCCAGATAAATAAGTAGAATCTGATTGGTTGCTCTGGGCAACATCTCCACTTCTGAAAACCTGCACTTTAGTACAGTGGTGTAACTATAAATTTTGCTCCCCACTGACAAAAACTTTTCTGGCGCCCCTCCCCCAGGACATTTTGGTAAAACTAATACTGGGCCTTTTCTAGGCAGTTTGGTTCCCAGTGCGAACAGTTAAAAATGCGCTCCCACCCCCCATAGACAGTTTACATTATCTGTCATTTTTCCTCATTATAGTGATGCCCCTTACACATTATGCCATACACTGTAATGCCCCTTACACATTCTGCCACACACCACAATGCCCCTTACATATGCCTTGCACCGTAATGCCTATTACACATTATGCCACACACCGTAATGCCCATTACACATTATTCCACACATTGTAATGGCCATTATACATTATACCACACACCGTAATGCTCCTTACACATTATGCCACACACTGTAATGATCCTAAGACATTATTCCACACATTGTAATGCCCATTACTTATTATGCTACACATCGTAATGCCCATTACACAATATGCCACACATTGTAATGCCCTTTACACATTGTCATACACCATAATGCCCATTACACAATATGCCACACACAGTAATGCCCATTACACATTATTCCAAACACCGTAATGCCACTTACACATTATTCCACACAACATAATGCTCATTACACATTATGCCACACACTGTAATGCCCATTACATTATTCCATATACACGTAATGCCCATTACACAATATGCCACACACCATAATGCCCATTACACATTATGCCACACACCATAATGCCCATTACACATTATGCCACACACCATAATGCTCCTTACACATTATGCCACACACTGTAATGCCCATTACACAATATGCCACACATTGTAATGCCCATTACACAATATGCCACACATTAATGCCCATTACACATTATGCCACATAGTTATGCCCCTGACACCCACAACCCGCGTGATGCCTGGCTTTAAATAACATGGCGTCACGCGTTGTGACGTCCACCAGCAGTCCCCGCACCTCGGCATTCCGGACTCACGCATGCGCAGTCCGATGTTTTCAAGAAACCGGGAGTTAATGCACACTTTGCGGGGCAGCGGGAGGAGTCACTAAAAATCGGGAGGGTAGGCAACTCTGATTTATGATGATGATTAACAGCATTCGCTCAAGGCTCCACTTCGGCTGATTGATTGGTTGATTACCTTCTCCAGCTAATTTGGCTTTATGTTTTTGCATTATGAATTTAGGATATATCTATGTTTTACTTTTAAGCCTTAAAACCAATTGCCAAAGAAGCAGAACATTCAACTTGAATCCAGGAGTGGTAAGGCAACTGCATTGGGGGTGTTTGTAATTAAATACTTTTTGATTGTTGAAGTCCAATAGCAGCACTTCATTAATAACACAACAAGCACACTGTTGTATATCACGTTGGCAACATACAGATACAGATGTGGACACATTTAATGTACACCTGACAGCAAACATTGCAGATCTGGATGCATCTTGAGATACACCTAACCCAGCGTGCACACGTAATTATGGGATTGATGCATCAAACAGTGAAAAGAGTGGAAAAATGGACCAGTGGAGAAGTTACCCATAGCAACCAATCAGCTTTGAGGAAGCATTTATCAAATACATTCTATAATATAATAGGTAGATGCTGATTGGTTGCTATGGACTTCACTCTTTTCACTGCGTGATACATCAACACCTGAGTCTTTTTTAAAATTTGCAAAAACAAGCTTGTTCCATGATCGCACATGCATTGTGTAAATGTTTTGTTCCGCAGCACAACTGCATCTTTTTGCAAATGCAGCAGCTGATGGGCTTCGTACAGAGCCATCTCCCGGCTGCTGCGCTAATCCTCTGCTGTGCGCATTAAGACGCACAATTGGCCACGCCATCGAACATTGCTCCAGCCATATGGAGGTGCAGATTATCCATCTGACATGGCCACTAGTGTCAGTACAACTGCGGGAAAAGACACAGTCGCAGACCGTGACACTACCACAACACTCCTGCGTGTGACTAGCTATCCCCCTGTTGCCACCCAAAACCCCCCCTCTGAAATTGCTTTTCTCCGCATCCAAATTGGTTCTGCGGCTCCTGGCGGTAACCATCAGGTAACCATGCGCAGTGCGGACCATTCCACAGTGGTTCTGCGGCTCTCAGTGGTAACCATCAGAAAGCATGAGCAGTGCGGTCCATTCCAAATTGGTTCTGCGACTCTCGGTAACCATCAGAAAGCTTGCGCAGTGCAGTCCATTCCAAATTGGTTCTGCGGCTCTTGGCGGTAACCATCAGAAAGCATGCGCAGTGCGGTCCATTCCAAATTGGTTCTGCGGCTCTCGGCGGTAACCATCAGAAAGCTTGCGCAGTGCAGTCCATTCCAAATTGGTTCTGCGGCTCTCAGCGGTAACCATCAGAAAGCATGCGCAGTGCGGTCCATTCCAAATTGGTTCTGCGGCTCCTGGCGGTAACCATCAGAAAGCATGCGCAGTGCGGTCCATTCCAAATTGGTTCTGCGGCTCTCAGTGGTAACCATCAGAAAGCATGAGCAGTGCGGTCCATTCCAAATTGGTTCTGCGACTCTCGGTAACCATCAGAAAGCTTGCGCAGTATAGTCCATTCCAAATTGGTTCTGCGGCTCTCGGCGGTAACCATCAGAAAGCATGAGCAGTATAGTCCATTCAAATTGGTTCTGCGGCTCTCGGCAGTAACCATCAGAAAGCTTGTGCAGTGCAGCCCATTCCAAATTGGTTCTGTGGCTCCTGGCGGTAACCATCAGAAAGCATGCGCAGTGCAGACCAGACGCATATACAGACTGAAAACATTGGCCATTTTAGTGCGGAATCGACACTGCGTCCACCTCTGAATCAGGCTCTCAAATAGAAATGCCAATTTGTTGAAGTTGCGCAATATTTCTACAAGGTTTCACATGGATGATTTTTGACCTTTTATTAATGGTTGAAAAATGATAGCAAGCAAGTGTTTTGCAGCAAATTAGTATTTTCAGCATTTCAGGTGATATAAGAAAATGTCTGTACAATATAGTAATTTTTCAGTGGTATTTATACATTTGTAAAAAGTTGGAATAAACACTTAACTTCTCATCTGCAAGTTCAAAAACTCCTCTTTCATCAAAACAATATCTCCATAACCGTCCTACATCATTTACCTGTCATACATCATTTACACCTCCAAATACCTGTCCTACATCATTTACACCCCACATACCTGTTCCACATCATTTATACCTCCACATACCTGTCCCACATCATTTACACCTCAACATACCTGTCCCACATCATTTACACCTCAACATACCTGTCCCACATCATTTACACCTCCACATACCTGTCCCTCATCATTACACCTCCACATACCTGTCCCACATCATTTACACCCTCACATACCTGTCCCACATCATTACACCTCCACGTACCTGTCCCACATCATGTCCACCTCCACGTACCGCAGTGTCCCCGCAGGCGCCGTCTAAATAGATGGCACCCGCCCGCGATTGCCCGTCCATTTCTCTTCCCCCATTCCCACAGTGCGCTGTCACTCACTCATTACACCTCCACGTACCTGTCCTACATCATTTACACCTCCACATACCTGTCCTACACCATTTACACCTCCACATACGCGTCCCACATCATTTACACCCCCACATACTTCTAACACATCATTTACACCTCCACGTACTTGTCCCACATTATTTATACCTCCACATACCTGTCCCACATCATTTCCACCTCCACATACCTGTCCCACATCATTACTCGTCCAAATACCTGTTCTACATCATTACACCTCCACATTCCTGTCCCACATAATTTCCACCTCCATGTACCTGTCCCACATCATTACACCTCCAAACACCTGTCCTACATCATTACACCTCCACGTACCTGTCCTACATCATTTAAACCTCCACATACCTGTCCTACATCATTACACCTCCACAGTGGAGGTTCTTGGTGCGGGCAAGCAGGGCTATTGCCCGGGGCGCTGCGGTCTGAGGGCGCGATCACAGTGTCCCCGCAGGCTCCGTTTAAATAGATGGCACCCGCCCGCGATTGCCCGTCCATTTCTCTTCCCCCATTCCCACAGTGCGCTGTCACTCACTTGGTCCCTCCCACCTTGCTCCCAGAATGCCGACGCGGCTCCTCCGTGGCATTCTGGGAGTCCCAGAATGCTATGCGCGGCAGCCGCAGACGGCACTGAGTGCATGACAGAGAGGACCTCCGGGACGGAGCGTCAAGAGAAGTGCGGGAAGTAGCAGAGCAGCGCTTGGCGTTGGGTGTGGCGTGTATGACCTCTGAGTCCTCACTGTTCCCCACACCATGGTCACCAGCCACCAGCTCACTCCCAGCCAGATTCATCTGGCTGCTTAAGCCTTTTCCCGGCCCCAGCAGCAGGCAGCGTTGGGCGTGGTGGAGCCTGAGGTAAGTACATCCATGCGGTTATTTGCTCAGCCACTGCAGTCCCTGACTGACCTCTGCTAAGTTCTGCCACTGCTATGTATTTTTTTTTCCCCCCTACAGAAATTAGCAATAGTGATTGAGTGACAAAGATGCAAGATTTAAGACAGGTGGGGGGAGGGGAGGAGTGGTCAGTGGATTTCATATATTCATCAATAAAAAAAAATATATATATAAATATAAATGTTTTTATACTTTAATAATTTATGTTTAAAAATTCATCTTACTGTTATGCTTTTTTTTCCTTTATCAGTGTTTTTTTCCTTAATTGTGTTTTATAAATAATTTAAAAATCAGAATAGATATATAATATAAGAGGATAATGTGCAAAGGAGTTAGAGAAATAAAAATGTAAGTGGTCCTGGAGTGCAATCTTTTAGAGCAAGTATTGGATAAAATTGTCCTATAGCAACTTAAGTTAGATAGAGGATAATGCAAGCACAACAAAGCTGGGGAGTATGGAGTTAGTTTCTAGTCCTAAACATAAGTATTTTACTTTATTTATTGCATAAACCTCTAACTGACTTGATATAGGAGGACCTATATTTTATATAAAACATAATAAATATTTTTACTTTATATAGGAGTGCACTAAAACAGAGTATAATTTCTTTTTTTTTTTACGTATGATATGCACACTGACTTCACGGTGTGCTGCCAATTGGATATTGTATGTAGATTAGGTCATACTTAGTTTTTTTGTAACTATTTATTTAAATGTTGTTCTTAATGTTACTCCCTTTTTCATTTCTGTTTCCTCCCATAAATCTGATATAAATAAAGTAAACACAGAAATTAAATCTGCAAAGCTGTATTTTTATTTACACAGAAAAAAATAAAGCTGCAATTTTAACTTCAAAAACAATAGAATTGGTTTGCAATAAATGGTTAGAATTTAACGAACATTGGTGTACAATATTGCTGCTGTGACGTGAGCAAAGTATACTTTCGCCCTGAGCTCCACAAAGTCTAGAACCGGCCCTGCACCTCCACGTACCTGTCCTACATCATTACACCTCCACGTACCTGTCCTACATCATTACACCTCCACATACCTGTCCCACATCATTACACCTCCACGTACCTGTCCTACATCATTACACCTCCACGTACCTGTCCTACATCATTACACCTCCACGTACCTGTCCTACATCATTTACACCTCCACATACCTGTCCTACATCATTTACACCCCAAACAAACAAAAATGGCAGCTGCTCAATCAATCCAGCAGTACTAATCAGGTGCATGAAAGGGAGGGGGTCACACTAAGTAGAAAAAGGAGGGGGATTTAACCCCCTATTGTACCTCAGCACACTGAATAATACCTGCAACAATATATGAAGACTATATGGTCATAGAAATTCAGAGATATTAGTTGCATGCATTTGCAAATACATGGGAGGCTGCTGGGCCA
The DNA here is from genome assembly GCA_031769625.1 of Taudactylus pleione. Lineage (NCBI taxonomy): Eukaryota > Metazoa > Chordata > Amphibia > Anura > Myobatrachidae > Taudactylus > Taudactylus pleione. Next base: position 1,157,812 of record JAUIMM010000289.1, on the reverse strand, counting down.
CGTCACGGCTTCTCTGTTACCAGCAGTCCCTAACACTAAGGGGTTCACGTCCGGGGCGCAGTGCACCCCAAAAAACGTCCAGCCCAGGGCATCACACGAAAATGGAAAAAGAGTGACAGTGCAGTGTAAAGTATAGCTGTGTGTGAGTAATCATTAAGTGTGGAATGAGAGGTTAAAATATATGTGAAAAAATACAGAATAATAAACAAACATAAAAGGTTATGTGAAAAGCAACTATGTGTATTAAGTGGTGATGCCCTGAGGAGGCCCAGCCAGACCAGTCCCGGGGGCCCTACGCCCAAACGCTCACCCCAAATGTAAAATATACCAATTATAAGGCCTCATGATAAAGGCACATATATAATTTTGTCAAATGTAAGGCCTCATGATAAAGGCACATATATAAAAGCATCCAAATTGAGAGCCAGCTTACCTGGGAGTCACCCCTGGGAAGTCCAACTAGCACTACTAGAACCAGCATGCCCTACTAATGCTGGCTCCTTCATGCAACTCATAACAAACAAACAAAAATGGCAGCTGCTCAATCAATCCAGCAGTACTAATCAGGTGCATGAAAGGGAGGGGTCACACTAAGTAGAAAAAGGATGGGGATTTAACCCCCTATTGTACCTCAGCACACTGAATAATACCTGCAACAATATATGAAGACTATATGGTCATAGAAATTCAGAGATATTAGTTGCATGCATTTGCAAATACATAGGAGGCTGCTGGGCCACGTCACGGCTTCTCTGTTACCAGCAGTCCCTAACACTAAGGGGTTCACGTCCGGGGCGCAGTGCTTTGTTTATTATTCATGTATTTTTTCACATATATTTTAACCTCTCATTCCACACTTAATGATTACTCACACACAGCTATACTTTACACTGCACTGTCACTCTTTTTCCATTTTCGTGTGATGCCCTGGGGGGGTCCTGTGCTGGACGTTTTTTGGGGTGCACTGCGCCCTGGACGTGAACCCCTTAGTGTTAGGGACTGCTGGTAACAGAGAAGCCGTGACGTGGCCCAGCAGCCTCCCATGTATTTGCAAATGCATGCAACTAATATCTCTGAATTTCTATGACCATATAGTCTTCATATATTGTTGCAGGTATTATTCAGTGTGCTGAGGTACAATAGGGGGTTAAATCCCCCTCCTTTTTCTATCATTTACACCCCCACATACTTCTAACACATCATTTACACCTCCACGTACCTGTCCCACATTATTTATACCTCCACATACCCGTCCCACATCATTTACACCTGCACATACTTCTAACACATCATTTAACCCATTATTCATCTTTTTAGAGAAATTCACCTGAAAACTGACTGCTACTTAAATCCCTCCAAATGCTTGATTATTCATTGGGAGGGGTGTACCAAATGTTCTGCAAGGAACACAGATGCGAATGCAATAGCGATTACGCACGCAGTCTCACTGCAATAGTATGCTAATCCATTGTGATCGCAATGCAATATCAGCACAACGTAAGGACAACCACTTTACCATTACCTTACACATCCGTAATGTTTAGCAGGACTGCGAAACCATGGGTACAATCGAGTACCATCGCAGCCTCACGCACACTTGCACAAGCTCTGACCTTACTCAGCAATTGCTAACTTCAGCGCATGCTATGTGTCCTGCATAGGCCATCACAGTGGATAATTTATGCACACCCCGGCAATGGCGTTCAAACGCACTGGCACGCCTGCGTTTTGCCGACCAACTCCCCGTCACCACCCACGAATGGCACTTCCTGTCTATCACTCTGCGATGGGTCTGTGTAGTCGCTGCGATCACGGTCCCGATCACAAAGGCTAGATCGCACGCGCGCACTGTGATGCATATGCATGCGCAGTACGCAACAATCGGCCAATTGCGTGCATATTAGCAACTGCGTTTCTTGCTGTCAAGGGGTGTGCACAAGACATTGCAAATTTCCTCTGAAAAATCAAGTTTGGAATTGAGGGCTTGATTCAGAGCCGGACGCTCTGACCAAAGCGCTCGCTCTGAATCAGGGCCCTCCTACCTAAAAATGGAGCGGCCTCCTGGCCGCTCGCATAGCTGTGGGTGACCACCCACAGCTTATGCGAGCGGCCAAAAAGATGGTCGCGATGGTCAAGACCATCGCGACCATCGGGCTTGCGACGAGACCCTGCGGTAGGGTCTCGCTGCCGCAAGCCCAGGAGTGCTTTTGGCTCTATCAGAGCCAAAAGCACTCCCACTGACATCACTAGTGATGTCAGTGGGGCCGGCTCCAGATGGAAGGCGTTCCCATGGGAACGCCTCCGTCTGGGCAGCAACCCCCACGGCACGCCCACCAAAGGGGGCGTGCTGTCACTCACCATCGACAGCACGCCCCCTTTTGGTGCGAGACCCATAGGGACAGCTTTGCTGTCGCTATGCGGGTCTCGCGCATGCGCACGACGGAGCTCTCTCCGTCGTGCGCATGCGCATTAGGGCACCATCGACCCGCTTGCGAGCGCTCAGCGCTCTCGAGCGGGTCTGTATCAGGCCCTGAGTTGCAAGGAGTGAATGTAATAGGCTGCAGCTTTGAGACTTCGGCAAGTACCGTGCGAGACTGCCCGATGTTTAAAGTACAATATCAGTTATTTAACAGGCAAACTCAACCTTGTTTTTCCTGTTATATGACTACTACTTTAAAGCATCGGGTAGTCTCGCAAGTGACTCACTGATGTCAGAACTCCACAACTTATTACATTTACCCCCAAATGTTAAACTGTTAATGTATCTTTATAGAAAAAGTCACCCCAACCCCAGAAATCACAACCTAATTTTAAGGATCTGAAAATAAAATCATGCACATGAAATACAAATGTCTACATATTATACAAAAGTCATTAAGCCTTTAAATAGATTTTTTTAAATTAGCTTAATTGTTTCTTTTTTTTTTTTTTTTTTGTTTACGATAAAAACCTGCATCTTTCCTACTGTCATGACCTTTCCATGTGAATATCAAAGTCACATGCGGTTCCCTTTGCCTCGCTGACCCCCAACCCTTGTCTTCTGAGGTCACGCAGACTACTATACTTATTCCCTGTCCTCTGTGGTAGGATTTAAACCTCCGTTCTAACGTGATTTCCCACATTTCTCTGGCAACCGTCTCTGTGAACTCCCCCTCTGCCCCCATTTAACACCACCTCATTTAACCCTCAGACATGTTACAAACCAGTAAACTTAGATCTGGCGGTAACACTTGCCCTGAAAGAGAGATATGCCACCATCGAGTGTATTCATTTGCTCCTGGAATGGTGCAACAATATAGTCTTTTAATTTATGTGACCAAAACTGATATAAAAAGTATATATGGCCATTATAGGCTTGTTCTTTTGTGTGAGCGGCCAACACGTAAGTTACCAACACGTAAAGCGAAAACTTATATATTCTACCAAACTTGTTATATTCTATGTTAGATTTCTCAAGACTACTGAAAACTTATGACACTTAATGATAAATATTGTTAATAATATTTTATTTGAAGTATAACAAAATATGTACCCCTGATTTACTCATCTGATTGTAACATTAGCCACTCAGAATTTTTAAGATTGTCTCTTTTCATTTTTGGTGCAGTGATGGTAATGAGATTAAGTGTTAGGGAATTTACTATTAAAGTGTTTATATTTTAGCGGGATGCTATTAATGCCATTTTTCACTAACTCTGTGAATTCTGTTTGTATATAATTTTAAATGATTACAGACATGGCTAATTAATGATGGAGAGATAGGTCAGGTTTTGTATTCTGCTATTACATTCTGAAAAATGCACTTGATATAATTGTGAAATACTGGGCTAGAGCTTTGTCATGTTCCCACTTGATTATATCACATATATGATATCTTACTTTCTGTAATATACTATCAATGAAAACAAAATTAAATCTTTTTTTTTGGTTACTGGATAGAATTCCTCATTATGAAAAAACGGTTAATTCAAGATGATGCAACTTGATTTCAAAGTACCTTATGTAGAGGTCACCATTGTTTTAGGTTTAGATACGCATTTCCATACTACTCACACTTACATCTCTATATATATTTTTGCTTATTACTAAAACAATTACTTATGCCACCTTAGTGCGCCTTATGGCTGCCAGACCAAAACTAACCTTGGGGTATCACCCAACCCCAAAACAACATAGATTAGTACCACAAATAGGAAAGCAAGTCTTGGCGCCACAGAAAGTAAATAAATGGATGCAAATAATACTTAATTTTAGCCTGTTTTTCTCGTTTCCACTGTGTCCTTGAGAGAATATATGTCCAATAATCACCTTCTCTTATGTCCTCACCACATTAGGATATGAGTAAGCAAACATAAAACAAAAGTCCAATGGTGTCCTCACCACATTAGGATATGGGGAAGCAAAAATATTAACAAAAGTCCAATAGTATAGTTTTGTTAATAAGTCCAAATCTATTGTTTGAAATATGTGGAATTAACATCACACATGAAAACCTACCACAGGTCGAAATGCGTTGGAGAGGGGAGTTTGATGCAGTCTGGACCACCAAAAAAAGGTATCTCCATTTATGGCTCTGATTTTACCTGGGAGCACAGAAACCTATTGGAGCTTTGATTTAATCTTAAACCTCTGGTAAAAGGCCACCCTGTTTATATATTCTGCTGTAATATTTTCTGTATGTGTGATGTGTCGAAGCTGGATAATTGGCTGAGACAAGATCAGTTTAAAATTGAATCGCGGCAACGCCATCTTGCGACTGGCCGCAAGACACTATCTTGGAAATGAGATCGCAAGATGCCATTTTGCGAATGGCCGCCCAAGCGCCATTTTAGATAAACTCACATTTAAGTACATATGGCAATATTACTAATAGCATCATGTGATTGCATCTTTCACCGTTTCTCATATACACATTAATACGCACAATTGCGCTGTTAACTAGTCGCATATTAGCGAATGCATAAGATCCTATATGAAAACGCTGTTTAGTAGCTAAATGCGCACGCATCTGTCCCCAGTTAACTAGCGTCTTTATATCAAACCCCGTTTACTCACACATTACATTTTCACATACAAGGTTCCATAAGCTTTAAGGTATAAGATTTAAGTTTGTTCATTAAGTATAAATGCTATGAAATAAAGATTGTTTGGTAACTAAGGTTTTATACATGATAAGTAAGCCGTGTTTGGTTTTGTACTGATGTGTACTCTTTCAACAGTATTCCGGTATTATCGGTGGGGAGATCGCATCATGCATTCTCAACTTATGGACCGCAGAGACTTCAAGCAACAAAATGTATATGATCTGAATAACTGTTAGGATGTTGCATGTGGCGGGAATCTAGGGACCCTCAGTTGTTGGAGGCTGGGTTGTGTCTATTTGAATCAGCCTGTTAAATGCTCTGTAACAGATGTATCCCCCTTGGGAACCAATAGCATCAGCAACAAACTTCTCCATTGTGTTGTCTATTTCTGGGGGGTATAAATATGTGTGCTCCAACACTGGGTCTTTAGTATTCGTGCTGAATGCTGATAGACAAGGGGTTTCTTGCTGATGCCTAACATCTGGTCCGGAAGCGCTGCGTATGTATACTGTACTTGGGTCTGTATAATTCCTTTGCGCTGAATTGTGTCTGGATCAATAGCGTGTAACTGACTGTACTTTTACCTGAATAATATTTGTGCTTTGGAACCACAGATTCCAGGTCTTAAGTCTATATTTACTGTATGACTGCGTACGCAAATTAGCGTCATCCTTAGGAGGTATAGGCAGGATATTAGAAGGTATAGGCAGGAGTGTATAGAGGTTCTGATCCAGTATCGTTAGATGTTCATTAAAATGTACTTTTAACAGATTAACACTATGTAAGCACTTTCCTTAAATAATGATATGGTGGATTGGTCTGTCTTGGAACTGTGATATGGAGGATGAGGAGAATGAGCTTTGTACAGTAGTGTAAGCTATCGCTTGATACGCCTTCACTACATTTTAAACATGTAAGTGCTATACTAAAAAAGGGTCGCGATCCCCCCAAAGTATACATCATTTACCTCATACTAAGAAGAGGTGGTTGTGAATCACATTCCACATATTTGAAACACTGGGTGTTGGACTTATTTACAATACTACACTACTGGACTTTTGTATTATTTTTACTTCTCCGTATCCCAATGTGGTGCGGCCGCATAAGGGAAAGTCATTATTGGATAGTCTAAAATTTTGTATTATCGGCATCCACTCACTTACTTATACATAAACTATTACTGTGGAGCCCACGACTGGCTTTACTACTTGTGGTACTGATCTATATTTTTGGCGAATTGTTGACCTTCCTTGTGGTGAAGCAGAATGGGGGCAAGCATGTGCAGCCAAGTGTAGTCCAAGTACGGTAAGGACGTGTTCAGGTAACCTGCAACACAATCAGACATGTATCTGTTGCAGATACATTGTCTGATATCTTGCAGGTACTGGAAAGAAGGTGTAAAGCTGGGTGATCACTCGGCTGATTGGATTAAACGCTCCCGATCAGCTGAGTAGTGTGTACTCAGCTTGACCCCCTGTAACGTACGTTCCTCTATGGGTATCGGGAGGTCAGTATTCAAAATATTAAACAGCACATAAGATGTGACTTCCCCATCCAACAGATACAGGAGCGCTTTATGTCATTTAATGGCTAACGCTCCTGCACCCAGATATCAGGTGATCGGACTAACAATTGTATAGGTGTGTACCCAGCTTAATGGTTCACAATTAAGGATAAGGAGGATCAGCCCCACTATCCATTTTTGGTTGGATTTTTGCGTATTGTCTTCTCCAGCTGCTATATTATATAAGGTCTCAGCCATTTATTCCTATTATTTAATGAACATTTACATTTGAACAACTGCAGGAAAAAAAAATCCTGTTTGTTTTTGAAAGGCGAAAACAACAGATGTTCTTATTGTATTTACATTTTCTATTTGTATTTATATTTTAAATTGATATTGCGAATTTCACATTTAGTAATAACATTGGGTCTCATTCAGACCCGGTCGCAGGCGATGAGCGCTCGCAAGCGGGTCGATGTTTAGGCCCTGCACACGCGCAGCGGCTGCACTGCGCAAGCCCCGGAGCGAGAGAGAAATTCTCTCACTCCGGAGCTCACTACAAAGGGGGCGGCTGTCGATGTTGATCGACAGCTCGCCCCGTTTTGTAGGTGGCTACACAAACGGAGGCGTTCCTGACGGTTTTGTGGGCGGCCGCACTGACATCAGTAGTGATGTCAGTGGGGAGCTTCCTACTCGATCAGAGCAGGAAGCTCCATGGGGCTTGCGGTTGCCGAGACCCAACCTTAGGGTCTCGTCGCAAGCCCAGATGGTTGTGATAGTCTTGACCATCGCGACCATCAACCTGGTCGGTCACTAAAGCTGTGGGTGGTAACCCACAGCTTAGATAGCGACCAGGAGGCCGCACTAAAAAATACAAGCAGCCGCCCTCATTCAGAACAGGTGGTCGCTTCTTGCGACCGCCTCTGAATGAGGGCCATTGTCTGCACACTATTCTCTCCTGTGTATATGACACTTTAATACATTATACAGTATTGTGTTTAATAAGGATAATGAGATTTCAGCATTTACTATTAACACTGTCAATTCAAATCTTTTCATAAATATGTATACTATCCCTATAGTGGGGCTTAAGTAAACACATTAGTATGCCTGTCATAACTGTATACTATCCCTATAGTGGGGCTTAAGTAAACACATCATAAAATATAGCGTCGGGCTCCCGGTGTAGGGATAATGATAGGCGTCGGGCTTTCGACGCCTATCAGTAGACCCCTGCCGGGATTAGACAGTAGGAAAGTCATCGATCAGCATTTCGACCGTTGGCTTCCTGACTGCTTCCCCCCTATACTGGGGCTTAAGTAAACACATTAGTATGCCTGTCATACATGTTACTGTGACTGTGTCGGATGTACCATGAGATGTGTCCGTTACTGAGCAAATGTGCATAAGAAAACTTTCTTGCTGGTCTTTCTTCTAAGCAAATTCAGGTCGCAAAAGTGTCCAACTGTAAATGAATGGGTGTAAAGTACTAAAAAAAAACATATAGTGCAATAAAGACACAAACATTCCTTCTGTTTCTGTTTGAGAGAAAAATACATTTATTTATTTGCACAGGAGCAAACTCAATACACCTTCAAAGTCCATACAAGTGTGCTTTTATGTATTCCAATCTTCCCAGCATCCAGCTCTGATTCCCACCAGTTTCCGAATTGCATAACAATGTTTAAGCCATTGAAACAGGCGGTGAACAGTCATAAACTCCTTATTGTTCACTGACACCGATTCTATTCACACGCACACACACGTACACACTTGTCTCCCACCCATGTATCACAATCCAATGGCCGGATATACCTACTTAACTCTTAACACTAAAGAAGCATGCATACACTGAGGACTCTGGCAGCAAAGGCTTAATATGTATTCCCAAAAGTATTATTGTATAGTTCTTTAAAAATGCTAGCAGCACCCACTTATTACACTCGCTATATACATCATATATGGTTTGTTCTGCCACCAAATCAGATTCTGCGGTTATACAGCTCATACAATAAAATAATAGAGCTCGTCAATCACTGGTCATGCTGCCAGAATAAAATTTAGAATTCTCTTGATTTTTTTTCAAACACATCCCCTCTCTGAAAATTAAAAATATAGATTTATATATTAAAAAAAAAGAACAAATCACATATCAGTATTGAAAGTAGGAACAGCCCTAAATTCTGCCAAGGGCACACAATGCTCATAGTGGCCAAGAATATACTAGATGAGGTCAGATGGGGAGCACACATTGCACATTGTGTTATTGTATTGCTTATATATCACTGTATATGATATCACATATATCTTACGTCGGCTCGCCATAAAAAGACCACATATTTAGTCAGGATAGAACAAATACAGTTTTCAAAAGTAGTTCCTTTTTTGCTTTAATCTGTAGAAAAATAAGTACAAAAGTTTATTTTTGTTTTTTTTTAAATCTCTTTACTAAGTACTGTACTTTGATTAAGGGCAAGGAGAAAATTGTCATTTATGTGTCCAGAGTTCATGCTGTCAATTAGACAATTTCTCTCTGGGTGTAATAAAAAAGGTATTCTATACTGGAGGCTCCCTTTAAAAGACATGTAAACGTCTGAACTCTCTGCTCCTTCAATGAGTTAAAGTCCAGTTAGGAGTATTCGTACAATCTTCTTGATATTTATATATATTTAGTCTCTAAATGTACAAGATGGCACTTTTATTATAAATAAGAGCCCATGGAGGTCCAGTCGTTGAGTCCTGGAGGGAACTCCTCATTGAGATCAAACAACTGGTCTAGGTTGGTAGAATTTGATAGGAAATCATTTCTTCCCTCATCCCATGGATGCTGGAGGAATGAAGTAGCCAGGAATGTCTCGTCAAAATCTAAACTGTTTTGAGGTGTTGATTGGTCCTGTCCCATAGGATACCACTGCTGCGGGCAGTCAATGTGCTTACCATGGACTGTGAGATCAACAGACTGGGTTACTGGGCTTAATGGAGGCGTAACCTCCAGGTCCTCAAAGGAAGAGAAGTTTGCTTCATTGAGATTTGAATCAAATATGACTTCCCAGTCAAAATCCCCTTTCAGGGGTCCCAATTCTGTCTGTTCATCTTGTGCTAGCATAGGGGAACTAGACAAACGGGGAGCCTTGAACATCCGTTTAGGCAATGGCTGTTTGCGCTTGTGACCTTTGCTATCTGAGACATTCCAGACATGTTCGCCAGCGGAATTCCAGTTTTGTTCACTTGTGGCCTCCTCAAATTCCTTCAGTAGTTGGTAGGACTTTGCGCTCACACTACATGGCCAAACGGAACCCATATTACTGTCAGACGAAGCTGTGGACTGTGCACCAGCAAAAGCTGGATGGATCTGGACAGGTGGCAATCGGCGCTTCTTAATGGCACCATTCATGAGGCGATCAGCATACTGTGGGTCAATCTTCCAAAATCCTCCTTTTCCTGGTTCATCTTTCTCCCGAGGAACTTTAATAAAGCACTTATTCAGCGACAGATTGTGTCTTATGGAATTCTGCAGGAAAAAGGGGAACAGACACCATTCAGCAATTATTATTTTTAAATAGCAATGTTAGTCAATTATTAAAGTCAGTAATTTAATAATTTACACTTAATCATAACTATTCTAGCTTCCTAAAATATATAGAATTTCAAGAAAAAGGTAAAAATCTAATACTTTATTAGGAAGAAAAATGTGACGGCAGAAGGAGGTGGATTGTGTTTGTACGTAGGGGCTCTATAAGCTAATAAAATTACAAAACATCACCTCCCCCTCCTCTGTTCGGAGAAGAAAAGGCAAGTGACCTTTCCATAGAACTCCAGCTTACGGGAATGAGTGTAAAAAATGGTGTGTGCATTGTAGAAATGAAGATGTGCCCACAAATATATTGTGACGAGTACAACCATTGTTTAACCTTTAGCTGCCAGTGGGGTGGGTCAGCAGTATTTTTTTTAAGTCAAGTTATAAATCAAACAGGCATAGAAATAGTTAAATTTATTCCCCCACTCCCCTTTACCCCAGCCACAGGGATCCCGGATCTTCCTGATCCGCTATTTACTGTTTAATGAAACTTAACAAGGGGGAGAACAAACTACGCAGCCCCCCACCTCTCTTTTTCTATTCATCTCCCTCCCTTCTTGTACTCTGGATGCTTATTGCTTGGCCAGTTAAACATATTTATCATTCTTGCCTCAGCAGTTTCCATCCTCACCACCTGTGTATGTCCCTCCCCCCCCCCCCCCACCAACGTTTAATTAAACCAGTAAACTCTCAGACTAGCTGTGGGAGTAGTTTTAATTCTCTACCTCCAGGAAAGTTTATTGTCAGGGATGCCAGCTCCCATGCTAACACCCGAAAATAGATAGACGAATAGATAGATAGATAGATAGATAGATGTTGAGTTAACATTGCAAGGAGAGGTTAATATGTTTAAATGAGATGGGAGGGCTTCCAGTTACCCACTTTCCGGTAATCTCCTCCTCCCATCTGACTGGACAAGATATCCGCTATAAACCAGTCTTGTCTGGTCCCTCCCAAAGGCCATCCATTACTAAGGGACAATGGGGTGTCAGGGCCACACAGATTTTACAAAACAGTGGGCGGGAAGAGATCTGACATCCCCAGACTAATAGTAGACTGATATATGACAGTGTAGTTACTGACCTTGCATAAGAACCTGCAGTGACCTCCCACTATTATATTTGTATATTAACCATTGTGTTGCATTTTTTTCAAAAATTCCAGGACATTTATCTTTATGAAACTGATGAAGAAAAGAGTTCCACAGCTATATCTCTGAAGCCTTGGAGGGGTTAATGTAACATTAGTGATGCTGTGGGATGCAGAATGTACAAAATAGTAACCCAGGAGTCACAGAACCAAAGACTAATTATACACAGGGGACAATGCGAGAGGCAGAGAGCTGTCAACTGCATGCCTTATTGCCTCAGAAGTACAAAGGCAGCAGTGGCGACAGTTTTATGGGGAGAGGCCAGAATTAAGATAAAGTGGAAGCAGATTTATGTATGGGAAGATAAAGGCTCATCTAGTTATGAGCGCCATTCATGTACACTATTATCTCAGTGTTTGGGGATCATTTCATCTCTAACATATCTCATATAGTATTTTCCCTTCTAGCATTTGTAATTTTTTTCTGGTGACTATGCCCTGAACACCAAGTCCCATCCTCTATTATTTACCTGCCAAGTGGGGTCTGCATGACGGAAATAGCAAAAATTGTCGGTGATCCACTTATAGATGGCAGAAAGTGTGATCTTGGTCTTCTTGCTTGCCTGCATTGCCATGCATATGAGGGTGGCATATGAATACGGTGGCTTAACATGCGGGTTGGTCTTGTAGTCAATCTCCTCCATGGGTTGAATTCCCAGGTGGGCTGTACTTGAGGTAGAAGAGGATGTGGGTTTTCCTGGGGTGTGTGGCATTCCTAAGCAGGCAGGGTCAGCAGCCAGTGGGGAGCAGGGGGCAGCAGAACCCTGGAGATGACGGTACCCATGAGGGTCTCCAGATGATGAAGGGGTCCTACCCACATTGGCATTCATAATAGAGAATTCTTGCAGCCACTGAAGACTGGTCAGACTGTCATCCAGGTTTACCGAATTGGAAAGGGGATCGTGCCCCATTTCTCCTTCTATCTGGTAGGCCAGCCAGTTATCTGCCATGTCTGAGGGGACTGCAGTCTGCAGGTCAAACATTCAGGAAGTCTCAGGGGTCCGTGGACTCGTCCTAAAACACAATAACATATGTTAGAGAAATATAAACACATTGGAGCCAGGAAATATGAATTCGTGTTTGTTGGTAAAAGGCAGTGGCTATTATGGATGTGGCTGTATGATGGACTAAACATACTTTTAGAGCTTTGCTTAACTGTTTATAAATCTGCTTAAATGGCATTGGACTGGTAATTGGGGCACTTTTAAACCACTGTTCTTTTGGCTTAACAATATAGAGTTCAGGAGAACTCTATATTGGGACTTTGGGCCTGATTCAGCAAGGATCGCTATTCTGCTAATATGCACGCTATGCAGTTGCTAATATCAGCGGTGAAATGTAAATGTTTGCAATCGCATTGCGATCACAGCCTAACATAAGGACGCCCACTTCCCCTTACACATATCCGTATATACTTGGGCAATATAGAGAATTAATCGGTAATATCGAGTAACATTGGACCCATATGTACAGTTAAGGCAGGTCAGACCTCACTCAGGAATTGCTAACTTCAGTGCATCTCAGGCTGCGTCTGGAAGCGCAGTGGCTAATTTATGCACACCCCTTCAACAGTGTTGAGACGCACTGGCACGCCTGCTTTCGCCCAACCACTCCTCCGTCACCACCCACAAACGCCACTTCCTGTCAATCACTCTGCTCTGGGTCTGCGTAGCCTCTGCAGATGCAGTTCCCATCGCAATTTCTAGTACGCACACTGCGATGCCTACGCATGCGCAGTACGAATTAATTGTCTGCGTGCATATTAGCAACTGCATTCCTTGCTGAATCAGGCCCTTTGACGGAATCAACAAGAGGAGGAGGTTTCTGCAATGGGACAAGTTGATAAGATCACCCCACCTCTAAAACTTTCTAACTAAAAATGTATAAGTTATGTAACATACACTATAGGGATTATAATGTAGAATAAAAGAGGCAGTGATGGTGTTAATAATTACATAATTTTACTTGCAGAAGCCAAGAAATAGAAATAAGAGGATTGCATATCCAGGAAGCTTGATTTACCAAAAAGACTAACAATAGTCCCTATACAACACCTGAAAAAAAAGTTAGATATGGGACAGTGAACATGGTCCTACTGTACATATATAATGTACATATATAAGACAATAATACCCTTCTATCAAACTCCACTATATCTTCCCAGTGTAATGGTGACATGAACTTGAGTGTGGGTTGGATTTGTAGGCTAGGGCAAAACTGCCGCATTCCAATGAATTGTTTCTTTCCATACTGCAATTACAAAAACTGAATTTCTAAGTGATTTACACCATCATAAAAACAGGTTGAATAGTCAACACCATTTAAACCACATAAGTCAGAAAATAAACAGCACTGCATAAGTTGTTATGAAGCACTGGGGAAAATACAGCTGCTTTAAAACTACTAATCAATGATGGAATGCTATAAATATTTTGATACTGTAACCATTTTTCTATATATTCTATTATAGAGTTACAATAGCCTGAATGCAAATAATACAGCTCATTCCAATAAATGTTACATAGGGATATCTTTACTAAAGGTCGATTTTAATTGATTTCAAACCGATCAACATTGATGTTGTGTTCTGGGGCTAAATCACAAATTTACTAACACTTAAAAAGAAAAAATCTAAATGTGTGATTTAGCCCCAGAAACACAAAATTGATGTTGATTAATTTAGATGCATTTGAATTGGATTGAGTTGTGGTAAGGAGAGCAGCCGGTAACAGATCTACAAACAAAATACCTTCAAAAACGAAATAACATGAAAATGAAATATAAAAAGGATGTGAGTTATATAATTCTGGGTTCTTACCAAACACAAGTGTGCCAGTGCTGCAGGCTGTGTAAACTGACCTTGGGAGAGCAACATAAATTACAAGACAAGAAGGCTGATTTGGGACAACTGTGTATTGGGTAGAGACCAGCTGATTATGCCAAGTTGGTTGGTTTAGTACTTTGGTGCTGAAAGCCTCCAGCTTTTTTTTTCCTGATTTCAAGAGCAGGAAAGGAACAGAGCTATTGAGGAAGACACTGATTTAAATTCACTTCACGTTTGCCTACACACAGCCCCTCAGCCCATGCCAAGCCCTGGGTGCTCTACACATTCCATTATCTGTGAAGACCATGCCAGCTGGTAGGTACCAGATAAAGTTCTGATCTGTAAGACCCACACCATATTTGTATTATGTGAGTGTATTAAGTTATGTAACAAGATGAAAAGTTACCAGAGGGTGCACTAGGCAGATTGCAGTGTATTCCTACCTGACTGACAGGATCAGGACGCAGCAGAATGGACAGGAGGCTTCTAGAAGCAGCAGCAGAGGTTGTAGTGAGCTTCAGATGAGTTATTGCCCTGCCAGCTCTTTTCTTATCTACCCCCTGCCTCTGCCACCGCGCATTAAGTACCAGCGGGTCTGAAAGGCTTCTCTGGGTACCATGACGACACTCCGCCCTGGTAAACAGCTTTCAGCGCACAGACTGGCTGGTGAGTCGCTATAGAGATGAGATCCCAGTCATCCGGCCCCTCCTCCTCACCAGGCTCGGTGCTGCAGTAATGCCGCTTCTAGTGCATAAGGCTGTGTGTAAAATAGACGGGGGCACAGGAAGGCAAGACGGGGAAGAGGTGCCAGGTGCATTTGCATTTTTACACCCCCATCCTCCCGCTGAGCTGTTCCAATATTTACTTATAAAGTGCGTGTGAATAGACGGTTCCCTGTTTAGGGGGCACTTACTGGGGCATCCGTGTATCTATCTATCTATCTATCTATCTATCTATCTATCTATCTATCTATCTATCTATCTATCTATCTATCTATCTATCTATCTCTATATAGGAAACATCGTTCACACATGCATACAGCAGACAAATTCATAAAGTGCACATTATTCCCAGTTACTTTAGAATTGAGCTCTCACTATATTGCTGATGTATTTTTTTTTTTTGTATATTGGGCCTGATTCAGAGTTGTACACTAAAACCGATGTTTTCGCATTGGAGCGATTATCGTCCGCATGCGCCTGAGCCGCAGTGTGCATTACCGTAGTCCTTCACAGCGATTATTTATTTGCAGTGTGCTTGACAGTCATCGAGCGTTTGGGGAGGTAACGGAGTGGTGGCAAAGAACTCAGGCGGGTTGCGACTGTTTTAGGGGTGTGTGTTACCCTGCGACTGCGAGCCTGTACGCATGGAATATGGCTCTGGCCATTCTGCAGGATCTTAAACTCAGGACTGCAACAATCGAATGATCTGTGTGACCGATGCCTCGTCTTTGTGTGCAGATGCTGCGACATTTTACGCAGATATTTGGATTTGCAGTGCTGCAAGTCAGCGTCTCAGTACATCTCTCGGCGGCTGTGACATTTGCATATCTTTGTATCGCAGCTGCATACACATAGGCAGGAGCAACAGCATTCATGTACAACACTGAGTCAGGCCCATTATGTTATATGCTAGAAGTATAGAGCACTATTATTGTACATACGTTCAATCAGTCAGTCACCAAAGGCATTTTATCTGTACCAAGAGAGTTATGGAGAAACTTCTGGATGGTTTGTTGTAGTTCTCATTAATAATACTATAGATAGATAGAACTTTAGTTTTCAAATCGAGCTGTGTTATATTCCTAGTGTCCTTCCAATATATTCTGAAGTGTATGTAATACAAAAACAGCAGGAATGGAAGTTATTGATATGCA
Source organism: Taudactylus pleione (assembly GCA_031769625.1). Lineage (NCBI taxonomy): Eukaryota > Metazoa > Chordata > Amphibia > Anura > Myobatrachidae > Taudactylus > Taudactylus pleione. The sequence goes on along the minus strand of JAUIMM010000289.1, from coordinate 1,141,798 downwards.
TGCGTGGAGGCAGAGCAAAGTGGGGGCAGAGATTGTGCCCCAGTAAAACAATTTCTGCTAATGCAGTCATTGGCCTCTATTCTGCCTGGCAGGCGTAGTGCCCGCCCCTCTTCTTCTCTTGATGACAGCCCTGTCCCATCTCTCCCGTGGCATAGCAAAGGACCCATTCATTGGGGTTTTTTCCCATAGGCAAAATCTGGGATCTGAAAAGATCCCCCAAAATACTAGGGGAGGTGGAGGGCGGTAGTGATTGGCAGTATGCCAAAGCCTTGCCACTTATTTGCATAATAAGAGATTTCAGGCAGTTTACCCTTTCAGTGCCACTGACATAACTGAACAGTGGTCAACGATAGCCAGGAAAAATGGCTTAACAGCAGTTGTGTGACTATGAATACAGAAGTGTGTTCCTGACTTTTTAATAAGCTAATAAGACCATTGCTGCACACTAAATTACTAGCAAAAACAAACAAAAAAATGACAGTTTCTAATGTCATTCAAATTAATACAAAACAAGCAAAATATGGGTGCTTTTAGTGAGCATCTTGGCTCACACTTGGCATATTTTACACTAAACGTTCACTTGAAAAGACCACACCATGTAGCCCCCAGCAAGGGCATTGTGATCATCAGCTTGTGTATAATGGTAGATCTATGTGTTATCTCCCGCTGAATCTGCTGTATGTTCCCTCTCTCAGTACTGGATCACTAACTCCAGGGCATTTCCATCCCTAAAAGCCCTTTTATATGTGTCACAGTCCTTCTTACCCCCTGGGGATGATTTTCTTCATCTTCCTTACTTGCATTGTTCTCTATTAGAGGTAAAGCAGGTGTACTGATAACTGAGTATTTTCATGTAAGTGTACAGGTCAGGTTTGATTTGTTGTTTTGGCAGTACGGTTGGTGTAATGGTTAGCATTACTGTTTCACTGCACTGAGGTCTAGGGATCGATTCCCACCAGGGTCATAACTGTGTGGAGTTTGCATATTCTCCCGGCGCTTGCGTGGGTTTCCTCAATGTACTCTGGTTTCCATCCACAATCCAAAAATATACTGGTAGGTTAATTAGCTGCTGACAAAAATTAACCCTAGTGTGTGCATGTGGTAGGGAATTTAGGGCCTCATTTACTAACGAGTTTTATCACCAAAACGAGTGATAAATTTCACTGTGTATAATGAATGGTGCTCCAGCCAATCAGCTCCCAGCTGTCAACTGTTAGAAAAATGACAGTTGGGAGCTGATTGGCTGGAGCACCATTTATAATACACAGTGAAATTTATCACTCGTTTTGGTGATAAAACTTGTTACTAAATGGGGACCATAGAGTGTAAGCTCCACTGGGGCAGGGACTGATGTAAATGGACAAATATTCTCTGTAAAGCGCTGCGGAATATGTGCACTACTGTATATAGATAACAATCACATCTGTAAAGCGTTTATTGAATGCATGTACAATGTTTAGCAACTCATTATTTTGTATTGGAGCTATTTCTTTTATGCTGTTTTCTCTGTTTACCATGTGAAAAACAACACATGTAAATTGCATAAGGGTGCTTGTACCCCAAAATTGGTTCCACTTTCTCTAAATTTGCTTTATTTATTTACATACGTAAACCGCAATCAGTCAAGCCTTACACTGAGAAATGGATTATTGCTCAACATAAGTAGAAAAAATTGGTGAAAACTGAGATATTCACAGAAACAGACAAAATAATCTCCGCAAATGGTAACTTTAAGAGGAATAAAAGATAACGGGGACTATTTAAAAAAAAAAATGGACCCTCGAGTGCATTCCATTTTACATTATTATACACAAATCCCTCTGTTTATCAGGAATCGGTATGAAATACTGACAGTCAGAATCCCGACGCCGGGATCCCGACAGTGTTAGCATACCGACACTTTTTGGCTGGTATACTAACTCTCCCCCTCTCTCTAACCCTCCGTCTTAGGTGCCTAACCTTAACCCCCTCCCAAGTGCCTGAACCTAACCTCCCCCTCCCCGCACCCTAAACCTAAGCCACCCCTGTTAGTGCCTAACCTTAACCTTCCCCCTAGTGCCTAACCCCTAAAACTAACCATAACCCTCCCCCCAACCCGCTACTTACCTTCGGTATCCTGGCGGTCGGGATGCTGCCGCCGGGATTCTGACCGGCATCGATATTCCGGTGCCGGTAATGTAAGCGTCGGCATCCCTACCGCCGGGATGCCGAAGGCATGCCGTTTATCAGCCTCTGGTATAAGTATTTGCACATGTATATTATGGGTTTGGAATTGTACTCTGTGCCTAGGTTTCTGAGATTGTGGGTTCAACGTCAAACCTACTGCCACTGTAGGACCCTACTTCATTCAATTTACATGCACACTTTTTCTCCTATTATAAAGCTCTGTTGGTTCCATCTTATGTTCTTAATTTGCTTGAGGATTTCAATGTTTTTATTGCATTGGTAGAAATGCTACTAAAATGTAATTTCATGTAAAAAGTGCACCTGGAATTTGAAAATTGATCTCCATATAAGATATATGCCTAACCTCTGAGGAGGTGTTTATGTGTGAGGCAGTCAGATGGGGTTCCAGTCAATAGATTGACATTAAAAAGGTTAACAATGTCTAGATCAGGGTTGGGCAATAAGCGTCCCTCCAGCTGTTGTTGAACTACACATCCCAGCATGCCTTGCAACAGTTTTAGTATGGTCAAATAGCAAAACTGGTAAGGCATGCTGGGATGCAGGGGCACTGCATAGGGTGGACTACTACTGGGTGCACTGCATAGGGGGGACTACCACTGGGGGCACTGCATAGGGTAGACTACTACTGGGGGCACTGCATAGAGCGGACTACTACTGGGGGCACTACCTGAAATTATGGGGGCACCGGTCCATTACCTTGCCAGGAGCGCTAGGATCCCTAGCTACAGGGAGAAAAGGTCCACACACCTGAAGGTCGATATGTTAGGCACTTATTGGAGGGTTATGCACTAGCAGTGACGGTTAGGGTTATGAACTTACCTCGACGGCTAGGGTTAGGCACTAGGAGGGAGGGTCATGGTAAGGCACCAACTGGATGGTTAGAGTGAAGATTTAGGTTAGGAAAATAAAAATGTGGATTCATTTTATTTTGTCGACAATGTTTGTGTCAACCTGTTAACCCTGTCGCCCTTCATGCATGTCAACCCTTTCTATGTTGACCTTTTGTCCCTGTCAACCTATCGCCTCCCTAACATTTATTGTCTATCTAGACATTGTTTATCTTATTATTTTCTATCTTTTATACTAAACTCAGTCACATGCACCTGTACAACATTTAGCTGATATCCCCCCACATCTCCTCCCACCAGAAAATGGGGTACAGGAAAGTGATTGGGTCTGGACTGGAATGTGCTTTGTTCACTAGCCACCAGGACTGGGGTCTGCATTCTACACTAGCCACTATTACTGATAGGAATGTAGCAGGACTCAAATATGCCCTGTGCCTGTGCCAGCCCCATCCCCAAAACACATGACATCAATATGTAATGGCGAAAGGACGGAGGCAATGGGACCAGCAAGAAGAATAGTGCCCGGACTGCAGCTACAGTATACAAGCTGCAAGGTAAATGCCCATAGTGTCCTAGGGATTCTCTGGATGGATCAACAGGCTACAGGGTACCATTCTGGGCACCATGAAAGCCAACTGAAGGTTCCAAGGAGAGGGACTGTGCTGCCCCTGGCCCCAGTCCTCTATACTGCAGCATTACTCACACACTCCTAGTTATGGTTCTGATTACTGGGATCTATGTTCTATCCTAGTCAACAGGACTGGGGTCTATATTCTTCACTAGTCACCATTAGTGGGAACTACAGTACATTTTAACCTAGACACAAAGACAGGAGTTTACATTTCGCACTAGTCATCTGAATTAGGGTCTGTATTCTTCACTAGCCACTATTACTTGGGCTTACGCTGTACACTAGCTTGCAGCCCCTGGTAATGCCTTTTACTGGTACCATCAGAATTGATTAAGTAGAAAATTGGGGGTTGATGCTAGCACTGGAGGAGCAAACAGTGATTTGCATTTTTCCCAATATGATACTGTTGGCTGAACTAATGATTCATTGTGTCTTCAATAGCTGCTAAATATAGTTTATGATTGAGTAAATAATACCACTTTTCCACTGACTTGAAATTCCCAGGGTATTGCACATGAACGCGCAACAACTTGGGATATTTGTTAGTGGAAACAGCTCAACCAAGGTCCAGTCACCTGGGGATCCTTCTCTGGTACCTGGCAAGTTTTTACACGGGAAGTACCTGGGTGAATAGTGGTGGAAACGGGTAACCTGGGTCGTCCGACCCGGGTCCTGTTTACAGCACGGGGAGAGACGCATTCCAACGCAAGCAGATGATGTCAGCGCCGGCACTACACCTGTGTGCAGTGTGAATGGCGCCTATCTGCGTTAAACAGTTGAAAAGGGGTCTATTCTGGTTCTGGACCATTTTCCAAATCCCGGATCAGACATAGGACTTTGGTGGAAAAGCGGTATAAATAAATATCCATGCAATAAATACATTTTAAAAATCCTATATTAAAATCCATACTGAATTATCTGCATCCATGTGTGCACTGTGTATTTTGTCCCATTCATACAAGTTTTTGTTCATTCTATGTATCAATGTGAGCAAAACCATGCAGAGAGCACAGAACATTACTGAAGTGTGAGTGAACTGCAACCTGGTATGTGAAACATTTTCAACAATTGTAATGCTGGGCATACACTGTCAGATAAATTGTCTATCAGACAGACAGTTTATATGGTAGCCTGAAACCCAGCAGATATCGTGGACATACACAGTGAGATAGGTCATATTGTATGACCACCACAATATCTGCTCTCCTCCCCTGGGGAGGAAACATTTCCCCATTTCTCCCCTGTGAAGGAACAGGGGAAGGGTCGGGTGGTCGGTCGCAGCAGCTCATATACTGCCAGATGCTGCAGACAATTATCAGCTCAGTAGAGCATGTTGGAATATTTCACATGTTTGACAGTCCGATCATTGCTGACTGGCGGTGGTCATACACTGTGCAATTATCGTCCCGATCCGCTGATAATCTGCAGATTGTGCCGATAATTGCAGAATGTATGCCCGACTCTAGGAAAACAATAGCATTTTGTCTGTGATCAATTTTCTGTCCCATTATCAGTTTTCACATGTATTGCAGAAAACTCAGTTTACCTTGTCTATTAAATTCACAGTTCGACCTCATCACAGACACAGTTGGATTCCAGGCAGATGTCAAAGCCAGGCTAAAACGTCAGGATCACTCAGCCAGTCCCATGTGCCGTATTTTTTTGACTCTTTCCTGATTACTTTTACTATAGGTTTTCAATATACTGGCAGCTGGTGTACAGGTTGGTGGTTTTCATACTTTTATTTTTTGCGAAGTTTGCCATTGAAGTAGGTGGAAAAGTAATGAGCAGTGAGTCGAGAAGGGGAGGATGGCGGGATGGACTGAGAAGCAAGTTAGCGATGGGAAAGGGGCGTAGAGTGTTAGTTGACTTGGTGGCTATAACAAATCTAAAGTAGATTTGGCTTTGTGAGAGAGAAGCGGTACACACACACACACACACACACATATATATATATATATATATATATATATATATACAGTGTGTATATATATATATATATATATAGCTAGATAGATATATTTATATTTGTGCCATAATTTGTCATTACATTTAAGTGCATGTGCATGCCAGTGATAACCTGTATTGCACGGGCACATGTTGCTGCGATTTAACAATGTATGTGAGTGCTGCAGCACGGCTCTCCACAGCCACTTACATAGGATGCCCTCTCCCCCGGCTTGCATTACTCTCATGCCAGGACCTATAGCAGCTGACTGGAGGGAAGAAGCGCTGATTTGACGTCACAGGTATGCATCTCAGCCAATCATCAGTCAGCAACAGGAGGAGGCGGGGCAACGGTGACAAGGGACAGTGCATGATGTTTATGTGAAGGAGATGAGATAACTGGAGTGGGGGCGGGGCATAGCAGAGACATGGGCTCAAGATATGTTGTTTAGATTGAGATAGTGTTACACTATGTAGACGAAAGTGATTGGACACCCCCGTGCAAGCAAAATGCATACCATGCATATCACTGCACACCAGCTCCAAATGACCACTAATGTGGTGGTTTCGACAAGAAAACTTTGTAGGGAGACCCATGATGCACTTGCAGTTCTACATAAATAACAAATGTTGTTATCAGGACGACAATGCCACCTGTCATATGTCCACGGCGACGCTGGCCTGGTATACAGAAAATTCTGTAACCCGGATGGACTGGCAAGCTCAGAGTCCAGATCTTAACCCCACTGAGAACCTCTGGGATGAATTGGAGCGATGGGTACTTAAGGTGGAATGGCAAAACATACCGTCTGCTGTTGTCCAGGAACTTGTGGACAGTTTGCCAAGAAGGGTGTCTGCAGCAATCACTGCACGTGGTGGACATACAAAGTACTGACATCACTAACATCTTGTTGATCTATTCCAATCACTTTTGTCTACATAGTGTAGTTGATTATTTTTCAAAGGTTTAAAAAATTACAAAAGAAAAACCCCGGGCATATACAGGGAGAGGGAAAATAGCCATCTAGCATTGCTCACACTTACCAGTACTGGTCTGTTTAGATTGCACATACCACCCGAGTGCAAACCAATATGATTTTAGCAGGACAGTTCCTATTTGAGGACTCGCTGTTATGGTCAGGACTGAATTGTCCCTATTGCCGTGCAGTTGTGAGGTGCAGTCAGGTGCATAAATATTGGGACATTGACAGAATTTTCATATTTTGGCCTCTATTCACCACCACAATGGCTTTGAAATGAAACAAACAAGATGTGCTTTAACTACAGACTTTCAGATTTAATTTGAGGGTAATTACATCCAAATCAGGTGAACGGTGTAGGAATTACAACGGTTTCTATATGTGCCTCCAACTTTTTAAGGGGCCAAAAGTAATGGGACAAACTAAACAATCCTAAATCTAACTTTCACTTTTTAATACTTTGTTGCAAATCCTTTGCAGGCAATTACAGCCTAAAGTCTGGAACGCATAGACATCACCAGACGCTGGGTTTCATTCCTGGTGATGCTCTGCCAGGCCTCTACTGCAAATGTCTTTAGTGCCTGCTTGTACTTGGGGCATTTTCCCTTCAGTTTTGTCTTCATCAAGTGAAATGCATGCTCAATCGGATTCAGGTCAGGGGATTGACTTGGCCATTGCATAACATTCCACTTTTTAGCCTTAAAAAACTCTTTGGTTGCTTTTTCAGTATGCTTCGGGTCATTGTCCATCTGCACTGTGAAGCACCGTCCAATGAGTTTTGAAGCATTTGACTGAATATGAGCATATAATATTGCCCGAAACACTTCAGAATTCATTCTGCTGCTTTTGTCAGCAGTCACATCATCAATAAATACAAGGGAACCAGTTCCATTGGCAGCCATACATGCCCAAGCCGCGACACTACCACCACCATGCTTCACTGATGAGGTAGTATGTTTTGGATCATGAGCAGTTCCTTTCCTTCTCCATACTCTTCTCTTCCCATCACTCTGTTACAAGTTGATCTTTGTCTCATCTGTCCATCGGATGTTGTTCCAGATCTGTAATGGCTTTTTTAGATGTTGTTTGGCAAACTCTAATCTGGTCTTCCTTGTTTTTGAGGCTCACCAATGGTTTACATCTTGTGGTGAACCCTCTATATTCACTCTTGTGAAGTCTTCTCTTGATTGTTGATTTTGACACATATACACCTACCTCCTGGAGAGTGTTCTTGATTTGGCCAACTGTTGTTAAGGGGTTTTTCTTCACCAGGGAAATAATTTTTCTGTCATCCACCACAGTTGTTTTCCGTGGTCTTCCGGGTTTTTTGGTGTTGCTGAGCTCTCCGGTGCATTCTTTCTTTTTAAGAATGTTCCAAACAGTTGAATTGGCCACACCTAATGTTTTTGCTATCTCTCTGATGGGTTTGTTTTGATTTTTCAGCCTAATGATGGCTTGCTTCACTGATAGTGACAGCTCTTTGGATCTCATATTGAGAGTCGACAGCAACTGATTCCAAATGCAAATGTCACACCTAGAATCAACTCCAGACCTGTTACCTGCTTAATTGATAATTAAATAACGAGGGAATAGCCCACACCTGTCCATGAAATAGCTTTTGAGTTGATAGTCCCATTACTTTTGGCCCCTTAAAAAGTGGGAGGCACATATAGAAACCGTTGTAATTCCTACACCGTTCACCTGATTTGGATGTAATTACCCTCAAATTAAATCTGAAAGTCTGCAGTTAAAGCACATCTTGTTTGTTTCATTTCAAAGCCATTGTGGTGGTGAATAGAGGCCAAAATTGACAGAATTTTCATATGTCCCAATATTTATGCACCTGACTGTATGTGTGCTCATTGCAGTAGTGCACAGCAGAGCTGTGGGGAACGTGCTGCATGTCACTGATGTATGTGGCAATGATAGGGTGGTAGGATGTGGACATCAGTGGGCTCATAGGTAGCTTAGTTCTAGGCATGCCCTCTCAATGGCTGGCCCTTGCCCCCTGTTCCTATCATCTCACCTCCCAGGTATAGCTTGCAACTAACCATAATGTCAGTGGGTTATATGTGCCACTTCACTAGCTTTCTCATTGCTCTGAAGTCATTTAAATGCTGTGTTCAACAGTTGCGAGCACCTTAGCAACAGTATTTATTATTAGAGAATGGATCTCAAACAGATACACAGACTGTACTACACACTGATATGTAGTCCATAGATGTTGTATGAACTAACTAGCATAAGAGGACAATTATCACTATTATGTTAATAAACAAGCTTTGCTTCCTTCTCCCCAGCCCTGTTACGTAGCTTGGATTTCCAGGAAAGGAACAGTGCATGACATGATATGACTGGCCAGTGAGGACTAATGCTTGAGTGATGCACGCTGGTCTGAAAACTGTAACTAAAATGCAAAGGTCCTTTTTCGAAATGTTCTGCTACACACAGTAGAGAAGTAGTTACTATGTCAGTGGCCATGCTGTCATCGATTAGTCAGTATGTCGACAGCACGATATTGACAGGAGATTAGCGATAGAATCATGTTATTTAAAAGTTGTAATGGTGCCAGCATTATAACATTAAACATGATCGTAAAACATGCTGTCAACGTATTAACTATCAACTGCATGATCATAGACATTACGTTATGTATGTATCCCACACAGTACGGTTTTCATCAACTGCAATTGACTTACATGCAAATACAATGCACTCACACAGCTTTCCTTGTTAAAGTATTTACTTTCTAGTAAGTAAACTGTATGGGTCAGGATCATTGTGTGCAGAAAATATACTCTCTTACATGCTGGACACTAATTGTGTGCGACTGACATGCTCCACACGTGGCCTGCTGTAGCCCCTGCTGTACTTCCTGCTCCATTCATGATTCTTTTGTCAATAAAGTATATTAACCTGTATGAAAGACTGGATTGTCAGCTCATGCCATTAATTAGGGACACATATTGTGTTGATGGTTGGGAATAGATCAGAGGTATTGAGATTGACTACAGATTTTTTTTGCAGTGAATGGTGCACTATGGCTAAGGTTAACTGGCAAAGCTGAGCAATCCTTTCACAGTGATCAGTTTGATTTTGCTGGGAATAGCTCGGAAAATATTTTAGTTAACTCTGAAAAATCAGATATGGTGAGCTAGGGGTCTATTTACTAAGCCTTGGACTAAGATAAAGTGACCAGAGATAAGGTACCAGCCAATCAGCTCCTAACTGCCATGTCACAGGCTTTGTTTGAAAAATGACAGTTAGGAGCTGGTTGGCTTATCTCCATCCAAGGCTTAGTAAATAGACCCCCTAGTCACTGCACTAAGCTTTACTTCATCCGTACTTCATTTTCATTTCATACTTGCCTACTCACCTGGAATGGCCAATAGGCTTTTGAAAATCGGCTGGCGGTCCTCCCCCCCCCCTTTGAATAAGTATTCTCTACATAGCGCTGTAGCAGGGTGGCAGTGCGCCCTGTGTTGGGCCACCCCCTAAACCCGTGACATCATGACACCACTCCCTGGGGTGGGGCCATCAGCTATAAGAAGTAGAGCTCTGGCCAGAGCTTACCTAAGGATGCCCCGGGCAACTCTCATGCCACCTGCTTCCATAGACAGAAATCCTCAGAACATGACCTGTTGGGAAAACATGAGAGTTGAGGTTGAGAACCACTGAGCTACAGTATATAATATGCATGGGCTTAGCTATAGTATATAGTGGGGTGTTATCCAGACACATATACAGAAATTTCTGAAATAGAGAACGTTCAAACAATAATTAACTGTAACTGCTTGGTGATCATGTAATACAGGCAGACCTAAACATCAAGTCCTCTTCCTGCACTTACTGTGAGGAGCACTGTTAAACAATTTAGGGGCTGATGTCTTATTAACGGGCAATAAACGGCATTGCTGCAAATAAAAACACTTTCCACATGGAAGCCTATTATCACACCTCTTCTATTATAACAGATGAAAATCATTTACAAAATACATTATCTTAATAATTAATTTAATGTTTCAATACAAAGAGGGGTATTCAATTAGGCTGCGAAAACTCAAAATCATTACGTCATTTTCTCATGTTTTAATTATCCCCGTATGCAATTTCAAAGACTTTTCGCCGGTTCGAAAAGTCTTTGAAAAAAAACGGGGATAAGTTTTCACCAGCCTTTAGCTGGCGAAAAAAAGTGCAGAATTGGGGTTTAGGGGTGCAGGCTTAAAAAAAAATTGCCTGCACTCCCGGGAAATGCCCCTAAAAACGAACTGTGTAAAAAAAAAAGTAAAAATAAAAATAGGGACACCCCAAAAAAATTATTTGAAATTTGGGGTAATAAAATAAAAAATTGGGGAACAGTGTTTAAAAATAGGCAAATAGGTTCGGGGGTGTTCTACAAGTATGTGGCAGGTGTTTTCTACAATAGGCTATTAGCGGCAGGTGCATTTTTCCAGAATTTTTTAAAATAAAGTTTAGGGACTTAAAAATATGCTAGTACCCATTTTCAAGTACCACTTAAAATGTCGGGAAAAAACACCTGCTGCGGCTATTTAAAAATGCAGAACACATTCTGCAGGGCTAAACAGGGGTACCCACAGTGAACCCTCATGTCTGAACATTTTTAGGGGGGTCCTAGGAACAAAATCCGAAAATTCCAGAATTTTTAGCGATACTTACCTTTCCGCTGGCTCCCGTTTTCGTTGCTTCCTAATTGAATACGGGGATAAAGCGGGCACGCACCCGATACTTTAATGCTGGAAAATCAGCGATGGAGGAGCGAAAAGTCAAGCACGAACTTTTCACTCCCTAATTGAATACGGGCCAAAATATTTATCCATTTTATTTTTATATTGATGGAACTGAAAACCCATATCTAGACTACCAGGTCCACTGTGCAATTGGGAGTCTGACGCAGACATAGATCTACAGAGATGGGCACAGCAAAGCTGTAAGTTAACCCTTGCCTGACCAGCACGACAATAGATTTTTCATGTCGACATTGTGGTGTCTAGATAATGAATGCCGACATTATGACTGTTGACAAAACATACCAAACCCGAATATGTTGGGATGTCCAGTTTTCATCAGCCGAGGGAAGAATCTCCTGCGGCCATATTTATTTATTTATTTATATACTCCCAGGACCCAACATATCTGGGTAGGTGAGCACTTGGTCCAGGGGGTTACATACAATTCAGCTGTAATCTTTATTGGAGATCCTCCTGATATCCATGAATTCTTGTGACATATAATGTATACTGGAATCAATGTACTGTAATAATAATAATTTTATTTATATAGCGCTTTTCTCCTAAAGGACTCAAAGTGCTTTACATTTGCCTTTACAGTACAAAATACAAAATAAACTTAAACAAGGGACATTTAGTGAAATGCTTGGGTGAAGAGGTGAGTCTTGAGTCTATTTTTGAAGGATTCTAGAGTGGAGGCCTCTCAAACTGTGCGGGGAAGTGAGTTCCATAAGGTTGGAGCCCCAAAACTGAAGCTCGACCCCCAGACAAATTCTGGGTGATTCTAGGTACTGTTAATAGTCCTTCGTCAAAGGATCGCAGTAATCGAGAGGGACTGTAAGGAATCAGAAGCTGCTTTAGGTACCTTGGGCCATGGTCATGTAGGGCTTTGTAAGTTAGTAAGCCGATCTTGCAAACAATTCGCCATCTGACAGGCAGCCAGTGAAAGGAGTAGAGAATGGGTGTTATGTGGCTGGAACGTGGCTGCTTGGCTAATAATCTGGCAGCTGCGTTTTGTACCATCTGCAAGCGGTGCAATTCTTTTGCTGGGAGTCCAAGGTAGAGGGCATTGCAGTAGTCTAGGCGTGATGATATAAATGCATGTATGACTTTAGGCTTATCTTCTGAGGGAATTAAGTGCTTGATTCTGGCAATGTTCCTCAGATGAAAGAATGAGGATTTGATTGTGGCTGATACCTGATGTTTAAGTGTCGAGCCACTATCCAGGACAACACCAAGATTCCGCACATGTTCAGTGTTTTGTAATTCTGATCCCCCAAGCGTAAGTCCTGTTGGTTGGCTATGCTGTAACCCTGACTTGTGACCTATTATAAGGACCTCTGTTTTATCAGGGTTCAGGCACAGTCAACTGGCACTCATCCACTCCTGAAGCTCAGCTAGGCAGCCATTTAGGGTTGTTATGGGGTCCTTTGTACCTGGAGCAAAGGACAGGTATAGTTGTGTATCATCTGCATAGCAGTGGTAGACCAGGCCATGATGTCAGATTATTTCACCCAATGGTAGCACCCTGTGGGACTCCGCATGGAAGTGGCACTGGTGATGAAGAGTTTACTCCAGAAGAAACTCTCTGTGACCTGCCGGTCAGAAATGATTGCACTAACTGCTATTTATGATTTAACTTTACCACCACATAAGACAGCTGCCATGTCATACCAAACACTTCACAGTAGAAGTTGAGTAGAGTGGAACTCTCTCAGATCCAGAAAGCAAATGTTTTGGGCATCAGAAAGGTGCAGTCTCCTGTAGCAGAGCCTAAACCCTCTGTGTTTAAAGCTGGGTACACACTAGGTCGACCTTTCGGGTGGCCCGCTGACCTATCTGGCATTTGGTAAGTGTATACACACTTACCAATTGTCTGCCCCATTTGCCAGGCTTGACAGCTCAAGTGGGCGGGCATTTAAATTTCCCGCCCAGTTGAGCTGTCAATCACCGCCGGGTCCCCGCAGCATGTCTACGAGCCATCACAAACAAGCAGATGAGCGACATATATTTCAGATATATTCCCCATCGGCTATGCTGCACAGCAGATCGGATATGTCTGTGAACAACATCATTCACAGACATATCCGCTGTACACACCCGGCGATGCACTATAGATATATTGCCCGTTCAATGGTAGCATCTAGATGCCCTTCATCGAATGGACCCTGACATCATTAGTTACTTTTCACGTGGACATAGAAGGGTACAAATTTCTACTATTGGTGGCCAGATCCTACAATTGAAACAAAAGAACAGGAGTGTCAGGGCATGGAGCCACACTTCCGTTCTCACTAATGTCAGGTCCAGGTCCTTAAGCTGAAGGAGAAATAGGATCAACCTATCTATCAGTGTGTACCAAGCTTTAGTTAGCAACAAATCAGGTCTGGATCTTGATTTCCCTAAGACAAAGGTTCCCAAACGAGGTCTACAAGGCTCCCCAACAGTTCAGGTTTTAGAGATATCCATGGTTAATCACAGGTGGTTATCTCAAATTGACTTTGGTACTAATTAAATCACCTGTGCTCAACCATGGATATCTCTAAAACCTGAAGTGTTGGGGAGCATTGAGGACCGTGATTGGGAACCTCTGCCCTAAGATAAGAGATTCTACTAGAGAGCTGTACCAAGATCCCACTTCCCAATTCCTGTAAGCCACACAAATAAGGATTACTACTATTAGTAAAGTAATTACACCATTAAGTGGGTAATTACCAACTAAACAGCATACAAATCTGGTCTAAATAACTATAATTAGTAAATAATTATAAGCAACTCATAACTGCAAATATATGACATTCAGACGTTTGGCTAGGATTGTTTGCTCAAGCCCCACACCCAGCTGCTGTTAATTCTTTCAAATATAATATAGAAGACTACTTTACACAAAGGGTGATAGATCCGTAGGACAGACTCACAGCAGTGACAATGATGGTTTATACAATTATATAATATGGCACAAATCTATATGGCATAATGCTCTCCCTAGTATAAATGATATAGGTATTAAAGTTACCAAGGAATACTGTGACCAGACAAAAGAATACTGCTGTAGACCGATTGCTCTTGTATATGTCACAGGAATCACAGTAACGTTTAATATCCATCTTAGTATATACAGTAGTAGCCAGTGCATTAGTCCTTAATACACACATTTTACTCATGCCCCTGAAGTTATAATGACATCATACCTTACCATTTATTTGTAAGGACATGAGAACTTGCTGTTTATATTGTGAGGAATTATTATAGTCTGTCATCACAGAAATACATACACACATATGCAAGATAAAAAAAACCCATTAAAATAACAACAAAGAAATGTAAAAAAAAAATATATGTTTCGAAATGAAATCAGTTTACTGCCTCATATTCCATGTTTATGTTGTCAAATAATGTTTATTGAAAAAGTGGCAACTGCATATTGCAGATCTTCCAGAGATAGTATTGTTAGGTACACACTGTGCAATTATCTGGCCGATCAGCCAATTCCAGACTAGTCAGTACGATTATTACTCAGTGTGTACACAGCACCCGGAGCCAATGGTTGTTCACAAACCCATCAGATCAGCTCCCGACATCAGGAGTGCTGCACGGCTTTCGTTTGTCTCGATGAGTCGATGTTGTGCAGCAAATGCAATATGTGCTGTGATAACTGCCAGGCTTGTTTGAGTTAGAGAAACGCGTCAAGGTGATTGATCCAGTCCCCTCAATAGATGCAACAAAATTCAAATGGTCTACACGTTTGACCTTATTCTATATTCACATCAAAATGTCTGCAGTACTGCCGGCATAATGAGATCTGTGTTGTAATATTACCAAGGCAAAGAACGTACTGAAGAGTTTTATTCATCCTTCAGTGCCATAGCTACGAGGGTGGTTCAATACATAAGGAAACAAGACCTCTCAGTGTGTGTATTTATTCAACTCATACATATACGTATACTCAAAACTATGGCCTTAGTACAGATTATTTTTTCACATAGTCACCATACATGTTTAAGCATTTGTTCCAACGATACACCAAGGCATCTATCCCATCATAGAAGAAATCAGTGTAAAGCACCTGAAGCCAGGACATGACTGCTTGCTGAACTTCACCATTGGTTGCAAATCACCTTCCACTCAGATGCTTCTCCAATGGTTCAAAGAGATGGAAATGACTCAGTGCCAGGTCAGAGCTGTAGGGAGGATGGTCCAGTCCCTCCTAATGGTAACGCTGTAACAACTCATGGGTGCGGTTGGCTAAGTGTGGCTTGGTGTTATCGCGCAGCAATACGACGCCTGTTTGCAGCATTCCAGGTTGTTTTCGACAAATTGCCCTCAATGTGTCACAATAGCATACAGCATTCACAGAATCTCCCATGGTGAGGAAATCAACAAGACGCACGCACTTGTGGTCTCAAAACACAGTCGCCATGACCTTCCTTGCTGATGCAGTGGTTTTGAGTTTCTTTAGAGGTGGGGACGATGCGTGTTTCCATGTCATGGATGCTTGTTTCTTCTCCAGTGTCACATGATACACACGGTGCACTCCCACCAGCTGGAATCCTGAGGCAAATCTAAGAGGAATATTTATGCCTATACCAGCGCCTCCTTATCTACTATAGTGGAGAAGCCTCCATTCACCCTGTTTATACCGGTAAACTACATATTGGGTGTGATAATAGCCTTTTATACCTTTTTAATATACCAGTTTTTCAGCTATGCTTATAGGAATGTGTATGTTCTTCTGATCTATATATATCTTAGTGTTCACTCTAGGTCCGGCAGCAGGCAGGGCGTCGGACCTAGAGCAAGAGCACTTCTGTGCGTGAGCGCCCAATAAGGGGGCATGGCCAAAGAAAAGGGGGCATGCCTTTATGACACGTCCCCTATTCGTAACTCTTGGCGTGCTCGGCACTTACGGACATGCCGGGCAGCCCCCAAGCGCCGTGGTCACTGTGAATGGATGCGGGGCGCATCCATTCACCGGTGGTGACCGCTGCTCTGCCGTTTTCCCCACAGGTGGAGGACAGAACCCGCAGGCTGTTTCAGCGGGGCACCGCGCTGGAGGGCAGGGTGCTTTCTGCCCTTCAGAAATAGGGCAGGGCGCGGAGCCCCGCTGAAACAGCCTAGCGGGAACGCTATATGTGATAATGTTACACATGATAACAAACTTAACAGATGAGACTTTGTTTCCACACATTGGGCCTGATTCAGGGGTACATGCAGTGTCGATGCCGCTGTTTCCAGTCTTTTGCCGCAGTTGGGGGGTGGGGGTGGGGTTAGGTGTATGAAATATTAATGTATGACAAATGGGAGCTGAGCAGTGATGATTTTAGTGAAGCTAGTCCATGAAAAAAACGAACGTCCGAGCGCTTTCTTGGCTTACGCCGCCTAAACCGTTAACAATATATCACGATGATGTTGTTTTTATTATTTTTATTGTATACCATGTAGAGATTTATATGTATTATCTGGTTTCTCCAGAAAAGAATGATATAAGCCCTGTTTACTGATACAACATTTTAGTTTTTTCCTGTTTTTACCGTTCCTATTTCATTTATGTGAAAAATTATTCTTTCATTTCAAACGAGTCCAATTCCTGGTAAGAGTCTGGTATGACAATAAATAAAGCACAGGGAGAGACACAACGTGGCTGGAGTTGACCTAAGTGGGGACTGTTTTTCTCATGGACAACTTTACGTGGCCCCTTTGCGTGTCCTGTCAAAATTAGATCTTTTCGTGTTGATGTCCAGAGGGAAAACGACTAATGTCATCTACAAGGCAATCTTATAAGACATTGGTTACAAAATACTGTCGCCATAAATTCAAAATTGCTCTCGTGCGAAGCCGGGACGGGTCGCTAGTGTATTATAATTGTGTGTTTCTAAAATATATTGCTTTTAAATACATTTATAGGATTTCTTTCAGTTTAATTCAGATTCCCAATAGAAACACCTACAACGCCACTTATTTTTTCTTTATCCATTAGACTTTTACAAATAGGAGACAAAACACATCTCTCCGCATAGTAGGATATGACAAGGTGTTCTATTATCCACTCCCTTTGTCTATATATTTATTATATATTTATTCATTTATATGTTTTGCACCAATTATATACAACTTTTTCTACCCCAATAATTTATTGAGCACATAGAATCAATGTATATACAGTACAAGCATCTTTTTGCTGTAGTGTGTACAGACATTGTCTGACAAACTACATGCAAAAAACATTGCCTCAACAAATGTATCATTCATACAGGTACGATAATTGTGTAGTGTGTATACAGGAAATTGGATGTTCTCTGGAACCTTTCAGCTGTCAGAAAAAAAATAATAATTGTGGATCGTTCCTCTTATCTTTCACGTGTGTACCTACAGTAGCTTTACTATTTATGTTCAGGCTTTGTCCCTCTTCTGGCAGTGAAACTGTCACACCTCTAATGCCACTTCCTTATTAGACTGGAGCTGTCGCATGAGAATCAGATACACAGTGGAGGTGTAAGAGGGGAATGAGATGTGTACACTATTAATATACATACAAGTTTCTAGAATCTACTAGAAAATCTAATGGTACACTAGATACAATATAATGCAATAGATCAGGCCTGGCCAACCTGTGGCTCTTCAGCTGTTATGAAACTACAAGTCCCACCCTGCCACAGTTTTAGCATTCCATAATGGCAAAGCTGTAGCAGGGCATGCTGGGACTTGTAGTTTCACAACAGCTGGAGAGCCATATGTTGGCCAGACCTGCAATAGTTGCTGCTCAGTTAGTGCACTATGGGCCTGATTCAGACCCGCTCGCGAGCGCATAGCCAGAAAACAGATGAAATGCCAGAAAACAGATGAAAATGGTCGTCAGACAAGTTTGTTAAATGTTTGTTCTAAACAATTTGTTCAAACAACAGTTTTTGTCCATTTTCCAGCATTTGGGTGCAAATTGCTGATCATCAGTTACTCATTTACGTTACCAGATTTTCATTCCAACCATTCAACTAGTTGGATGGATGGACAGAAAATCTTTACGTATGTATGCAGCCTATCACATTAGGCATTTTTTTTCAGCCCCTCAGGACCAGACTCTCTGCAAAACATCTCCCTTTGGGCAACTCTACATTCATCCAGGGTCTTCATCTCTATTTATCATTCAATTCTTACCAAAACTAGATCCATAAAACCCTCTCATGACTGAACAGGGATGCTGGCATCATGCCCCCCTCCCCTTCAGAACAGTCCAAACAAATACAGAGAAAGGTGTCCATCTAAGTTATCAGATGATGGACACCTTTTTCTGTATTTGTTGGGACTGTTCTAAGAGGGGGGCATGATGAGGGTTCATTCTGAGTCGTTGGATCACTATCTGAGAAGTAAACCAATGAAGTGTGTTCACCTCACTTCCTGTCTGAGCACCATAGTAGCCTAAAGTTGTCCCTACACCAGACCAACATGGTACGATTTTTATGAACGATAACGATATCGTTCATTCTTATGCATTGAACGTCGTTCGTACATGCAGGCCAACTTGCACGATTTCATCACGATTTATATGTTAAGAGATCTGACAGGTTGACTTTACTGAAAGATGTCTATCATAGATATCTTTCAGTGTGTACAGCCAATATCGTTTGCCCTGCACTACAGAAAAGTTCAAGATACCGTGTGTACCCAGCTTTAGTTGGTTGGAATGGAAATCCAGTAATGCATGGAGCAGGGGCGTTTCTAGAGAGGAGGGGGTCTGTCAGCAGTCTCCAACACTGGCCGGCAGCGCACTAAGCGGTGCACAGCAACCGCCACACTTATAGACTCTGGGCGGCCATTTTCCCTGTACTACGCATGCGCAAACTACAGGAAAATGGGCGCAGCGGCCATTTTCCAGTAGTTTTTAAAGCATGGATACCGGCGCCGAAGTGGGACTCCGGAGAGGTAAGTATAATAGGGGGCCTGTGTGTCCCGCACACCCTGCAACCATTATAAATACGCCCCTGGCATGGAACAAGTGACAAACACCAATTTGCTACCAAACACCAGAAAACATGAAAGGTCCTTCAGGCAAGTTGGTTAAATCTGGGGGACTGCTCATGCCCCTTTCTGTGCATGTGTAAAATGAGTCCTGCGTCGTTGCACGCAGTGCCCCCAAGCCACAGCAGGATCGACATGCTGAAGCCATTTGGGGGCAGGTCGGTGCTGCCAGCATTCCCAGAACATGGGGTCGCGGCGCTGTTTTCTGGGTGTACGGAGGCCAGTGTCTGCTTCTTTCGATGCAGATTTACTGGCCTCGCAAGTGGGCAGGAGGTGACCATTCCGATGGTTGTGATGCTGATTCTGCGTCTTCAGATGCAGGCATCGGATCTAAGATGCCAGCAGGAGACATCTTTCTACTTCAGGGTCCATAGGGTATCCACAGGATACCTTGGGGTATAGGTGTGACGTCAGTCGCAGGGCACCAAAGAGTTAAGCTTTCAGCCTCCCAGGATGCACTAGGTCCCCCTCCTATACCCCGCCCCCGGGCCAAGGCACCTCAGTTTAGTTTGGTGCCCGGCCGGAGTCGGGTGCACCTGTTGGAGTGGGGGCTAGAAGAGCCCCTGAAGCTTATTCTTCATGCAGCTGTGGCTGCACATCTGGATGAACAGCATGGACAGTCAGTCCTGACGTCCATGCTGTCTTCCCTACACCCCGCCGGTACCAGAACGCCGGTACTGATCCGGGGATGCTGGTGGGCGTCTGGGGTCACAGCTAGCGGTGACCCCAGATGCTCCGGACCATGGCCGGATTCAAGGGGGACAGAGGTAAGCAGCGGGGTCCCGCGGTGGGTCCCCGCTGATCACATGGTCCTAAGTCCCCAGGCAGGGGGCTCCCTGGGGACTGGCTGCAGCGTGGAGCCAGGCGACCAACCTGCGCTTCCACTACCCCCTGGGACAGCGGACCGCAGCAGAGCGGTAGCGCTGCGGCGTCCCAGGGGTTAAATGCATGCCAGGGGAGCGCGCCTTCCCTGTCTCACAGCCGGCGCCTCCCCCGCTGCACACAGCCCTCTCTGCATGCTGCCGACTGGTCCTGTGGCAGCGCTCCTCCCCCAGGCCAGCCTCCTCTCTGCTCCTCGGCGGCCATCTTCTCCAGAACGCATGGTGAACGCTGCTGGAAGCGCTGGACGGAAGCATCGTGGTCTGGGTCCCCCCGCATACCTCTCCTCCGCTGTGGCTCAGGTCTGTGTATGCAGCGCTGTGTCCTACCAGGCCCTGTGTCTGTGTAGTTGAGTAATCAGCGCTGTTAGTGCAGGAATTGTTATTTCTCTGCATTGTATGTGACTGTGCTAGCGCTGCTGCCTGTAACTTTTCTTCTCTAAACTGTCAGCTTTATTACTGTCCCTGTTCTTCTGCTAAAGCCCTTGCGGTGCGGTGCTGCAGGGTGGTCTCTCGCCTATTTAATACTTAATTGGTGAGAGAGGTCACATACGTGGTGCCATCATGTCTGAAAGTGATTTTCCCCTCCGGCTACAGTGTACCACGTGCAAAGTACCGTTAGCGGAGGGGGAGGGTAGCGCGGAGGGCCTTTGCCGGCAGTGTTTGTCCATGGCGCGGCCTATTACGGTTACAGCACCGGTACAGGAGCCGCCCTGGGCTTGTTTCGCTCAGGCGTTAACAGCTTTAGTGGGCCAGTTAGCTCCGCAGCCCGCGTTTACTCCGAGGGGTTTGTCCCAGCAGTCTGTGGTGTCGTCACCCATGCAGGGGTTCCCACGACAATTGGTGGTACCCCACAGTCTCCCTATTTCCCCGCTCCCGGGTTCTCAGGAGCCAGCGTGGGTTAACTCCCTGACGAGTTCTGTACAGCACTTGTCGGATGTGTTGCAAGGGGAGTCTGTGATGCGGCCTCATAAAAGGCCGGTGGCGTCTCTGTCCGCTCCTTATGAGGATGACAAAGGGACGTCTGATGATGGGGAGATTCTTGATCCTTACGATCAGGAACCTCTCCATACTAAGGACGCTGATGCTAAGTCCAAAGTATATATTCCTGGACTTATTCGGGCGGTCCGCACAGCCTTGGTGATTGAGGACGAAGTTCCCCCAGCGGCTAAATCTAAGTATGCCTTTTTCAAAGATGTGAAGGGCGATGCCACAGTCTTTCCTCTTTCGGGTCAGTTGGTGGACCATTTAGAGGAGGCGTGGAAACAACCTGGCAAAAGATACCAGCCGCAGAGACGCCTGGCGGTGGCTTATCCGTTCGCGGATAATTATTTTGCTAAGTGGGAATCCCCTCCACAGGTGGATTCTCACGTGACCCGTCTTGTCCGTAGTGCCACATTGCCGATGCCATCCATGTCCTCCCTTAAGGATGCTACGGACCGCAAGGTAGAAATCTGCCTGAAGTCCGCTTATTCCCTTGCAGGGGGGGCAGCACGGCCGGCTATGGCCATTTGCTGGGTTGCCAGAGCGATGGAGCGCTGGGCGGATTCATTAGAGGCTTCTTTTGAATCCGACTGTCCGGCCGAACAGGCGGAGTTGATTGGCAATCTCCGTGATTCGGCCACCTACATCAACGAGGCGGCTCTAGACATTAGTACTCTGGTGTCTAGAATTTCTTCAGCAGCGGTAGCTGCTCGTCGCACCTTGTGGCTGCGATCCTGGAAGGCGGACGCAGATTCCAAGAAAGGTCTGGAAGCGTTGCCGTTTACCGGAGAAGTTCTCTTCGGTCCGGATCTGGATAAGATTGTGGCCACGCTGGCGGCAGCCAAATCTGCTTGTCTCCCGTCGGCCGCTGCTCCTTCTGGTTCGGGACCATCGTCCTTTCGGTCATCTAGGGCCCAGGGCAGGCCCAAACCACAGTCGTTTCCTCGACAGGCTGGCCCTAAGAAATCGGTCAAGCCCTGGAAGCAGGCATGGAGTACCAGACGTCCGGCCCCCAAGCCAGATGACAAGCCTGCGGCCTGACGGTCCGGGCCTCCCTTTGGGGGATCCCAGGGTGGGAGGCCGCCTGCTACAGTTCGCCCAGTGTTGGTCGACCACTACGACAGACACTTGGGTTCTGGAGGTGGTTTCCCACGGATACGCCCTCTCCTTCCGGCACAGACCCCCGGCTCGCTTCTTCACCACGGGTCTCCCATCAGACCCGAACAAGGCTACGGAGCTGCGGAAGGTATTGCACACTATGCTCCAGGCTGGAGTTATAATGGCGGTTCCATTCTCCCAGATGGGCCAGGGTTTCTATTCAAATCTATTTTTGGTACAGAAACCCAATGGGTCATTTCGTCCGATTCTCAACCTCAAAGCACTCAACAAGTCTTTGCGGGTCCCGAAGTTTCGGATGGAGACCCTACGGTCCATCATTCTGGCGCTGGAACCTGGGGACTACTTGGTGTCATTGGACATACAGGACGCTTACCTGCATGTCCCTATTCTTTGGCGCCATCAACAGTTCCTCAGGTTTGCAATCCGCAGCGACCACTTCCAGTTTCGGGCGTTACCTTTTGGCCTGGCAACAGCACCACGTGTTTTCACCAAGGTGATGGCGGTCATGGCGGCTTCTCTGCGGCTGCAGGGAGTCCGCATGTTGCCGTATTTGGACGACCTGTTATTGGTGGCAGGATCTCCAGAGCTCCTGTTACGCCACTTGGACCTGACCATTGCACTGCTGCAACGGCACGGCTGGCTAATCAACTGGCAGAAGTCCACTCTAATCCCGTCTCGGAGGATTCTGCATCTTGGAGCCTTATTGGACTCGGGACAGCAAAGGATCTTCGTGACGGAGGACAAGATCTCTGCTTTACAGTCAAGGGTGCGCATTTGCCTGCACAGCCGCCGGGTGTCCTTACACTCGGCGATGAGGTTACTGGGCTCCATGGTGTCGGTGTTCGACATGGTGGAATACGCCCAGTTTCACTCCAGACCTCTGCAGCACCTGATCCTGTCCAAGTGGAACGGGCTGACTCAGTCTTTGAAGTCCCAGACGATTGTGCTCACCCAGGAGGTTCGCCTGTCCCTTGCGTGGTGGTTACAGACGACCCACCTCAACAAGGGACGTCCGTTCTGGGTTCCAAATTGGGTCCTGTTGACAACGGACGCCAGTCTTCGGGGCTGGGGAGCAGTTTCGGGTCCACACTTGTTCCAGGGCAGGTGGACGCCGACAGAAGCGGAGCTTCCAATAAATATCTTGGAACTCCGTGCGGTCTTCAATGCTCTCCAGCAGGCACAGCGGTTTCTCCAGGGTCGCCCGGTGCAGGTCCAGTCGGACAACGCTACCACCGTGGCCTACATAAACAGGCAAGGAGGAACTCGCAGTCGGGCGGCTCTCGTAGAGGTCTCTCGGATCCTGGTTTGGGCGGAGCGCAATCTTCCGGCCATATCAGCGGTCTTCATCCCGGGAGTGCTAAATTGGGAGGCGGACTTTCTAAGTCGCCAGGACGTTCATCCGGGGGAATGGTCCCTGCACCCGGACGTTTTTCAACTACTGGTGGACAGGTGGGGTCTTCCAGAAATCGACCTCATGGCGTCCCGGCACAACAACAAGTTGCCGGTGTACGGGTCTCGCACAAGAGACGAAGGGGCGTCTCTGGTGGATGCTCTGTCCGTCCGGTGGACGTTCCGGTTCGCATACCTGTTCCCTCCGGTCTCCCTTCTTCCACGGGTAATCCGGAAATTCAAACAGGAAGGAGGGACGCTCCTGTTGATAGCTCCCGCGTGGCCCAGACGGCACTGGTTCTCAGACCTTCAGGGTCTGTCCGTGGACATTCCTCTGCGGTTGCCGCTACGACCGGACCTTCTGTCTCAGGGTCCTTGCCTTCACCCGGACCTGACTCGGCTGTCTTTGACGGCGTGGCTGTTGAGACGGCCATGCTGAGGTCCCGGGGGTTTTCCAGCTCTGTGGTGCGTACCATGTTACGAGCTCGGAAACCGTCTTCCGCGAGGATATACCATCGCGTGTGGCATACGTTCTTCCAGTGGTGTCGACCGAGAGGTTATGCACCGCGGGAGTTTCGTCTGTCTCGGATTCTCGCCTTCCTGCAAGCAGGACTAGATCATGGGCTTCGCCTTGCTTCTTTGAAGGTACAGGTTTCGGCCCTGTCTGTCTGGTTTCACCGTAGGATTGCTACAATCCCGGATGTGCGCACCTTTATGCAGGGTGTTCTCCGCATTCAGCCGCCCTTTGTTCCACCTGTGGCGCCTTGGGATTTGGCTGTGGTCCTGAGGGCTCTCCAAGGACCGCCGTTTGAACCACTGGGCTCAGTGGATCTTAAATGGCTAACAGCTAAGACTGTTTTCCTTCTGAGTTAGGGGCTCTTTCTTGTAGACCCCCTTTCTTGGTTTTTTATGGGAACAGGGCAGTGCTCCGCACTCGGCCCGAGTTTCTTCCCAAAGTTGTTTCCCAGTTTCATGTTAACGAGGAAATAGTTGTTCCGGCCTTTAACTCACCGGGTCTTTCCGTGGGTGAGGCCTCTTTGGATGTTGTGCGGGCCTTAAGGACTTATGTTGACCGCACTTCTTCGTTTAGGAAGTCGGACGCTTTGTTTGTCCTCTATGGCTTCCGTAAAAAGGGTTGGCCTGCTTCAAAGCAAACTTTGGCAGCCTGGATCCGTATGGCTATTTCTGAAGCTTATCTTCATGAAGGCCTACCGGTCCCTCCTTCTCTGAAGGCTCATTCCACTAGGTCTGTGGGTCCTTCGTGGGCAGCTCGACGTGGTGCCTCGGCAGTTCAGATCTGCAAGGCTGCTACGTGGTCTTCTGTCCATACCTTCGTGAGGTATTACAGGTTTGACACCTTCGCCTCTCAGGATGCTTCCTTCGGGCGGCGGATTCTCCTTTCTGCACAGGAGCGTCCCCACCCTTAAAGGATACTGCTTTGGGACATCCCCAAGGTATCCTGTGGATACCCTATGGACCCTGAAGTAGAAAATATGAGATATGGTAAGAACTTACCCTTGTTATCTCTATTTCTACGAAGTCCATAGGGTTCCACAGGACTCCCGCCCTGTCGCACCTGTGCTGCAGATGGGCTTTGCTCTGGTCACCGGTTTTCCGTCTCCCTCTGGTGAGAATGTGATTCTTGTATGTGTCCAGATCTTTGTTCTCTCTCTTCCTTCTCCTCCTCCGGCCTATGGCTTGGTAACTAACTGAGGTGCCTTGGCCCGGGGGCGGGGTATAGGAGGGGGACCTAGTGCATCCTGGGAGGCTGAAAGCTTAACTCTTTGGTGCCCTGCGACTGACGTCACACCTATACCCCAAGGTATCCTGTGGAACCCTATGGACTTCGTAGAAATAGAGATAACAAGGGTAAGTTCTTACCATATCTCATATTTTTTCCTTCAGAGCCTCCTGCAGACATTAGCATATTTTTGCACAGCAAAGATCCTAGATCTATTGGCATGCTCAAGGTAGATCCTGACCTCAACATATTTATTATTTTACAATCTATTACATATCAGTGTGTAATCATGTAATGTATTTACTTACGGTTTAAATGTTTCTGTTCACACAGACACTTTTGTATGAGTTTCCTTGCTGATTAGAACATGTCATACTACCATAACATACCTTTACTATTCATGACACTTCCCCTCCAACCCCATCCAGATCTCCATGGCACAAGTAGTCATACTGTAAGTTGTTTGGTGTGCATGCACAGCAGAAAAAGTGCAGGGTGCAGCCTAAAATCAACCAAAAATGCACTTCCATCAAACTCCTCATGAGCCCCATATGAAGCAGCACCTAGGTTCTAGCTTGTACCTACTGGGGCTAATCAGGACAAGAAAAGTCAGCTATAAACTATAGCATCCGTGCACTAAGAAGCACCAGCACGCCACCTTGTGGCAGAATACTACACTTCACACAAGCTTTGTATGAATATGACAGAAAAACAATTCTTATTCTATGGCCGGTATCCAATTATCTGTGGTAAATTACCATTGCTAATTACCTCGCCCGGGGCTATCCAGTTAGCCCGATGCCGGCACTTATCGGGGATTTTGTTTCTCCTGCCTCAGGCAGGCGAAATGGAATCAGTGATGAGAAGCCATTTTTCTCCTGATCGTGGCCGTGAAAATGCATAGGTCCGTGACTTTTCCCAGATCCTGTGTGTTTTCGTGAGAAAACCAGAAACTTTTTGTACGTAATAAATGGGGTGTAATTGGATACCAGGAAAAAAAAAATTGGTGAAAAAGACCCGAAAATCATCTGGAAAAAAAGTTTTTTTGCGTCTGAAATTTTCTAGCTGCTAATTGGATACCGCCTTAAGTTGGAAGTGAGCCCAAAAACTGACACATTTAACAATTTCTATCAAAATGCGCATACGCCGTACCTTGCCAGTGCCTCAGTGTGTGCCAATTGTCCGTGAAATGGGTATTTCTGGGTGTCAACTGGCTACCTTGCAAACGTATGTTAGAGATACCTTTCATGGGAGTGTCAGTGGAGTATTGCCAGGGGAGATGAAATTGGGCGGGGCTTACAGAGTACACGCCCAGGCATGACTGGGTGTATGAACCTACTAAGGTGGCATAACCAAACCCCCAAGATGGCATTGACGTGACCCCAAAGGCATGCATCATGCCTCCTGTTCATTACTTATCCGAGCTGCATTGTCCAACGCTGCATTGGATAATCTGAGTAACATCGGCTGGCTAAGGTGACCCATGTGGTCACGCAGTTGGCCGCCGGAGTTGAGAGGAAGAGGCCAGAAAATCTCAGTCAGCTGGAGATCCTGGCCTCTTCCCTCCCCCCCAACTGCGGCGACTCGCCTCCTTTTCAGGAAACTGAGGCCATCTCCGCCCCCTCCCTGCCCACAAACGGCAGCAGACTGCAATCACTGGCAGTCTGCGAGCGGGATCGCATACTCCTCTGTACATGCGCAGAATGGGTCATGTGCCTGCGCAGATTCCCAAACATCGGGAATCTGCGTTCAGCACTGCACTGCTGAATCAGGCCCACAGAGCAGATTCAGAATGCAGAGGTGAGAATCGCACCCCAGCACTCATTAGGGGACATTTATAAGTGACAGAATCAATGACAAATAATGCAGACAACACTACTGCTAAAACATTGCTGGCACTTTTGTATTTTGTTTTGTCCAAAAAATACAAAACAAACAGAATCCTTTGAGCTATATTTGCATTGTACAAAGCACTGATGTTTGACAGTTGAAGGCTTAATGACTTGATTGAGTAGTGACTCCTGTAAGAGTCCTGAATTCATGCATCACCTGAAGAGCTGGCAGAACCAGTCTGACATAGCTGGGCTGGCACAGGAGAATGGGGTCCTTTAATCAGTGGAGAAAAATAATCATTCCTGGATTTCATGCTGCAATTAACAATGTACAAATGCAGTACAGTACTGGCAATTGATACTATTTAAATGCTGAAAAGTCAGCTCTCATGGTCAGTCATTGAACAACACAATTGAAAAATCTAATCATACTTAAAAAAGGTGTTTTTGTTCTTTAAAAAAATTTATTTTTGCATCTGTGAACATAGAGCTGATGTGACTTGACAAAAAGCTCCAGTTTTGACTCATCTCCAAAGTACATTCAAGAAGCATTGTGGTGTAACAGTATCATTATAGCAAATTCTAGTCTGGCTTTTATGTTGCTTTTCAAAATTGGAGTCCTCCTGGGTCTTCTTCCATGGAGCCCACTGTTGCTCACAAAGCTTTGGATGGTGCGATCATGACATACTTTGACATTGGAGTTCAGCTTGGATCTCTGTGGAGGTTTTCCTAGGCTCTTTTTCTACCATTCTCAATATCTTTCGGTTTAATCTGTGGTTGATTTTCCTCGTGTCCAGGAAGGTTGGCACAGTCCCATGGACTTTAAACTTCTTAATATTTGCAACTATAGTGACAGGAACATCAAGCTGCTAGAGATGGTTTTCTAGCCTTTACCTTTATCATGCTTGCCTATATTTTTCTTTCTATTCACCTCAGACTGTAACGCTCTTCTTCTGGTCCATGGTCAATGTGGTGCAGACAATGATGCCAAACAGCAGAGTGACTACCTTTCCCCATTTATATAGGCTGAATGACTGATTAGAAGATTGAAAACATATGCGATGCTAAAAAGCAATTAGTTTGAAGTATCACTATAATCCAATTATTTATCTTTTCTAAGGGGTACCAACAAATCTGTCCAGGCCATTTTAGAATCTCTTTGGAGAATAAGCAATAGTTTACAGTTTGTTTTCTTTATTCTATGACAAACCAATGCCATGCAGGTATGAAGAGACAATAGCTTTTAGTTTCATCACCGGTATGGGTACCAACAAATTTCTCCATATCTGTATGGGTATACTAAATGATCCATCTGTAATATGTGGAGAAATAAGCATATTCAGTGCTAGTATAACCTCCTATTCCGGCTACCATACCCGTTTCACTATGCTCTTTGTATAGTTACACACTCCAGACTAATCTTCCTGCAGAAGCAGTAACAGACTATTGCATGAGTAGAGCAAACCCTCTGTATAAAAAGCAATTCATACAGTAGCACTTGGTACTAACATATATGGAGGTCAATTAAATTAAAAGCGATGTACAAGAAATGTGCCGTTGTGATGGTTTGAACACTGGCAAAGGCACTTTACAGTACATCACCTCTATATTGTGCATTTTACCTCGCAGACCCATATAGATGTGCAGAAAAATGCATGATGTAAATCTAATGTATGTACGGGATTTGTGCAGACTGCACATCTCCAGTACAATGTGCCGGTACGTGCAAAGGAAGATCGCTTCTAATTGTATTGACCCTGTAGAGCCCCAGTACTCAGTGCTATATGGCATATTGAGCTAAAACACAGCAGAGGTGACAGAATTTGGTGCAGAGAGGAGAGTTAGGGACCACATGGATATGATTGATATTACTAGGGGTGGGTGTGCTCCCTGGCTCTGCCCCAACTGTCCTAAGACCACACCCACGGGTATAAAAGCAGTAGCATATAGGCAAATATAAACATGAGTATTGCTCTTTCCTCCATATTTGCTTTGATACATAGATGCCAAAGTCTAACATTGCTGGAAAGACATACTTGCACCACTATACACATTGGGGCATATTTCGGTGTCAGCGTGGAGCCTGATTTTAGCTACTATAATCCAGTTAGTTTTGCATGATTCAACACAATAGTCTGCAGAAGGAATGTGGTTAATATCAGATTATTTGACTTTATTTTTGTTTTAACATTTGTCATAATTTAAGTTTAAATATTTTTTAAGCAAGTCACTCAGACTATTTATATTCTATATTTTAATACTTACATTTTTTTATACATTATTTCTATTATCAACATAGCACATCCATACTTTCTCATAAGGAGGTAACAGAACTGAAGCAGATCCTATTGGGGCTTAAAGCTTAGGCCTGCACAATGTAACAAACCAGTTGTGTTAGAATAATGTACATGATAATACAGTGCCATTTTTCAGTATTGGAACTACCATTAAGGTTGATACAGCAACTTAGAAATTCACATACCAAAATGTTAGCATCAATATTTATTCCCTATATTTTGTTGCCCTGAAACTTACTCCAAGACAATGGCCTTAGTTTGCCTAAAAACAGGAACACCCTTAGGTACCAAAAACGGTATGCAGTCAGGATGCCGACCGCCGGCTTTCCGACTGTCAAATCCCGGCAGAGTTCTAATGACAGGCGTCAAAATCCCGATGCCTGTCATTAGACCTAGGCCGGGAGCCTGACGCCCGGCATACCAAACAAAGGTAAGCCGGGCGCAGACAACTGCAGGTTTTAGGGCTCCCGGGGGGGTCTTAGGGTTAGGCACCCCCCCAGGGAGGGTAAGGGTAGGTTAGGCACCCCCAGGGTAGGTTAGGGATAGGCACCCCCCAGGAGTCTTAGGTTTAGGGTGCAGGGAAGGAGGGGTTAGGCACCGCTAAAGGAGGGTTAGCAATAGTTAAAATACTTACCATCGGGATTTTCAGGGCTGCCAGTCTTCCGTTGTCGGGATTTGAACCGTCGGACATAGGTCTGGTCATTCATAACTGATCCCCCTAAAGCAACCCCCTGAATTATACCCAGACATATGAAAGTATGCATGTCACAATCCCAATCAGAGCCTTCATTTACTGCTGCCTACAGGCAACAGCAAGGGTTAGGTACTGGATCCCGGCTGTCAGAATACCGACAGAATGTGGTAAGTAACCCCCCCCCCCCCCCCCCCCCCTCTTCCCCGAATCTTACCCCTCCTGCAGCTCAACCCACCCCCTAGTGCCTGATACTTACCATCTGGATGTCAGCAGTCAGGATTCTGGAACTGCGCATCAGACTGCTATCAGGATTCCGGTGCCTGCATTCTGACCATCAACATCCTGACCTTTGGGATGCCGACTACATGCCAGCAGCAAGATTACCTTGGACGGCAGTATAGAAAATATGGTCTCTTTCAGTTAAGAAATGAACAAAGCTGGTCTACTTGTGTGTTGTTTTTTAAATCCAGTAATCTTTTTTTTTTATACAATTCCAGTACATCACACTGCAGTTACCTTTGTTATCTATGTACAAAATGATAGCTATACTCACTTCTGTTTCATTCGCACATAACAGTGCCATTGCTTTATTCTAAGTTTGTATTATTTACACAATTATGTGCACGGAGCACTTTTAGAATTTGTGTCTCTACCAGGCTGCCCCCCTGGTGTTCCTGTAATAATTGTTTAAGAGACCACGCACATTAATATTGGAGGAGCTTCAAGGTTTATTCATCTGTGTTATCATGCATGGTTGTAAATACACTTACATATTGCATTGGTACAAAGTGAGGAGGTGTGCAGGTGTTACACTGGTTATGGTCACACTGGAATTATTGGAGTCTTCTCTTTTATATTGCAGCACAGGTAATGTCATCGAGTTGATCTCTTTATGAAGTATGTTGATCTAATTATAACAACATATGCATAGAAGGTAGGACATACAGACTGCTCTTAATAGTACACAGATGTGCAATGCCCTGCACGTTACATACATGGATTATGATCTATTGCTTGGTTTCACATATTTCTGTGCAGCTCTATAAACGGACAAGGATGGCTTTTGCTATATGTAGAGTGATATGGACAAGATATGTAGAAGGACATATGTATTCTGTGTTTGCAATGGTACTTGTTTATAACACGCTGTAGCTATATTTGCTAAGACTTCCGGTAACAGAAATCACAGCCATTGGATTAGGAGTCTTCTTTCATGCCTCTTATTGCAGCACAATTACTGCAGAAAACTTTATAATATATTTTTTAAAATATGTACACTTATTAGTTGTGTGTAAACTAGCAAGGTTTAGCCCAATGTGAGCCCTTAATGTAATCACTGGCACAGTATTTGTGAGCATTGCTGTCTTGATGAATGAGATAGTAGATCACAAGCTTTGGGACAGTACATCAGAAGAGAAAGACAGATATAATCATACATGTGCTATCTATGCTCTCTTTGCCTGCAGCATTTTCAGAGCTTTTCTGAGACATGAGAAAAACCCTCAAAGCACTTGTCTCACTTATCCCAAACTAATATCTTTCCTGGTCAGCGATGGCTTTTTTGTTGTCGACATCTTGAAGATTAAACGGTTAAGAGTGTACAGGTTCAAATGTAGCTTTCTGAATACGAGACGTGTAACAGCGACCCAATGTTTGTATGAGGATGGTGACACTTGAAGGGTTGGGAAATGGTCCCTGGTGGTCTAGTGGTTGTCTTACCTTCCCCAGGCGGTTACTTGTGCAGCAGTTCTGGCACAGGCATCTAAGGAGCAGCATTTTGGCAAGTATTATACCCCTATACCTAACCCCCCCACTAACTAACCCTAGCCTCCCTTCCCAGCCTGACCTTCAGACAGGGCCTAACCGTCGGTATCTTCAGATGTCGACATGGTTACTGTCAACCATCTAGACTGGATACTGTTGATGAAGTAGCCAATTTACTGTTGAAATCATAACACAAAAAATGTACATATTATAAACAGACTGTTGGGGACAATTTACATTTACAATCAACAATTTAAAGTCTTATACTGGTCCCAATGGTTAGTTCTTTGCATTTACTCGTGTTGTCCTTGTAAGCAGTGAGCACATTACAAATTGTCCTGTAAATATATAATTGTGCGAATATGCACAATACCACTTCCATAGATAATTAGCATTGTTATACACACTTTAGATAATTAATGAGTGTGAATGTGTAGGATGAAAGGTTTAATGATCTAATAATCCATATGGGCAGTGTGACGCGTTTTACAATAAAAGTTTACGCTCAGGCTCTGAGACGTTATCTCACCAGCAGCACCCTTTGTCGGTTTTATTTCATCAATAAAGTCATATTTATAAATTCATTTGAATTAAATAGAATTTTCTTTTGTTCCAGAGAGGCTGTTTAATTTTCATTGTAGAAACGCACTTTAACCATGTTTAGATTAATGGTGTATCAATAAGAAGTAAGCCTAATGCAATCATACATATAAGTGCACGCTGCTACCAAAACGTATTCCTCATGGACAATAAATCATTTACTGAAGCATATGCACAGCACAAACGCGGTTTGTAAAGATTTGTGGACAAAGATGGAGCTACAGATATGTCCTTCCTCATCTATCCTACCTGCGCTATGAGTCATATTACACAGGGCCTGCGAGAGCCTTTGGTTCCCGTGCGACTGGAACATACACATGCCGCATATCATTTTAATCAGTTGCATTTGCGGCAAATAAGATGCACGAAAAGACGCTTGGCGTGAGTAAGCTCGCATGGGACTAGGCGTGACTAGAAGGTCTGTTTAACATGACTGCAGCAACGACGACGGAGGTCACATCTGTTTATCCCAGGGTTTTGCCTCTTCTGGCAGGAGGCGCTAAGTGTTAGATTACAGGTTTAACAGGGTGAGGCGCATGAATGCATTTGGTCATGCACAAGTTAGATTCCATTTTGTTGCATTAAAGGTGCCCACACACATAGCGATGTGTTCACGATCCAACATCGTGCACGATTTCCCTTGAAAACTCTCCTCGGCAGCTCTGCACAGGATTTGGTGTTTGCAGTGTCCAATTTACAAACGATCTATCGTGACCGTGAGTGGAGACTCACTATTTTCTCACAATTTGGCCATATTTTACATGACCTGTCGTTCCAATGCGTCGGAATCGTCCAGATCGTGTAAGATATCGCTATGTGTGGGGCCAGCTTTAGATCATTTTGAATGAAGGGGGGTTGGGTGCCCTCCATGTGTAGCCTCCATTGCAGAGCATGTTATCACATTTGCACATTCCAGGTATACTTTCATTGGAAAGCACATTTGTAGGCGCACTCCCTCCAATGTATAAAAACACAAATGTGCCACGTGTAATAAAGATCGTTCAAATTTCCTGTGGCGATTTTTTGGGGTCAATTAAATTAGCAGGCACTATGCACATATTTGCCATATACGGTACAAAATTTGTATGTGCACCTCTATCAGAGTAAACCAAAAATTCTCAATGTAGGTGTGACATGTAATCTCATTCCATAGGACAATTAGATTAATTGATCATTATTTTGGGAGAAATACTGAACCCCAGAAATGTTTGTGCAGAGAACACTTATTTTTACATGAGCCTTTCTTCAGTCGGGAATGAAGGTGCACTACTTGTTCTGCTGAAAGCCGACAATGAGCATAATCTCTGCAAACAGAAATGTATTGTTCATCCACATAGGTCTGATGATGGTTTAGTCAGTCTTTGTTTATGCAGGGTTCCAAGGAGAACATGAATAAAACATCTCTGAACAACACATGTAACAGGATGACTGCTCCTGGTGTTCAGCTGATCATCAGGGAAACCTGAAGGTCTGTCCCATTGTCAGAAGATCAGGCTGGGGCTGAGCCACTGTCTCTATTACAGCTCATCTGAGTAAAATCCATGCACAGACACCAGGAAAGAGCCTTGACTGCACTGAATACTGGTTATGTTAATGTTAACCTCAACTAGCAGGAGGGTTGGTATATAGGTTAATAACCAGAATCATGAATGGTCTTGACTCTTGTAGATCCATTCAGCAAACAAATCAGCTTGAAATTCCAAAGACAGCAGTGGGATGGGGTGAGGTGAGTTACTAGAGTGAAAGTGAAAATGGCTAATAAAGAAGTATCAATAGGCATGAGACCTAGCTGCTCAGGCCAGAAGACATGTACACTCTGCTCTGGATTTATAAGTTATCTGGTAGGAAGAGCGTCTGAGGAACTGTGATGCAGTTAAGGGTGCTGAGCAGACACAAAACACCAAGGTCCTACCTTCTGCACCTTGTATACAGCACATGAAGCTGCCCCATGGACCAGTAATACAGCATGTGGTACTGCTAGGCTCCTCACCATTTATACACAAGTGTCTGACCTCACATATTACACGCACACAGCACCAGTCTACTCTATCCTAATGCAGGATGGTTGTGTGTGTCCTCTCTTCTCAATCTCAGTGCACGTTAATTAAATCACAGCAGAAAAGAACATATAGTGACAATCTCCCTCCACTTTACTGACATGAAACCAAAAATGCTGCTTTAAGCACTAAAATTGTAGTAGTACAGGGTATAGCATTATGCTTCCTAAACAGCATTGAAACATGATGTCCTGATAATTCCTATTTTATACAACAGATGTATCTAGTTTTCAATCCACAAAACATCTTCAGTATTGCTGTAGCAGATAGTGCCAGTCACCATACATTTCTACACAGAAGCGCTACAATGCCAGCACTCTATTGCGGAGGTCACAACTTTAGACAGTTTAGTGCATGTTTCAGTGTGGCTTGTGTCAGGATCATGACCAGGATTTATACACAGATTATATACAACATGGTTAGATATACAGCAACAGGACCAGAACCAACTCCCTGCCCAGGCAGCGAGTGACATGACGTTTACACCTCAACCTGCTTGAAGGTGGCGTGTGAAGCACACTGAGGGAAGACAACTGGCACTGGGTATAATCGGTAGGGTGTCCTGAGTGACTTTATGGAGGTGGGAGCCTCTCTCAGTGACTAGTGTCCATGGCGTAAGCAGCAAATCCGTGGGATAGGAGTCATCACACGTCCTGAGTGCCCAGCCGACCTGGTCTGTCTCCCACCTCCTGCAAAGAGATGCAAGTGCCCGGCGTGTGGTGTGGATGCCTTCTCTTGTGACCAGGAGTATCAGGGTAACAGGCATCTAACAATCACAAGGAGAAAAACAGATGACTTGCAGATGGAATAAAGGGAAATGGTGGAACTTGATTATTGCAGGATGAACAGTACTTAGTTGGAGGGGGGCAGTAGAAGACTACATAATAACAGACAGAATAAATGTACAATCATTATAACACCAGCCTATAGCGGGAGCAGATATAGGCCCCCATGCAGCAACAATATTAAACAGCAGTGACATTTTTTGTTTAGTATCACTGTGACACAAACAAAAAATACTGGTATTTACCAATACTTACCCCTCCAGCGAAGTCCTCGTCCTGGTCCTCTGCTGACCATCTGCGCATGTGCATGGCACAGGGTTCCGGCAGTGCCTGGAAGGCACCACTGAGTCTCCATTGCAGGCAATGGGGCCCGCATCGCTCTCGCCCTCTAAAAGATGGCATGGGTGATGCTTGACAAACAGCGGTAATCTTAAATTACCGCTGTTTGTTAATCCAGAAACCTGGCATAACCCCTTTAGCGAGCGCTAATGGGGTTATGCATAGTTGATAAATGGGAGAAATAGAATCTAAAATTGCACAATAAAAGGGCCATCAGAGACTAGGCCTAAGGCAGAAAGGACTACAATTGGCAAACAAATATGATTTGGACAAATTAAAAAAAAAAAAAAAACGATCATACTATATATAGTGGTCTAGAGAAACAAATAAAAGCAAGACAAGAGGACAATGGTGTGCTTGTTAGAACTCTCTGATAATGGGAATGATAGGTGGGATATGCAGTGGCGTCAGGCTTGATCATACCTAATCTCCAATCGGTATGGGTTGTGGGTCCGGAACAGCCACTGCGGATGGGCAGGAGAGAAAGAAACAACAAGACAGTGGTAGAAAAGAGGAGATTGAAGCAGAAGTAGACAGAAAGAGGAATGGGTAACAGGTGAAGAAAACACATCATCACACAGACGCAAACAGGGTGGGATGTAGCAGTAAGTCCTACCTAACGTTCTAGACATTTTTCTAGGGTTTTTCTGCCATGCAATTACGCAAGAAATCTACCTGTAAGCAATTACTTTAAACTGACTTTTAATGTAAAGAAAAAAAAGAGTGACCTAATCACCTCTTTTACTAATAACAGTACTTTGGTAGAGGCTGATGCAACCTTATCATTCACTGTATTTAGCAGGACCTCTGCCCACCACCTGCATGGCTGCTCGGTCCTTGCTGTAGCAGGGAAACCTGACACTCGCTCTACAAACAGAGCCAGCAGCATCTGGACTATTATAAATTGGGAGACTGTGGTGGGAGATGGACCCCAAAGCACTAAAATTGGGAGGAGATTTAATAAAATTCAGTTGTAAAGTGGAGATATACTTTTGAAGGAGAATTCCAGTCACTTTAACCCTGATCCCAACTAACAGTACCACAGGAGACCCTTAATTAAATAGTAAACCATTATTAAAGTTAAACTGAAAACTATATTGGAATTACATGGTAAGTTAATTACATGTGGCATTGGCATAATAATCAGTGTATCACTGGTATATGAAAGCTACTTTTGGTTTATGGACAGATAAACATTCACAGGCGACTACACAGGGATATGTGCTACAGTATATACTGTATCTTATAACACAATGCCGTAAATGGAAGCATAAACATAAATAAAACAGAAAGTCAAGGAAGTAGAGAATAGTACATGTTATTGTAAATGCTACATTTGATAAAGTTGACTTACAGAGCCCAACAAACCATTGTTTGTGGAGAGGATCAGATTACACTGCATAATGTATGGTCTCCTTTCATATGCAATCAGTGTCAGATGTAATGGTTTTAAAGCAGGGGTGGGCAATAAGCTGCCCTCCAGCTGTTGTGGGACTACACATCCCAGCATGCCATGCCACAATTTTGCTATTAGGTCATGCTAAAACTGCAGCAGGGCATGCTGGGATGTGTAGTTCCACAATAGCTGGAGGACCGTTTGCTGTCCACCCTTGGGTGAAAGAGAAAAAAAAAAAAAGAATGCATCACTAGAGCGCTATGGGAGCAATTCAAATGTTTTTTGGGCGTGATAATTAATGAGCGCCCAGTTTGACATTCAATTGTTCTGGGCGCTCATTAATTATCGCCCTCTTCACCGCCCAAAAGACGAGGTTTAGCCATCTTAAACGGCTAAACACAGGGTGTTTCAGATACATTTCTGCTCACACCCGCCTGAGTGCATGCAGAAATGCCAGCGCCGGCGGCTATCGCGCCCTGACAGCAACAATTGAATTGCTGTGTCGGGCGTCGTAAAAAACAATTGAATTTCCCCCTATGAATCCAAAAAACAATCTACAGAACTATTGTACCTGAACTGGAAGAGATTATTTAAAAAAAAAATAAAAAAAAATAAAAAAAAAAGGATCTCTCACCTACAAAATACACAAATGTTTGTGCTCTACACAATTTATGTTGTGAGCATGTTTTATCACTGCAGGGAATAAGCATGGCTAAAAGCACACGCTATCATTCTACCCCATTGTTACCGCTTGTAGGGGAAGATTTACTAACCAACCCCACTGAAAACAATGGCCGTTGTGTCACAAATGCTGTTGTGGAAATGTTCTAGGGTGCCCTAAGCTTTTCCCCATTCATTTCAATCAGTAAAACATTTCTATGGTCTTTCTTGCTCACTGAAATGCATAGAAAACCTCACCCATCTCACTGGTTTTCAGGCAATCTTAACCTGTCTGAAACCAGTGAGGTTAATCTGAGCCCGATTCAGGGATGGCCACAATTTAAATTTTACGCAGAATGAGCGTTTTGCTATTGCGAATACATCAAAGTCGCACGCGCTGCAAATGTCTTGCGATTCCACACGTAGAAGAGAACCTACTCGCAAAGTGAGTGATAGTACATCTGGTACATGGCAATTAAACACCAAAAGCTGCACTTTTTGATTGGAATATGCCACTAGCTGTGGTCATAGATGACATCAGAAGAGAGCTTTTCAGATAGAGAGCCACTTGAAATTCACGTAGAACACAAAATGGTAGCCATTAAAGAACTCCATTTGAGGAAAGAGAAGGTTGAGTACTTGTGTTCTCATATTCAAAGAACTTGTCCAAATCTTATGCTGCATATACACGTAAAGATTTTCTGTCCAACCATCCAACTAGTTGATTGGTTGGAATGAAAATCTGGTAAGGTATGGGAGTAAATGATGATCAGCAATTTGCTCCTAAATGCCAGAAAACAGATGAAAATGGTCGTTCAGACAAGTTTGTTAAATGTTTGATCTAAACAATTTGTTCAAACAGCAGTTTTTGTCCATTTTCCGGCATTTGGGAGCAAATTGCTGATTGTCATTTAATTTCATTAATTTTTATTATGTAGGATTTAAGTATGGTTTTTGCTGCAGTGTGCTGGGGGGCAAATCTCTCTTTTTTTCTGTGTTCAGAGTAAACCCCGCCCTTTACAAGCACCTGTGTTATGCAATTAAGCTGATCTGAGCAACTACCATTTTTCTTTGTAAATTTGGAGAGGCATGAAGGCAGTCAGCATTAGGAGGAGGTGCTGATGCTTACAGTGCCATGTGGAGGTTTTTTGGGGTACCTCCAAGGTAAGTTAGCTCTCAGCTTACATATGTACTGTTATCATGTAGTACATCAATTGTAATTATATGACCCAGAGTGGGTGCTACCATTATGTAGCAATAATTATTTTGGGGTGAGCATTTGGAAGTGGGGCCCCCGGGGGGGTTCTGACTGGGCCTTTCTCATGGCATCACCACTTAATTCACATAGAATATTTTTATCACTTCTCTATTTGTTTGTACATTATATATGTCATTTTAATTCTTTATCATTTCATTAACACTTATTGATTTATCTTTACACATCTTTTCTACATACTTCACTATCACCTTTTTCCCTTTTTTGTGTGATGCCCTGGGGATGGCCCTTGGTTGGAATTTTTTTGGGGTGCCTTGCTTCTCGGACGTGAGCCCCTTAATATTAGGGACGCCAGTATAGAGGAGCCTTGACGATTGGCCTGGCGCTTATTCATATATTTGCAAATATGTGTAACCAATACCTCTAAATCTCTATTATTATGTAGGATTTAAGTATTGTTTTTGCTGCAGTGTGCTGGAGGGCAAATCTCTCTTTTTTTCTGTGTTCAGAGTAAACCCCGCCCTTTACAAGCACCTGTGTTATGCAATTAAGCTGATCTGAG
Organism: Taudactylus pleione; assembly: GCA_031769625.1. NCBI lineage: Eukaryota > Metazoa > Chordata > Amphibia > Anura > Myobatrachidae > Taudactylus > Taudactylus pleione. Next base: position 1,102,131 of record JAUIMM010000289.1, on the reverse strand, counting down.
CAACTACCATTTTTCTTTGTATACTTGTGTTCTCATATTCAAAGAACTTGTCCAAATCTTATGCTGCATATACACGTAAAGATTTTCTGTCCAACCATCCAACTAGTTGATTGGTTGGAATGAAAATCTGGTAAGGTATGGGAGTAAATGATGATCAGCAATTTGCTCCTAAATGCCAGAAAACAGATGAAAATGGTCGTTCAGACAAGTTTGTTAAATGTTTGATCTAAACAATTTGTTCAAACAGCAGTTTTTGTCCATTTTCCGGCATTTGGGAGCAAATTGCTGATTGTCATTTAATTTCATACGTTACCAGATTCTCATTCCAACCAATCAACTAGTTGGCTGGTTGGACAGGAAATCTTTACATGTGTATGCAGCTTTACTCCCTGTTTTGACAATGAAAGCTCTAGAAAGGTTCAACATCACTTTTCAAGTCAGAAATCGTTGGAGAGAAAAATCTTTTTTTCCAAGCGAAACAAAATATCTTTGTCCCAGTTTTGCGCAGTGAAACAAATACACTGACAGTTGCCTCTGTACTCAAACGTTCTCTGACATATTTACTATACAATGCTAAGTTTTTATTTTTTTTCAGCACCAACTACAGATTTTATCCGTTCTGTATCCATCACAACCTTAGTGTCCCAAACTACAAGATTGGAAGAGTTTAGCTCTAAAGGGTTTCCAAATTCAAGGAAGCTTTCTTTTATATACCAGACGTACTATAACGTGGCAGTGCTTAGAAAAACGTAGATGTGTCTGACCGTTTAAACGCTGTTACAAGGGCATGCATAAGTTAGTCATTGAGATCTTCTACGCAGCATGAGAGCTCTCTGCGTGTCAGGAGGGCCGCTGTATTTGAGACAGGTCAAACCTGCCACAAGGGCTGCATGGCTGGTCGATGTTATCGATATTAACACTGGTACACGACGTCGGACACAGATGAGAAGGCAGCAGTGGGTGTACCAATGCTTGGGTAAGCTTTGGAACTATTAGCACATTTTTCGCAGCTGCGTTCTGTGCGAAGAGTCATCTGCGATCGCATTAGTGTCCATCTCTGAATCAGGACCTCTGCCATTTACTAGATCCCTCTAAACATGGCAATGCAGAATGGATCATTTCGGTCATTGTGGTTTGAAAAGAAGAGATTTACATGGCTATTTGCCTTTATTCGATTAAGTGAACTGCAAATCCCATGTAAAGAAATCGCAGCATTGGACATTTGAACATAATGGTCAGTTTATAGATCTCCCAACATAAATATAGAGCTTCTTGGTTTAGGTTAATGCTTGTATTGTAAAGAATTCTTCCTCCCAGTAGCATTACCTAACCATGCCTTGTAGATTAATGACAGGGAGTAGCCTTATCTTGTCCAGTCTCTCATTAGGGGGCAGTATCATATACACAGATGTGCTGCCATGTCTTGTCTCATGCAGCTGAAGCCTAACAGGACAGTTACCTGAAGCCCCATAGCACACAAAGCCCCAGAGTGGTGCTGCAGCCCTATGTGAGGGGGCATGCTTATCAGCAGGTGGGCTGCAGCAGGGAGAGGGTGGGGAGCAGGGTCAGGCACAGCAGGAAGCAGTGAGCACAGCTGACACATAGTGAACATGAACTTTTACAGCAATTAAGTGATAAGTGAGAAAGAAAGATAGAAAGCAAGAACAAGAACATATGATATAAAGCCAGGTTATAGGGGATGATGGAGAACTAGAAATTGGAAATGAACAAGAGGAGCAAGATGGAGAAATACTGGGACTGAGAGACGGAAAGTAGTAGATATGTGCAAGGGACCTAAAGTGAGAAATGACTGGGCAGAAGGGGTGGGCAGTGAGACTCATAACAAATACAGAGAATAATAGGTTGGGAGAGAGGAAACATCAGGAAAAAAAAAAAAGAGGAGAGGTAACGATGGCAGATAAAGGAGGAGATACTGCGGACTGCAATAGAATTTGAGATGTTTCATAAACATATAGAGTTATAGGATGTCCAGTTGTACGTTATGGGTAAAAGCACGCCTGTCACTCACACACAGCAGAGGTAGCTGATCCAATATTTAGGAGAATGCGGTCTATCAATTTGCTACTCGCCCCTGTGAGGTCACTGGTTCTAAGTGCATTGATAGGCTGAATTCTCCTGGGCACTAGTTCAGCCCACAAAATGGCTGCATCCAAAGCCTCCAGGTGCACGTAAGAAAGGCAAACTTAGAGATCGTTAGAGAGCAGACAGGGGTAGTGTTATAAAATAAAGCAGTGAGAAGAGGTATAAACAAATATGTTACCTAACATGAGCAGAGTGAATAGGATAGAGTGGTAAATATACAGACAAGGCATTGGAGAAGAGGAATTTAGAGACAGAAAAGGAGTGTCCGTGCCCCCCCATTCACACTTATTAGAGGGTGTTCAGGTCAGTGAAAGCCATCGCTATGGATGGATGGGTAGCGGGAGAGTTCATGTTCAGGAGGCAGCCACTCACCGGCCAGGCAGCCCTCAGAGCCCCGCACATTGTCCAGAGCGTCCCGCAGCGTGACGCGAGTATCATTGTTATTGTCACACACTCTGCCAGTCCTCTGCCCTGCAACAGAGTTAAGGAAGTTAGAGGTGGGCAGGGTAGGACACCAGACAGACTGACCAATACAGACTGGCCCAGGTATCTAGTGTGCACAGTAAGAAGAGGAAGAGAGCTGTGGACGGCAATATCTAGGCCATGCAGGACTGGGGAGTACATGCAGTTTACATTAATCCAGCAAGATGATAAACTGGTTTTCTAGTGGTTATATGGGATGGTGACATTCCTTATCCTAGGATCTAACTTGTTATGCTACTAGCATGTACATGAGCCACATTCAACAGGGTAAGTGTTGGGGCTGTTACCATCATCCTCTTCTGGGGATGCAAACTCCTCCTCGGTGACGTTTCCCTAAAACCAGATGAGAAAGTGTTAGTGACACTATACAGCAATGTCTCTGCCCTCTCTGTGTACACACAATAATGGGGACAATACAAGTAGTCAACATGTTTCTCCTCTCTTTTCAGCCCTTACTTAGTATCTCAATACCTTACAGGGGGCTAATTCAGAGCTGCATACAACTGCATCTGTATTACATGCATGGAAATAAATGCAGATATTCCCCCATAAGCAGAGTTGCATGCATCTATAAGATGGTAACGTGCTTCTGCATCCGCTTGTGGAACCAGAAGTCATCTGCACCAGTCTGACACAAGAAAGCTCTGCTTAACTTAGCACAGCCCGCAGTTGTGTCTACATGCCCTCAGGACAGTTATCCTATGTACGAATACCCCATGACCACCCAGTTACACCCCATTCAGCTGCAAGTGGAAAAGAGACTGATGTGTACAACTTATAATCACCCATAATTATTCATGATTGAGTATGCCCATCTCTAACCTCAGGAGAAATCAAAGAAACAGCAGCAAGTTCTGCACACAAATCACCAGAAGCAGCTTAAACATGAGACGCATATTCATCTATGCTCATTCCAGGTTACATAGTTAGTAAGGTTGAGGAAACAAAATAAATCATGGCTTTTAAGTGCAATGTGACCACTTACAAGCACCACTTATGCCTATAAGTGGGCTGCAAATCATCAGAACATATACATAGATAGATAGATAGATAAATATCTATCTATCTATCAAGAGATCCACATTGTGTGTGTATACAGCAGCATGTACAATTTCTCTTCTCTGTTTACATATGGACTCAATTCAAGTTTTCACAATTTTTGCTTTCCTGATGTAAAATTCACATTTTTTTTTCATAATGTTTTTATTTTGGCTTTCAAACATTTTAGTTATACATACTAAAGCATTTTACACATGAATACAATAATATATTTGTTAGATATATATTCATAATTTTTTTTTTTTTCTATCTCTATATCATAGTTGAATGTGTATTTTTTCAAAAAGTTCTTTGTAAATACATAGATATTGTTCTTGTATATGGAATTTGGTGGATTCTTATTTCAAATCTTATGAAAATTCACCTTTTCTTAAACTAATTTGTTTTAATTTTGATATGCCCTATGCTCAAGGTAAATGAGGCTCTGACAACAAGCAGGGCCAGTGTAAGAGCCAGTAATTTGTCATTAGCAGAGGGCACAGTCTCTCCAAAGCTCAACGCCAGAAAGTCTATTCAGCTGGGGGTTGTGGTGGCGAGGGGTATATTTTGATAACTGTATATTATAAATATATAAAATTAATTTTAAATTTTTTTTTTTTTTTAGAGACTTCCCTGTAAGCAGTGGGTTCTGGACTATAGACAGACAGATGTTAGACAAGGATAAAAGTTCGACACAGACAAAAGTCAGACACACTAAAATTAGACATGTAAAAAGTTCGACAGGTACAAAAGATTGACAGGGTCAAAAGTTCGACATGAAAAAGATAGACACAGAAATGGTCGACACATTTTTTTTATATTTTTTTAGGGTTAGGTTTAGTGTTAGGCACTTACCCAGACGGTTAGGGACCAAGGGGAGGGTTAGGGTAAAGATTAGGGCTAAGAAAAATATAAAAACAAAATTGTCGACCATTTTCGTGCCAAACTTTTGACCCGGTCGACCTTTTTACATGTCTAACTTTAATGTTTCTGACTTTTGTTTGTGTAACTTTTTTCCCTGTCTAACTATTGACCGTCTAACATCTGGTGTCTATCTAGACATTGTCTAACTAATTACTGTCTATCTCTTATACCACACCCGTAAGCTGTATGTTCTTGAAATCACAATTTTTGTTGCCCTTTATTGGATCTCTGTCATCTTAATATTCTTCTGTAGACAGAATAAAATACTCTAAATGTTATAAGAAAGCTTTGTGCCGCTGACTACACATACCGTCCAAAACGGGCAGGGTGTACCCGCTAAGTCGCTGATGATGAGCGTCCGTCTGCGATATCAGCAGCAGGGGCCATGCTGCCCACTGTCGTTTCGTCGCTGCCGGCATTGGCAAGTGTGTACACACTTACCGAGGCCAGCACCCCCGCCAACATGAGACCTGTCCCCTTTAACTTCTGTTCCCTCATATTTATACCATAGGTTAGTACCTCAGCATCCATTTCATCCGCAGACACAGTCACAAAGTGTCCCTCTGGTGATAGCTAGAAGAGAGACAGAATACATGGTTAGTGATGTGATGACCTATCACTGTTTGGTGGTTAAAGCGCTCATGTCTCACCTCTCCCTCTTCAGATGGGGATCCACTGGGCACCACTGGAGGAGATGGAGTGATGCCCACTTCCTCTTCCTCCATTATACCCGCTGTGTAGGACCCAGACATGGAGGACACGGTGTCTGTGCTGAGCTGGGACTGTTGGCTGTGGGACGAGGCCATGGACATTACGGACTGCGCCAGGCTACTGCTCAAGGGGTCTGCGCAAGAAATGAGGGTGGATGGGGCAAGGGAGACCGTATTGAACAAGAAAAGACAATAGAATGGAGGGAGAAAGAAAATGACAGAAATGCGGTGGGAGGGGGTGACGTATAAAGTGCAGAGAAGAAATGGAGACAGGAGATTGAGAAGGAAAGTACAGATATATAAGGGCAAATTGGTTTGTGGTAAGGAAAGGATTTGGGCACAGAAGAGTGGGTATGGAGTGGGTGAGGATCACAATTAACAGGTTATAGAAAGAAATAATGACACCTAGTGGTCATAACTGGAATATTAGATTTGTCACATAAAAATCAAAGGAAACCAAACCCTTTATAAGTCACTGTCAGAAACAGATTGTTGGTATCTTGTATTCTGCCAGGTGAACTTAAGCTTTTTAGACAAATCTGTGGCAGAATTTGTTAACAGATATTACAAGGAAAGGTTTAAACACATTTTCTAAATATGGGGGAAAAGAGCCCCAAACAATATATTTAACATACAACTTGTCAAATAAGTGAACACCTAATAGATTTACATTATTATAGATTACGTTGAGTGCATAGTGATATAAACTGCAGGCAAGTGTGTGTTAATTGTAATAGAATATGTATGAGTTTGTTTTTCATGCAAACATATGCTTAGAAAAAAAGCAAGGTAACACATTAGACAGGTCAAAGAGCAGAGATCCTTTCTAGGTGTAAACTAGACCATGGGGCGCTAACTCCTCTATGATAAAGTCACTAGAAGGGTGGACATGGTTTCCTATGCACATAGTTCTATAGTAAACATTGCAGGAGAGATCCAACATATAGGACCTGATTCAGACCCGCTCGCTTAGGCACGATCGCTCGCTGTGAGCGATTTTTGCCCATCTGCGCATGCGTATAATTCGCAGTGCGCGTGCGCAAGCCATTCGTTGCGATCTGATTTTGGTAGCTCGTAAGCCACTATCAGCTCGCTGCTTTGAGTGACAGATACTGCCGTTTATGGGTGGTAACAGGGGAAGGTGCTTGTGAACGGGGGAGTGGTGTTGCGAACGCAGGAGTCAGTCCCACAAAACACTGTTTAAAGGGCGTGCATAATTAGCAAAGTAGCGTCATTGTACACGTCACCTGCATGTATTTCAGCTGGCACTGATCGCTGTGCTTGCGGCGGGGAAAGGCAATCCCAAGGACTGCGAGCTGCTCCGATGGCTCAAGATGGTCCCGATTAATCATACATTTCCCGGAGATGACGTATTTTGCGAGAGGCAAATGGGTGTCTTCAGACACTTGCGAGCGCACTTTGCCGTGGCTCGCTAACACACAGTGGGCGTCCTGACGCGAAGCAGTGCGAGCGCTTAATTTAAATATCCGGCCTCTTTTGGCCAGCGAGTGATCGCATCTTGCTAGCGGGTCTGAATAAGCTCCATAGTCTTCATGCTGATGTATATTGTTTAGCTTCACTGCGGTCTCATTTGTGCATAAACAATGGTCGCACTTTAAACGTCCCCCCCAAAAAAGTGAGTTTTAGCATTGTGACAAATCAAATTGTCTTTGTGTTGTGTCAATTTTAAAAAATACATTGATGGGTCCCCCAAAGCATGATCTCCACTCCTACGGTCTCATTGGCCTCTTGAATGGATGGATTTCTTACTTCTCATTACAGTTATGTGAGCTGATGTTATTGCTATCACTCTTGTTTGCTTATAGTCTGTTGTTTAGGTTTTATTGCTACAACTGTGTTTTTCTTAATAAACCATTTATATGACCTTCTCCCTGCTTCACTGAGGTATCCTGACAGTGTTACCTGGGATATACTCCTGCAACCTTGGCACACAGCAATAACCTTAGGTTACCCTAGATTGGATGTATGTGGAATGATGACTGGGTAATTAAGAAATATAAATATATATATATATATATATATATATATATGCTACAGGCTGTGGGGATGATTCGGAGTCACACACAAAAGCGTACTCAGCAGCATCATTCGGCGGTCCAGCGCCATACAAACTCCTTCCCAATGTGCACAGCCTCCTATGCTTGCATCTGTACGTGTGTGAATGCAGCCGCTTGCACTGACACGCATGTGACACTTCTATAACAAGCCCATGAGACAGACTTTTTTTTCCATTAACTTCAAGCCACCACCCAGTCTCCACCCAGAAATGCCCATCACTTTTCCTCCTGTCCCAATCGCAGCAGCACCTTTGTGTGTATACTCAGGGTAACGCGTGCGTCTTAGGGGTTTTCAGAGCTTTTCCTGCATGCGCAGTTGCAAATAATCGCTCAATCTACTTACTACTCATGATCAGGCCATGTGTGTGTCATGTGTATGTATTGCTACAAGGTGCAGAAAAGGAAGGTTCATTTGTTTTCTCATTTTGATTGTAGTGAAAATACAATTGTAAGAGCATGAGGTAAAAGGTAACCTTCTTATGGATCTGTCGTATCAATAAAGCATGAGAACAGGGTGTCTGACCTTCAGGAGAGGTGATGGTGGAGGAAAGAGGCGTTCCTGTGCAGGAAGACTGGTCAATGGCTCCGGATGAAGACAGGGTCAGATTCTCACTTTCTGGAGTCGCTCCACATTCCTGGGACAGCAGGAACACATTCAGCACAGACTTTCCCCATAGCACTGCCACACGCTCTGCACTTCCACCACTCACACATGGTCTCCTGGCCCCACCTTTACCTTCCTTTATTTATATAGCTTTAGACAACTCACTTGCACTATACAGGGTGTAATAGTTTATACCACTCCCGCCACAAGGTGTTATTGCAACACAATATTAACATGCACTACCTCCTGAACATAATGGGGATGAGAGAGTTGGAAGTAAAATAGAAGTTACTCAAAAGAAAAGATCACGCAAAAAAAAAAAGCACAGAAGATAGACCCGAGATGTGGACGCAACCGCACAGGCAGCGCATGTTCGCGCTCATTTTCAGGACGTGCAGCGCAAATTCACACAAAACTGGGGCTATGCTCAACTCTGCATCACGTCTGATATCTGTATGGACAATGCTTGGTGGCCCCGATTAGCTTTAGAATATGCAAAAGGCAGAATATTTTGACAAACACCCTTTGCTCACCTCCGCCAGTTGGGGAGTTTTTTTTCTTGGAGTTCGGATTTCTGTTTCACTGAATGATTTCTCCATTTCATCTTCTTGCAGAACTGAGGAATTCTGGGAAATCGATCTGCAAGAGAAACACATACTCCTAATTTACAACAAGGTAGTGTTCACATTTGGTTCAAGCTTAAAACCTGCAGTATCTTACACCAACCACAAGATGGCGCACAACGAAACCCAAAAATGAATGTAGAGTTATGCTGGGTACACACTTGTCGATATTTGTTTGTTCAAATCGATCGATCAATGAATGATATATCATAAGTGCATCCAGGGGGGGGTGTACACCCATTAGGTTTGTGAATGACGTAGTTCTGCTGACTGATTCGTTGTGTGTGTACCCAGCACTAGTTTGTTTCTCAGAGATGTGTTTAAAGTTGGATAGGCCCTTTTGGTCAACTCATTCTCACAAAAAGGGTGGGGAATACATCACCACCTGTTACCTTCCCTGTACTTTGAAACCTACACTCTAGCAGTATAAATGTAAACCCCTGATGTAAATCTATTGCATTACTTGAATCCTTAATTTACAAAAAGGGTTAGGGGAGATGAAATTGTATTCCCAATATATTTTAATGACTAACCTGGAAATGCTCTTCTTCAGCTTTAGGGCCTGGCTCCCACATAAGTGTTGCAGGGGAGAGTGCATGCGCAGATGGGGTAGCTGAATGTCACTGCCGTATGAAGGAAGTACTCCAGGCCGGCGAGAATCCCCTAGAGCCCTTAACGGAGGAGCAGATGGTGATGGTGCCAGGGGTCCATTCAAAGCCTCCAAGAGTGATACAACCTCGTACCCAGGAGGAACGTGTTCAGCAGACTAAAATGGGGCAGAACAGATGCAAATGTTGTGTTGGTGAAATTAAAGGAATGAACAAAAAGAGATAAGGCCAAGAGGGATGATGTAGAAGAGGCACGGGGAGAATGAAGAGGGTTTAAGGAAGCAGAAATAGACAGCAGATACATAGAGGGGGAAAGGGGCTAAGAGATAAGTGCAGAAGAACGTGAGGATCAGACCACACTGAGATACTGCACATGACTTGCACTTACCGTATGCTCTTCTGAGTCGGAGGTCGGCGCTGCAATGATAGGGCTGAACCCAGCAGGTGAGTGAGGACCTGGGAGCTTTCTCATTGCCCGAATTTGAAGGAGAGCTCGAAAAGCTGAAGGAGTAAATGGGAAGTCTTTCAGATCAGATACAACTGACTGCAAATGGGACTCAAGGCCTCAGCAAAAGGGGGTTAATATGATTAGTTTGTTGTAGGACAAGAGGTGGAAAGAAACGAAAGCTAACCCTACAGATGTTAGTACTTGGTCTAAATGGAGACACAGGAAATGAACATGGACGAGGAGCTATAAGGAATACAGCAGCTTACAGGTTGGAAGATGGGAAACTCACGCAGTCTGCAGATGGGGCAGTTGCTTGCCTGGTAACGTAAGGTGTCTGCACACGTGCTGCACAGGCACAGATGCCGGCATGGCAGAATCAGCGTGTCACGTACGTCAGACAGGCAAACCACACACTCTGCACTATTGTCACTGACTTCATCTTCTGCCACCTGGAATAGGATATAAAATGTGTGTAACACTAACAGAGAAGTGTACTATAGATACAAGTTTGTACACATGTAATACAGTATGCACAAACCCAAAAATACATACTTTAACATAAAAAACTATGTACTTACTTTAGAGTCATGTGAATTATATTTATTTTCTATCCCGTAGATTTCCTGCAAAAGGTAACTGACCCCGTCCACCTAAAGAGGATGAGATGAAGACTCAGCACCTGATCCACTACGGATCGCTATTTTGCTTATACGCATGCAAAGCAGTTACTAATATCAGTGGTGACATGTATATGTTGGCATTCACATTGCGATCGCAGCCTAACATTAAGACACCCACTTCCCATACTCACATCCGTATACTTGTCCATCATAGAGAAACAATCGGTAACATTGGACAGTTACGAAGCCCAGACCTTACTCAGGATTTGCTTACTTCAGCGTACGCTATGAGGCCTCATGCGGCATCTGGTATCGCATTGGCTAATTTATGCACGCCCCTGCAACGCTGTTGAAACGTACTGGCACGCCTGCGATCGCCCGACCATCCCCTCATTGCCACCCACAAATGGCACTTCCTGTCAATCACTCTGCCATGGGCCTGCGTATCCTCTGCAGTGGCTAGTACATGCATGCGCAGTATGCAATTGACCGATTGCGTGCGTATAAGCAACTGCGTTCCTCGCTGAATCAGGCCCCCAGTGGCAGCTGATCCTTAGGGTGCAATATACTCTGCCATTAACTTTGCCTCACCACTTGTTTCTGCTTCAGGGGCTTCACACAATAACTGCTGTCTGCGTGCTGCAAGGAGAGAACATGGAGGTCAGGAAGGGAAGGGGACAATCCAAAGGTTACCTTCATTTACCAAGCAGGCAGCTCCATACCTGCCCGCTATACAGAAACTGCACCAACAACCCTCACAGCATAGCAAGTAAATTACACGTGGACAGAAATCCCTCTGCATACTAATCATAAGGAAAGATTTCTTAACCCAATACCTGCGCACAAAATAGGAGCCTGCTGAGAAGAGACCTTTGGGAGAGATTGTTTCCCCACTTGCAGAATGTGTGACTTAGGAGAAGTGACCATGTATAGGTACATGATTTTATGTTCTATGTCTTAACTGAGCTGTATTTTTGGAAGATTTTTTTTTTTTCTTTATGAAAAGTGTAATATGACAGGGTAGGTATTATTGTAGTAGGGGACTGGACTTTACTTCCTGTTCATTCATTTGCTTAGTACACCTGTTCTGCATCTGTGTATACCTTCATGACCAATCATTTGCACTACTATAAAGCAGAGCGTTTAGCGGTACACGAGGTGGAAATAAATCGGGCAAACAATGCTCAAAAGCAGGCACAGAAAATGTGTAAATTCGCCCGTATGCTGCCAGGGCACCTAGTTTAGTATTAGGCATCATCACCACTGAGCACTTGCACCTACCCTGTACTAGGTGCAGAAGGATACACCTCCAAACAAGTATTTCTCTTACATCCAGGTTTGCATAGCCCACATTTGTGTGAATACGCTGACATGAGAAAGCCCAGCTACATCCCAGTTTTGCCTCTTCGATGGCAAGGATCAAAGGCCCTCATTCAGAGCCGTTCGCTATTTGCGGTCGTTCGTTTAAAAACAAGGGGTGGCTATTCAAATGATCCGTACGCACATTGCAGTCTGTTCACACCTCTAAGTCTGAACGAACGAGCAAAACATACGCTCGTTTATTTGTTAAAAACGCCCCCTGGCCGCACGCATCCTACGTCATGTCCGCTATTTATTAGATTAATCGAGTACATCGACCAGCGTATGAACTGCTCGCTATTCTTGTGGTTGGTGTTTGCTACCACAAATTTGCGAGCAGTTCTGGCTCTAAAATAACCCAGTGACGTGGTCAATGACGCTGCTGTTTTAAATATACACACCCATAAAACGCCCGTTTTGACCTTTAAGCACGCCTGCGTTCGGATCTCCACTCCCCATTTTCAAGCACCTTCCCCTGTTACCACCCACATACGCCTCATTCTGTCACTCAAAATAGCAGGCACTCGCTATATAGCGTACAAACGATTTTCGGCCGCACTGACTGGTTCGCGCATGCGTACTAAAAAGCGTACGCATGCGCAGATGTGCAAACATCGCTCGGAACGAGCGTACTGCCGCTAACGAGCGGCTCTGAATGAGGGCCAAAGTGCCCAAGCTGTGCACAAATCTGCATCACCCATACTTGTGTGCGCCCATTTCTGAGCAGGCGCAGTGCAAATTCCCAGAAGTTACAATCCACAAAAAGGTCTACATTCAGCTCTGCATAGGATTATATACATTTATTACATTCCTCCCATTCATTCTGCTTAGCAGCTTCCCAATGATCACAAATAGCGGAGAAGGCTGCTGCTGATCGATCTCACTGCTTGTCTCTCTCTGTATCAGGGATGATTTGTTACAGCGGCTCCAATTTTATTATAGCCAGGGCAATGAATGTCTGCTGCCATAGAAAGAACGGGGGGGGGGGGGGGGGAGCAGTTTGTATAGGGTGAACAATTATTTATCGGGTGTATGCAACAAACAAAACGTACATGGTTCGGTATGCAAAGCCAATTGTTATTCAGGAAACAGAGCATGCCCCCCCCTGACTAGTCATGTGATGTGGCGAGGATTAGTGTATCTGGGCCAAGTGTGTGTGCATAGCTGTATGGATGAATGATTGGATCATTTGAAGATTAGGACCAATTCAGAAATAACAATTTCTAGGTGTGTATCGATAACTTTGATTTGAGAACAAAAATGAGGTTACCTTTGTGCGAAATACCAGCCTCTACTTAGTGGCGGTACAACGGGGCCAACAGTGCCACCAAAAGAACAGAGCTGGGAGCTTGAGTTGCTAAAATTTGCTAAGGAGTCACAGTATCAGCGCCAAGATCCCCACCAAGCACAGCACTGACAAATACTCACACTCCCAGTTAATGGCCTGTACTCACCCTTTCAAATGTTGCCATTAGCACATGGCAGTGCCCAAGATGTTCTGCAAAAGAAAAAGGAAAATAAGAGCTGCTAGTATCAGTCCAGCGATGATAACATAGCACTCCTGTGAAAACACCATCTTCAGCACTCCATTAAATAACCATATCTGTTCCTCACAAGAAACCTATACAGTGGTCACTTTACCAGATGGTACCAACAGGTCTTCACTCATTTTACCCTAGCTAACCTGAATTTGCCAATATGTTAAGAAATTGGCAAGAGAAACACACATGACGACATGTATATATCACGTGACAAGTGTGCATAATATGACTGGTTAACATCACACAGAAACTTTCAGCATAGCTGCCATGCAGTTTTACAAAGTCTACCATTAATAGTACTGCCAGGGGAAAATCCTAATTGCAATGTAAAGTTATTTAAACAGGAACGATGTTGCAGACGTTAGTAATGTACAGTTCACTGAAATGCTAGATCTTGTGATGGAGTGAACGGTTTTCTTAGATAGACCTGTCACCATATATAAATGTCCACAAAGGCATTCCTTCAATCAAGCTGCGTACACACCTATAGATAGATCTGTCCATTCTGCCTAATGGGAAAAAAATCTGGTCCGTTTTCTAGTGTTTGGGAGCAAATTTCTATTGTTATTTACTCCCATACATTACCAGATTTTCCTTCCCACCAGACAGATTGGACAGATCAATCTATAGGTGTGTACGCAGTATTAGTCGATCGGTTGGCCAAGACAGAAATCTGCCCATATTTCTTATGTTTACCTGTGACTGTCATCCTCCTTGTGGGACATATATATTCAAAATCAGTGTGGTGTGGCCGAAAATGTGCAACTTCTAAAAACAAATAACAAAAAAAGTGTAGGTGTGCAGAGAACAATTAAGTGAATCACTCATTAAGTAATGGGCAAAAAATGCAGTCTGATAGGCTTTGAATGTGGAATGATTCTTGATGCAGCGGTGGTGCACACAGAGCGTGCCAGCAGACAAACACTATCTGAGCGCAAGGCCTGTGATCATAAATGGCTACTGGAAGCTCTAGTAGAACGATGAGTGGGCAGAGTTATCCAGTCCAATAGATTAGCAGCAGTGCATCCAATTGCGGATAATCTGAATCAGGGACCAAATCAGTTGGCTTCTCAACAAACAGAACGCTGCATATTACACCTTATGGGCTACAGAAGCAGAAGGCCTCTCTGTACGCCATTGTCATCTGCTGCAAACAGGGTGAAATGTCTCCAGTTTGCCCAGGAACACAGGAACTGGATTATAAACGATTGGAAACTGGTAATGAGGTCTGACGAATCACATTTTCAATTACACCATGCAGGTGGCAGGGTGAGGATATGGAGACAAATGAAGCAGGGATCTTTTTTGCATGGTCACGACTCTTCAGGCTGGCGGAGGTAATGTTATGGAGATGCAATTTCATCACATTTTTGCTAATATTCTCCACAAAACAGTGACTTCTAATAAAATCCATGCCTAGAAGAATTCAAGCCATATTGAAGGCAAAAGTAGCTAAAAAAAGAACTAATCCAGCGGTTATCATAAATTGGACACTCAGTGTACATATGCGTGTGTACATATTTATGTAGCACAGCAAAGCCTTGTTTGAGCCCTGTGACTTTGATAAATTATATAGTTGCAGGTGTGCAGCGGCTATGGCTCACCCCCCCCCCTTCTCACCTCCAGGCTACGTAGCAGCTGTGCCTACCGCAACGGCATCAGTTCTGCCACTGGATACTTTTTAAAGTTAAACAATATATTAATAATAAAAGTAAAATAGAATTTACTGTTCATGCACTTACTGAAGTCAATATTAATGTATTCTCTTCTTTGATTTTCTGTCTTCTACAGTGCAAAGTGTGATGGGGGTCCCATAGTTGCAGACTCCTTCCTAAGGGAGCCTGCTATAGTCAACAATACTAGCTATGAATTTGTGTTTGGGGCCTGATAGTGAAGAATTTCAAAAGGGGCAGTCTGGGGGCATATGCCTCCTTGTCCATCCCTTGATTATGAAGTAAAATCAAAGTTAGAGTTAGCACACTTTAGGACTTGGTGAGAAACACATGATGGCTAGTTAGGTCACGATAAGAAAAAGGAGAGCTATGGTAAAACTTAGGAGAGAAGGAAGACTGATGCACTGAAGAATCACACTCTCACACAGAGAAGGATACAAGTGACCAAGAGAAGAAACCCCTAGAAGCCTGGTGCTTCAGGGCGAATGCCCTGCTTGATTGTTTTGAGGAGACAAATCATGTGACTCTAAGCTACTGTGTGCACTCTGATACCCACGTGCGCGTCAGTCCGAAAAGGGGGCATGGTCTATATAAAAAGGGACATGGCCTTGCGGGGGAC
Source organism: Taudactylus pleione (assembly GCA_031769625.1). Lineage (NCBI taxonomy): Eukaryota > Metazoa > Chordata > Amphibia > Anura > Myobatrachidae > Taudactylus > Taudactylus pleione. The sequence goes on along the minus strand of JAUIMM010000289.1, from coordinate 1,086,700 downwards.
CCCGAGAACATCACTCCGGGGCAGCCGGCATCACCTGGCCTGCCCCCGGAGACTGGGCAGTCTGCACTGTTAGCTCCTCTTCTATGACAGGAGCCGGGTGTTGCAGGAGAATGTCACACTGCAGCACTCGGCTCCTGTCACTTCAGAGGAGCCGGCATTTTGGAGTCACCCCTTCCGAGGGCGAAACCCAGATGCGGCTTGCACCCCTTTCATGACACTACTGGCATAGGCAATTATTGTGTGCATTTCATAAACCATTGTGCTGAAAGAGACGCAAATGTAATCTGTGTTAAGCAGAGCCGTAACTAGACATTTTTGTGCCCTGTGCCAGAATGAGCTTTGGAGCCGCCCCCCTCATTGTTAAACAGAGACAGTGTGTGCCGCATGGTCTCGTAGTGAAAGGGCGTGGCCACACTATAGTACCCCCACTTCACATTACGCCACACCGTAGTGCCCCTTATTTACATTATACTACATACCTGTAGTAGTGTCCCTTATACACATTACGCTAAATTGTAGTGCCCCTTACACATTATGCCCACAGTATAAATTCCCCCATTGCATACAGTCAGGTGCATAAATATTGGGACATTGACAGAATTTTCATATTTTGGCCTCTATTCACCACCTCAATGGCTTTGAAATGAAACAAACAAGATGTGCTTTCACTGCAGACTTTCAGATTTAATTTGAGGGTAATTACATCCAAATCAGGTGAATGGTGTAGGAATTACAACGGTTTCTATATGTGCCTCCCACTTTTTAAGGGGCCAAAAGTAATGGGACTATCAACTCAAAAGCTATTTCATGGACAGGTGTGTGCTATTCCCTCGTTATTTCATTATCAAGTAAGCAGGTAAAAGGTGTGGAGTTGATTCTAGGTGTGACATTTGCATTTGGAATCAGTTGCTGTCGACTCAATATGAGATCCAAAGAGCTGTCACTATCAGTGAAGCAAGCCATCATTAGGCTGAAAAATCAAAACAAACCCATCAGAGAGATAGCAAAAACATTAGGTGTGGCCAAATCAACTGTTTGGAACATTCTTAAAAAGAAAGAACACACCGGAGAGCTCATCAACACCAAAAGACCCGGAAGACCACGGAAAACAACTGTGGTGAATGACAGAAGAATTATTTCCCTGGTGAAGAAAAACCCCTTCACAACAGTTGGCCAAATCAAGAACACTATCCAGGAGGTAGGTGTATATGTGCCAAAGTCAACAATCAAGAGAAGACTTCACAAGAGTGAATATAGAGGGTTCACCACAAGATGTAAACCATTGGTGAGCCACAAAAACAGGAAGACCAGATTAGAGTTTGCCAAACAACATCTAAAAAAGCCATTACAGTTCTGGAACAACATCCTATGGATAGAGACAAAGATCAACTTGTACCAGAGTGATGGGAAGAGAAGAGTATGGAGAAGGAAAGGAACTGCTCATGATCCAAAACATACCACCTCATCAGTGAAGCATTGTGGTGGTAGTGTCATGGTGTGAGCATGTATGGCTGCCAATGGAACTGGTTTCCTTGTATTTATTGATGATGTGACTGCTGACAAAAGCAGCAGAATGAATTCTGAAGTGTTTCGGGCAATATTATATGCTCATATTAAGTCAAATGCTTCAGAACTCATTGGACGGCGCTTCACAGTGCAGATGGACAATGACCCGAAGCATACTGCAAAAGCTACCAAAAAGTTTTTTTAAGGCTAAAAAGTGGAATGTTATGCAATGGCCAAGTCAATCCCTTGACCTGAATCCGATTGAGCATGCATTTCACTTGATGAAGACAAAACTGAAGGGAAAATGCCCCAAGAACAAGCAGGAACTGAAGACATTTGCAGTAGAGGCCTGGCAAAGCATCACCAGGGATGAAACCCAGCGTCTGGTGATGTCTATGCATTCCAGACTTCAGGCTGTAATTGCCTGCAAAGGATTTGCAACAAAGTATTAAAAAGTGAAAGGTTAGATTTAGGATTGTTTAGTTTGTCCCATTACTTTTGGCCCTTTAAAAAGTGGGATGCACATATAGAAACCGTTGTAATTCCTACACCGTTCACCTGATTTGGATGTAATTACCCTCAAATTAAATCTGTAAGTCTGCAGTTAAAGCACATCTTGTTTGTTTCATTTCAAAGCCATTGTGGTGGTGAATAGAGGCCAAAATATTAAAATTCTGTCAATGTCCCAATATTTATGCACCTGACTGTATATTACGCTACACAGTACAAATTCCCATTAGATAACACAGTACAACTCCCCCCCCCCCATTTTCCTTACACAGTATGCCACACAGTACAAGCCTGGGAGAGACCTTGCTGATGCAGTAGTACTACACGTTGTGTCTTGTTGCTGTGCTCAGTATTGCCATGATGTATGTGACATGAAACGGTCTTCCACAACCTCACCTTTGTAACAGAGTTTGGCTGCTCCTCACCCAGTTTTAAGCATCATACACAGCCATTTCTGTTTCAGTTAATGACTGTCTTTCAACCTACATATGAAAATGTTGGTGATTAACTGTTTGGTATGATTGGTTAATCATACAACCAGAGCCAACCCTAGGCATAGGCATTCTGAGCAAATGCCTAGGGCGACTGGAATGCCTAGGGCAGTGGTGGCGAACCCTGGCACTCCAGCTGCTGTGGGACTACATATCCCAGCATGCACTGCCAGAGTTTTGCTATTAGGGAATGCTAAAACTGTGGCAGGGAATGCTGGGATATGTAGCCCCACAGCAGCTGGAGTGCCAGGGTTCGCCACCACTGGCCTAGGGGCATCCACAGGTTCTGCCCCTCGCTGCCGCAAACGGAGCTCAGCTCCGATTGAGCAGCGCAGCAGTCAGGTGACTGGTGACAGCTGAGCCATGTTGTGCAGGCTCCTCATCTGCCATTTCGCTCCACTCAAAGCGTCGCCGGCCATTTCTTGAAGGCTGGAGGCGGAGCACGGCACTCTGCTCCCTGTGCAGTGACACTCTCCAGCTCCAGTAATCACTGATGTTTCTATATAGAACCTTCATCATTATGTCAATGTGGTATAATGTGATCTGATAGGGCACTGTGAATTATTGAGGACACTAAATTATGGCATAACGTTACACACTGGGGGGGCACTATAATATGGCATAATGTGACCTCATGGGGGCACTACAGTGTGGCATAATGTGAATTTCTGAGAGAATTACGGTGTGGCATATTGGGAATTATAGAAGGCACTAAATTGTGGCATAATGTGACACCTACTAGGGGCATTTAAAGTGGTAGTGTCAATCAATGGTCGGTGCCTTCACTGCATGCAGTAATGAAATGGCTCTGGAGGGCATATCCGCACCCATGACATGATCTCACCCGAGGAATGATGTATCCACTCCCCTGAATTACCCCCACCCACCCCCAGCACCTATTTTTGCCCTTCGTTCCCCCTCACTTCAAAACCTGGCTATGCCCGCGCATCAAAGAGTAGATACATATATTTTAAGTTTCAGCTTGCTTCTATAACTATATATCTGCATATATGGCTATATATTGTGTGTTTCTGGGTTAGGAATAGGATATTAGGGAAAAAAGTGTTATTCCACAGATGAAAGTTCCGCTTTATAAAATATTATGTCCTCTTCAGGGTGATTTTCAGCCAGTCAATACATTCAGTTTAAACCATCCCCCTCATCTCCCAATATATAGGGGTATGCCTGCTATCATCCAGTTTGGGTTTGCCCAAGTTGATCTGCAGCCCCGATCCCTGCAGCGGGAGTGGCAGCCCCGATCCCTGCAGCGGGAGTGGCAGCCCCGATCCCTGCAGAGGGAGTGGGAGAGCCGGCGGCCCTCAGGAAAAATAAGACACACAATGGGATATATTCCAGCGTTTCAGTGCTCTATTCGCGCATTGTCGTCAGTTATGTTTTCATTTAGATTTTCATATAGAGTGCACCCAAATTTAGTTCCTTATGGATTCGCCCCTTTTTGCACATATTATCTATATTTAATAATACAGTCACATATCAGGACATGAGCAGTGAGAAAGAAATGAGCTATGGATCCTTTTGTTATCAAGGAGAAGCCAAGTGTTACATTTGTTCTTCTCCACAAACTACAGCTAAGTATGTAGCTCCTGCTTACTAAACAGAAATACAGAGTGATTATTTCGCCGTAGAACAAGACATGTTTATTAACTACTATCTGAGGATCGTTCTCTGTCTAAAAATACAGTGAATCTGTCTTTCCTTCATAATGAGACTTTCCTTTCCCTTACACTGGTGAGCTAGTTAAAATGTGTTCAATTTGTCAACATACTGTACCTGCTAATGTTCCTTTCCTAGACAGTTTGTAATGGATTAACTGAACTTAATGTTCATTTCATTTCATTTCCTTATCTGTTTTGTCTTCCTTATTACTTAACATGCAACAGGAGCATACTGTTAAGTTTGACCTGTATGCAAAACAACCCTAGACAAACATTTGTAGGTTAATCAATAATAAAACATTTTTTTTTAACTTATTTAAGCAATATTTAAATTATGCAAACTTGTCACAGACACCACATAATCCGCATGTGTGTTTCTTGTATTGATTTCTTATCATGATATTAGCAAATGTCTTCTTTTGTGGGATGATCAGAGTTACAAAGGTGCTGGGCTTATCATACAAGTGATGTGACCATGCAAGGAATGGATTGTTCCAGAATAGTTTGACCTAGTTTGTTCTAAATATGCAGTAGGGCAAATTGTTAGATATGCAGGGAATCCATTCTGAATACTAACTTGAGTCGGATAGTGACGACATGTGAAATAATAAGCCAAAAGCAGATTGAAAGGGCCATTTCTCACCCTCTCCTTCTTCCACTACAGCTTGGACAACCATTGGATAGATTTCTCGATCCAGGTCAAATGTCAACTGAAATGCAGAATGGTATCAATAATCATGAACTGTCCTATACAAGGGAACTTCACATATAGTAAAACTTATACATGTATGCATATACACAAAATGTAGCATTTCTGCTTTTCTTTTACCTCCTCTTCCCTCCACTCAGAGGGGTCCACAGTATGTGACGGAAGACAGAACTGCTGGCTGACCCCTTTCTTAAAGTGCACCGTCTCTGACTGCAGATTGCTAGACTTGGGAAGGTAACTGAAGAAAATGTAAAAAGTTAGGGTTGGTTCCAGGATGCAGGATCCATAAGCAAAAATCTGCCACAGCCTATAAACAGTGATCTGTACAGACTATAGGATAGTGACAAGCCAGTACATAGAAAAATAAAACAAAAATAAAAAACCACACCACACCACACCACATCTCCCTGCCCACACCAGAGTCCGGGCAGGGAGGAAACTAACTGACAGAGGCAAGACTGTCCTCAATGGAGCCAATAATAGTGTGATCTGTTGTGACATCCAGGAACTTGTCAGCTTGCTTACTGCATTTTAATGCAGTATGGCACCTTTGCTAGAAGCATCAGATACCCGCAAGTCTCACACCACAGCCCCTAGCTGGTCCCTGCATTCCTCCGGAGCACCGTCCTACAGCGGCCCGCATCCATCTGGCATTCATACCACCGGCCTACGGCACAGATTATTACAGGAGGATATTTCTACAACGGTGAGACTGTTCCTATTTGTTCCAATCTTAAGGTGTGTGTACACGGAGCGATATACCGTTACGATGTGAATGAGAACGATATCGTTCAACGATATATCGTTCCATGTGTTTGCGACCAACGATGCGCACTCCCGCTGGACGATAACGATATCGGCCATGCAAGCAGACCAATCTGGACGATATCGTGCATTTGCCATATGGGAGAAAGATCGTTGGTCGTTAATCGTTGGTGAAATTGTTGGTGTGTGGATAAACAATATCGTTCATCCAGCACACCAGTAATTTCAAGGGAGATCGTTCAGCGACACCATTCGCTGAACAGATCGTCCCGTGTGTACCCAGCATAATTCCAGCACACATATTTTGGAATCTCACAGATAATAAATACTGGAGTACAATACACTCCTGGCTTGCAAGCCTATGTGATTTATCACACTTCTTGAACTTGTAGGTTATCTGACATTTTATATTGCAGTAGAAGTCTTGTCTATAGTTTAATGCATTTATATAGATGCGTATATCAGAAAGTGCAATAGTTTTTGTATTTTGTGTGTTTTAATATGTATTACTTTTTTTGCCAAACTTGTCAATAAATATAATTTTTGAAAACTAAGAGACTTGCTTTTACCGAGATTGCACTTCTTTTCCTTTGTGTTTCTATTATTGCGTTTGAACGGCACGCACACGCACGCTCACACACACACACACCCTTCTTACATGGATGCTGCACTTCAATAGTAATATGGAGCACCACGTGCAGCATTCATTTCTATTGGTTATTACACTACATGTGACCTGGATAGACAATACTTCAAAAGGAATTACCCAATAGACAATGACCAGATCCTATATGTAGAGAACATCTGCACACAACAATTTACCTCTATCTGCCGCATGGGTAGTCAACATGCAGCCCTCCAGATGCCGTGGAACTACACATTTCAGCATGCCCTGCACAGTTTTTCTATTAGGACATGCTAGGATGTGTAGTTCCACAGCAGCTGAAATTCAGCTGATTTACAAAGTCCTAATGGCATAAAGGAGGACCCTTCAACCTAAACAAGGAGCTTCTAGAATGCAGTAGAAATAGAACTTCCCCCAAAAAAACTGTATCCTAAGAAACGTCCACATTTCAAATCACTTCTATTGTATTTACCTGGCAATGCCGCCCTGGAACTCTTCAGTTGCTTGGTAATAGATTGTGATTGCCCCTCGTGCGTCCGTGTCAAAGGTGAACTCCACATTATAATGTACCTTGGGTCGGCTGCCTTCCACTGCATTGGGCTTCGCCTCCTCTGTACACCTGGCAACGCAGAGACTTTATAACCAAACACTGAACAGCTCCAGCCAGGATTGGATAAAATGTACCCACCAGTTATGTACAATCCTAGTCACATTGCAGCTAATAAACCAACTAATAAACTAATGGGACAACATAAAAAAAAAAAAAAAAAAAGGAAGGAGGAAAGTCTAGGTTTCTGTGGTGAAAGGCTCCACATATTTAAGACGGATTACTGCCAAAAATACTTTTATCTAAATAAAGCACTGTTTCGTAACAAAAAAGAAAAACAAAACATTTGTTATTAACTTGCAGACTAAACCTGCCAGTACTGCCAGGTAGCCAAACTTATCTTCATAAAATAGCATTAACAGGGCTGCCACTAGGGGGTACAACAATATGGGGAATCACAAGGGGTCTGCCAGGCAGACTGTTTAGCTGCCAGGATCAACTGTCTCACAGAGCCCCTGGCTGTCACTCAGCAGACCCCCTTCTCTCAGGAATACCAGCTAGCTTGTACTATCTATTGAATTCAGACTAGGTGACCCTTCCCAGTTTCATTTGCACTGAGCCCCACAATATCTGATGGCAGCCCTATGCATCCACAGCCGATTTATAGATATTCCACTGTGTGCTCACCCCTGAGTGACCAGGAAGTGAGCTAACCAGGCAGCCACTTGGACAGGAAAGAATATGCAGTGCTCATAATTTAACACCATACATGAGGCAATGGATCCTGGATCATTTTTGGCAGGGGAATGGATGTTGTTTAAAAAAATAAAAATAAATAAAAACAAAAACAACAGTTAAAACTAACACAACTTAGAAGTAGGCAAAGGCAGGTTAATGACTGTGACAGGGATGAATCACAATTTTGTATCTTTACCAAAATGTTTACATTCATACTCTACAAATACATGATAAAGTGGTCATGGTCTAAGGAGTCAATCCTATTACACGCTACGCACTTGCGTGTGCGAGTCATTGCGACAGCCAGATTTCACATAAAAGTGCTCACAGCCCCATTGGGCTCTGAGCAAAATTATGCAAAAACGGGCTCGGAGCTGGCCGCAAGGGGTGTGAGATGCGGTGCCGTTGTCGCCATTTTAACGCAATTGCAACGGCAACTCACGCCCTTCACGTGTAATTGGATTGAGCCCTAATACTATTCTATAAAATTGGCATTATGAAGGAGATGCAAATGAGTTAGTATCTTATAATATACCGCTGTGCATAGACTATGCCTGTGATAAGCGAGGTGGTGTTATAAAGGGGAGGATAAAGAGATAGAACTGTATACAAATCCTCCTCTGGAAAGGTCACAAATCACACTGTATTACAAAAATAAGTCAGGGCATAAAACAATGTATTAAATGGCAGTGCAACAGCTTCTCTTCATATTTTAATCAATAAAGGGGAGACTCTGGGCACCTGTAAACCCCCACCCATCCCCCATTGCCCCCTTACTTGCATATAGTTGGTAAGAAATGATTTGTTAGTCACCTGACTAAACGCAGTGTGTCTTTGCGGATGTTGATCAAACTGCGCAGAGTTTTCACAGGCTCCTGCGGGGAAGGTGCGGCATACGGGAACTAGAAATCAACACAGAAAATGCCTGAAAAACCTCAACAGCCAACAATCAAATATAGCAAACACATTTTGTAACACCTCTGTTTATCTAGTTATGTAGTCAAAAACAACAGAAATGGCTTTTGTCCTTCGGCATGCATGCAACATGTGCTATGCAACACTAAACTCATTTTTTAAGAAATTACTTTGAGGTATTTACCATAAGGTTTAAAATAGTTTGTGTGTCATTTGGTATTTGCATTCACACGTAAAAGGTATTGGCACAGAATGAATAAAGTGATACAAAAAGGACATCAAACTTATAAAGTACACATAAGCAGTAGGCTAGTATGGCTCACACATACACGCCGGTCAGGTCAGGTCCTGGAGGGACGATTATAACAAGATGCAATGAGGAGGACTGGCAGCGCTAGCTAGCTGCTCCTGGTTGGCTAATTGCATTTGACCACTCCCACTGACAGTAATTCATTTACGGTTGCTGCTCTATTAAATGGAATCATAGCCGATTATTCTTATTACTTTAGATTTCCCTTTCCACTTTTGCAATAAAGAGGATTTCCATTTGATTTGTAAAGGGATAAACAAAATATATTAATTCAGATAATTTGTAGTTAAATTATATTTTATATGGAACATGTGACAGACAGTTATAAATAACAATATCCATACACTGGTATCATTATAATACTGTGTACAAATAGATTACTAGATTAGACTTTCACCTTTGCTACAAACACGTCACACCACATCTCTACACTTTGTCATGGCTGTGCCTTTCCTGCTTAGGTCTGTGGCACCTCTGCAGGCAGCGTATAATGTATCATATACAGAGGTGTCCTCTATTACCTAGCCTCAATACACCATGCGCTGCCAGAAGCCTGGTGAGAGTGAGCTGTGCTGAGCAGTACAGTGTCTTTTTTGCATTTTTTCGCTGAAATGTGCTGCTTAGTCGCAACGTTTCACAAACCTGCACTGATATGCGACACTTGTTTATCTGTGTGTGACAGTCTGAATATGTACAACGGAACTTGGTGTGAAAAAAAAAAGCCACGGCTGTTGCATTGTTGCACTTCGTATACAGATTCAGACACAATCATATATAGATATAGGTGTCGCATAGCAAATTCATCTGAGCAGTCTGGTGAACCAGTTTTGTTTGTATCGCGTTGCGACTAAGATGCAACAAATGGGTAAATCAATTCAAAACAGGTGCTTTAGATGGAGTTTAGAAACCTTTGAACACTTTTCCCCATATGCTTGAAATGCTTTGTACTTTGACCAGTATAATCAATTGTACTGGTAGCGTGGGTTAAGGCATGAGGAAAGGGCATGCTACTAAAATGTAAGAATGCAGTGTTAAGATCTGTGAGAATAATGCTGGCCATACACCTACACGACCAGCATAAGATCAGATTCACAAAGATAGGACACAGGGCGCTTTCAAAAGAAGTCCCGATTATAATAAATAGACACACGTGATATGTATGATCCTAAAAAGAACCTACTGTGAGGGTTCCAGATAAAGATAAACCAGAAAAAAATATATAGGAATTGCGCTGCTGGGGTAGAATTGATCACTGTTTAATAAATGACTCCATATGGAATATCAAGGTATTATAATATCAATAAAAAACACATATAATAAAACAGAAAAAAAAAAAAAAAAATCGAAATACAGAAATCTACACGTGTAGAATATTAGGAGACAAATATGAAACAAAATAAACATACACAGAAAAAAAAAGATATAATGTTTCAAAATGTAACCATGGTTAAATAACAATGTATCATCTCTAAAAAAAAAAAAAAAAAAATCAGCTGATAGTTAAAAAGTGGACAGTTATGGTGCATACACACGGTCAGATTTTTCCTTCAGATCTGAACGATATCGATTTAAATATCATTCAGTCGTTCATATCTGAAGGAAAATCTGACATGCCTGAACGATGAACGATGCGCGTTCCCGTTTGTCAGATAACGATATCTGACATCTGATGTGTTTGCAGTCAAACTCGGACGATTCCATTCATTTTAATGCAGTCAAAAATCGTTCAAATCGTTCATCTGACAAATCTGACAGTGTGTATGCTCCATTACTCTGTTCAGACAGATAGTAGGCCTCCTTGACAAGGCAAAAGTCTGTGGCAGGTTTAAATGTATTCCCTATATAGGGCAAATGGCTCAATTAAGCACACTGGATAGTCCCGCTAGTATAGGCATCAACTGGTATAAATGCACTCACGGTTGGTAGACAAGTCCTGAAAACACGGTGTGACCGTCAGTCCCCGATGTTCGCTGTGAACTGGTGAATGTGCGCTGTTGATAAGCGCATAGAATATCCAATGTCTGTGCACAAATGGGCACCGGTTCCAACCGAGCGTCCTCGGAGCTGAACGGGGATCAGGATAGCACTGCGGCTGTATAGGAGTGCAGTAGTGGTCCGGTATGGACGAGTGTGCAGCCTAATTGCAGCAACAAAGAGGTGTAGAGCCTCACAGCGGGATCCAGGTGCTCCGCTCGTTTCCACAATACAAGCGAAGTCCAAGACAACGGCAGTAATAGCAGAGAGCAACCGGGTGATCCGGTATCCAACCGTGAATGCATTTATACCAGTTGATGCCTATACTAGCGGGACTATCCAGTGTGCTTAATTGAGCCATTTGCCCTATATAGGGAATACATTTAAACCTGCCACAGACTTTACCTTGTCAAGGAGGCCTACAATCTGTCTGAACAGAGTAACTGTCCATTTTTTAACTATCAGCTGATTTTTTTTTAGAGATTATACATTGTTATTTAACCATGGTTACATTTTGAAACATTATATATCTTTTATTCTGTGTATGTTTATTTTGTTTCATATTTGTCTCCTAATATTCTACACGTGTAGATTTCTATATTTCCACATTATTTATTAATTTTCTGTTTTATTATGTGTTTTTTTATTGATATTATAATACCTTGATATTCCATATGGAATAATTTATTAAACAGTGACCAGCAGCGCAATTCCTATATGTTTTTTTCTGGTAAGATCCGATTCATCATACGATTTCCCTTAGACTCCCCGATGCTCCCTGGCAGTCCCGGCAGCATGTTTGTTGTTTTTCTTTAGCACAGGATCTGTCGTATGATTGCTCCTGTGTCACACAGGCTTATAAAAAAAAACAGTAATTGAAATGACTTTAATTGCTGCACGATGGATCGCATGAACAAAATAAACGGCACGATCTGCACACGATACGATGGAACATATGGGCTGCACATTTGATCATAAGATCCGATTATAGGAGCTGCGTGAGCGCGCATCGAATCTTATCTTACTACAATAATACACGATTTTCACAAGATCCATCTTATGACTCATTGAAAATCGGGCAATCGGCCCGAAATCGTGTAGGTGTATGGGCACCTTAAGCCTATTAAAAAAAAATCATCCAATTTGTAATGCAGTCTTCAAGCATTAGTGATCACAGTAACACTACAGATTACTTATTAGTTACATTATTTATATAGCAACTACATAATAGGATGCCCATTACAGAAGGAGACAAATGATTTGGTGTATCACATATAAAATCTTAAACCTTCTGTTTGGCATTATTTATGCCATCTGTACACCATGTGGGTATGTGCAGGGATTATCAAGCAAGGGTTTCTAAAGGCAATAAACGTACGGGTAACAAGAAAATAGTAGCATTTAATATAATCCCATAATAAAAAGAAAAATCCCCCTGTACTTTTCACTCCTGCTCTTCATTTCTTTTACATAATTTGTTTACTACATCTTACTCTATTCCATCGTATTACTGTAGACATTTAAATTAAATAATCAAAATGATGTTCAACAGAAAACCAAATTATTTGTGGGTACAGTGGCCCTGATTCAGAGACGGTCGCTCTGACAGAGCGCTCGCTCTGAATCAGGGCCGGTCTTTATTTTTTTTTATTTATTTTTTTTAGAACGGCCTCCTGGTCGCTCGCATAGCTGTGGGTGACCACCCACAGCTATAGCGAGCGGCCAGGAAGATGGTCAAGACCATTGCGACCATCGGGCTTGAGACGAGACCCTTGTGGTAGGGTCTCGTGGCCGCAAGCCCCAGAGAGCTTTCGGCTCAAACAGAGCCGAAAGCTCTCCCACTGACATCACGTGTGATGTCAGTGGGGTCGCCCCCAGACGGTAGGCGTTCTCATGGGAACGCCTCCGTCTGGGCAGCTACCCCCTGGCCCGCCCACCAAAGGGGGCGTGCTGTCACTCAACATCGACAGGTCGCCCCCTTTGGTACGAGACCCGGAGCGACGGATTGCCCGTCGCTATCCGGGTCTCGTGCATGCGCACGACGGAGCTGGCTCAGTCATGCGCATGCACTCTGGGCCACCACCGACCCGGTTGCGAGCGCTCAGCGCTTGCGACCGAGTCTGAATCAGGCCCTATATTCTTAAAACGGAGTGCTAGTTGAAGTGTTAATGGTTGAAGGAGCTGGGTTTGGAATTTGCTCAATTGACTCAGATACCGTCGGGACTTCTGTACCCATCTTCTTGCCATGAAGCAGTTTTCCCTGTCTATGAGGGCAGAAGGGAAATAGGGCCTGATTCAGAGCCGCTCGTAAGCGGCCGCTCGTTCGCTCCGAGCGTTGTTTGCCCAACTGCGCATGCGTACGGATCGTAATACGCATGCGCGAACCAGTCAGTGCGGCCGAAAATAGTTTGTTCGCTAAATAGCGAATGCCTGCTATTTTGAGTGACAGAATGAGGCGTATGTGGGTGGTAACATGGGAAGGTGCTTGAAAACGGGGAGTGGAGATCCGAACGCAGGCGTGCTTAAAAAGGTCAAAACGGGCATTTTATGGGTGTGCATAATTAATACAGCAGCGTCATTGACCACGTCACTGGGTTATTTTATAGCCAGAACTGCTCGCAAAATTGTGGTAGCAAAAACCAACCACAAGAATAGCGAGCAGTTCATACGCTGGTCGATGTACTCGATTAATCTAATAAATAGCGGACATGACGTAGGATGCGAGCGGCCAGGGGGCGTTTTTTCAAAATTACGTTCGCATGTTTTGTTCGCTCGTTCAGACCTAGAGGCGTGAACAGACCGCAAAGAGCGAACGGTTCATTTGAATAGCCATCCCTATTTTCTGGACAAGTGAGCGCTAATTGCGTCCGGCTCTGAATCAGGCCCATAGTGAGGAGGGGTCCTGGACGCAGCTATATTTACTCTCCTTCTGTCTTTTCCTGCACACTGCATAATCCCTCCCCCCATCTTTCCAGCGTGCTGTCACCAGTGTAGGCATCTTACCCTTGGTAATATGTGCTTAACCTTGTCACTGCCAAAGGGCTGGGACCTGGGGCTAATTTCTCTCTGAAATGCTAAGACACATCACTTTACTCATCAGTGATTATTGCTTCGACAAGCAGAAAAACTGCCATATACAGAGTAGATGCACAAAGGGAATTAAATTACAAATGAATCATGTGGATTGTCATTCTCTGGATAACTTACAGCCCTGAAACATTCTAACTGCTCCACTAAAGGATGAATCGTCACCCAACCAGGTATTCCAGTGCCTGTTCAGGACCGTTATTACAGATAAAGCTACAAAGCACAAGCTTGGAGAGGAATACAACTACTAGAGCGCATAGTTTCACGGATTATTTGATGTGTCGCCCTAAATCAGAGACATGTGCGGTTACATGTACTGCCCTGAAGGTTACTGCAGTCTGAGGAGGGGCATGGTGAAAAATTAAGACAAACCTGACCTCAAAAATGAAAACAGTCACTGGAGACTAAAACCCACAAATGAACCTAAGTACACAGACAAAATGATAATGTAGGTTTAGGATGGACAAATAGGCTGTTCAGCTACACAGCGATACCAGTGAAACAAGTGTAGGTATTGGGGGAGGTTAAGTATTGTAAGGAAGGAAGTAGTGAAGCACTGTCCTCCGCCATGTTTTCTCTCTCTCTCTCTCTCTCTAATATCAGCCTACCACCAGGAACAACAGAGAAGGTTTACTAGTGGCCCAAGTAAGTTGTGTATTGTCCATATTGTCCTACTGTTAGGTATTAAAAGAGGCTGGATCTCTAGTAGCTTTCTAGATGTCCAGTCCTTGTGGCTTTTCAAAAAGGCATGTATAGATTTGGAAGGATGAGTGTTGCGGTTTGGGAAAGCAGATTATGTTATCAGGGGATGAAGATCACTTCATTACCTACCAGTGATTGCCTCCAGGATGATGAGAGCATAAAATATGCTGCCCATGAGTGCAACACAGGAAGCTCCAAGTGGCTGTAAGACAACTAGAGGGTGTGCACACCATTCACAGGCAGAACAACTAGAGGGTGTGCCCACCATTCACAGGCAGAACAACTAGAGGGTGTGCCCACCAGTCACAGGCAGAACAACTAGAGGGTGTGCCCACCAGTCACAGGCAGAACAACTAGAGGGTGTGCCCACCAGTCACAGGCAGAACAACTAGAGGGTGTGCCCACCAGTCACAGGCAGAACAACTAGAGGGTGTGCCCACCAGTCACAGGCAGAACAACTAGAGGGTGTGCCCACCAGTCACAGGCAGAACAACTAGAGGGTGTGCCCACCAGTCACAGGCAGAACAACTAGAGGGTGTGCACACCATTCACAGGCAGAACAACTAGAGGGTGTGCACACCAGTCACAGGCAGAACAACTAGAGGGTGCGCACACCATTCACAGGCAGAACAACTAGAGGGTGCGCACACCATTCACAGGCAGAGCAACTAGAGGGTGCGCACACCATTCACAGGCAGAACAACTAGAGGGTGCGCACACCATTCACAGGCAGAACAACTAGAGGGTGTGCACACCATTCACAGGCAGAACAACTAGAGGGTGTACACACACTAGTCCAGGGCAGAGCAACTAAAGAGAGAGTGTCCACACCAGTCCCAGGCAGAGCAAAAAAAAAAAAAAAGGGTATGCATACCACTAAAAAACTGTTTCTCCACTGTGGTCCCCAAGTACCCAAACAGGTCAGGTTTTTTTAGGATTTCTCCGGGAATAAGCAGGACAAGTACTGACCCAGACAAATATATAAATACACTTGAGTAGGATTAAGATAATCATCAACACTATTTCCATGATTAGTCTAACACATAGGTTCTTAAACTCGGTCCTCAGGACCCCCAAACAGTGCATGTTTTCCAGGTCTCCTCACAGAATCACAAGTGAAATAATTAGCTCCACCTGTATAGCTTTTAAAATGTGTCAGTGAGTAATGAATGCACCTGTGCACCTGCTGGGTGAGATGGAAAACGTGACCTGTGTGAGGTCCTGAGGACAGTTTGAGAACCACTGGCATAACATATGTACTTAACTTTATAATGGTTTTGACAAAATCACTTAATTTCTAAATAAACATTACCCTAATGCACAGCCCAAAATATAATATAACTTTTTATAAGAAAGGTTGCGTTTTCCATAGTACTGTAGATGGAAGATGTTACAAAACAATCCCCCAGTGATTTACAGACCTTTAACTAGAAACCACAGACCACATAAGAGATACGAGTATACTGTATACTAAGCTGTAGAGACACCACTATGCGGACAGTAAAACAGAATATACATAAATGTAATGGCAGAATCAGAACAAAATGTAAGATAAAATGCTGCCCATATGAAAATAGCAACACCATTAAAAATAATAAATACTTTGTTGTGAGCTACATTTACAAGCACACAGCCTACAATGTAGTTTGGCCATAAATCAAATAGGAACAGGATTTTATGATGGGGAGTGTCCACTTAATTACATTTGCACATTACAGTTTACTTTTCTGCTGACCAGGGTACAAATCTATACATATATTACAGATGATTCTGAGGCCACTAGAACCAACTAGGCGCTGGCCATGCATTATTTAATTGCATGCTAAAATGCAAACATATGCATTAAAAATGCTTTGCATTTATAAAGTCTGGACAGAATGCACTTGCAAATGCATATGTTAGCATGCAATGAGATGAATGCAAAATAGCAACTGTGTTGATGCGCATCAGACCATTGAGCTTTTATTGCATATAAAATGCAAATATGTACTTTCACATATGTTTACATGTACTTAAATTGGCTTAGAAATGCAGAATGTTAATGCCAGTGTATACATAGCCTAGCCGGTCTACTTGTAAACTGGAGATTTCAGTTTCAGTATCAATACAATTTGTAAAAAGGCAGTAACCAGAGCAAGAGGCAGCCTGTAACCACCAATAGGTCTGCCGCCCATTGAAAGTTAGAGACTGTGCGGTAAATGTAATGGTCAACGACTTGCAGATATCGGCGATTTCCCTGCAAGGCTGCACAATGTTTTAAATGGGCAAATCATCTAAAAGGCAAAACAGCTTGGTTTTGACTTTTAAATGATTGCCCCTTTAAAACATTGGACAGCCTTGCCGGGAACTCATCGATGCCTGCAAGTCGCAGGCCATTACATTTACCGTGTCTGAGTTGTGTTTTTAATGCAAATCATGCAAAAATATTCTATCCCATCCATCCCAATTATCGTACACGTGCTATTACATTACATTTTTTGCATGTTTCTTCTATTTACTTGTGCTTAACCTATATCAATTTTTTACTCATTCTGATTGCCCAATGGGATGATTTGCAACATGTAGAAAATATGGCAACAATATTGTTCCAGCTTACTGCAAAAACAGCCAACTGTTTATTATTTAGAATTTTGCCATCAATAACAAGGGCTCACTCACTACTAGGTATATGGCTTAATACATAAAAATACATCAACAAAGCAAATTAGTTTTCAACAGGGTTTCTATGCAATTTTGATGCATTGTGCTTTTACCAATCTACTGTACTGGCAGTGCGGGTTAACCCATGAGAAATAATGACCTATATGTTCTGCAGCATTCAAGATTTAAAAAAGCAGCACTTTTTTTTTTTGTTATGATCAATAGTAAACAGCAGTTACCTGTCTAAATATATAAGCACACACACACACACACTTCAAAACAATACAATCATCTAACTCCTGCTCAAAAACCTGGAGATCAAGTTCTCATCACAAACTCAACAACCCACAAATTCTACAGTTGTGTACACATAATAAAGCAGGATAAGTAACTACACAGCCTTTCCAACATCAAGAACCATCCAGTTGAGACATATCGTGACCTCCATAGACAAGGAGGACAGCAGAATCTGGAATTCTCAGATGCCAAAATGAAGATTGAGTTGGCAGCCTAGCAAAAACTAAAGTGACACACCAAGAAAACGAAAGATCTTTCTAAATTAATGTCCTTTACCTAAAGCTGGGTACACATTTAATGGTGTGTGTACCCAGTGATGCGACGGACGACCGTACCGCTGACGGGCCGAGATATCGGGTGGCCGGACACATTACATGATCTGGTGCCCGACCAGCCGATATGTCGGCACCAGCCGCATCCTGCTGCATGGGACGTCAGTCGCATTGTCAGATTGAGCTGCATGTACGGCCGATCCGACGACCAAACGGGAGCGTGCTTGGTCGTCAGTAGTGCATATACTATACACTGGCCGATGTTTAGGTGTTGGCCCAATCCGCTGGATCGGACAACATATTGCCTACATATCGGCTAATGTGTACCCAGCTTAATATACACAAAGAAAACCAAGGAAGGTTACAGACTTGATACCAATTGCTATGAAGTTATACAAACGGAGAGGGAAGTCCAAAAGTTACAATAGCCTAGTCAGGTTATGGTCCAGAGGACTGGAAAAATGACAAAGTGCTCAATTACATACTAACTTTAAAATATATGCCAGACTAGTTGCAAACAGAATAAGTCCCATCATACCAACCTACTAGAGTACACCCTAAGCCGAATCTGTTATTGTACAACAAGCACCAGAAGAGTATGACATTCTTGGATCAGCTACCCGAACAACCCCGACACTATGTGCTGCTCCCTCAGCTGGAAGTGTAAGCAATGGATTTCCATCAGACAAATTCAACATCTAATGAAACCAGACAAGGAATTCCCCTGTCCGCATTAATCATCACATAACCTTTAACATAGAAAAGCAGACCCACACCCAATTTTAAAAGGAGTAGAAATAGCAGAAACTTCACAAACTCTTTCAGATGACGTCTTATTATTTATGACCATTCCAGAGATATCATTGTTATTCCTTCACAAATGTCAATACGAATACAATAAGGCTTCCTTTTACAAAATAAATACTTATGAATCATGATTAAAATGAACACTTCAAAGTTTGGATGCTAGAAGACAGTCTAGTGTGTAGGAGGGCACCACAGAGTGGGTACAGCCCCCCAAAAAGTCCTGTAACTCTGATTGGGAGTGTAGATGAGAAACGCAGATCTTGTGCAGAGCAGAGGGGTCAGCTGGGAAAAGAGATGTATGTTGGTGGTTTGGTTGACAGCATTATATCTAAATAAACTTATTTTATAATGAATTTGGTCAAATACAGGGACTGACACAGTTATGAAGATCAGTCTTCTTTAGCCACTGCACTCAAAATAGATTGTAGGGGGTGTAAGCCAGTATGAAGAGTATTGCTCTTAAGAATATTAGATAGGAATAAAGTAATTTCTAGGGGAGGAATTAAATTGTCTTTTGGGCGTCCTGCGTCTGATGGAGCAATTCAATTCCAGCTCAGTTTGGGTGCCAATTATTTCTGCTCGCCCCTTCTGAGGTTGTGAGCATAAACGTGCAAGAATGATGCTTTTCTGACATTTTCCTTGTAGCGTCCAACAGTTTAGATGGGTTTAACCATTTTGCAAAACTAAACCCAGTCTGTTTGGGCGTGACCAGCAGGAAAAGTAATGGCCGCCCAGAGCTGAAACAAACAATTGACTATCGCCCCGTCTAAAGTGAAAGGGCGTTCAGGGCGCACTAAAACATTTGAATACCCCCCCTAAAGAGAAAACATGATACCCTGTCATATTTAGGAATGCACATCCCTTCAAAGACAAAAGAGATTTCAATGTTACTTCTTCCCACTAATCACACAACACTATGTCCAGAAATACCTTTACAATCTACATAATATCAATATGAACTACATATGGATTAGCCTCAACACAACCTCCAGCATCAAGAAGCCTGCCCCTTAACACAATTAATAGACTGCCAGTAAGCCAAGATCCATGTGTAGGTCTACAAAAACCCATAAACACTGAGGGTTATATTTACAAAGAAGCTGCTGCTCGTTGGTTGCAGCTGAAAATGTAAAGCGGTACTCACATGCAGTATAAAGCCAGGTGAACTTTGCTTCGTGAATATATCAGACTATAGCTGGATCCCCAAAACACTGGACAAATTACTAATCCAATGCAAATACCTATTAACTGACAGACACTTAGGGGCAGATTCAATTGCTTTTTAAAGGCGCGGATGTTAATGGGCACCCAATGTTGCAATTCAATTGTTTTTGATGGCCATTAATTATTATGCTTGTTGCGCCCAATTAGCCCAGGTATAGCCATATAAAGTGTCTAAAGTTCTGGTTAGGTTTTGGCACTTTTCTGCTCGCCTCCTCAGGAGGAGTGGGAGAAATATCAGCGCCTGTTCATGACTGAACCAAGCAACAATTGAATCGCTCCGTTGGGCACCCAGCACTGATAGCCGCTGGAGAGAACAATTGAATCGCCCCCTAAAACTATGGGACAGGATGATAGGAGCCAAAAAAATTATGTTAAAAATATGTCATAATATGTATTTGCAAGAAAACACAGCAGTTTGATGATAACTCTGCATTACAGAAAAGCTGACACAAGAGGGATAAAGACAGGAGGCAAACAAGACAGTGAGGAATTACCACTGCTGTTCCACACATATTGGATGGATGCCATTATAATAAAGAAATTAGCACTCTGTTGATAAAGGGAAGAGTAGAAATATAAACTTAGAGTAAAGGGGGTATCCACTTAGCGATTTAACCAAGCGATTGCACGATAACGATGTAGTTATCATGCAATCGCTCGCAAATCGTGAATGCATCGAGCATGTTTTGGTCGGAAGCGACCAGCGATGCGCGTGCCCGCTGGTCGCTTCAGACATCGCCCGTACATGCTGGTCAACTTGACGATCTCGTCAGGTTCATCGCGTGCGGGGATGAGGGATGTGCCTGGACTGAATGAGTGAACGTTCAGTCTAGGCACATCACTAGATATACAAACGAGCACATGACAGCAATGTCGTAATCTAGCTCTCGTTTGTATATCTATAAGTGGATACCCGCCTTTAGGCTAATTACCTCGCCCGGGGCTATCCAATTAGCCGTGAAGTCCGCCTGACGACGGCACTTATCGGGTTTTTGCACCTGAAAAAACGTTGAAAACACATAGGTCCGTGAGCTTATCATGGCACCTATGTGTTTTCGTGAGAGCTATCCTATTATTTCGACCAAAATAATAGGATAGGATGAAAAAAAAAAAAAAATAGTCGAAAATCGGGGATAATTAGCGAAAAATCCCTGTTTTTCACCGATCGCGGGGATCAATTAGTGCCTGAACAATGTTCGGGGCTGATTGGATACCACTCTTAATATGGTGTGCATCTAAACAGTTTGTTTGTTTGTTTTCTACTGACAACCCCAAAATTAAAGCCTTACAAAAGCAGCATAATTCATTAAGTTTTACAATGAGTTACATGCCATGAATGGGTTAATAATATGCACTAATGACTTTTCAGTCAGTATGGACTAATTATTGTAATAAAGAAAGTAGGGGTTAAGCACATATGAAAGATAAGCAGATTGCTTTTTAGATCTAATCCTTGAATCGCATACATGAAAGTACACATTGTAGTCACATAATGAATGAAGAACTGAAGGGTAGAGTCAAACAGGGTTACAGCACCTCTGGGCCTTCAGCAGGGACAGCTAATGCTACATGTGTGCAGGATTACCCATACACGTGTGAGCATTGTGATCCATTTGTGCATAGAGAAGGAGGTGGTACCTTGGTGTGCCCCCGACACATAAGCTGGCACAGGAAGGAGGGGGCACAGTTTCATGCATGCATAGTGGGTGGAGGTATTAGCAGATATGCTGGCATATGGATAGAGAACAATTAGAGCAATCTTATGCACAAACAAACTGATGGACAGATTAAAAACAATAACTGGGTGCAATATCAAATTATACCCATTGCCAAAATTACTTAGGACCCAGCATTTAGGAGGTTCAGAAAAATCCAGCCCTCACCTTTGCAGGCAGAGTGGTGTCAGTGTACAGTATGCCGCCTGTCAGAGAAAAAATACCATGCTGGACGGATCAAAGAGTCAATGTCTGATTGCAGTATTTGCTCCTGATGACCAGGTCTGTATAACACAGGCAGGGATGGGGAATAACTTGGGATATTACGCTCAGATTTTTCAGTTTTGGGTGGATTTAGTCTTAAAATAAAATAACTTAATCAACATGTCATATAATAATCCAGCCCTTCTTTATTATTTTAACCAGGATTAAGATTAGGAAAGTTTCCAGAGGACAAAACCAACAGCTACATACATACCGTGACAGGACGGCTTCCAAG
This sequence comes from Taudactylus pleione, assembly GCA_031769625.1. Taxonomy (NCBI): domain Eukaryota; kingdom Metazoa; phylum Chordata; class Amphibia; order Anura; family Myobatrachidae; genus Taudactylus; species Taudactylus pleione. The sequence goes on along the minus strand of JAUIMM010000289.1, from coordinate 1,064,691 downwards.
AAAGTTCAGGTCACTGTTCTCTCCAAACAGGTAACCTTCAGGGTGGCTGGACTCAAACTTCTCCCCACCCATAATAAAATGGCTAGCAAAGTAACTACCTGGGAGAGAAGGGAAAGTTGTGGAAATTAGACAGGAAACAGCCTGAGGATCACAGCACTGGCAAACAAGAGTGAAATCACCATAAATATACATGGACGAGAGACCTGCTAGATCATTCCTAAATGCGTTTTGACAGAAAAGTGAAATACAAGGAGAAAGATGGTAAAAATGTGGGATAATATAATAAAGAGTCACGTCAGTCCACCGAAAGATATTTTGGAAGATTCTTCTGCAAATCAGAATATACAGGGATTTGTCATTAAATAAGAATAAGAATAGTTATTCTGGAAACTGAAAAGTTGACAGAAACTTCTCATGAATAATCCAGACTGGAAGGCCTGTCAGGTATCTAACCTTTAGAACATTAGCCATCATTTGAACTATTTCACTAATAGAAGTGTTCAAGCCCAGAAAGAACACATTATTGTTACACTGAAATGTTCACAGAAGGAAAACACACCCTGAATCACACAAATGTTGTACCAGAAAAGGTTTTGATCTGAAAAGGGTTAAACACAGTCACAAAACAATTTAACTCAAAGGCCTTCTTCTGCCCCATGTATTATTCATGCAGACTGCTTCCTGGATCACCTGCATTATTTAATAGCAGAGGTAGCGGTGCGCTGAAGGATACGGCCTAGTAGAGGAAGTAGGGAAACAACCACACTCCTGTAAAATAATCGGTGGCGATTGTAATCTTTATAGAAATTACTCACTTTGAATAGAAATAGTAAACTCACTATGCATAGTCTGTCACAAGGTCACACTTAGCAGGAACTCTTCACAGTCTCAGGCTGCTGTCATTATTTTCAATCATGTCATCTATATTACATAGAAGTTCAGCATTGTCCGAGTATGTACTAAAATACAGTAAGTGGACCACGGTATACAGTGCCTTGCAGAAGTATTCACCCCCCTTTGCATTTTTCATGTTTTGTTGCCTCACAACCTGGAATTAAAATGGATTGTTTTAAGGTGTGCATCATTTCACTCACAGAACATGCCTACAACTGTGAAGTTGTGTTTTTTTTATATTGTGAATCAAGCAACATTTTGGACAACATAACAGAAAACTTCAGCGTGCATAATTCACCCCCCTAAAGTCAGTACTTTGTAGAGCCACCTTTTGCGGCAATTACAGCTGCAAGTCGCTTTGGATAAGTCTCTATGAGCTTGCCACATCTTGCCCCTGGGATTTTTGCCCATTCCTCAAGGCAAAACTACTCCAGCTCCTTCATGTTGGATGGTTTCCGCTTGTGAACAGCAATCTTTAAGTCTGACCACAGATTCTCAATTGGATTGCGATCTGGGCTTTGACTAGGCCATTCCAACACATTTAAATGTTTCTCCTTAAACCACTCGAGTGTTGCTTTAGCAGTATGCTTCGGGTCATTGTCCTGCTGGAAGGTGAACCTCCGTCCCAGTCTCAAAATCACATGCAGACAAACAGGTTTTGCTTAAGAATATCCCTTGACTCAAATCAGTTTCCCAGTCCCTGCTGCTGAAAAACATTCCCACAGCATAATGCTGCCACCACCATGTTTCACTGTGGGGATGGTGTTATTGGGGTGATGGGATGTGTTGGGTTTGTGTCAGACAGTTTTCCTTGTTGGCCGAAAAGTTAAATTTTAGTCTCATCTGACCAGAGCACCTTACGCCATACATTTGGGGAATCACCCGCATGCCTTTTGGCAAACTCAAATCGGGTCTTCTTATTTTTATCACTCAGTAATGGCTTTTTTCTGGCCACTCTTCCATAAAGCCCAGCTCTATGGAGTGTACGGCTTATTGTGGTCACATGCACAGATACACCAGTCTCTGCTGTGGAACTCTGCAGCTCCTTCAGGGTTACCTTTGGTCTCTGTGCTGCCTCTCTGATTAATGCCCTCCTTGCCCGATCTCTGAGTTTTGGTGGGCGGCCCTCTCTTGGCAGGTTTTTTGTGGTACCATGTTCTTTCCATTTGATGATGATGGGTTTGATGGTGCTCCGTGGATCATCAAGATTTGGATATTTTTTTTTATAACCCAACACAGAATTGTACATCTCAACAACTTTGTCCCTGACTTGCTTGGAGAGCTCCTTGGTCTTCATGGTGGGATTCCTCTTGCTTATGCTGGGCATACACTACCAGATAAAATGTCTGTCATTTATCTGGCAGCCTGCCAGCCGCAGAAGTCGCCGGCATACACTGTGAGAGAAATCTCACAGTGTATAGCCCGACATCCGCTCTCCGCCCCCGTGGGCGGAGACATTTCCCTGTTCCTTCCGTAGGAAGGAACACAGGAAATGTCTGTCTGTCGGCTGCGCTGGGCATACACTGCCCGATGCGGCCGACAGTTTACCCGCTAAATATCGCATCGGATGGGCATGCTGGACAATCCAGCATGCCCAACCGAGCAATATTTAACCCTCGGTCGCCCCCCCCACACGCTACAATTATCGCGGCGATCTGCCGATATCGGGCGGATCGTCCCGATAATTGTAGCGTGTATGGCCAGCATTAGTGGTGTTGCAGCCTCTGGGGCCTTTCAGAAAAGGTGTGTTTATACTGACAGATAATGAGACACTTAGATTTCACACAGGTGGACTTCATTTCACTAATTATGTGACTTCTGAAGGTAATTGGTTGCACCAGAACTTTTGAGGGGCTTCATAGCAAAGGGGGTGATTACATATGCACATGCCAATTTTCAGAATTTTATTTATAAAGATTCTTTTTTTATATATATTTTTCTCATTTCACTTCACCAAATTAGACTATTTTGTGCAGATCCATCACATAAAATTCAGAATAAAAAATAAATAAAAATTAATTACAGGTTTAATGTAATAAAAAAGGTAAAAAGCCAAAGGGGGTGAATACTTTTGCAAGGCACTGTATGTAAGAAATCATGCACAGTCTGGGCATTGTATTGCCTATGCATGAATCAGAGGAAGCAGTAAGACTGAGCCAACAACATTTCTTTTTCAGGGTCAGATAAAAGATTATGTGCCTGACATGTTAGTGAGACTGTGCATTCAACAGCAAATGAACTGGCAGTGCCATCATCTGGAATGACATGCTTGGCAAACAAGACACTAACTAAATGACAACAGTGCGGCAGAGACTCCTAACCCTGTGTGAGACTCTGCAGGGCTGATGCAGTAAGCTATGCAGACACAAGCTGCTGTGATACCCACTATTCTGTGCTGCACACTTCACCAGACCACTGACTGATGCAACGGCTACAAACACATGCATCCAGATGCAGTATAAAGACGAGCACACACCATGACAATTAGCAAATCCCCTGTGATTCCACAAGTCCAAAACCTTGTGGGTCTTACCCTGCTTGAAAATATACAGCAAGAGAACATGCCCCGTAACATAAAGTAACAATGATTCCTGGGCCGGAAATGACTTCCATACTGGAGGCCTGCACTAGTGAGAGAGGTCACACAGAGAGGGACCATTTCTCTAATATCCTAGATTTTTGCAATCAGAAATATGGGCCTCACATCACTTGTAAGCTACCAGATACAATGCTTGTTGCTTAGAGTTTGCTGCATAAGTAAAGAACACACCATAGAGGCTGGCTTGGGATACACAGGTATGGAAAAGAGTGTAGCCTGATTACCTTAGGAGAAAAGAGAGGGGTACTTTCAGTACTTCACAAAAAATATGGGCCATGTCATGAACATACTAATCCAACTAAACCTACCGTTTGCCTAATAACAAAACACAAATACCTGTAGCCTTATACAGAATGGTAGTAGTATAAATGAAGTTGTGATGGTGAGGGGCAGGGGGTTATTTCTCCTCTGCACAGCAGACTTCCTGTCTGCATTCCCACTGAAGGGCACTAGTTTTCCTCTTATTGATTGTTGTGATCTTACAATACAGAAAAATTATTTCAATCAGCTGCATAGCAAACCTCCATATATGCGATATGTCTGCAGATTTTCAAGGTATTGGGGGGCATCCACTAGACGATTTTATCCCTGTCCAACCTCTTAACGATTTTCCCTTGAAGTTTCCCTTGAAATATGATCTTCCACTCTGAACAATTTGCAAAGGATTTGCAAAAGATTTGCAAAGGATTTGCAAAAGATTTGCAAACGATTTGCAAAAGATCTGCAAACGATTTGCAAAAGATCTAACAATAAACTATGTTGTTTTAATCTGTAATTGAGAGCTTTCAGCTATAGTGGGCAGACAGTGGTTCATCGTTTGATCGTTCAGCATGAACGATGTGTAAACGATGTGTAAACGATGTGTAAACGATTTGTAAGCAATCAAGTGAAATTGACCTGCATGTTCAGTCGATGGAGGAGACGATCAAACGACCAGCGGGAGCGCGCATCGTACATCGTTAGAAACAATTACTGCACGATTTGCAAACGATGTTCAAACGATGTTTGAACGATTATCGAACGATTTTGTCATTATCGTTCAATCGTTCAACTTTATCGTCTAGTGGATACCCCCCTTATGGGAACTTCTGCATCTATGTTTAAGAACGGGATTAGTAGCAATTTTAGTAAAGTCAACTCATATTTCAGGATTATAGCACTTCAGGCTGGTCCACATGTACCTGCTGTTTTTTTCACATCTTAATTATTATGAATAGAATATAATATATATATATTTTTTTAAAGGACAATTAAGAGTTAATGATGTAGTTTCTACCACTGTATTCAAAATGTTAATGCCACCTTTAAAATTTTAGGGGGTAACACAATCAGAAGCAAAGCCTGTGATGTGCCATCGGAACGCTGGGAACAGCAGCACGTCGCTCCTTTTACCTTGCATCTCCCATAGATGTGGGCAGTGAAAGGAGCGATGTTGCAGAGCCAAAATAATTTTTGAGATGTACGCAGCTGCTACACATTGCTGATCATTGAATTGCCCCCTTAGAACGCAGAATGTCCTACATGTCACACATAGCACCAAGGCCTTCATAAGCATTTCAGAACAGATACAGTTGAGAAGCAAAGCAAAACATGGGGCCAGATTCAGCATTGTACGCTAATGTCATCGCAGCTGTAATCCCGTACGCAGCTTCTGTGCGAAAATAAACAAATATCGCATGTATTGAGACGGCCACCTACAGCTTTGCAAATACAAGCATCTGCGTACAAAGACGCAGCATCGGTCGCAGATCATTAGATTATCGCAGTTCCGAGTTACCTTATGGTCGCACAGAATGGCTGTGTGTACTGAAGCGCTAGAGCAAATTTTACTGCATACGGGACCGCAGATGCAGACTGGTCTCATCATGCCTGTGTTTTTTACCACCACTCCCCGTTACCTCCCACAAACAAACCCTGTCAATCACACCATAAGAATATATACGCTGCGAGCAACTACGGTAATGTACCTTGACACATGCGCCGTGCGACTCAGATGTATGTGCAAATTGCCAATTATCACTCAGCTGCATAAACATCGGAATAGAGTATTATGGTGCGGACACACTGGGCGATAAAGTGGACGACTGAACGATAACGATATCGTTATCGTTCAGTCGTCCACTTTATCGTCCATTTTTAACCCCAAAAAGATGAACGATGACGACGACGCGCGTTCCCGCGGGTCGTTCGTCATCATCGTTCATCGGCCTGACATGCAGGCCAACCTGACGGTCTCGTCAGGTTGCTGCATGTCAGGGAATGGGGGAGAGAGCCCGGCGCTGAACGATATCGTTAATGATATCGTTCAGCGGCTGTGCTCAATGTCATGAACGAAATTAAGCACAGCCTGCCGGGGACAACACTACACGATATCGCTCAGGGAGCATATCGTGTAGTGTGTACCCACCATAACTCTGAATCAGCACCCTAGCCCCACACATCAGAGAGTAAGGTGCACCAGAATAGTGGAGATTTATCAAATCTTACAGCTATAAAGTGTAGAGAGAGAGAGAATGTACCAACCAATCAGCTTCTAAATGTCAAATATGACAGTTAGAAGCTGATTGGTTAGTACTTTAGCTCTCTCCAAGATTTGATAATTATCTTCTGAATATTTATTTTGTGCCCTTGTAAGCTATATTTGGCCTGAATCAGAGTTGTATGCAAACCTGATGGTTTGTGTACAATTCTGATGGTACCTGATTGGCACATGCCCAGGAACTTTACTACACATGTGCCGATCAGTGTCTTAAACGACGGTCGCAGTGCCCCCTTAGCCGCATGAATTACACGCTGCAGGCGTTTGGGGAAGAGGCGGCAACGGGATTTTCTGGGCATGCTGAATCTTCAGACGCAGCTTCACTGGCCCCGGCTGTGTGAAACTCACAGCCATCCTGAATAACCTGATTGTTACTCAGATGGCCGATGAACACGTAAGTGATCCAATGGCTGCATCCTCGGACGCAGCAACGCACCACAGAAGCTGGCAGGAGACATACATTTACAGAAGTAGCCTTCTGTTGCATTAGGATATTATTGCACAGCCGCTGTGTACAAAGAAGCAGTAGCTGTGTAATACTGTACATCTCTGAATCAGGCCCATATACAGGGTCTGCTACTGCATGACCTGATATACATACTCATATATATACACTCCCCACCACATCCCTACACCAGCACTCACCAGACTTGGGTGGGTATCTGTAGATGGCATTAGACAGCATATCCACCTCTTCAACTCCTGCGTGCTGCCGGCTTGTAAGTGCCCCCATCCTCACCGGGATAAACAGGAAGTTGCTAGTAACTAGTACAGACCTGCCATCTCACCTGTCAAGCACTAACATAACAAGGAAGTGTGATTGGTACCTGTGAATATTACTGATACACATGCCACCACACTTATACTGAAAATATCAACTTCACGCTCTTTTAAAACTGGCAGACACTGCTGAGCCCCACTAGTATTAGGTTCTTTTTCGGTATACTCTCATACCTTGTAACTCTACAACTACTTTCATAGTATTTATCAATACAACCGTAGTGCTCTGGTACTTTGCGCTGCAACAGCACATACTAGTACCTCGTCCTGCAACAACTCATGCACTGACATCACCTGCTATAACAACAAACTCACCGGCACCTCATGCTGCAACAATGAATGCACTGGCATCACCCGCTGTAACAAACACCCTGGCACCTCATGCTGCAACAACACACACTGGCATTAACAGCTGTGACAACAAACACATTGGTAGCTCACGCTGTGACAAGGCATGCAATATCATCTCACGCGCAGCAACAATAAACACACTGGTATCACGTCCTGTAAGAACAAACATCAGGGAATCATACTGTAACAAGGCACCCACTGGCATCTCACCCACTGTAACAACAAACGCACTGGTATCTCACGCCGTCACCCAAACGCACTGGTACCTCACGCCGTCACCCAAACGCACTGGTACCTCACGCCGTCACCCAAACGCACTGGTACCTCACGCCATCACCCAAACGCACTGGTACCTCACGCCGTCACCCAAACGCACTGGCACCTCACGCCGTCACCCAAGCGCACTGGCACCTCACGCCGTCACCCAAGCGCACTGGCACCTCACGCCGTCACCCAAGCGCACTGGCACCTCACGCCGTAACCCAAACGCACTGGCATCTCACGCCGTAACCCAAACGCACTGGTATCTCACGCTGTAACCCAAACGCACTGGTATCTCACGCTGTAACCCAAACGCACTGGTACCGCACGCTGTAACCCAAACGCACTGGTATCTCACGCTGCAACCCTATAAAATAACACCCTATATAATATACATTCTTTTTTACTGTATTCTCCTGCTGAGGTATTTGGTGAATATACAATAGCTGTCTCTTAATACTTATAGAAAAATTGGCGCACACATCCTCAACTGGAACGATATATGAAGATGTACACAGGCCATACAATGCATCTCATACCTGCTTCTAGGTAATAAATGGCGTTAAACAGTAACAGGGACCTATCCCCATATCACTGTGTAATCTGTGTGTACCAGGAATCTTGAGTGACAGAAAAAGCAGCAATGAAATGTAAAGATTCCCGATAGAAAAGGGGTAAATTGTCCTGAGCAAATCGGAACACATGGGAACCCTACCTACACTGAGTAATGTGCCAGGACACCCACCCCCAGCTCCCTGCCAGGCTGAGCCCGATTCGCGTTACCTGCCCCGGTCCAGTCCCTGACACCGGTCCCCGCAGCAGCAGCAGCAGCTGCAGCACACGCCAGTGACGTCATCCGGGCGCTGTAAACTCCTCCCCCTCCAGGAGCTCCGCCATTGGTGATGGAGTGGGTGGGATTACTGTGCCCATGACAACTGTCTTCACTCACCCTCACCAGGGAACCACGTGTTTAAAGCCCAGAATAGGGGCAGGGTTTGAGACCCTGTGGGAGGAGACGGACAGCGGACTCAGTAATAATCACTCATAGGCAGAGAATAGTCTGGCATACATACAGGGGGCAGACTGTGTAGCCACCATGAAACCGAGACCTTCAAGGCTATGCGGCCCATGCTAAAGACACTGACACAGCGGAGTCCTGTGCGGGAAGGTCACCGAGGGAATGTCTGCGCCCTCTAGTGGACGATAGAGATAGCGCAGTCCTGTAGAGAACATGCAGCTCTGTTCTTATTATTTGACGAAAGTGGGGGAGAGTGACGTATCAAGCCTAAGGGGCATATTTATCAAGCCCATTTAAAAAAATAAAATATGCAGAAAATACAGTTTCTACAATATTTAATGTTTTCCCGCTATGTACTAATGGCAAGATTTGACAGACATCTGCAAAAGGCAAGGCTCATTAGCGCTGCAGATCGCAGTCCCTATTTTCTTGATCCCTATGCACCTTTGACCACGATTAAGTCTTGCAGGAGGGAGTTCTTCCAATCCCTTTTCCGCAGCCTCCATCAGACTCTGGAAACAGACACTGTGCGGATCCGATGCGCAGTTTCACATTTTCAGGAGGAGACATTAGAAAAGTCTCCGATAACTGACAGGAGCTGATTGGTTGGTATTTTATCTTCATCCACTTTCTCTCCACAAGGCTTAGCACATAGACCCCGTACCCAGGGCCGGCGCTAGGAGTTGCCGCCTCTTCCCTCCTCCACTCCTTCCCCCTGAGCTTAATATCTCCTGTACCTGCGGGTATATTATATATATACACATTTATACATATATACATTTATACATATACACACAGTGCATCCAGAAAGTATTCACAGTGCTTCACTTTTTCCACATTTTGTTATGTTACAGCCTTATTCCAAAATGGAATAAATTCATTTTTGTCCTCAAAATTCTAGACACAATAAACAATAACCCATAATGACAATGTGTAAAAAGTTTTGAGATTTTTGCAAATTTAATTAAAAAAAAACAAGAAGAAATCACATGTACATAAGTATTCACAGCCTTTGCTCAATACTTTGTTGATGCACCTTTGGCAGCAATTACAGCCTCAAGTCTTTTTGAATATGATGCCACAAGTTTGCACACCTATCATTGGGCAGTTTCGCCTATTCCTCTTTGCAGCACCTCTCAAGCTCCATCAGGTTGGATGGGAAGCGTCGGTGCACATCCATTTTCAGATCTCTCCAGAGATGTTCAATCGGATTCAAGTCTGGGCTCTGGCTGGGCCACTCAAGGACATTCACAGAGTTGTCCTGAAGCCACTCCTTTGATATCTTGGCTGTGTGCTTAGGGTCATTGTCCTATTCTAGCTCTGCATACACGCTGCTCTGCATAGCAGAACGGGACTGTCCCGCTAAATGCGGGACAGTTGGGAGGTATGGTACATTGCTGCATTCATCTTTCCCTCTATCCTGACTAGTCTCCCAGTTCCTGCCGCTGAAAAACATCCCCACAGCATGATGCTGCTACCACCATGCTTCACTGTAGGGATGGTATTGGCCTGGTGATGAGCGATGCCTGGTTTCCTCCAAACATAACGCCTGGCATTCATGCCAAAGAGTTTAATCTTTGTCTCATCAGACCAGAGAATTTTGTTTCTCATAGTCTGAGAGTCCTTCAGGTGCATTTTGGCAAACTCCAGGTGGGCTGCCATGTGTCTTTTTACTAAAGGAGTGGCTTCCATCTGGCCACTCTACCATACAGGCCTGATTGGTGGATTGCTGCAGAGATGGTTGTCCTTCTAGAAGGTTCTCCTCTCTCCACAGAGGAATGCTGTAGCTCTGACAGAGTTCGGGTTCTTGGTTCTCCCTGACTAGGGCCCTTCTCCCCCGATTGCTCAGTTTAGACGGATGGTCAAGTCTAGGAAGAGTCCTGGTGGTTCTGAACTTCTTCCATTTACGGATGATGGAGGCCACTGTGCTCATTGGGACCTTCAAAGCAGCAGATATTTTACTGTACCCTTCCCTAGATTTGTGCCTCGAGAAAATCCTGTCTCGGAGGTCTACAAACAATTCCTTGGACTTCATGCTTGGTTTGTTCTCTGACATGCACTGTCAAGTGTGGGACCTTGTATAGACAGGTGTATGCCTTTCAAAATCATGTCCAATCAACTGAATTTACCACAGGTGGACTCCAATTAAGCTGTAGGAACATCTTAAGGATGCAGCGGAAACAGGATGCACATGAGCTCAATTTTGAGCTTCATGGCAAAGGTTGTGAATACTTATGTACATTTAGTTTCTTTCTTTAATTAAATTTGCAAAATCTCAAAAAAGCTTTTTACACGTTATTATGGGGTATTGTGTATTGAATTTTGGGGACAAAAATGAATTTATTCCATTTTGGAATAAGGCTGTAACATAACAAAATGTGGAAAAAGTGAAGCACTGTATGTGTGTGTGTGTATATATATATATTATATATATATATACATACACACAGTGGTCGAAGTGGGGGTATGGAAATATCAGTGGCTTTGCTTAGGCAGGCCCATATCTTGAACCCCCCTGATATTTCCATACCCCCACTTCAAAATAAGGACAGTGACCTGGGCCTAATGCCTGGGGTCACTTACCAAGGGCACAGGCTCTTTGCCGCTTAACAAGCACCTGTGGACTGACTGGCACCCACAGGCTTAGTGTCTAATAACCCCGGTGGTCTAGGGAGGATTAAATAAGTGAAGGTGGACGAAGCCGCCTACCATGGTCCTGGGAAAGGCTGCAGTGGGGAGCTTCGTTTAGGTCTTTTCCTTTCCACCACTGCAGCACTCCGGTCCTCAGCTTCTTGCTGTTGGTCTGTCCTGGGCAGCGGAGCCTCTTCATCTTCCGTGGCCAGCTCTTCCTTCTTCTTTTCTTCTGTAAGTCTTCTTTCCTCCCTCTCTGCTCCAATTCCCTCTGCAGCAGCACACCTCTCCTCACTGCAGCACTCTCCTCACACCTCCCCACAGCACTCACTTCTCACACCAGCACACCTCTCCTCACATGACCACTCAACTTTCCTCACACCACTCACCTCACTGCAGCACTCACTTCTCCACTCACCTCACGTCACCCCTCCCCTCAGCACTCGTCACAGAACTCCGTTCCCCTTATCTATACCATCTATACTTATCTATATCAGCCCCTCATCATCTGTAAAACAGCCCCTCACCATATATACACACACAGCCCCTCACCATATGTACACACAGCCCTTCACCATATATACACACAGCCCCTCACTATTTGCATACACAGTACACTCAGCCCCTCACCATCTGATCTGCATACACACAGCCCCTGCCTTCACCGGCATCTCTACACACAGCCCCTGCCTTCACCGGCATCTCTACACCCAGCCCCTGCCTTCACCGGCATCTCTACACACAGACCCTGCCTTCACCGGCACCTCTACACACAGCCCCTGCCTTGAGCTGTTTTTGGCTCACGCGACCGGCGCCAGTGGACAAATTTAAACAGGCTTGAGTCCACTCCCAGCGCCGCCGAGTGCCTTATTGTAATCTGCGCAGTGAGGGCCAGGCAAGCAGAGGGGGTTTCTAGGTACTCAGAACCCCCCCTGCGTGCGCGCCTGATCAAGTTGCTGGCAGAAGTCATAGTAATTATCTAACTGCATTTCATATAGTGCAGTTCTGTGGAAAGCTTTCCTGAAGGGATGTAGTTACAATCCTGACGGTCAGGATGCTGGCACTCAGAATACTGGGGCTTGAATCCAATCAGCAGTCGAAATCCAGAATCCTGACCGCCGGCATCCTGACAGTAAGAGAGTTAGGGGGAGGGTTAGGGTTAGGCACTAGGAGGAGGTTTAGAGTTAGGCTGCTGCAGTCATTAAAGTGGTCCTAGAGACGTGGTGGAATCCCCCCCCATTCTCGGTGCTATGATAATAAAGGGACAGTGTGTGCCATAGGCGCAAAAAGGGGCATGGCCTTGAAAGAAAGGGGCGTGGTCACATAATAGTATCCCCAATTGTGTGAAAGGTGGGTTAGGGGGAGAGTTAGGACACTTACCAGCACCTGCTGTAGGTATTCTGACCACTGGTAACCCGACCAGCGGGATACCGTACTCAACCCTTCCTGAAGATGAGTACAAACCTCAAGTATTCTTAACAAGGTAGGTAGGGCTATTTCCCAGGTAAACATGTTTTTGCTGCAAAATTTATAAAAATTTACTAATTAAAAAAAATTTATTTAATAATTTTTGTAATGTGGGAGGCCATAAAATCATAAACATCACTTCTGTTCGCATGCGCAGAAGGACGGCAGATGGACTTCTGCTTGTTAAACCCGGAGGTCCCTCTGTCCCATTGCAAAGGACAGCTCTTATTGGGAAAGCTGTCCTTTGCGATATTCTGGGTACACACCATAGTAATCAACCAGGGTATGTAACCGAAGACAGGCGGGATGTACCGCAGCGTGGATGCGATGCCCCTGTTTTTCCCTCTTCTCCCTGTCTCTCTCCATACTCACCATCCAGTCCTCCAGCAACTCATGGTACCCCTCTCTTCCTTTGTTAAACATTGACTTTATAGCCACTACATGTTGATGACATTGGCTTTATTCCTACAGAAACAGATGGCTTCCAGACCATGTGATCTCCTGCATGAATAGTGAATACCGACTCAAGACACTTCTGGTCCAGAAAGGATCAATTTCTTCACAGGCTCCTCATTGTACAGAAATCATATAGGTTAGAAAATACCCATTCACATGCTCGCTTTGTTTTTTCACTGGAGATGGACTGGGGGCATGACCTTCAGCTCCCATTGCAGTGGGCATGCCCTCAGCATGACAAAACAGGGGGAGAAAGTCTCGCAAATACAATGCAACGCCCCTTGTCACCCAACCATGCCCACTTTTTGGCCACGCGCCCTCAGCACGTGCACATAGTGACAATTTGCTAGGGCCACTTTAAATTCCCAATCCGCCCCTGCCCTCTCCTATACCTGCTTTCCTAGCCAGGAGTCACAGTGGCTTGAACTAAGGTTAGCTTTCTAAAGTCTTGCAGGCATGTCTAATATCCTGGGAGCTATGAATGCACACACATTGGGCTAAGACCACTCAAGAATAGGTCCAATATTAACATAAATAGGCACCACACCTATTTCATAAATGTGCAGGTGGTGTGTGATGCAAAGCAAACAATAATGAGTATTGTAGCTGGCTATCCTGGTTCATGCCACAATGCCTTTATCCTCAGGAACTCATACCTCTACGTTAAGTTTGAGACTTTTGTCTATTTTTATTTTTACAAGTGATTCTGGCTATGGCTGTTGCTCCTGGATTCCGAGTTTGTTGTCACTCCACAGACTCCTGCTGTCTGAGACAGTGGTGGCGAACCTTGGCACTCCAGTGGCTGTGGGACTACATATCCCAGCATGCACTGCCAGAGTTTTGCTATTAGGGAATGCTAAAACTGTGGCAGGGCATGCTGGGATATGTAGTCCCACAGCAGCTGGAGTGCCAAGGTTTGCCACCACTGCCTGCTGAGCATAAGTATAATGAGGCACATATATCCGCTAGATCAGTGATAGAACACACTTTTGGATTATTAATATCTAGTTTCAGGCATCTTGATAAATCTGGTGGAATTTTGTTATATATTCTAAGTAAAGTGTCTAATGTGCGCTGCTGCTGGCTATTTCATAATCTAGCAACATAAACTGGCCATTCCATGTGAAATATGGGACATAAAGGAAACTTCTACTTAATAATTCAGCTCAACTCTTTTAATTAAGAACTTGTGTTATTTTTTTAAGAAAGAACTATCATTTAACTTGTCAACCTATTTTGAAAACTCAAAAGATACACAGCTACAGATATTTTTTACACTGTCATGTATGGGACATTTCATGGAATGGCCCCATTACATCAACCTCCTCCACGAGATTATGCAATAGACAGTGAGCAGGTAGGGGTTTTGTTACCATCAAGCGACTTGCTGAGCACAGATAGTGGTAGGCAGGTTAGGCAAACACTTATTAACAATTTTTTCACACCACACTAACAATGAATGAAACTTTAAACTAAGACAAGACTATACACAATAACTCTCGACAATCGCAACTTAGCTCACTTAATAATGCCAGGCACTCACTGGAGCAATGCCATTCCAATTTACAAATCATGCAGTGTGTATGCACAATATGCGCGCTCCCACGGTCGAGTGATCGTTCCATCCTTCATTAATCGCTGCAGTGTGTACGCACCTTTACTCTCCAAACTAGTATCTCTAAGCTCCAACTAACTCCAAACACCTCTCTACACCCTCAGAATGTGCTTGGTTTGTTGGGGGCATTTTTTTATGAGGGCTTTGTGATGCAGTAATACCACGTGGTATGTTTAGACCAATAGAAAAGAACTAGAAAATTTAATTATTTTTTTTTACATCAATAATATTTTTTTTAATTTTTAGAAGGGTACAGAAATAAAAAAAATGGGGACTAGGAAAGGGTGCAAAACACAAATATAACAATGTATATAATGTGAAACTAACAAACAAAATACTGATTGAGACAAACCAATAGAAACACATATTGATATATCTAAACTTCAACTGGGGGTGGTAGGTTCACTCAGACTAAATTGTAAAGGGTCTGATAAAGACGATTTGGTCAGAGAAACAGTGCCCTCCCCATCTGTTCATCCAGTTCATTAACGGAGAGGAAGCTTAAGTGAAGTATGGTACAGATTCTGTTTCCATCAGAAAATGAAAATGGACTTTATGGAATACCTTAATAATTGGAGGAGGAAGCGGCTGTTTCCAGCATTGAGCAAGTGCAGCGCAGTCTACAACACAAATATGTCCAAATCAGGGCATCTTAAGAGAATAGGGGGCCCGTGGGGGCCTAGAATGTGCCCAGAGACTACTGTGCATGTGCAGATTGCCAGTGATATGGTGCGGCCACCATTTTTCCCAGCGATATCCTCACTGCGCATGCGCAAAAACATCGGAAAACTGGCTGTGGCGGCCATTTTCAGGTGTTTTCAACAGCGCTGAGACACCCAACACAGGACCTTGGAGAGGTACATTTTAGATAATATGGGTACAGGGTGTGCAGTGCAGGTCCCCCCTAGACCCGGGGGCCCGTGTGCACCGCACACCATGCACCCATTATAGATATGTCCCTGTTCAGGGCCGGCACAACCCGCTCAGCAGATCCTGCACTGCAGGGAGGCGCCAGGCTGGAGAGGCGCTCTAACTGCAGCTGCTGCTGAGTCCGCTATTGCTGCTGCCGGCTGCCTCTGCACCTGTCTAACTATATGACAGGCAGCGGCTGTATATTGCAGAAAAGTGCAGCTGAGCCTGAGCTGCTCTTACATACTCCCACCCCTTGCTGTTCCCTCTCCTGGCCCTCCCCCTTCCTTCCTTCTCATATCCTCCCCGCTGCGCTGAACCTTACATGCTGTTAAATGACACGACTGCCAGGCAGCGGGCTGAGCCTGCGGCACCTCACCAGCGGCGCCGCCAATCTTGTTTGCCTTAGCCTTTCCTCCCCTCTCCGCTGCGTCTGACCTGTTGCTTATCGGATGATCAAGTGCTGTCAAACTGAATGGCAGCCAGGCAGCGAGTTGAGTCTGCCCCTGAGCTGAGCGGCCCATCAATTTATCGGCCAGTATACCGGTGCCCGTCTGCCAGTGTGTACCAGCGATATGCCTGTGAACAATGTCATTCACAGACATATTGTGTCAACTGTGCTGCACAGCTGATGCCCAATATATCTGCAGATATATTGGGGCATCATGCTGTTTGTCCACTTGATGTAGAGGCCGCGGGTAGGGGAGCGGAACCCACAACCAGAAGCAAATGATGGTTGGTCAGTGTGTATGAACAACCATCATCTGCAGATATATCTGTTAACTGTGTACACAGCATTTCTTGAGTTTTACAAATGATTTGTGGGGTCTATGTACTGTACTAATAATCACGAACCAGCCGCGATTATTATGTATCCATATTGGCGGGGATATTTTAATTTTTAATGAAAATATCCCCGCTATGTACAAAGGGGAATGGTCCCTGCATGTAAAAATTGTGGGGAAAGCTGATACTGCACATGCGCACAGCGTCAACTTCTGGAGCCAGCAGGGGGCTGCGGGGGAGAGATTTAAAGATTTCTCTCCTGCACTTGGAGCATCCATACAGCAGTTTATACTACCTGAAGATGGTGTAAACTACCGGGGCTAAACTCCGAAATGCTTAACTTTTTGGAGTTTAGAACGTAGGGCTCAGATCATAGTCCCCATTGAAAATGTGGACTGCGATCTGAAGTGCTAATTAGCACTTTGCTGGAGATTTCTGTGAAATCTCTTGTATTGTGATATTAGTACATAGGATCGATACATAAAATTATGCAGAAACTGCAGTCTCTGCATAATTTTATGTAAAAATCAGCTTGATACATAGGCCCTCATTCAGAGCAGGCTCGTAAGCGGCCATACGCTCATAGTCATCCGATGTTGTAAAACCATGCATGCGTCGGTGTAACAGTGCGCATGTGCGTACGGCTGATTGCGATCATTTTTTCAGTCGTTCGTCGAATAGCGAACAGGAAGTGACATGTCAGATGTGATTGACAGAACTGTCCTTTTTGGGGCGGTGACGGGGGTGGAGATGGGAAAACGCAGGCGTGTCGAGGCGTTTTTTGGGCGTACATAAATTATCTGATGCGAACGGCCAATGTGAACGGAACAAGTGTTACGTCACTGTCTGATCCACTTTCCATTAAAACTGCTTGCTCAGCTTGTGGTCTGGTATACTCTACCGCAATGACGATGGTCTCTTCGTCCTTCCCGAGGCACATCGATGGTATTCCGATTTATCAATTGAGGCCTCAAAAACAATCAGTTTTGAATTGCAAAAATGCTTGTAAGGTGTTTAGCAAATAGCCTTTTTTTAGTAGCGAAAAAACGTACGCAGGTGAACTACTCAGCTGCTAATTTCTGGGTTAGACAATCAATTAGCTTACAAATTTATTTTAAATTTGCGTGTTTTTTCCAAATTTGTTTTTTTCTTTTTTTAGGGCAACAATATTGTACGCATGTTTGTTTTTTTTCTTCATTTTTTAGGGGCCAAGAAAACAATCGTCCTTTTGTTTTTTGCTAAGTGTTAATTAAAACTCATAAATTGTTTTTAACCCTTGGTTTTTTTATTCAAAAATAATGTTTAGATTTCCGTTGTATTGTTTGTAATTTTGTTTGCGGGATTACCTTTTAACCAGTTTTTGAATAAATTAACAATAAAATTGTGCAGATATTCAACAGTATTTTATTTTTTGTTGTTTTTTTTTATAATTTTTTTGGAAATAATAAAATCTTGATAACGTAAAAACAAATAACAAATGATTTTAGAAACACACAAACAAAATAAGTGGCATTTGAAATCCACAAACAAACAAAATTATAAAAAAATTCACAAGAAAGGAGAGGGAGGTTTTGGGCATTAAGGAATATGGGGCAAACACAGAGAAGGATTGTGGGAAAATTAGCCAGTGCTGTCATCGCCTTTTGGCCCGTTTGGCCGGGGTAGGGAGGGAGCCTGAACGGGTCCGGGATGTCCTTCTGCTGGCCAGAGGCAGATGTTGTGGCCTCTGGACTAGGCATAGGGCTAGGCACATTTGGAGGGATGGCTGTTGTTGTGCCAGAGGTGGAGGGTCCTGATGTTCTGGCAGGAAGGGAGGCCGGCTCCAACATGTGCTGGCGAACGAGCTGCTCCAGGGCATTTGCTATCCGCACGGCCCCAGTATTTTCCGCCAGGGCCTTAGCAATGGTCACATTGGCCGCAGCAGTTTGCTCCAGGGCGTCCGCCACCCGTAGCAGACTGGCGTCCAGCCTCTGCAGAATCTCGGTCTGCTGATCCGTTTTAATATTGAGATCAGTGAGGAGGCCCACTGCCTGCGAGGGGGAATGCCCTGGACTGTCTGCCACAGGGTCCCCAGCCGGATCTACTGCTTCCTCCCCTGCAGAGCCAGCAGAAATTCTGCGGCCAAAGCTCCCCTCTGGAGCAGACTCATCCGCCTGTGTCTCTGTTGGAAAAAAGAGAAAAGAGTAACATTATAATCTAGATATTGTCCCAAACACATTTCTGAGTTGTTAACATTACAACATTTACCTGTGGCAACATGAAGAGCCGTAAAGTCTAGCATGTCGGTATCCATGTTCGACATGCCAAACACCTCCACATCCTGCACACACCCCTGGGCCATCTCCTCCAAATCTGTGAGCTCCAGTGACACAGGGGTTGGACCCCCACCTGTCCCCCCTGCATGCCTAGCCCTATCAGCCAGTTTTTGCTTAAGACGATATTTGAAGTCGCTCCATCTGTGGGGTAAAAAGTTGGCATTATTCCTGCAGTATTTGGACCTGTAAACACTTTTTACTAAAATGTAGTTTTTACGTACCGGCGTTTGACCTCCCGGGTTGAACGTTCAAAATCACCCACCCTATTGACACCACTGGCTATGTCATCCCACATTTTCCATTTCTGGCTTGCACCCATATTCCTTGCTGCCCGTGGCAGGTTGTCATTGCACATTTGCACCAAAACCTCCATCTCCTTTCTTGTGAATTGTGGCTGCCTTTTTTTTTTTTGTTTAGTTGGCCTACTAGGCCCAGCAGCCTCTTCCATGGCATCCTCAACACCTTTTTTTAAAATGGGATTAAAATTTATAATGTAAAATGTTCCCAAAATTATTGTTAAACATAATCCTTTAGCCCAAAAAAGAGAAATACTTACCTGGCGCCTCTGGGCCAGTGCTTTGCTGCTCTGTAGTCATTTTGGACTTTCAGGTCTCACTACAGCAGACCGATTTGGGTTTTCAGTGACGTTTTTATACATGCATCAGCATTATTCGGCCGCATCATTGACTGTGCGCTCCTATTGTCCGTCCTTAATTTGAGCGGGAAAATAAAGACTATTTATGGCTTGGTGTGACTCGAGTCGATGTGGCATGTTGATTGTTGGAGGTTTTGCGTTGGAGTGGATTGTTGGCTTATTGAGTAGAAGGAGGACTTTTTTTGTGCGATATTTTGTTTTTTTTCTAACTTCTTTCTTTTCCGTTCGCTTTTTTTTTTGTTTGGCTATTTTTATTTGAATTTTTGAGTAAGTATTTTAAAAAACCACCGTAAAAAATAATAGTAAATAGTTTACAAATGTTTGTAATTATTTTTTTGTTTTACAATTATTTTGGCATTGCCCCAGTGACGTTTTTGAACTTTGGGATATTTGTCTGCTTTTGGTAAGTGTTTTTGGTTTCATGAATTTACAAATTCGATGTGTTGGTCTTAGCATATGTTTCGCTAAGTAATGTTGTTTATTTTCTGGGAACAATCATGTCTTACCACTAAATGTAGCGTACTATTTTGCGAACTAATGTTTGAGTGGTTTTAAATGTAAAATTTATGTACTATTTTGCGAACTAATGTGTCCTTATTTAACTGTAAAAGTAGCATACTATTTTGCGAACTAATGTGTCCTTATTTAACTGTAAAAGTAGCGTACTATTTTGCGAACTAATGTGTCTTGATTTAACTGTAAAAGTAGCGTACTATTTTGCGAACTAATGTGTCCTGATTTAACTGTAAACGTAGCGTACTATTTTGCGAACTAATGTGTCTTGATTTAACTGTAAAAGTAGCGTACTATTTTGCAAACTAATGTGTCCTTATTTAACTGTAAAAGTAGCGTACTATTTTGTTAACTAATGTGTCTTGATTTAACTGTAAAAGTAATGTACTATTTTGCGAACTAATGTTTTTAGAATTTTTCAGTGCAAAATCATGTCTTACCACCAAATGTAGCGTACTATTTTCTGAACTAATGTGTGCTCCCTTCTCTATTTTTTCTCAAAAAAAATTAGTTTCCAATCATATTTTATTTAATTCATCTTAAACATATTTTCTACTTTTGAAATGTAGGTTGTTCTGCACATGACACGTCCCAGGCCTGTAAGCATCTTTGGATTTCTTAGAAAAGATAAGTATATTTTTCTTTACACATTTGTCTAAAACAATAACTACCTGGCTTACCATTTCAGGTTGATGTTGGTCATATTATATTGGCCATGGTTCCAGAACCCGACCAACCTCAACTTCATCCCAGGCATAGGCCTCATAGGCATGCAAGGCCCCAGATATATAGAACACGTGTCACCCTTTTTGGAATTCCAGATGATGAGGTGTTAAGGCGATACCGTCTGCCGCCACAAATCATCATAGACACTCTCTCATTAATAGAGAGTGATCTTGAACGGCAAATTGACAGTCCTACAGCAATACCACCACTTACTCAATTAATGTCGGTGTTACATTTTTGTGCCTCAGGATCCTTTCAAACCACTGTGGGAATAGTTGCGGGAATATCCCAATCCTCCTTTTCAAGGATCCTGAGGGCAGTGATGGAGGCCCTTTTTAAACACCTCCATCATTTTATTAATGTGGCGAAGGCAAATTTTTACCAAATAGCTGGCTTCCCACACATCATAGGGGTTGTGGATGGCACTCACATACCACTTCAGCCTCCAGCAAGGCTGGAGGCTATTTTTAGGAACTGAAAGCACTTTCATTCACTGAATGTAATGGTGGTATGTGATGTCTCCCTCCAGATCCTGTCCCTGAATGCCAAATTCCCCGGCAGTGCACATGATTCCTTCGTCATCCGGCAATCAGGGATTTGGCACAAATTAAACAACCTACAAGCTGGTTATGCGTGGCTTCTGGGTAAGTTGAAACCTTCTGTTGAAACCAATGCAGCTTGTTACACAATGGTTCTGATGTTTGTTTTTATATTTTCACAGGAGACAGTGGTTACCCTTGCACGCCCTGGCTGCTCACTCCTTATTTGGTTCCCACACCAGGGCCACAAAGTGAGTATAATTCCACACATACAGCCACCAGGCAGGTGGTGGAGCGCTGTATCTGCCTTTTAAAAGGCCGATTCAGATGCCTCCACCGCTCTGGTGGCGAGCTCATGTATTTGCCGACTATGGTTTTGAAAATTGTGGTCCTGTGTGGGATATTTCACAACATCGCCATAAGGAGTGGTGTCCCAATGCAGCCAGAGGATGCCTTGCCTGAGGATGGCCCCCCTGAGGTTGGTCGGAGGTCAGTATGTGCGGGGGCCATATGCGATGACATTGTGGCCAGATTTTTTAGGTAATTATTTTCCAAAATTAAGTTAATTGACACAATGTAGACATGTAAGATTTTAATGTACAATTTTATTTTTTTTTTCTTTTATTCCATAAAATTACCATAAAAAACGATGCCTACTACCTGATCCCAAAAAATGACTTCATTTGGACACATTGGATATAACTTCGGGAACAATGATTTCTTCGCCTCATTTGTGGAATCATGTTGGCATGCTACTTCTTCAAACAGTTCCTGATTGTTGTTTTAGGTGTGTTTGGATTTTTGTGTGTGTTTTCATTGTGTGAATTGATTGTGACAAATCACTTGGTGTTTATTATTTGTATGCATTAAACTTTTTTTTTACCATTAAACAAACATTTCCTGGGTAAATTACAAGCAAGTGTAACCTGGTCCAAAAAAGGCAAACTTGCTTAATGGCTAATCCTGTAATGTGTTAAATTGTAATCTTTTTGACCCTGCTTTGTGGCTAAAAACAAACACCAAAGGTATTATGGTGTATCAGTCTGTTTGCCAATGTAGGCCTAGCAGGTTTGGTTTAATTGTTACGTTACCCCCCCCAAAAAAAAACTATTGTTGCCGTTAATTCTACAAACCTATTGGTATTGTTAGGTGTTTAATGTGCCAGCTTACATACTTGAGCTTTCTACAATCCAATTTACATTACTTAAAACATCATGGTAAAATAGTAGACTTATGTAAGGTTCAACAATCTAAGATTTACAGACAAGGAATGAGACTTAAATAAATCAAAATATATTTTATTTTTTTAAACATTTTTGGGGTGAAAAAACAAAAATTAGTGGCGCAGGAGCGCCAACAGATGATCCAAGACCACTAGCATGCCAACTACATGGCCCCTCAAGCTCTGCAAGCCTGCATACATTTGTTCGTTACGCCTCTGGTCCTCTGTGGATTTAAAAAATGTGGGGATTACTAAAATGACACCTTAATTTATATGTTAACAAACAACTTAAAAATCAGACTATACAAAAAAACGAGAAAAAAAACATCTACAAAATAAAAGTAATGCCAAACGCAAAGATTGTTGTAAAAAACCCCCACAAATTTGACATCAAAATTCAACAAAAAATAGGGACAACTACGCAAAAATACTACATTTGTTGGTACCGTAAACAAGAAAGACACAAGTATGAGTGTTTGGACATGTCATATGTGTAAGGGGAAAACATCCTAGACATTGTTTCACAATGATATATATCCAAAACATTAGAACTACTTTACAATTTTGAACTGCACAGGCAAAAGGACAACATCACCAAAAAAACAAAAAATGCAAAAGCAACCATAGTTTAAAAGGGAAACATACCGGGCATAATGCTGACTGGGCCAGGAGCCCCGAAATCGTCCTCCTCAGAGGTGGGCCAGTGCTGCACGGATGGAGGAGGGGTGATTTGGGAGGAAGTTGAGGGTGAGGAAAAGAGAAGGGAGGGGTGGAGGGGAGGGTGAGGAAAAGAGAGGGGGGGTGAAGTTGGAGGGATGGGAATGTGAGGAGAGGGAGGGGCCTCACGGTCTGCCAGGTCTGGGGTGGAGGGGGAATTTGGGGAAGAGTGGGGAGAGGATGTTTGGGTGGGAGTGGCCGCAGATCCGACCACCTTCTTTCCAGTTGTCCGATATTTCGGCGGTAGCCGATCACACGCAGGCGGCGCTGCACCTCCGCGTAGGCAAGTCGCTTGCGGAGGTTAGTGATGGGGCCCGTGGAATTTGTTATTTTCCGGTCCATCACATCAGTGAGGACCAGGAGTTCACGGCGACAAAAAGCTGCGGCTCTCATGATGGCAATGATTTTTTTTACACAAAACAGTTTTAATAAAGGTCCTAGAAAAAAAATTTGATTGGCTAATGTACTTTGTAAATTAACAGAAAGCATTCTATTGGTTATTGTATGAGTCATGTGACCTACACCCTCACAAATATAATGTGAGTTATGATAGGCTTAATGCAGTGACATGCGTAAGCTAATTTAAATATTAATAAAAAAGATGAAAAATCTGCATATAAAAAAACGCAAAACAATAGGAGCATTCAAACAAACTTTTAATTTTGAACAACAATCCCCTTGGTCCAACCTTACGTATTCTGCGGAATCAATGACACACACTAACAATAATAAAGTTTATTGACATTGAAAAAAAAAAAAGGATTGCAAACATGTGAATACCAATTAAGGTAATTAATATAGTGATTGCCATTAATCGATTCAAGTATGTTTGCTGAATGAAATAGCAGGCAATCGAAAACTGACAGGGCCACTTCTGGAATTGACTTAATGGCGAGCGTTCCCTGCAACCAAAGAGGAGACGGATGGTCGCTATTTAGAACGTTCGCTAGCTAGAGGAGGGGTTGGGAGACTATGGGGCGGAAGATTAGCTGTGAGCGAACATACGAGTGAGCGCTTGAATTTACATTTTTTCGCTCGTACGCCGAACGAGCGAACGGCCACTTGCCTCCGGGTCTGAATCAGGCCCATAGGCCACTTGGGGGTAAATTTACTAAAGTGAGAGTTTTTAGAAGTTGAGATGTTGCCCATAGCAACCAATCAGATTCTACTTAACATTTAACTAGCACCTTTTAGAAGATAATAGCTAGAATCTGATAGGTTGCTATAGGCAACATCTCCACTTCTAAAAACTCTCACTTTAGTAAATCTATCCCTTAGAGTGCATAAACAGACAAAACATTCCTGCACCGTTCTATGTAATGAAATAAAATGACAACTTGGCAGCTTCACTGCGTAATTCTACAAATAGAAAAAAATGCTGACACGGCTGTAGACTGTTGCAAAACAAAAATAAGCTGATATCGATCATCAATTATACATTGTGTATGTTTTTCTGAAAACGTGTCGAACGAAACTCATATTTATTGTAAATGACTAAATAGATTGCAAGCTCTCTATTATTGTTTTATTTTCTAACATGAAATGAAAATGTGCTTCAACTTATAAATAAAAATACATTAAAGCACAGAACCTTTGTACAGTCTTAGGAGAGTTGGGGCCACAATAACAGTCTGAGGCCACTTTACAGTATAGGGCACTGCAATGCAGAGAGCCTACCTGGGATTTAACTCTAATACCATTATATAATCAGAACTGCCAAGTACTGTAAGTTGGGCTTGTGTATTTCTAAAATAAACATCTGGGGACTCTTATGGCATAAATTAAATTAGTTTGATCAGTAGAACCAACTTCAGTCAGTGTCAACAATAGAAAATAATTCCAACTAATATTATACATCTACTGTGTGCGCATCCTAAGGCTCTTATAGAAGGTAATAGAGAAAGGGATATGCAGTTGGGAAGCCGGCGGACCTAATCCCAACAGCCGGCTTCCCGACTGCCTTATCCCGGTGAGGGTCAAATGACAGGCGTCTAAATCTAGACGCCTGTCATTTTACTGCTGGGAGACCGGCGCCCGGCATCCTGATCGAAGGGACGCCGGGCGCCAAGCGCGGATAGCCGCGCGGGAGGGGAGATAGATTTAGTGTTCCGGGGGGGGGGGGAATTTAGGGATAGGCACCCCCCGGGAGGTTAGGTTTAGGCTACGGGAAGGGAGGGTTAGGCCCCCCCCAGGGGGGGATTTAGGGTTACGCACCCCCCCCCGAGGGACTTAGGTTTAGGCGGTGGGGACGGGGGGGTTAGGTTTAGGCACTTAGAGGGGGAATTAGGGTTATGCACCCCTAAGAGAGGGTTAGGGGGTAGAATTAGGTTAGTCAATACTTACTTTAGGACGATCGGGATTTCCTCTGCCGGGATGCCGCTGTCGGGATTCTAACCTAATTTCGAGAAAGGATGGCTGGACGCAATTATCTGGGAGTCCAAAGTAAATCTACTAAAGGAAATCCCAGACAACTATTTTGTTCTAAAGATACCCAGCAGTTAGCTGCGAAACCATTCCTGGAGGTAAACTAATAAACAGGCTTCTTGATATAGAGCTGAGGGGTCTATTTACTAAGCAGTGTTAGGAGTCAGAGTGAAAAGTGATAAGGTGCCAGCCAATCCACTCCCAACTGTCATTTTACAAACACAGCCTGTGAGATGGCAGTTGGGAGCTGATTGGCTGGCACCTTATCACTTTCTTATCACTTTTCATTCTGTCTCCTAACACTGCTTAGTAAATAGACCCCTAAATCTGGTAAGGCCAAACCTCGACGTTCTTTTGGAAGGGTTAGTCAGATTTTTATTTGAAGTTGGATATCATCGTAAATGACAAATCTGACAGAATTTACACCAGAAAAAAATTATTAACATTGAAAACAGATAGTTAATAAATACACAATTTTTAGACACTAAGGACCGTATTCAATTAGGTGCGAAAAGCCGTGATCGGCGAAAAAGTATCGCCGATTGCGTCTTTTCGCCAGGAGAAATTTATTAGCCGCATTCAATTGCAAAGACTTTTCGTGTACACAGAAAATCAATGCAATGTAATAGGCACAAAAGTTTTGCCTATGAATACCCGGCGGGAAAAAGTGCAGAATTGCGGTTTTGGGGTGCAAAAGTGCGGAAACCACTCTGCACCCTTTGAACAGCCCCCCAAAGGATAACTGCGTCAAAAAAAAAGCAAATAAAAAAAATAGTAACACCCCAAAAAAGCACTTAGGAAATGGGGGCGAAAAAGTACAAAATGGGAGTACAAACGCAAAAACTAGCGAAATAGACTTTTGGGGGGGTCTGCAAGTATGGGGGAGGTGTTTTTTTTTATTGCAGGTGTTTGCTGAAGGTGCGTTGTTTGCGCAACTTAAGACTTGACTTTATCGATTTTTAACTATGTTTGCACCCATTTTCAAGTACTCCAAATTTGACAGGACTACTTACTTTCACCAAAATAAAACTGCTTAATGCTATTCTTCACCACTTGTGCAAAACCGCTATTTTGGAGCAATTGACAACACTAAAGTACCCCAAATAGCTTCAGTAGGGCTAATCGGGGACATCTAGATTGATCCCCAATGTTAGTGCATCTTTTGGGGGGTGTCAGACTGATTTCCACAATTCTTCCAACACTTTTCGCCGAGTTTCGCCGGGACGCGTTTTCGTGTCCTTTGGAATTGAATACGGCGAATAGTGGGAGCATGCGTGATACTTTTTTGCATGCAAAACTGGCGATGTCGGCAAAAAGTCTGGCATGTGAAAAAGTATCGCAAGTGCTAAAACAATTGAATACGGGCCTTAGGGCCAAATGTAATAGGGTGATAGGTTAGAAAAAGTGAGAGTTTAGCAGTAAAACTCTCACACTACTACATTGATCGAGTTGTATTTTCACAACAGGAAACACCTGGATGAGAGTTTAAGGGGTATATTTATCAATGTTCGTTTATACTTTCGATTTGATGTTCGATTTAGCTCACCTCAAACCGAATCAAATTGAAAGTACAAATTCCTCTTTAAATCCTTCATTTACTAAAATTCGATTTTAGAAGCATTTTCTAAATCGAATTCGATTTGGTTTTGAACATTGATTGCTGTTCGATTTGGCATGTTCATGTACAAATCGAACAGCAAATCCACTTCAAAACGAACTTCAAATCCCCGACTGAATAGAACTGCTTCATGCTTTCACTTTCAGCATGAGCAAGTTTGTTTTCACAGATACATGCATACATCAGTGAGATGCATGCATGTATCTTACTGTAACAAGCTTAGAAACAGATACATTTATTAAAAAAAATGATGTGGGGTCCCCCCCAAAACAGAACCAACCCCGGACTTTTCAGTCCTGGTTGTCTAAGTACAGGGGAAAAATTGCGTAGGGTTCCCCCTGTACTTAGCACAACCAGCACTGGGCTCTGATCCTGTCCTGGAATTACAGGGGAAAAAATGCGTAGGGCCCCCTGTAATCTCCAGAACCAGCAACGGACCCTTTCACCGGGCCCCCCAGCTGCAACAACAGCCCTGACCGCTATTCAGCCCAGGCATTCCTGGGGAGTTGGGGACACCCTATTAAGTGGTCCCCTCTCCACGGCACCCCTGGCCTAGACTGATAGCCCGAGGCTAACCCGGCCACCCCATGGCGGTGGGTGGCGGGTTGATAGTGTAAGTGTAGTGCATTTTAAATAGTTTAAAATATTGTCTTTTGCTGTGCGGCCGCTGTGCTTGTGCACAGCCAAACATCGACCTGCTTGCGAGCGCTCAGGCGCAAAAAGAGCGGGTCTGAGACCCAATGTTTTTACTTTTCTTTTATTACACAACACCCACACTATCAACCCATCATCCACTGCCCAGGGGTGATGGGGATAGCCACGGGCTATCAGCCTAGGCCATGGGTGCCCAGGAGAAGGGGACCCCTTTATTGGGGGGGCTCCAACTCCCCAGGGATCCCTGGCCTGGGCTGACTAGCGGTCAGGGCTGATGCTGTGGCTGGAGGGCCCGGTGAAAGGGCTCCACTGGCTGTGGCATCAGCCCCCACTAGAAAGGGTCCGGTGCTGGTTCTGGAGATTACTGGGGAACCCTACGCATATTTGCCCCTGTAATTCCAGAACCAGGACAGGATCAGAGCCCAGTGTTGGTTGTGCTAAGTACAGGGGGAACCCTACACAATTTTTCCCCTGTACTTAGACAACCAGGACTGGCTATGAAAAGTCCGGGGCTAGTTCTGTTTTAGGGGGGAACCCCATGTCATTTTTTTATTAATTTAACTCTTTTTAAGCTTGTTACAGTAAGATACATGCATGCATCTCACTGATATATGCATGTATCTGTGTCAATCTGACCTGCTCATGCTGCAATTGAAACCATGAAGCAGGTTTATTCATTTGGTGATTTGAAGTTCAATTTTGTGTTCAATTTCAGAACGCATCATAGTAAATAAGGGATTTGTTATTGGTCTATGTAAAAGTACCAATGTTTTTGCGATGTTCGATTTTGTGCGGGATTTAAGTGAAATTCGGTTTAGTGTTCAATTTTAAATTCAATTTTGCCTTTAGTAAATACCCATATGTAAAATCGAATGTCATATCACTCAAAAATCAAAATCGACCTTTAGTAAATTTACCCCTAAATCTTGAGAGTTTGCATGTTCTATGACTATTACATTGGTTGAGTTTAAAAATGTGAGTTTTCTCTCACATTTTATAAACTCTCACCCTATTACATTTGGCCCTAACACACCGTTGATGCCCGTTGGTGTCCATTGATTGTGAAACAAACTCAAAACTGATGCTTTAAATCTGTATGTGTGTTGCTAGTTCAATCATTATCTAGTCCACAGGTTCTCAAACTCGGTCCTCAGGACCCCAAACAGTGCATATTTTCCAGGTCTCCTCAAAGAATCACAAGTGAAATCATTAACTCCACCTGTGGATCTTTTAAAATGTGTCAGTGAGTAACGTGCACCTGCTGAGTTACCTGGAAAAAGTGAACTGTGTGGGGTCCTGAGGACAGAGTTTGAGAACCACTGATCTTATGTAGCTTGTCCAGCTGTAGGAAAAAAATATATATAACGATTAAAAAAGTTGTGTTTGTATTCCCTATGGGTTTATAATTAAGAATTTTTTTTAGGAAATGACTGAAGGAGTTTCATGAAGGAGTTTCACAATTTTTGCAGTTTCAAGTGAAATGACAATTGGAATATTATGGATTATGAAATGTATGTAACTGTCCCTGGAAAGGTTGATGACCTTCAATAGTGTGTGGTAGCTCCACCAAGTACAGCATAAGAAGTCTTTTTGGCCACAGTGTATAAGAAAAGTGCAGGAGCATAGAAGTGCATTGAAGTTTAGATTTGGAGGAGAAAGATGGAGTCCTAGTCAAATGTACAGTCAGGTGCATAAATATTGGGACATTGACCGAATTTTAATATTTTGGCCTCTATTCACCACCACAATGGCTTTGAAATGAAACAAACAAGATGTGCTTTAACTGCAGACTTTCAGATTTAATTTGAGGGTAATTACATCCAAATCAGGTGAAGGAATTACAACGGTTTCTATATGTGCCTCCCACTTTTTAAGGGGCCAAAAGTAATGGGACAAACTAAACAATCCTAAATCTAACTTTCACTTTTTAATAATTTGTTGCAAATCCTTTGCAGGCAATTACAGCCTGAAGTCTGGAACGCATAGACATCACCAGACGCTGGGTTTCATCCCTGGTGATGCTCTGCCAGGCCTCTACTGCAAATGTCTTCAGTTCCTGCTTGTTCTTGGGGCATTTTCCCAATATTTATGCACCTGACTGTATATGCTTGTATATTTATCAATCTCATTGTAGCATTGTCACTGCCTTACACATTCACCAACTATTTCTCATGCAATCCTGGTTCCGGTATATCACGTTTTTAACTTGCTGCCATTTATACTATGCTCACCCATCAGAAACAGGATATACATTCTTGAAAATACCATATTTTGGGAGGGCCTAACATGAGTAATGCTGACACTGCTATATTGTGATACTTATAAAATGAACATAATCCAATGAAGGGTGGAAATATATATGTTACACTACCCTCAACATTCAACTGAGACTGCAGTGATCAATGATCTACATTGTCACAGACTGCATCTTGCTCACCATAATGCAATGGCTATGCTCTCTCCCCCTAAGCCAGCCACAAGTGCTTGCTGTGCACGCAGTTCCGGATGACTGGAACACAATGTCAGCTGGTTGCATGTGCAGAACAGCATGGCCACTTGGATATTGCTGTTACCTGATTTTTGGACAGGATTTTGACCCTGCCATTTGTCTGCCCCTTTTTGGATTATATGCTAATGGATACTTGTGCACCAAATTTAGACCAGTCTTTGACCACGGCCTCAGTTTACTCCCTAAACTATTTCTGTTGGGTGTCTGTTGAACTTGGACTAGACTTGATTACTGCCTTTGCTTGCTCCTTTAACCCTTTATCTGCTGGATACCTCTGCTAGATTCTGATTTTTGCCTTATCCTTCAAAGCCTTATGGATTTCCTGTACCTGACCATGGACTGTTTCCGGCTATGAGTTGAGGGGCTGATTCAGACCCGCTCGCGAGCGCTGAGCCATGACTTCTGATTATTTCATCCAGTAGTAGCATGCACTGCAAATAGCATGGGGTATAGGACTGTGCCATCTAGTCTACAGAAATTTTTCATACATTCAATTAGAATTCCATGGTCCATGTACCAAATGCTGCAAAAAGATCCAGAAGCATTAAGATTGAACAATTACCTCTGTCTCTTGCCATTAGAAGATCACTTTCTCAATAACCTTTCCTAGAAAAGGATCATGCAGTTGGGATCTAAATGAGGTTTGTTTTTCTAGAATAGGTCTAACAATTGCTTTCTTTAGTGATTCAGGGAAAATGCATGTGTGCAAAGAGCATTGTACTTTTTTTTGCAAATACTGTACCAATTGTATTAATACACCATATTAGAAGCTTGGTTGTGGCAGGGTACAGATCACAGGGGGCGGGATGCAACCTTCAGATAATGTGAACAATGTTTTCTACATCCAGGGGGTAAAACCTAGTCCGAGATGCCAGATGGCTTACATTTGTTGGCTTGGAGACTTGGCACTCATTTGATGGAACAGTTGGGATTTCAACCCGGATGGAGGATATTTTAACTGTCAAGAAGTTAGCAAACTGTTATGGCATACCTAGGAAAACACATAAACTCCAAGAACCATGCTACACAGGTTTTCACCTATAACAGCTGCCGTTTTGCTTAGAGATGTATACTATCACCGGTACTTGGATGTTGCCAGGACTTAACTCAGGATAGTTGGAGCTTATATAATAACTAGGTAGCTGCAGGAAGCTTAGCTGGAGTGGAGAGACACAAGGTAACCTGTGACAGGAACCTGCAGGTATACCGCTAGCAGCAGTGAGGTTAAATACAATGCTGACAGGTATATTACACAAGCAGGAATCCAATGAGTAATACCGGGGGCAAGGCTGGAAAATGTTTGGGAAAAACACAGACAGTAACTCATGGTAAACAGGGACCGAGGTCACAGCAGGAGCACTGCAATCAGCTTCTGGCAGAACAAGACGCTA
This sequence comes from Taudactylus pleione, assembly GCA_031769625.1. Taxonomy (NCBI): domain Eukaryota; kingdom Metazoa; phylum Chordata; class Amphibia; order Anura; family Myobatrachidae; genus Taudactylus; species Taudactylus pleione. The sequence goes on along the minus strand of JAUIMM010000289.1, from coordinate 1,033,102 downwards.
TAACCGGCAGGGAGGCTGAGCCCTGCCTTTTACCATAAGCAGGGACCAATCAGAATGTCTCCTCAGAGACATGCCCTCTAACCAAAAATCATCTGCAACTGTGCGGCTGCATGTAGTAGCAGCCAGGAGGCATCTCAGCTGCTAGTAACAGCATGAACCATAATCCAGAGCGGCCTCTTCAGACCCAGCTACCATAGTAACAGTCGAGACCAGAATCCCCAGTGGCCGTGAGATGCGGCGTCCCGGTCGCTTAGCAACAGCCGGGACCCACCGAAGATTGTGAGCCGCTGCTCCAGGCATGCAATTTGCTTTCTATCCTAAATAGTACAGTGAGTTGAATTTTAAACATGGTTTCAATAGTATAGAATGCTAAAATAAGAGATATTGTAAGAACTTACCCTTGTTATCTCTATTTCTACGAAGTCCATAGGGTTCCACAGGATACCTTGGGGTATTGGTGATGATGTCAGGCATTGGACACCACAGAGTTACATTTTCTTCCTCCCAGGATGCACTGGGGTCCCTCTTCTATACCCCGCCCCCGAGCCAAGGCATCTCAGTTTCGTAACAAGCCATAGGCCAGAGGAGGAGAACAAAGAGAGAGAAGTCTGGAACACACAAGAATCACATTCTCACCAGAAGGAGACGGATAAACCGGTGACCAGATCAAAGCCCATCTGCAGTACAGGTGCGACAGGGCGGGAGTCCTGTGGAACCCTATGGACTTCGTAGAAATAGAGATAACAAGGGTAAGTTCTTACCATATATCTTATTTTCTACATCAGTGTCCATAGGGTATCCACAGGATACCTTGGGGATGTCCCAAAGCAGTATCCTTTAAGAGTGGGGACACTCCTGTGCTGGAAGGAGAATCCGCCGCCCGAAGGAAGCATCCTGAGAGGCGAAGGTATCAAATGCATAATACCTCACAAAGGTATGGATAGAAGACCACATGGCTGCCTTGCACAGCTGCACTACAGAGGCACCATGACGAGCTGCCCATGAAGAACCCACAGACCGAGTAGAGTGAGCTTTAAGAGAGGATGGTACAGACAGGCCCTCATGAATGTAAGCCTCAGAAATCGCCATGCGAATCCATCCTGCCAAGGTTTGCTTAGTGGCAGGCCAACCCTTCTTATGGAAACTATAGAGGACAAACAGAGAGTCTGATTTCCTAAATGAACTGGTACGGTCAACATAAATCCTAAGAGCCCATATCACATACAAGGAGGCCTCACCAGCAGATAGGTCTGGGGAATTAAAGGCCGGTACTATAATTTCCTCATTGATGTGGAAACTAGATACCACCTTAGGTAGGAACCCAGGGCAAGTGCGCAGCACTGCCCTGTCCCAATGAAAAATTAGGAATGGGGGGGCGACATGAAAGAGCCCCCAAATCTGACACTCTTCTGGCCGAGGCAATGGCCAGAAGAAACACAGTCTTAGCTATGTGCCATTTTAAATCCACTGAGCCCAGTGGTTCAAATGGCGGTCCTTGGAGAGCCCTAAAGAACACAGATAAAGTCCCAAGGAGTCACAGGTGGAACAAAGGGAGGCTGGATGTGAAGTACACCTTGCATAAAAGTGTGGACATCAGCAAGTGAGCAATCCTACACTGAAACCACACTGAGAGGGCAGAAACCTGCACCTTCAGTGAAGCAAGGCGAAGACTGTGATCTAAGGGCCTGATTCAGAGCTGGACGCAATTAGCGCTCGCTCGTTCTGAAAAAGGGTGTGGCTATTCAAATGAACCGTACGCTCCTTGCGGTCTGTTGCCGCCTCCATGTCTGAACGAGCGAACAAAACATGCGGACGTTTATTTGATAAAAACGCCCCCTGGCCGTTCGCATCATACGTTATGTCCGCTATTTATTAGATTAATCGAGTACATCGACGGCGTATGAACTGCTCGCTATTCTTGTGGTTGGTTTTTCCTACCACTACATTGCGAGCAGTTCTGACTATAAAACAACCAAGTGACGTGGTCAATGACGCTGCTGTATTAATTATGCACACCCATAAAACGCCCGCTTTGACCTTTAAGCACTCCTGCGTTCTGATCTCCACTCCCCGTTTTCAAGCACCTTCCCCTGTTACCACCCACATACGCCTCATTCTGTCACTCAAAATAGCAGGCATTCGCTATATAGCGAACAAACGATTTTCAGCCGCACTGACTGAAAAACCGTACGCATGCGTAGATGGCCGAACATCGCTCGGAACGAGCGTACTGCCACTTACGAGCGGCTCTGAATCAGGCCCTAAGTCCGCTTGTAGGAAAGCCAAAATCCTGGATATCCTAAAAACCTGAGGATCATAGCCTCTAGGTCGACACCATTCAAAGAAAGTATGCCACACTCGGTGGTAAATTCTTGCAGAAGCCGGCTTCCGAGCTCTGAGCATGGTGTTAACAACTTAGTTGGAATAACCCCTGGACCTTAAGAGGGCAGTCTCAACAGCCATGCCATCAAAGACAGACGGCCCAGGTCCGGGTGATGACAAGGACCTTGAGACAACAGGTCCGGACGTAGAGGCAACCGCATCGGAGCGTCTATGGATAGGCTCCTGAGACCCGAGTACCAGTGCCGTCTGGGCCACGCTGGAGCTATCAGCAGGAGCGTGCTGCCTTCTTGCTTGAATTTGCGAATCACTCGAGGAAGAAGGGAGAACGGAGGGAAGAAGTACGCATACTGGAAGGTCCACCGGACCGACAGCTCGTCTACCAGAAGTGCCTCTGTCTCTTGTTCTTGACCCGTACACAGGAAGCTTGTTGTTGTGTCGGGAGGCCATGAGATCCATCTCTGGAAGGCCCCACTTGTTCACCAGTAGCTGAAATACCTCCTGGTGAAGACAACACTCCTGGATGCACGTCTTGATGGCTGAGAAAGTCTGCTTCCCAGTTGAGGACTCCTGGTATGAACACTGCCGAGATGGTAGGGAGATTGCCTTCCGCCCACGCTAGAATGCGGGACACCTCTGTCAGGGCCGCCTGACTGCGGGTTCCTCCTTGGTGGTTTATGTAAGCCACTGTGGTGGCGTTGTCCGACTGCACCTGCACGGTGCAGTCCGTGGTGGACATGTCTTGCTTGTTGGAGAGCTTTGAATACTGCCCTTAGTTCCAAGATGTTGATTGGAAGCACAGATTCTGCTGGCGTCCACCTTCCCTGGAAGAAGTGTGGACCCGCACTGCTTCCCAACCTCGAAGACTGGCGTCCATCGTCAGAAGGACCCAGTCCGCAATCCAAAAGGGGCGCCCCTGTTCAGGTGAGTAGTCTGCTGCCACCAGGCTAACGACAGATGTACCTCCGGTGACAGCACCATTGTCTGTGTCTTTATCCGGTGAGGCAACCCATTCCATCTGGAGAGGATCAACCTCTGCAGAGGTCTGGAGTGAAACTGGGCAAACTCCACCATGTCGAACATCGACACCATGGATCCCAGTAACCTCATAGCCAAGTGAATAAACACACGGCGACTACGCAGGCAACTGCGTATTTTTGCCTGTAATGCAGAGATCTTTTCCACCGTCACAAAGATCCTCTGATGTTGGGAGTCCAACAGGGCTCTGAGTTGGAGCATCCTCTGTGATGGCACCAGGGATGACTTCTTCCAGTTTATCAGCCAGCCGTGAGCCTGCACACACAGAGACTGTCAATTGCAGATGGCGCTGAAGGATCTCTGGAGACCGTGCCAACAGCAGAAGGTCGTCCAGATAGGGCATCAAGCGGACTCCCTGCATCCGCAGGTGGGCTGCCATGACTGCCATGACTTTGGTAAACACTCGAGGTGCTGTGGCCAGACCAAAGGGCAGTGCCTGAAATTGGAAGTGTTGGTCTCCTACTGCAAACCTGAGGAAACGCTGGTGTGCTGAGACAATGGGAATATGCAGGTAAGCATCCTGAATATCTAGCGACACCATAAAATCCCTAGGCTCCATCGCCAAAATAATGGAACGCAGGGTCTCCATCCTGACCCGAGGAACCCTCAAGAATTTGTTGAGTGATTTGAGGTTGAGGATGGGCTTGTAAGACCCACTGGGTTTCTGTACCAGAAAAAGATTGGAGTAATCCTCTCTGGGACAACAGGACCGGCACTATAACTCCAGCCTAGAGCATAGAGTGGATCACTTTCCGGAATTCCCGGGCCTTGTCTTGGTCTGGCTTGTGGTGAAAAACCGGCTGGGAGGCCTCCGCCAGAAGGAGAGGGCGTACCCCTGAGAGACCACTTCTCTTACCCAAGTGTCTACGGTTGTGAGACACCAGCACCAGGCAAACTGAAAAAGCCGGCCTCCTACTTTGGGGTCCCCCATGGGGAGGTCTGTCCCGTCAGGCTGAGGGCTTATCGTCCGACTTGGGAGTTGGATGTCTTGTACACCAAGCCTGCTTCTTTGGCTTGGCAGATTTCTTGGCCCCTGCATGTCTAGGAAAGGACTGCACTTTGAACTTACCCTGGACCCTATAGGGCCGAAAGGACGAAGTACCAGACCCTGATGGGACTGTCGCTGATGGCAGACACGCAGACTTAGCAGTTGCCAGAGTGGCCACAATTTTGTCCAGATCAGGGCCAAACAGGTCCTGTCCATTAAAGGGCAAGCATTCCAGTCCTCTTTTGGAATCTGCGTCTGCTTTCCAAGAACGCAACCAGAGGGTGCGGCGCGCAGCCTCTGTTGCTGGGGAAATTCTGGAAGTGAGAAGCCCTATATCTAAGGCTGCCTCATTAATGTACGTAGCTGAGTCTTTGAGGTTACCCACTAACTCCACCTGCTCAGGTGACGAGTCAGCGTCTAGAGACATCTCCAAGCTATCAGCCCAACGCTCCATGGCTCTGGCAACCCAGCACACGGCCATTGCCAGTCTGGACGCCCCCTGCAAGGGAATAAATGGATTTCAGGCATATTTCCACCTTGCGATCCGTAGCATCCTTTAAGGACATGGAGGGCATGGGCAATGTAGCACTCCTCACAAGGCGTGTGACATGAGAATCGACCTGTGGAGGGGTTTCCCATTTGGAAAAATAATTATCGGCAAAGGGGTATGCAAAAGCCAAACGTTTTTGAGACTGGTACCGCCTACTTGGATTTTTCCACGCCTCCTCTAAATGATCCACTAACTGACCAGATAGAGTAAATACAGTGGCATCACCGTTAATATCCTTAAAGAAGGCATATTTAATTTGGCCACGGGTGGGTCGTCATCTGTAATAACCAAGACCGCATGGACTGCCCGTATAAGGCCAGGTATATATATTTTAGACTTGGACTCCACCTCCTTAGTACGAGAGAGCTCCTGATCTGAGAGGGCAAAAATCTCCCCGTCATCAGACGTCATGTCATCCTCATCATAATGAGCTGTCTGAGACATCAAAGACCGCTTAGTAGGCGGCAATGATGACTCCCCCTGTAAAACGTCTGTCAGGTGCTGTACCGTATTAGACAATGCGTTTACCCACGCAGGTTCCTGGGAGACCTGGGGGGGCGAAAGTGGGAGACACTGGGGTACCATCAGCTGTCTAGTGAACCCCTGCATGGGTGATGACCCTAACGACTGCTGCGATAACCCCAATTGGGGAAACAGGGGGCATCGCCAGCTGGCCCACAAGGGTTGTAAGTGCCTTAGCAAAACAAGCCCAGGGCGGTTCCTACACAGGTGCAGTGACAGAAATCGGGCGTGAAATTATATAACATACCCGACATAAACCTTCAGTGTGCCCCTCACCCTCCGCTATTGGTACAGTACATGCAGTACACTTTAGCTGGAGAGGAAATTCACGTTCACTCTAAGACATGATGAGTGTAACGGAGTGTATGTGACTCCCCTCACAGAGAATATGTTTACTGTGAGGCAATGAATACCCTGCAACACCGCACTGCAAGGGCTTTTGCAGAAGAACAGGGATAGTAAAATGGCTGACAGTCAGAAGTGAAAGTACAGGCAGACAGAGCTAGCATTAAGTGTCATACAATGCAGAAATAAATCCCTCCACTATCAGCACTGAGATCAACTACACGCACACACAGCCTGGTAGGAAACAGTGCAGCATACTCTGACCTTACTCTGGAGGAGAGGTATGCGAGGGAACCTGGACCGCGATGCCACCTGTATCAGCTTCCAGTAGCGTTTGCACACTTCATTATAAAATGGCCGCCGAGAGGCAGAGAGGAGGCGGGCCTGGTGGAGGAGCACTGACACAGCCCGCCAGACCGCTGTGGAGAGGCACTGTGCAGCGGGGGAGGTGCCGGCTGTTAGACAGGGAAAGCGCGCTCCCCTGGCATGCTATTAACCCCTGGGATGCCACACTGTACCGCACATGCTGCGGCCCGCTGTCCCTGGTGGTCTAGTGGAAGCGCAGGTTAATACCTGGCTCCACGCGCAGCTTGTCCCCTACAGGACTGTGTTACCGGCGGGTACCCTCCGCGGGACCCAGCCGCTTACCTGCCCCCTTGAATCCAGCCACAGTCCAGGTAATCCGGGGTCACCACTAGCTGTGACCCCAGATACCTACCAGCATCCCCGGATCAGTACCGGCATTCTGGTCCGGCGGGGTGTAAGAGCGACAGCATGGACGTCAGTACTGACTGTCCCTGCTGTACAGCTCATTTGCCACAGCCACAGCTGCATGTAGAAAACTTCAGGGGCCATTATAGCCCCACTCTGCTTGCAAGTGATTCGACTCCTGGCCGGACACCAACGAAACTGACTGTCTTGGCTCGGGGTATAGGAGAGGGACGCCAGTGCATCCTGGGAGGATAAAAATTTAACTCTGTATTGTCCGATGCCTGACATCATCACCAATACCCCAAGGTATCCTGTGGATACCCTATGGACCCTGATGTAGAAAGAAAATTTTTGATTGTCAGCTTTGGTAGCAAGGAGTATTACAGTTGCCCTTTGACTATCTGTTTCCTGCACACACTACACACACTAACACACATGCTGGCAGCACTGCAAACATTCCACAATCTAAACAATGAGAGAGGAAGTGAGTCACCCTCCAAAACAAAAGACACGCTCTCGTGGTTTTTCTATAGGGTTAACAACATTTACACAACTGACACAAGGCCCAATCCTGTTAGTAACATAGGGGCTGATTCAGCATTGCACACAGATTGCCGATTATCGGGAATCTGCGCGTACGAAGGACCCATTCTGCGATTGTGCAGAATGGGTCCTGCATAATCACACGTAGACCCTTCTGTGCATCTTCCTGATTGACAGGCAGAGGCATTTAAGTGGGGGGGGGTCGGGTCTGCCGCAGTTCCCTGAAATGGGTGCATGTCCGCCCCGGTTTCCAGGAGTGGCAAGGCCAGGGACTGCGTTGACTGATGCAGTTTCCTGGCCTTGCAAGCTGGCCAGTCTGAGTAAGCTGAGGCTTACTCATCTGGCTGCGTCCACCATCGCGAACATCGACCACTGATGGTCGCGATGGTGATCCCAGCCTGCAACCTCGGTCGCAGTGCTGGGATCGCAAATGAAGCAGGAGGTGTCATTTCAACTCCTACTCTATTTGCATATTTACATTGACAGAATTGCAAAGCTGACTATGTGCATCTTTGAAATTCCATTTCAACCTGAATCAGCCCAATAGTTTGGTATGCAGCTCACAAAATATCCTTTGCAAAAATCTACTGGAAAACATCATAGAGCGTACAGATCGATATAAATTGTAAACTACCATCAATTATTTGATTTAATTATTTAATGCCCAGCTTTAAGCTTTATTTGTTGTTACATTTAATAGCATATTAGAGCGGAATTGGCGGTTCGATTCCCGTCAGCGGCAGCCCGACAGGAGCAGAGTGCGACGCAGCTGAAGCCCGACAGCGCTGGAAATCCCGATCGTGGATAGGTAAGTATCCACTAACCTAACCTAACCCCCCTAACCCTCCTTAGGGGTGCCTAACCCTAACTTCCCCCCCAAGTGCCTAACCCTAAGTCCCCCGGGGGGGTGCCTAACCCTAAGTCCCCCCCAGGGGTGCCTAACCCTAACCCTCCCTCCCCCTAGCCTAACCCTCCCGGGGGGCTGCCTAACCCTAAGTCCCCCCCGGGAGCCCTAAACCTATCCCTCCCCCCCCCGCGGCTGTCCGCTCGTGGCGCCCGGCATCACTACGATCGTGATGCCGGGCGCCGGTCTCCCGGCGTCGGGGAAATGCGGGCGTCTACATCTAGACGCCCGGCATTTCACCCTTGCCGGGATAAGACAGTCGGGAAGCCGGCTGCCGGTATTTAGGCAGTCGGCTTCCCGATTGCCTCCCATTAGAGCAATTACTTTGGATAGCATTTTTGTTTTCATTTATTTTATGTGGTGACTCAACTGGCTGAACTCATTTTGATTTTCCTTGTTTGTAAAGTTATTCAGTTTAGATAATGAAATCCTAATAATTTATTTTCCTGTTGCACTTGGTACTCCATCTATGTATTTTGTGCACATGCAGTGTTAAAATGCTTCATACATTCTGTGGCAACACACAAGTATATGTTGAGAATATGCAGCACAGTTCATAGGAAACACTGCCTCACCTTGCTACATAATAACACTACATCTGCAACTACCACAGTTACAACATTGCCTAATCTAAAGCACACACCGATGCACACCAAAATGATACATTGTACACATTGTATAGAGTGTACGCCCGATCCATCATTTACTACAGTCATTCATCACATTGTGCCATCTGCTATTCAGCAAAGCAGGTGGGACGATGCAATGAATGACGCAGTGCAGTTACATGGAGCATGTAATGATGCACTGCGCCATCATACACCTAATCGTGCAGTGTGTACGCCGTGCGAGATGTTTCGTTACATCGCACCGCCGCTGAGTCACACATTGTATAGTGTCTACCCAGCTTAAGAAACAGGTTGTTACAATTGTTACAGTCCTGCCTCCTAATAATCAGTAACTGCAGTAAAAGAACCCTGTTTTTTATGGATGCATACAGTATGTTGATGCGGTTTAGGATTTACAACACTGACTGTACACCCCCTAAAAATACATTTTATTTATAATTACATTTTATTTTTAATTAGGTGGCTCATTCAAATACTTTTACTGGGATGTAGTCATAATGTCGACATTTACATTGTAAAGATTCACAATGTTGGCACCACAATGGAGCCGCGAGACCTGGTCACCACTATTTATTTATTATTTATTTTTTATTAACTGTTTTTTTTATATAGCGCAGCTTGTTGTGTTGCGCTTTACAATTGGGAACAACATTAATAGAACAAACTGGGTAATAACAGACAGACATAGAGGTAAGAGGGCCCTGCGCGCAAGCTTACAATCTATGGGGCAAGACCACCAGGGACAATTTGTCAACATTTCAATCATGTCGACATTTCATCAGTGTTGATATGAATGTCAATGTGGTCAATGTTGACATGCCAAGCATGTTGACACGATGAACATCGACAAAATATACCAAACACATTCTAATTCATGATTATTAGCCTTGTTACAAAAAAAGGCTAGCAATACAATAACCTATTTGGACATTACACTATTAGTCATACAATCATAATAATAAAGGTGCTAACTGCATGTAATAAGATAGGGGATTAAATAAAGAGACTACGGCCGGGTATACATCAGAACGATGTGTTCCTGGTCAATCCGCTGGCTGACGGGCTAACATACCGCACTGTGCATACACACTGCACGATGCAGTGGTACAACGGCGCAATGTACCATGCCTTGCTGCATTTAGCACCAAAAGACATTGTGTATGAGCCGTGGGAGCGCACAAATGCACAATATGTCGTTCTCATTTGCCCGAAAACGACATATCGTGCCGATGTCATTCTGGTATGTACCCAGACTAGGGATGACAACATATATCAGAATCACAAGAAATCCAATAAGCAGACAATAAATTAATATTTGGATTTGTCTACAGACCCTGACTGCTTTACATATATAATATTTGTGACTAAATCACTGGAAAGGTTATCGAGGGGAGATATATATGCCCCAGGTTTTTAGCTTCTGTCTGATAATATGAGATATGGTAAGAACTTACCCTTGTTATCTCTATTTCTACGAAGTCCATAGGGTTCCACAGGATACCTTGGGGTATAGGTGTGACGTCAGTCGCAGGGCACCAAAGAGTTAAGCTTTCAGCCTCCCAGGATGCACTAGGTCCCCCTCCTATACCCCGCCCCCGAGCCAAGGCACCTCAGTTAGTTACCAAGCCATAGGCCGGAGGAGGAGAAGGAAGAGAGAGAACAAAGATCTGGACACATACAAGAATCACATTCTCACCAGAGGGAGACGGAAAACCGGTGACCAGAGCAAAGCCCATCTGCAGCACAGGTGCGACAGGGCGGGAGTCCTGTGGAACCCTATGGACTTCGTAGAAATAGAGATAACAAGGGTAAGTTCTTACCATATCTCATATTTTCTACTTCAGGGTCCATAGGGTATCCACAGGATACCTTGGGGATGTCCCAAAGCAGTATCCTTTAAGGGTGGGGACGCTCCTGTGCAGAAAGGAGAATCCGCCGCCCGAAGGAAGCATCCTGAGAGGCGAAGGTGTCAAACCTGTAATACCTCACGAAGGTATGGACAGAAGACCACGTAGCAGCCTTGCAGATCTGAACTGCCGAGGCACCACGTCGAGCTGCCCACGAAGGACCCACAGACCTAGTGGAATGAGCCTTCAGAGAAGGAGGGACCGGTAGGCCTTCATGAAGATAAGCTTCAGAAATAGCCATACGGATCCAGGCTGCCAAAGTTTGCTTTGAAGCAGGCCAACCCTTTTTACGGAAGCCAAAGAGGACAAACAAAGCGTCCGACTTCCTAAACGAAGAAGTGCGGTCAACATAAGTCCTTAAGGCCCGCACAACATCCAAAGAGGCCTCACCCACGGAAAGACCCGGTGAGTTAAAGGCCGGAACAACTATTTCCTCGTTAATATGAAACTGGGAAACAACTTTGGGAAGAAACTCGGGCCGAGTGCGGAGCACTGCCCTGTTCCCATAAAAAAACCAAGAAAGGGGGTCTACAAGAAAGAGCCCCTAACTCAGAAACACGTCTGGCCGAAGCAATGGCCAGAAGGAAAACAGTCTTAGCTGTTAGCCATTTAAGATCCACTGAGCCCAGTGGTTCAAACGGCGGTCCTTGGAGAGCCCTCAGGACCACAGCCAAATCCCAAGGCGCCACAGGTGGAACAAAGGGCGGCTGAATGCGGAGAACACCCTGCATAAAGGTGCGCACATCCGGGATTGTAGCAATCCTACGGTGAAACCAGACAGATAGGGCCGAAACCTGTACCTTCAAAGAAGCAAGGCGAAGCCCATGATCTAGTCCCGCTTGCAGGAAGGCGAGAATCCGAGACAGACGAAACTCCCGCGGTGCATAACCTCTCGGTCGACACCACTGGAAGAACGTATGCCACACGCGATGGTATATCCTCGCGGAAGACGGTTTCCGAGCTCGTAACATGGTACGCACCACAGAGCTGGAAAACCCCCGGGACCTCAGCATGGCCGTCTCAACAGCCACGCCGTCAAAGACAGCCGAGTTAGGTCCGGGTGAAGGCAAGGACCCTGAGACAGAAGGTCCGGTCGTAGCGGCAACCGCAGAGGAATGTCCACGGACAGACCCTGAAGGTCTGAGAACCAGTGCCGTCTGGGCCACGCGGGAGCTATCAACAGGAGCGTCCCTCCTTCCTGTTTGAATTTCCGGATTACCCGTGGAAGAAGGGAGACCGGAGGGAACAGGTATGCGAACCGGAACGTCCACCGGACGGACAGAGCATCCACCAGAGACGCCCCTTCGTCTCTTGTGCGAGACCCGTACACCGGCAACTTGTTGTTGTGCCGGGACGCCATGAGGTCGATTTCTGGAAGACCCCACCTGTCCACCAGTAGTTGAAAAACGTCCGGGTGCAGGGACCATTCCCCCGGATGAACGTCCTGGCGACTTAGAAAGTCCGCCTCCCAATTGAGCACTCCCGGGATGAAAACCGCTGATATGGCCGGAAGATTGCGCTCCGCCCAAACCAGGATCCGAGAGACCTCTACGAGAGCCGCCCGACTGCGAGTTCCTCCTTGCCTGTTTATGTAGGCCACGGTGGTAGCGTTGTCCGACTGGACCTGCACCGGGCGACCCTGGAGAAACTGCTGTGCCTGCTGGAGAGCATTGAAGACCGCACGGAGTTCCAAGATATTTATTGGAAGCTCCGCTTCTGTCGGCGTCCACCTGCCCTGGAACAAGTGTGGACCCGAAACTGCTCCCCAGCCCCGAAGACTGGCGTCCGTTGTCAACAGGACCCAATTTGGAACCCAGAACGGACGTCCCTTGTTGAGGTGGGTCGTCTGTAACCACCACGTAAGGGACAGGCGAACCTCCTGGGTGAGCACAATCGTCTGGGACTTCAGAGACTGAGTCAGCCCGTTCCACTTGGACAGGATCAGGTGCTGCAGAGGTCTGGAGTGAAACTGGGCGTATTCCACCATGTCGAACACCGACACCATGGAGCCCAGTAACCTCATCGCCGAGTGTAAGGACACCCGGCGGCTGTGCAGACAACTGCGCACCCTTGACTGTAAAGCAGAGATCTTGTCCTCCGTCACGAAGATCCTTTGCTGTCCCGAGTCCAATAAGGCTCCAAGATGCAGAATCCTCCGAGACGGGATTAGAGTGGACTTCTGCCAGTTGATTAGCCAGCCGTGCTGTTGCAGCAGTGCAATGGTCAGGTCCAAGTGGCGTAACAGGAGCTCTGGAGATCCTGCCACCAATAACAGGTCGTCCAAATACGGCAACATGCGGACTCCCTGCAGCCGCAGAGAAGCCGCCATGACCGCCATCACCTTGGTGAAAACACGTGGTGCTGTTGCCAGGCCAAAAGGTAACGCCCGAAACTGGAAGTGGTCGCTGCTGATTGCAAACCTGAGGAACTGTTGATGGCGCCAAAGAATAGGGACATGCAGGTAAGCGTCCTGTATGTCCAATGACACCAAGTAGTCCCCAGGTTCCAGCTCCAGAATGATGGACCGTAGGGTCTCCATCCGAAACTTCGGGACCCGCAAAGACTTGTTGAGTGCTTTGAGGTTGAGAATCGGACGATATGACCCATTGGGTTTCTGTACCAAAAATAGATTTGAATAGAAACCCTGGCCCCTCTGGGAGAATGGAACCGCCACTATAACTCCAGCCTGGAGCATAGTGTGCAATACCTTCCGCAGCTCCGTAGCCTTGTTCCGGTCTGATGGGAGACCCGTGGTGAAGAAGCGAGCCGGGGGTCTGTGCCGGAAGGAGAGGGCGTATCCGTGGGAAACCACCTCCAGAACCCAAGTGTCTGTCGTAGTAGTCGACCAACACTGGGCGAACTGTAGCAGGCGGCCTCCCACCCTGGGATCCCCCAAAGGGAGGCCCGGACCGTCAGGCCGCAGGCTTGCCATCTGGCTTGGGGGCCGGACGTCTGGTACTCCATGCCTGCTTCCGGGGCTTGACCGATTTCTTAGGGCCAGCCTGTCGAGGAAACGACTGTGGTTTGGGCCTGCCCTGGGCCCTAGATGACCGAAAGGACGATGGTCCCGAACCAGAAGGAGCAGCGGCCGACGGGAGACAGGCAGATTTGGCTGCCGCCAGCGTGGCCACAATCTTATCCAGATCCGGACCGAAGAGAACTTCTCCGGTAAACGGCAACGCTTCCAGACCTTTCTTGGAATCTGCGTCCGCCTTCCAGGATCGCAGGCACAAGGTGCGACGAGCAGCTACCGCTGCTGAAGAAATTCTAGACACCAGAGTACTAATGTCTAGAGCCGCCTCGTTGATGTAGGTGGCCGAATCACGGAGATTGCCAATCAACTCCGCCTGATCGGCCGGACAGTCGGATTCAAAAGAAGCCTCTAATGAATCCGCCCAGCGCTCCATCGCTCTGGCAACCCAGCAAATGGCCATAGCCGGCCGTGCTGCCCCCCCTGCAAGGGAATAAGCGGACTTCAGGCAGATTTCTACCTTGCGGTCCGTAGCATCCTTAAGGGAGGACATGGATGGCATCGGCAATGTGGCACTACGGACAAGACGGGTCACGTGAGAATCCACCTGTGGAGGGGATTCCCACTTCGCAAAATAATTATCCGCGAACGGATAAGCCACCGCCAGGCGTCTCTGCGGCTGGTATCTTTTGCCAGGTTGTTTCCACGCCTCCTCTAAATGGTCCACCAACTGACCCGAAAGAGGAAAGACTGTGGCATCGCCCTTCACATCTTTGAAAAAGGCATACTTAGATTTAGCCGCTGGGGGAACTTCGTCCTCAATCACCAAGGCTGTGCGGACCGCCCGAATAAGTCCAGGAATATATACTTTGGACTTAGCATCAGCGTCCTTAGTATGGAGAGGTTCCTGATCGTAAGGATCTAGAATCTCCCCATCATCAGACGTCCCTTCGTCATCCTCATAAGGAGCGGACAGAGACGCCACCGGCCTTTTATGAGACCGCATCACAGACTCCCCTTGCAACACATCCGACAAGTGCTGTACAGAACTCGTCAGGGAGTTAACCCACGCTGGCTCCTGAGAACCCGGGAGCGGGGAAATAGGGAGACTGTGGGGTACCACCAATTGTCGTGGGAACCCCTGCATGGGTGACGACACCACAGACTGCTGGGACAAACCCATCGGAGTAAACGCGGGCTGCGGAGCTAACTGGCCCACTAAAGCTGTTAACGCCTGAGCGAAACAAGCCCAGGGCGGCTCCTGTACCGGTGCTGTAACCGTAATAGGCCGCGCCATGGACAAACACTGCCGGCAAAGGCCCTCCGCGCTACCCTCCCCCTCCGCTAACGGTACTTTGCACGTGGTACACTGTAGCCGGAGGGGAAAATCACTTTCAGACATGATGGCACCACGTATGTGACCTCTCTCACCAATTAAGTATTAAATAGGCGAGAGACCACCCTGCAGCACCGCACCGCAAGGGCTTTAGCAGAAAGAACAGGGACAGTAATAAAGCTGACAGTTTAGAGAGAAAAGATTACAGGCAGCAGCGCTAGCACAGTCACATACAATGCAGAAAAATAACAATTCCTGCACTAACAGCGCTGATCACTCAACTACACAGACACAGGGCCTGGTAGGACACAGCGCTGCATACACAGACCTGACCACAGCGGAGGAGAGGTATGCGGGGGGACCCAGACCATGATGCTTCCTTCCAGCGCTTCCAGCAGCGTTCACCATGCGTTCTGGAGAAGATGGCCGCCGAGGAGCAGAGAGGAGGCTGGCCTGGGGGAGGAGCGCTGCCACAGGACCAGTCGGCAGCATGCAGAGAGGGCTGTGTGCAGCGGGGGAGGCGCCGGCTGTGAGACAGGGAAGGCGCGCTCCCCTGGCATGCATTTAACCCCTGGGACGCCGCAGCGCTACCGCTCTGCTGCGGTCCGCTGTCCCAGGGGGTAGTGGAAGCGCAGGTTGGTCGCCTGGCTCCACGCTGCAGCCAGTCCCCAGGGAGCCCCCTGCCTGGGGACTTAGGACCATGTGATCAGCGGGGACCCACCGCGGGACCCCGCTGCTTACCTCTGTCCCCCTTGAATCCGGCCATGGTCCGGAGCATCTGGGGTCACCGCTAGCTGTGACCCCAGACGCCCACCAGCATCCCCGGATCAGTACCGGCGTTCTGGTACCGGCGGGGTGTAGGGAAGACAGCATGGACGTCAGGACTGACTGTCCATGCTGTTCATCCAGTTGTGCAGCCACAGCTGCATGAAGAATAAGCTTCAGGGGCTCTTCTAGCCCCCACTCCAACAGGTGCACCCGACTCCGGCCGGGCACCAAACTAAACTGAGGTGCCTTGGCTCGGGGGCGGGGTATAGGAGGGGGACCTAGTGCATCCTGGGAGGCTGAAAGCTTAACTCTTTGGTGCCCTGCGACTGACGTCACACCTATACCCCAAGGTATCCTGTGGATACCCTATGGACCCTGAAGTAGAAAGAAAGAATCTGATTCTAATTAGCAGCTTTGATTGCCAGAGGGTACAGGTAGAGCCGGCCAGGCCAGGATTTACTTTTTTGTTTTATTTTTTGTGCTGCTAATAAAACTAGCTGCGGTTACTTGTACCAAGGCCCGTGGCTGGTGAACTAATATTTGGCTGCTGCATGACAAGTGCAACCATTTACCCTAGGAGTCGGCACCCTTACCATGATCTTGCCACAGATTATAAATAAGAAGATTATTACCTGCTAATCACCTACTATGCAATACTTTGGTAGAAGGTTTTGTCATCATTATACACTTTGGTTATTAACAACCCATCATTAACCAAGTACTGCACTAGGTAATGCTTAGTGAGATTAAAATAACCCATTTTGAATCGATTGTGTATAGCAGCATAATTACACCATGCAAAATATACAGATGCAAGAGTAAGCCATTACTGCACTTATGCAGTACGGAAATGCATATTTTATGCAACAAAAATACCTATGCATACACACGCCCCCTGTACTTTAGCCAAACTTTTATCCATTCCATTATCATTCTTTAAAATCCAAGGACTGTCATATTTTCAGTTTTTGGATTCATTTATTGTGAGATGACATATTAAATGTGTCCTCATACATCTAGCCTCCTTGCGCATTAAACAGCCCTTCTAGTCGCTTCATGCCGTATCCTGACTCTGTAGCGCTGAGCGTCTTTACGTGCAACTTTTTCACATTCAAACCTGTGTTACCCGTCACAGCCGCTGACACTGTAACATAGCATTTCGCATGCATGTACACCCGCAGGCGCACACAGAATTAGGCATGCCGCATATCATTTTAATCAGCAAAAGCTGCTTGTGCGTAAGATGCATTTCAAGGGATAAAGACACACGAAACGACGCTCAGTGCTACCGAGTCACATGGCGATCACGTTATGTGTAAGGCGATTTGTAGTGCACGGGGGATAGATGTAGGTAATCACATCTGTAGGGTATAGGGTCCCTTCCTAATGAAAGAACATTATTTTCTGTCCCCTTTTATGTAAGTGTGGTTTTTTTTACATATAATTAGCCTCGATAAACCACAAAACACTGCTTGGTATATCCATACTGACAGGTACGTATATCCATAACAGCATTTTTCAACCACTGTGAGCAGTTGTCAAGTGTGCCGCAGCGGTTAGCACAGCGCACTTGTACTGCAGTGTGTTTTATCCTGAGGATGCCAATGTACTGTGTTTTATTCCTGTGGAGACCAATGGGTGTGTTTTGTATGTGGGAGCCAATATGTATGTTTTTTCATTGGTCACGCAGGCCGCATCGCTGGATAGTGTCTTGGCAAATGTAAAGTCTTGTGTAGTGTGTCTCAAGTTGAAAATCACTGATCCATACTTTTACACTGTAACTGAATCTAATGTCTTATTTTTTCTTATATATGCTAAATGGATGACATATACACATCTATGCATTGTTTTCTTTTAAATTAATATTATAAATAAATGATACATAAGAAAACAAAGACATAAGAGAATGTCACAATAATGGCTGATAAACACGTCATAGTTAAATATACCGTATATAACACACAAAATGCCTTATTCTGAGATGGATGCAGAAGCGGCTGCGTCTTTAGCCGCAGTCCAATGGCAGGAGCAGTTTCTCCATCTGACTATGGCCTCCTGTGTGAGTGGCTGTGCGTCTTTGAATTCAGCCGCTTTTGGCGACATACCTGCGACACGCCAGCGTCGGCTTCGCCACCCACGCTACCTACCAGGAATTCCCACTAAAATTCTCAGACCCAGTGTCATACTTCTCTGTGCGCAGACAATCAGCACTCATGCGTGGTGCGACTCGGACACATGCGCAGTACAAAAAACATCAGTCAACTGCGCACATAACAGTCAGGGAGAAGGGGGTAATGTGAACAAAAATGTTTGAAAATAGGGGCGGAAGGTGTGAGATATGATCAGTGTCCATCTGTATTTCTCTTTATCTAGAAGGAACAAAATATTTCACTGTACAAGGTCTTCTGCTCCAGCCACATGAAGCAATGTTGCATCATGCTCCCTTACAGTAAACATGATTCCCAATGATAACCCAATCAAAATAAGTCAGATCATTATTGGGTATGTTGGTAAATACAGTCAGATCATGACTGTGCAGTCTTCTTTTTACCACCAGTGTGCAACCAGATTGGACAGAGGGCCTCATCCAGACCCACTGGCAAGCGCTGAGAGCTCGCAAGTGGGTCGATGTTGAGGCCCTGCGCACGCACAGTGGCCGCACTGCGCGTGCGCAAGCCCTGGAGCGAGAGAGAAATTCTCGCGCTCCGGGGATCACTACAAAAGGGGCGGCTGTCAATGGTGATCGACAGCTTGCACCGTTTTGTAGGCGGGGTGGGGGGGGTGGCTGGCCAAACGGAGGCGTTCCCGACGGAACGTCTGCCGTTTGGAGGCGGCCCCACTGACATCAGTCGTGATGTAAGTGGTGAGCTTCCAGCTCTAATAGAGCCGAAAGCTCACTGGGGCTTGCGGTAGACGAGACCCTACCACAAGGGTCTCGACGCAAGCCCCAATGGTAGCGATGGATCAACCTGGCCGCTCGCTAAAGCTGTGGGTGGTCACCCACTGCCTAGTGAGCATCCAGGAGGCCGGCTCTGAACTTAGAAGCGGCCGCCCTCATTCAGAGCGAGCGCTCGCATTTTGCGAGCGGCTCTGAATGAGGTCCAGAGGCCCCGTTGCCCAGCTCTTGCGCTGCGAAGTAACAGGACACAGACCATGTCTGAGCAGTTTGGTGTGTGATTTTTTTTTTTATTTCGATTATTATTTTTATTCAGTTCTTCAAAAAGAAAGGGATAACTAAACATTTACAAACAGTTAAGCCAATCAAGCAATAGCAGTAAGATATAAATGGGTCAGTCCAATTAGCCGCGAAGGGTGCGAGTTGCCTTTGCCATGGAGTTTAAATGCAGGCAACGCCACCTCATCTCACACCCCTCACGGCCAGCTCTCAGCCCGAATTTCGCTCCATTTTACTCGTAGCCCTAAGGGGCTGTGAGCAATTTTGTGCAAGTTCGGGCTGCCGTAAAGTGCGGCTGTTGTCGCAATGTCTCACATCCACGAGTACATTGTGGCTAATTGGATTGACCCCTAAAAAATATGAGATATGGTAAGCACTTACCTTTGTTATCTCTATTTCTACGAAGTCCATAGGGTTCCACAGGATACCTTGGGGTATAGGTGATGACGTCAGGCATCGGACACCATAGAGTTAAGTTTTCAGCCACCCAGGATGCACTAGGGTCCCCCTCCTATACCCCAACCCAGAGCCAAGGCATCTCAGTTACGTACCAAGCCATAGGCCAGAGGAGGAGAAGGAAGAGAGAGAAAAAAGATCTGGACACACACAAGAATCACATTCTCAAAAGAAGGAGACGGAAAAACCGATGACCAGAGTAAAGCCCATCTGCAGCACAGGTGCGACAGGGCGGGAGTCCTGTGGAACCCTATGGACTTCGTAGAAATAGAGATAACAAAGGTAAGTTCTTACCATATCTCATATTTTCTACATCAGGGTCCATAGGGTATCCACAGGATACCTTGGGGATGTCCCAAAGCAGTATCCTTCAAGGGTGGGGACGCTCGTGTGCTGAAAGGAGAATCCGCCGCCCGATGGAAGCATCCTGAGAGGCAAAGGTGTCAAACGCGTAATACCTCACAAAGTTATGGACAGAGGACCACGTGGCAGCCTTGCAGATCTGAACTGCAGAGGCACCACGTCGAGCTGCCCATGAAGGACCCACAGACCTAGTGGAATGAGCCCTCACAGAGGGTGGAACCGGAAGGTCTTCATGAAGATAAGCTTCTGAAATTGCCATACGGATCCGACCTGCCAAAGTTTGCTTTGAAGCAGGCCAACCCTTTTTACAGAAGCCATAGAGGACGAACGAGGCGTCCGACTTCCTAAACAAAGAAGTGCGGTCAACATAAATCCTTAAGGCCCGCACAGCGTCCAAAGCGGCCTCACCCACTGAAAGATCAGGTGAGTTAAAAGCCGGCACAACGATTTCCTCGTTGATATGAAAACGTGAAACAACTTTGTGAAGAAAATCAGGTCCAGTGCGCAGCACTGCCCTGTTCCCATTAAAAATCAGGAATGGGGGTCTACAGGAGAGAGCAGAGTCAGAAACACGTCTGGCCGAAGCGATGGCCAGAAGGAAAATTGTTTTAGCTATTAGCCATTTAAGATCCACTGAGCCCAGTGGTTCAAACGGCGGTCCCTGGAGAACCCTCAGGACCACAGCTAAATCCCAAGGCGCCACCGGTGGAACAAATGGCGGTTGAATTCGAAGAACACTTTACATAAAGGTGCGCACATCAGGGATTGTAGCAATCCTACGATGGAACCAGACAGACAGGGCAAATACCTGCACCTTCAAAGAAGCGAGGCAAAGCCCATGGTCTAGTCCCGCCTGTAGGAAAGCTAACACTCTAGACAGATGGAACTCCCGAGGTGCATAACCTCTCGGCCGACACCACTGGAAGAACGTATGCCGCACACGATGGTATATCCTTGCAGAAGATGGCTTCCGAGCTCTTAGCATAGTTCGTACTACAGAGCTGGAAACCCCCCTGGACCTTAACATGGCCATCTCAACAGCCACGCCGTCAAAGACAGCAGAGTCAGGTCCGGGTGAAGACAAGGACCCTGTGACAGTAGGTCCGGTCGTAGCGGCAACCACAGAGGAATGTCCACGGACAGACCCTGAAGGTCTGAGAACCAGTGCCTTCTGGGCCACGCGGGAGCTATCAACAGGAGCGTCCCTCCTTCCTGTTTGAATTTCCGGATTACCCGTGGAAGAAGGGAAAACGGAGGAAAGAGATAAGCAAACCGGAACGTCCACTGGACGGACAGAGCATCCACACCTTTTCGTCTCTTGTGCGAGACCCGTACACCGGCAACTTGTTGTTGTGCCGTGACGCCATGAGGTCGATCTCTGGAAGACCCCATCTGTCCACCAGAAGTTGAAAGACGTCCTGGTGCAGAGACCACTCCCCCGTATGAACGTCCTGGCGACTGAGAAAGTCCGCCTCCCAGTTGAGGACTCCCGGGATCAATACTGCTGAAATGGCCGTGAGATTGCGCTCCGCCCAGACCAGGATGCGGGACACCTCTACGAGTGCCGCCCGACTTCGGGTTCCTCCTTGCCGATTTATGTAGGCCACGGTGGTGGCGTTGTCCAACTGGACCTGCACGGGGTGAACCCGATGTGCCTGCTGGAGAGCATTGAAAATGGCGCGGAGTTCCAAGATATTTATTGGAAGCTCCTTTTCCGCCTGAGTCCATCTGCCCTGGAACAAGTGTGGACCCGTGACCGCTCCCCAGCCCCGAAGACTGGCGACCGTTGTCAATAGGACCCAATTCGCCACCCAAAACGGATGACCCTTGTTGAGATGGGTCTGTAACCACCAGGCAAGGGACAGGCGAACCTCCGGAGTGAGCACCATCGTCTGGGATTTTAGACTCTGAGGCAGTCCATTCCATTTGGACAGGATCAATTGCTGCAAAGGTCTGGAGTGAAACTGGGCATATTCCACCATGTCGAATACTGACACCATGGAGCCCAGTAACCTCATCACCGAGTGTAGAGACACACGGCGACTCTGCAGACAACTGCGCACCCTCAACTGCAAGGCAGAGACCTTTTCCCTCGTCACAAAGATCCTCTGCTGACTGGAGTTCAATAAGGCTCCGAGGTGCAGAATACTCTGAGACGGGATCAGGGTGGACTTTTGCCAGTTTATCAACCAGCCGTGCCGTTGCAGTACTGCAATCGTCAGGTCCAAGTGACGTAGAAGGAGCTCTGGAGACCCTGCTACCAACAAAAGGTCATCTAGGTACGGCAACATGCGGACTCCCTGCAGCCGCAGGGACGCCGCCATGACCGCCATAACCTTGGTGAATACACGTGGTGCTGTCGCCAGGCCAAAAGGTAACGCCCGGAACTGAAAGTGATCGTTGCGGATTGCAAACCTGAGGAACTGTTGGTGACGCAAAAGAATAGGGACATGCAGGTAAGCGTCCTGTATGTCCAACGACACCATGTAATCCCCAGGTTCCAGCGCCAGAATGATGGACCGTAAAGTCTCCATCCAAAACCGCGGCACCCGCAAGGACTTGTTAAGGGCCTTGAGGTTGAGAATCGGACGGTACGACTCATTGGGTTTCTGCACCCTGGCCCCTCTGGGAGAATGGAACAGGCACTATAACTCCAGCCTGGAGCATAGTGTGCAAAACCTTCCGCAGTTCCAAGGCTTTGTTCTGGTCTAAGGGAAGACCCGTGGTGAAGAATCGGGATGGGGCTTGTGCCGAAAAGAGAGGGCATACCTGTGAGAAACCACCTCGTGAACCCAAGTGTCTGTCGTAGTTGCCGACCAATACTGGGCGAACTGCAGCAGGCGGCCTCCCACCTTGGGATCCCCCAAAGGGAGGCCCGGACCGTCAGGTACTCCAGGCCTGTTTCCTGGGCTTGGCCGATTTCTTGGGCCCAGCCTGTCAGGGAAAGGACTGTGCTATAGGCCTACCCTGGGCCCTATAAGGCCGAAAGGACGACGTACCCGAAATGGAAGGGTCCGCAGCAGACGGGAGACATGCAGACTTGGCTGCCGCCAGCGTGGCCACGATTTTGTCCAGATCCGGACCAAAAAGGACTTCTCCATTAAAGGGCAAAGCTTCCAATCCCTTTTTGGAATCAGCGTCCGCCTTCCAGGATCGCAACCATAAGGTACGACGAGCAGCAACAGCTGACGAAGAAATGCGAGAAGTGAGGGTACTAATATCCAAGGCCGCTTCATTGATGTAAGTAGCCGAATCCCGGAGGTTGCCTACCAACTCGGACTGTTCAGCCGAACAGTCGGAATCCAAAGACGCCTCCAAACTATCAGCCCAGCGCTACATAGCTCTGGCTACCCAATATACGGCCATAGCCGGTCTGGATGCCCCCGCCCCGCGAGGGAATAAATGGACTTTAGGCAGATCTCCACCTTACGGTCCGTAGCATCCTTCAAGGAGGACATGGGCAATGTGGCACTTCGGACTAGGCGTATCACATGAGAATCCACCTGAGGAGGGGATTCCCACTTAGAGAAATAATTGTCCGCAAACGGATAAGCCACCGCTAAAGGTCTTTGAGGCTGATACCGTTTGCCAGGATGTTTCCACGCCTCCTCTAAATGGTCTACTAACTGACCCGAAAGAGGAAACACTGTGGCGTCACCCTTAATATCCTTGAAAAAGGCATATTTGGACTTTGACACTGGAGGATCATCATCCTCAATAACTAAAGCTGTACGGACAGCACGAATAAGGCCAGGAATATAAACCCTAGACTTAGCGTCCGACTCTTTAGTACGGAGAGGTTCTTGGTCAGAGAGATCCAGAATCTCCCCATCATCGGACGTCCCGTCGTCATCCTCATAAAGAGCGGACAGAGACGCCACCGGCCGCTTGTGAGGCCGCAACACAGACTCCCCTTGTAACACGTCCGACAAATGCTGTACAGAACATGTCAGAGAATTAACCCACGCAGGCTCCTGAGAGACCTGAGGAGGGGAAATAGGGAGACTGTGGGGTACCATCAGTTGTCTCGGGAACCCCTGCATGGGTGATGACACCACTGACTGCTGGGACAATCCCATCTGACAGAACGCAGGTTGTGGAGCTAACTGGCCCACTAGGGTTGTAAGCGCTTTGGCGAAACAAGCCCAGGGCGGTTCCTGTACCGAAGCCGTGACAGTAATTGGTCGCGCCAATAAAAAACACTGCCGACATAGCCCTTCCGCGTTACCCTCCCCCTCCGCTATTGGTACCTTGCACGTAGTACACAGAAGCTGGAGATGAAAATCACTCTCAGACATAATGGCAAGTATGTTACCCCTCTCACTGATACTCGGTAGTATAGTGGGAGAACCGCCCTGCAATCACCGCACCGCAAGGGCTATAGCAGAAGAAGAGCAGGGACAGTGAAAAGGCTGACAGTAGAAAGTGAAAGTACAGGCAGCAGACGCTAGCAGCAGTCACATACAATGCAAAGAAATTAATCCCTGCACTATCAGCGCTGATCCTCAACTACGCAGAGACAGAGCCTGGTAGGACACAGCGCTGCATACACAGACCTGTTCCAACGGAGGAGAGGTATGCCGGGGGACCCAGACCATGATGCCACCGATCAGCAGCTTCCAGCAGCGTTCACCATGCTTCTGCAAAGATGGCCATCGAGGAGCAGAGAGGAGGCCGGCCTGGGGGAAGAGCGCTGCCACAGGGCCAATCGGCAGGTGCAGAGAGGGCTGTGTGCAGCGGGGGAGGTGACGGCTGTGTACAGGGAAGGCGCGCTCCCCTGGCATGCAATTAACCCCTGGGACGCCGCAGCGCTACCGCTCAGCTGCGGTCCGCTGTCCCAGGGGGGTAGTGGAAGCGCAGGTTTGTTACCTGGCTCCACGCTGCAGCCAGTCCCCAGGGAGCCCCCTGTCTGGGGACTCTGGACCATGTTTCAGCAGGGACCCACTGCGGGACCCCGCTGCTTACCTGCTGTCCCCCTTGAATCCGGCCATGGTCCAAAACATCTGGGGTCACCACTAGCTGTGACCCCAGATGCTTACCAGCATCCACGGATCAGTACCGGCGTTCTGGTACCGGCGTGGGTGTAGGAAAGACAGCATGGACGTCAGTAGGGACTGTCCATGCTGTACTTCCAGATGGGCAGCCACAGCTACCTTGAAGAAAACGTCAGGGGCTATCCTTAGCCCCCCTCTAAACAGGTGCTCGATTCCGAGCCGGGCACCAACGAAACTGAGATGCCTTGGCTCGGGAGCGGGGTATAGGAGGGGGACCCTAGTGCATCCTGGGAGGCTGAAAACTTAACTCTATGGTGCCCGATGCCTGACGTCATCACCTATACCCCAAGGTATCCTGTGGATACCCTATGGACCCTGATGTAGAAATATATCCAGCTCAATAAAAATTTATTGAGTAAAAGAAAATATATATATATATATCCGGCTAATATTGACTAAAATGGAAACACAGATAAATTATAAAGTAATGTATAAAAGAATGTTAAAGCGAGCTCAATGACCATCATCAAATATAGAAATATCAGTCATCACACATGAAAGGAATACAACAAATGAAAATTAGAACAATCAAAACAACAGAAGTAAAACAATAATATGAATAGAATTAGAAATAAAAGAAAAGTAAAATAACTGTCTGCCCTTTAGGTGTGGTTAAACGTCCTAGCATTGTGGTTCCAGGACATAGAAATATTATAGTATTTGACCCATCAGAGATATTTCAAACAGGGAAGCGCAGAAACACAGGAGGAGGATGGATGAGGGGGATTACAACATATCCGAAAAAATATATACCTCTATAGAGTGATAACCAATGACTGACTATCAGTATGTATCAAATAATAGAGAATTAGACATTATCAGTACCTAGCTGCCTGTAAAGATAACAATTTGTCGATTGAAAGATTTTAAGACATTTTGCTGCATGGGGAATTCCAAAGAATCAGTAAATATACCCCATATAGCTTAGAATGTTTCTACACCTTTCTCAATGTGTCGGAAAGCAGCTTGTCACTCAAAATAAAAACCTTTAAAAGGTCAAGTTTCGCTTCAGAGACCTGGGGGGGCGGGGGGGTGAGCAGGATGTCCATTTTCGGGAGGATTGCCTTTTGAGCAACTGTCAAATATAGAAGGTTGCAGAGACTGGGTTGTAGGAATAGTAAAGGGACCCATGGGTCAAAATCGTATTTATATAAATTAGAACTTTATTCCAGAAGTGATTGATTTTCTGCAGAACTAAAAGCAATGGTGTAAGATGGCATTGTCCTGTTAACATTTACACAGAAGCGTTACATAATGACCTGGTACATAATGTTTCCTTAGAAAGGGATCACACAGATTTCCAATTATCGGGAATCTGCGCATGTGCCTGACCTGTACTGCACATGTTCAGTACGGGTCTGCGATCCTGCACGCAGTCCAGTGATTGACAATCTGCTGCCATTTCTGGTCGGGGAAGTGGCGGTGACAGCCTCCGTTACCCAAAACGGAGGCATGTCGCCACCATTGGGGGAGGATGGAGAGGCCAGGATCTCCATCGGCTGACTGAGATTTCCTGGCCTCTTATACTCAGCGGCCAGCTTGCGTGACCCCATGGTCACTCAGGCGGGCAACGGGATCGCAGATGATCCAATGCTATGTCCTAGGACACAGCTCGGATCAGTAATGCATGCAAGAGACATGACGCCTCTGTTCTGCAGTGATTTCTGAAAATGAAGTGATTTTGGAAGCTATACTGATTTCTGGGCCTAATTCAGACCCGCTCGCGAGCGCTGAGTGCTCGCAAGCGGGTCGATGTTGGCCAAATGCGCATACGCACGAGGGAGCCGGCTCCGTCGTGCGCATGTGCGAGACCCCGATAGCGACTATGGGTCTCGCTACAAAGGGGGAGTGCTGTCGATGGTGAGTAACAGCACGCCACTGTTGGTGGGCGTGCCGAGGGCATTGCTGCCCAGACGGAGGCATTCCCATGGGAACGCCTACCGTCTGGGGCCGGCCCCACTAACATCACAAGTGATGTCAGTGGGAGTGCTCTCGGCTCTGATAGAGTCGATAGCACTCCAGGGCTTGCGGCAGACGAGACCCTACCACAAGGGTCTCGTCGCAAGCCCGATGGTCGCGATGGTCTTGACCATCACGACCATCTTTTTGGCCGCTCGCTATAGCTAACTGTGATCACCACAGCTATGCGAGCGGCCAGGAGGCCACTCTAAAATTCAGAGGGACGGCCCTGATTCAGAGCGAGCGCTCTGTCAGAGCGTCCGGCTCTGAATCAGGCCCTCTGTTCTATAAGTCAGTCAGCTCCTGATATACCCCATTCCAAACAGTCATTTACTCCTAATCTGCATAGTTATCCAGATTATAGGCCAGGACAGTGTAAAAAAATGAAGGCTGCAGGTGTATTTCAGGATCCAGTCTTCAACCGTACATCAGGTATCCCAGCTAGTACATCATTTAATGAGAAAGTGGCAAATCAAAATTCTCTGCTAACTGTTGAAATGTGAGCAAAGTGCTCCCAGGATTAAACACATCCCTAATTTGTGCAATTCCTTTTCACCTCTAAAGTGCAAATTGTTTATCAGAGAGGCCCAGTAGAAAACCAGGATTACCTCATATACTCATATATTTCATAATCAGGACAGATCTTTTCAATTTTTTGTTAATGGCATGCCAAGTATAATACGTATTCCTGAAATATAATATTCTATCGTGTCAGAGGAGGGAGCTTAGACTTTGGAGTCTGCAGCAGGGCCACAGGGGAGTAAAGATGTAAAAACTCTTCCAACATGGGGTTGAGGAAGCATCGATGTACTCAGTGCCAGATTAATGTCTACACTGGCCTGGAGCTGAAATTTATAAAGGGCCTATTGGTGTGACTAGTGCAGGGCTCGACAAATCCCAGGGGCCAGGTCGCCATGGCTACCAGATTTGGCTGCCAGACTACTAGATTTTGCAGTGAGGGAGGAAGCAGATCCTCATCAACTCATGTGCTGAGTGTCGCCTGCGGTGACTGCTGTGCCTCTGTCCGTCCCGGCCTGCACTGACGACTCCTCTCCAGTAGTAGGGTCTATGGAGTGACCACGAGGGGAGGGGGCTTTGTTGTACTTTCTAGCACCATTATTTTATGTGAAATGTGGTGCGTTATTACTGGGGGGTGGTGCAGGGGAGTTGTGCAGAGCAGTGAGGGGGCCTCCATTTTACTGTATCCATTCAACTGTGACCATTTTGTGGACAAGTATAGTGTGTATAACAGTTGCAGAGCTGTGCTCCTCACTCACTCCTGTAATTTTTTTTTGAGGGGACTGTGGTCTGGCTCCTACACTTTCATCCTGGCTCCTAGATTTTAGAAACATTTGTCAAGCCCTGGACTAATGATGGGGGAGGAGTGCTTGTGAGCAGTATCGTAACAAGGCGGCACTGCACCTTGTGCCTTCCCCGCCCCTTACGCTATTGACATCATTACATCATGCCTAGGGGAGGGGTTGCCTGCACTAGCTCTGTAGTAGTGCTAGTGGCTATCGGGTGCTGTTCCAGGCACCCTTCAAGCCACATGCAGGTGCCGTTACATTAAGGTGCCAGTGCCTGCTCCATTTATTCTGTGGTTCTGAGGTATTTACACTTTCAATGAGCATTGCTGACTGTACTACACTACCTCACCCATCATAGAGCATCTCAGTGACCGACATATATTGCAGAGCATCACAGTAACTGACATATCATACAGAGAGCATTGGAGTGACTGTACAGTTCTGAAATATAATGGCGGACCAATAAACTTATATACAGTACAGGGGGAATAATTAGCAATAAAATACCTGGCCTGCACTATACAGTACAAGAGACAAAGGGGCCCTTTACAGTATAAGAGGAAACAATGAGGCTCAATGTGGATCCTACATTATACATGAGGGGACAGTGCAGGTCTATAAGTGCCCTATACAGTAGTGGGAAGCATATATATCTCTCTCTCTCAACTCACAGTTAGAAGCTGGTTGGATGTGCTGTCTGGGGGGTGATTGGGTGGGGCATCAGATGACCGGAGTTTTGGTTCCACTCGTGGGACACAGCAGTGGATGGACAATAAGGCAGAGCTTAGCGCGGCCGGAGGCTGCATAGTGGCGGAGCTTCGGACGGCTCCCGATGGGGGAAAGGTGGGAGGTGATTAATGTGGCTTCGGATCTGTCGGCCAGGAGGTGAATGGCCAGGGCATTGGAATGCTGTTGGAAGTGACAGGAAATATGTTTTTTTTTTCTTCGGTCTGCACTACGCTGACTGGATCCTGTGGGCATATTTTAATCGGAGGACCTGGAGCTGCAGCTCCACCAGCCCCATTGTTAATCCGGCCCTGGATGTACTAATAACCACTGCACAGTATAAAGCAGGGGTCTTCAAACTTGGCCCTCCAGATGCTGTGGAACTACACATCCCAGCATGCACTGCACATAGTTTTAGCATGCTGTTATATCAAAAAGGTGGCAGTGCATGCTGGGATGTGTAGTTCCACAGCAGCTGGAGGGCCAAGTTTGAAGACCCCTGATATAAAGGAACAAAACTGAGTGTTGATAAGCAGCTATATCAGGGAAGGCTATTCCTCCACATAACCTTACCTTTAGTAATTTGTGACAATATATCCTAGGTTTTTTCCCCTGCCACAAAAATGACAGAAACAATTAAGTACATTTAAGTATGTCTATGCGGGATATGTAAATAGGGATCATTTGCATTATATAAGTTAATTTAGGGAATAATATATATTTAATGACAGCCTAGCATGGAGAGATATAAGTTATTCCAGTTACGTTTTAGCTGTTCAAATTTAGATATTATTATAGAATAATTCACCTTATATAAATCTGACAGATGACGGGGTATATATAATGCCAAGGTATTTCATTTTATCATGGACTATTCGAAAATGAGACAAAGCTTTGGTAGAGGGGGCATCAAGACTGACGCTACCAATTAGGAGAGCTTCTGATTTGTCAAAATTAATTCTGTAGCCAGCAGTTAGAGACCATCAATGGTCATTGGCACATAAGGCTATCTTATATTCTGTCTGACCCAAGTGGATATTGGAGTAAGTCTGACACTGTCGCAGTCGGATTGCCAAAGGCTCTATGGTTAGGGCAAACAACTGGGGGAAGAGAGGGCAGTCCTGTCGAGTACCCCATTGAATATCAAAGGAAATGGAGATAGCCATTGCCCAAGATCTGAGCATAAGGATTCAAGTATAATATTTTCAGTAATGCTATAAAGTCCCCAGGAAACCCAAAGCGACCGAGTCTCAAAAAGATGGTGCCATGTCATTATATCAAATGCTTTTTCAGAGTCAAGCAATAAGAGAACCCTAGACCCTGGGTCCTCAGAGGACTGAAGATATTGCAGCACCATGAGAACCTAGAGGACAATGGTCACTGCCTGCCAACCCCAAATGAACTCTTGTTTGATCCCCATGAATTAT
Organism: Taudactylus pleione; assembly: GCA_031769625.1. NCBI lineage: Eukaryota > Metazoa > Chordata > Amphibia > Anura > Myobatrachidae > Taudactylus > Taudactylus pleione. The sequence goes on along the minus strand of JAUIMM010000289.1, from coordinate 1,003,083 downwards.
AGTAAGCATAATATCCTTCAGTCTTTCTGCTAAGAATTTTATAATCAGTATTTAATGGGGATATTGGCCTGTAGGACACTGGCAGTTCAAGATTCCGCACTGGTTTAGGCAGCACCATAATCAGGGTGGCATTAAAATATAGTTATAGATTTAGTAGAATGTAGAGCATTATAACTTTTGGTCAGTAGAGTCGCTAAAGAATATTTACGAATGTGATCAGGTTCACTGTTCAAACCATCTGGTATCAGTGCTTTGGCAGATTTGAGAGAAATTATCACCTTCTTTACCTCTTCATCTGTAAATGAGGCCATTAAAGAGTCAGCCTGGGCAAAAGTGATATGAGGTGGAGTAATTGTGTCTCCAAAGGTGCATTTATTAAATCAGTGAATGGGGTCTTATCTGTATATATATTAATATCATATATTAATATTAATACCGCGATACTTTTACTGTCACCAACTCAAGTACTGTGTCTATCCCCTTAATGTAGTTATGTTGTTCAACTCATAGGGTCCCTTTATAAGGTTAGAAAGTTAGCTGCTCAATGTATTCCCATAAAGATAGTATTTGTATAGAGAGTATCCCACACGTTCAGCGGTAACTTGGGCTATTATCGTGTAAAAGTGGGCTTTATTTTGGTATTAATGTATCTAAAGCTGGTTACATACTAGACTAAGGGACTAGAACTACACATCCCAGCATGCCCTGCCAGTTTTGCTATTTGGCCATGCTAAAACCATTGTAAGCCATGCTGGGATTTGTAGCACTACTATAAGCTCCTGTGAAGACCCTGCGGCCGACACCATGCTTCTGGATGCAGGGGAGCAATATATCAGGCGGTCGTACACCAGATCGTGCAGTGTATACGGACCATCCGATATATATTGTGCTGTCGCATCTGCCGTCACTGGGTACACACACCGTCTAGTGCAGTGTTGGCTAACCTTGACACTCCAGCTGTTATGGAACTACATAACCCAGCATGCACTGCTACAGTTTTGCTATTAGGGCATGCTAAAACTGTGGCAGGGCATGCTGGGATATATAGTTCCACAACAGCTGGAGTGTCAAGGTTAGCCAACACTGGTCTGTGTACCCGGCATTAGATTTATGAGTGGGATTTACTTTAAAGGCGGAAAATAGAGACATTTCATTTTGTTGGTACTTGTGTACTTTACGGATTCATTGCAGAGAGAACCCAATGAATGTTTTAAATGGTACTTGTGTACTTTATGTACACAAGTACCGAAAGTTGTCCCCACCTAAAGAAGAACGTTGTCGCTCGCCACACTTCGGGCTCTGTGCTTCTCTACGCTTTCCAGAAGGTTATATTCCCCCTCTATGCCCACTTGGATGGTAGGGAATGACTCTGGACACTGGCTGATGACGTCAGGGTCCTCACTTATTATTATTATCAATCATGGTAATGTCTAAATCCCCTTCACGTAGAGGACCCTGACGTCATCAGCCAGTGTCCAGCGTCATTCCCTACCTTCCAAGTGGACATAGAGGGGGAATATAACCTTGTGGCGAGCGTAGAGAAGCACCGAGCCCGAACCGTGGCGAGCACACAACTTTCTTCTTTAGGTGGGGACAACTTTCGTAAAGTACACAAGTACCATTTAAATCATTCATTGGGTTTTCTCTGCAATGAGTCCGTAAAGTACACAAGTACCATTTTGTTTCCAAATAAGATTGTGAGGTGGTTTTAAACTACTCCACAGTATTTTGGGTGTAGTTTTAATGCAATAAAATACATGGCCTCTTATGTTAACTTAAACATGTCACTGTTTTTTCATTCCCATGCTATGCATTATAGTGTACCTGACCATCCCACAGTAACCACCGAGGGACTAAGCTCCTGTTAGCAGTGAAGCTGTGGAGTTACTAATGTGTGAAACTACAAGATCCCTCCGCATTGATGCCGGAACGCCCCAGTGTTTGCACTGTACACGCGGCGGCGGCGGCGGGGTCTCCTAGGACTCTCACCCTCACAAAAGTCCTCAATGAACTTGGCCACATTTCCCTGTTGTCACATACGGGCACTCAGCGACCAATCAGGCACCGTCAGATCCCTGAGCCCTGCGTTCAAACTCTCCAGCTACAGCCAAACAGCGGCTTCCAGGCCTAGTCGGCTCCTGGCAGCCAATTAGCGGCCGGCGTGACTATCTCTGCGCTCGTCAACACAAACAGGCAGCCTATCAGCACGGTCCAAAACATCAAGATAGGCGGGCACAACAACAGAGAAGACGTCTTCGCCAATCACAGAGCGCCGAGACCCAAAACAAGCCGGAGAACCAATAGCCGAGCGGCTCACGGAGCGCAGTGACATAGATTGGCAGCTCTATGAACTAATGAGTGGCTGCGGTGCAAAGCCAAGCCCCGCCCTACAGTGGGTGACGCGCTGGGAGACTATCTGTGGCTGGAGAGGACATAGCGGCGAGGCGGCCGGGCGTGGAGCGGTGCCCGGGGATGTCGGTAAATATGGAGGAACTGCGGCACCAGGTTATGATTAATCAGTTTGTGCTGGCGGCAGGGTGCGCGGCGGATCAGGCCAAGCAGCTACTGCAGGCGGCACACTGGCAATTTGAGGTGAGACGGCGCATACTGTTTATACACACGCCCTGTGCTGAGATGTGTATACACAGACATACACCACGCTGGTAGCCGCACACGCCAGCTCTCCCTTCACATTGTATGTATACAACACACATTTACACTGCATGTGACATGCTGAACCTGTGTCTAAATAGTTACCTGTTTTTGTATCTCACAATGCTAATTCATGATTATATGTTAATAAATGTGTGATTGTAATTAAAAAAAACAAAACCTATGTATGTGTGTACCCACTACTTTTTGCACTATGTAGTGAATGCCTTGTGGTAAGCAAGGTTGGCATTGTTTTGTTTTTTTCCTCCTAACTGTGCCAGCCAAGGATTGTTACCACCATAATGTATAATAGCGTGGGATCTGCCCTAGTGGCCACGCTGACATTGGAAAATTTGACTCACTAAAGTATATATGTAATGTATAAAGCTTTCTTAAAAAAAAACAACAACTTTGCTTTAGTTTGAGCTATAGACCATCATATTTATACCTTTTTGTATTGTTGCTATGGGGTTAAAACTAATGATTTAAATAAAAGCCAGTGCTTTCTGTTCCATAGTGGATAGCTCACTAAACTACAGTATACCCTTATTTTAATGCTCCTTGTAAAACCTATTTATATACACCACACTAATACCACTTTCAGATCGTCAACCTGGGAAATACACGAATTTATCAACATATCGGGGACTTCGACCATGGTCATTTGCCTTCACACATAGCAAAAACCATGGTAGATGGACGTTCACATGCTAAAACCCGTGTATTTGTACTATGTATGAAAGGGGTATAATTATCATTCCTATTCAGGAATTTATCCTAAAGCTGGGTACACACTAGACGATGTGTGTACCCAGTGATGGAAGATAGGACCGCACAATATATCTGGCGGTCAGTACATACTGCCCGATCAGGTGTATGAATGCCTGATATATATCGTTTCCCTGACGGATATTTAGATTGGCCTGCACTGCAGACAGATCTGAAGATGCGACGAGTGACACACACAATAGTACGTACACACTGGACGATGTGGTTGATTTGTCATTCAGATGTGCCTCAAAACGACAAATTGTTCAATTTATCGTCTGTGTGCCCAGCTTAAGATAATGCAGGCATGCTTGTTTTTGTTAATTGTTTGGGTATATTGTGTTTGCCCACTGTGCTTTATATTTATTTACAGTGTATTTGATGACAGCAGACTTCCCATATGAAGTACACTTTTGAAAATTATGTACATGGTTTTTCATATAACCAAAACTTGTATAGACCACTTGGATTTTACATGTAGAGAAAAATATGCATCAACAAAACAATAATATATTTTATTCTAACAATTTAAATGTTTTTTTTTTTTGTGATTATATGAAATAAAAAATTACACATATATATGTGTGTGTGTGTGTGTGTGTATATATGTGTAGGACAAATTAAATCATCACACCGAGGGGCATATGTATCAAAGCTTGATGTGAGGTAAAATTATGAAATGTATATCACAACTATCACTTCTTAAACACCGCCTGCAAAATGCAAGTTAGAAGCTGATTGGTTGGTGATCTATATCTCACTATTTTATCTCACATCAAGCTGTGATACATATGCACCCTATATGTGTGTGTGTGTGTGTATATATAATATATAATTTCTATATCTCCCATAATGCCCTTTTTTATTTATTAATAATATATATTATAATAATATTACATGAGATTTGGAGTCTGTTTAGTCTGCATTTGTGACCAATGATCCTTTGCTGAATCCTATAGAAGTGGTAGTAATGGTGTGAAGCCCACTTCTATTTATAAACACAGTAATTGTATCTCTCATATGTACTTGCTTGAACTATGAGCCTAGAATATAACCATGTTGGCCATCTGTTAGGAGGTGCTGTTCATAGGGATAATTCAATGTGAAACCGTTTTGAATTAGAGGATGTTAAAAATGACATGGCCTGCTGACTAAACATTTGACAGAAGAAGGAACTACAAACCTATATATACGCATGATCATCCATTCCATATGGGCCGATTTAAATTTTTTATGGGGTCGACTATAATTAATGGGTACCCGACAAAGCAATTTAATGTTGCTCTAATTGGGGGTGAGTACTGCAGGTGCCCACATTTCTGCTCAACGCTTCCTGAGGTGGCGAGCAGCAATGTGCAGAAAGTCCTGCATTTGGGCACCAAAACAGCGCTTTTTGCATCATCCCCATTAGTTTACGCGGGTTTAGTCGCTTTGTGGGGCTAAACCCTGTGCTTGTGGACACGACAATTGCAACAATTAATGGGCGGCCAAAGCAATTGAATTGCTCCATCGGGCGGCGATTCATTATCGCGCCCCCCCCCTCCAAAAAAAAAAAATTGAATCGTCCCCATAGTCTCACATAATGTGTGTACACTTAATATCTATAGTTGTTCATGATAAACATTGAAAGCATAACCTCCATGATGTGGAAAATCCCCAGATCTGCAAGTACATTTTTGCATTGCATGAAAACTTTACTTGGTGAATGCAGGTTCTCCCTTCACCCCCCACATAACAATAGAATATACTGTCACTTTGATGGCGTGGCCTGCCTTGTTTTATTGCTCTAATAACTTTCCTGGCTAATTGCTGTAGGATTATTTACAAATATTGCTCAAAGGTGCAAATTTACTGTAAACCATAGCTGTAAATAAGACCTTTTGTTTTTCTGTGTGTAATTTGCTCTAGTCTAGGAACTAATTTTGTATTGCTTTTCAGGTTTACTGCAGATTTGCACCTCTGAGCTATATTAGTAAATGCCCCTTTTATGTGAGCGATTCTCATTCCAAAGGGCAACCGGAGTCGTGTGGCTGCTTCTTGGTATATGGCATTCTTTTTTTTCTTTTTTTTTGGCAGTGGTGACAATGTTCTAAAGTAGGATTTGTCACTAATTGGCTGTATGTCAATCGATGTTGACGCTTCACTATCGCACACAAAATATGTTTGGTGAAGCCAGTAGTATATACATATGTAAAGGAATGGGATGAAATGGGACAATTTGAGGACTGTTCAGTTAGCGGCGCAGTGCCAGCAGTCTATTGCTTTTCCTGCACATTGTAGCCACCAATATTGCAAATTTTTTCTTGGAAGTGAAAATTTATCGTAACTGTAATTCCCAGAGATGAACGCAGCTGAAAACCGCAGCCGCTCATTCCTGGGAATTGAATATAGAGAAGTGGACTGAACATAACAAGCAGAGGAAAAGCGTGATAATAAGGGAGGTGTGCTTAAATAAGAATACATATCTATGTAGTCTTCCTTTTTGGATGGAGTAAAATGTTCTAATTCTGAATATATATAAAACAATGTTTTATTAATAAATGTGTGTGCAGGAATGCTTTATTGTGAAACAGTCGTCGGATTTATTTATTATTTTGAAGCATGTTTGCGGTACCTCACAAAGGAAAAGGTTGCGATGCCCATCTATACCTCATTATATTTAGTCTAGACCCTAATTTACATGACTCCCTAGTGGTTGCATATTTAATTTAAGGATGTTGAGTGTCTCTAAATATCCATTCACGTGAGATAATGCTCAAAACTTATATCCGAACAGTATTTGTCGAATAGCTTTTCTTTTGTTCTATATGCACCCCTGAGCATGGTGTCACACACAGGCTTTTTCAGCTCCAGAAGTGCTCAGGCCTGATCTCTGTTGCAGCTGGAAAGTGCAGTGATTAAAACGTATTGTGTATTTGAGTGTTCTGAATGTAATGCATTTTAATTGGAGAGCGTTTTACTGAGTGCTGTGGATATTTGATGTCCATGTTTTAAAAACTGCTCTGGTTTATTTAATGCATCATCTGTGTTTTATTCCTAGAAATGAATGATTGCAACTGAACAGTTTACACTTTTTACTTTAAATATGGGGAAACATGTTTTATGTTCCCTGTAAAATTGTATTCTGTAAATGATGACTAAAAATAATACTTTGACATATTTAAAAAAAAAAATACAAACCTACAACTATTGACAATCAAATGCTAATGTTTAATACCCCTTCAACTATTTTTTTTTTTTTTATTGCATGTCCTGTAGTTTGAGTATTCAATGTTTTGTTTTTTTTCATTACTGTTGTAAATGTTTTTCAAGACAAATGATTACAATATATTTACCTCTGTACTGTGTTTGTTAATGAGACGTTCAGCATTTGAAATAGGATGTGTTGAGGTCTCGTCTGTGTCGCATGTTTCTATTGTGAAATTCCGCAGTGTGGCTCTTGGGTAGTGAAGGAGTTAACCCTCATTGTTATTGTTGTCAGTTTTGTCTCCTCCTGGCTCTGCTGCTCACACACACATACAGATGTACACATACCTACTCTTCTCTTTCATTTATTGGCAATTTGGAAAATCTGTGTCAGTTGTGTTTATTAATGGACTATGCGTGTAACCCTCTTATCCAAAGACCAAATTCATTGTTTACAGTAATACATGGAGTAGGTGGGGGCAGGGCAGTTCTCTCCACCGTGTAATGCTTTCTGCATCTGTTGCACAATAATGTATAAGGAAGACAGTGTATGATCCTGCGTCTGTTCGTCACAAAGTATAGAATAATACTGTACTAATGTATACTTTATCGTAATGTGAAAGGCTTGTTTTTTTTCATGAACATATTAGACATGTATAAGATACAACAGCTTGATCTTTGCAAATCACTTGCATTTTGATGAACATGGTTATTGTGCTTCATGTATAACTGTGTACACTTCTAAGCAGGAGCTGTGTCTTTTGTTCAGTCACGTTATGGCGTGAAAGCGGTCTGATATACACAGACCTGCTAAATGAAAGCAAAGCACTCCCATGTACAAGATTATTACATCTCAGGTTTATGTATGTCTCCAGCTGTCTGCATGTAAATCCATGTGCCATATTTTTCATCTTCACATTTACTGGCAAATACTGAATGGGCTAAATAGCATAATGTGTGCTTATTAGATCACCGAGAACCCTGCGTTTTATGCTTCAAAGTCAGTAGAATTGTTTAAATTGTGTTTTTTGCTTTTTGTGAGGTAATATGTTCAATGAAAGCAGCCATCATTATTTAGTCTGAGATGTTGGACCCTCCCTTTCTGGCTGTACATGTCTTAGACAAATCTGGGTTAATTCTTGTTCCACAACACCAGAGGTGTGAGTTCTGTGTTTACATGCCATCCATCTCCTCTCCAGACCAGCTTGCATGTTTACTCAGTGGGGTAGCCTTTGTACTTGTCAGCTCACTTTCACACAGAAAGGCCATAGCTGTTTTTGATTTCCAGTTCATCTTTTGATTGTTGGTTAATTTAAAAAGGTTTGTTCCACATAATCTGATTTCCCTTATTTTGTTCTTCTCTGTATTCAGACAGCTCTCAGCACCTTTTTCCAGGAATCCAACATACCCAGTGCACAGCATCATCCGCACATGGTAATTATGATTGCCCTATCTTGCATGACATTTGTTGGGTGTTCTATCAATATCTAAAGGGTTAATGTCACTCTTTAAGTACATGGGTCTGTCCCTGCTGACAGGAATGTGTAATGCAGATCAGTGAGTGATTTTGGTGTCCTGCAATGCATGTGAACACAGCAGGGAGCAGAGTGTGTAACCACCACAGCAAAATGGCCTCCAGCAAAGTGAGAGCTTCTGGTGGGCTGGGCAGCAGAATCTAGTTTTGCATAAGTGTCTGGTTTATATATATATATATATATATATATATATATATATTTCCTCTGGCAGCGGCACTCCACAAGAGATAACAGTAGGCAGGAGTAATGCATTACTCCTGCCTACTGTTATCTCTTGTGGAGTGCCGCTGCCAGAGGAACTATATCTGGGACCATTGTTGGTTACATGCGGAGGGCACCCTTCTTTGCTGATGACTGTGAGTGCCATTTCCCTGGATATATTATTATATATTCTCCATAGTAGCCGTATTTTAGATTCTTCATTTACTGCAGAATTTAAATATTTAGGCTCAATAAATTAAGATTTTTGTTTTCTGTAACCTGAATCTTTCCTTTTTAATAAAGGTAATTTCAATATAAAGATAACTATAAGCTAGTGGTTCTCAATCTCTACCCTCAGGACTCCACACAGGTCACGTTTTCCAGGTCACCCAGCAGGTGCACAGGTGTAGTCATTACTCACTGACACCTTTTATAAGATCCACAGATGGAGCTATTTATTTCACTTTTGATTCTGTGAGGAGACCTGGAAAACAAAGACCTGTTTGGGGTCCCGAGGACCGAGTTTGAGAACCTATGCTATAAGCCATATCAAGTGACCCTGAACTCTTGGAGGTACCAGGTACCTTTTGGGTGGCACAATAAGGCTTTTTTCGGGCGACTAGTCTGCATTGAGAGGGCAAAAAGAATAAAAAATTAGCCTGGTACATCGCTGTCAAAACTAACACACTCCCAGTCTAGGTTAAATATATATAAAATAAGAATGTTTGGAAGCATCTAACAAAATTAGCTTTCTCATTAGTCTCTGACATAGGGGGTCTTCTTAATGGGCACCCAATAATGCAATTCAATTGTTTTTGGGCACCCGTTAATTATTGCACTTGTCATACCCAATTAGACCAAGTTTAGCCGCATAAAACTGCTAAACCCTTCTACAGTCCTGGTTAAGGCCGCCAAAACCAGGAATTATCGCACATTTCTGCTCGCCTCCTCAGCAGGGGAAGAGCAGAAATGCAGGCGCCTGCGGATATCGCGTCCAAACAGAACAACAATTGAATTGTTTTGTTGGTTGCACGGTACTGACAGCCACTGGCGCTAACAATTGAATCGCTCCCTTACAATATATGTAAGGCTTTCTTGAGCAAATGTACTATTAAATAAACATGTCAATTCTTCACTGTAGTTTTCTTCACTGTAGTTTTCTTTATAGAAATTTTAATCAGAAGTCAACTAACCGCTAAAGTACACCTTTAATGCAATATTAATAGAAAAGTGTAGTAGCAATTTGCTGTTATTAAATCACACCCACACAATCTATGGTCAATTTGGTCAGAATGATTTTTGTCGGTTTGGTTATCCCTTATCTTTGCTAAATCCATGGCTAATATTTTTCCCAAAAATCGCTTGGAAATTTATGTATTTTTTTTTTTATGATTGAGTTAGGTCAAGAACATCTATTTCTAACTTCTCCAACACGAACAGATGCCGGGCGCATGCGCATACAATATAAAAAGACACAAAATAACCAATGTATAGTATTGTCATAAAAATGGAGTATAGCCTATATGTGGAGAAATGCTAATTTGTTATAGAGAAATTATGGGCGTCCCCCACCCACAATAAGACACCACTTTGTGTTCATAAAGGTTTTTTATCTTCTACTTGTGATTCAATCCCACCACCACAGGTTTAAGAGGAGATAGCGTACCCCGCTCACTTATTTGGAGGTATCGCTAAATACATAAAGGTTTCTTTTATATGTTCCAAGTATATATAGCAGCAAAGACTAATCAGTGTACCACACTAACGGTCTATCAGACGTATTCACTCATATGAAGGTTTCTTTTAGGGTTGATGAAACCAAGCCAACAGGAGGTAAAAGATCCAAATCCATCAAGTTTGTATAAATTCTGTATGTGTGCTGATCATGCAATGGTAAAAGAAATTTCTCTTGAAGGATATATCCGCTTAACCTCACAAGAAGGTGGTTGACCGTATTCTTCATGTGAAAACCTTGTTAATTGTATGCATCAATCACCCCTATTCTAACTACCTAATGTTGCACATTATAATCATGGACCTAATTCCTTGTAAGAAAGACAACCAGTGATTCTGCCTGAACTTCCTCCTTTGGCTCTGAGTTCCAGTCAGACTATCCTCACAGTGAAAAATCCCTTTCTATGTTGGTAATGAAAATGGCAATTCCCAGGTCACCGTGTATTCCCCCTGGTCCTGGGTGGAAAAAAACCTTTGTTGTCCTTTTTAAATATATTTGTAAACCCCAGATTGTTTTATAATTTAACCTACCAATGAATCCTCTTGCGTTCTTCATAAGTCTTCCTTATACACCATATTAACATGCTCACAAGTGATTGTTAAAATTACATTTTGGTTTTTTTATGCGTTTATGGCCTGTTTTGTGAATCCCGGGATTGTATTGGTAGAAGCTGTTACCAAACAACTGTGTATATGGGCCATATTGTACATCCTGATTCCTTTACAGATAACTTAACTCCTCCCACATGCAGAAAAAGTGTATGATAGAACATTTATAAAGCTGTGCATGCCATCCTCTCAGTCACAGTGACGTCACTGCTCCAGTTAATCATTCAATCCACATAGAGTATCTGTCAGTCCCTCTGTATAACTTGACAGCCACCTGCCCTTCGGTAATTAAAATTACTGGTGCGTTTATATGTATTTTATTACGCACTGTAATACACAACCTTTTTGCTTTCTATTACTATTACAGCTTGTATTTGTTTATTTGTGCTTCTTTCACCTCCCCACATCTGTATCTCATCATATCTGTATCCCCACAAATTAACAGACATGATGTGCCGTGATTGTTTTTTCAGGTTGTTGTAAAGATTTACTGATAATCATTCCTCTAGGAAAGTTGATTTTTCTTTTTTGTTTGTTTTTGTTTTTTTATGCTCTGTGAGGTTACAGGCAAGAAAATTTTTTAACCTAGAAATAGTGGCGTAACTAGGGTATTTGGAGCCCAAGGCAAATGTAAAAATGGAGGCCCCCCTCCCCTTCTACTATGTGCGCGCGCCGAAGAATGGGCGTGGTCACTTAAAAATGGGGTGTGTCCACATGACACACCCCTTTATCGTCACTCTGAACATTCCTTTCCATATGCACCTCAACCCCAGTAGTGCCCCTTATACAGTTCCCCCAGTATGCAATGCCCCCAGTAGTGGTCCTCCCTATGCAGGCCCCCAGTAGTGGTCCCCTAGTAGTAAGCCCCTAATATAGTGCCCCCAGTAGTAGTTTCCCCCCCCCCCCCGCAGTAGTAGCCCCCCCCCTATTAATGGTGCCACCAGTACTGGCAGCTCCCCCCCCTCCAGTAATGGTGCTACCAGTAGTAGTAGAAGTAGCTCCCCCCCAGGATTGGTGTCCCCAGGAGTAGTAGTAGTAGCTTCCCCCCCCCCCCCCCCAATAATGGTACCCCCAGAAGTGGTAGCTCCCCCCAAAGTAATGGTGCCCCTAGTAGTGGTAGCTCCCCCTCCCAGTAACTGTGCCCCCAGTAGTAGCAGAAGCTCCCTCCCAGCAATGGTGTCCCCAGTAGTAGTAGTAACTCCCCCCCAGTAATGGTGCCTCCAGTAGTAGTAGCTTCCCCCCCCCCCCCCCAGTAATGGTGCCCCCAGTAGTAGTAGCAGCTCCACCCCCCTACCCCCCCCCCAGTAATGGTGCCCCCGGTAGTAATAGTAGAAGCTTTCCCCCCCCAGTAATGGTGCACCCAGTAGTAGTAGCTTCCCCCCCAGTAATGGTGCCCCCAGTAGTAGTACCCCCCCCCCTCCCCCCACACCCACCCATAGTGCAGACACGCAAGTTACAGAAAAAAATGCACTTGCCTGAATCCACGCTCCGGCTCCGGTCACTGCTCCCGTCACACGTCAGTCCTCCCGGGCTGGCGCTCTCAGCATTATGGGAGAGACGTTATGACGTCTCTCCCATTACCCACTGCATGAGCCGGAAGGCAGAGCTCATGAGTGAGCTCCAGCCCGACTCTTGCAGTGGGCGCTGCAGCAGTCAATGAGTCTGTCTGACTCTCATTGGCTGCCGATTCACACACAAATCGCTGCTGCTTGGCGGTGATGTGTGTGTTAGCACAGCCTGAGCCCGCCTCCCACCCTCCTACTGGCGCTATTGGGTAAGCGCTCAGAGGGAGGGAAGGGGCTGGGCTGTGCAGCACAGGACTGGCGCTGGGCGCAGGGAAGCCTAGTGCCGGTACTGTGTAAATGTGTAGCGCTGATTGCACACATTGCGGTCGGCGCTACACTGCATAACTAGGGCGGGCCCCCCCCCCCCCCCACCTTAGATACGCCACTGCCTGGAAATCTATAAAATGTATTAAAGTACACAGACATCCCTGACAAGCATAGTAAGAAATGCCCAGAGAACAGAATAATCTAACCCAAAAGTGTAGAATGTGAGCTTTGCTCCGCTTTTATCTATATTAGTTGGATATCATATTTGTACCTGCATTTAAAAACAGGAAGGAGTGATTCTGAGGCGTTGGGGAAATGGTATAGTGAGGAGATTCTGCATTTTTGTTAACTCATTTCCTGCTAAAGTGCAGGGCCTGCAGCACGTTTACAATTAAAAATACATTGTCCTAAAAATCCAGTCCTGGTTGTTTATAGCTGATAAGGCGTGGGAGTCTGACCATCCAGTGTCTGTATAAGTGACCTTTGATTAGCTCCTCCTTGTGTTTACACATTCTATTTTAAGTGTCCTTTGCACCCAGCATATCAATATGTCATAAGTAGTCACTCATCTCCCGTATACAACTGGTAATGCCATGTGTCAAAATGGAAAACTACACTATTCAGACATCGGTGAAGAACTGCACTTTTAGGGCCTGATTCTGAGTCTGACGTAGAAGCGCACAGCAGCGTCTATTGGCGGTCGCTTCTCTGTGACTTTATGCAAATGCAGCTACACAGTTCTTTGTGTACATTGTGCCGGCGAATGTGCACAGAATTATGGTGCATACACACGATCAGATTTTTTCTTCAGATATGGACGATAACGATTTAAAAATCGTTCAGTCGTTCATATCTGAAGGAAAATCGTTCATATCTGACATGCCTGAACGATGGACGATCAACGATGCGCGTTCCCGTTTGTCAGATAACGATATCTGACATCTGATGGGTTTGCAGTCAGACTTGGACGATTCCATTCATTTTAATGCAGTCAAAAATCGCTCAATCGCTCAAATCGTTCAAATCGTTCAGATCGTTCAGATCGTTCAGATCGTTCAGATCGTTCAGATCGTTTAATCGTTCAATCGTTCATCTGACAAATCTGACCGTGTGTACGATCCAAAAGATGCTCACTTTCAGCATCTGTACATAGTGTTCACGCGAGACCGGTGGCAGGGCTTCCCTGTGCGCGCGTGCGTTCCCGAAAAGGGGGCGTAGCTGACCAGGATGGGGTGTGGGTTCACGTGACACATCCCCCAATTCGTCACTCTTGGGGGAAGCCCTGCACCTTTGTAAAAGCTCTCCCCTCACTGTGATTAGCTGCCATGAACACTACATCTATTCACGCGCTGACGATCAAAACTTTTCCCACCTGCGGGGACACTGCGGACTGGTAATGTGGTTGGTTAGAAAATTGAGCCTCTGCAAAATCATTCGCAATTGGCGATTTCCCCGGCATTTTAGGTGAGACGCTTATTCTGAGATCGCATAGGGTTGCTCAGAGGTTGGATATGCGACCAATACTTTCACTGTTGTCTGTAAGGGATGGATGTGAGATGCTGGAGGTGGGTGGCGGCTGGCGGAGTCATTAGCATATATTTGCAAGACCACTGTGTATGAAATTGTAGCAGTGACTGGCATTGTGTGCACACACTGGACGACTCGTAAAGATGCAGTGTCGTCAACTATTTCCCTTAAACTCCCCGGGAAACTTTCCGGCACTCCTGGACAGACTGTCTTGCTAAACTGTGCATTGTGACTAACGACCTACCGTGCGTCCTTAATGATTTCAGTGCATCGTTAAAGAGATTGGCAGATCTAACCTGCAGTAGGTAAGATCTGAAGATACTACAAATGACCCGTGGGACTGCACATCGGATCGTTATTGTTCCTGGAAGCTGCACGATTTGCATGTTTTTAAACAATGTATCGTTCCGATGCATCGTTTTTCGTGCAAATTGTGCCTAAAATCGTCCAGTCTTATGTCTTAACAAAAAATGGCAACTGTTTAAATTCTCTGGATCATGATGCACATTGCTAATTAGTTACAATTACCATATTTTTTGTGTCTTTTATGTTTGTAGACTTGCTGTCACTACCTTACAGTGCTGTTAATGTTATCGTTCAGATGACCCGTGGTCCTCTTTCTTCATATGAAAAGAGCACACTTTTATAGTGCAAATTAAATCAATGTAAAATGATGATTATGAGCAACTGGACCTTCTTCGTGGCTTAAAATACAGCAGCAATAAGGACCACTAACTGCACACAATGTTTATAACAAAAGAGCCTCTACACTAAAAATGCAACTGGGGAAAATACTTGACAGAATTTTCCCCAGGATCTATTTCACAGGCACTCTACCTGGCACTGTCCTGCTCCAGGAGTCTGCCGGCCAAGAGTTGTGCTCTGTCTTTATGGGCTCGATTCAGTTGAACACGAATTAATGACAGGTTGAGTTTCCCATATCCAAATATTCCGAAATACGGAATTATTTTGGCATGACTGAGATAATGAAACCTTTGATTTTTGATGATTCAATGTACACAAACTTTATCTAAAGCACAAATTATTAAAAATTTAATAAAATTACCTTCAGGCTGTGTGTATATGAAACATAAATGAAAGTCCTATGTACACAAACTTTGTTTGAGCCACAATATTATTGAAAGTATTATATAACATTACCTGCATGCTGTGTGTATAAGGTGTATATAACACATAAATGCATTTTGTGTGTATATTTGGGTCCAATTCCCAAGATATTTCATTATGATATGCAAATATTCCAAAATACGGAATATTCCGTTATCCAAAATTCCTCTGGTCCCAAGCATTTTGGACATGGGAGACTCCACCTGTAGCTCTGGGAGGGAGCTCCCGAAGCTATTCAATTCAGCGCGCTGTTAAGGATTTCTTCTCGCACCTTTCCAGGGGTGCGAGCAAAAATCTGACAAAAGTACAGGCGTGATGCTGTTTTCTGTCCTTAGCGCCGCAGAAACAGCATCGCGCTGGGAAGTTTAGTCGGAGAAGGCCCGTTCTTGCGACTAAACACCCTGTTTAAGGAGCGGGAGAACGGGCATTCTCTTCTGACCCAACCACGCTGAATTGAATAGCTCCGGGAGCTCCCTCCTGCCATTATTTCATTTGCGTTCAATTGAATCGAGCCCTAAGAGACACGGCAGGATTTGGACGGTGGGAGCATTGCAGAGAGCGTAGCTGGGAGAGTGCAGATGTGCACTGTGTGTCTGCGTGCATTGCTGGACGCAGTTTTATCTGTGTCCAGCCAGCAAGTGGTAAATATCTGCAATAGTCTTTAAAAATTATGTCTGTGTCTAGTCAGATTACACTGCCCTCATCTGGCTGGTAAATTTACCTGGGGTGAACACTGCTTAAATGAAGAATAATTTTGTCTCTACAGCAAAATTCTACTGGGCATCACATATGGAGTGGACGTCTGTGCCTGTACAGGTCCTGCTGTTCCACGGTGTATTTTTGGCATAACTTTTGAGTTGTTAAGCCCACAATCATTACTTATTTATGAGGATTAAGTGTTGTATTTTATTATCTTGATGTTTTTTTAATCCTTGCCAAGAAGTCTAAAAAATGTTTGTATCCTGAATAGTTATTGATGATTTTATAGAAATTTTAGTAAATTTATTAATTATGGCCTTACTTTCTTTATTTCAGATGTGTACACCGAGTAACACCCCAGCCACTCCGCCCAACTTCCCTGATGCTCTGGCCATGTTCTCTAAGCTGCGGACCTCTGAGAGCTTGCAGAACAGCAACAGTCCAGCCGCCTCCAATGCTTGTTCTCCTCCAGGCAACTTCAACCCCTATTGGGCCTCCTCACCACCCAGCCAACAGCCTGTTTGGCTTCCTCCAGCCTCTCCCACCACACACCTCCATCATCACCACCACCATCATCCACAACCAGCATGGCCTCCCAACTCGCAGCCTGCAGGGGGCCCCCAGAAAGCCATGACTGCAATGGATGGGCAGAGATAAGACTGGGTTTGAGTGCACTGAAGAGGGGAGGAAGCTGTGATGAGTGGCTCCCTTCTCTTTGTTTTCCTTCTATTAAGTTTTATGAACTGACTTTTTTTTTTTTTTTTTCTAGTCTGTTTTATTTTATAAATAAGAGGTTCTGATTTTTCATCAAGAACAGAGAAAGTAGAAGGAGGGGTAAGAATGGTGACCTCCTCCACATCACTTTTTAATATATAAGTATAATATATAAAGATTTGAATTTATGAGAGGTGCTGGAGGGAGGGGCTTGGAGCATGCAAAGACACGTTAATAAATACATAACCTGTTCTGAACCTAGAAGGAACACCTTTTAACTGTTTAACAAATGGAAAGAAACTTTGTGATTGTTCCTCCTGTCCGCTACTCTTCCTCAATCTGTAATCATAACAGAATATTTTAACCTAGTCTTTTGAAATGATCTAGAACCACATTGTGTCCATCTGTTCATTGCTGGATAGTCAGAGTACAAGACACCGGCTGGATCAGAGGATCTTCTATGGGCAGTTTTAGGATGCTTGCACAGAAGATAGTAGCTTGGCTGTGACTTAGAGTTGGTGCTTGGTAAAAGGTTTTTACTGATAGACGCCATTCATCCTAATGCTCCTTCTGTCTTATCATGTCTGGCATCAGAGCAATACCAGCTTCATCAATAACTAAGTTTGTTATCCACTTACAATACCTCAAATTGGCACTTCTGGAATGACGGTCATTATGGGAATATGGAATAAAGAAAAGAGCGCTACAGTGGCATCCCAAGTTGTTGTTTTTTTATTTTGCAGGAGGGTTTAAACTAAAGACAAGTTTCAATACCATACCGCAGTTTCTATGTTATGAAGGACGAAAGGAAATGTGCATAAAGCCATGCCTAGATGTGGAAGGAAATACCTTCAAGTGGTCATCTTTTTATATGCTTCTAAAAAAGGAGGCATCCTATGGATATTTGAGACCTTTTCTCCACTTTTGCTTCCATGCCCAGCTGGGAGCAAAACAGTTTGTGCTACTCCCAGAGCAAAAAAACAAACCACCAGATGACGTCCATAGCAACCATTGTATCTGGCCCAAGGCAAATACTGCCTTGTCTGCAGCTCCTCTGTTGTCACGTTATACAGTGTGTGCTGGTACAATATTATAAACCTATAAACGTCTCCAGCTACACAAATTTATAATAAACATTTAATGGAGCTTATTCACCAAAAAGAGATGTTTGTGTAATAACATTTAAAGTGGCAGTATGAAGAGAACTATTTTAATCATGTTTGGTAATATTATGGAATAACTGAAGTTCAGTTTTATGTATATTGTTCTTTTCACCAGATGTAGGTGTTGGGCAGTGTGACCTGCAATTACTGTCAATAAAAAGGGGCTTTGGCTAAAAGCATTCCATTACTGGCTAAGTATGTGGCACAGCTTGGAGGAGGAGCGGTACACAAGTGCCATATTTTTATCAGGTAGTTTCTTATTCAAAATATTACACTTCCATTTTAGTAAGTGTATCAGTTAATTAGTATGGTTTATTCTTACTATGGGCAGAAACTGAGTTACCGTAGTTTTAAAAGGGCTACCAGTAATATTTACAGATAAGTATTTAGTTGTCTTACTGAGGATATTCATATTAAGGATAAACACCTGCCCTCTTCTTACTGTCCAAATTAAATCCAATATAAAAATGTCTGGTCATGAGAACTATTAATATCTGTATTTGTGAATAAGTACACAATGCGTTTTCATACAGGTTTAGGGGGGTATGGCATGTTTATTTCACCCAATTGAGTGGTAAAACATTGGACAAGTTGGGGAGATTATGGTATGTCTCTGTATATCTCACATTTGTTGTGGCAACTGATATATTGTGCTGACCAATGTCCATGTTCTCCGATAATACTTTGGTCATTTCAGAATGGGCTGATCTAGCTAGTTAACAATCCTATTTAACAGATTCTGGCTTGGGTGTACCAAATGACTGAGTTTGAAACAAACGGTATGCTAAGGCCCCAATCTGTGTACACTCGGTGTTGGGATGACCTGTGTTGTGAACGCACAAGAATTCATATTTAATATATAGAATAAATCAATGTTCGACATTGATCAAATGATTACCTGTGTGGGTAGCTTTAAACAGTACATCCTCTCAAAAATGCTATAAGAAAAATATTAAAAGCATTTTGCCTAATTAAACGTATTATGATGGGTATTGCAGTTTACCGAAAATTATGTTTCAAATAGTCTATCCAATAGTGGCATTTGGAAGAAAGTAGACTAAAATGTATTTCCTTTTTTATCTGGGGGTTGGGGTGTAGTAGTCATACTGGAAATGCTTTAAACTGCTGATTTGGGGCAGTAGTTAATATCGGGAGTTATTCCATTGTTGTACCCAACATAATAATGTTTGTTACGTGATTGCTCTACGCACTCTGCCGCAGCAGTTACAGCCCTATTGACTGTGAAAGTAATTTGGTAAGTTTTCAAGCCTTCCACTATTCCCTATACTTAAATGAAAGAACAGTATTCCTGTTCTGACAGAAGCTTTGTTCAAAGCATTTTATTTTATTTATTTTTTTCTCCCTGAAGTATAGTTTAGTGTATTCCGCCACTAGGTGGCACTGTTTTTAGTGGTGGATCTAATTTCAGTTCTATAAAGTAAGGAATGCTAGTGTTCATAAATGTGACCGATTTATACTCTTCATAATCTCTAGTTTGAAATGCCTGCGTTCACTATCTGTGTGGAGGCAGCCATGTAGAAGACCAACTCAGTATTTGTGAGGATTCCTATCCCTCCTGTCTGCACTGACATTATTGATGAATACGGCAGTGCAGTGGTAAATTTATAGTGTAATACATTTATTTAAGTGCATCTATAGGCGTCGGATAACAGGAAATCACTCCCCAGGGCTATGCGTTTGTTATTGTGATACAGCAAAAGCAGGGGCCAAACACACCATTACTCTGTGTCGTCATGAAAATGAGGCATTATAGGACGTCACCGAGCTAAGCCACTTTACTGCAGGTAGTTAATAGTATTGGGAACATGTCAAACTTGTTGCATTCTTTAGTTGCAAAAACATCTATCATAAGCATTTTCAATTACACTAATCCCAAATGAGTGAATGCAGTGACCTTGCTGAGAAGTTTGGAAAAAACCTTAAGGGGCTTAATGTTCCTTCGTCGTACTGTAAATGTGAAATTAGGAATGTGACAAACAATTCTGCCATCCATATAGTGGTTTAGGGCCGGTACCTTAATCTACCTCTGCAATTAATGGCACCTGTAATGTGCTTGTACGGGATGGGTGCTTTTACTCAAATACCAGTTTAGCTGAACTTACTAGCAATTAGTCATTGTAACAAATCCAATGTGTGTTGGCGATTTGTATCTTTTTTTTTTTTTTAATCTTTTTGTAAAATGCAGTCTATAAGTATGTCTTCTCTTTGCCTGCTATGCTGTTACTTTCTGTTGTCCATGTCCCCAATTAATTTAATACTTAAACCATGCCCTGTGTGGCAGTGCCCCCAGGCTATTGAATTGTAAATGTGGAAGATTGACAGGAGGCCTTTTGGGAGGAGCTGAAGGTATTAGGGAATAGACCAAGACCGTATCTGCATGCAGAGGAATACAAAGGGAAAGTACAGTGTGCTCTTGTGATTTTGGATTTGCTGCAATATTTCCGTGTGATGGGTAAGAACATGGGAATCTATAGCTTACTATATTTCTGAACAAATAGCATCGGCATTCATCTGATCAGTCTAATGAGATTACTAAAATGTTATCCATGTTAACAAGCTCATTATGACATGCAAGTCTGGCTATAGTTAAGGAAGAGGCTTTGCTATTTGTAATAGGCTCTTCATTGATGGAACAAGGCATGTAAAACCACTTGGGCTTAAAATAATTGCAGTGAAATGCTTCTTGTTTCTGGATTACATCTTCAGTGCATTTACTAGAAAAGAGAGAATCTTGTGGTACTTCTATTTTTACTGATTAGATAAATCAGTATTTTATATAGAACAGTCAGCAGCCATACTCCTAAAGGTAAAGTAGTATTTTACATATTCAATACAGTCCGAGCTACCAACTGGGTGACACAGAGCTTTTATACATAAAAAAATGAACTGAATAGGGCTGCACTTTTAAATCCGGCCAGAACATTGGGAGTAACATACAAAATAAAGTACTTGCATTAAGGTAATGCAAGATGTAAAAGAGTATAGTACAGTCAGGTCAGTGACTGGTTGCTCAGTGTGTGTGTGTTTTTTTGACCATGGTCTGAGAAGCCATTTTACTGTTTGAGTGGTGATGGCTGAAAGATTAGGCCAAGTCAGTCCTCTGCAGTAGCATTGTGAGTTTGACATTAAATATAATATAGTACACTGGTAATAGTTGAAAACCTAGTATGCAAGGTGTATTATAAACCTCATGATGTGGGCTTGCGTGCCCTTCTGGTTAAATGGGTTTGTATGCACAATCACAGGCAACTAAAGGGGGCAGGGGAGGCACGTAGCTCCTGCTTTCTCCTCACACAAGTGGGTATTGGGTCAAAATCATGTTTAACTCCAAGTACTGAGGAGTATTCTTTTTATTTTTAATTTAAAGAGAAAAAAAATAAATGCTTTTTTTAACCCAATCTGAGCAGTCTGTATTTTTGAACAGTATGATGACAAAGTGTTTGTATATCTTATAAGCTTATGTAGTAGCATATTTGACAAAAACCTAGCTGTATAACAAACATTGGTGTTCCAACATTTAAAATATTCAAATGTTTGGAATCTAATGTATGAGTGGGGTTAGTGATAAGTTGCAGTTAGTGTGTGTGTGTGTGTGTGTGTGTGTGTGTGTGTGTGTGTGTGGAGTATGGAAGGACAAATAGCTTTGTGCACTGCGCATGCAAGTTAACAAAAAGCTTCAAGTAACATTAACGCATACAGCTGTAGCAAACTTTAAACTGACTTAAAATGCATAACTTGCCACTACAATGAAAAATACATGATGCATTAACCACTTGCCTGGCGTGGTGGCATCAGATGCCACCACAGCAAACTAGGCTTTCCCTAATATGGTCGCATCCGATGGAACTATGTCTGAGACACATACTGGTGGCTGCCAAAAGTTAATCTTCCAGCTGCCAGGCTCTGCACCTCCAACCAGCCCCTCAGTTGGCATGGAACCTCTCGGGTGGGAGAGGGGGTACAGAAGGGTGAACCTGGGCTGACTGCATTGCAGCACCCATGCCTCCCCCTGCTGCTAATCTGTCATTATTTGATAATTGGGAACTGCTACCGTGCCTGTAAAATGAGAATTTTTATATTCTTTCGTACAGAATTCACATTTTGGTAACATCACACCAAAACATCACCAGTGGTTTCTGAGAAGCAATTGTTGCTGCTCATCTGTTTGGTAAAGGTTAACACCATTTCCAAACTATTTGAATGTCTATTTTACACTGAGAGAACTTTTACAAATGGAGAACAACAGCTGACAAGCTTTGCAGGTGTGTGTGCCTGAGCAAATACAGCCAAAGATCACACTATGGGCCTGATTCAGACTCGGTCGCAAGCGCTGAGCGCTCGCAACCGTGTCGATGGTGGCCCACAGCGCATGCGCGAGACCCGGCTAGAGACAGGCAATCCGTCGCTCCGGGTCTCGCACCAAAGGGGGCAAGCTGTCGATGCTGAGTGACAGCTCTGGGCCTTGCGATGAACGAGACCCTACCGCAAGGGTCTCGTCGCAAGCCCGATGGTCACGATGGTCTTGACCATCGCGACCATAATCATGGCCGCTCGCTATAGCTGTGGGTGGTCACCTACAGCTATGCGAGCAGCCAAGAGGCCGCTCCAAAAAAAAAAAATAGCCCGGCCCTGATTCAGAGCGAGCGGCTCTGAATCAGGCCCTATGCTCCTGAAAATGTACACCCAGGCTGTATCTGAGGATCTAAAGGCCTCTGCATAGTAAATGTTAAAATTCATGACTTTACTATCTGAAAACTACTGAGTTTGAACATGTATGTCTTTCATGGCTGGTACCCTATAGGCTACATTGCAGTAGCTTTGGTTTGAAAAGTTTCACCCAAATTAAATGCAAGGCTTCTGTGACGGTGTCCTCTGGGCAAGTGAAATACTGTAAATGAGAAGTTGGGTAAATCTAATGCAAAATTCAATATTTGGTGAAAACCAACGCATTACCACAGGAACCTCATATCAACTTTCACGCATGGTAGTAGGGGTAGATGATTTGCGGTCATTTCTCTTTTTTGGCCGGAAGAGACTCAATCATTGAATCCAAAATGAACTCACCTTTATATTAAAGTATTCTAGAAGAAAATGTGAGGCTGTCTTTCTCAAAACTGAAACTTGGCCAAAACATAGTTACAACAGGACAGAGGGATTGATTCAGAGATGGACAGAAATGCAGAGCCTCACACAAGCATCTGTGCAATTTCGTCCATCTAAAATGCTAATGTAGAAGGTGCCGGGAGGAAACAGACACCTTCTTACTGTGATCGAGGTCAAAACGGCTCTGCATGCGAGATTGCAGGACCCGTTCTGCACTTGCACAGAATAGATCTGTCGTATGTGCAGACCACTCACTATCGGAGATGCACGCTAACCATTGGGTTACATCTCTGTATCAGGCTGAGATCTGCAAAACTCCAGCAACCTACAGCTGAAAAGGAAAAGCTGTTATTGAAATGCTGAATCAAAGTCCAGATTTGTTCTCCATAGATCTCCAACATCAGTAAGCTGAAGCAGTGTTGAAGGGTATTTACTCAAATAAGAGACAAACGTGTAAAAGGGTTGGGTACGGGATTCCGACTGTCAGAATCACGACAGTGGCATCCCGGCTATATTTAACCCTAACCCTGTTCCTCCCCCTAACCATAAATCACCCCTTATATAGCCTAACCCTAACTCTCTTGTGTAAGTAGACGCCTCCTGCCGCCTTCTGTGATTTGCTGCTGGATCTGAAAACACAGCATGAGATCACTCTGTGATCGGTCTTCTGAAGTGTTTTTTTATGCTGCCGGGCCAGTGACACTGCATCTGAATACACAGGCACTCATCTCGGCACACCTCAAAAATGGGGCAGACGCCCCCATTTTCAAGAACTCTGTCCATTGCCGCCCAGTCCATAACACCAAACAGCCGCAGCATGCCAATTATCCTGTAGCTTAGGGGGCACTGTAAGCGATCTCACACAATCATAGATGTATGTAAACTATAGGGCTTGTGTACAGCTCTGAATTAGGCCCTTTGTCCTTGGAAAATTAAATTTTCATTGAATGTGTCCAAATAAGGTATTTTATTTCCTTTTATATTGTCTCTAACTGTGAACGGTAAATAATCCCTTTAAAGACACATCTTCCTGTACTCACTGGTGCACCATTCTCCAAAAACAATTAAGGAAAAAGGTGATTATACTGTCCTACTTAATTTTTTTCATGTACATATAACTAAAGAGTTTCATACTCTAAATTCTTCAGACCTACCCCATTCTTTGGTGAGAGCTTGCTATCTAATGCTGGGTACACACTGACAGCTATGTTGGCCGATCAATTGATCGGCCAACATATCGGGTGCCCGTCGGCCAGGGTGTACCAGCGATATGTCTGTGAACGACGTCGATCACAGACATAGCGTCGGCTCTGCTGCACAGCCAATGGCAGATATATCTCTATGGGTGGTCCGCTAACTGTCGGTACACTTGCAGCAGAGGCCAGGAGAGGGGGTCGCATCACAACCCCTGGCCAGCAGGACCCACGGCCAGGAGAAAACATACACACTGAACTACTATCATCTGCAGATATATCTATCAGATGTGTACCCAGCTTAAGGGTAAATCTATGGCAGTCAGTGCAGTTTTACAATGTGTCCTAAATGGGTGGAGATTTGTGATTATGAGGGGAATTCAATATGAAACGTAAACTTCGCTGTCGAAGTTTACGTTTCATATCGGAGCTTTTACCTGGGATAAAGTATCGGGCGCGTGTCCGCTTATCCCCGTATTCAATATGAAACTAACGAAAACGGTAGCCTGCGAAGTGGGATTTGCGTAAAGTTACGACATTTTCCTTAAAAAAATTGTAGGACCCCCCTAAAGTTGTAAAAACATGGGGGATCACTATGGGTACCCCCGTTTTAGCCTGTAATTGAAAGTCGGGGATTTAAATAGCCGCAGCAGGTGTTTTTTCCCGACATTGAAGAAGTGATGCAGAAGAGCACTTAGGTTATTTTTTTCGTTTTTTTAAGTGGTCCCATCAAATTTGGGGTACATGAAAATGGGTACTAGCATATTTTGATGTCCCTAAAGTAAGTTTTTAAAAATTCTGCATTTGTGCACCTGCCGCTATAAATCTATTCTAGAAAACATATGCCGCATACTTGCAGAATAGCCCTGAACCTATTTCCCTATTGTTAAACAATTTTTTCCCATTTTTTTTTTTTCACCCCAATTTTTTAATTAATTTTTTTGGGGTGTCCCTATTTTTTTAAAAACTTTTTTTGACACAGTTCTTTTTTAAATGTCATTCCCAGGGGTGCAGGCTATTTTTTTTAAGCCTGCACCCCTAAACCCCAATTCTGCACTTTTTTTCGACACCTATTCAGTGGTGAAAAGTTATCCCCGTTTTTTATCAAAGACTTTTCGAACCTGCGAAAAATATTTGAAATTGAATACGGTGTAAAACTAAAACTTGCGATAATGACGTCATAGGTGCGATATTAACGCAAAAACTGAGTTTTCGCTCCCATATTGAATACCCCTAAAAGTCTCTATATGCAATGCAGCTTGTGTATATTATGTGTCCAGATTAGAATGGCTGGTTTGACAACCTTATGTATAATGCAAATTCTCTTTCCCTTAAATCAGGGGTCGGGAACCTTTTTTTCTGCCGAGGGCTATTTTGTTATATATAACATTGTTCGCTGGTGCAGGCCATGCCCCCTCCGTGTGATGTCACATAGTGGAGGGGCCACAATCGCCAGTGATTACAGCAATGCCCAGAGCATCCTGAGGATGCTCCGGGGAGCTGTAAGGGCAGCGGTGTGACCATCTGAAGTGCCCTAAGGACGCTCCAGACGGCACTGCTGCATAGATTCTGGCTGCAGTGTGCCATTCTAGGCACCCTGCTACCCAGATGAAGCTAGCAGACAAAAGCTCAGAGGGCCAGACCAAATTATTCTGAGGACCTTATACGGTCCCCGGGCAGGAGGTTCCCCATCCCTGCCTTAAACATAAATGATCTGGACAGATTTTTCAATTGACTAATGACCTAAATCTTCTGAAAATGGCTTAGTAACTTGTGCTACCTTGAGGAGACGCATGAACATTTGGTCTGTAATACATGAATGTAATGAGAAGAAAGGAAAGCATTCCAATTGTAATATCTGTACAAATGCTGATAAAGTGCCACTTGGGTACTGCTGAGAGTAGGAATCCTGGACAAAGTGCCTACATGTGTGGACCCTATCCATACCTTCCTATATTACCCAGTTCAGCAAGCCAATGCTCTTACAATGACTTAGATAGTTATTTGTTAAAAAGATACGCCTTCACAATGAATGTAGCAGTGTCCCCTTCTAGGGAAAGCATTTCCAAATAACATGTACTGCAGTTACTTTATTGTGCCACCTTATCCCAACATTCCAGTGCAAACATGTACTATGTGCATGGACTATACAATCTAAATATCAATCTACAAATTCAGATTGTTTTACAGCACCAGCTTCTGTCCATACTGCTGCTTGATAGTTGTATCTATCTGGAGTGCTAGATTCTTCTGACTCCAGCTAGGGCTATCTGCTTGTGCATCAAGATGGGGAAGAGAGGCAGAACTAGGATGCTCCTCTGATGTCTCTGACAAAACGAAGGATTTAAAAAAAGAATGAGGGACATTAAAATGCATAAATGTGACAAAATATATTATTTGTAGCTAATACAGCATGTTTACTACAGTAATATTAATACAGTTGCACTAGCAGGGGACAGCTTTCTTACATGGCTTAATATAGTCAACATCCTTGGTGCCCAAATAGTGTGGGGAGCATGCAGACCTGGGACTTTTACATGGTGGAGAGTGAGTAGCAGCAGAATATGATGAGATCCAGCAGTGTCTGAGATACTATGTCAGTATTACTTTAGGTCGAAGCTTGAAAATAAAGGGGAGGCTATGACTATTTGGGGAGGTAAAAATTATTAAAACATACACTAAGCAATGTATTAAACAGTCATGTTTTATATATGAAAACATGCAAATAAAGCCTGTTGTGAAATTGTTACAATTAATAAAAACATTTTGTGGTTTTGCTAGTGCTACACACAATTGCTAGAAAAACTGGAGACACCTGTCTAGTAGCACATGGGTCCTCCTTTCAGTTGGATTACAGCAGCAACACAATGGGGGCATGGACTCCACAAACTGTCCGACGTACTGAGTAGATGGTGTACAACATTCCTCCTGAATAGTGTTGCACAATTCTCTGTTCGCCTGTGGTGGAACCCTGCTATTGATGGCATGTTGAACTGCATCCTACATGTGTTCGATTGAGTTAAAATCCAGCGAACAAGGGGGCCAACTCGTGATGCCAAACTCTGAGGAATGCTGAAAGTCTACTCACATCTGAGTGACTGCAGAACATGAAGGGTGTGGTATAAGAGATAGACAAAAAATAGTTAGACAATGTCTAGATCTATCCCAGTTGTTAGACAGTCAGTAGATCGACAGGTACAAAAGGTCGACACACTAAAGGTCGACATGATCAAAAGGTCGACACGGAAATGGTCGACATTTTTTTTTAAATATTTTTTTGGCGTAAATACCATTCGGCCCCTTGCGGGCTCGTGTCGCTCGCCACGCTGCGGGCACGGTGGCTCACTTTGCTCGCCACATGGATTTATTCCCCCTCCATGCCCACTTGGATGGTAGGGAATGACGTTGGACACTGTCTCATCTTAAGTGCCTAACCCTAAAAAAAAAAAGTCGATCATTTTTGTGTCGACCATTTTCATGTTGACCTTTTGACCATGTCGACCATTTGTACCTGTCAACCTTTAGTGTGTCGATCTTTTGTACCTGTCGATCTATAGTATTGACTAACAACTGGGGTCGATCTAGACATTGTCTAACTAATTACTGTCTATCTACAGTCCGGCACCCAACATGAAAGGGTACAAATGATCCATAAGGATGGTAACTTAGTTTCCGCCAGTCAGTGATGCCTACAGCTGTATCAGGGCTCCTAATGCGTGCCAGGTGAAAAGACTCCACAACATAACTGAGCCACTGCCGCCCTGTACTGTCTCTTGTTGGCATGCAGGGTCCATTGCCTTGTAGGGTTTTCTCTACACACTCAATCGCCCATCTGCTCAAAATAGTTTGAAGCTCGACTTGTCGGACCAAGCTACACACTCGCAGTCAGTGTCCAGTGGCGGTGTGCAGAGCCTTGTGCTGTAGGGTCAACAGTGGGACTTGAGTGGGCAGATGGTTCCTGTAATTTATAAAACAAAGGGAACTTTGTACTGTTCGAACAGTGATGTTACTTGTGGCCCAGGGTTTACTGGCCCACAGGGAGTGGGCCCCATCTCCTCCTCTAGGGATCATGTTCCAGACTGTGCAATGAATTGTACACTGTTACTCTATTGGATGGGTCAGTTACCGTGAAGCAGGGCCACTGCAAAACTTCGGTTCTTGGTTTTCTTCTATAGAAACTACACCAATATTTGCCTGATGGTTAGCCAAGCTACTGTGGTGGATGACCACACCAATTTAAGAATGGGCTTCTACTACTGCATTCCCCTGGTGGGCCATTTATACGCCAGTCCGGCACTGTTGTGGCCCCAGCATTAAATGTTGCAGTTACATGCGGCAGTGTCGCACACCAGTCGGATGTTACAATGCATACTAAACTATGCTGTCCACGAATGTCCAGTGTTTCGTCAGCCTCAGCAGTGGTGTTGCACGCTGGGTGTCTTTCCTGATGTGCAGTTATGGTACACCCTTGAAATTATTGCATGTAAAAATCCAAATTTCTTGTCAATTTTTTGAAGATGACCTCTAGCACCTACTATCAAGCTTCATTCAAAGTAGCTTAAATTGTGGTACGCACTGCAAATTATACGAGAACAGATTGCAGATCTATCAGCCTAATATATAGTACTTCACTTGCGGAAGATACCATTTACTGCAGGGGTGTGGGCATGTACTGGGAAGGAAGCAGCTGTCTTGAGTTTTTCTGGCACGTGTGTGTATGCGTAAGTCTGTCTCTTTGAGAGAGGTTTACTAAATGGCGGATTTTCAATGTCGCCAATGATTGACAGCTTTGACTGATGGATTACAAAGGTCAATAATTTTGCCAAATCAGGTGTTTAGCATTAATTACTATTTCTATTTCTAAAATAACTAACAAACCTTGAAATGTCTATCTCTCCGCAATAAATTAAAGTATGTAATGTTAATAAGTCTATGCTAATTAAGGTATATGGTTTATAAAATGGCCAGAAGAAGTAGGTCCCAGGAAACCAAGTTTATAGGCAAGCACATTCTGCTGGGCTTGTGGTGGTCTTGTGGGAGAATGCACCTCTGCGTGCAGTATAGGAGAGGTGCGAGGGACACAAAGTGCTCTAGTGAATGCAGTGTTTAGGGGTAGAACGACGTTACATAGATCTTTTGCATAGAGCACAGGTTCTCAAACTCGGTCCTCAGGACCCCAAACAGTGCATGTTTTCCAGGTCTCCTCACATAATTACAAGTGAAATAATTATCTCCGCCTGTGGATTTTTTAAAATGTGTTGGTGAGTACTGACTACACCTGTGTACCTGCTGGGTGATCTGGAACATGTGACCTGTGTGGGGGTCCTGAGGACCGAGTTTGAGATCCACTGGCATAGAGGTCTTGTCTGTTTTATATTTAAACAGCCCCTCCCCGCCACACACACCCTTTCCCCTCCGGGACTGCTTTAACAATGTTTCTGTAGTGACCCTGACCTGTCTTCCCCATTGCCGTAAACATTCTGGCTGACATTCATCGGATGTTTTTAGATTTATCCACTTTTTACATTTGCCAATAACATTAGATTATACTTCATTTTTTTTGGTTTAGTTAAACAATAGCTCATTCAATTTTAAGTACATCAATTGGTGTTGAGGGATTTTTGAATTGACTGTCATAAAACAACATAATTTGGCTATAGTTATTTGTAATTGGCTGAATATTGATTTCACACCCAGTAGCTATTTATAACACATTTCCATTTGTCGCAACATCTAAATGATTATTATATTACATGTCTCTGTCATTGCTGTCATCCTGACTCTTAAGGGGTATATTTACTAAGGTGTGGGCAGTGGCGGTTCTAGGGACGGGCTAACAGTCCCGGTCCCCCCCCCCCCAGCGCTAGCCGCCATAGGGAGGCTCCATTTGCCGGGCGCCTGCTGATATTTGTTATCAGCAGGCACCCGGCTCCCTCCCTGCAGCAGCAGCCGAAAGCTATGGGAGGGACGTCATGACTTCTCTCCCATAGATCCGTGGAGCCGGAGCTAACTCCTGAGCTCCGGCTCCAGCAGAGAGCACTATGAGAGGGACGTCATGACGTCTCTCCCATAGATCCATGGTGGAGCCGCGGTCGGACCGGATAGCAGCGGATGCAGGAGCGGGGCCTAAGGGTAAGTATTGTGTTTTTGTATTTTAATTGTATTTTTTTTTCCAGAAGGGAGGCCTGGGGGCATGGCTATAGGGGGGCATTACTACTGGAAACATGGCTATAGGGGGCATTACTACTGGAGGCACTACTATAGGGGGCATGGCTATAGGGGGGCATTACTACTGGTGGCACTACTATAGGGGGCATTACAACTGTGGGCCCTACTATAGGGGGCATTACTACTTGGGCACTACTATAAGGGGCATTACCTCTGCAGGCACTACTAATCAGGGCACTGCATGGGGGGCACCACTGCTGTGAGCATTGTATTAGGGGCACTACTACTGTGAGCATTGTATTAAGGGCACTACTACTGTGGGCCTTGTGTATAAGGGGCACCACTGTGTGTCATAACATGAATAAGGGACGTAATTTGAATTGGGGATACTGTATTATAAAGGTAATTTCTGTGTGTGGCACAATGTATTATACAGGGCATTACTGCCTGTGGCATGTATTATACAGGTTCTTACTGCATATGGCATAATGTGTTATACAGGGCATTACTGCGTGTGGCATAATGTGTTGTACAGGGCATTACTGCGTGTGGCATAATGTGTTGTACAGGGCATTACTGCATATGGCATAATGTGTTATAAAGGCCATTACTGCATGTGGCATAATGTGTTATACAGGGCATTACTGCGTGTGACATAATGTGTTATACAGGGCATTACTGCGTGTGGCATAATGTGTTCTACAGGGCATTACTGCCACATGGCAATTATTCACAAAAACAAGTAGAAAGAAAACTGATTGGCGCAATAACTGCCGCACAACAAAACTCCAAAGGATTCCTTATAAGCCTTTACAACCAATTACAATTACAATCCTTCCTCAAAAGCAACACACACGTTTTAGAATGCTGTCCTACCTGGGGGCTCAAACTTATCACCTCTCACGTGGCAGTCAGACACCTTACACCTGGAGCTTCTGAGGAAGGATTGTAATCCGAAACGTGTTAAGCTTGGTGGAAGAGTGGAAGGGACATGGATCTGTGGACTCAAAGAGTAAAGGACTATCCAAGGATTGGGTTGGGTGTCCGGAACCCCCATCTTTGCATTTGTTTCCATCTTCTGGTACCAGTATCCATGTGAATCCCTACATTGTATCAACTTGGCGATGCTATATGTTTGTTTATTTTTATAACCATGTGAGTGTAATAAAAGCTTGTTTTTTAATCTGTATTGCCTATGGAGTTACACTATATATATTTTCTTGTTCCCTTTGAGGAAAGAAAAAGGTATATTGAAGGATAAAGGGGACAAAGAAAAAATACTAATTGATGGACTCTGAAAGAAAACATGTATTGAGAAAGTAAGAGACCGTACTTCATCCATCTCTTGTTTGAACTACTAACAGCGCCTATTCAGAACTCTTTTTTTTTTTTTATTGACATGGCAATTATTCGCCACGAGGGGAGAGCTTGTGGGAAGCCCAGCACCTTCATAAGTGCTTGGCACGCCCCACAGTGTGATGAATTGGGGGTGTTCCGCAAGGGGGAGGGGGGTGCGGGCAACTGTGAACTTTAGCCCTGAGCGCCACAATGTCTAGAACCGGCCCTGGGTGCGGGTGTTTAAAAGTGGAGATGTTGCCCGTAGCAACCAATCAGATTCTACTTAGATTGATCTAGCACCTTCTAGAAGATAATAGCTAGGACCTGATTGGTTGCTATGGGCAACATCTCCACTTCTAAAAATTTAGTAAATATAACATTAAGTTCCTCCATATACCTCTAACTACAACATCAGTTCATAAATAGGATACCTGAGTTGCATCCAGTTGGCTTGGCACTCTGAGGGGGATGGGGCAGAGTCCTGATATCCCATGAGGCCAGAGAGGTTTCAGATGCCTGAGAAATTTTCGCACAGGTTTTGGAATCCCCTTTGGAATTTAAATAAAGGTAATTATGAAAAATGTAAAATTGGTAATACAACTATCTATATGACCAGGAGTTTTGCTCCACCATATTGATCCTCTCTGATCTATTATAAGGAATGACTATATTACTCTCTATTGATATGCACCACAGTACAGTAAATCATTCCCTTCTTTATCACCATGTGTTTGCTGGGGTTATTTGTTAAGAAATGTTATATTTTTCCTTATTGCAAACCAATGAAAAGAATACAAACAAAAGTAATTTCAGGAAAACATCCGTATAAAAACCCTATTTCTCCTTCATCCACCAGGGGACACTGGAGCCTCAGTACAATGGGGTATAGGAGTGTGTTAACCGGGAGCTGGCACCTTTAAATAAAAATCTACTGGTAGCTAGCTCCTCCCCCTCTATGCCCCCCCAGGTCAGTCTAAAAAATGTGCCCTGGGAGCTGGACGTAAGCCTCCTTAGGGCTCCGGAAATATACTCTACAGCATGAGGACAGACAGGCAGCCTACTGCCCCTGCCTGTCTGCGCCGAGGGAGCTGCCAGGGAGATCCTCACCGCTGCTGCATGCGGTTGGCGCTGAGGTCTCCTGCTACAGAGACCTCAGTCTCTAGGGTACCCAAAGACGCACTACATGCAGTGCACGTCGCGGGACCCAGTAGAATATGCCCGCCGCCGGCAGCACAGGCAGGGTTAAGGTTAGTGTTCCCTGGCTCCCTGGTTAGCAGAGGAGCCAGGACATGTATTTCGGCGGGCATTCACAGTGCGCTCCGCTAGCGCTGAGAGCTCTATAGCGGGGGGGCGGAGCCTAAGTTTCCCTTCTGCTCCTGCCTCCCAGCAGCCTCAGCGCTTCCAGAAGGTCGCTGGTGGCCATTTTACACGCACTACAGGGTGGAGAGAGCTGTGCAGGAGTCAGGCTAGTGCTCTGTGTATCAGCACTTGCATTTTTTATTCTTGTTATCAGCACTCTTCTGTTAGCGCTGCAAGCATTATAGTTTATCTCCCTCTGTGCCCCTTTCAGGTCTCTGTGTGGTGTGATTGAAAAATCTGTTAATGCATTACTGTCCTTTTCTCTGTGTGTGTGGGTGTGGTGTCTGTAACAGACATGTCTACCAAGGGGTCTAAAGCTGCACAAAAGTCTTTTTCATGCCAGACTTGTGGTGAAAAATTCACACAGGGACAATCTAATGATTCCTTACTGTGTGATAAATGTGTGTCTTTACCTCAAGATACTAATCTTGAAGTCTAGCCTAGGTGGTCTGAACAATTGACTGCAGTTATATCAAATCTGTCATCAGAGCTGGAACCCGCTCGTAAGGACAGGGAGAGGCTGAGACAAACAGCAGCTGAACCAGATTGGGCTCGCTCTCTGGCCAGATCTGTTGAGGGACTAAAAGCAATGTCCCAGGCCCCACCTGCTTCTTCTTCTCCTGCTCAAGTCCTTAGTAAGAGATTGATTCATAATCCCTTACACTGGGATGAGTCAGATGAGGAGTTGCAGGACACTGAAGAGGGCGAGGTTCAGGAAGAGGAAATTTACATTCCTGAAGACCCCAAACCTGCATCTCAGGGCGTGGATGCTTTAATTTCAGCAATACGCCAGGTGTTGCATGTAGAGGATTTAGAGGTTACTGAAAAACCATCTATTTTCGGTAAAAGATTTAAAC
This sequence comes from Taudactylus pleione, assembly GCA_031769625.1. NCBI lineage: Eukaryota > Metazoa > Chordata > Amphibia > Anura > Myobatrachidae > Taudactylus > Taudactylus pleione. The sequence continues at coordinate 969,296 of JAUIMM010000289.1, read as the reverse complement.
AGTCTGTTACCTTTCCAGCATCAGAAGAGCTGGATGAGATTCTTTTTTCCGCATGGAAACACCAAGACAAAAAATTTAAAATCTCTAAGAAATATCTGTCTTATTACCCTTTCCCACCTGACAGTAGGAGATTATGTGAAACTCCTCCAGCTGTGGACCCGTCAGTAGCCCGTCTTTCCAAGAAAACGGTGCTTCCGGTGCCTGGCGCGGTTTTCCTAAAGGAAACCTCGGATAGGAAGATGGAACACACATTGAAATCCTTGTATACAGTTGCAGGGGTTTTGATGCGTCCAGCACTAGTTAGTTGCTGGGTAAATAAGGCCATTGAAGCCTGGGCGCTGCAGCTGGCTGAGGGGATTAAGACAGGTACGCAAACTGACGACTTAATTCAGTTAGCCGAACAGATCGCAGAGTCGGCTGCTTTCCTCGGAGAAGCGTCTAAGGACATTTGTAATCTATCCGCCTGATCTTCATCATTAGCTATATTTGCTAGAAGGGCTCTGTGGCTGCGTCAATGGCAGGCAGATGCAGTCCAAGAGAGCGGTAGAGGCCCTTCCCTTTACTTCCATACTTAGTTCCATACTTAGACGATCTATTGATAAAGGCCTCTTCGGAAGCTCGGCTGTTAAGGGACATTCGCTTAACTCAGAGCACCCTCCTGCAACACGGTTGGATACTAAATTTCAAAAAGTCCTCCCTGATCCCCACACAGCGTTTACTATTCCTGGGAATGATACTGGACACAGTGCAGCAAAGAGTTTTCCTGCCTCAAGACAAAGCTGCCTCCATTCAGCATATGGTGCAACTGGTCTTACAACATCGCCAAGTGTCTGTGCATCTCTGTATCTGCCTTCTGGGGAAGATGGTGGCGGCCTTCAAGGCGATTGAGTATGCAAGATTTCATGCCCGTCCTTTTCAACTGGATCTCCTCTCCCAGTGGTCAGGATCCCACCTTTTTCTCCATCAGAGAGTTCTCCTGGCACCTCAGACTCGAACATCTCTCATTTGGTGGCTGAACCCTTCCCACCTGCTGGCAGGGAAAAGGTTTGCGGTGTGGGATTGGACCCTCCTCACCACGGACGCAAGTCTGAAGAGCTGGGGAGCAGAGACTCTGGGAAAGCATTTTCAGGGGCACTGGACACAGCAGGAAGCCAGATTGCCCATAAATATCCTAGAGTTGAGAGCGGTATTTTATGCTCTCCAGCTGGCGCATCCGCTGCTGGAGGGGCAGGCAAGCAGAGTGCAGTCGGACAACGCCACTGCAGTGGCGTATATAAACAGGCAGGGCAGCACAAAAAGCAGAGCCGCCATGAGGGAGGTAACCAGGATTCTGCTTTGAGCAGAGGAATTCGCAGTAGCGATTTCGGCGATCTTCATCCCAGGTGTAGAAAACTGGGAGGCCGACTACCTCAGTCGGCAGGATGTTCATCCAGGGGAATGGTCTCTCAATCCTCAGGTGTTCCAGCAACTAACTCTAAGGTGGGGCTGTCCTCAAGCCGACCTTATGGCATCAAGGTTAAAACCACCAACTACCAGTTTACTACTCCAGAACAAGGGATCCACGGGCAGCTGCAGTAGACGCACTGTCGGCTCTGTGGAAGTTTCATTACATTTACCTATTCCCTCCGTTTCCGCTCATTCCGCGCCTGCTTCAAAGAATCAAGCGGGAAGGGATCAAGGTGCTTCTGATAGCACCAGATTGGCCCAGACGAGCATGGTACTCCCAGATACAGAATCTGTTAATAGACGAGCCGTGGCCACTGCCTCTTCAGGACGACCTCCTTCATCAGGGCCCATTTGTTTATCGCGACTTAAGGCGGCTTCGTTTGACGGCCTGGCTATTGAAAGGGCCAACCTCAGAAAGAAGGGTATTCCGTCTAGTGTCATTCCCACAATGATTCGGGCTAGGAAAGAAGTCACTTCTCAACATTACTACCGCATATGGAAGACATATGTGGCTTGGTGTGAGAGACGTAATTCTCCTCCTTCAGTCTTTAAGGTATCACGTCTCCTTCTTTTTCTTCAGGCTGGTCTCACAGCAGGCCTTCGTCTAGGTTCATTAAAAGTACAGGTATCCGCATTGTCCATTTTCTTTCAGAGGAAATTGGCTTTGCTTCTGGATATAGAGACTTTTCTCCAGGGAGTTGTGAGGATTCAACCCCCCTTTGTGCCTCCCACAGCACCATGGGATTTGGATTTGGCCTTCCTCCAGTCTGATACTTTTGAGCCATTACAGAGAGTGGAGATAAAGTACTTACCCTGGAAGGTGGTTCTGTTGGTGGCTCTCGCTTTGGCAAGGCGTGTGTCAGAACTCAGGGCCTCATTCAGAGGCGGTCGGAGGATGCAAGCGGTCGCTCAGAAACTGGGCGGCCACTTGCATCCTGACCGCCCGCCTCTGTTGCGGTCGTTAACCCACAGCCTAACACCCACAGCTCTAACGACCGCTCCGGTGATGGTCGCGATGGTCAGAGACCATCGGGGCTTACGACGAGACCCTAGGGTAGGGTCTCACTTGACGTAAGCCCGGGAGAGCTTCTGGCTCTGTCTGAGCCGGAAGCTCTCCACTGGCCGCCCCCAAACGGTAGGCGTTCCCGTTTGGGCTGCCACCCCCCGGTCCGCCTTCCAAACGGGGCGAACTTTGGATCGAGACCCGCTACGACCGGCGCTGTCGGTCGTAGCGGGTCTCACGCATGCGCACGCCGCCGCCGTCGTGCGTATGCTCTGTGGGGGGCCATCGACCCGGTCTGAGTGCATCGGCGCTAACGACCGGGTCTGAATGACCCCCTCAGTGCTTTATCCTGCCGCCCTCATCTTATTTTCCATGAGAATAGGGCGGAGCTGCGTACTCAAAGGGCTTTTCTTCCCAAAGTGGTGACGGCTTTTCATATAAACCAGCCTATCGTGGTTCTGGTGTTTTAAGGATGACTCTTCCAATTCAAAATCCTTGGATGTAGTCAGAGCACTCCGGATTTACATTGAAAGGACTGCCTCCCTCCGTAAATCGGATGCTTTGTTTATTCGGTTTGATGTGGCCCGTCCAGGTTGGCCTGCCTCCAAACAGAGCATTTCTAGATGGATTCGCTTCACTATCAGGCAAGCATATGTGGTGGCTTTCAAACAACCACCGGGTCCTATTACGGCGCATTCTACGCGCTCGGTAGGTCCTTCATGGACGGCTGCTCGTGGGGTTTCCTTAAACCAACTTTGTAGCTGGTTTAAGGAAACCAGCATTTTTGCGCGCAATAGACACGCACTTTTGCGTATGCAGCTAAGGGTAAGTCATACGGTTGTGTAGTAGTCGCATTATTGTGTATGTGACTAGTCGCACAATAGCGTATACATAGTTACGGTTGTGCTGCCACGTGTTTGAACAAAGCCGTTGAGGTTTACATTTTTCAATTGTTGCCAATAACTGGGTTAACGTGTATTTTTCTGCGCAGGAAAAAAGTGTGTAACTGTGAGTGTTCGTTTAGGGCGTAACTCGGGACCTAAATGTTAAGGGTATCGTAGGACCCTTAAGTGCTAGGCGCAGTGAGGTGGCCTAGTGATTCGGTAGCAGCATACCGTTTACTTTTCCACAGAGCAGGTGTATGGTTTGTTATTTTTGTTAGGGTTCGGCCCCCAGCGTGATTATAGCGTTCAGTAATCAATGTGTGTGATCTGTTAGGCTTATTTGAACACTGTGACCGGACGCCTTTCGCCTAGGCCGGCCCTGGTCACGGGTTAGCGTTTTCGGACTCACAGTCAGTGACCACCTGTCACTGACTCCGCCCACTGCGCCGTGGGCGTGTAACGATGCTGCCACCACCAAACTCTACCATCGGCGTTTGGAACCGCTTTTTACTTTCATCCTTTGATTCATATATCACACCGTGACAAAATATCTATGTAGGATGACCAGAAATAATATTCGCTTTGGTCTTCCTGCAATAATCATGAAAAAACAAACACTTCTAAGCTCTTAAGGTGCATACACACAACGATTTTTTGAATGATTATCGCTAAACGATATCGTTTAACGATAATCGTTTGAAAAAATCGTTCACTTTCTGAGTCAAACGATGAAAGATTATTGTTCATGCGCGTTCACGTTTGTAGTTTGTAGTTCAGTCAGACTTGTCAACTCAACGATTTTCATTAAGCTAATATGCAAAAATAATTTGTAGTTCATAAAAATCGTTCATTACATTTAAATGAACATAGTAAATGAACAACTTTAGTAAACGATTTTAGTTCATTTTTTCAAGGTAGAAAATCGTTTACTAAAATCGTTCATTAACTCAATCGTTGTGTAACTTTGCTTGGTATCGTATACAGACAGAGTCTCCCTAGCCCGCATTTCAAAGGAAAGGCTTCTTCAGTCAACACCCAACCCTCCACTGCCAGGCTAGGGTAATTACCATATCCATCCCTAGGTGAGGATGTCTAACGAGCAGTTTGTCTCCAAAGGTCAAGACATGTTACATTTCTATAAGTGCATTTAAACCCATATTACATACAAAAAAATGTTCAAACATGTCATAGACTATACTACTACACTTTATACACCAATGCATTGCAGATGCAGCGCTCTACCGGACCATATGTGTATATTAATACAGGTTACTATGAACCATGTGCAGTGTGCTTTTAAACTGTCCACTTTAACTGTTTCAGCGCTGGTTGCAGTGGGAGCTGGCTCTCCCTGTCCCGCACTCCCCCAGTGCAGCGGGTCCAGGCCGCGTCATATAGAACACTAAAAGCACACTTATTAACACTCAGCGCCTAGCCCAGAGTATACATTTACAATGGGTGCCTGGCGCCTTTTTGTCCTTTTTAAAAATGGCGGCACAGCACGGGAGTTAACCCCTTCAGTGCTGTGGCAGCCATTAACCCCGTGTGGCCTGCCTCCAGCCACACTCACTATAATTGAACCGCATAATCATGGCTAGATTGTGATTGTGAGCTGGTGGGAGGGTGGACGAAATCAACTGGAACACAAAGGGTACTTTGCTACCCCCTAGCAGTTGAAACGTAGTCAAAAAGGGATTTTATTGTATGGGAGCATCTTCCTTCCATAGGTGAGTGAAAGCATCTAGAGGGTTCGGTGGATACACCCTTTTTCCAAGGCGTCCACAGGTAAGTGAAAGTATCTTGACTGTCTTTCACCAGTTTAAATCATTATTGAAAAACGTAGGAGTTGTCTCAAGATGAGAGCCATGCAAACAATAGAGATGTTAGACAATGATGTGATGCTAATGGAAGCGCCGCTTGGATCGGCCCATCGTATTATGCATACAAACTACTGTACTTATGCAATAAGGTATTGTGATGTATGGGTTAAGATAACGATGAAGAGTGTTAGACCGTTTCCCAGAATTGGTAGTTTTGATAAAGATGTATTGAATAATGTCCGGGACCACATCAGTCTGATGCGGTCTCAAGGTAAGAAGGTAAAATATTATGAATGTTTAAAATAGTGGCAGCATGAAGGGGATGCATGGCTTAAAAATGTGCAAGCGACACAAACTAGCGTCGCGAACGCATTGCCAGAAAATACACCCGCAGTGCTGGATTGCAATGCGTACGAGCCGCAAAATAGTGCGTATGTGCAGCAAGGTAGCATTGCGGAAGGTATTGCCAGCAGTTCCCGTGCACCACCACCACCTTATGTGGATGGGGGTGCAAGTACAGTTATCGAAAAAAAAACATAAAAATTTAACAAGCAGTTTGTACCCTCTCTTAAGCAACCATAAAGAAAATGTTCATAATGTGGATGATGAGCCTATTGTAATGTCTGCCGTTTCCCATGCTGTACCATGACAATCACGAGTGGTGCCGCCATCTCCATCGGTAACAGCAAGGGAAGTGCTAACACCCTCTGCACCTGTAGAGGAAGTTGTTAATACCAACAGCAACAGATTAAACCCCCAGCCAGGTAACAAGGTCAAGGGTAGCAGCGCTGCCGGTCTGCATCCCATTCGGACAATAACTGTTCCGAATGGAAATGCAGATGCGAACGGTGTAGTGCCCGCGAGGGAAGTGGTAATGCATTGTCCTTGGACAAGGGCAGAACTAAATTCCATCATAAATGATTTCCCCGATCCCAAAAAGGAACTAGCCAAATGTCAAAGATTTTTGAGGAATTTGGGTAGTTCTCATGAGCCAACTAATAAAGATTGGCGAGTGGTGTTAAGGGCCTATCTACCACGCAATATAGACGTGACAAAATTTATCACAGATTGTGTATTGGATGGTGACGTTCCCTTAACAGACCAAGTAAATCAAGGTAACATTTCCCGCATTGTAATTCAATTGGGTATATATTTTCCAGTAGTAGTTAACTGGAACAAAATTTTCACCATAAAGCAAAAAGAGAGTGAATCTGCAGAAGATTATTGCGACCGGGCTCTGCAGGCTATCACCCAGTACACTGGGTTAGAGGATATTAAAGATAGCACTCACCACAGGGGAATGATAGTCACGGTACTCATGGACGGTCTTAAAGAGAACCTAAAGACCCGGGTTCAGACCTCGCAGCCTGGCTGGAGGGTAGTCACAATAGACACCCTCATAGAATCTGCCATAGAACATGATAAAAACATCTCAAAGAAGAGAGAGACCCAGAGCGAAAAGTTAATGGCTGTCAGTATCCAGGCTCTGGAAGGAATGACGGTAACATCACAGCCAGCAGACACATCTGCACCCACACTCACACCTGAACAGCTACACGCTCTCACTAATCCCATGCAACAGCAAACACAGCCCTATCCCACATACCCTACACAACCACAGTCCCATACTACCCACAAACTTCATGCCCCCCACAATACCCATATCCTCCATATCCCTACCCATATCCACCACCTTTCCCCCCTGCTCAAATCTTACAACAATCGGTGTCTTAATCTGATCCACGAGCATGTTTTAATTGTAAACAATTAGGACATTTTAAATAGAAACTGTCTGGTAAAAAGGGTAGGACCCCCAAACTAGAGAGTACCTGGATATCCCCATAAAGGATATGCACAGAAGCCAGCAAATGTCCAACAGGACCAGCTCCAACAATTGTGGCCGTTAATGCATTATTGTAGAGTGATAGCCAACGCTAGGGGTCAAGTCATACCTGTAGTCTACAGATAGTCAGGTTAACGGGAAGTACTAGGGAAGAACCGGTCATGATGGTTGATGTAGCTGGTACTAAATATCCTTTTCTTGTAGACACAGGGGCGACCAGGTCAGTGATAAAATCTCCCGTTAATTTACAGGTGACCAACGAGACAGTACCAACAATGGGTGTAACAGGTAAAGTGCAACATTATCCTTTAACAAAGTCCACAGAGGTTACTATCGGGCAGTTGCATACCAGGCATTCTTTTCTCCTAGCTGCTGCGGCTCCTACTAACCTACTGGGCAGAGACTTGTTATGTAAGATGGGATGTGTTATATATTGCACCCCTGATGGTGTATTTTCAGATATCCCAGAGAGAATGGTATACGAGGTGCGGGATATGTTGGACACTCCTCAAAGGATAATGTATCACTCTACAGTTTTAAATGAAACTCCATCACAGGTAGATGAAATGTTGTCCCTAATTCCAGATTCCCTTTGGACTAAAGATGGACAGGACACTGGATTAATGGCAAACGTAAGCCCGTAATGGTAAATTTAAAAAGCGGTAGGCAAGCTCCAAAAATTCCCCAGTACCCACTAAAACAGGAGGTAGAATTAGGGGTTTTTCCAATAATTGAGCGATTATTGCAACAGGGAATTTTAGTTTGTACAGCAAGTGTAGCCAACAGTCCCATCTTTCCAGTGAAGAAGAGTAGTGGGAGGGGTTATAGGCTGGTACAAGACCTTAGATGTGTTAATAAGGTAGTAGAGAGCCAATTCCCCATAGTGCCAAATCCAGCTGTCATCCTTATGCAGATCCCACCAAATGCAACCCATTTCACTGTCATTGACCTCTATTCTGCTTTCTTCTCTGTGCCTCTCCACCCTGACTGTCAGTATGTATTCGCATTCACATACAGAGGTGTACAATATACATGGGCACGGTTGCCCCAAGGTTTCATAGACAGCCCCAGTATCTTCTCCCAGGCCTTGCACGACTGTTTACAATTTTTTCAACCTGCCAATGGATCTGTTCTAATTCAATATGTGGATGATTTATTGCTATGTTCTGACTCGTTTATGTCATGTTTGAAAGATACTAAACTTTTGTTGCTTCATCTCTCGCATACAGGACACAAGGTTGCTATGGACAAACTACAGCCGTGCCAATCCAGAGTAAAATATTTGGGACACTGTCTAACTCAGGGGTTATGACATCTCACAAATGACAGAATCCAGGCCATACAGAACATGACACTGCCGCAGAACCAGCAGCAAATTCGTACCTTCTTGGGAATGTGTGGATACTGTAGAATGTGGATCCCAGGTTTTTCTATTTTGGCCTTGCCTTTACAGGACTTTCTCAAAGCCCGATCGTGTCATACACACAGAGGAATCAGAGCAAGCTTTCCTTAATCTTAAGGATAGTCTGACAAAAGCACCTGCATTGGGAATACCTGATTATGAAAAACCTTTTGATTTGTATTGTACGGAAGCCAATGGTTGTGCTGCAGGTGTCCTCACACAAAAACATGGTGATGCCAGTGGGCCCGTTGCATACTGCAGTGCCCAATTGGACACTGTGGCAAGATCACTCCCCACCTGTTTGAGAAGTGTAGCAGCTACTGCTCTATTGGTGAGTAAAAGTGAGGACGTAGTACTGGGCCATGATATGATTGTATACACTCCTCATGCTGTATCTGCTCTGCTGAACTCTACCCAAACCAGACATGTTTCTTCAGCTAGGTTTACCAAATTTGAATTAGCTCTAATTGCACCTGCAAACATCACTGTTAAACGTTGTAGTACGCTGAATCCAGCAATGTATTTACCATATGTACAACATGATGTACAAAGGGTAGAAGGGGACGAGTTGCTGGCGGGAGGTGAGTTCAGCAGACATAATGATGCACACGATTGTATGGAATATCTAAATCAGACCATTACTGCTAGACCTGACATACGTGACACACCTTTAGAGAATGTAGATGTGACTTTTTACACGGATGGGAGTTGTCATAGACAAACAGACACAGGTGAGTTATGTACAGGTTATGCTGTTGTAAATGACACAGACATCATAGAAGCTGAACCTCTTGGTCCTCCTCACTCAGCCCAGGTGGCAGAGTTAGTAGCACTAACAAGAGCGTGTGAAATGGCAGCAGGCAAGTCTGCTAACATTTACACTGACTCTAGGTATTCGTTCGGGGTGGTGCACGATTTCGGGGCTCTATGGCATCTGAGAAATTTTATGACAGCAGCAGGCACACCAGTTGCACACTCCAGACACATAAAACAATTATTAAAAGCAAGTCAACTGCCCAAAACAGTGGCAGTAATTAAGTGTAAAGCCCATACATGTGAGGATGATCCGGTGTCACAGGGCAACAACAGAGCCGATGAAGCTGCAAAATGGGCAACAGGGTTAAAAATGTTTTCTCCAACTGCACAAATTATGTCTTTTCAAACAGTTGACATGCTAAAATTAATTGAGATGCAAAATTTGTGTTCAACTCTGGAGGGACGGACAAGGTAAGCCAGTAGCCCCCAAAGCATATTACCCCAGCCTGGCTGAGGCAGCCCACGGTCTGACTCATCTAGTAAAGCAAGGTATGTGTAAATTGGTGAGGGCATACTAGTGCGCAACGGGTTTTTCTTCCCAAGCAGAAAAGAGAGCAATTTCCTGTCTGACCTGCTTGAGGAAGAACATAGGGAAAGCGCTCCCTACCGAACCATCCCACATTCCATCAAATGATGGACCTTTCCAGGTAATACAAATTGATTTCATCCAATTACCACCCTGCAGGAACCTTAAGTATGTGTTAGTGTGCACTGACGTATTTTCCAACTGGGTTGAGGCCTACCCAGCGGCCACTAATACTGCTGCGTTTACTGCCAAGAAAATAGTTCAGGAATTTGTATGCAGGTACGGTATCCCTAAAATCGACAGTGACAGGGGTACTCATTTCACAGGTGATGTTTTTCAAAATATGTGTAAGCTGATGGGTATTAATAGCTGACTTCACACCCCCTACTGACCGCAAGCCAGCGCCAAGGTAGAGAGGATGAACGGGACTATTAAAAACAAGTTAAGTAAAATCATGGCAGAGACTGGACTAGGATGGACAGAAGTGTTACCACTGGTTCTGCATAGTATAATTACCACTCCTAGACCCCTCTAAATCTGTCCCCCTTTGAAATACTGTTCGGTAGACAACCTCATTTGATTATAAGTCCACAGGAAGACTTGAAGGGTAACAACGAGGTAACTGTAAGGTATCTTATATCAATGAGTAAGCAGTTAAAACAACAGCAGCAGAAACTGAAATTGTTGTCCAATGATATGTCTGAAACTAACTGTCATGATGTTGAACCAGGAGAATATGTTATGATCAGAAATTTCTTGCGTTCAGGTTGTTTGACTGATCGGTGGGAAGGTCCATACCAGGTGCTGCTGACAAGTACTACACCTTTGAAGGTGGCTGAGAGAGATACCTGGGTCCATTCTACTCATTGCAAAAAGGTAATCAACCGGTGGAGAAACAAGTCGGAGACAAGGCTGATAACGTGGACCTGTCTATCGCGAGCTTATTCCGGGAGGATTGAAAAGGTCGTAGTGAGATACCTGAACTAAAAGAAATTTGTTGTGACAATGGACTGGCCTGCTGTGTTCATTTTCATATTCTTTTCCAGAGTTTTCACCATTCTGGTTGGTTCGGGGATATCCGGTTTCTGTGATGAGGGCCCAATTGAGGAGATGGGAGCTGATGGCAGTGCTGATGGAGTGGAGTCAGGAGGAGTGCAATGCCAATCAGGGGAGTGTCTGACCAATCTCAGTACTGTTATTGTTAAGAGAGCTATAATTCCGGATACTCGGGGATGGTGTGGAGGTTTATCATCTGAAGATTCCTGTATTTGTGAGCTTTGTGGGTCCCTAGTTGATGAGAACTGTATTCAACGGTGCCAGCCAAATATAACCCATACTGGGGTGGGTATCCTTTAGAGGATTATCATAGCATGGTAGGCAAAGTGTTAAATCAAACTGATTGCTGGGTGTGTTCACATGTGCCACATGGACAGCATAACGTAGGGTTGGTGCCATTTCTGTTGAATATCACGGAAATTTTAGAATTACAAAATGTGAAAACATTGGATGGAAAATTCCTCTCATCCAAACCATCTCATTTCAAACTCTATCAATTCTAAGTAGATAGATCACTTTTGTGTTTAAACATAACCAACCCCAATAAACCCGGGAGTTGGGAAGTGACGGGGAATAATCAGACGATGACCTTCTCAAAGAGAGCTGATAATGAGTCCATAAACCATGATCTGTTACGCTCAATTAAATCCAGTGGGAATCATTTTAGGTACTGGTACACATTGAGTTCCACCAAAGAAATAATTGGTAAGGTGCCAGATTGTTATTGAGCTAAAATAATACAACCAGAGACTTGCATGTACCAGATGGAAGACCCTGAGATAGGATTGTTTGCAAGGGAAATGTGTTTAATGATAATGATACATACTATTCCTTATGTTCTTCCCGATAATGTGTATTTTATATGTGGAAGAAAGGCGTATAAGTGTCTCTCCCCGAGTTCCGAAGGTTTGTGTTACCTGGGAAGAGTAATCCTAGAAGTTATGACCCTCACACATGTTGAAATGCTCGGTATCCATAAAAACACACCATCACCATATCTTCACACGCAGTATGAACACAGAGGCAAACAAAATATGATACCTGGTGACGTGCATAAAGCCACTCAGCTAATTAGTGAGACAACTGGCTTCCAAGTTTTAGTCACACTGGATCCCACCAGAATCGCTCGGGGTACATTAAATTTTAGACATATTCAGGAACTTGCTAAATTGATAGATAATATCACTGAGATGTATGATGACACATTCAGGTATACAGGGAGAGAATTGCAAGCGTACAAAAAAGAACTGGTGCAACACAGACTAGTGCTGAATTATTTAACTGCTGTTACTGGAGGGTATTGCGTAACATTGGCCACCCAATTTGGAGTAAAATGTTGCACCTATGTCACCAAGGATACCAGTGACCCCAAAGAGGTGATAGACCGGAAGATGGACGAATTTCTGCAGCTAAAATGGGAGTTTCGTAAGAACCATAATGCTTCAGTGGCTGAAGTAGGGGAGAAAATAGAAGGATGGGTCTCATGATTGAACCCAGTGAAATGGTTCTCAGGCCTAGGGGAATGGGTCCAGGAAGTGATCGACAGCATAGGCAAATTCTTTATCCTTATACTGATTGTCATCATAATAATTGGCCTATGTGTCCGGTGTGTTCCTATTGTGTTGAAGTGTGGAAATTGTAAAAATAGAGTAAAACAAAAGAACGAAATTATGATGGTGGTCAGTAATGGCAATATGAATACTGAGGTAAATATAGAACTGCACTACAACCCTGAACTAGGAAACACCATCATCTAATGTATTATATTTAGACGTGCATAGAATGTATTATTGAAATGTTACTTTTGAAACACCTCAGATAATGTAAAGTCTCAATTTCCCTTCAAGACTGCCTTTATAGGATTGATGCATCCCCACATCACCCCCATGATCTTCCAAGATCTGCGGTGTGCGTATAATAGTAGTCTTATGTCCCCAATCATAGACACATTATTGATGGATTAAGAACCACCTTGTGCCATCCCATAATAACACTAAATAGTATATAAATGTAAGCCTAAATTATATTTTAAAATCAGATTGTGATAGCATGTTGTTCGCTATCAAAGGGTGGACTGTCGAAGCTGGATAATTGGCTGAGACAAGATCAGCTTAAAATTAGATCGTAACTATGCCATCTTGCGACTGGCCGCAAGATGCCATCTTGTAAATGAGATCGCAAGACGCCATTTTGCGAGTGGCCACCCAGCGCCATTTTAGCTAAACTCACAAGTACATATGGCGATGTTACTGTTAGCATCATGCAATTGCATCTTACACCATTCCTCATACACACATAAATACGCACAATTGCGCTGTTAGCTAGTCGCACATTAGAGAATGCATAAGATCCTGTATGAAAATGCTGTTTATTAGCGTCATGCGCACGCATCTGCCCCAAGTTAACTAGCGTCTTTCTATCAAACCCCACATACTTACACATTACATATTTACATACAAGGTTCCATAAGCTTTAAAGTATAAGATTCAAGTTTGTTCATTTATTATAATTGCTGTGAAATAAAGGTTATTTAGTAGCTCAGGTTTAATACATAAGTATGCCGTGCTTTGTATTATATTGATCTGCACCCTCTCCACAGCTTCCCGGTATCTTTGGTGGGAAGATCGCAACATGCACTCGCAACTTAAGGACCGCAGAGACTTCAAGCACCGAAATGTACATAATAAGACCAACTGTTAGGATTTGCATGAGGCTGGAGACAGAGGCTACTAGCTGCCAGAGGCTGGACTGTGTCTATTTGAATCAACCTGTTAAATGCTCTGTAACAGTTGCCTCCCCCTAGGGGAACCAATGGCATCAGCAACCAGCCTTTCTATTGTGTTGTCTATTTCTGGGGGGGTATAAATATGTGTGCTCTGACCCTGGGTTGCTAGTCTTCTTGCTGAATGCTGATTGACGGAGGTTTCTTGCTGATGCCGGGATCTGGTCCAGAGCGCATGCGTATGTATAACTGAACTTGGGTCTGTATAATTTCTTTGCGCTAAATTGTACTTAGATCATAGCGTGTAACTGACTGTACTTTTTCTTGAATAATACTTTGTGCTTTGGAACCACAGGTTCAAGGTCTGGAGTCTTTATTTACTATATGGCTGCGTACGCAAAATAGCGTCATCCTTAGAGGTTTATAGGATGGATATTAGAAGTTATAGGCAGGAGTGTATAGAGGTTCAAAGTCAGTATTGTTGTTCTCAATAAGAAACTTTTGGCAGGGCCGCAACTAGGAGGGGGTTAAGGGGGCACGTGACCTGGGTGCCGGACTTGAGGGGGTGCCGGGAAGAGGCTTCTGGGAGGCTAGGTTGCTGCTCTTGTGGGTTTGGAGCAGCATCTCGGCCATGAGAGGCACAGAGACACCATCAAGTCTAATGTGGTGCCGATCGCAAGCCAATCTGCAAAGCCTGCCAAGTCCGTGAGCTCCAATTGGTTCGCGAGCGGCGCCGCATTACAATGACTGCAGTACTGACAGTTCCCCAGCGTGTGGCAGCCCTGTCCTGTGCCACCCCGAGCTCACCCACCGCACGGCCCTGGCAGGTAAGAGAAGGGAGGTGGCGCCTTACTGTGGCTTAATGTGTAAGGAGTCTTACTGTGTCATAATGTATAAGAGGCATTACTGTGGCAGAATGTGTTGTAAGGGGCATTACTGTGTTGCATAAAGCGTTGTAAGGGACGCATTTCTATATATCTGCTTATTATTCCAAGTCGTACAGAACAAGGGTCTTTCTGTGAAATTGGGTGTTTCCGGGCTGAAACAATACAAGCGTGAGAGTATTGTGGGCATGTATCGAAGGCTCTGTGCGATTCTGAGTGGTGTGTCTGGAATATATACCAACACATAAATGCAACACACCTCTAAGTTTCCAATCGGATGCTGTCACAGCAATCAAACGTCCAATTGTCATATACACATACACACACACACTGATGCATTGCATCAATGTCACATACACACAGATGCATTGCATGAACGTCATATAAACATATACACACACGGATGCATTGCATGAACGTCATACACATACACACATGGATGCATTTCATGAACGCCATATACACACACACTTATGTATTGCATGAGTATTGCATTTTAACACCATGTATTGTTTGTTTATATTTCAACCTCTAATTCATATTTGTGATGCATGGTGAGAAATGGTGAACAGAATTGGTACAGTCAGCCACATGTACAGTTCACCATTCTCTATAGCTCCCTAGATAAAGAAAATGTGTTTAATGTTTTTATTTTCTATAATATGGCACATGAACAAAAGGAATTATTTGTAGATTTTGTTAATCTTTTTGTTTCACCACCTTATGTCTCCACTTGCCAATGTATCTCCTCATTCCAACCACATCACAGCTCCTGTAGTTGCACAGACTTGGCACAAATGGCTGGTAATGCTTCTGCCTTACAGTAGCCAAACACATTCTTCAGCAGAAGCTAGAAATGTTATTATACTACTTTATGTACCAAGAGTTCTCCACACCTCTGTAGACTGTAAGCTCATATGGGCAGGGCCATCTTTACCTTCTGTTTCATGTCAGTATAAATTACTTATTGTATGCCCTTATTATACAGAGCCTCATAATGGGCGGGATGCATGACGCATCGCATTCAGGTTGCAATGCATCCCGCCACTCTTCGCATGCATGCCGGTGTTAATTACGCCGGTTTGCATGAACAAAATCACAAAGGACAGCTCACTTGGTAAGAGCTGTCCATTGCGAATGAGGGACTTCCGGGTCTATGACACAGAAATCCTTCTGGTGTCATTTTGCGCATGCGCAGAATGACACACACACCGCAGGGGGTGCTGGGAAGGATCCAATTGGATCCCTCTCACAGCACTCTCCAAATAGAAGCCCCATGGCTTCTATAGGGTAACTGCATCAGAAGATGGCGTTACCCACCACATCCAAGCCCCGGAGATGCAGGTGTCCAATGATGGGGGCAGGGCTGGATTATTAGAGCCATTAACCCCGCCCCCACACTGCAAAATGGCGCAAATAAGGCATCTATAAAGAGAAGGCGGTGCCAAATAACACAATTATGATGGAATTGTGTCATATTGGACCCACCCACGGCCAGTGATTCCCAGCATTATCTCCCCATCTTTACCACTTCTGAAGGAAGTGGGTGGGATGCAGGAGGAGCACCAACTCTTCTAAGAGCCCGGGGGACTCCAAAAAAAATTTGCCAGTGTTTCAGAGGTTCCAGGAAAGTTGGTAAGTATGCACTAATAGTACAGCATGAATTTATAGATTCCATCTCCCTCATCTGTCTAAGAAACCTAAACCTCAAGATCATGCTATGGATCACTCCTAATATACATCTCTAAGCCACTTATCAGCCACAATGCAGTCAAACGTAATAGTAAACCTCCATAGAGCAACAATTTGCATCAGCCTCTAAATTTGCTGAAAGTAAGAATTACATGTAGGTTCCTTATGATCTATCACTTTACGATAAGTTAATAAAAGATTGTTCCTTACCATCCATGGTATGAATGGCTGGAAGACGGATATCCATCCTACCCCGATAGATGTGCCCATCCAAACCTTGAAGATCTACCTCCCTCTGCTGGTGTCAAGATGGAATTAGAATAAAATGTACGGTATGGGAAAGTACAGAGTATTGCGTAGAATAACAGGTTATAAGGAAATAAATAACAGCAGCTCTATATTATACGCAGCATATAAAATATGCCTTAAAAGCAGGGAAGAGGGGTAAAGAAAGAACCCATAGAAAATAAAACTATAATGATCAAAATGTAACAAGTTTTTGCATGTGTTGCAATTGATAGTAACATGTATATAATATATCCTAATTATGTCACTCATGATTAATTTCTCTTACCTTTAGGCCACCCATCATATATCCTTCCTCTTGTGGGGCACATGGGGTGATACCCTGCAGCCTGGTATAGCGCCGTTGAGAGGAGGTCAGTGTGTGACTTCCCCCGCAGCTTCGGGAGCTTGACATATATCCATAATCACTAAGCTCAGGAATGTGTTCACTAATTCAAAAAGAAAACAGCACAAAGGATGAAACCAATTTCCACTTAAGGTCTTCTAATAATTTCAACTCACACATGCTGGAAACTTTCGTACAGTTGCATGTTACTTAGACATGCCTAGAGACCAGAGAAATCACAGCAAAACATGTGCAAGAGCCTTGCGGGAGAACGGGCTATAGAAATAATAAAATAAATAAATTCTGATGGAGTAGGCGAAATATTCTGCAGAACAATTTGGGAAATTTTGCTCCTTTTTGGCCTTGTCGATAAACTTCCTTAACAAAGGTCCCTGTTTGGTTTTGCCATGCCTCTAACCTGCAGAGTGGTGATGGGTGTATAGGGCATTCATTACCATAATGAGATAGGTCCATTTTTAAATTATGCTGGGTCATACTTGCCGACCTTTTGGCTGCCCCTTCGGAAGGAAGGGGTGGGGCTTGCCAGGTTTTTGGGTCTGAGGTGTAATGATGCAATTTCACCACCGTAGCTGGGGGGCAGAGCCACGATGACACCATTCATTGAGTCATCGGCCGCCTGTGCCACCCACTTCACTGGGGAAGTGGGCAGCTATGGCCAGATGGCCCCAGCTTCCAGGAAACCTGTTCACCTTTCCAGGTGGCCAGGAGCACCACATGATTTTCAGGAGCCTCCCAACCATTCTGTGGTAGGCAAGTATGTGCTGGGTACAACAGCAGTAAACCATATTTTAATCCTTACTTATTTTCATGAGGTGCTATTTTATGATATATGCCCGTAATGTTGTGATGATTTTACCATGGTTCAATGTTATGTGCTGCTACTGCACACTTACGGAGATTATATCCCTGCGGATACACCAGCAGATTGGTATAGTCATCGTCTGTGCAGTAATAGTCTGGAACAGAGGTAGGCAACCTCCGGCACTCCAACTGCTGTGGAACTACACATGCCAGCATGCCACGCCACAGTTTTAGCATAACTTATCTGTAAAACTATGGCATGGAATGCTGGGATGTGTAGTTCCACAGCAACTTGAGTGCCACAGGTTGCCTACCCTGTTCTGGAATTATTTTGCTCTTTGGATATGAAGAAACAGGGCTAACTGCGCCTTCTTTAACGTTTGTAGGCATATCTGTAAGGCCTCTAGTTCTGTTAAGTCTGATGGAGTCTCGGTTTGTACAAAGATATTTCTTTCTGGATAGTGATGAAATGTTATCTGTCTAAATTATTTATGATATCTACAACCAGGACCCATTTATCTTTGATAGAGTGTAACCATAAGTGTGCATAATGCATAGTTCTGCTCCCTATAGTAGTGATCACTGTGATTTGGCATTTCACTTTTAATCTAGAAAGCCTGAAAGGGCTACCTAGGGACAGAAGGGACATCATAGCTGTTGTATTGCCACCCTGATTTATAACTTCTTGTGTCTTTTGAAATAGTAACATGATGAGGGAGGCTGAGAACCTGGATCTTCTTCAATCGATTTACAGTAGATCTCCTTCCAGAGGAGTTCAGTATCATGGGATCCTATTTCTACATTGTGTGTATCTCCCCCAATCTATAAGCGCGCAACTGAGCCTAGGGTAATACAGAATTTCTTTTACTTTTTCAGGAGATCTAAAGCTTCTCGAAACATGTCCTGTCTATAGGGTTTCTAAGTGGACCCCTATTTCCTAGTGTGGAATAGCAGTCTTAGCAGATGTGCTGGATATAGGGCTTATGCAGAGTTGAAGAGCGTATTTTGCGTGAGTTAACACTGTGCATGTGATGCCTCATCGTATGCATATTAATCACATCTACACTTAACAACCAAAGAGGCAGAACTGGGTTGTATTCCGAGGAATCGTATTGACAAATATGCACATTTTCTCTTGGCTTCTTTTGGCCAATATATGCCTTTGTTAATAGCCCTATAATTAGGTGTGAATTGCTGAAGTCTGGAGCCTTCATTCCCGAGCTCAGGCTGACTGCAGAAAGTGCTGGGATGGTGTACCCATCCGGCCTACCATGTAGGACGAGGCTCCCATATGCGATTGAGCTGTATTTGAATATAATCAGGATTAATTGAAAAGCTAAGTACAATTAGATAATTTTAATTAATTAACTTAAACTGTGTGTGTATTGTCATTAATGTCACTCTGTTGCTGCACTCCTGAATGCTTTGTTTCCACCGGAAACACCATCCAATTGTTGCACCAGTAACGATGGAATGACACTGCGGCTGACCAAACCAATTGTTTGGTGGCAGTATATTGAAAAACATTACATCACGTTATCCTGTATTTTCATATAACACATACTTCCTAGCATTTCATTAGTCGGGACAATAGTCTTGACTGATGGGAAAGTACAACAGAATCATGATTGTCTCACCTAAGTCAGGATATTTGGGAGGTAAGCACATGAGGCAGCATTGCATCCTCCCAGTAGTAAAGACAATGTTAACATTTTGCATGTCGGCTGTATTAATTTTTTTCATGCAGGTGAGCACTTGGCACCACAATCTTTCTGCATCAGTGTGCTTGGAGCCCACCACCCTAGAGGAACAGAAAAATCTGATGCGGCACAGGGCGCATTTAAGACCCGTTACGGATTTGGAATAGCGGAAGAGCACTCACCGGAACGCTGGACGGAGCGTCAGAGGTCTAACCAGGGCCGGTGCAACGTTTCTCGGCACCCTAGGCAAAACTGCAGCCTACTGAACCGCCCCCCAGCACCGCCAGCAATACCCACTTCCAGCCCATCAGGTGAAAGTGACGAAGCGTCATCTTAGTTTCAAAGCCACCACCTGAATTTAGTACAATAATAATGTCTCTCTTAGAGACATCCTTAATATTGTGATGGGCAGACTCTACGGCACCCCTCCCCCCAGATTCCGGTGCCTCTAGGCAGCTGCCTAATGGTAGACCCGCCCTGGGTCTGACCTGGAAGTGACAGACATATGACAGTCATTATTCAGAAGCCACGATGCAGCCATTGCAGCTGTCAGGAGCAGGTAAGTGACCACTGTGTCACCAGGGACAAAATATCGACATTCTAACATGTCAATATTTAATCAATGTCAAAATGATGAATGTCGACATGGTTAATGTCAACATTCTAATGTCAACAATATGACTGTTGACATATCTTACCACACCTCCTGTCTTCTATATATAGTTTTGAGTATGGTTTCAAATCACCTGCAAGGTTAAAGCTTCACCAAAATGACATATCCCCAACTAATAGAACAGTGACGGGTCCTCTGCTAGTACCTTTGCTGATCAACAGATTCCACCTGTGCAGTCTTCTCTCCAGGACTACGAGACAGGCAGTGAAGTCACAGTTGAAGGTCAGATCCAAGACTGTGTGCCGAGCAGTGGGCTACCCCCTTACCTGCTACCAGCAGCTATCTTTTGAGTGATATATATTTGTAAAGGTTGTTCCAGCGCAAGATTTCCTTTGATGAAACCACTGTGAAAAGGGCTGGAGAAACGCGTCAGTGACATTTTCCCAGCAAGAGGAATGTACTTCATGCTGTCAGGCTGGAGGCAAAAAACACAGAGAGAGTGCACCCCTTGCTCACTGTAAGCACAGTATTTCTGCAAGTCAGAATATATAGGCTCTGGATAAAAAAAATGGAGCTCCAGCACAAAGAGGCAGTGAAGAGGCGGTAAGAAACATGGGACAGTGAAAGCTCCATTGTGGGCAGCTGGTTATCAAATAGTGCATACAAATAGTTGGCACTTGTGCTTATAACAGTGGCACCTGTAAACCCTGTAGATCAGTGATTCCCAACCTCGGTCCTCAAGGCACACCAACAGTCCTGGTTTTAGTGATATCTATGCTTAAGCACAGATGGTTAAATCAAAATAACTGAGGTACTAATTAAGCCATCTGTGCTTAGGTATGACTAGCCTTAAAACCTGGACTGTTAGTGTGCCTTGAGTACCATTGTTGGGAACTCCTGCTGTAGATCCATACCGCTGGTTGTTTTTGGTGGATGACATCATGCTGGTTTTACATCTGATTATTAGAGACATTGGAATCTCTCTATGTATTTTAAGCAGTGGCGGATTTTACCTAGGGGCAGCAGCCCCCCCCCCCCAGTAAAATGTGCCACTTTAGTGAGCCAGTTGCAGTCCGTGAGTGCACTGGCTACCCAGGGACTGGCAGTGGCTTCCCAATGGAAGCTGTACCTGCCCGGCAGATGCAGGACAGGCAGGCCCAGAGGGATGTGTTTTCTGCCCCTGGGACTGCCAGTCAGGCTGCGATTTAGAAGAGAGCAACTTCGAGTGGAAGCAGCTGCTGCGTCTTTCGACTTCGAGGGGCTGCAGGCGATGCAGTCCCTCGCAGCCAAAAGAGAGTGCATTGCACTCTGGCTCCTAATACGCCTCTGAAAATAGCCTGGAACTCTATAAATATACTAATTTTAGAGCTCTGAACTTTGATTGACTTACTAATTATTTTTCTGTAAAGAGCTCCACCTTCACCCTTTGTGTAATTATGGACCTGATTCTGAGTCGGACGCAGCCCCATTTATGTCCGCAAACAGTGAGTTTTAGCAAAGTGTACATGTGCAAAAGCAAATTTACGCAATTTTGCATATTTTCGGGTCAGACAAATGTTGCCTGGAACCCCTCTTGCGTGAAATGTGCATTTCTGGGGGAAGCTGGTTGGCAACATTGTGGCCGTATGTAAATGATCAGTCTTGTGGCAGTGTCATGGGAGCAGTGTCGGACTGGGACATGAAGGGCCCACAGGGGAAATGCAATGGTAGGGGCCCACTGAAGGGAGGTGATGCATAGCTAAAGGGGTGTGGCCAGTGTCGGACTGGGGCATGAAGGGCCCACCAGGGGATTGCAATAGTAGGGGCCCGCTGAAGGGGTGTAACCATCTACCAAAGTGGGTTTACGTGTATGTGCAAATAGATGAAGGGGGAGTTAACTTGCGATAGACCGTTAGTCCTCTTAAATACAAGAGAAAGGGTTGTCCTGATCATTGCCAGACTAAGGTCCACATGGGCCTGGAGCTGAAATTTATTAAGGGCCTATTGTGTGGAGGTGTGACTACTGATGTGGGAGCGTGACCAGTGCAGTGTGGGTGTGGTCAGCACAGGGTGTGTGGTTTGTGCCACGGGGTGCAGGGGCAGGATTTTTATGGGGGGGGGGCGTTTCCAAATACAAATATATATTATGTATTGTGTGTATAGTTATTATATATATATATATATATATATATACACACACACACACACACACACACATACATACACATATGTCACACGTACCTTACATGCACACACATATATACAAAGACATGTCAGATTAGCAATAGAACTAGAGAGTCTTGGGCCGAGTAGCAGTGCCACCAGTAGTGGTCCCCCGATGCAATGCCCCAGCAGTGGTATTTCTAAGCAGTGCCCCCAGAAGTGGTCCCCCCCTATGCAGTGCCCCCAGTAGTAGTCCCCCCTATTCAATACCCCAGTAGTAATCCCCCCTATGCAGTGCCCCCAGTAGTAGTCCTCCCCCCCATACAGTGCCCCCAGTAGTGGCCACCCTCCCCTATACAGTGTCCCTAGTAGCGTCTCCCCGTATACAGTGCCCCCAGCAATGGCCACCATCCCCATACAGTACCCCCAGTAGTGCCCCCCCTATGCTGTTCCAGTCTCTGTGCCCCCTTACACACACACAAAAATGCAACTTACCTGATCCCTGCTCCTGCCAATGACCACCGCTGTGCGCTCCACCGGGCCTGCTCCCGCTTGACACTATGGGATTCGAGAGCGGGACGTCTCTCCCATCACCCGCTGCGGAGTGATGGGAGAGACCTCATAAGTGAGCTCCTGCTGGCTCCCTCAGTGGACAACGCAGCAGCCAATGAGAGTTTGTCTGACTCTCATTGGCTGCTATAACAAACACACAACCACCGCCGTCGGCTGTGTGTTGGTAAACTGTGTAGTGCAGACCGCTCACTGCAGTCTGCCCTACACTTGGGGCCCGAGGGACACTAGCAGAGGTGCAGCGGCGGCTATGGGCCCCTGCACCAGAGCAGGCTACCTGGTGCAATGCACCGACGCTAGTTCCGCCCCCAAACAAACTTACCTTGCAGCAGATTAGATTGGTACAGGAACGAGCAGGCTGGCACCATTTAATTAGGCCCCTTCCCCTCATGGCAAAATGCCGCGATTCGCGGGTCAGTCGGGAGGGCGGCAGGGCCAAATGAATAGGTTCGAATTAAATTGCGTCATATTGGCTCAGCCTCCTCCATATTGACCCGCGAATTGCAGGAATTTGCTGTGAGAGGGCGGGGCTTAAGAACATGGTGCCTGCACTCCAGTCTGTCAGGGGGGGTTTCTGAGTACCCAGAAACCCCCCATGTGTGCGCTACTGGGCTGTGGCTAATTCCATGGGGGTATAGCTAGCGCCTACCTTCAACTATTTTAATTGATAGGAGCAGATTCAATTACTCACAATCTGAGATGCGGATTGTGCTAAATATGCCCCTTATAGTCTTATAATATCGTTATACCAACCCTTGGACACTAACATAGAATCATAAACTGATACAGGCAGCCGCATCCCACAGACAGAGTAGAAATCACAGTCAAAGGGTTTCAGGATACTAAGCTTAAATCACAGCACAGATATTAACCCCTTAACTAGCGACGTTACATGTGATGCGACTGCAGCTAGGAGCGCTTCAGCTGGCAAGGTCGCATCGCATCACCAGCGAGTACATCGCGTATAATTGGATTAACCCCATAGACTTCTGAATTGCCAGCTTGGAATCACAAAGAAAGAGTTGACACAATAAATGGCAAAATAGCCCAAAATTATACATTGTGTTGTCAATTCTTATTTCAATAACAATAACACTGAGGATGATAAATTTGAAAGTGGAATATTTGTATGTGCCGGGCAGGTCTTAAAAAGTTCCTAAACTTGAGACACTGGTCTTTCTATGCCGCCTGTGTCTGTCCTGTTCCTTCCGTCTTCTTCTTGACTCTGTTCCTGATACAGTGCGGAGCGAAATTGCGATCGCAGCTACAAATTCGTACACATGTATGTGGCGTGGAACGCATGGACTTTTTTTGCCATGCGCAATATTGATGGATGGAACGCACACCCATCATATCCGGCCATGCGCAGCAATCAGCTGGAATTGAAT
Organism: Taudactylus pleione; assembly: GCA_031769625.1. Lineage (NCBI taxonomy): Eukaryota > Metazoa > Chordata > Amphibia > Anura > Myobatrachidae > Taudactylus > Taudactylus pleione. The sequence continues at coordinate 945,336 of JAUIMM010000289.1, read as the reverse complement.
ACAGAGTGAAACGCATGGAACTTCCTGTAATGCGCATTATTAAAGATTGGAATGCATGATGATATATCCGGTCATGTGCAGTAATTGGTCGGGATACCGACTGGAACGCATATTGCGGAAGCATATTGCTCATTTATGGACTCGTAATTATACACGTATGTTCTTAATGATCTAAATTCAAGGGGGTATTTATTGAGGATCAGGGAGGATCAGCCACAAACGCTTCTGAGGAAGAACCAGTCCTGGTTCGAAACACGTTAAGCGGTGTGGCTGCATTAACTGCTGGACGCTGTGGTGGAGATATTTATCTGATTTGGCCGGAATTGTTATGAAATACCGGTTTGATTCCCGTCAGCGGCAGCCCGACAGGAGCAGAGTGCGACGCAGCGGAAGCCCGATAGCGCTGGAAATCCCGATCGTGGATAGGTAAGTATCCACTAACCTAACCTAACCCCCCTAACCCTAACCCTCCTTAGGGGTGCTTAACCCTAACTCCCCCCCCCAAGTGCCTAACCCTAATCCCCCCTCTAAGCGCCTAACCCTAACCACCCCCTTCCCCGCTGCCTAAACCTAAGTCCCCCGGGGGGGTGCCTAACCCTAAGTCCCCCCCGGGGGTGCCTAACCCTAACCCTCCCTCCGCCTAGCCTAACCCTCCCGAGGGGCTGCCTAACCGTAAGTCCCCCCCCGGGAGCCCTAAACCTAACCCTCCCCCCCCGCGGCTGTCCGCTCGCGGCGCCCGGCATCACTACGCCCGGCATTTCACCTTTGCCTGTATTTAGGCAGTCGGCTCCCCGATTGCCTCCCGATTTGGAGGAGTATTGAGGAGTATCCGGAACTCTGTTTACAACACTGATATAAGATCTGGCCTGATGAGTATATGCTGATCCCATACACATGCTGATGTGTTATATGCTTGTTATTATGTTATACTTGTGAGTGCATTTTAAAGAATTAAAACTTTTTAAAATTGGTATAAAAGGTGTCTGCACTACTGGTTTTCTTTCTTTTTTTCATATTATCCAATTCCGATTATCAATGTTGGAATATATATGCTGGAATTATCCTTCACTACATGACCTATCTGAATGAGGATGATCTATATGGATTGACCCACAAATCATTAAAAGAGTTTAGCAAAAAGGATTTGCATATTTATAATGACGCTGGACTTTTAAGGGTGATTATCCTTTTTTATGATTGCATGATTACAGTTTTTTTGCCAATTATTGTATTATATTATTGCTGAGCTGTTATTTGATTTGGGTAGTTGTGTGAACCTCCCTTTAAGACATATGCTGCATTCTTAATCTGTTTTTGCGCATAATCACAGAAATCCCTTTTTTCCCCAGAGTGTCACAGTGCCCACCATATAATGCAGAGAGTGTCACAGTGCCCACCATATAATGCAGAGAGTGTCACAGTGTCCATCATATAATGCAGAGTGCACCAGTGACCAACATATATTTACAGAGTGCCGCAGTGGCCACCATATAATGCAGAGAGTGCCGCAGTGCCCACCATAAAATGCAGAGTTGCCGCAGTGGCCACCATATAATGCAGAGAGTGCCGCAGTGCCCCCATTCGTGGCCTGCTAAGCCCCACCCCCTCACTGAAAGGGGCGTGGCCACAAAGCCCTGAGGCCCACCGGGGAATTACACTATTCCCCGCCAGCCCAGTCTGAGCCTGCATGGGAGTGATGATGGTTGCGGCTGTGGACGGATAAACAGTGGGCATCGCAGGCTCCCACTTGAAACCATACGGACATTCGCATTAGCCTTTTAAGATGGTAAATCTGTCTTCCATGGCTTCCCGCAATTACTCGTACAGCCACTTTGTGTCTGAATCAGAATCGGGCCCAATATTTTCTGCCACTCTTTTCACTCAGGTTATATGCTTTCTACCAGCCTCGATCTACTCCCCTAAATGTATGCTTCCCTTTGTGTCATGCAGTGGCAGTGGCCCTAACTTCCACTCTACCAGCCTCTATCTACTCCCCTAAATGTATGCTTCCCTCAGTGTCATTCAGTGGCAGTAGCCCTACCTTCCACTCTACCAGCCTCTATCTACTCCCCTAAATGTATGCTTCCCTTGGTGTCATGCAGTGGCAGTGGCCCTACCTTCCACTCTACCAGCCTCTATCTACTCCCCTAAATGTATGCTTCCTCTGTGTCATGCAGTGGCCCTACCTTCCACTCTACCAGCCTCTATCTACTCCCCTAAATGTATGCTTCCTTCTGTGTCATGCAGTGGCAGTGGCCCTACCTTCCACTCTACAAGCCTCTTTCTACTCCCCTAAATATATGCTTCCCTTTGTGTCATGCAGTGGCCCTACCTTCCACTCTACCAGCCTCTATCTGCTCCCCTAAATGTATGCTTCCCTTTGTGTCATGCAGTGGCAGTGGCCCTACCTTCCACTCTACCAGCCTCTATCTACTCCCCTAAATGTATGCTTCCTCTGTGTCATGCAGTGGCCCTACCTTCCACTCTACCAGCCTCTATCTACTCCCCTAAATGTATGCTTCCTTCTGTGTCATGCAGTGGCAGTGGCCCTACCTTCCACTCTACAAGCCTCTTTCTACTCCCCTAAATATATGCTTCCCTTTGTGTCATGCAGTGGCCCTACCTTCCACTCTACCAGCCTCTATCTACTCCCCTAAATGTATGCTTCCCTTTGTGTCATGCAGTGGTGGTAGCCCTACCTTCCACTCTACCAGCCTCTATCTACTCCCCTAAATGTATGCTTCCCTCGGTGTCATGCAGCGGCAGTAGCCCTACCTTCCACTCTACCAGCCTCTATCTGCTTATATTGTAAAGCCCACATCTCTCATACTCAAATTCCTTGCCCGAGTGTCCTGGAGTGCTGCAAAGGGCATACCAGCAATTTCTAATTGTCATACTGATGGCTTTCATTGGTCCCCAAAAATTAATCTGCTTTTTCTGCATTTACTGTCGCATGTTATCTGAACTGGTGGATGCTCTTTAGTACTGCTGCCTTAAATTGGCCAATTCTGACTTTAGACTGCCAGAATAATGAACGATTGATAAGATATTTTGATGTTTCCAAATAGCTAGTTTTCATATATTGTGTAACTCTTAAAAAATTAGCACACACAGAAACTAAATAAACATTAAAATCAGTGAAGACATAGCCCTTCCCCCTCTTGTTTGCTATTGGTGGGGATATCTGCTGTGCATTAGTTTCGGAGGTTTCGGATGCATTGGTAGCAATGATGTCCAGCTTCATTCAGGAGACCGCTATCTTTTCTACTTATGCATTAGTCCCATGGAGCACATACTGTTATATGAATGCTTCTGTAAAGATGTAAGTAGAGTAACTAGCCGTCTTGTTCCAACAAGAAATAGTTTTTCTGGAAGTGTGTATAAAAATAAATTTCCAATACCTGTAAATAATATGTGAGCTTATTCACAAAAATCTATTGCTTTGTTGATGGAGGGAAGTTCTAGAAACAAAAAAAAGATTCTGACAAGAAATAATTTCTAATGACTCTGAAGCAGCAAAATGTTATGAATCAAGTTCTATGTGACCTGTCTACTAACCTGCGTCCGTGCTGCCGGATTTGTTCTAGTTCAAACACCGTAAAGGGCCGGTTAGAGCGATGTGATGGTAGCCCAGGAAGGGTTGGGATGGTTAATATCTGTCTATTCACAAAATGAGAGGAAAACAGGTATTTAGTTCTAACAATCTATTTCTTTGATTCCATTGAGGACTATGCCCATGGGTCATAGAGGCTGTTCATAGAGTTAGGAACTTCATTTGTATTTGGCACATATTTAGAAAATGTCTCTTCCCCCTAATATCTCCTCCGCATGAACCTCTGCATTAACTAAGCCCATATAATAAGTAAGAAAGGCTCAAACAAACAAGAACAATTTTCCTGTCTGGAACTCTGCTGAACAAAAGAAAAGCATAAAGGGTGAAACGCTGTGTCTGCCATAGGAACCAGAGAATTGGATTTATCGTAAATATAAAAATCCTGTTGTCTCTACTTCCCTCATTAGATGCAAAAAGTGATGGTAAAATCTTGTGAACATTTGTACAGAACCCGTGCCCCAGGAAGCACTCACCGATCTGACATAATGAGCTATAATATTATCATGTGCTTTTTAGTTGCTGGACAACATCCCTTTTAGTGTCTCAGAGTCTTCTTCAGATAAAGATCCACCCTTCCCTAAAGATAGGAAAACAATGTCTTGAGTTTGGTGGAATTTAAGACCACCTAAGGTTGAAAACCCACATAGGGAAATGTAATTGGTAGTTCTCCCAGTTCTGAAACTCGTTTACCAGAAAAACCATGGAAACCAAATTAAGGTCCCATGGAGCTACTGGAGGAGCATATGGAGGTTTGACAAAGGTAATGCAGATAGTAATGCAAAAATAACAATAGAACTATTTTTTGGTAAATTATTTTTGTATTTTTAAACACCGAGCACCTTTGTCTATTTCTTCACATAATCAACTCCTTCATTTAAACATTTATCATATCACATGCTTCTCCTCCCCCTACTTATTGTATCATTTACTCCTAACTCCCCACAGCGGCACCTAACACTTGGTTGCTCATGTCCTGCTGCTTGTGTTATGTAGCTATGTTTATAAACCATGTCCTTGTCCTACATTACTATTAACTGTTTTTCTTGCTCATTTATGTACTGTGTAAGGCTTTGAGGTGCCATATAAATAAAGGATAATAATAATAAATCTGTCCACAAGCTTTAGAATCCCTTTGTTGAACTCTGCTGCCTCCAGTCCATTGAACCAGTTGTTTATTGCACGCTTCATCTCATTATCCTTTCCAAAACGCTTTCCGTCCAGGAACTCTTTGAGGTTAGTGAAAAAGTGAAACCGATTGGAGCAAGCTCCAGACTATAGGGTGGATGATCGAAAACCTCTCATCCAAAACAGTGACAAATGATGGACACCTGGTTAATCTTCATCATGCACGTATGTTTGTCCATTATTGAACAGTTCTCACATCACCATACACCTACTTTACTTGATGATATATTTTGCCAGATCTCTTTCTGCGCATTAAAGAATCTATTAACCCTCCACACTTTACAGTCGGAGGGATTTTGTATCAGGATGCTGGTGGTCGAAATCCCAGTGCCGGTCAGAATACCGGCGCGGGAATCCGGACATCGCTTGAGATGCCGATACCGGAATCCCGATAGCTGGCATCCAGAACGTTAGTATAGCGGGGCGGGTTAGGTTTAGGCCGTGGGAGGTTTAGGTTTAGGAACCACTGGGGGGGTAAGGTTAGGCTGAATGAGTGGAGGATTATGATTAGGCTGTGGGGGTTAGGTTTAGGCACTACCGGGGGGGAGTGGGGTTAGGGTTAGGCACTAAGGGGGAAGAGTTAGGTTTAGGCACTAACGGGGAGGGTTAGGGTTAAGGTTAGGATGCAGGAAGGAAGGGTTAGGGGATGAAGAGGGGGGGGTTATCATACCTATCGAGCCCCTGTCGGGATTCTGAGCATCGGGATGCCGCTGTTGGTCTTCTAACCGCTGGCATCCCGACTGTCGGTCTCCCGTATGTATTCCAATTTTAACAATGCACAACATTGCTAAAAACAACCATAACAGTACGACACTCACAGAGGGCTTAGAAAACTGGCTAAGGAGACTGTTGGACCATGAATTTGGGAGGATGAATGACCTGCGCAGCGGGAATATGCAAACGGTCTTTACTTTCTGCATTACCCTCGCACATGCCATACACCCTCTGCAAAAATGTTTGCTCCACTGGTACAGTAGATACATTCTTTTGAAAATAGAATGAGAGGGTTGAGATCTGTATGCCAATTTCATGCGATGTTGCCAGGCTGAAGAGTAGAGCAGAAAACTGATGATAAAGAGATTTTACTGCAAATCTGAGAAGATACCGATGGTCCTCCTAGTTTGGGACATGCAAATATGCCTCTTTGAGGTCAATGGAAGTTACTTGTCGTGCTTATTGACCTTAAGGACTCCATCTTGAATCTGTGGAGAGACTCTGGCCCATGTAAAGGTGCATTTATCCAAACAAAACGTGCAGGTGCTTGAATTACTGTTACAAGAATCCATGCACACCCACGTCTTCTATGTTCAAGCGGGACATCACTCACCTTTGCTTGAGAGTCACCACTTTGGAGATAAGACAATAATACCTCTTATAGGCTTCTTACACAACTCCATAACACACAGATCCAACAAGCCATCAAAAGGAGAGCCATGCATTTCCAAATTTATGATCTCGATAACTGAGGCCTGCAAAATTATGGGTCTATTTACTAGGTCTTGGATGGAGATAAAGTGAACGGAGATAAAGTACCAGCCAATCAGCTCCTAACTGCCATGTCACAGGCTGGGTTTGAAAAATGACAGAAGCTGGTTGGCTGATCTCCGTCCACTTTATCGCCATCCAAGGCTTAGTAAATAGACCCCTATATTTGGATATGAGGACTTCCTGAATATGTCCTCATACATGGCTTCTTTGATGCTCCTACAAACAATTTTGGCAAAACTCTTGAATTAGACCACAATGACACTGGGCACATAGAATCTTAACAATGAGGGGTCAATGCATAGAAAGCCCCAGAGATGTGATATGTAGCTCTATCACTTCACGCAAAAGGAGGAACTCTTAAGAAAAAAACAAATGTAGATGGTATGGAATTAAATGGCCACAAATTACTCATCTTTCAAGATCTCTCTAGTGTACACTACAACGGTATAGTCTGCTGAAACCCTATATAGCAGAGCTACGCAACCGTGATCTTAAATACATATGAGGATTTCTTCTAAACCTCCAAATGATGCACAGAGTGATATTGCTCTCCAAGCGGGCACTTTCAGATCTGGATAACTTCTGCTCTGCTTTAGTTCTAGATAAGATCACTGTTCCCAATTGGCAAGACCTATCTCTCCCTGTAGACACACTGACTGGTGTGCCTCAAAGTGAATGTTGAAACACAAGAAAATATATATATTTTTTTAAATAGTGAAATAGCAGGAGTCTGTGAGATCCTCAAGGTCTGAGTACAGTTATTTGTCTTCCTCTTGAGGGGGAAAAGTTAGAATCAGATTCCTCACAGAACTAAGTAAAGGTGGCACCCTTACTTTTGTCAGGTTAACTAGTTACACACAGTCCGATAATTTGTCGTCCTGATCAAAAACAAAGTGATTTTTCGGCAAATTGAAAGCTCCAATAACTGTGCGATACATTATGCCAGTGGCGGGACTAGCGGCGGTGCAGCCGGTGGCTTGCACCTGGGGCCCATAGCCGCCTGCATCCAACAGCGCCGCTGCACCCACCGCCAGTGGCCCCCGGGCCCCACAGTATTTAAGTGTAGTGCAGACCGCAGTGAGAGCAATCCGCACTCAACAGTAACAAATAATCCGCCTCCAGCAGCAGCTGTGTGTTTGTTATAGCAGTCAATGAGAGTCAGACAGACTCTCATTGGCTGCTGAGTCCACGGAGGGAGTCGGCTGGAGCTTACTCATGAGCTCCGCTTTCCATCTTCCCCCGCAGCGGGTGATGGGAGAGACAGCAAGACGTCTCTCCCATAGTGCAGAGCAGGCCGGGATGAGCGGCCTGGCGGTCGCGGCAGGAGCGGGGATTCAGGTAAGTTATGTGTGTGTGTGCGTGTGTAAGTGTCACAGGCACTGCATAGGGGGGGCGCTACTAAGGGGCACTGTATAGGTGGGGTTGCTACTGGGTGCACTGTACGGGGGGGGGCAACTATTGGGGGCACTGTATAGAGGGGGAGACCACTACTGGGGGCAATGCATATTCTTGCACCTGGGCCCACCTATCTCTAGTTCTGCCACTGCATTTTGCAGTTTTTTTTATTAGAAGTTACTGATTTTCCGCCACATCACACTGATATTGCATATGTCCGCCCACAAGGAGGATGACATAGTGACAGGAGAACATAGGGAATATGGGCAGATTATTGAGAATGCACGCACACTGCTCGAAATCGGGAAATTGAAGCAGAGATTTTCAGTCTTGTATGACAGATCAGATAAACGAAGGAATGCATTTGTTGATGCTTTCTAACCGTATTTTCAGTGAAACGCTGAAACGATCGTTCATACGCACTATACAATAAATCAGGCCGATCACCCATTTATTGTCAAATCGGCCCAATAATTGTATAGTGTGTACTTAGCTTTAGGAGCTTCAAAAATCTACTCCTGAGACTTTGCTGCCTTTTTCTAGCCATCATGATTGCAGTATACTACTTCCTGCAGTGCAATATTGTCCAAATAATGTTTCAGAGATTGTAGTAACAGTCTGTTTGAAGTCAACACTGCTTTTATACAGACAGGGGGTTTGTAATTAAACATCATATTTATTTGGGACACCTGTAGGAATTGTTTGCATCATCTTTCAAGGCTTAATTTACTTCCATTGCTGCAGAACAGCTGTAAGTTCTTGTTCCATGGAAAAGTTTTTTTAGAAGTCTGAAATTTAACCTCAAGCAGTTTACCACTCATCTTTGTACCATTTCAGGGTAATTACGGGACTTGTTTTTGTTTGCTTAAACTTCTATTACAAAATGGGAAAAATTGGGGGTGTTCTAGCAGAAAATGAGTGCATTTACTCATTTCAGATAAAAATGTAATAAATTAATTGAAATACAGAATACACATTTTTATTCCTGCAGCCATTCTCTCTGGGTGCTTAGTGTAAAATGATATCTCCAGATGGGAAGGTATATAGAGGGGGTGGGAGGAACTTTCAGAATTTGTGCAGAATTCAAATGAAGTGTCTAACACTGGACCTGCCCATATCTCATGGTTGCAGTGTCCCCCAATCGGATGATAGAGAAACAGGGGGAAAAATATTCTGGTGGAACACATATTAGGTTAAGTACTTAAGAAATAAAATAAAACTTACGGTCCTGGCACCACCATATTGACTGGACGGTCACAAGAGATGCAGTGAAATCTTGTAATCAGTTGCCTGGGGGTAAATAATGCAAAGGTTGAACAAACTGTTATTCCCCCCCACTGCCAGTGCTATTTTTAAGCAGGAACAAGCAGGAACTTCGTTCCTCAACCTCTCAGTAACTATGACATAATGTGCTGGGCCAACATGTATTTTCTATGAGATAAGTTTTATTTTTAAAAGTCCCTTTTCAGTGTTTTCTTTTCTAAATACCGTTGGTGTACGCTGGGCTGAACATTGACCCGGGGAGCCTGTTCTGGGCCTTCCACTGGATGGATTTGGATGAAAACTTCACAGAAGGGTGGCAATTGGTCTGGGATGCCTAATGGAATGGTTGGGGTCTACTAGTGGATGGATTTGAACATCACATAATAAACGTAATAACTTTAAGATTTAAACCCGGGCAACGCCGGGTACGTCAGTTAGTGTAGAATAAATAAAAGGAAAAAAAAAATCTAAAATAAATTGATCAAATTAACTTATAAGGAACTGTTCAAACTTCAAATGTCTTTATAAAACTTGATTTCTGTTTGGAAATATTTTGAAACAACTGAAATGCCAATTACCAAGAATTAACCATTGGATGTATATAATACATGAGTCAAATGGAACTTCTGGAGATATTTTCTAAACTAGGTATAAAAACTACTAAGAATTGTGGTTGCTGTCAATTTAATAGTTGCGGCACACTTCGCAGTTGGATTTGACCTCCAAACCGCTGGATTTACTATTTAGAGGTTTAGAGGATGATTGTTAAACAGCAGATGTATGGCAAATGGCAAAACCACCAGCGCTTTGGTCACAATCGCCAGAAATAATGCTGGAAAAGCTGTTTAGTGAATCCTCATATTCTGATTGCCAAACACTTAATAATTATGAAGGCAATCATTGTTGATTAAGGGGCAAAAACAATTAATTTTTCTTATGGGTGCATCATTGTTTTATGAATATTCTAGGACATATTAAAAGATTATTTTAAGAGGGCAATATTATTTTAACATTCTTGTAAGGGAACAATATTATGTAATACTTAAATTTGTTTATATTTTAAGGACAGGGGCTTTTATTATTACATGAATTGGGCACCATTTATACTGACATGAAATTGTAACTGCCCCCATCATAAATAATTATTGACCCCTTCATTTAATTAATACATAATATTGTCCCATACAATTATGTTAAAATAATTGCTCTCTTTATTTCAACAAACACATATTAATTTGCACCCCTAATATAATCAGAAAACATTTTTCCTCCCACATGTATTGTGGTATTTTGTAACTTGCTGGATTTTTGGTGGCTTTCTAGTGGTTTTGCTTTTAGTAAATCTAGTGGGTTGAAAAAAATTGGAAACCATTTGTTTCACAAAATTTACATTTTAGTACATTTCAACCTAATTTTAAGTAAGTGCTGAGAGCACAGGATAATAAATAGATGTAAGAGCCCAGGAGGTTATTGTTGTTTGCTTAGTTTATTATAAAATAAACATTTAAAAGAAACCAACGTACTGGAAATAATATGTCAGCGTAATTCTTAAGTTTCTGTGTTTTATTTTTGTTTATAAAGAAACTGTTTTGCATCTATATTTATTCATGCCAATTTATCACAATTTAGATAAGATAAACATACTTTTTTTTTTTAAACATTAATTTTTATTGAATTTTCAATTTTGTTTTTGTAAAGACATACAAAAAAAAAAAAAGAGGCAGGGTACAGAAAAAAGAGAAAGGGGAAAAGTATGACAAGGGTGAAATACAGGCAATTGTCAATCAAAATCAAATCAAAACAAAACAAAATCAGTGTATGACCTACACAGACAGTAAAAAAAACACTCCATAACTCCCATTATACAAACCAAAATATAGAACACATCCAAACTTGGATATATCAATGTGTGGTTATTGGAAGGCATGGATCCGTCATTATAAATTCATGCCAGCTGCACCACTTAATCATTGGTGAGTTAACAGAAGAAGAGTAAGAGCAATTTAGAGTTTCCATCCAGAAACTATAATTTATTTTGGACTAGGGGTGTGCACCGGCCACTTTTCGTGTTTTGTGTTTTGGTTTTGGATCTGGATCTTTCTTCGTGTTTTGGATCTGGATTGGTTTTGCCAAAACCACCCTTCCGTGTTTTGGGTTCTGGGTTCTGGGTTTTGGATCTGTATTTTTTTTAAAAAAAGAATAAAAACAGCTAAAATCACAGAATGTGTTGGTTTTTCTGCTCCTATGCTATTATTAACCTCAATAACCTTAATTTCCACTCATTTCCAGTCTATTCTGAACACCTCACACCTCACAATAGTGTTTTTATGTCCAAAAGGCTATGCTAAGCAACACGAGTGGGCGGCACAAACACGTGGCCCATCTAGGAGTGGCACTGCAGTGGCAGACAGGATGGCAGTTTGAAAAACTAGGCCCCAAACAGTACATAATGCAAAGAAAAAAAAGAGGTGCAAGATGGAATTGTCCTTGGGCCCTCCCACCCACCCTTATGTTGTATAAACAGGACATGCACACTTTAACAAACCAATCATTTCAGCGCCAGGGTCTGCCACACGGCTGAAATGATTGGTTCATTTGGGCCCCCACAAAACAAGCTGGCAATTAATCTGTCCCTGCACAAACTGGCTCTACGTAGGCAAGATGTCGTCCTCATCCACCGATTCCTCACCCTCTTCAGTGTTGTGTACATCCTCATCCTCACAGACTATTAACTCGTCCCCGCTGGAATCCACCACCACAGGTCCCTCTGTACTTTCTGGAGGCTAGTCTCCCTGGAAGAGTTGGTAATTCATTTTTATGAACATCATCTTCTCCACATTTTGTGGAAGCAACCTCCTACGCCTTTCGCTGACAAGGTTCCCGGCTGCACTAAACACTCTTTCGGAGTACACACTGGAGGCAACTCAGGTAAAATAGAGCCAGTTTGTACAGGGGCCTCCAAATTGCCTCTTTTTCCTGCCAGTACAGGTACGGACTGTCTGACATGCCTACTTGGATGCTGTCACCGATGTAATCCTCCACCATTCTGTCAATGGTGACAGTATCATATGCAGTGACAGTAGACATGTCAGAAATTGTTGCCAGGTCCTTCAGTCCGGACCAGATGTCCAAACTTGGTCCTGCCTGCCCTGCATCACCGCCAGAGGGTTGCTTAGGATACCTAAGTTTTTTCCTGGCAGCCCCAGTTGCGGGAGAAAATGAAGAAGGAGCTGTTGACATGTCACGTTCCGCTTCAGCTGACAGTGTTTTCACCAGCAGGTCTTTGCACCTCTGCAGGCTTGTGTCGGCCAGAAAGAGAGACACCACATAGGCTTTAAACCTAGGATCGAGCACGGTGGCCAAAATGTAGTGGACTGATTTCAACATTGACCACCCTGGAATCCTGGCAAAGCGAATGAAGGGCTTCATCCACAAGTCCCACATGCCGAGCGGAATCGCTCCGTCTTAGCTCCTCCTTCACTTTCTCCAGCTGCTTCTGCAAAAGCCTGATGAGGGGAATGACCTGACTCAAGCTGGCAGTGTCTGAACTGACTTCACGTGTGGCAAGTTCGAAGGGCTGGAGAATCTTGCACAACACAGAAATCATTCTCCACTGCGCTTGAGTCAGGTGCATACCCCCTCCTTTGCCTATGTCATAGGTGGATGTATAGGCTTGAATGGCCTTTTGCTGCTCCTCCATCCTCTGAAGCATATAGAGGGTTGAGTTCCACCGCATCACAACCTCTTGCTTCAGGTGATGGCGGGGCAGGTTCAAGAGTGTTTGCTGGCGCTCCAGTCTTCGGCATGCAGTCGCTGAATGGCGAAAGTGGTCAGAAATTTTTCGGGCCACCCAAAGTGTCTCCTGCACACCCCTGTCGCTTTTTAGAAAATTCTGCACCACCAAGTTTATTGTGTGAGCAAAACATGGGACGTGCTGGAATTTGCCCAGATGTAATGCCCGCACAATATTGGTGGCGTTGTCAGATATCACAAATCCCCAGGAGAGTCTAAGTGGGGTAAGCCACTGGGCGATGATTTCCCTCAGTTTCTCTAAGAGGTTGTCAGTGGTGTGCCTCTTACTGAAACCGGTGATACACAGCGTAGCCTGCCTTGGAACGAGCTGGCGTTTCTGAGATGCTGCTACTGGTGACACTGCTGTTGTTGCTGCATAAGGTGATACATCTACCCAGTGGGCTGTCACAGTCATATAGTCCTTAGTCTGCCCTGTTCCACTTGTCCACATGTCCGTGGTTAAGTGGACATTGGGTACAACCGCATTTTTCAGGACACTGAGGACACTTTATCTGACGTTTCTGTACAGTCTCGGTATCGCCTGCCTAGTGAAGTGGAATCTAGATGGGATTTGGAACCGGGGACACACTACCTCCATCAATTGCCTAAATCCCACTGCACTAATGGCTAATACCGGATGCACGTCTAACACCTACATAGCAGTCAAGGCCTCAGTTACACGTTTTGCTTCAGGATGACTGCTGTCGTACTTCATCCTCCTCGCTAAGGACTGTTGGAGGGTCAATTGTTTAGTAAAAGTAGTGGTGTTCCTACTTCCTCTCTGGGATGATGAACGACTCCCAGCAGCAGCAACAGCAGCAGCGGCAGCAGGAGGCGTAGCAATGCAGGATCCTCCGGAGGAATCCCGTATAGGAGAGTCAGTCATGCCAGTGACATGGCCTGCAGGACTACTTCCGATCCTGACTAAGGAGGAAATTGACGAGGAGGGAGTTGACTGTGTGGTTTGCAGGCGCTTGGATACAATAGGACAACGGGATTTAGGTGTCCCTGGACTGCTTATGGTCTTAGCCAAAGTTTCTGAACTTGACAGTAACTTTTTATGAACGCGCTGCAGGTGCCGTATAAGGGAGGATGTTCCTAGGTGGTTAACGTCCCTACCCCTACTTATTTCACCTTTACATATGGTACATATGGCAAGACAGTTGTTGTCCGGATTTGGATAGAAATATTGCCAGACCAAAGAGGTGGAATGTTTGGTCTTCTGCCCAGGCATGACCGTGATGGGCTTTTTCATCCCACGGACAACTGTCTCCCCCGGAGCCTGATTTAAACAAACCACATCACCATCAGAATCCTCCTCGCCAACTTCCTCCTCAGCGCCAGTTACACCAGTATCCTCATCCTGTTATACTTCAACAGTGACATCTTCAATTTGCATATCAGCAAGTGGACTGTGGGTGCTCCTTTCAGCACTTGCAGGGGGCGTGCAAATGGTGGAAAGAGCCACCTCTTCCCGTCCAGTGCTGGGAAGGTCAGGCATCGCAACCGCCACCACACTTGGACTCTCCTTGGGGATTTGTGATATCTTCTTAGAACGCACAGTTCTTCGCTGTGCTTTTGCCAGCTTAACTCGTTAGATTTTTTTAGCGGGAGGAGGGATTCCATCGTCATGTGAAGCTGAACCACTAGTCATGAACATAGGGAAAGACCTTAGCCGTTCCTTGCCACTCCGTGTCGTAAATGGCATATTGGCAAGTTTATGTTTCTCCTCAGATGATTTAAATGTTTTTTTCAAGGTCATTTTCCTGAACTTCGTCATTTGGGATTGTATGTGCCCTCTACTATGACATTGGGCATTGGCCTTGGCAGACGACGTTGATGGCATGTTATCGTCTATGTCATGACTAGTGGCAGCAGCTTCAGCACTAGGAGGAAGTGGTTCTTGATCTTTCCCTATTTTATGTTTATCGGAGAAAGTTTGGTCCTCCATTTATGTTATATTGATATATACGTGCGGCTAAGGCGCACACAAACACAGAAAATAATTTTTTATTTTTGTTGGAGAGTAGTGCACTTTGTGGGTTACACCACCCTTTAAGAAATGAGCCAGCCGGCTCTTTACTTATGGGACACAGGCGCACGCTTGGCGCTGCTCCTTTGTTGATGCACGTGCAGCTGCAGCCCACACAATTCACAAAGACAGAAAAAAAAAAGAAGAATTTGGGGGTTACACCACCTTTTAACAGACAGACAAACGCTTGGCGCTGCTGCTTTGAGGATGCACGTACAGTGCAGACAATTCACAAACACAGAAGAAAATGTTTTATTTTTGTTGGAGTGCACTTTGGGGGTTACACCATCCTTTAACAGACAGACGCACACTTGGCGCTACTCCTTTGTTGATGCACGTGCAGCCACAGTGCACACAATTCACAAACACAGAAAATATTTTTTTATTTGTGTTTGGAGTGCACTTTGGGGGTTACAGCACCCTTTAACGGTCAAGCCAGCCGGCCCTTTACCTATGACACAGGTGCATGCTTGGCGCAACTTTGTCGATGCACGTGCGGCTACTGCGCACACAATTCACAAACACAAAAAAATATATTTTTTTATTTTGTTTGGAGTGCCCTTTGGGGGTTACAGCACCCTTTAATGGAAACAAACACAAAAAAATATATTTTTTTATTTTGTTTGGAGTGCCCTTTGGGGGTTACAGCACCCTTTAATGGACAAGCCAGCCGGCCCTTTACTTATGGGACACAGGCGCACGCTTGGCGCTGCTCCTTTGTTGATGCGCGTGCAGCCACAGTGCACACAATTCACAAACACAGAAAAAATATTTATTTTTTTTGCACTTGGGGGGAGCACCCCTGATGGACAGAGCACCCCATGGACAACACTACAGCACCCTTTTAGGACTGGGACACTGCACAGGACTGTGGAGTGGACACAGCCCCTATGGACAACTGACTGCACAACACAGTCCAGCCAGCCCCTATGGTCTTTGGAGGAGTGGACACAGCCCCTATGGACAACAGCAGCACAGCACAACACAGCCAGCCCCTATGGACTTTGGAGGAGTGGACACAGCCCCTATGGACAACAGCAGCAAAGCACAGCACAACACTAAACTACACTACACTACACAGCCCAGCCAGTCCTAACTTCCACCCTCCCTCTTCACTGTCCACAGCCGAGTGAGAAAATGGTGCCGACGCGGGTACCTTATATAGAATCCAAAACCCGCAAGACCCGGAAGGCGGGATGATGACGTTTTGCCTCGATTTCAGATCAGAGTCAGGCGGGAAAAGTCGAGCCTGACTCGGATCGGGAGGGCTCGGGGGGGTTCGGATTTCAGAAATCCGAACCCGCTCACCCCTATTTTGGACTTTATCAAAGATCGGGGGGGAGGCTTAACCTGCTTCCAGAACTGGGCAATAGCTGCCTTGGTATCAATAAACACCATTCATGGCTAATAAAATATCTATGGTGGGTGGGAACATCATCCTAAACATACATTTTTAATGCAAAAGTTCTAGTCAGGAGTTTCTAGCTTATTTATAGATGCAATGTGACAAATTACAAAATTTGTGTTTTTATTGTATACTATGCAAATGTTTTTGGTAATTTGTGCGATAGATGAAAAGGATGCCATTTAATTTGCCATCTCAGGCAGCAGAATGGCCATGCAGTAACCTACTACCTACCACTGCTTAAATTACCTAATCTTTAAAGATTCTAATCCTTTTGACAAATAACAGCACTGACTTAATCTCAATATATCTGGGACTCTAGACCATACAGCAAATACATATAAATATAAAAACTACATACAACAACTAGTTACAGGTACTTTGTTACAAATAGTGCTTTATTTATTATACGAATTCCCCATTCCACTTAGTGATCTATACTCAGAGCTACTTACTTGCGGATACCTGCAGCTTCATCTGATTCATACTGGGCAGGCCGTTCCTTCAGCAATTGGCGGATTTCTTTCCAACGGTCCTCTAATTTATTCTTAAAAGGATCCAGCTCCATGCGGTCCAACTGTAGAGGTGAATCATATAATACAGACACATATCTGTATACAGGTGTTTATATGTACGTTATAGCTAGCATCCTATACATCCACAACATTCTATCCATGGCAACCTTTCTTAAAATATATAGGCCAACCCAAATTGTAAATGTGGATTGCCATAATAAGCATAATCATATATTTTAAGACCAATGCAATGAAGCTCAGATATGACTTGCGTGAATACTATTTTCTGCTATTTGATCAGATCTAAGTGTTTGCAGAAATGTGAAGATCCACCATATTTTAGCACAATTCACAAAATGTAGCCACTTTCTGCAGTACAGATAAGAAAAAGGACAGATATACTCTTCTCACCCCCTAAAAATACTGAAATGACAAGCAGATGCATATACTCCCACCAGACAACTGACATCTTCACGAGTTGCAAACCTGCAATGTGGTTTTTTCAGGAGGGCACAAAAACAAATGGTAAATACGGCAGATTAAATAAACATTTGGTTGACTAATGTTATAAATTATGGTATATATAATATATAAATGTTGGAAAGCAAAGTGATATAAACCCCTTTTATTTCCCAGAACAGTGCCTGCATTTGTTGTAAGCAAGGTTTTATGTCAGGAACTAATATGGTCAGTCCGGTTTGATGCTACTCGCTAAAGAGGCATGACTACTTGATCTTTAGAACTGACTATCAGGATTCCTTGCATGGAGGTATGGACTTAGGAGCTCACTCAGACCCGCTCACAAGATGCGTACGCTCGCTCCCAGCATATGCAAATTCGGCAAAGTGACGGTATGGCAGGCGATCGCACGGCAAGGCATATGCATGCCCACTATGTCTTGGCGTGCGATCGCTTTGTGTATGTAAACACCCACCAGCCTATCTTAAGACGCCCACTTGCACACGTCATCTCCACGAAGTGTATGTACCATCAGTACATTGGGTACCATCGGATGCGATCGCAGCGCTTGAGGCAGACCATACTCTACCACAAGCACTTCAGTGTGAAATACAACCAGGTGACGTGTACTATGACGCTGCCTGTTAATTATGTACGCCTCCGCAACAGCGTTAAGACGCTCAGGCACGCCTGTGTTTGCACCTCCACTCCGCAGTTTCTAGCGGCCTGCCCCTGTTACCACCCACAAACGGCTTCTCCTGTCACTCATTCTGCCGGGCAGTCTATGCGCAGCGAGCGAACTCTTCCCGATCTCTCTCACTGGTTCACACACGTGTACTGGGATGCGTACGCAGAATGCGAAAATCGGCTAGCTGAGAGCGAACGCTTCTTAGCGACTAGGTCTGAATCGAGCCCTTAGTTGCTAACATCACTCAGGCTATGGTCCCATGTGAGTACCAGACATGACCAGTAGAATGAAACTGACTGACCAAGGTGCAGATGGAATGAGCAATAAAGCACTAAGGATACTGGTGGCTGCAATGTATAAGTGTGAATGAAACACAAGGGGCATGGGTATGGGATGCCGGCGCTCGAGATACTGGCGGTCATAATCCCGACGCTGGCATCCCAACAGGGTTAGGATACTGACACATGTCAGGTAAGTATCCTAACCATACCCCTAACCCTCACCGATCCCTAAATTTAACCTCCCCCTAGTGCCTAAACCTAACCCTTGCCCCCTAGTGCCTAACCGTAACCTCAGTACTTAGCATTGAGATGCCGTGCCAGGATTCTGACTGGTGTCAGGATTCTGGTGCAGTCATTGTGAGCGTCTGCATCCCAGCTGTTTGGATTTTAACTACCTCCTGCACAAGGCACATTAGATACTGAGAGACCAGTGGTAACATCCAACGGACCAAGGACTGCAGGTGATATCTTGCGGCAGGGATAACGAGAGTTGGAACCAAATGTAGGAGCCAAGATGTGTCAGAGTAGTAGGGCCAGCTGAGACTAAAGCTGGGTACACACTGTATAATATAATGTACGAGATATCGTTCTGATGCGGATTGGAACGTTATATTGTACACATTGTATAGTGTGTACAATCCGATCAGTCTTTAACGATGGTCGTTCATCCCATCATTTCAATCTGCTGTTCTGCACAGCAGATGGGGCAATGCAATGAATGACGCGGTGCTGTTACATGCAGCATGTAATGATACATTTACACATTGCGCTGTCGCACACCAGATTGTGCAATATGTATAGTTACATCGGATCACAACGTCGCTGGGAAAGCACATCATATATTGTGTACTCAGCTTAACATTGTGCCAAAAGTCTGGTACACAGAGCAGGCTCAAATAGCCAGCCGGGAGGACCACGGGGTGCCAGGGTCAGAACTATGGGAGACAATGGAGGCGCCTGCCTGCCCCAATTAGGGCTGTAACTATGTACCCGGAGTGTACCGTCACATCCGCCCAATACATGGCACCCCTTCCCAGCACCTGAGAAGCCACCATACACTAGTGGAGAACTCCATGTCAGACCACCAGCTGTTGCCTTGGTCTATCTATAACCTGTCTGCATGCAATTGCTACATTACAGTGTCAGCGGCTGTGTCCGGGGGGGTGCACCAAATTATAACTTGCGTCAGGGATGAACTTACGCCACTGCAGGGTGCACCTAATTATGCTGGTGGTAATGTGACTGCAGTTATAAAATAGTCTTCTGGCTGCGCACCTGCCGCTAAAGCAGAGGAAAGATCTTTATGTTTTCCTCTGCTAAGGATCAAAGTACAAGATGGAAGATAAGATGTCGGGTCTGGTGTGTAAGAGAATACTTCTTCACAATTACCATTTTATTTGTTTTTTATACTAGCTTAAATCTGAAAATGTTGTATATATAACATGTCTTTACAGCTATGCGGATGTTGGAGTCATGCAACCATTGAAAATGAAAAAGTTGCTTGAAATAAGTAAAAAATAAATAAAAGAAATTTACCAACAAGAAAGCAAAAACTTATTGGTAGCTGATTTTTACTCTGTGCTTTAGTCCCTGGTGCTACATAGGACCTGATCCAGAGTCACACGTAATGCCAGTGGGCCTGATCCAGAGTCACACGTAATGCCAGTGTGCCTGTTCCAGAGTCACACGTAATGCCAGTGGGCCTGTTCCAGAGTCACACGTAATGCCAGTGGGCCTGATCCAGAGTCACACGTAATGCCAGTGGGCCCGATCCAGAGTCACACACAATGCCAGTGGGCCTGATCCAGAGTCACACGTAATGCCAGTGGGCCCGATCCAGAGTCACATGTAATGCCAGTGGGCCCGATTATGGGCGCCGAGAAGGGGGGGGAGCGGGTACAGTTTACCCGGGCTTGCTAGAGGGGCCCGGCTGGGGCCCGTGCCCGGCGTTGCCCCCCCTCCCTCACAGCAGCTCAGCACACAGCTTGTGCCGGGCTGCTGTGTGAGACTGCTCGCGGCTGCTGCAGCAGCCGGCAAGTCTCCTATGGCTGTGGGGGGAGCGATCAAACTGATCGCGCCCCCCCCCCTGCTTAGCACTGGGCTGGGGGGCTTACAGCGCCCCCCTCCCCGGCGCGCATTGCCGCTGTGCGGCGCTGAAAAAGTGATTATTATTTATTTTTTCCAAGGGGACGTGCCCACGCCTCCCGCAATTAGGCCACGCCCCCTCCATTACCAGGGCCCGGCCAGGCACTCAACAGCCCTGGGCCCGATCCAGAGTCACACGTAATGCCAGTGGGCCCGATCCAGAGTCACACATAATGCCAGTGGGCCTGATTCAGAGTTGTATGCTAATGCCATTGCAGCTGCTGTGCGAAAAATATGCAAATGTCGCAGACACTGACTAATGTATTGAGACGCCCACCTGCAGCTTTTCAAATCCAAGCAACTGCATACAAAGACACAGCATCGGTCGCAGAACCTTTGATAATCTGAGTTGCTCTTTGGTCACTCAGAATGGTCGCGTGTACTGAGATGCTGGAGACACTTTCACTGCGTATGGGATCACAGGCGCAGGCTCTGACATGCCCTGAAAACATGCCTGCATTTTTAGCTGGCACTTCCCATTACCTCCCACAAACGCTCCCTGACTGTCAATGACACTGCGAGTAAATAGTGATTGCGAGTGACTACACTAATGTACATTGATGCATGTGCGACTCAGACGCATGTGCAGCTTTCCAATTATCGCTCAACTGCGTAAACATCACAATAGCGTATAATTCTGGATCAGGTCCAATATTTGCACAAATAGATAATGTTTTTCATATACGCAAGCGTCTAATAAAGGCCTAATTTATCAAAGAGTGTTATCATTTACAACAAGTGATAAAAATTGTTGCGTATGATAAATGGTGCTCCAGCCAATCAGCTCACGCCATTTTTCTAACTGATGACAGTTGGGAGCTGATTGGCTGGAGCACCATTTATCATACGCAACGAGTATTATCACTTGTTGTGAATGATAACACTCGTTGATAAATAAGGCCAAGTCACTAAAGAGTCACAGTGGATGCGTCCCATGACGTGTATGCACAGAGGCAGTGTTGAGATTGAGACGCAAGGTATCCAAAGGGTCTTAAAAATGTGCTAGGCATTCCTGGGCAGTGGTTATTCAGACACTAGAATATGGTCCGCCTTATGGGAGTGTCGTGGTACTGGCTGCAAACTCAGGTGCTGAATCGCTTACATAGGAAGCCATACTCTGACGGAGATTCGGCACCTAGCTTGGTGCTGGTGCAGGTTTGGATGGTGCGACAAGCGATACTTCAGCATCTAAAGATGCTGAAAGTGGGCGTCTGACTCTTTGCACATGCAGATGCACAACTGCATACCAGGGAAAGGCTTCTCGTGGTATTTTCATATAGTCGCACCAGTGGACGCGGCATCATCCGTCTCCGAATGAGGCCCATTGTTACCTGTTCCCTGTCTCCAAGAATCTATACTTTATACCATCAATTAGGAATTATTGTAAAGAAATGGAATTTCTCCAGCAATGAGCTCAGCATTTATATAAAAAAATAAGCCACTTCCAATTTGCCCTAGTGCTAGAAAGCTGCATATATTCTATTGTGAATGAAAATGACACATACATGGACTACATGATCATAACTAACCTACTCTGGGAAAACATATACAAATTACTGCACTACTAACTCAATTACTCAAGTATCATTGTTGGGCTAATCTTTCACAGTTACTTTTAAATTTGTTATCTTAGCAATACAACTTACAACTTGCTTTAGTGTCCAGCTGCACTCAGTATGAACTATTCCTTTATTATTCTGTCACCCAGAAAAACTAAGGGCCTGATTCAGACCCACTCGCGAGCGGCTGTCCGCTCGCAAGTGGGTCGATGGTGTGCACTGCGCATGCGCACGACGGAGGGAGCTCCGTCGTGCGCATGCGCGAGACGCGACGAGCGAAGGACTTTCCTTTCGCTCGGAGTGTCTCACCAAAGGGGGCGTGCTGTCGATGTTGATTGACAGCACGCCCCCTTTGGTGGGCGTGCCTCCCAGACGGGGGCGTTCCCAAGGGAACGCCTACCGTCAGAAGCCGGCCCCACTGACATCGCTAGTGATGTCAGTGGGAGTGATTTTGGCTCTGATAGAGCCAAAATCACTTCTGGCCTTGCGGTTGAGAAACTCAACCACAGGCTTCGGCTCGCAGTGGTGATGGTCGCGATGGTCAAGACCATCGCGACCATCAACCTGCACGCTCGTATATGCTGTGGGTGGTGACCCACAGCTATACGAGCGTCCAGGAGGACGCTCCATAATTATGGAGGTGGGCCCTGATTCAGAGCGAGCGCTCTGGTCAGAGCGTCCGGCTCTGAATCAGGGCCTAAGCCTCCACCTCTGGAACTCTCTCCCTCTCCCCATCAGAGGGCCTGATTCAGACCCGCTCGCAAGTGGGTCGATGGTGGTCCAGTGCTCACGCGTGAGCCCCGGAGCGAGCGCAAAAAGCACTCGCTCCGGGACTCACTACAAAAGGGGCGGCTCTCGATGTTGATCGACAACTCGCCCCATTTTGTAGGCGTGGCGGGGGGGTGGCTTCACAAATGGAGGCGTTCCCATGCGAATGCCTGCCGTTTGTGGGCGGCCCTACTGACATCCCTAGTGATGTCAGTAGGTGGACTTCCTGCTCTAATAGTGCAGGAAGTCCACTGGGGCTTGCGGCAATGAGACCCTACCACAAGGGTCTCGTCGCAAGCCCGTTGGTCACGATCATCGCGACCATCATCATGGCCGCTCGCAGAAGCTGTGGCTGGTAACTCACAGCTATGCGAGCGGCCAAGAGGCCGCAACACAAAAAAAAAAGCACACGCCCTGATTCAGAGAGAACGCACGCTTTTTGCGAGCGGCTCTGAATCAGGCCCTGACTCTCCACCTTTCTACAATCATTCAAACGGGCTCTCAAGACTCACTACTTCATTAATGCTTTCCACTCTTCATCATAACTTGTGGCTACATGTTCCTTCCTCCCCGTCTACCCCATCTGTGTCACACCTGTTTATCTACCCCTCCCTTTTAGAATGTAAGCTCTTACGAGCAGGGCCCTCTACCCTCTTGTGCGTCTCCTTACATTACATTCATCTATTTCTTACTCCCCACTAGGGCATCTAACACTTGGTTGCTTATGCTCTGTTGCTTATGTGGGTATTATGGTCGCTAATGTAGCAATGTATATAATCCATGTCCTTGTCATGCATTGTATTGAATTGTACTGTATTGTAAGTCACTGGTCAACTTTTTGTTTATGTACTTTGTAAGGCGCTGCGGAACATTTGTGGCACCATATAAAGTAATGATAATAATAATATACATGAACTGACTCACTTTACTCTGCATTTCAATGTTGATCTTCTCCAGCATTTTCTGCCAGTCCTGCTCCTGCCCGCTCACTCTGCCCAGCAGCTCCTGCATCATACCGCTCAGTTGTTCAGTGGTCTCATCAAACCGTGCCTGACTCACATTATCTTCCACTGCAAGCTTTTCTGCTTGCTAGCCAGCCAGGGAGAAGATTGGTAGAATGAGAGAAGCATGACAAAGATAAAATGATAGGCAACATTATACACATATATATAAAAAACAAGGAAAAGAGAGGAACCAGTATTATAGAACTAGATGGGCTCATATGGTATTTCTCAATTAAGTACTAGCATGCTGTGCCCGGTGTTGCCCAGGTCAAGGAATTAACAGCACCACATATTGTTTACCTACCCCAATACACAGTCCCCTCTCTTTTCTCCCTCTCCTCAATATAGCCCCCCCTTCATACACTCTTCAATACACAATCCTCCACTTCACTCACTGACAACATTATACAGCCCCCTCTTCACTCACCGTACCTAATAAACAGTCCTCTTCATTCAACATACCTAATACACAGTCCTCCTCTTCACTCACCACACCTAGTACACAGTCCTCCTCTTCCCTCACCATACCTAATGCACAGTCCTCCTCTTCACTCACCATACCTAATACACAGTCCTCCTCTTCCCTCACCATACCTAATACACAGTCCTCCTCTTCCCTCACCATACCTAATACACAGTCCTCCTCTTCACTCACCATACCTAATACACAGTCCTCCTCTTCACTCACCACACCTAGTACACAGTCCTCCTCTTCACTGACCACACCTAGTACACAGTCCTCCTCTTCACTCACCATACCTACTACACAGTCCTCCTCTTCACTCACCATACCTACTACACAGTCCTCCTCTTCACTCACCATACCTACTACACAGTCCTCCTCTTCACTCACCACACCTAATACACAGTCCTCCTCTTCACTCCCCACACCTAGTACACAGTCCTCCTCTTCCCTCACCACACCTAATACACAGTCCTCCTCTTCACTCACCACACCTAATACACAGTCCTCCTCTTCACTCACCACACCTAGTACACAGTCCTCCTCTTCCCTCACCACACCTAATACACAGTCCTCCTCTTCACTCACCATACCTAATACACAGTCCTCCACTTCACTCACCATACCTAATACACAGTCCTCCTCTTCACTCACCATACTTAATACACAGTCCTCCTCTTCACTCACCATACCTAATACACAGACCTCCTCTTCACTCACCATACCTAATACACAGTCCTCCTCTTCACTCACCATGCCTAATACACAGTCCTCCTCTTCACCCACCATTCCTAATACACAGTTCTCCTCTACACTCACAACAATATACAGCCCATTCTTCACTCATTGTCCCCAATATTCAGTCTTCCTCTTTACTCACTTACAACAATATACAGACCCCTATTCACTCACTGTCCCCAATACATAGCCCTCCTCCACTCTCTTTGGAATTGTTCAACAGGTGCCTATTAGCATAAGGTAGTATAATGGGCTTCTGTGGGTGCCCGCAACTACAGGCACTTTGCATGCAACTCAGAATAGCCCCAGGGGGTGTCTATCCCCTCCCAAAAATGGTTCTCCCCCTCGGGTGTTGTTTCCCCTTCCCCGTTTTTATGATAGAGGTAAGTGTGTGTGTGTGTGTGTGAGTGAAGCAGCATCCGATGCTCCTCCATGGGAAGCTGTCGCTCAACCATGCCATATCCCAGGGCCACAAACCCAGCCTATTATAGGCTAAGAGGAGCAGCAATTAGCATCTTCATAGCCTCTCAGATGTCAGTGTCTGATGCTCCATGTGGGGTTGCTCTTTGTGCAATTAAAATACTGGCTGAGTTACATGTCAAGTATTCACTGTTTTGGCACCTTACAAACTGCTTAGTTTTTCCTAATGGCAGCACTGTCCTGTATATACTGTGTATATTAGTTGACAGTGATAACCTACAGCAGAGGTTCAGAAACTCTGCCATTACAGTTCAGGTTTTAAGGATCTCCAAGCTTGAGCACAGGTGAATTAATTAGTAACCATCTTGGCTCAAGCATCCTTAAAACCTGGACTGTAATGATGGAGTTTAGGAACCTCTGCCCTAGAGGGATAATACAAAATTGGTCCTTTCCTTTCACACTCCACCTTATTATGAATATTAATGGTTTGTAATAATGTTTTTTGTCTTATCAGTGTGAACTTGAAAAGAGGATTATTGGCAATTACAACATTGCTGACATACAAACTAGCCCAGGAGCTGGGCACTTAAAAGTTAATGAGTTAACAAAACTTAAGCTCCTCCCCTCTGCAGCCTCTCCGCAATGGCTCTTCAGTGAAAACTTAAGCTGCATACACACGTATAGATTTTCTGTCCAACCATCCAACTAGTTGATTGGTTGGAATGAATATCTGGTAAGGTATGAAAGCAAATGGCAATCAGCAAGTTGCTCCCAAATGCTTGAAAATTGACAAAAACTGTTGTTTGAACAAATTGTTTAGATCAAACATTTAACAAACTTGTCTGAACGTCCATTTTCATCTGTTTTCTGGCATTTAGGAGCAAATTGCTGATCATCAGTTACTCCTATACGTTACCAGATTTTCATTCCAACCAATCAACTAGTTGGATGCTTGGACAGAAAATCTTTACGTGTGTACCCAGCTTTACAAAGCCCCAATGATAGGGTAAACAGTGGACCATAAGGCGCAAATTTACACTCCAAGAAACATTCAGAGATTAATAATTGTATTTATATGGTGCTTTTCTCCCACAGGACTCAAAGTCGCTTAACAGACATCAGAAAAAATGGTACATTGTTAAAGGATTAGGTATTGCAGAAAATAGAAAACCACATGGAGATAATAAAAAAAAAACAGGACCTAAAGAGCACAATAAACATTAACTGAACCAATAAGCGTAAGGGCAGGAAAACAATATTCCTCAAAAGGAATCAAGGAATCTGTGATATTGAAATAAAATAACTACCAAAAATCTGCATCTCTCTTTCTTCCTATTGTGGACACTGCAACCATTGGAATGTTCCAAACCAGTCCCTATGGGAGGATACGGCCAGAAATAGATCTGTGCAGCACCTTTTGCTGAAAGAAAGCATCCTTACATACAAAAATGTTAAAACTGTAAAATTTGGTAAAATTATAGACCTAAGATTAGGTTGCT
Source organism: Taudactylus pleione (assembly GCA_031769625.1). NCBI lineage: Eukaryota > Metazoa > Chordata > Amphibia > Anura > Myobatrachidae > Taudactylus > Taudactylus pleione. The sequence goes on along the minus strand of JAUIMM010000289.1, from coordinate 918,624 downwards.
GTTCGACACAGAATGGGATTGAAATGCCGGTGGCTCAAATCCCAACAGCGGATGGCAGACATGAGGAGATCCCGGCTGGGGTAGGTAAGTATACTAACCCTCCCCTGTCATCCCCCTAACCCTCCGTTAGTGGTGCCTAAGCCTAACCTCCCCCTCAGAGGTGCCTAAACCTAACACCCCCTCCCTGCACCCTAAACCTAACGCTCTCGGGGGGGGTGCCTAAACCTAACCTCCCACCGGTGGTGCCTACCCCTAACCTCCCCTCGGTGGTGCCTAACCCTAACCCGCCCTCCTAGGGGTGCCTATCCCTAATCTCCCCCCCAAACCTAACGCTAACCCCACTAGACTCCCTATTAATAACCCTCCCCACTGCAGTTAACGCTAAGGGCGCCCCGGACTTACCTTTGTTTGGGCTGGCGTCCTCAGCGTTCCGGCGTTGGGATTAACATAGGTGTCGGTATTTTGACGCCTATGTTACATCCCTTGCCTGGATTCCGCTGTCGGCATTGAGGCCGCCAGTCTCATCACTACATCCCGTTTGACACAGCTAATTGGCTGGGGTCCCATGATGCACAGCCCATGAAGCACTCACTCATCTGGTAGACTGAGCGGAGATATTTTTGGGAACTGATTGTTCTGAGCTGAAGAAAACTTGATGGATTACTTCTCTAATCCTCCTAACAATTATGAGTTTTGTTGCAAGCAATATCTTTTCTGCATGTCATAAAGTACAAGCAGAGAATCTGACTTTCAAAAACCAGAAGATCTTTTCAAACAGATCTTCAATGATGCAATGTAACCATGTCTCACAGGGGCCTAACTAGGTATTTGAAGACCCCATAAAAAAAGTTTAAAAGGACCCCTATGCACCACCCAATGGTGAAAAAGTTATATAATACATGTAACTTTGACAAGGGCCTCAAAACAGCTGCACCCCTTGCAGCTATGGTGCCTGAGAATCCAGATTGTTTCAAAGAAAAGATCAATACTCTGATTGATATGAAAATTAAACAAATTTTGGCTAACAATATGGTTAAAAATATGACAGCCCTGTGATCATGGAATATCAAAAAAGGTGACATATGATAACGTTTCCAATTCAGAAAAGCTCCTTGCAGAGGAGGTGGCCAAAGGAATACTGTCATCCATGTAAGGAACAATGGACCTGATTCAGAAATGTACGTAAACCCGATGGTGTTTTTTCTCTTTTTTTACTTTCTGGGGTAGCATGGCTATAAGTGGCAATAGATAAATGAATTGACTGAAAATTCTACAACTATCATTGCATCCACTAAGCGTGCCTGTAGATCCTTGTGTCTTGAGCAGAACCAATTCTCATTGCAATTTAAGCGAGATGCCATCATGCTGATCTCTGGAAGACCACACATTTTTATATGCTGGTGAAAAGACAATCCCCACGCATAACGGTTTGTTTGCTCAGGAAATAAACCTCCCAATTTTCCACTCCTTTTGTCACATTTGTATTTGTCTTTGGAACCGTCTGAAAGCTGGACGGCCTAATATAATTCCTGCTCATGGACTAGAACAGAGATATAGGAGTGTATTGGAGTGCACTGTGTGTTAAACTGGTAGGGAAGATTTGGCTGCTGGTGACTGGAGTCACTGGTGACACAGCTGGAGTCTTGATGGGAACCAGAGGATAGGTGCTTGAGGCACACAGGTGCAGGTATATAGAATAGGGAAAGCTTTAGTACATCAACCAGGCTAGAACCAGTAGAATTCTGGATCACATGGAACCCGGAGTAGCTCTGGACCAAAGTACTGAATGACAGGAATGGGACCGGAATGCTGGACAACCATAATGTGACTGGAATGCTGGACAACCAGAATGGGACTGGAATACTGGATAACCGGAATGGCACTGAAACACCAGAATGGGACCAGAATGATGGATCACTGGAATGGAACCGGAGTACTGGCACCAGCAGCGCAGCAAGGTGGCAACTGCACCCGAAGTCTCAAGGCAAAGATAGAGAACCCGCAGGAGTAGCACAAAGCTAGGCTGCAGACACTATTGCACTGGCACCGATAGTCTCAAATTAAAATCCTTTTATATCCCCAAGTCATCAAGGATTGGCTACAGGCGTCAGGTGATGGAATACTGGTCTCCTGTTGGTGGGGATCTGGTCACCTAATCCAGATGTCATGGCGGCGTCCAGCAGCCGGAGCCGGGTAGGATGCCACTCGTGGACACCGGGGAAACCACTGACAGCTACAGAGAGAGGTAGTAGCTGTCACAGCTGGACAGATGATGCCTGAACACGCTGAAGATCTGCCATGGAGCAGGAGCATGGAGTCAGCTAAGTGACGTGGCAGCAGGGCAGAGAGAAGTGGTTTGTGACACCTGGAATGCATATTGCTGAAATTGCTGGAATATATATTTCCTCACATTTAATGATCTTGGCTGATACCTGCATTACAAGGGAGATTTTGGTTCCGTCTCGATGATTTATGTAAGCTGTAGCAGTGACAGTGTTTGATGGACTATGGACTACCCTGCCCTTCAGGAAAGGTTGAAATTTTACCAGAGTTATTGTCACTGCTTTAAGTTTAGGACCATAAATGGGCATCTCTGACCTTGAAGATAAAGGTTCAGTGTCCCAACTCCCCATCCTTGACTGCAATCTACAGTCACAATGGTTCAGTACCAGATGGGGAAGCACCAGCCCCTGTTCAAATTATCTGCTCTCAACCACCACAAGAGAGATTGTTGGTTGGACATGGAAACATTTGACACAATATTGTTTTGAAAAGTCCAGGAATGGAAGCATCACATAATGCATTGCATCAAAAGTGAAGACCATTTTCTCCAATAGCTTCATGCATAAAATAACAATTGTTCTTTTGAGATTCAAGATAACTCCCAAAAATATGGATGGTGAACACTGCGCTGAGGGGTAATCAAACTTGATTTTTGAAAATGTATGATCCACCCTTGAGACACAATGATTATAGTCCTCCCAAAGATTGATAGAAGCACTGTCTATAATTATAGGCAAAATACATAACTGAGACCTGGGTCTTGGTCTTGGTTACACAATGCAACTTTGCTTATCTCCAGTAACAGGGGTGATGATGAATATCTTCCAAATTAGCAGTTAAATCCTTACAACACATTTTTCTCCTGTGCAAATGGTTGTTCATCATAAGAGTATCTCTATTATACCTCTTACACAAAGGTCTGGAAAGGAAGCTATTCATTGGTCTTGTAACAACAGAAGATGGGCTCCACTTCATCATTTCTGGGTGCAGGTGCATAACTATTCAACTGAGCAGTTTAAAAATGATCTGCCTCTAACCCCTGAATGGGCGCTTTTTGGTATTTCTCCAAAGGGCCAAAATATCTCTAGAGGTGGTAAAAAACTGCTGCTTGCAATTAGTGCGACAGCTTCTAAGGCTATTTTCCAAGTATGGATACACCCTGAATCTTTGTCCTTATTTAAGGTCATACTCTTTTCTCTTTTCCGGATGGAATGGGAGAGAGTGGTGTTGGAGGGAGATAAGAAAGTGGAACAGTTTTTGGGTGTGTGGGAAAGCTACATTACAACTTTATCCAGTGCTGTTAGATCTCAACTCCACGGCTCATTGTCCAATTCTGTTTGGTATATGTCCCAAATGATAGAAGATGATCCTCCCATTGTCCTCTAGTTTTCTCCTTTTCAGTTGGTTATGGGGAATTTAAGGGGAGGGTGCGAGCGCAACTCTTTTTTTTTTTCTTTTCGTTTTTTTCTCTTTTGACTATTGTTTTTATCGGTCAATATTGCTATATATTAAGATGATGGTATCATATAATGTCTCTGTGAATCTTCATCGCCCTAAGGTTATCCTTAACCTTTGGAATGTTTTGTTTCCAAATCTCATATTGTAACCAAAGTCGTTTCATTTGTTGATATTGTACAACTACTTTTGTGTTATACCTTTTCTGACAATGTGATACACTGATCATCTATTGGTCATATGTAGCTGTACATTCTATTTGTCATATGCTGCCGTAACATTCATTGCTTCAATAAAAATAAATGACAAAAAAGAAGATGGGCTCCACTGCAGACAAAGCTGAGCGTTCTACAACCCTGTTCTTTGCTCATCAAAGGCTTTGGAGGACTGGTGCAGGGGGCTACCTACCTTTCTACCCCTCTGTTGTAAGTCATGTCGGCTAAATATACCTCCTAGATGTAGAATTGTAGGCCGGGATGTAACAAGAGTGAAATCTTTAACATTTTGCTCACATTGCATTCCCCAGAAGGGAGAAATCTCTTTCATTCAGTGTCTTGACAGATAATCGTATCAAGTTCTGGAAAAATTAGCATATTTTTATAAAAAAGCTGAGACTCAAGTATTTTTGGACTTAATATCAGCATTCCAGACATCAACCAAAGTGCACATCTAGCAACTATGGTTCAGGCTGAGACAGTAATAAGGCCTGCACCCAGGACTGCCTTGCCCAAGTATCCTGATGTATTCCTGATGAATAAAGGTGGCAACTCTACCGTCTGCCTGTCAGACTGTAACCCCTCAATGTCCTGTTCTGACCATATATCAATGGCTTTATTGACCTATTCCGATGATAAATGGATCTTAATGCAGCATCAGCGCCACATAAATAGATTACTAAAATATCCTCAAATGTTTGGCCCCTACCATACTTGAGGGGCGGAATTTGGAATGGGTATTGTTAGCGATTGGATAAGCTGTTGTGTCCACCTTAGGTGGAAATTCTCAGCTAGTGATCTTGTTAGATGACAAAGCATAAACTACAAGATATTTCCATGGAATTTGGGATTATTTGATCTGGGTTTGGCCAGTCCTACCCAAGGAGTTCCTTTGTACATGAAGCGCTGCAGCAGCCAAGAATAGTAGAAGTAAATAAAATAATGTAAAATAAAGTGTTTGTGTTTGGCTGCCAAAGGCTACTGATTCCTTGGGCCCTTAGTTATAAACTGGGGAGCAACTGCTGTGGGGCTGTACAGGGAAGAAGCTTAAGCAACCCATTTGTGGGTGGGTCTAGCATGTGAGATGCACCCACTCACAGGAGCATGGCATAGCACCCAGCAGCTGGGACTAAAGACTTCACTACTGTATTAGGATGGCGGGACAGTCCCATAATAGCTGCATTTTTAGCAGCATGTATGTAGATGCTAAAATGGAACACAAAAAATGAAAGCGCTATAGCTTTATATTGTACATCTCTCATGTAAATAACACATAAACAAAATCTATTTTCTGTCATAGGGATAGATGTATGAAGAATTTAAGTTTGACATAACATCAAGTCATCTTATACACACACATTCCGCAGCACATATCCAAACCCACTGCTCCATGCTCCTTCCTCACCATCTACCCCATCTGTGTTGCCCCTGTCTGTCTGCCCCTCCCATTTAGAATGTAAGCTCTCATGAGCAGGGCCCTCATTCCTCACGTGCTTCTCCTCCCCCTACTTATAGTATCTTTTACTCCTAACTCCCCAATTGGCACCTAACACTTGGTTGCTGAGACCCTGCTGCTTGTGTTATGCAGCTATGTGCATAAACCATTTCCTTATCCTGTATTGTTTTATATTACTATTAACTGTTTTTCTTGTGTGCTCATTTATGTACTATGTAAGGCGCTGCTGAACCTTTGTGGCGCCAAATAAATAAAGGATAATATTATTATTATTATTATTATTATTATTATTATTAAGTCCCACAGTAGCAGTGTCCCCAATAGGAAAAGAAAGTGGTACAGTTAGCAGGGGGAAATAGGCTATGAATATTTCTTTGCATGTTATCTCAGAGGCCAGGGTCGAAACTAGGATTTTTGTCACCAGGGGCAAAACAGTAATTTGGCGCCCCCCCCTGGTAATTCCCCCTGCAGCAGTGCCCCTATAGTAATGTCCCCTGAGGTAATGCCCCTGTAGTAGTGCCCCTGTAGTAGTGCCCATATGATAATGCCCCCATAGTAATGCCCCTGTAGTAGTGCCCATATTGTAATGCCCCCATAGTAATGCCCATATATTAATACCCCATAGTAATGCCCCTGTAGAGCCCATGCTCCCATATTAATGCCCTTGTGGTAATGCCCATGCCCCCATTATAATGCCCCTGTGATAATGCCCATGCCCCCATAACAATGCCCCTGTGGTAATGCCTCTGTAGTGCCCATGCCCCAATAGTAATGCTCCTGTAGTGCTCATGCCCCTGTAGTGCCTATGCCCCCATAGTAATGCCCCTGTGGTAATGCCCATGCCCCCATAGTAATGCTCCTGTGGTAATTCCCATGCCCCCATAATAATGCCCCTGTAGTGCTCATGCCCCATTAGTAATGCCCCTTATTGCCCATGCCCCCATAATAATGCCCCTGTGGTAATGCCCATGCCCCCAATAATAATTCCCCTGTGGTAATAGTAATGCCCCTGTGGTAATGCCCATGCCCCCATAGTAATGCCCATCCCCCATAGTAATGCAGCTGTGGTAATGCCCATGCCCCCATAATAATGCCCCTGTGGTAATGCCCATGCCCCTGTGGTAATGCCCATGTCCCCATAGTAATGCCCCTGTGGTAATGCCCATGCCCCCATAGTAATGCCCCTGTCATAATGCCCATGCCCCTGTAGTGCAGCTTATTAAAAAAAAAATACTTACCTTGAACCCTGCTCCTGCATCCAGCGTCGCGTCCACTCCGCCGGCTGCTCCTCGGCACTATGGGGGAGACGTCATGTGCCCATGGGGAGAGCCGGAAGCTGGAGTTCGGGAGAGAACTCAAGCCTCCGGCTACACCGAATCGCTGCAGAGAAGGACCCAGGCGCCCGCTGGTAATAAATATTACCAGCGGACGTCTGGCTTGGAGCCTCTCTGCAGCGTCAGGCTGGAGGTCACTGGCACCGGGAACAGCGGCTCACCCGGTGCACGTGCACCTCCAGCCCCCCCTAGTTGCGGCCCTGCAGAGGCTGACCATAAATGAAAAAGAATGTGAAGCCCTACAGGGCTATATGGCTATCTAAGGCTGTTTCCACCAGTACCTGTTACATTACAGCGAATAATGGTAATGTGTCCTCACTAGGGCTTATTTCAAATGTGTGCGTTTAGCCAAGTACTGCAGCACACAGCCACCCGGAGCTTACCACGTCTATCTCCAGATCTGTGTGTTCCTTGTCCACTTTCTTCTCATCCAGTTTCTCCAAAGACTGGTACAGGATCTGATGAACAAGACAATGTGTGATGCACTGTGATCATCCAAAAAAGGATGCAGGTGAAATGTAGAAGAGGGAGTGTGGGGGATTTAGGAGTAGCTAAGTAGGGGGAGAGTTTGAAAGAAAAAAAGAGAGAAAAGAGCTAAACAGATCATGATGGGAAGCCAAAAGGGTGTAAACGGCAGTGATGTAATTAGGGGTGTGTGAGCGGTGCCACGGCACAGAGCGCAGTGCCCTGTGGGCGGCACCGCTGCTCACCTATGGCCTCTGCATATGGCTAGCAGGGTGCCTGGAACGGCCAAGCGGAATTGCTTCCTCAATGCCGCTGGACTCTCCAGGAAGGCACCCTGCAGCTTTACAGCCCCCCGGATCATACTGAGGATGCTCCGATCAGAGCTGTAATTACTGGGGCTGCCAGTACAGGTGGCAAAAAAAGCCCTGCTAAAGCCTTGGTAAATAGGAATAGAGGATGTAATAATAAAATGTTTAAGCCTTCCTCACATTGATGTGCTCCTGCTTCTGCTGATTATCCTGGATTAGCGATTCAGTGGTCTTGTTTAACCGCCCACACTCTTCCTGCAGCTGCAACATTGTGTGCTGGATATGACCAAGGTGTGCCTCGTCCTGAGAGAGCAAAGTAAATTGTTTAGAGATTATGGAAAACAAAGAGACATGAGAAAATCTAAAGTGAGTGGTTTGGATAATCAAACTAAAATGAAATGCCCAAATCCTTTCTCCTGGTCAAAAAATAGTAGCCCAGTGCTGGACAAATTCCAGGAATCAAAGTAGCCATAGTAATGATTATAGCTCCAATGTCACTTCAAATTCGAAAAGTGGTTGTAGACAATAAAAGTCGTGGTCCATAGACATGGTTACCAGAGACTATTGGGACTATGCTACATGTTCAGTTACCTGAATCAGAAGCTGAGATACCTTCTTGCCCTGTTGCCTGGCTATGTAATCAGTCACCAGTTCCTGAAGCTGTCCATACCTGCAAACTGGCTGGCAGACCTTATCAAATATATAAATGCTGCAAGCTAGACAAGTTATCTCTGCCTAGGATGTGGCAGTGAGGACAAGTAGCTGAGACTTTGTACCAACTTGGGTTCAGGTAATAAAGTGGCAGTGAGAATAGATATACGGGCCTTCATGCCATCCTGGGTTGAGTTCTGGCTGTAAAGTGGCAGTGATGACAGATGATGGATGAGTCTTCATGCCATCCTGTGCTAAGACTTCAATGACAGTGAGAGGTTGTGGGTGGCTGTAAGATTGTTGGGGGAGACTCATGGCAAAGATTGTTGAGAAGAAACATGTTATATTCTGTAGAAATTATGGGAAGATGTCTGTAAGAGAAACAATAGATCACAGGACAGTTTAATCTGTGTCTATAATTATTAGTATGTTACAATAAGGAGTGATTGAGTCTGATGGCCATTTATAGGGCTAGAAAGGAGTTTTGTTTTCCCTACTGATTTGAAAAAGTAAAAAGTCTCTTTGGCAAATTTTATGTTTTCTTCCTCTGGATCAACAGAACTCAGACTCTTTTCATTTCGATGGAACAGTGTATATTCTCAACCCTATGAAGAACTAGCTGTTGCCCGATTGTTCGCCCACAATGAAATCGCTTCTGTTAACATTTTTGTTATTTCAGGTGTTCTAGTTGTATTGCTTTGCATAGGGACCCTGTCGCTGGAGTGGCCCACATGACCAGCTGCGCTATAAAGACTGGTGGCAGCAGTGCCTTCACCCACCACTCACATCAATGTCACTGTGCACCCTGTGAGCAGACTGCTACGTAGCCTATCCTATTCAAGTGAGCGGACTCAAAGCACCTCTCCCCCCACCCTTACCGGCCGTGCGCATGGTTCCACTCCTATCTATTGCATTGATAATGCTAATACACTTTGTTCAGCTTTATCGTGATGGATCGAGATGAAACAAAGTGTACGCTATTTCCAATACAAAATGAGGCAGTTTTCATGAAAATGGGTTCAGTAGTTTTTCCGCCAACTTGGAACAAACAGACACAATGTTCTTATTATATCAGTATAGATGTAACCTTTCACTTGCCAGGTTCAACCAAGTGTAAGTAAAATTATGTAAAATTTCAGTTCAGTTAAATAAATGTACACTAATTGCAGAAAACTGTAGTTTATTTAGTAATTTTTACAAAGTGCTATTTCATAGAAAAAAGCAAATAACATACTTATAAGGACATTTGTGTAAACTAGTTAGTTGCTGTTTTGCAATAAAAGTTGACTTAAAGCAAAAGACGCAGTGTGTTATCTGTTGGCTCTGGGAGAGAATGTGTTAAAATGATATTTGAAATTCTGATTTAAAACACTCATACAGTAGATAGAATGCTTTCTGTTGTACGCCATATGCAGACAACACACACAATTAGTGAAAACTCATCAACTCAGTGGGTGTAGATCGCCACCTTGTGTCCATTGTTTGTAGCAATGTTCTGACCTGTAGGTGAAGGGATTCATCAGCTACTGACTGCTCCATACTGGCTTTTCCCTGCTTCTGCTTCTCAAGCAGATCCTCCTGTCCCTTCTCTATGTCTTGATTGTTAGCACTTGGTGACAGAATGGGACATTCACATCAAATAATCTGTATTCTTCAATTACACAACTCTAAGGAATAGTTTTCTCTACTCTAATTGAGGTACATAACACTGCAAAACAGCAACTGGAATGAATATTAGACACGAGGGTGAAGAACCAAAGTTTTGTTTAGTGAAACTCCCCAATGTACATCTACAGCTACCTGTACTCTTCTCACTCTTTCATGTACTTTTTCCCATCCTCATTCGTTCTTTGGACGAGATGTAACGGGGTCCAAGTTTTCTGTGTGAGACAAACTCAAACCTTCTCGTACATTTAAAGGTCCATGTTTGTCTCACCATTAGGCAAATGTAATAGCCTATGAACTGAGTTTGAGGCTATAACATTTATGGGAGTCCGATGGGGTGGCTGCATGCTAGGGAGCACTGAGCAGACTGAAAAATAAAATTGTACTTCACGGTGTGTGAGTCTTGTCTTTATAATATTTCTTTTGCAGGTGAACTAGAGGTATCAGTGGGCCCTTAATATTTATTATTATTTATTTATTATTTATTAATACCCCATATGCTGGTACTTGTGGTTTTCCAAGTACCAGCATGTGGGGGAGACTTGATGGGACCCCTTTTCTCCAGCAAAAGACAATGTTATTATTTACATTTTTTAACACACATTCACACTATCAATCCGGAACCTGGTGGCCAGGGGTGCCGGTGATAGTTCCAGACTATCAGCCCAGGCCTGGGGTGCCCTGGCGAGAGGAAACCCTTTATTGGGGGGGTCCCCACTTTCCCAGGGTTCCCATGTCTGGGCTGATTAGCATCAGGTATAATGTTTTTGGCCTGGGGACCCGGTGAAAGGGTTTCCCTGTCTGTGGCATTATATCCCCACTAGAAAGAGTCTGGTGCAGGTTATGGAAATTCCGGGGACCCCTACTCACTTTGTCCCCTGTATTTCCACAACTAGGACTGGCTCAACAGAGCCTGGTGCTGGTTCTTAAAATACAGGGGACCCCTACACATTTTATCCCCTGTATTTTAAAAACCAGGACAAGCTCAACAGAGCCTGGTGCTTGTTCTTAAAATACAGGGGAACCCTACGCATATTTCCCCTACATTTTAAGAACCAGGACAGGCTCAACAGAGCCCAGGGCTGGTTTTGCTTGTGGGGAAGGGACGCACGTAATTTCTTATTTTTCTTTAATGTTTACTTTTTTTAACAAACAGAAGCATGCATGGATCTCATGGATCTGTGCATTTTTCTGTGTAACTCGGACCTGTTCAGGCTAGACTCACTAGCCTGAAGCAGGTCTGTTTTTTTTTCAAGTTTACAGACAGTAATAGTGTGCGAGTTAAACACTCACATTCTATTACATTGCCTACGTTGTGTCCTGGATGCGTGTTTTGCCATTGCGAGCTTCGGGGGTGTGAGAAACATGTGAGTTTGCATGCTTTCACACCCTAGTACATAGGGTGAGTTCTAAAAATGTGCGAGTATAGCTCTATATCCGCACATTTTCCAAACTCGGACACTATTACATCTCGCCCTTTATCTTTCACTATTATTTAATCTAATCTTTTGATTTTTATTATTTTGTTTTGCTTTGCTTATTTTAATTTTCACTATTTAGTTCCATTTATTGAAGCCAATCCTGCCACATTTTTTTAATCCCGGGATTCGGGGTTGAAAAAAATCTCAATCCCGGGATTGAGTTGTACAATGAAAGACACATTTATAAAAGAAAGAATATAATAATAATTATAATATACACATTCATTGCAGGAACAAAAATAAAACACATTCATTGACCCCAAGCCACCCACTGAAGAATAATTCTGACCTCACCTCCTAGCTGTCAGACTCTCAGGCTCAGCCACTTTAGCAGATGAAAGTCAGTGGAAGAAAAGAGAGGCGCTCAGTCTCCCAGTCCCTCCCTCGCCCGCCTCAGCCACTTAATTTCATTGTCTGTACTCTGCAGAATCTCTCTGTGCATGCATAGTGCACTGTGTGGGCTGGAGTCTGGACTGGCGTGCGGCTGAGTGACCTATGACGTCACTGCGCCACATTACCATTACAGGTCCGGTAATGTCTAAATCCCCTTCACGGAGAGGACCCTGACGTCATCAGCCAGTGTCCAGCATCATTCCCTGCCATCCATGTGGGCATAGAGGGGGAATATAACCACCGTGCCCAAAGCGTGGCGACAATGTATTTCTTTAGCTGGCTGTCATGGGCAGGAACTGCACTTCCGCCCTCACTCACGTCACTTCCAGGTCCCTAGCACAAAGGGGAAATACAGCCTACCTTACAGGTCCTGGCCCAGGACGCGTCTGAGTCGCTGAAAGAACTCAGCGCTGCTGGTGCCAGAAGAACAAGTAAGCACAGTCAGTCTGTGACTGCAGTTAATTGCATGCGCCGCTGCGGAGGACGATGCAGCAACGCATTAACTTTGATCCAGAGATTGGTGCCTTCAATCCCGCAATTAAAATCCGGGATTTTGTGGCTAAATAATGGGATGCAGAGAATGGCTTCCCTAGTTCCACTCTTTCTCTGCAAGGTAATACATAGCGTTCTCCCAGCCTCCTCTCTCACCTGCGGTGAACTAGCTCCAGATTGAGCTCACTGGTTTCTGACTTCTGGTCACTAATTACTCTCTGTCTCTCATGTCCACTGCTTTCTGCAACTGTTCCAGTTGAAAGTAGCAATATGTGAGTAAATCACAGAATTGGATGGTTGGAATTCAGTGAATCTCACAAATAGAGCAAATAGAAGGAAAATGGGATTGGTAAATAAGAAGAGACTGCATAAAGGAAGAGTAGCTGAGTGCTAGAGGTATAGAATTAATCAGCTGAGGCTGCGAAAGAGACAACTCCCTCACCGGTTTTATCTCCTCTTTCAGGTCCTCAATCTCTCGACACAGGATGTTCACCTTCTCCTGAAGGTCAGGAAGATTGTTGGTGTGGTCACCTGGAAGGAGATGGGGTACATTTTACATAACATCAGTATTTGGCCAGCTGCTCAGGGCATGCATGCTGAGCCTTATGCTACATACAACAGGGAAATATATTTGTGAGATCAGAGAGAATAAAGTTGTGTGTGTGTATATGTGCGTGTATGAGGGGGAGGGGGATCATGCGATGTAGCAATAGCTTGTAAATGCTTAAAAGACTATCCAAAGTGTAAACCAGAGGTTCCCAAAAGCAGTCCTCAAGGCTCCCCAACAGTACAGGTTTTAGAGATATCCATGGTTGAGCACAGGTGGTTAAATCAAATAGACTGAGGTACCAAATAGGTCACCTGTGGTCAAGCATGAATATCCTTAAAACCTGGACTGTAAGGGTGCCTTGAGGACCGAGTTTGGGAACCTCTGCTGTAAACAATAAAAAAAAAACAGCTTTGCAATTTATGGTGGATTGCAGAGCATCAAATATTGTTCTGTGACCCTCAGAAGGCTGGTTGTGGACAAGTTCCACTGTGGAGTCTATATAACCAATGAACAATGTGCTAAACAAATAATCAGTGTAATTCATTGCTTTCAATCCTCTGTGACTACGCAGCCTATTCATCACCACTTAATTTCTACAAAAGCAGGTGAAAATGCTGAATTGCTACGGATTCCGCAGTGAGTTAGAATGTTAATTATCGGTGTCTGAACGGACCCCGTAAATTAACATCGTGAATAGACCCCCTACATGTGATCAGGCATATATTCCACTATGTGGTATTTTCACCCAGTAATTAATTTTTCAAATGCACCATTTTTTTGCAACAGCTGTATCATACTTGCCTACTTTTGAAAAAGCATTTCTGGAGATTTTGAAAGCAACACCTATGAGCGCGGCGGAAAAGTGGACGTGTATTGCTACATCTAAGAGGCGTATCATAAAAACTTATATCCAAATGTAAACAAGCCCAAAAGCAGTTAATACGATTTTTTTGTTGATGGAATCACACTGACACTTTTCAGAAAATGCATGTAGCCATAGGGATCATTGTGCCTTATAACCAATGCAGGGAAATGCTACTAATGATCCCATTTGAATATATATATATATATATATATATCTGTATTTTTTTTAATATAACAGCTTCAAGATTGGGGGTAAGGCACAATCAGGGAGATTGCTAGACTTTTCAGGGAGTCAGAGAGATTACTACTGTCGAAGCTGAGTAATTGGCTGAGACAAGTTAAGTTTAAAATTGAATCGCGGCGACGCCATCTTGCGACTGGCCGCAAGACGCCATCTTGAAAATGAGATTGCAAGATCCAATTTTGCGAATGGCCGCCTAAGCGCCATTTTAGATAAACTCACATTTTAGTACATGTGGCGATAATACTATTAGCACCATGCGATTGCATCTCCCATCATTTCTCATATACACAATAATACGCATAATAGCGCTGTTAACTAGTTGCATATTAGCGAATGCACAAGACCCCGAATGAAAACACCGTTTAGTAGCTAAATGCGCATGCATCCGCACCAAGTTAACTAGCATCTTCATATCAAACCCCGTACACCCACACATTACATATTCACTTACAAGGTTCCATTAGCTTTAAGATATACGATTTAAGTTGGTTCAGTTAATATAAACGCTGTGAAATAAAGATATTTGATAACTAAGGTTTTATACATGCTAAACAAGCCGTGTTTGGTTTCGTACTGATGCGTACTCTTTCCACAGTATTCCGGTGTTATCGGTGGGGAGATCGTATCATGCATTCTCGAGTTATGGATCGCAGAGACTTCAAGCAACAAAATGTATTAACTGTTAGGATGATACAGGGGGCGGGAAGGGAGAGACCCCCAGCTGTTAGAGGCAGGGAGAGTCTATTTGAACCAGCCTGTTAAATGCTCCGTAACAGACGGATCCCCCTTGGGAACCAATAGCATCAGCAACAAACGTCTCTATTGTTTTGTCTATTCCTGGGGGGTATAAATATGTGTGCTCAAACACTGGGTTTTTAGTCTTCGTGCTGCATGCTGATAGACGAGGGGTTTCTTGCTGATGCCTAACACCTGGTACCGGAAGCGCTGCGTATGTATACTGTACTTGGGTCTGTATAATTCCTTTTTAAATTGTGTCTGGATCAATTGCGTGTAACTGTCTGAACTTTTACTTGAATAATACTTGTGCTTTGAAACCACAGATTCCGGGTCTAAGGACCTTATTCAGAGGCGGCCGTAGGTCTACGACCGCACGGCCGCCTCGATGTTTGGCAGTGCGCATTCGCACGAGGGAGCCGGCTCCCTCGTGCGCATGTGTGAGACCCGCTACCCATGGGAACGCCTACCGTTTGGGGGAGGCCCCACTGACATCACAAGTGATGTCAGTGGAGAGCTTCCGGCTCTGACAGAGCCAGAAGCTCTCCGGGGCTTATGACAAGTGAGACCCTACCCTAGGGTCTCATCGTAAGCCCCGATGGTCGCGATGGTCACCCGAGCGGTCGTTAGAGCTGTGGATGTAAACCCACAGCCTAACGACCGCAACAGAGGCGGGCGGTCAGGATGCAAGTGGCCGCCCAGTTTCTGAGCAACCGCTTGCATCCTCCGACCGCCTCTGAATGAGGTCCTAAGTCTTTATTTACTGTATGACTGCGTATGCAAGTTAGCGTCATCCTTAGAAGGTATAGGCAGGTTATAAGAAGGTATAGGAAGGAGTGTATAGAGATTCTGATCCAGTATCGTTACTACTATTTCAGGGAGTCTCTCTGACAATGAGAGGAGAGTTGGCACGTATGAGCTGTATCATCACTTGCTTTCTAGATTTACAAATATGTAAATTATAGTGAATGTTTTTTAGCACTAAATGTTAGCTCACATTCACAATCACATTTCAACAATCTGAAAACCTAAATTAATAAAACTGAGCAATAAAAAAAAGAAAACCATACACTTGCGCTATATGATATTCTAGTAAAATACACCTGTAATGAGGGATGTGCAAAATAAATAAATAAAAGGAAATGGTGTTAAAAGTCCAAATGTCATAATGCCACAATGGGTATTTTATACTGAACTACACCACTAAAACAATCTCCAAATTTATAGTGATAGTTCTCTGCTCTGTTTGTCACATTTTCAAACTCTGCAGCAAATCAGGGGAAGCAAAGTTGTTAAAATAGGTTCCACAGCCCCCCTCCCCTAACCCCCGCTGATGAAACATAACAATCGTCTGCCCGATGTGTCGTGCCTGATGTCACAACTTGGCGGGCATTTACATGTGCCCGCCCAGTTGTGATGTCAGTCACCAGCGGCCAGTGCAGCAAGTGTACGAGCGGCCGACGGACCACTCGTACACACCACGCTATGCTTTACACCTGACGCATATCGTCTGTACACTCTGGCCGAAGCACACGTGATATATATGTGTCGGCCTGTGTGCACCCAGCGTTGCACACACATTTAACTTCTTCCAGGCTAAGGCAGAGTCAGACTCTAGCTAGGGGCTACGTCACTGTGGCAGATTGCTGCATCCTAGTTAGTGACCTGGCATGTAGCACAATCTTTGCTTCATAAATGACTTCTGAATAAATTCCTGATTAAATACTTTATAGCTGTCCTGCCAGTAAGGTTACCCAGGTCACACTACTGTGTACAAAAATACAGGTTTAGATTTCATTTCTCCATTACATTACCAGGGATGTGCAATTCAACTTGGATTCAGTTGATATCAGGTTGCAATAACAAAATAAGGTCACTGTTTTCATGTTGGCTAATGACCAGTTTCAGAAACTTTACTACTTTACATAAATCCAGCTTTATGTTATTGTGTTTGCTGTAGTACAATATATACAAGTTTTACTTGTAGTACTTTCTTGTGGATGTCCAGTGTCTGTAATGTCTGGCTTATCTCTCCCACTAATGGTTTTGGAATCCTGTTAAGAGAAGAAGAGAAAACCATTAGGCCTATGTTCTAAGGGCCTGATTCAGACCCGGTCGCTAGATGCGTACGCTCGCTTCCAGAGTATGCAAATTCGGAACACACTCAGCAAGGCAGGCGATCACATGGCAAGGCATAAGCACACCCACTATGTCTTGGCGTGCGATCACTTTGTGTATGCAGACGCCCGCCAGCCTGTCTTAAGACGCCCACTTGCGCACGTCATCTCCAGGAAGTGTATACAACCATCGGTACATCAGGTACCATCGTGAGCATTCGCAGCACTTGTGGTTGCCTTTACCCTACCGCAAGCACTGCGAACACTTCAGTGTAAAAACCAGCCAGGTGACGTGTACTATGACGCTGCCTATTAATTATGCACGCCTCTGAAACGGCGTTGAAACACTCAGGCACACCTGCGTTCGCACCTCCACTCCCCCGTTACTACTGGCCTGCCCCTGTTACCACCCACAAACGGCCTCTCCTGTCACTCATTCCACTGGGCTGTCTTTGCTGGGCGGGCGAGCGAGCGCTTCCCGATCGCTCGGACTAGTTCACGCACGTGCACTGCGATGCATGTGCACATTAGCAAACATCGCCAGCAACGAGCGAACGCTTGCTAGCGACTGGGTCTGAATCAGGCCCTAAGCCTTTTGAGTGGACGGAGATAATATATCACACAATTTTGAGATGCAATCTATATATAAGTGCTACATTTAGATTTAATGCATGCTCTGAGCAAACGGATACAGTCATTGTACTATAGAAACACTGGGTAAATGAGGTTATTGTTCATTGTGAAAACTCAATTGAAATTACATAAGCTTGTGCCTAAGCAGATTGTTGACTTCTATCTTAAGTGGAAATAATGGACAAAATTATGCTTGCCTACACTCCCAGACTTTCCTTGAGACTCCTGACTTGTTGAAAGTAGACAACTCTCTTGGATCCTGCCCATTTTCCAACAAAGTGGGTAGCGCCATGATGATACAGTTCAACTTGAATGTTGTCATCATGGCCCCGTCCCTGGTGCATACAGCAGCAATTTGCAGTATTATACCGTTGGGGGCGAGGCTGGAATTTTGCAAATCATTGCAACATTCACCCCCTGCAGATAGCACCCGGACATACCATCTCTGGGTCTTTTGGAGACTAACATGGAATAGGGCAGTAGTTCCCAAACTCGGTCCTCAGGAACCCACACAGTTCACGTTTTGCAGGTCACACAGCAGGTGCACAGGTGTAATCATTACTCACTGACACATTTTAAAAGATCCACAGGTGGAGCTAATATCTCACTTGTGATTCTGTGAGGAGACCTGGAAAACATGCACCGTTTGGGGTCCTGAGGACCGAGTTTGAGAACCTGTGGAATAGGGCATTTCAGGTCGTGAACGGGCAGAGACGATGCAGTCGGACACAACCATCCTGATTTGTGGGAGTGTCATGGGAGTCTCGTGGGTGTACATGAAAAGCTCGGTGCATATGCGGTGCAGGTGCCCATACTAATGGTGATGGATGTGGCAGACAGCATAAAAACAATGTGCGGCATAGGTTTCCGCTTGCACATGCACGAACACGCACATTAGTAGATCATATACTCGCATTAGCATAAGGTAGTAAATCGGATTACAGGGGCTGCCGGCAACTACAGCCACTTTGCGTGAAATTCAGAATCAGCCCCATAGGCTCATTTTGCTACAGTGCATATATTATAGGTGCACAATTTCAATTAATAGCAGCAACCAATAAACTATCATGGCCTGACGCCAGGGCCGGTGTTACCATTACGCTGCTTTAGGCAATTGCCTAAGGGCGCCGGCTCCTGAGGGGCGCAGTTAGTTGACTGAAGTCGCCAGCACAAGAATTAAAAAAGTCTCTGAAAGATACATCCTTTTGCTACTTAGTACTGACAGCAGAAGCTGATTATGTAGACAGCTGCTGCACCCGTACTTTTCCCCTGCATTCTATTCATGTATAACATGCCTGGCTGGTTCAGCATTGCGGGCCGGTAGCAGTGTCCGTCCTCTTCCCTTCTCCCCCTCTTTGAAAGTACACATATGACCTGAGGTATTTATATACATTTGTGGTATATTCAGCCCATAATACAGCCAGACACTTTCTGGGGCAGCTCACACATCATGTGGAATAGTAATATTACAGAAGTTGCATTGAATATTGGATGGATCATAGCTTCATGATCAATTTAATATTCATTATGAAATATGGTGCTGATGTGGTGTTGAATGTACACCTGGTTAGCGTATGTTGTGTAAATTTACACTGTGCATTCTCAGAAAATGAGCGTGCCTTAAAAGCGGCTGTGCACAGTCATGTGCACTTTAAACCCTTACCACCAAAGAGGAGGAACTGGGAGTTTGGATGAGGGGTAGCGGGGAGAAGAAAAGAGTTTGGGGGGTGGGTGTTGGGGGTGCTAGGCTGAAGCTATGCCTAGGGTGCCAAGAAACCTTGCCCCAGCCCTGCCTAATGCAGAAAGTATTACAGCAGTTTGCATAGTGTTTCTGCATGATTAGAAAGAGAACACAAGCATATCTGGGACTGTAGACACACTCAGAATTGGAAAGGCATAATGGGGGTGGGAATGGGTGTTCTCACACAAGCGAAGCTAAGGGCCGATGTTGAGATGTACACATCTCAGGATATGTATGACTCTGTATTTATGCAATGTTAGCATATGAGCCCATACTAACATGGAACAGAATACTACAGTTACCACCTGCTCAGTTAAATCCAGCTTCTAAAGGTGCGTATCCACTACACGAGAGTAGAATGACTGTACGAGTACAACATTGTAATCATGCAATCGTTCATCATCCTGTGCAGTGGATAATGTGCCCACACTGAACAATATGTTGCTCAGTGCAGGCACCCTCCCTATTCACCGTACATGCACAACCTGTCGATGTTGACAGGTTAGCCTGCATGTTCAGGTGATGACAAATGAAAAGCGGGAATGCGCATCCCTGGTCGGTTTCGACATTTTACTGCATGATTAATGAACGATTAATGAGCGACTGAACGATTACGATGTCGTAATTGTTCAATCGCTCATTTTTCTCATCTAGTGGATACGCGTCTTAAGAAGAACCTCTCCACAGCGGCAGAAACTATCATTATGTAACGCTGCATGTCTGGCACCGAGCGTTCATAACTGAAATTGATGTAGAGTCACAGGCATATCATGCACATCTTCACTTGTGACTGTGTAGGTGTAAAGCTGGGTACACCTTGGATCGATGTGTACCCGGACGTTATGGTAGTCGATGGGCTGACATAACGTATCTCCGGTACACACCAGAACATTGTAATGATGGATGGAATGATCTCTCGTTTGTCCTTCATTACCTTGCACGCCGCTGCATATTGTCCTGTTGGATAACTGAGGGAGCACTCAGACTAACTTTACACACTGAATGAAATGACCGATATGTTGGTCCGATTCGGCCAGAAAGGACATATCGGGCCAATATCACTCCAGTGTGTACCCGGCTTAACTGGGCTATAATGGGGTGTTCTCATATAGGCTAAAGTTCAGAGAGGATGTGTTGACAGAAATGTGGCCCATATAGAGTTGTGTGTATGCATAAATGTATAATATATTTTGTCACACAGATCTTTTGCATCAAGGCTTGTGCAAGTGCACACTGATAATGACGACAGCTACGCATAGGAGCGATCTGTCCTCAGAGTTGCATACCACTCTGCATGCTGATGAATATACATATTTAGGGGCCCATTTATCAACGAGTTTTATCATATGCAATGAGTGATAATACTCATTGTGTGTGATAATGGTGCTGCAGCCAATCAGCTCCTAACTGTCATCTGTTTGAAAAATGACAGCTGAGAGCTGATTGGCTAGAGCACCATTTATTACAGAGCTCATGACGGAGGCTCAGTTCTTCACACCCTCATCAGATAAGGTAACCTGCATATCTCACGGCCGGGGTACAACATGGATGTTTAGCACACACCCAGGAGGCTGTGCCGAAGGTACCCGGTGATTACTACTGTCATGTCTCAATCCAGTTGCAGATGTTTCTAACAGTGGCATATTCTCAGAGGGGAGGGCAGTTTAAGTTCTATTGAAATTAAATTAGCTAATTTATTTGTGCATGTAAGGTGTATTTGAGCACCTTATTATTCTGCTCACCTAAAGATTTAGTCATTTTCTTTACAGATATTGTGGACATTATTATAACAAATATAGGTATATACTGTGACACAGTTAGGTAAGGGGGTCCCTCTCCTGGGTAGAGGACTCCTTCCTTTCACACACAGCAGCTGGGAAACAGTACGCCAGACTGGATGCAAGTACAAGCTGGTCGGCGCCAGTCTTTATCGTACAATCTCAGAAACAACATAAAGAAAACATAAACATAAATCCTAGCCCTGTCGGGGCACTAACTTCACAGGTAGTTCCCTCACTACCAGAACCTGGCAGGGCCTAATGCCCTCGCCAGCAACAAAGGCACAGCACAGCACTTACAGTTAGGTTTTCAAGTGTCTCTGAGCAAACTCCCTGTCTGCTCTCCCAGGTGAGACACTCAGCGCTAAACACATTAGGCTTATATTGGCCACTCTGAGGTGGAAACCCGAACAAGCCTGTTACCAGGCTGCGAGAACCAAAACCTGGAGTGGCCGTGGGTGGAGCCCTCCCTCTCCTCTCACCCACAACCCCCAGGTCCCAAACCGGCTTTTCAAAAAGCTGAAACTCAAGCCTGCTACACTGCAGACTTTCTTCTGGGGGTTTAAAACACATAAGACAGGAATATGAGACAAATGTACCTGCCACAGACCACTTTACCAGTGATCCTATCACATATCCCCCCCCTTTGTTTTGACCTGTGGGGCGGAACAACTGAAGCCCCCAATCAATGAACGCGTGACAACGCGTCAGCATTGGCCAGCTGGCTTCCTGGCCTGTGTTCCACTGAAAATTTAAAAGTTTGTAACGCCAAGAACATCTCATAATTCTCGCATTACTGTCCTTATTTTCGGACATCCACTTCAAAGGGGCATGGTCAGTGATCAATTTGACCTTTCTTCCAACCAAGTAGTACCTGAGAGCCTCTAATGCCCACTTTATGGCCAACGCCTCCTTCTCCACTGTGGCATAGTTTCTCTCATGTACATTCAACTTTCTGCTTAGATAGAAAATAGGGTGTTCCTCACCCTCCTTGTTCTGGGACAGGACCGCTCCTATACCTACTTCTGATGCATCGGTTTGTACTATGAATTCCCTTTCAAAATTAGGAGTCATCAGGACTGGTTGGGAACACAACGCTACTTTCAACTCCTGAAAAGCTTTCTCTGCCTCAGGACTCCATTCTACCATGACTTTTTGTTTGCCTTTGGTCAGGTCAGTCAGTGGGACTGCCATGGTGGCAAAGTTGGGTATAAACCTCCTGTAGTACCCCGTAATTCCCAAGAAGGCTCTCACCTGCTTCTTATTCAGAGGCCGTGGCCAGTTTTGTATGGCATCAACTTTATTGAGCTGAGGCTTTATCAGGCCTCTGCCAATGGTGTATCCCAGATATTTTACTTCCTCCATGCCTAGACAACACTTTTTTGGGTTGGCTGTCAAACCTGCCTTATAGATGGAGTCCAAAACTGCTTGTACCCTGGGTAAGTGAGACTGCCAATCAGGACTATGAATGACCACGTCATCCAGATAAGCAGCCGCATACCGTCTATGGGGCCTTAGAATCCTGTCCATCATTCTTTGGAAGGTAGCAGGTGCCCCATGTAGCCCAAAGGGCAACATCTTGTACTGAAACAAGCCCTCTGGTGCTGAAAAAGCTGTCTTTTGTTTGGCGCTCTCGGTTAACGGTACTTGCCAATACCCTTTGGTTAGGTCAAGAGTGGTTAAATACCTTGCCGTCCCTAGTCTCTCAATCAGTTCATCCACTCTTGGCATCGGGTAGGCATCGAATTTTGAAACACTGTTCAACTTTCGGAAGTCATTGCAGAAACGCACACTCCCGTCGGGCTTTGGAATCAACACAATGGGACTTGACCATTCACTATGTGATTCTTCAATAACCCCTAACTCTAGCATATTTTTAATTTCTTTCGACACCGATGCTCTTGGTGCTTCTGGTAACCTATAGGGCTTTAGATTAACTTTAACCCCTGGGTCAGTGATGATGTCATGTTTAACGACCAAGGTTTTCCCAGGTACGTCAGAGAACAGCACCCTATTTCTGACCAGAAACTCCTTGACCTCTCGTTGTTGAATTGCCGACAGGGTTTTTGCCACTGTCACTTCGGGAACTAGGGGTCCTGGATTTACTGGAGCAAAGCTGCGTAACCTAGCATTGCGGTTGTATACCCTCTGCCGTGCCTGTTGAGCCGGTTCCAGGTGCTGTCTTATTATTGGCACCTCTATAATAGGCACTGGAACTAGTGGACCCTTAAAATGTGGCCTGGGAGCATGATACTGACACTCAGGGCAGGATGCGCAAAAGTCAGATACCTCTTTATGAAGCCTGGGCCAGAAAAACCTCTGCATTATTCGCTCAGTGGTTTTCTCTACCCCTAGATGGCCTGCCGTTATATGACCATGGGCCAGATACAACACTGTTCTTCTGTAGGCTTTGGGAACTATTAGTTGTTCCACAACGTCTTCCCTCTTCTTAGTCACCTGATATAACAAATCCTGACACATTGCCATGTGGGGATAGGACAAAGGACTATCAGGGTCTATGGGTTTACCATCAACTACTTTTACATTCTCCCTGGCTTTTACCAAAGTAGGGTCATTCAACTGCTCCACGGCAAAGACCTCTCTTCTGACCTCTAAATCAGGCAGACGATCCACTGGCCCAACAACACTTCCCACCTCAATGGGAGGCACATCAGTTGGCGGGCCACCGTCACGCTCCGCATTCTCTAGTTCGCCAATCATAGTAGAAAAAGGGAATAACTCTGACTCAGAAGAAACTCCCTCCTCCACTACATCGACAACCTTCTCAAATGGATCGGGGTTGTTCACTTCTGGAACAAAACGGCTTTCCCACAACTTCCAGAAGTGAGCAAAGTCTCTCCCCAATATTGCATCGTACATCAGACCATGCACCAAACCCACAGAAACTATAGAAGAACCACATGGTGTCTCGATGTTCACCTCGGCAGTAACATAATATCGAGTATCCCCATGTATGCAGGTCACACCAACAGTTTTCCCCTTACGCCTCAAGGGGTTCACCAGCTCAGCTTTTATAAGTGTCACCAAGCTACCAGAGTCTAACAGTGCCTCTACTCGGTTGCCATCTACAGTGAGTACACACATGTGCTTATCAGTCTCAGCCTGCCGGTCAGCCGTACAGGCTGTCTGTGCAAAGAAAGACCCCCTGCGGTAGACATGAGCAGTATCACATTGCATAGGTTCAGTTGTAAGTGAACAATTAGCGGAAATATGGCCGAAGTCACCACACCGGAAACACTGAATCATATTAATGTCTAGTCGTTTACAGGGCAAGAACCTTCCTGGCCTGGCAGGCCTGTCTCCAGGTTCTACACCCTCAGTCTTAGGTACATCCCACCTCCCAGCACCCTTCTCCCCTGGAACAGTCTTACCAGTGTCTCTGGGAGTTCGCCGGTGCGCCATCGGGGCTCGGTGGGGCATACTCATCAGCTCCTCAGCCGCCACATACCTCTCCACCAGCTCGACCAACTGGTCCGCGGACTTAGGGTCTGCATGGCTCACCCACTTGCGCAGAGTCACAGGTAATGATCGCAGGTACCGGACCATCACGACCCTTTCCACGATCTGTGGTCCCGTCAGCGTCTCGGGCTGTAGCCATTTTGAGGACAGATGGACGAGGTCATGCATCTGTGAACGAGGAGGCTTGTCCATATGGAACTCCCAGCGGTGGACCCGTTGGGAACGAACAAAGGTGGTGACTCCCAAGTGAGTTAGGATCTCCTGTTTTAGTTTTTTATAGTCCTTGGCATCAGCCAGGCATAAGTCGAAATATGCTTTTTGTGGCTCCCCAGACAAAAAAGGTGCCACCAGACTTGCCCACTGCTCCTTGGGCCAACTCTCCCTTTCGGCTGTTCTTTCAAATGCGGCGAGGTAGGCCTCCACATCATCGCTCGAAGTCATCTTTTGGAGGAAGTGACTGGCTCGTATGGAGTGAGTGGTGGTGGGAGGACCAGTGGTAACATCTCTGGGCTGGGCGACCAGGTGCTGTACCACCTCTTTTATGGCCTGGCTGTTTTCCGCTAAGGCCCGGCTGTTTTCCGCTAAGGCCTGGCGGGTTTCCTAGACGGCGACCTGTTGTTGCCTCTGGGCTGTCTCCAAGGCCAACAGTTGCACCCTGGTGGATTCCTGCTGAGCCCTGGTAGATTCCTGCTGAAGTTTGTTCGTCTCCTGCTGAGCTCTGGTAGATTCCTGCTGAGCTGTTGTAGCTTGGAGCAAGGCCTTAATAATGTCCTCCATTTTGTCCTGGGGTGTAGGTTGGAAGCTGAACCTTGCCTCTCTGAGCATTGGCTGACGCCTCCTCTATGGGACTCCAAGGACACAGTGTTATTTCCACACTCACAAATTGGGTGTCTGTCCCTTTAATTTTTAAACGGAAAGTTTTCCTCTCGCTGCAACTTCAGTGTGTGTGGCATTCTCCACCATATTGTGACACAGTTAGGTAAGGGGGTCCCTCTCCTGGGTAGAGGACTCTTTCCTTTCACACACAGCAGCTGGGAAACAGTACGCCATACTGGATGCAAGTACAAGCTGGTCGGCGCCAGTCTTTATTGTACAATCTCAGAAACAACATAAAGAAAACATAAACATAAATCCTAGCCCTGTCGGGGCACTAACTTCACAGGTAGTTCCCTCACTACCAGAACCTGGCAGGGCCTAATGCCCTCGCCAGCAACAAAGGCACAGCACAGCACTTACAGTTAGGTTTTCAAGTGTCTCTGAGCAAACTCCCTGTCTGCTCTCCCAGGTGAGACACTCAGCCCTAAACACACTAGGCTTATATTGGCCACTCTCAGGTGGAAACCCTAACAAGCCTGTTACCAGGCTGCGAGAACCAAAACCTGGAGTGGCCGTGGGTGGAGCCCTCCCTCTCCTCTCACCCACAACCCCCAGGTCCCAAACCGGCTTTTCAAAAAGCTGAAACTCAAGCCTGCTACACTGCAGACTTTCTCCTGGGGGTTTAAAACACATAAGACAGGAATCTGGGACAAATGTACCTGCCACAGACCACTTTACCAGTGATCCTATCACAATACATTATGGATTCATTAATCTCAGTATATACTGTACTGTACACCTTATAAGGATTGCCTGGGGCAGCATCTGAAGACCATGGCTCCGGGCGACCGGTCAGAAGTTCTGCCACTGGCAAGCAGAGGGTTTTTTTTTGTATTATCCTCCTGATTCGTCTGCTCTGCATTGTCACCTTGGGATTCGGTCAAATTTTTCAATAAATCTGTGATGCTGTAGAGTTGTAGCAGCTCCTAATAAGTACTGCTGTCCGGGGCCGTAACTAGGGGTGTGCGTGTGGTGCCGCTGCACCAAGCCTTGTGGGTGGCACCGCCACTCACCCACTCTCCCTGCATCTGACTAGCAGGGTGCTGTTCCAGTCAGAATCCCTGCAGCAATATCTGCTGCCCGGAGCATCCTTAGGATGCTTCAGATGTGCACACCACTGTCCTTACAGCCCCCCGGAGTATCCTGAGGATGCTCTATACATTGCTGTCATTCCCAGTGATTACGGTCCTGCCACCTCCGCATGACATCATGTGAAGGAACCGTGGCCTGTATGTGTGCTGGGACCCGCAGTTACAGCACTGCTCGTGTCATTGGCTATAATACATTACTCAATTCTCCTTCAGTGAACAGCAACTAGTGTGACTGTGTTAACAATAAATGTCACTAATTCTTTGTTATAAAATCTGGCAATGGTAATGTTAGTGTAAACAAACATGACATTCTGCACTTCTACATGTACTTACAGGTAGAGCTGCCAATTTTCCTCCAGGCTACTTACTGGGCATTTCACCAAAGCCTCACACAATTCTTCCAAATGTACTATATTGTTCAGCTCATCTGCACTGGGAAACCTTGCCAAGTTCTCCTCCAAGTCCTTCTACCATAACACACACAGAAGAGGGAACAGATTTTGCTACATTATTAACATATAAATGAAGATATTTAATAAGTAAATGTGTCCCATGCTACTGCAGTTACTTTACTCTCCCTATATTTATCAAGAGGAATGTAAATAGGTATTACAATCTTGTACACCTACATTTTATGCTCTTACCCCTATCATCTTCTCTCTTACCCCCAGACTCTGAGTTCAAGTACTTGTTAGTGCAGCGTAGCTATTTTGCTTCACCCTATGTTTCCTTTAGCTGGCACTCTACTCACCCCAACATTTATAGAGAAAAAGAGAATCAGTTTTATTAGGTGCGCTCAGATCCTCAAATGACGCTATGTATAAAAACAGTTTTTATTGGATATACATTCAAAAACAAGTATCCTTTTGTCTATAGTAACAAGAGTACTAATGTCCTACTCTATTTGTTGTGTATGAAAATAAATATTTTTTTGTTTTTATAAAAATTGTATGTCCTTAAAAAAGGTCATCAAGTTAAATATAATATTACAATTTATATAGAAATACAGTCAGGTCCATAAATATTGGGACATTGACAGATTTTTCAGATTTTGGCCTCTATTCACCACCACAATGGTTTTGAAATGAAACAAACAAGATGTGCTTTAACTGCAGACTTTCAGATTTAATTTGAGGGTAATTTGAGGGTAATTACATCCAAATCGGGTGAACGGTGTAGGAATTACAACAGTTTCAACATGTGCCTCCCACTTTTTAAGGGGCCAAAAGTAATGGGACTATCAACTCAAAAGCTATTTCATGGACAGGTGTGGGCTATTCCCTCGTTATTTCATTATCAATTAAGCAGGTAAAAGGTCTGGAGTTGATTCTAGGTGGGACATTTGCATTTGGAATCAGTTGCTGTCAACTCTCAATATGAGATCCAAAGAGCTGTCACTATCAGTGAAGCAAGCCATCATTAGGCTGAAAAATCAAAACAAACCCATCAGAGAGATAGCAAAAACATTAGGTGTGGCCAAATCAACTGTTTGGAACATTCTTAAAAAGAAAGAACGCACCAGAGAGCTCAGCAACACCAAAAGACCCGGAAGACCATGGAAAACAACTGTGGTGGATGACAAAAGAATTATTTCCCTGGTGAAGAAAAACCCCTTCACAACAGTTGGCCAAATCAAGAACACTCTCCAGGAGGTACATGTATATGTGTCAAAGTCAACAATCAAGAGAAGACTTCACAAGAGTGAATATAGAGGGTTCACCACAAGATGCAAACCATTGGTGAGCCACAAAAACAGGAAGACCAGATTAGAGTTTGCCAAACAACATCTAAAAAAGCCATTACAGTTCTGGAACAACATCCTATTGACAGATGAGACAAAGATCAACTTGTACCAGAGTGATGGGAAGAGAAGAGAAGGAAAGGAACTGCTCATGATCCAAAACATACCACCTCATCAGTGAAGTATGATGGTGGTAGTGTCATGGCGTGGGCATGTATGGCTGCCAATGGAACTGGTTCCCTTGTATTTATTGATGATGTGACTGCTGACAAAAGCAGCAGAATGAATTCTGAAGTGTTTCGGGCAATATTATATGCTCATATTGAGTCAAATGCTTCCAAACTCATTGGACGGCGCTTCACAGTGCAGATGGACAATGACCCGAAGCATACTGCAAATGCAACCAAAGAGTTTTTTAAGGCTAAAAAGTGGAATATTATGCAATGGCCAAGTCAATCCCCTGACCTGAATCCGATTGAGCATGCATTTCACTTGATGAAGACAAAACTGAAGGGAAAATGCCCCAAGAATAAGTAGGAACTGAAGATATTTGCAGTAGAGGCCTGGCAGAGCATCACCAGGGATGAAACCCAGCGTCTGGTGATGTCTATGCGTTCCAGACTTCAGGCTGTAATTGCCTGCAAATGATTTGCAACAAAGTATTAAAAAGTGAAAGTTAGATTTAGGATTGTTTAGTTTGTCCCATTACTTTTGGCCCCTTAAAAAGTCGGAGGCACATATAGAAACCGTTGTAATTCCTACACCATTCACCTGATTTGGATGTAATTACTCTCAAATTAAATCTGAAAGTCTGCAGTTAAATCACATCTTGTTTGTTTCATTTCAAAACCATTGTGGTGGTGAATAGAGGACAAAATATGAAAATTCTGTCAATGTCCCAATATTTATGGACCTGACTGTTTATATCCACTGACTTAGAGCCAATCCAGACTAAGTTAAAACGACGAGGTGAATCCAACTAATTAATATACAGGGGACTACATCAAGATCACTTTCCCTGGCTGAAGGACAAGTGTATGTATGCACACATAAAATTGGACATTTTTAGTGTCCGCTATGGAGAACTGCTATCTTTATAGCTTAACACGTGTGTGCTAAATAAATAACTGGGCATACACTATACAATTATCTGTCAGATATCTGTCCAATCTGGCTGGTTGGAATGAAAACCTGGTAATGTATGGGAGCAAATGACAATCAACCGTTTGCTCACAAACACTGAAGAAAAGACAAAAGATGTCATTCAGACAAATTGGTTAAAACAAATTAGTTTAACCAATTTGAACAATCATTTTTGTCCATTTTCTAGTGTTTAAGATCATATGGTCGATTGTTATAGGCTCCCGTACATTACCAGATTTTCATTCCAACCAGCCAGATTGGACAGATATCTGACAGATAATTGTAGAGTGTATGCCCAGCATAAGTAACCCAGAAATAATTTAACCATCAACTGTCTGTGTTAAACAAATGGGAACAATTAATAGAACAAACATCAAAAGTAAACCTATGAATACAGCCCCCACATAGAGCTGCTGTTAATGACTATATATTATGCTTACAAAGGATGAATTATCCTGATGATTGATTGTAGAATAAAAGTATCTAGCAACATAGCTATACCATATATATATAATAACAAATCATCACCACAAGCCTTAGGATACATGTTAAATATATAGCATAATATGCGAGCATATAGTCTGGATTGAATAAGTACAGAGAAATCTGGATTGATAAATTTCTGGCTGACAAAATGAAAAATAGAATTTTCTGACACATTTGTTTCTTAAATATCTCTGCAGTAAATGTATCAAGTTTAAAATTATAGACACATCTTGGAAACACACACAGTGACAAGATTGTAATACATGTATAAATAAAGACAGCACACAGCCGTGGTTTTAAATATCTCATTATTCACAAATAACATTTCTTTTCTTTATCACTCTCTTTTTCTATAGAATTTTTTATATTATATTTTGCTTGATGACCTTATTTAACAACATACAATTTTTATAAAAACAAAAAAATATTTATTTTCATATACGTACAACAGAGTAGGACATTAGTATTCTTGTTACTATATATAGACAAGAGCATACTTGTTTTTTTAATGTATATCCAATAAAAAAATGTATACATAATGTCATTTGAGGATCTGATTGCACCTAATAAAACAGATTCTCTTTTTCTCTGTAAATTTTGGTCTGTATATACGAATCAGTAGGTAGCACCAACAATATTTCAATAGAATTAATACCCCAACTATTGATAAATATGATTTGTAGTATCCTCATTCTGTTGTTATTATCTATCTAATAACTTGGTGCGGGAGCACTCTTTTCTTTACTCTCCTCACCCCTCCACCTATTCTCTTTCCAAATGAAAGCTATAATTTGTAAACTGTTACTATCTTGTTGGTAAACTCTCTCCAATAAGTATCCCTTATCACACTTGAGAGTGTGAAGTATAAACTCACGGATACAATGTATCTGTAGAATCTACAAATATCCATCTACAAATATTTATCGCATTAATTGTATCAAGCACATTACAAGATCCACTTTGGGGCTGGGGAGGGACAGGACCTGGCAGTTATGGTCAAGCTCTGAAAACCTTAATAAATTGGTGAAGTCCGCAGTGTCTATTGAGTATAATGGGGACAGCGGATATCCTGCATTGCTTAAATAAATGTAGGAGATATCCTTGCTATCTCCTGCATTCAGACTATGGTAAATTGTAGGGTTATTCTGCATGATATAAGGAGTTAATATGTTAGATACATTTATAGCATTCTCACAAATACTAGTTTAGTTGCCTCCATTGTGTGTACTGATGTACTTTAAGGTGTCTGGTTGGTGAAAGGATTAACAGAGGGACATTAAATCAGTAAAATGTGAATATGTTTTCATTATGAAAATACCTTATTTTGATCAACCAGGCTTCACATCCATCTACATCTTAAAGTCTAAACCCCATAAATTGCTGCAGTAATTCTTCTTTTATTCCATTGAAGAAAGTGCCTGTCTACTTACCACCCGCTTCTTTATAGACTCCAGCTCTTTCTCTAAGTTGTCCACATCTCCCTTTCCTGCTGCTGTCACCTCCATGTGGCTCAGTCGCTGCTCCAGCTCCCTTAGGTTCACCTGAGTATGAATAACAGAATAACTTCACCTTCGATCATACAGCTGAAGTGTAGCCGGTGGTGTAAGTATTTTTCTTCTGTTATTGATCATCAACCTACAGACTTGTAACTTTCAGAACCTCATATTCCTTTTTAGCAAAGTCTTCCAACATTAGAGAATAATTTCAGGGCCGTAGCTAGGGTAGTGCGGCCGGTGCCATTTGACAGGGCACCACAGCTTAGGGGGCACTGTTTGGGCTTGTCAAATTTCTGTTTATTATCATTCTTGCTTGTAGCTTCCTCTTATTTCATCCCCAGCATCTCCTGGCCTCTCCTATCTCTTCCCTTTCCCTTCCCCATGAAGCCATGGCCCTTTTTTGGGTGCATTATGTCCCTTTGAAAAATGAGGGGTGCGCCAATGCTCTTTCTGGCACAGGGTACCAAAAAGTCTAGCTACGGCTCTGAATAATTTCCATCAACACTGTTGTTGGTTTGCAGGTGTTGGGTATGGAATAGTCTATTAAACACTAATTAAACATGAGAGGTTACACTTACTTATTATAACATTACCACAGCACATCATCATAACACACTTCTAATAGATGAGTGGTTTGATTATAGAGTATACAGTATAAAGACACCTGTAAAATATGGCCTTATCTATGGTTACATATATGCTGAAAACTGACAAAACTGATGGAGCAGATACAGAGTTAGACGCAAGTTAGCTGTAGTCCCTCCCACATTGAATGCATGGAACCAAAGGCGTATATTCTCCTGTATGCAGAGTGATACGCCAGGACCAGCACTATTTGTGAGCTTGGCATGATACCCGTCATCATAAGTGTACGCCTACACCAGCCATATACTAAGTGCAAACGATACATCTTAAAACATGCATATTTGCCGTAATGCACAACTCTACATACCCTGCTCTTCTGCTGACACACCCTCACTGAGCTTAGCCTATGTGCCTCATTATCACCCACATATATTTACCGCAGCAAACAGAAAAGAGCTGCGTAGCCTGTAGTTGGGAATGCTCCTGAGCATGCACAGTGCGAAAACACACAAGATCCTTCTGCAAAACTGACTTGCATTTCATTCTGCCCCAATATTATTTTTCAACAGTATCAAATTTAGGACTTCCCTTGTCCCCTGAAATATATTGGTGGCAATTCAATTAAATGCAGCGTTGAACATCACCAGGAATGAGTGCCCGGCGCTATTCAATTGTCCTCATTGGGGCGATTCGATTCAACGCGAATTGAATAGTGCCAGGAGGGCGCTCCCAAATCTATTCAATTCAGTGCACTGTGTGGTCTCGCGTTTTAACAAGCGTGTTAAGGCATGGTAACTGGCATTTTCTGACCAAAGTGCAAGTGGCACGCAGCTGTTAGCGCCGCGCTAAGCAGAAAAACAGCTGCACATCCGGCACTTTGGTCGGATTTCTCCTCGCATTCTCCACTTTAAGTGTTGTCCGCGATGCTCTTAGCGCACATGCTAAGACCGCTACTAGCATTGTGGCACTAGTTTAGTTGGACTTCTGCTCGCACCTCAGGAGGGTGCAAACAGATATCCCCCTAGCCGCGGGTTAATAGCGTGGCCAACTGAATATCTCCGGGAACACATTCCCGGCACTAATTAACATTGCATTTAAATTAAAAACAGTTGTTGATACATGATTTGAAGCCATTCTGCGTGCAATGCCTGGAGCATTTCTCTACTCTGTCTGTAGAAGCATCCCACCAATTATAATAAATGTAGTTCCTGACATGTGGCCACATGTCAGTTTTGTGCCACTGAACATCGCACTGCCTGGTTTAAATGTTTAATCAGGGTACAGTATTGTACCCGAGCAATAGGTGATTTGGCTTGTTCCTTGGGGGGCTATTGATCAAATATGTATTTGCCTTAAAGCATGTTTCTACATGATTAAAGCAAAATAATGAAGTGGACTCAGATGAATTTGCAATCCACAAAGAAACCTGTTAGTTAAATAAATCTTGTGTTTTATTCATGTTTTAATTACCCCATACTCCAGTGGACCTTTTGGAACAACATAATGTGCAGGAACACTGCCAAGACAGAAACTGGCAGTGTGCTCTTTCATTGCTTCGAACAGAATCAGGGACATAACTAGGTATTTGAAAGCCCATACACTGTGCGATTTTCTGACATTAAGATGTGTTGTACGATTTCCCTTAAGATTCTTCCCTTGAAATTCTCTCTACGATTTGGTCAAATGGTGTACGTATGTACATACATACGATACCGATGAGTTGCCTCCGATTGCATATCGTTAACGATGCATCGTTTACTGCCAAAGACCTCACGATGAATCTACTGGAATCTGAATAGGGGAGGGCTTAGCTAGGGGGTGTAAAAGGCAGCATCCATTTTAGATCTGTGCACACCCTGCTCAGTGACTAGTGAGACTTGGTTTTATACCCTGCTGAACGTTGTACTTTGCTAGTTTGTTCTAGTTTGATTTAAGGCTTGCCTTTCTAGGGATGTGCAGGCTCGGATAGGTTCGAGTTTGCACGCTGAGTTCGGATTTTTCCCTCCAAAAAAACGGAACTCAGAAAGAGGCAAAACGTCGTCTTGCATGGACAAACATCATCATTCCTGGACAAACTCCAAGAATGATGATGTTTGTCCATGCAAGATGACGTTTGTGTATTTTCCTTTTTGATGGATTCCTATCGCCATAAGCTTCTGTTAGCCTATGGCTATCTGAGGCTGAAAGGAGTGGCTGACGAGGAGGGAGAGTCGCACCCATATGCCCCTGCTGATGGAGATTAGGGAGAACAACCCAGACGATTATCGCAACTACCTGCGTATGGATGATGCCACCTTCCAGGAGTTGTTGCTTTAGGTGACCCCCTATATCCAGAGGCAGGCCACGGTAGACACCAGCATTAGGAGGGCCATTCTGGCTGAGGAGATGCGATGCTGAGGTACCTGGCTACAGGGAGGTCGTTGGAAGATCTGAAGTTTGGGACCTTCATTTCCCCCCAGGCATTGGGGCACATCATCCCAGACACCTGTGAGGCCATTGTGAAAGTCCTGAAGTTCCAGTACTTCCAGGTGAATAAAAACACAACAATTTATTTGACTGTGAAAAATATATTTTTGTTTTATTTATTTTTGATCACATTATTTATATGTAACAACCAACATGACTGTATTTAACGTTGTTAATATTGTAACCAACCTGACTGTTTTTTAGGGTTTTATAAAACCAACATGGTTTGTATATTCTCAAAATTAGTATATCAACCATAGAAAAATGGCTGATACAGAAGAATTAATCCTTCCTCAAACTTTTTTCCCTTTACAGGAACACACATATATTTCACACAAATAACAGGTCTATCAACCAGTTTTTTGTTGCCCAATAAATAGCCAGCTGCATGGTATAGGGTGTGTCAGATGACGGATTGAAGAGGGCAAGAAGCGCATGGCGCAAGTGCAGATTGAGGCCCTACCAAACAACAATCTACCCTTTGCGCCATGCGTTTGGTCACCCTGTCCAAACCGCATCGTCCGCACTGCATACCATGCAGCAGGTATTGGGAGACAAATAACTGGCTGATCCTATATTGTAATAGTAACTATTAAAAATGTCCAAATTGGGGAGCCTCCTCTACCTCGGACAACATGGCTCGATATAGAAATTCTGAGGAGGATGTGGAGGGGTAGGATGCTTCTGGCGTACTGTAAGTGGGAGGGGGTGTGGGTTGGGATGGGGTTGGCCCCATTCTTCCAGTGTCCTGGTAGGTTGGTAGTGGATCTGAATGGGATGCCATATACCCATGGGCCGCATGGGACGCGGAGGGGAGTAAAGGCTTTATAGTCACCCTTGATGTGTTTACCAGTTACTTAATTTTCCCCTGCATAATAATATTGTATATTAGCCTTTCAGTATGGAGTTGCTGGTTTGGC
The DNA here is from genome assembly GCA_031769625.1 of Taudactylus pleione. NCBI lineage: Eukaryota > Metazoa > Chordata > Amphibia > Anura > Myobatrachidae > Taudactylus > Taudactylus pleione. Next base: position 883,480 of record JAUIMM010000289.1, on the reverse strand, counting down.
GAGGGCTTGCTTAACTTACTGTAAAAGTGGATCAGGGGTGGCCAGGTTTCTATGTGGCATTCTTCGAGCACGGCGCGGTTCGCTCTGGCACTTCTGCACCACTTTCAGGAGGCTGGGTTAAGTGTGGGCTTGTACTCTGCTCAAACTCAGGCATAGCAGAGTGTAGGAGGAGAGATAGAAAATATTCATCTTAATATACTGTATTTTTTTAAATATTTTGTTTAGTTTGATTCTAGATTCCAACATCGGTGGAGGACTGGAAGACCATTGGTGATGATTTCGAAAGCCGGTGGAATTTCCCAAATTGCGGAGGAGCTATCGATGGTAAACACATACGCATTACCCCACCTGCCCACAGCGGCTCCTTTTATTACAATTACAAGGGATTTCAAACTATTGTGCTGATGGCGGTGGTAAATGCGGAGTATGAATTTATTTATGTTGATGTGGGGAAAAATGGCCGTGCTTCTGATGGTGGATCCTTTGAACAAACGGAATTTTATCATAGACTCTCCACCAACCGTTTAAAATTGCCAACAACAGCGTTTACGAAGCATGGCCTGAACTATGTGTTTGTGGCAGACGAGGCATTTGCTCTACATGAGCATTTAATGAAGCACTCTGTGGTCATGGCCTGTTGTGTTCTACACAATTTATTACATGCAAAAAATTATATACAACAGGGACCAATGGGTATGACCATCAACGACTAGGAGCAACCACACGATGGTGTCCAAATGCCCACTGTCACAACACCCACAGAGAGGGAGACACTACCAAGTGCACGGGCAAAGCAGGTCAGGGAGCAATACCTGGCCTACTTTAATGGAGTGGGGGCAGTACCATGGCAGGAGGACAGTATCCGCTGTCCCTTTACAAAGACAATAATAAACTTACTAAATTCAGAGAGGATCTTGGCTCACTCCCTGAGTTCTCCAAAGACTCCTCCTCGAGGGACCATGTCCACTAATAGACTTCTAGAGGTTCGCTGGGGCTTTACTTCATGGAGGAACTCCAGAAGATTATAGTACCATAAGGTGCTAATATAGAGGTCATCTGCCCCCGCTCCTGATACTCGCGACCATGAGGATGGTTGCCTCCTCATGGTATTTGAGGCTGAAGGTCACCATGTCGTCGATTGCAGCTTCCTTTTTTTGTTTGTTGCTGTAATCCTTTGTTTTTTAACGCGCCAAAGGCACTCATGGGACATAGGGCCTGATTCAAAGCCGGACGCAATTAGCGCTCACTCGTCCAGAAAATAGGGGTGGCTATTCAAATGAACCGTTCGCTCTTTGTGGTCTGTTCACGCCTCTAGGTCTGAACGAGCGAACAAAACTTGCGGTCGTTTTTTTGAAAAATACGCCCCCTGGCCGCTCGCATCCTACGTCATGTCCACTATTTATTAGATTAATCGAGTACATCAACCAGCGTATGAACTGCTCGCTATTCAATTTTGCGAGCAGTTCTGGCTATAAAATAACCCAGTGGTCAATGACACTCCTGTATTAATTATGCACACCCATAAAACGCCCGTTTTGACCTTTAAGCACGCCTGCGTTCGGATCTCCACTCCCCGTTTTCAAGCACCTTCCCCTGTTACCACCACATATGCCTCCTCCTGTCACTCAAAATATCAGGCATTCGCTATTTAGCGAACAAACGATTTTTGGCCGCACTGACTGGTTCGCGCATGCGTATTGCGTATTACGATCCGTACGCATGCGCAGTTGGGCAAACATCGCTCGGAACGAACGAGCGTCCGCTTACGAGCGGCTCTGAATCAGGCCCATATACAGCTCCAGGAAGCCTGTTATGAACTGGCGTTCCCTTACGCTTTTTATTTCTGTTGACAAAAAAACATAAACTGCTTTAATATATATACTTACTATTGGACTATTCTAAAATGTTATGCTTTTACACAGTTTGTTTTTATATATTTATCACGGTTTAATTTTGCTACTGTTGAGTTCATTTTAAATTAAATATATTTTTAATAAAAATCAAACACAAAGTTATTTGACTACATTAATCTGCACCAATGAGGGTCCATTATATCTAAACAATGATGTGCCAAGGTAAAACATTGGTGGCACAGTGGTATAAACAATGGTGTGCCAGGGGAAAACTCATTGGTGGAACAGTGGTATAAACAATGGTGTGCCAGGGGAAAAATCATTTGTGGCACAGTGGTATAAACAATGATGTGCCCGGGTAAAAAAAAACATTGGTGGCATAGTGGTATAAACAATGATGTGCCAGGGTAAAAAAAACATTGGTGGCACAGTGGTATAAACAATGGTGTGCCAGGGGAAAAATTATTGGTGGCACAGTGGTTACAGGTTGTACAATGAGGCTGTATAGTACATATATACTCACTTGGCAATGCTCACGTGTACATGATGCTGCTTGCTCTTCTCCGTTGCGTCGTCTCTCACAAATCACAAAATTGAGAAGGGGCGTGGCCAGGGATTTTCCAAGTCCTCGTACATTGTACATCGTATCGTAAATCAAGCAAAACTACTACGATGTGTGTCACATCGTACACCTTAGGTCATAATCTTACTGTTTTCCCATAAGATCTAAGATGCAGAATTACGATGGCGGGGATACGCATCGTCATCGTAATGGTACAAATAACACACACGATGTACATGATTGGACGCTACTATTTATCTAAATCGCCCATATCGTGCAAAATATCGCACCGTGTATGGGCCGCATAATAGCAAAAGTTTGTAAGACCCCCTATGTACCAGCCAATAGTGAAAAATGTATATAACACATGTAACTTTGGGCCTGATTCAGCAAGGAACGCACGGATGCAGATGCATGCAATTGGTTGATGGTTTTGCTCTGCGCATGCATCACATTGCGTGTGCGCGAACAGCCAGTGTGATGGAGTATGTGTACACAGGGACAAGTGATTGACAGGAAGTGCCGTTTGTGGGTGGTGACGGGTGAGTGGTCGGGCAAACGCAGGTGTGCCTGCGCGTTTGGAAGGTGTTTCAGGGGCATGCATAATTAAGCCCTTGCGGCAGCGGACGCAACCTGAGGTCCAGTTGCACACAGGAAGTCTCGCTATGTCTGTGGGAGGGTCAGCTCAACCACTATTGTGCGTATGGGTCCGATGGATCTCGATGTTACTGATGTTTCCGCTGTCTTGCCAGATAAGGGGGGCGCACATAAAGGGAAGTGGGTGGTATTATGAAGTGCTGGGCGTCTGCTTATTCTGCTGCAAATGCCATGCGTATGCATTCATTAGCAAAACCATTGACCGTTTGCGTGCGTCTGCATCCGTGTGTTCCTTGTTGAATCAGGCCCTTTGACAAAGAAGATGGGCTCCCCTCATCTCTAGACCCTATAGCAGCTGCCCCTCTTGCACCTATGGTAGTTACGCCCATGAGTACCACCAGTGCCGGATTAAGACTTGTGGGGGCTCTGGGGCAACTAAGTTGTGATGCATTACAGATATTGGCCCCGGCAGCTAACGCCATCTGAAGGTGGCGTTAGCCGGTATAGCCTATGGGCTACACCGTGCACTATTAGCCGATGGAGGGATCCACCAGAAACCCTCCCCGTCTATGGTGGATGTGCATTCGCATCACCCCCTGCAGTGGCTGGCCGTTCTCCGGAGACATCGCAGGGACGGTCTCCTTTCGGAGCCGTGTCCCTGCATGTCCCGGATGATACATCCGGCCGAAGAGATGGCGTTTTACAAAGCGATCAGGGGCGTTACTGGCATACACCTTGATAAAAGGGGTCCTAAATCTCTCATGTTGTCTGTCACTCACCAGCCCCACCGTCTCTGCCACTCTCTGCAGCTGTCCCTCCACCTCGTGCTGGGAATCTCTGAGAGAGCTGATCTCATGTGCAAGTTCCTGAATAAGTGTCATGGTCTAAAAACAGAGAAGACAAAAACAGAGGTAAAATCACGGTCACTGATTCCACAAACATAAGGATCAGAAAAGAATGGGTACTCTGATTGGTGAAAAGAAACTATTGCATTACGCTATAGACGGAATACAAAATAAAATCAACCTTCTCTCAGAGTAGACTAAAAACAATATTTGTAGTATAAAGGGTGCAGCAGGATGTGGGGTGTTAAATGGGTTTTCACCTTCATACAACATTCATGTATTGTGGTTTTCCACTTACTAAATATATTACTTTATCTTTCCGGCTCCCTTCTAAGTTTTCACCAAAGTCTTAACATCACCTTTGACAAAGTTTATTTTTGATATTACACAATTCAGTTATGCCTTGTGTGGTGAATCCACCTAGGAGTTTTGTTTTCTATAGAACGGTAAGGTAACAAGATAAACAACCTACCTACAGCCTAAACAAAAACAAAGAAAAAGTAAGATAATGCAATGTTTCCAGGGGAAGTTGCACAATGGCACATAAAAGCCAATAGCAAATAATTTCAAGGTGAAAAATAACTTTAATTAGCATGTGAGCTTCAAACCGGTTTTATTGCACCATGGATTACATACTTGTGCCAGCATCTCAGGCCTAACATCCAGGCCTCTCTCCAGTCATGTGATCAAGGCTACTATGTGCCACTTGCTTCTTTATTAGTAGAGGGAATAACATCTTGATTTCCTATTGTAAAGCTGCACAAAGGGAAACGTGCACTACATGATGTATCATATATCTAATATTTTGTCAATGTGTGGAAAATATTACACAAGTTTCTTTCATATTAGAGTACCATGATCTCACTATGGGGCCCATTATATCGGGTTTTAGACTGTATAATGACAATTTATTATCATTGATTATCACAGCAATAGTAAATTATGCAGCGCTGGTATACATCAAGAATCAAATGAGGTTCCATAGGATGAATTGTGGGAATACTTGCCAACACTCCCTGATTGTCAGGGAGACTCCCTGAAATAGTAGCAATCTCCCTGACTCCCTAAAAAGTTTATCAATCTCCCTGATTGCACTTTACCCCCATTATGAAGCTGTTATATAAAAAACCCCATAAATATATACATTCAAATGGGATCAATAGTATTGTTTCCCTGCATTTGTTATAAGGCACAATGATCCCTATGGCTACATAAATTTTCTGAAAAGTATCAGTGTGATTCCATCAACACATATCTTACTAACTGCTTTGGGGCTCATTTACATTTGGATGTAAGTCAGTATTATGACACGCCTTTCACGAGTAGCAGTACACGTCCACTTTACCGCCGCGCTCATAGGTGTTACTTTCACATTCTCCCTTAAATGATTATTCAAAAGTAGGCAAGTATGATTGTGGGTCTTGTTACAGTTGGAAACCTTAAATAGTCTCATATGAGCCCATAGTGGAGAGAGAAAGCAATATAGTGGTACTTTGGTGTAATTCCATCTATTTTATTTAATCTCAATCTAACATAGTTTAGGTACTTACAGAAGATGAGAAGTCATCAGTGATGCAAGTAGAATTTTTTATAGGTGCTCTATGTGCACACCACAAAAATTGACATGACCACAAGACATGAGGGGCATGACCACACATCACAGGGGCATGTCCATGTGACTTGTCCCCTTTGCTCGGCACTCTGGGGACATGCAGCCAGGGCAGGGAGTATGATGCACCGTCATGATGTCAGTGTCGTGCTCCAGGCAGCCGTAGGAGGAGCTGTCACGCCACCGGCGCAGTATGCAGCTAATAATGGGGTAACAGCTAGATCCCCTTCCGTAGATTGATCATGACATCATCAGCAGTGTCAAACATCATTCCCTACAATCCAAGTGGGCATAGAGGGGGAATATAACCTTGTGGCGAGCGTAGCGAGCCACCGTGCCCGGTGGGGTTAACTTTCTTATTTTGGTGCACTGTGTGGGCAGGAAACTACACTTCCACCCTCAGTGTACATCACTCCCACATACAATAACTGAAGTGGAACTAGTCTTTACCCTAATAATGGTGCCGCAACGGTAAAATGGCAGGACAGTACAGCATACCAGCTACTAATTTCTTAATGGTATGCCGTACTGGCCCGTACTGCCTAACTTTCTGTACTAACGGTCATGCAGAAAAGATGGTAAGAGGGAAGGAGGGAGGGCTATTTATGCAATGCAATGTGTGTGGGGATGCGTTCTCCATTAACTTAATGGTGAGATATATTCATTATTGGTGAGGTGGAGGTGGGGTCAATTTAATTTAAAATGGGAGTCATGATAGTGCCTATTATTAATAGGTGGGGTCCATTAATGCTGGGGTTGTTTAGGAACTATTCATTAAACATGGGTCTAAATTTGGTGAGAAAGAGGACTATAATTAAATGTGAATACTACTTATTTAAGTTTTCCTATGTGGGGAAATAAGTGTATTTATCAAACAATAATACTAGCAAATACTGTTAAATTATGGACAGGTTGGGGAGAAATTGATCTATTTATTAAATGTTAATTTACTTTTTTATATATAAATTGTATTGGTTTTCAATAGTTATTTTGAGTAGAGGGAATAACAGAGTATAAATAACACTCATGACTGTACATGGAACTGCAGCAATGGGGTAAGTGACGTTGTCTGACACAAAACATGAATAAACATGCAATAGGAGAAAATAGTAACATATACAAGTGGGATCACTGAGAGGGGAGGGGTAGGGGTGTGAAACAAAAAACAGAAATAGAGAAGGGGATGAGTATACTCAAGAGAGGAACAGCACAAGGAGAGCCGTCAATCTTGGAGAGCGTGTGAACTCCCTAATGCACTTCCCATTTTTCGTGCACCATTCCAGAATCCAGACAAGCAGCAACATATCTTAAGACAAGAAGAGCAGCAACAGGTAGAACTGGTAGTAGAGAGTAGGACAATGCTTTGACCTGATTCTTACGGGACACTCAGTCCAACTTTGGTTGACTGTCCCACCCAGTAGGAACTTTATCCCCAAGGATAGTTGGGCTCTGCTCATATAGTAACAGCTGTGTGCACGTAACAGTGGTGTGTCTTCAGCAGCAAGAGAGGAAGATCAGTCTTGCAACAGCATTTAAGATGGTTTGAAGTAGGGATAAAAAGTTCATGGGAGTGTCAAATAGGAGCAACTTGCAATAGTTGAGACGGGAGATGTTGAGAGAATGAATAAGAGTTTCTGGGTAAGTAAGGGGCGTATACTGACAATATTTCTAGCACTATGTTGGAAATGTTCCTGACCTGAAATAACATTCCTTTAGTGGAGTAGATCACATAACAAAGTATTGAATAACATACTAATTAGAATGATTAGTTTGCTTTGGAAGAAAAACAGTTGTTAATGTTGTTTTATATGGGCCTAGTCATCATACAATAAATGGCCCGGTAACCATTCGGAAATGCTAGTTTCTTCATGTTTAGGTTACCGGGCCATTCATCATGAGGGGTCCTATCGGACCCCCCCCGGTATTCAGCAAACCACGAAAACTGGAAGTTTTCGGAGTTTGCTTCCAAGAACAAGTGCCATCTTCAGACAGCGCATGTTCTCGGATCCCTGCTCCTTCCTATGGGAAAGAGTTCTGGGGATGCGAAGAGGGATCCGAGTGGATCCCTCCACCGCCTCCTCACCCTCTCCCCGGCGGCTTTGCACCTGTGTGACCCGAGGTCACGCATGCATAGCCGGAACGATGGGGAGCAGGTAAGTAACGCAGCTACAGAAGTAGCTGCGATACTTTCCACGGGGACAACTGCTTTTTGGAGCAGTTGTCCCCTCACCGGAGCAATGATGAATTTCTCCGGTGTCACGTTTCCCCCGCTGTGGGTTGGATACTTAATTATCCCTCACAGCGTGTTCAAAACTTCATCATCAGAGGCCAAACGGCCTTCAATGCTGAGTAAGCCACATGGTTACAACTTTTTCATGAAATATATATTCTGATGCAAACTCACCCTAGTAAGATAACAAAATTACTGACTGTTGTAAGAAAAAAACAACTAAAACATTCTATATTGTACCGCCAGTGTAGGAGTATTTGTCAGGAACCTTCATCATGGTGAATCACAGTATGTTCAGAATGTCACGTTGATTTTTAATGGTGTAGAGATAAAGTGGAAGGAGATCAAGTACCAGCCAACCTTTCTTCCAGATTTGATAAATCTCCCGCTAAATTCATTAGCTAATTATGTAGCAAGTAATGAATCGGTATGAAATAGCGATGGCTAAATAGCCACTGGTTCTCATACCGACGCCGGAAGTCCGACCTCGGACATTTTGCCTCAAATTGAATATGGCCCAAAGATGTATGAGGACCCTGTTAGCAAGTTTACAGTCTCATACTGTAAACTCTTCACCGGGACTGCGTCTTATTGATGTGCTGTGCACTCTGGGTTTCCTTGATAAATTACTGTGATTCTTTATAAATATGCCCCTAATTCAAATTAAACGGTCACGATTTGGTTTATGCAGAAAAAGAAACTGCTTTGGGCACAATAAGGCTTTGGCCGCAGGTCAGGCATTGTAAAGTTCTTTTCCCTGCTTTGTAGTATCAGCAGTGGAACTGTGGGCTTGATTCAGCTTTGGAAATAGGGCCTGATTCAGAGCCGGACGTTCTGACCAGAGTGCTCGCTCTGAATCAGGGCCCTCCATTAAAATGGAGCGTCCTCCTGGATGCTCGTATAGCTGTGGGTCACCACCCACAGCATATACGAGCGTCCAAAAAGATGGTCGCGATGGTCTTGACCATCGCGACCATTGGACTTGCGAGGGAAACCCTGCGGTAGGGTTTCCCAGCCACAAGCCCTGGAGTGATTTTGGCTCTATCAGAGCCAAAATCACTCCCACTGACATCACTAGTGATGTCAGTGGGGCCGGCTTCAGACGGTAGGCGTTCCCATGGGAGCGCCTCCGTCTGGCAGGCACGCCCCCGGCACGCCCACCAAAGGGGGCATGCTGTCAGTCACCATCGACAGCACGCCCCCTTTGGTGCGAGACCTGGAGCGACAGCTTGGCTGTCGCAGTCCGGGTCTCGCGCATGCGCACGACGGAGCACCCTCCGTCGTGCGCATGCGCAGTGGGGAACATCGCCCCACTTGGGAGCGTACTGCCGCTTGCGAGTGGGTCTGAATGACCCCCATAGAGTGAGATTTAGCACTTAACTGATCATCTTGGTGAAACCATGCTGCACTGCAGGTGGGGCAGATTTAAAATGTGCAGAGAGATGTAGATTTGGGAGGGAGGTGTCCAAACTGACATCTAAAGTTCAGTGTAATAATAAAGCTGTGCAGTATTTGTGGGCTACATATAAAAGCAGCCAGTATTTACACTACATGCAAACAAATTTATGTATTTACACCCCTTGCATTGCAACATGGTTTGTCCAGGTACACAGTTAATTGCTAATTCTCACACTATTCCCAAAGCTGAATCAGGCCTTGTGTCATACTTGCCGACATTTCGGCAGGGAAATCCGGGAGGGGGCTGGCAGGTGCGTCCAGCAGGGAGCATGGGGCGGGTCAAATAGGCGGAGCGGGGGCGTGCCAATGTGATTGCATCATAGTGGCCCCGCCCCCAGCTTTATAATGCCAACATTACTGGCATTATCATCACACCCCCGCACCGCCCACTTTTGCGACTGGCACGGGGATTAGCGGGGTTCCGGCATCCATTTCGGGGGACTTGCCTAGTCTTGCGGGGCGGAAATCCAGGCACCCATGTGTATAACTGGTGGCCTAGAGGAATTGGCATGGTTTGGTCATACCTCTCTACCATCTCATTTCAGTTCCAATTTGAGTACTAGGACTCCTGAACGCCAGGTAGATTAATTCGCACTGCGCATGCGTATGTATCGCAGTGCACGTGCGCAAACTAGCATCTGCAGAGGCTATGCAGACCCAGAGCAGAGTGATTGACAGGAAGTGCCGTTTGTGGGTGGTGACAGGGGTGTGGTCGACCGAATGCAGGCGTGCCAGTGCATCTCAACGCCGTTGCAGGGGCGTGCATAAATTAGCCACTGCGCTACCAGATGCAGCCTGAGGTCTCATAGCTTGCACTGAAGTTAGCAATTCCTGAGTGAGATCTGACCTGCCTTAACTGTGCGTATGGGTCCAATGTTACTCGATGTTACCGATTAAGTCGCTATACATACGGATGTGTGTAAGGGGAAGTTGGCGTCCTTATGTTAGGCTGTGATTGCAATATGATTGCAAACATTTGCATTTCATCATTGATATTAGCAGTTGCATAGCGTGCGTATTAGCAGAATAGTGATCCTTGTTGAATCAGGCCCAAATGTCCGCGCACTGCTGTTGTGCATAGCAGAGCAGCAGTGAACAGGCAGCGCACACTCCTGCCACTTGTGTGTGGCAGTGAAAGGGTGGTAGAAGAGGGACAGGAGAGGGTTGACAGATAGCCTAGCTCGTTTTAGTACTGGAATTGAACCCAGGTTTGTGGCTATGCCCACTCTGTCACATGGACACACCTCCTGTCCCATTCAGCTCAACTCTAATATTGGTTGTGGTTTGGCATCTTTACCTTGTCCTATCACTGCAAACATAAGTGATTCTGGGCCCATTATGCAGTGTTTTAACATAGCAGACAGAGGCATAGTATAGTTCTTAAACAACAAAAGATTAAAAAAATCCTTCCAGATTTAGGGCCTGATTCAGAGCCGGACGCAATTTGCGGACGGTCGTTCAGGAAAAGGGGGTGGCTATTCAAATGAACCGTTCGCTCTTTGCGGTCTGTTCACGCTTCTATGTCTGAACGAGCGAACAAAACTTGCGGTCGTTTTTTGGTTAACTACGCCCCCCGGCCGCTCGCATCCTACGTCATGTCCGCTATTTATTAGATTAATCGAGTACATCGACTAGCGTATAAACTGCTCACTATTCTTGTGGTTGGTTTTTCCTACCACAAACTTGCGAGCAGTTCTGACTATAAAATAACCCAGTGACGTGGTCAATGACGCTGCTGTATTAATTATGCACACCCATAAAACGCCCGTTTTGACCTTTAAGCACGCCTGCGTTCGGATCTCCACTCCCCGTTTTCAAGCACCTTCCCCTGTTACCACCCACATACGCCTCCTCCTGTCACTCATATTAGCAGGCATTCGCTATTCAGCGAACAAACGATTTTCGGCTGCACAGACTGGTTCGCGCATGCGTATTACGATCCGTACGCATGCGCAGTTGGGCAAACATCGGTCGGAACGAACGAGCGGCCGCTTACGAGCGGCTCTGAATCAGGCCCTTAGTGTTTTCATCCTAGTTGCCTAAATGCTGGTTGTAGGTTCCAAAATAAATACTTGCTCTGTTTTTCTACCCAATGAAAATACTGCTACCAATTGGCAATAATGAGTTAATACCTTGTCACAGACACTGCAACTCAGATTTCAGTAATTAGGCTATCCCAGTAACAATGATGAGCTGTTTGTTGATGTTGGTAGACTGTTATTATCTGTAATGAGACCCGTGGGGGTCATGTTAAATAATTCAACTGGGGAAGTTACTGTGTTTTGTACCTGAGTGCAGCAGGAGGAGACGAGGTCACAGAGTTGTGATACAGTACATCACATGTTCCAGCACATGTGAAAGGAGTAAATAAATAACACTGGTTATAATATTTTATATTATGGATGAATAAACAATAAAAAAGACTATGGGGTCTATTTACTAAGCAGTGTTAGGAGCAGTGGCGGGCTGGGCCGGGGGGCAGGGTGCCATGTGCCCCCCGGGCTGCAGCGTCATGCTGGCCGCGGGCCGGTGCAGTCTGTGTCACTGTGAGAGTCTGTCAATGAGAGTCTCATACTCTCATTAGCTGCTGCTGCGCCCACTGCGGGAGCCGCTCCATCTTCCGGCTCCCGCAGTGGGCAATGGGAGAGACGTCATGATGTCATATGACGTCTCTCCCATAATGCAGAGCGGCCCGGCCCGGGAGGACCGACGGAGGAGCGGATGGCGACGGCGGGAGCGGGGATTCGGGTAAGTGGTTTTTTTAATTTTGTTTTTTATATTACGTGTGTCTACTAGGGGGGGGGTGTCTGGCACTACTGGGGGCACTACAAAGGGGGGACTACTACTACTGGGGGCATTACAAGGGGGGTGGGGGACTACACTACTGGGGGCACTACAAGGGGGGGGACTACTACTACTGGGGGCACTACAAGTGGGGACTACTGCTGGGGGCACTACAAGGGGGAGGGAACTACTACTACTGGGGACTACTACTACTGAGGGGCACTATAAGGGGACTACTACTACTACTACTGGGGGCACTACAAGGGGGGTGGGGGACTACTACTACTGGGGACTACTACTACTGGGGACACTACAAGGGGGGGACTACTACTACTGGGGACACTACAATGGGGGGACTACTACTGGGGGCACTACAGGGGGGGGACTGCTACTACTGGGGGCACTACAAGGGGGGACTACTACTAATGGGGGCACTACAAAAGGGGGGACTACTACTACTGGGGCCACTGCAAATGGGGGGACTACTACTACTGGGGGCACTACAAAGGGGGGGACTACTACTACTGGGGGCACTACAAGGGGGGGGGACTACTGCTGGGGGCACTACTGGAGGCCTGCATAAGGGTGTTCTCTCCTGTGGCACACGGGGGCACTGCATATGGGCACTACGACAGGGGGCTGCCCTAATCTTTATTTTTACCTTACATTAATCCCATATGGACCCGCCTCCTCCCTGGAACACTGGAGGGGGGGGCACCGTAGCACGCATATTCTTCGGACACACACGCTACTCCTCTGCCAGGGCCGCCTGCATGCATTTGCCCCCCAGGCTAAAAGTTGCCAGCCAGCCCCTGGTTAGGAAACAGAGGGGAAAGTGATAAGGTGCCAGCCAATCAGCTCCCAACTGTCATTTTTGAAACACAGCCTATGAGATGACAGTTAGCAGCTGATTGGCTTGTACCTTATCACTTTTCACTCTGTCTCCTAACACTGCTTAGTAAATAGACCCCTATATAAGGTATGGATACTGTGATATGTTTATTCAAGTAGGTTTTTGTCATGCCACATTTATAAAAAAAAGAAAAAAAAGAAAGAAAAAAAAGGTAAAAAGTCAGAAATAGACCATGCTTGCCTACTTTTTAGTGAAATAAAAGTTGGAGGTGTTTTCCTTGTGCATGTCACGGTTGTACGGTACATTAAATTTTTTCTAGCGCTTCAGCATTCTTATTAACACATGTTAACCAGCTGATTATGTCTGTGACATTGGTGTGTGACCCCCGTGTACCAATAGGGAGTCAATTGTAGACTAATTGAAACCTGCTTGTGAATTCCTATTTCTCCACAGAGAAACACTCCCCTAGCGCTGGTAAAATCTCCTGGGAAAATTTTATTTATTTATATATTATTAGTATTATTTTTTTTATAATCCAGTATTTAGGTGCTTCGGATATCTCCCACACTGCCAAGACATACTGATATGTCAACTGGCTCCTGACAAAAGTTACTTAGAGTTTACAAATCCTTATGGGTAAGGAGGCAGACCAGCTGTTTGAAGGTGGTGTAAGCATGGGCAAAGTACAGTTCGTGCAAAATGCATCACACATTGACCATAAGAAAGACATATATGTACCTGTCAGGAGGCAGATCACATAAGGGTTCTCAACCCTTGGTGCAAACTGATGATAATGATGATGATCAGCGGCCGCTTTGGATTGCAGTATCCATCTGATTTACATTGTAAATGTCTAGTTTTTGCGTATGAATGGTATATTGTCATTTACTACTACCACTGACGCTGTCAAGCCACATCTATTTAGATAAACCAGTACATATAATACTGTTTACTCTGGTTAATCAGGTGCATAAATAAAATATGCTGTTTATTGGAGACATTAAGTGCGGGTAACTATGAAACACTATGGGGTTTATTTATAAAGATATTTTTCAAAGCCTCAGATCTTGATGTGGTATTTAAAGCACTTATTACGTCGGCAATGAGGTTGTGTGGATGTAGCTGTGGGCAATTCAGACCTGGGTGTAATCAGAATTACACTTGTTCTCGGTGTAACTTTTGCAATTAGTATAAAATAGGAGGTGCAAGTGTGCACTGGTGATGATTACTAGAAGCAAACAAGCTTTCAATATGGGCGGGCACAAAGCAATATGCATACAACTCTGCATAATAGACAGACTGTTATCTGTGCACTCAATTTGGTATCAACATACCGTACACCCGATTTTCTTCCAACTCTGTGTTCTATGGGCCTGATTCAGAGTTTTACACTATTAGCATAACTGCTAATATATGCTAATGGAGGCGTCTTGTGTAAATAGATCATAATGTTGACAGTTATAATCTCAACTCAATGTCGACATTAGGGTTGTCTGTGGGTGGGAGGGTTAGGGTTAAATTGGGAGGTGAAGGTTAAGCACTAGAGTGAGGGTTAGAGATTAGGGTTAACAAAAAAATAATTACCCGAACGCCGGAGGATTGGAGCACTGACCTGGAAGTGACGGTCATATGACTGCCGGGACCCAGAAACCATGCTGGAGTCACTGCAGCTGCCCCGAGCAGGTAAGTCACTGCTAGGCCACCAGGGATGATATGTCGACATTCTAACATGTCAAAATTTCACCACTGTCTACATGATGAATGTTGACATAATGACTGTCGACATATCATACCACACCCACATGAATGTGTTGCCAACCTCTCAAAATAGAATATAACGTGGTATTTCCATAAATATGTGGCCCAATACCTGAAGACCACTGTTAATAAAACAGTGATGACACTCATTCACTCTGAAGCTAATGCAGAGATCACCAGCATCTTAACATAAAATACGATTTTCATTAGTACACATGCATACAAAAAAACACAAGTCTGTATGTAGATTTATAGGTATCTGACACTAATGCCTCTCTATGCTTAGTGAGGTGAACACAGATATTTCTGATATCTGGTGCGGTACGCTCATATGAAATTGTCCCTATTAATGAAAATGTCACTATAATTAAATTGTTACGATACAGCACTTGGTACCAAATTACTGGATCTGATGGGCAGCCTGTATTCCTGCTTAGCGGCTGCCCAGCATCCATCACTCTCCTGGCGGCATATGTAGGTGGGCTCCAACTCGCCTGGTCCAGCTGCGGTATCTCCTATAGCGACACATACTTTGCTCCTACTCAGCCTTAAAGGCATAGGTGCATCACCGTGATTTCACATTGATGCCAAATTTGAATCAGCAGCCTATTTAAAGGCCTGATTCATTACGGATCACAACTGCGATTGCAATAGCAATTACGCACACAGTCTCACTGCGATAGTATGCTAATCCATTGTGATCGCTATGCCGTCGCAGCACAACAAAAGGACGCCCACTGTACCTTACACACATCCGTAATCCTTAGCAAGACTGTGAAACCATCGGTAATATCTAGTACCATCGCAACCTAACGCACACTTGCACAAGCTCTGGCCTTGCTCAGGAATGGCGAACCTCGTCGCATGCTATGACTACTGGCATCAGATAATTTATGCACGCCCATGCAATGGCGTTCAAACGCACTGGCACGGCTGCGTTTTGATGACCACCCCCATGTCACCACCCACAAATGGCAGTTCCTGTCAATCACTCTGCGATGGGTCTGCGTAGTCACTGCGATCACAGTCCCGAACACAGTGGCTTGTTCACGCATGCGCAGAACGCAACAATCGGCCGATTGCGTGTGTAATCGCAGTTGCAATCGGTAATGAATCAGGCCCAGAGTAAGACTCTGAGCACTATTCAGTGCCAGAGTATTAGGTCATTTACCTTGCTCCATTGGTTGCTTGATTTCTGTTTGTGTACCGGACCCTGCTTGTCCTGAGTACGATTCTCCGCCTTTGTCCCAGACCTAGGCTCGGTATATTGTACGGCTTCCTGCCTGTGCCCCTGATCTCGGCTTGTCTCACCGTACTGCTACTTTGCTTGAGACCCTGACCACGGATTCCCTGGCTACACTCTTGCCTACTGATTATGTACCTCGCTTCTGTTGCATTGCTACGCTGTCACCTCCAAGGGGCAGCTAGAGGGCCGTGACCAGTGGATTCCCAGCTGAGAAGCCCATCCTGCTTTGCGGCGGTTCATGACAAAGTCTGGGGGGGTCCATTAGACTGCACGCTTTGACCCTGCCAGCGCAAATCCTGGTCTTACGGTATTTAATCCACCCAGATACAAGATATAAGTGCTGCCACTTAGTCCTGCAAAAAAAGGTTATTTCCAGAGGAATGAGTGCAAACGTACCTTAGTAAATAGGTCCCAAAATACAAAATAGTGACATAGTATACACAATAGTCCTCTGTTGGAAGATATGATATTACAATTTCATGGCCTTAATAATTATTATTATAGTTGTTGTTTTTATTATTATTATTATCATCATCATGTGTTTATTTGTAGTGCATGAAATACTCCAGAGACAGAAGGGAAAACAGTATGTACATTAAATATAGGACACACAAAGTAGATGAGAAGCAAACACAAAGTTGGGAAGGTTTTGCTCATGGGAGCTTACAACTGTTACAGTATGTCCTAGCTTGATCAGCTGCTCATGTCATCCTCTTACTGGCCAATGTATAAAGTGCTGAATTACAGGGATGACATTTAAAAGCCATTTTTGAAAAAAATATTCTAATGAATAGCGTGGGATTATCATGATGATAATAAGACAGTGGGGCATACTGCGTCCTGACCTCAGATTGCAGGTAAGATTCTCCACATTCCTGCCCACTTCACTAGGAAGTCTCCGCAGGTCCCAAGAGTAGGCATGTATGCAGTGGGGGAAACAGGACATGCATAAACAGTTACATACAAGGTAGACAATCTAAATGCAGACATGAAAACAGAGTAAGATCTAATAAAGAGATACATTTTCAAATAGTGTTTAAAGATTAAGGGGCCCATTTATTAATTATCAGGTTTTTTAACTGATAATTCTAATTTATATTAAATTTTTATGGTTTAAAAAAAATTATCCAGGGACCTAGATCTAACAACATCAATGAAATTTTGGCTAAGAGTGAAAATTAATTTTATCTTTAAGTCTAAAACTCTGATCCCCACTGGTGTCAATAAAGATTTTGAGATTAAGTGGTTTTTATGATATCTTTTAAGTTTCCATATTACTATTATAAGTTTTTAAACAATTCTGTTTGAATATTGTTTTAATATTGTTTTTTTTGTTTTTAATAATATGTTCTTTATTTTTATGCTTCTATGTATCAATGGGAATCACTGGATATTTGGACTATCCCAAAATGGCGACTACCTCAATTGAGGACAATTCTACATGAATATATTAACTACATAAAAGAATTTTATCCACACGGTACACGAGTGACAGTTCCGGAAGTGTGTAGATGCGGCAGGATCTCCGGGGAAAGAGATCCTGAAGGATGCAGACAGGACAATGCATACAAGCCGGAACGGATAAGTGTCCATCACAGGGACAGTTATAATCCCGACACGGAGACGCGTCACGTCCGGCTTCCAGCCGGAAATTTGAAAATAGCGGGAAATCTAACTGCCGTAATAGATGTGAGGAAAACATATAGCGGGGAGTTGAAAAGGCTCTTTGGATAGAGAATCCATGTCTGGAAATAGGTAAGAAGGGGACGGATAAAAGGGGGTATATACACCCATGATGTTAGTATCCTCATTTATGCCTTGAGAAAGATAAACACCATATCGAAACGCGTTGGAAAAAAGAGGATTTAAATAAGGATAATTTGGCTCCAAACCAAGGACGTTGGAAGTGGTATCCAGGGACGCCTGATGGACTGCTGCTAATGCCCTTTTTTGTCTACTTTCTGCAAAGTGGACTACTACATCTGGTGAGGGGCCAATATATTTTCTTTTGTTTTTATGTGCATTTATGTTTATGAATAAAACTGTATTACACTATATGGAGTTTCTTTTCCATTTATATGTATGAAATTTCAACTGGAGATAGAGAAATATGGTCACATGGCAACCTGAATCTGGGAAGTTTAGCCACGTGTAGACCACATCTTCTGGTAAGGATTTTGTTTTATATATGTCCTAAGCGGACAAGAGTTTGACTATATTACCCTATGTGGTTTTATATGTTTTTTTCTAGGGAAACACGCCACTTCAATTAAAAGAGGAAGATCCCCAGTGTGGAGAACTTTCAACCTCTCAAAGAGTTTATCCTCTAGCGCCCGAAGTTCCATTTGGTGATACTTTTATGTTTTATGTGAATTCTAATTTCTCATTGCTGCTAATTGCGGCAATAAGGAATTAAGGGCCTGACTTACCATAGTCACTCGCAGCGACTATTTATTCTCAGTGTGATTGACAGTCAGGGAACATTTGGGGGAGGTAATGGGAAATGGCGGCAAAAAATGCAGGTGTGTCTTGATTGTTTTGTGGGCGTCGCACCCTTTGCCTATAATCCCGTATGCAAGACATATGGCTCTAATGTCTCAGTTCCCACAGCCATACTGCAGGACCATAGACTCACTCAGGAAGGCAACAATAGAATGATCTGCGACCGATGCTGCGTCTTTGTACGCAGATGCTGCAACATTTTACAAAGATGCTTGGATTTGTAAAGCCGCAGGTGGACGTCTCAATACATCTCCCATGGGCTGTGACATTTGCATATTTTTTCTCATCGCAGCTGCGTACAAAGACGTAGCAGTGTCGGCAGGGCTGTACAGAGCCAGCCCGGCCCCATTGCTATTGGGGCGTGGCCTAATTGTGGGAGGTGTGGCCACCATACTTAACGACTTTAGCTCCCTCCTTCCAGAAGGGAGCTGTCGGTCTTTCACGGTGGAGGGGCATGACGCAGCAATGACTTATCATTGGAGGTGGAGCTTGGGGCATGACAGCGTGATCGCGTCATCATGGCCCTGCCCTCTCTTCACAATACCGAGATTGTGGGGGGGCTTCGGGGGCCAGGAGGCTTGCCTGCCTTTCCGGGGGGCTGGGGTTGGCACCCAATTTTCAGGAGGCTCCCGGCTGAATCGGGAGGGTAGGCAACTATGGTGGTCACACCCCTTTAGAAAAAAATGAAAAAAATAAACACTATTTGCAGCGCCGCACTGGGGAGGGGGACGCAGTGAGCCCCTCAGCACGGTGCAAATCCAGGGAGGGGGACGTGATCAGTGTGATCGCTCACCCCCACAGACAGAGGAGAAGGGACAGCTGCTCAGCAGCAGTCTCCCTGCTTCCTCTGTAGCCCAGTACCCAGCAGCGTGTGTTGGGCTGCTGAGAGGTAAGAGGGAGGGGTGGTGGTGTCGGACCCGGACCCTCCTGGGTCCATTCAACAAGCCCAGACCTGGGTAATTAGTAAAGCCCCCCCCCTTTCGGCGTCCTTGAGTGGCGGCACTAGCGTACAACTCTGATTAAGGCTCTAAGTACCGGCGGAATGTATCTTTAAACACTTGCAGGGACAGGGGCTCCGACAGGAGCCTAACCCTACGATTTATAAAAGGTAAGTGATGGCATTAGCATATAAGAAATATTATAGGTAAAAGTGAGAGGTGGCTGCCTGATGTATGGCGCAGGTCAGTGTAAGATCTAAGATAATGAAAGGGAAAGTATCTTCATATGAGTTGTGAGTTGTATGAGTGGTTGTGTTGTTGAGGGCTTTGTACATAAGGATGAGATATTTAAATGAACCCTGGAGAACTCGGGGAGTGAGTATAGGGCTTTGCAGAGTGGTGTGGCGTTTGTGAAGCAGCAAGAAAAAAAGATTTAAGATGTACATATTTAAGCAGGTTGAGGAGAATGTCAAGCAGGATGAGGTTGAAGTAATTAAGATGGGAGATGATGAGAGAAAGTGGATAAGAGTTTTGGTAGCACCTTGGATATGAACAGGACTTACCCAAGAACTTAAAAAAATAAATAAATACATTTAAATACCTTAATGCTACCAAAAGCTTAGCTCCAATGATCATTGCTGTTACAGCTCACCTTAGGCTGGAAATGCTTTTAGGGTTATGCCAGTTTCCAGTTTCTGATAAATAAATATATATATAAGATATACCACAAGTGAAATTTTTCCATAATTGGCCATTCCAGTTTTAGCTGCTTCATCTTCTTTAATAGGAGAGTTTCATGAAACATTGAGAGGACCTACAGCAGACAACTAAAGCAAGCTACTTTATTATACAACAGGGTGAGTCATAGGGTATAGTATGTAATAGAATTAATTACACAATGAACATTATGGAAGTGCCAATGAATTACTTATATTTCTCTCCTGGGGACAGAGATAAATATTTGTTACCATGCAGAGTGGTTGTTTCTGGCTCTGGTTTGTAAATTATTATCCAGTTCCCTGAAAATTAAATTCTTTTTCATTACATACTTCAATGTGCTGGGGGTCTCTCTTACATCTACTCTCTCATAGAGACTGGTTTCTAAGCAGCCAGAAGCGCGTATGAAGCAAGAGGGAGGCTTCTCTGCAATGTAACACCATAACAGGAAAATACCATACACTTATCTACTTTTAATTCTCTTCTCCAGGAGAAGCCTGATAAGAAATGCAAATGACCACTTTGGCTGGGATCTTTACATTATTAGGCCCCGTTGCCGCAAAATGCCATGAATCGCAAGTCCATAGTGAAGGGTTGAGGCTTAAATCGCACAAATCGCTTCATTATAGCCCCACACAATTCATACAGACCCACAATTCCCGACATCTCCCCATCATGCCCAGTTCTCTAGGAAGTGGGCGGTTGTGGGAGATCCACCCACTCTTCCAGGATGCAGGGGACTACCCGAACAATCTTGAGTCTCCCGCACCTTCCTGGAGAGTAGGTATGTATGAAGTACCATTACCTACCTTTCCACAGTGCCAATCACTGCATAGCACGTATATGCTTCTACTATGTGCATATACTTTTTATACAAGATCAGCAGAGGGAAAATAAATAAGCAGGTGACAGAATACATAAGGTACAGATCAAAACAGGTAAAAGAGAATAATGTCCAGGATTATATCAAATACAATTATACAGTTCAGTACTTATTACAACATTAGCAATTTTCTTCCAGATATCCTGTCACCAAGTACTACATTGGATTTTTATTTGCTTGTTACATAGGGTCTGATTCTGAGTAACAATCAATCTGCACGGGATGCAGTCAGGAAGGGAAGCCGACGGTCGAAATGTCGACATTATACCTCTGTCGGGAGTCCGACGCCCGGCATACCGAACGAAGGTAAGCCGAGCGGCGACCGCCGTGGACAGCCGCTGAGGGGGAGGGTTAGGTTAGGGGCTCCTGGGGGTGACTTAGGGATAGGCTCCCCCCAGGGAGGGTTAGGGTTAGGCTAGGGGAAGGGGTTTAGGTACCCCTGGAGGGAGGTTAGGGTTAGGCACCCCTGGAGGGAGGTTAGGGTTAGGCACCCCCCCAGGAGATTTAGGTTTAGGCTGCGGGGATGGGGGGGGTTAGGTTTAGGCACTTAGGGGGGGTTAGGGTTAGGCACTAGGGGGGGAGGTTAGGGTTAGGCACCCCTAAAGGAGGGTTAGGGGGGGGAGTAGGGCTAGTAAATACTTACCTTTTTAGCTGTCGGGATCTTCACTGCTGCCGGTCTTCCGACGTCGGGATTTGAACTGACATAGGTCCGGCTGTATTTCATACAGATCCCATGCAGTGCTGATGTTCAAGTAGCGACTATTTGCAACTGTGCATGCGTAATCATTTCTGAAAACCCCTACGGCGCATGCATTACACAGAGTGAACACACAAAGGTGCTGTTGTGTTTGGATCAGACAGTATCAGAAATGAAGTGGATAAGTGATCAGCAGTCAGTGACAGGGAGGTGCCAAGTAGTGCAGCAAAAATGGTCCGTTCAGTGGGCGTGTTATGGGAGTGTCACGCCACAAGCATAGAAGGCCATGGTCAAAAGAAGAAATGAATATGCCTGCCATAGGACTGGTGCAAGTTTGATGGTGCAATAGATGGTGGCATATAAGGGCACACCAATCAATATTACATTGTGCACATTTTTGTGTACAGTTATACTACCGACATCATTAAAGTACTTTAATTAGCAATTCACCGGGGTCAACATCATGGTACCGGGATTATTGTGATGACAAGAACATTGTAGACAATATTCTTATAGATATTATGACTGCATTCCTCCTGTGTCAGTTCCCTATATATAACTCACAGCTATCCTGTATAAAGCATTATATGCTCTCTCCTGGACCAGCTTCCTATATAGCTGACAGCTCTCCTGAATAGTGCATAGTGCATTTTATTACATGTTCCCACCAAGACCAGTTTCATATATTGCTCACAGCTCTCCTGTATAGAGCACTTTATTACAGGTTCTCTCCTGGACCAGCTTCCGGAATGGGTATGAAATCCCGGCACTCGGGATGCTTGCTGTCAATATACCGACAGCAGCATCCCGATAAGGGTCCGGTAAGTATGTTAACCATCCCCCATTCTTCCCCTAACTCTAACCCGGCCCGGGATGGGTGTACCCTTAGTACCCCCCTGTCGTTGGGCCTGCAGCCATGGTTAAATGTTTTGAGAAGTATTGGTTTTGACAAAGTGTGCTGCTTCAGTTTTTTTATGATGGCAATTTCCATATACTCTAGAATGTCATGAAGAGTGATCAGATGAATTGCAATTAATTGCAAATTCCCTCTTTGCCATGACAATGAACTTAATCTCAAAAACAAAATTTCCACTACATTTCAGCCCTGCCACAAAAGGACCAGCTGACGTCATATCAGTGATTATCTCGTTAACACAGGTAAGAGTGTTGACTAGGACAAGGCTGGAGATCACTCTGCCCTGCTGATTGAGTTAAAATAACAGACAGGAAGCGTTAAAAGGAGGATGGAGCTTGAAATCATTGTTCTTCCTCTGTTAACCATGGTTACCTGCAAGGAAACACGTGCAGTCATCATTGCTTTGCACAAAAAGGGCTTCACAGGCAAGGATATTGCTGCTAGTAAGATTGCACCTAAAACGATCATTTATTGGATCATCAAGAACTTCAAGGAGAGAGGTTCAATAGTTGTGAAGAAGGCTTCAGGGCGCCCAAGAACACCCAGCAAGTGCCACCACTGTCTCCTAAAGTAGATTAAGCTGCGGGATCGGGGCACCACCAGTGCAGAGCTTGCTCAGGAATGGCAGCAGGCAGGTGTGAGTGCATCTTCACGCACAGTGAGGCGAAGACTTTTGGAGGATAGCCTGGTGTCAAGAAGGGCAGTAAAGAAGCCACTTCTCTCCAGGAAAACATCAGGGACAGACTGATATTCTGTTCAAAAGATACAGGGATTGGAATGCTGACTGGGGTAAAGTTATTTTCTCTAATGAATCCCCTTTCAGATTGTTTGGGTCATCTGGAAAAAAAGCTTGTCCAGAGACGGAAAGGTGAGCGCTACCATCAGTCCTGTGTCATGCCAACAGTAAAGCATCCTGAGACTATTCATTTGTGGGGCTGCTTCTCAGCCAAGGGAGTGGGGTCACTCTCGATTTTGCCTAAAAACACAGCCATGAATAAAGAATGGTACCAAAACATCCTCCAAGAGCAACTTCTCCCAACCATCCAATAACAGTTTGGTGACGAACATTGCCTTTTCCAGCATGATGGAGCACCTTGCCACAAGGCAAAAGTGATAACTAAGTGGCTCATGGAACAAAACATCGAAATTTTGGATCCATGGTCAGGAAACTCCCCAGACCTTAATCCCATTGAGAATTTGCGGTTAATCCTCAAGAGGCGGGTGGACAAACAAAAAAATCTGACAAACTCCAAGTATTGATTAGGCAAGAATGGATGGCCATCAGTCAGTATGTGGCCCAGAAGTTGATTGACAGCATGCCAGGGAGAATTGCAGAGGTCTTGAAAAAGAAGACTCAATACTGCAAATATTGACTCTTTGCATAAACTTAATGTAATTGTCAATAAAGCCTTTGACACTTATGAAATGCTTGTAATTTTACTTCAGTATACCATAGCAACATCTGACAAATAGGTCTAAAAACACTGAAGCAGCAAACTTTGTGAAAACCAATACTTGTGTCATTCTCAAAACATTTGGCCAAGGCTGTACATGAATTGCTACTTAATAAAACTATATATCTCATTGAACTGATGTGATATATAGTGAAAAGTAACAATTCCATATCGCAAACCTACATGAATATAACACATAGGGCTCTATTTATTAACATTATTTTTACTAAAATAAAGTGAAAAAGGGTGTTTTCACACCCTTTTCACATTATTTTAGTATCACCTAAAGTTACTTCGTAAAATTCTACTCCAAGCCCTAATTATCACTTATTTTTAGTAAGCAGATCGCATTTCCCATAATTGTAATGGGAAATGTGATCTGGCCAAAGATACTAAAAATAAAATGTGAAAAAATACCGGGGGAAGTCCTGTGATAATATCGTCAACTGGAGGGTCTTCCCCGGTTACCGGACTCCTGCCCGGAGCCGGCCCCAGTGATCAGCTGTGTAATCTAAACAGACCACACGCTGATACACTGTAAAAAACTTAGTAAAAAAAAAAACTTACCAGAGTCCAGGGACCGTGATGTCCTTCCTCCGGTCACCTGGTCTCCCATCCTGCACTGGGGCCCGGTCGTCACCTGACTGAGTCCCAGTGCAGGATGGGATGTCAACTGACCGGAGCCACGGAGGACATCACCGGAGCACCGATCACTGCAGGTAAGTGTAATTAAGGGAGGGGGGGGTCGTGGGGGGCGGGGCTTAGCAGTGGGGGCGGGGCTTAGTGAAGGCCGGTCGCAGCATGCGTGGGCACTTATCATGGTATTTTTTGCGAAAATACCGTGATAAGGCTGCGGAAGGGATTCGTAGGGACAGAGCTTTATCGCAAGCTCTGTCCATGCAAGGGATTTTTAGTAAATTCCTGTGATATTGCCTGAATTCGCAATGCAAATTCAGTCGGTAATGTCACACTACAATCTGCATTCAAAATGCAGATTGTAGTAAATAGAGCTCATAATCACAGATGGTTATAATTTTAAGAATAGATTATCCTGGCGCCAATAGCACTGTAATCCTAATAGACAATAGTGAATATTGCTGCTGCAAACCTCGAGTGTTGCCAATTCTCTCAAGCAAACATAAGAAAAAAGTAAAATAGGTGACGCAGCACACAAAAGCAAAACAATCATCAAATGTAAATAATCTTATTTATTAAAAAGCATATATACTGTATGTATATTTAATATCAAAAGTACAGTAACATAAAATCTAAAAACGCTCCCTGGAATGTATGCAAGACATTATATACGAGGTGCAAATTACATATATATTGTATGTAATGATACACCACTAAAGGACAAAAGTTTTATCATTTTCACAACAGTATAAACAAATATCTAAATAAATAATAATCAAAAATATTGTTGATTACTAAGAGAAACAATTTGTCTATTTATAATTACTGGATGGGCCCTACATATAATATGTATTTGTAATAACCAATGAGTATAAGTCCAAAAGTATGACCCCCCCCCCCCCACCAGGGATGTAGACATGGAGCAATGTATGGTATAACTGTAAAGAGGATAACCCTGCATCATCTCATCCATCAGACAAAAATTACATTCAAAACATTTCAGACAGGACATATAAAATAGATGATTCTTATGAGGACTGCAAAGGTCATACATACATTACAATCCAGGGAAAGCTGAGAAATAGTATAGAAATCAGACCCAACATCCAAGAATATCAAACGCTCAAATATGTTACTTACATGTACATCCAATTTAACAGGTGTCTGCTCTATATATTTGTTGTCAGATAATTGCATGAATACATAAGTATGCAGCTTGGGGAGAGGGTTTGGAGGCAGATGTTTTTTTTTGGTTCCACATTATTATATCCTGACACCTAAATTAGCCCTCACCTGGCATCACCCAGCAAACTGCCACCCTTCAACAAGCAAAATGCTAAACTGAACTGCAAGAGTGCTAGGCAATAATATTGGAAGTATACCACTGTTTTTCTTTACCTTAGACACACCGTCCTCATTGGCCTCAAGTTTCTTCTTCAGTTGCATCATTTGCCACATATCTTCTACCGGGGTGGTGCCGCCACACTCTGCTTTTGTTCTTCCCAGAAAATCTGTTGCTGTAGGCAGTTTATTAAATGCCTCTAGCTGCCTTTCCATCTCCAGGACCTTGTGCTCTAGCTGGTGGTAGACATTTGCTACCCGGCCATTCTGCCCCTCTTCCACTTTAACTAACCCAACTGGTGGTTTGTGCAAACTGCTTTCTTCATGGATTTCAGCTTTTACATCTTTGATGTTCAAGTGCTGGAGGATGGCATGAAGAAGAGTATGCAGAGCATTAAAATTAACAGCACCAACTTCAGGCGTC
This sequence comes from Taudactylus pleione, assembly GCA_031769625.1. NCBI lineage: Eukaryota > Metazoa > Chordata > Amphibia > Anura > Myobatrachidae > Taudactylus > Taudactylus pleione. The sequence continues at coordinate 857,177 of JAUIMM010000289.1, read as the reverse complement.
CCAATGGACATATTTGCCAAGTCAAAAAGACTGATAAACATTGCCATTCTCCTGTTCAAATGAAATCACAAATCTACATCAGGTGTTGTAATACATAAAAAAATCAATGTATATATAAATATAGATAAAAGCTATAGGAAAGCAGAGGCTGTGCTGCTCATGCTGTGCCAGCTGCTTGCCGTGGAAAGTAAGTAAGACCATGCTGTGTCCTCCTTGCTACAAGCAGCTTTAGAAGACACGCCCCACTGGCTGAAACCCAGCCACAGGTCTCTGACAGCTGTAGTGTCTCGGTTGCTAAGCAGTGGTGTGGAGCAATTTTCAAGACACATTTAAATTAACATGAAATTGTCCTTTGTTACCTGAAGGAGGAATAGATAATGTTTATTAATTTAAAATTATTTACACATTAAACATTTCAGTTTTTTTCTTCCTTTATTTGGCTGTTGTCATCTCCTTATTTGTTTTCTTGTTTACAGCAAAGTAAATTCAATCATTTGTGTTAATAATTGTGATTATTTATATTATAAAACTGCAGTAATGTCACCTAGAGGAGCTCTAAACTTAGAATGGACATCAGACAACGTGTAGGCTTTGCAGCACTTTTCTTTTTAATACTGGTTAAACAAATTGTGCACATTTTCAATATGTAATACATTGTCGATGGTCAAATCAATTACTCACATACAGTACTGAATCTGTCACATAATACCCTTATTGCATATCTCCCCATTCCCTTTTCCTATTCCCTCTTGGTTGGATAGAACACCCACTTTCAAAATATCCTTCTTAGATAAGCGGTCATTGACTCACAAAAGTTCCTTTCTATTTCCAAAATGCAATAAAGTACAATGGTCAAAACCAGCATCAGTTCCTACCCTCTTGGATGAGAGGGGCTGCCACTGCCCGTGCTAGTCCAGACAAAGAGGAGGAAATATGGATAGAGGATAGAGGACCTCATTCAGAGTCGGTCGTTGCGGCCGCACGGTTGTTCGCATACAATGTTTTTCTTTCTGCGCCTGCGCACGGCTAGCAGTGCGCATGTGCGTACGAGCTCTACCGATCACAAATACTGTCGGTCGTAGGGCTTCCGACACGGAAGTGGGTTGCTAAATTTGATTGACAGGAAAGGCTGTTTGTAGTAGTATACGGGGGTGGTGGTCTGTAAACGGAGGCGTTCTTCAGCGTTTCCAGGCGTCTTAGGGGAGTGCATAAATTACCTGCTTCGTACGATCAAGAATTGCGGATGCATGAAAACGTCACTCTACGAACACGCTGATCGTCCAGGCTAAGGTAGGCAAGAAGCGTCCGTAAGCCACAACAGTACAATCGTTAATCTGATGTTACCTGCGATGTTTCGATTTTGAACCACACAAACCAAGCAGCTAAGATTGCTGCATTGTAACTATTAACACTGCTAATTACCTTGTAACTCATTTCACTTGCGTGTGCATTAGTGAATTCATAACCAAAATGTTTCTTTGTGCTTTTTAAACAGTTTCTTTTTCAAACAGTTTTTAAAACATCTAGCATTGTGTTTTGCGTAGCAGCCTTTTCAGATACCACACTGTTTAAACCTTGTATACATTGATATAGTTAAAGATAGACATTTTTGGGTTGAAATTTTTTTATTTTTGTGAAATTTGCCTTTCATCACAATGCCAAGAATAATTCTTTTGGCAACATTTGTATATAATTAAAATAAAGAAATTAAAATAAAAAAATAAATTTTGGGTTAAAAAAAAAAAGAGCTTGAGACATTGGTGACCAGAAATATGGGGACTGGACAACAGGTGAGGGAGGAGATATCCAGGGCTACTTGCGTCATTTGGGCCGGCTCGGAGGAAAAGGTAAGCTACGGACAGCCGACTGGTGTGTAACACGCCGACTGGCCTGGCCAGAGGTAGATGGTATTTCCTCTGGCCTAGGCATAGGGCTCTCCATACTTGCGGGGGTGGCTGTTGGGCTGCCAGAGGTGGTGGTCCTGGGAGAAAAGAAATCTCGCTCCATCATGGCAGGTGGGTTGGCCTGCTCCTGGGTATTGGCCAAACGATCTAGGGCCCCAGCAATGGTCTCCAGGGCCACCGCCACCCTCACCAGAGTGGTCTCCATCCTCAGAAGAACACATGTGTTATGCTGAGTTTGGGAGACCAACCTGGTGAGGAGAGGCACTGCTCGGTCTGATGTTTGCCCTGCAGTAGACTCCACAGGGTCCCCAGATGGAGTACTTGGATCCTCCCCTGCAGAGTCCCCATCTGTGCTGGACCCAGACCTGACCTCAGGAGCAGGCACTACCTCCTCTGAGTCTGGAATATAAAATTAAAAATGTTATTTGTTTTTCCCCACAAAAAAAAACAGAGACGTTTCAGCTTTATACTTTTTGCCTTACAAAATTAAATTACCTTCTTGCACATGTGGAGCATTGAAGTCGGCCATGTCAGTGTCCATAGTGGACACGCCGACTATCTCCTCTTCCGTCACACATCCCTGAGCCAACGTCTCCAACCTTGTCAAGGCCAGCTCCTCAGGGATGGGACCACCACCTGTCCCCGCAGCATGGTCCACCCTACTCCGTAGCTTCCTCTTCAGTTGGTATTTGAAATCTGTCCAGCGGTCAATGTTATTTTTGAAAAATTAAGTGTTATTTTTTAGAAATAAGATCAAGCTTTGGCCTTCAGTACACTCACAATATCATTTTCTTACCGTTTTTTTACGACTTTCTGTGTTTTGTAGGTTGTCCCCACAGCATTAACAGCCCTGGATATCTCCTCCCAAATCCTGTCTTTGGCTCCAGCCCCCATATTTCTGGGTGCATTGACTAGGTTCTCCATTGTCATGGTCACCAATGTCTCAAGCTCGATCCGTGAAAATGGAGGGTTTCTTGGCCTTGGCCTGCTTGGGCCCGCCTCCTCCTCCTCTACTGCTGGACTTTGATTCCCAGCACCTTCAAAAATTTTAAAAATAGTAAAAAAATTTAACAATTGTATGGGAAATATGACCAGTTCTTGTGTTGTGTCAAAAATGTGATTGGAACTTACCTGGCTCAGTTGGCCTCTGCTCACCATGCTCCTCGCTTGCCATTCTGCTAACCTGTGAGAGAGCATGAAGAATACTGCTTCTGCAGACTTCTTTATAGATGTGATCGCATTTCCCTAACTACAAATGCACACCTTTCCTGCATTCCGTAATCACTGCGTGGGTCGGGCTAGATGTGATCGCATCCCTGGATTGGTTACCCGTGCATGCTTATTTCCCCAACTACAAATGCACACCTTTCCTGCGTTCCGTAATCACTGCGTGGGTTGGGCTAGATGTGAGCGCATCCCTGGATTGGTTACCCATGCATCCTTATTTCCCTAACTACAAATGCACACCTTTCCTGCATTCCGTAATCACTGCGTGGGTTGGGCTAGATGTGAGCGCATCCCTGGATTGGTTACCCATGCATCCTTATTTCCCTAACTACAAATGCACACCTTTCCTGCATTCCGTAATCACTGCGTGGGTTGGGCTAGATGTGAGCGCATCCCTGGATTGGTTACCCGTGCATCCTTATTTCCCTAACTACAAATGCACACCTTCCCTGCATGTTTCAATAATTGGTGTTTGGTTTCTTTATTTAAGGCAAAGCCAAATGTTCCCTTACTTGTGGGTTGTAGTTGGAGTGTTTGGTGGTGCAGGAGGTGTTGGATAATAGTGAAATAGTTTGAATTTGATAGCGAGGTGCTTGTGTGTGTAGTTTGTGAGGTGTTTGTTTGAATTTGATTGCGAGGTGCTTCTGTGTGTAGTTTGTGAGGTGTTTGTTTGAATTTGATTGAGAGGTGCTTGTGTGTTGTATATTTATTTGGTATTATTTTATTTTGGTTGTGGGTTTTTTTTTGTGTGTTTTATTTTTTGTGTGTGTGTTTGTTTTTTTGTTGTGTTTTTTGTGTTTGTTTTTGTGTGGTGTTTTGTTTTTGTGTTTGTTTTTTTGTTGTGTTTTCTTGTGTTTGTTTTTGTGTGGTGTTTTGTTTTTGTGTTTGTTTTTTTGTGGTGTTGGTTTTTGTGTTTGTTTTTTTTTTTTTTGGTGTGTTTTGTTTTTGGTGTTGTTTTTTTAAATTAAAATTGATGTGATAAAGCAGAAGTTTTTTGAAATTGCAGGCTTTCCACATGTCACAGGGGTAGTGGATGGCACTCACATAGCACTTCAGCCCCCTGCATGCAGGGAACAAATATATCGGAACCGCAAACATTACCACTCCCTAAATGTAATGGTGCTATGTGATGCCTCCCTCCAGATCCTCTCCCTGAATGCTAAATTTCCAGGCTGCAGCCATGATGCGTATGTGCAGGGCTGCCATCAGAGATTGTGGGGCCCGGGACTGTCAAAATAGTCAGGGCCTCTCCCCTTGGGATGGGGGGGCAGTTTGTCAGAGGTGGGCGTTGCTGTGAATGTGGGTGGAGCTATAGCAAAGGTGTGGCATTAATTGGTACATAAACCATTTGAAAAAAAAATATCAAAGTTTGGGCTGTGGGGGTGGGTATTATAACATGTTAATCTATAATATAGAGGTGAGGGTGTGACAGCGGGATGAGTGTGTGAGAGCAAGGTCAGGGTGGGAGAGCATGGGGAGGGTGAGAAAGCATGGAGGGGGAGAGAGCAGGGGGAGGGTGAGAGAGCGTGGGGGGTAAGGTAAAAGTGGGAGAGCAAGATGAGGGTGGGAAGGCAAGGTAAAAGTGGGAGAGCAGGGTCAGGGAGGGAGAGCAGGGTCAGGGAGGGAGAGCATGGTGAAGGTGGGAGAGCAGGGTGAGGGAGGGAAAGCAGGGTCAGGGTGGGAGAGCAGGGTGAGGGAGGGAAAGCAGGGTCAGGGTGGGAGAGCAGGGTCAGGGTGGGAGAGCAGGGTCAATGAGGGAGAGCAGGGTCAATGAGGGAGAGCAGGGTCAGGGTGGGAGAGCAGGGTCAGGGTGGGAGAGCAGGGTCAATGAGGGAGAGCAGGGTCAATGAGGGAGAGCAGGGTCAGGGTGGGAGAGCAGGGTGAGAGAGGGAAAGCAGGGTCAGGGTGGGAGAGCAGGGTCAGGGTGGGAGAGCAGGGTGAGAGAGGGAAAGCAGGGTCAGGGTGGGAGAGCAGGGTCAGTGAGGGAGAGCAGGAGTCTCTGTACCTGGATGGGAAGTGGGATCCCCCGCAGTCTCTCCTGCCCAACTGAGCACTTCTTCCTCTTCACAGCGGCTGTAGCAGGTAGCTTCTCCCCCTTGCCACTTCTGCTCCCTCCCCCGCTGCTGCTGCTGTCCCTTTCTCTCCCCCGGCTGCTCTGCTCCCGGCCCAGCTTCTCCCCGCTGGCTGGCGTTTGCCGGACTGGCTGCCGCTCACGATCATACCCGGACAGAGACAGGGCCCAGGGGCCGGAAGGCAGATGCATTTTAAATTTAGTGCCGGCTGCAAGTTAATCGGAGTGTGCGAACCGGCAACCAATCAGGAGCCACCGCTGTGGCCACTCCTAATTGGCTGCCGGTCCGCAAGCTATCACTGGCTTGCGGCCGGCACAGCTTTCAAAATGCCCTCGGAGCTTGTCTGGTCTGCAGCCGGCCGGGCCCCCTTTCTGTCCGGGCCCGGGACTCTAGTCCCGGCAGTCCCCCCCTGATGGCGGCCCTGCGTATGTGATCCAGCATTGAGATTTTGCCCAAATTAAGCACACTGCAAGCTGGTGACGTGTGGATTCTTGGTAAGTAAAAATCCAGTATGTCTTTCTAGTAATAGTGTAAACAGGTTCTCATGGTAAATGTATATCTTTTGGTGTCCCATTTCCATCAGGTGACAGTGGATATCCTTGCACGCCCTGGCTGCTGACTCCTTATTTGACTCCCACACCAGGGCCCCAAACTCACTATAATGCCGCATTTACTGCCACCAGGCAGGTGGTGGAGTGCTGTATCGGCCTTTTAAAGGGCCGGTTCCGGTGTCTCCATCACTCTGGTGGTGCACTCATGTACTCGCCGGATATGGTTTCTCACATTGTGGTCATGTGTGGGATTTTACACAACATTGCAATAAGGAGTCGAGTACCCATGCAGCCAGAGGAGGCCTTGCCAGAGGATGGCCCCCCGGAGGAAGGTATTGTGATGCTGTCGGGGGGGGGGGCCGGACACGATGATGTTGTTTCACGTTTTTTTAGGTATGCATATTTACATTTTTTGGGAAAGAAAATACAATTTTGCAAAATGAATTTTAATGTGGCCCTTTTTCTTTTGTTTTCTTTTTTGACCAACAAAATCATAACACTTTCCAAAACATGGATACAAAATGGAACCCATTGGCAATACTCTGTATGTTTTTTGACTACTAACACATTTTGCACGGATATCCCCCAACATGTTTAGTTAATTTGCCTTTTGTTTTAGTAATTGATATGTTTTCCATTCCAAAATCTGTTTGTTTTTTACTATACTTGTTTATGTTTGACTAAGCCAGATGTTTAATTTGCCCAAACCATGAGGACATTTGTTATGTTTGAATCTGTTATCTTTTTTTTTTACCATTAAAAGCCTGTTGGCAACATGTTTGTTATGTAATAAATGTTTTAAATGATGCAAAAATGTTGTTGCTTGTTTGTTTTAAAAATTTGTAAGCCATTTTGAGGTGTATAATGTATGCCAAACCATAATTGTAAAATAAACAACATTACTGCAAATTTTCGTAACGTTTACCAATACATGTTTTAAGTTCTTACACTATGGAAAGGCACCCACCTTTGTTCCTAAAATTTTTCCCATGCAGAATTACACCCTTTAATGTGTGGCAAAAAAGAGGACAAATGTGGGAAATAACACAACTTTAATTTTTTTTTTTTTTAGAAATGTCATAAAAATGTAACAAAGAAAACATTAAAAAAAACTACACATCCTCCAAACGCCCCACTATTCTTTGGAGGCAGCAGTAGGCCTGCAATAAATAGCCCGATGTTTCGTGCAGCTTCTCCCGAATATCCCTCAGGATGTGGGTTAGATCTGTTGAAAAATTGTTAAAAATGTGGAATAAATACTTCATTACAATTAGAAACATTTGAACATTACACATTATTCAATGTACCAAAAAGTGTTTAAACACACTGATATTACGGTGTGTTTGAAACTATCAGACACACATTATTAATAGGTTTCTACTTTTCTTTTGATAAAAAAATGTTAAACCCTAACTATGTGGCATAATCCAAAATCCACTATGATGATGTTACAAATAATGGGAGGTGTATTCTTAAGTCATGATGGCCATATCCTTAAAACACAATGCACGTATTCACTTCTAGAATGTTCTTGATAAACCAAAAAAAAAATTTTTTTTTGGCCTATAAAAAACATCACTTTGCCTAAGTACATTAGTGCATTTTAAACACAGTGTACACAACATCAACAAGGGTAGTCTGGTTCCTAGCACCTTGGCAAGTTTGGTGACAGGTTTTTGGACATTGTAAAATACTAATCCAAATTTAAGCATTAGTTCCTCAAACTCCCAAAAATAATTAAAATTAAAAAAAAAAAAAAATTTTGAGGACCACAAAACAAAAATAGGGCCAGAAAATAAACATAAGGTTGTAAGTCTGAAAAACAGCATTACTGCGCAATGATGTTAAACCCCATCCAGCAAATTAAAAAACAAAAACAAAAAACAAATACATGGCTAACAACAACACCCCAAAAAATTAAAATCAAAAAAACATACCCTGAGAGTGATCAGACACAGCAACAGATTGTGCTGGTGAAGCTTCGGGTGAGGGTGAATATTCGGGAGTGGGGGGAATGGTGGAAGGGGAAATGGAGGCGGAAAGATCACAGGGAGGGGATATTTGGGACATTTGGGATGAGTGGGCAGGGGAGGGAGGCAGACTTGGGGAGGATTGGAACAGGGAGGGAGGGTTACTGGGGGAGTATGGTGGTGGGGAGGGAGGGCTGGGTTGAGGAGATGCAGGTGAGGGCTGCTGGTTTGAAGCTTGTCTTTGTAGACGCCGTGCCCTTCTCTGTCTCTGCTGGGGTTCTAAAATGTAAACATAAAAACACAAACAAAGTTTTGAATTTCGGGTACACAATACAAATATACATTCTGTACAATAGGGACAACATACAGGAGGGTTTTTTAACATTGACTAAAATAATTGGCAAAGGAACATACATTTTTAACAGTCCACTAATTAATACTTTTAAACAAATGCATACTTACGTCTGCGTATTTGCAAACGCAAATTCCTGAGGAGCGCTGGCGACTGGCGGCCCAGGTCCGACCAGCGACGCTCTAACTGAGCAATATTTTGGCAAAAGCCCGCTGATCGGAGGGCTCGCCTCACCTCCGCATAGGCGGCCCGTTTTGCCCTATTTGTAATGGGCGGCACAGCCTGGGTGATCCGCCTGTCCATGATGTTTACCAGGACAAGCAGCTCTCTCCTGGTAAACGCTGCGGCTCTCATGATGGCAATGGGCGTTTTTACAGAAAACATGAAATATACATGGGGTAGAAAAAATATGATTGGCTAAAATATTTACACTTTCATCAAAAACAACACTATTGGCCAATCCTTAAATCATGTGTTCCGAAAAATAAGGTCACATTTGATTGGCTACAACACGCAGTGTGCAATTGCAAACATAAGAGTGCAAATGATCCTATCGCAAAATGCACATGCATTTATAAAGTTAACACAATTAGCAAACGGACATTCACAGTTAATACACCTTACTTTGTTTTTAAGATTGTGTGAAAAAATAATGTGTGAAAAAATAAGAACGGAGAAAACAAACACGAAATGATCAATAAAGTTTATTGACACATGAGAAAAACCTCGTTTTAAAGAACAGCAAGAGTTAAACACTTAATTAGATAATTGCCAACAAGCTAACAACAAGCTGATCGATAGTCCATGTAAACATGACATGTGACCATCAAAACAGCACATACGGCCGCAAACATCAGAACATAATTAGCATACAGCGACTGACAGCGCCTGACTACGATTGACTCGATCGTTCGTTCAGATCAGTCGGTAGCTAGAGGAGGTGCAGTGCTAACGAATGGGCGTCACTTTGTTTATGATCGCCCTGCCGTACGATCGGATTTTGCGATCGTTGGTCGTACGACCGTGCGGCCGCAACGACCGACTCTGAATGAGGTCCATAGTCCTGGGCCGACCAGGACAGTCCGTTCCCTTTCGCAATGGGTCTGGCAGGTGTTGGTACAGGTGATTGGTCTGCACATGCGCAAAACACCGGCAACTAGAAGCAAAGTAGGGCTGTCCAAAAGGCAGAGCAGGGGTTTCCCACTGGTAGCAAGCTCTCTGGCAGCCGCAGGGGAAGAAAACACCTCTTCCTGGAACTGCCTGTCCTGTGTGAGATTAGCAGGTAGTGCTTCCAATGGGAAGTCACTGCCAGTCACATTGTAGCCAGTGCAGTCACGGACTGCAATTGGCTCACTGAGGTGCTGGATTTTACTGGGAGGGCTGCAGTCCTGCAATCCCTAGTTAAAATTGGCCACTAGTCAAAACGCCTCCATCAACAATCATTAATTTTTACTGACACCTGATTTATGTAAATTGGAAATGTATACAATGGCATTCAAAGCAATATAGCAGAGAAGGGAGCTTAAGGTGGGCACACTCTATATGAGATATTGGAAGATCCTGCAACCTGCAACAGATTGCAATGACCATCATATAATGTGTATGGGCAAATTCACCCAGTTTGATGAATTAGGTGGTTGCATCCAGGGTTGCCGAGAGCTCTGACGGCCTGGGTATTGGAAAGGGACATGGCCAAATAAGGAGGCCGTGGTCCAGTAACATCAAGTGCGGTAAATGGCTAGTATCAGAGCCAGATTTACAGATACATACAGATACATACAGTATGTAATACCCCCCTATGCAAGGTATTATGTGCGGACAATTCCCAGCAGTCCCTGCAACTGCTCAGTCGGTCAGGAGCAGGTCTCGTGACTAGTGTCAGGCAGGTGTCAGTTGGAAGGGAGCAGACATTGGTAGTTGGAGTCCTGAGGTGACAGAGAGGAGGACCAGACCTGTGCCCCTACCTGGCAGCAGACGGTAGCGGGAGGCAGCCAGAGACATGGTAATTTGCAGATGGAGCACCGGGACTGTCTGGGAATGGAAAGGCAGTTACCTTGCAGAGTCTGCCGTGATCCTGTGCAGAGGTTGGAGGATATCCTGGTGTGTCGGCTAAGCGGTAAGCAGTAAGCAGAGACACCGGACCCTTTGTGAAAGCCCCAGTCAATCAGTCAGCAGGTAGACTGTGAGCCTCAAGCCCATAAGACGGCAGCTAACTACCATCCATCCTTATGGTGGGTACACACTACACGATATGCTCCCTGAGCGATATCGTGTAGTGTTGTCCCCGGCAGGCTGTGCTCAATGACGAACGACCCGCGAGAACGCGCGTCGTCGTTATCGTTCATCTTTTTGGGGTTAAAAATGGACAATAAAGTGGACAACTGAACGATATCGTTATCGTTCAGTCGCCCACTTTATTGCCCAGTGTGTACGCACCTTTATAGTAGCAGAGCAGTTCCCCTCAGTACTGACTATTAATACTGGAAGGCATCTTATTAAGAAATACTGCCGGATATCTCTCCCTGGAAAAGGCAATTACAGCTAGGAAAGTAACTCGAGTTTTCTCCAAACATTAATTCTAATGTACACAACGAGGCTGTCACAAGCTAATGTAAGTGCTATTTAATTTAAATTTCAGTAACCCGGGCAACTTTATGTGCACCATCAAAGTGGATAACACCGAACTGACTAATTGAAGTTATTAATTACCCAATAATTAGCTGGCCAATAGGGATTAGTAATAGTTAGAAGAAAAGTATTGTTTGTAAGTGTAATGAAAAATTTTGTTTTGTTATTCTAACTTTTCACTCCACAGTGTCCTGATTGAACTCGACAATCCCGTCAGATCAGAGTTCCTGTAAAATAAAAATTGTCTCTGTTATAGTTGTGCACAGTAAAATTACATTGAAGTTATACATTATCTGTCTGGAATATAATTGATGTATTGTTTAAGTTGAGAGCCTGTTAAAATAAATTTGACGTAGCCACAGTAAGATTGTATACTGTTATTGCCTTACCTCACTGTAGACATCCCTAGCAGAAGGACCTAATACTTAATTCCGCTTACTAGAGTAGCGAGGATTCATGTGGGCATTATACAAAGGTGTAGGAGTATATAGTCCTGGAAATTTGGTGAGTTTTGATCAGGGATGTGCTGAAAAGGAAGACAGGGGAGGCAGTACCTCGCCTGCCATACACTTTTTAGTCCAGACTGGTGACTGGAAGATATTTTGGGCAGTCCGTACACACTCCACGATCTGGTGTATGACCGTCCGATACGTCATTCCCACGCCGTATCCAGAAACATGTTGTCGGCCGCTGGATCTTCAGATTGGCCTACACTGGATGATGTGGACGATTTATCATTCCCCAAAACTACAAATTGTCCAGTATATCATCAACTGTGTACCCAGTTTTAGGGAAGCTGCTCTTTGAGATATTCCTGAAAGGTTTCACATTTTTTAAGAAAATCTCAGCATTGGGGGAACACTGTGCACCAATGTACTTCCATTCTTCATTAAGGTTAATACTGTCTAACTCTAAACACATCTGAATGTTTATTAAAATACATTTTAGATCACCAAGATGGAAAACAAAACCATCTTTTGTTCATCTTCAAGAATTCCCTGCTATAATGATGGGATTTATATACTTATGTTAAATCCTTTTCTCTGATTCTGTTAAAGGACACTGCGTGCCCAATCTTTACGCTCTGGTTCTCCTGTTATATATTTACTTAGTTAATGTTTAGGAGAATGTTGTTGCTTTCTCTCGCTTTGATTTTTTCCTCTTGATTCTCTCCTGTGGGGTTTGGTTAGAAATATAACTGAGTTTCCTGCTGGTAAGGGATATAGAGGCAGGAGTAGAAGCAGACTCTATAGAGATATTGTTAATGTGTCAAACTCCAGAAAGTACCCTCTTATCCCAATCAGTGGCAAAGCTCCTTCATCTGAAAATAGGTGCTTCTGCCCAGAGCCAGATTAATGCCTAGTGCTGGGAATAATCAAGGGACTATTATGAGAAGAGGAGGCGTGTGACCAGTGCTGTGTGAGTGTGGCCAGTGCCATGTGGGTAGGGCCAGACTGGCCATCTGGCAGTTCTGGCAAATGCCAGAAGGGCTGATGGCCAGATGGGCCAGTCTGGCCAGTGCCGACGAGGGACCATTGTGACAGCCACGGGCACCGCCGGCCATTGCTGCTATACATTGATTGGCCGCGCGCTACCTATTGCTATAACGAGGCAGTGCGCGGCCATATTATGTTACCTAGCAGCGCAGGGCACCGACTTTCAATCACAGCTGTGGTCTGCCCCACCACTATTTCCCTTCTGCTGTCAATAAATCTTCTCTCATCTTTATAATATCGGACATGCACAGACACCATTGCTACCTATGGGAGCTGCAGGAATATAACAAGCGAAACATGGAGACAGAGAAATTTGTTGTTTCTTCACACTTTTCTGATTAGTATTTGATAAAAATGTTTTATTCAACTAAAAAGCTGGAGAAAAGTATTTTATGCCTTTTATAAAGACTCCTAAATCTGAAATATCTCTGCCTTCTACATCCCCTACCTGCAGGTTGAACCATCAATGGCCCCTGATCCCGCATTTCCAGACTGCAGCCTCCGTGGCTGATGTTAAAACTAGTGCTAAACAACCACTGTCAGATATTGTGGCCATACACTGTAAGATATATAACTGTATAATGTATGCCCAGCATAATTGTTACTAACCATCGATGCCAATCTCTAAATTCTACCATGGAATGTAACAGACAACCCCAGCGAGAGTGTGGAGACAGAACCCAAACAATCAGACAGACTGGAACTGTTGAGCAGCCCTGGCAGTCCCCCTGCGTGCACGCGTGTCCGCAAAAGATGCGTGCCTTTCCTCACAAGGGCGTGGCCTCATCTCACAGTAGCGTGCCGTGAGTCACGGGGGCATGGCCTATCAGCACGCCTCCTGTCTTTCACTATCCCTGACTGAGCAGAGCTTTGGGAGGCGAAGCTGCTCGGCTGGGGTTTGATGCTGGACCGGCCCATCTGGCCATCGGCCCTACTGGCATTTGCCAGAAGTGCCAGATGGGCAGTCCGGAAAGACAGAGAGAGAGCAGTTGCTGAGGGTGCCTGTGTCTTACATTTTTGATGGGCTTTTGGCTCTGGGCTGTCTCGGTCTGTCAAACTGTGAGCTAAATTAGGCAGGACTTGTTAAACGTCCTCCTTTAAGCTGGGTACACACCTTTACGATTGACTGGCCAATCACACGATATCAGATAATCGGCCCGACGATTGTATAGGTTTGTATGCTGTAGAGCAAGCACATTAGTCCATCTTATTTGCAGTTTAATATTTTACATGCCCGACCTCCTGATCCCATAGAAGAACGTGCACACCGAGCCATTTATAGTTCAGTGTGTACTGGGATCACACTGATCTGATAAATGCTCCAGGGATCGGAGTGTTTAATCTGGTCAGCCAAGTGATCGGCACAGTGTGTACCCAACATTTGTCCAGTCTTTATCCTGAGCCCCTTCAACAAAATTATCTGTTCCTCTCAACAGAGATATGAGCCTTTGAAAGCTCCTCAAACCACTGAGCAACCATCATTATAACCTCTCTATAATGAGATTTCCCTGCTAGACACTGCTATACCAGAGACCCCACTACTCATCATTAGTCTGTTCCCTTTCCATCCGTTTCCAGCATCCACTAAAGGGTTGGCTCCCCATTCACCCTGTCTGCTGTAGTCACAAAATAAATGGCACCAGGATGCACTATGGGAAGAAGGCAAACCTGCGGAGGCAACTCATTTGCAGTGTGATGCTCTGGGCAATGTTGTGAGGGAAACCTTGGGTTCAGGCATTCATGTGGATGTTACTTTGACACGTACCACCAACCTAAACATCACTGAAGACCAAGTACATCAATTCATGACAATGGTATCCCCTGATGGCAGTGGCCTCTTTCAGCAGGATGATGCGTCCTGCCACACTGCAAAAATTGTTCACAATGGTTTGAGGAACATGACAAAGAGCTCATGATGTTGACATTGCCTCCAAATTTCCCAGATCTCAGTCTGATTGAGCATCTGTGCGATGTGCTGGAGAAACAAGTACGAACCATGGATGCCAAACCTCGCAACTGACAGGACTTACAGTAAAGGATCTGCTACTAACGGTATTGGTGCCAAATACCACAAGACACCTTCAGAGATTTGGAGTTAATGTCTCGATGGGTCAGAGCTGTTTTGGTGGCAGGAGGAGGACCTGCACAATACTAAGCAGGTAGTTTTAATGTTATGCCATGTACGCGCGCACGCACACACACACAGACACACACACACACAGAGATAGGATTTATCAAACATGACATTAAATATATAAAAGTAAAAGAAACATAAACAAACTTTTTAGTTAAGTATATAAATAAATAAATATGTATGTATGTACTGATGTAGTGAATGTGCTCATCAAAATAAGATGTTCAGGTTCTTGTAGGTGATGTTTGGCGCCCCCATCTGGTTTTGGCAATTTCAGAACCTCATGCACGGACCAGATGAATTTTCAGAGGAGGTTAATGATATTTGTATGTTTAATCACTTGTTATTTTGAATTCACATTTATTGCTTTAAAATACAAATTGGTCGATCCTATTAGCTGTGATGATCTTGCCGGCGTGAGTCATCGCGGTAATGGCCGCACTTTACGGCAGCCTGGATTCACGGAATTTTGTTCGCAGCCCCATAGGACTTTGAGCACAATTCTGCGAATTCGGGCTCAGAGCGGGCCGCGAAGGGTGCGAGGTGGTGGTCCATTGCCAGGATTTTAATGCCGTTGTAACGGCAACTCGCACCCCTCACAGCTAATTGGAATGACCCCTAAGGGCTAAGGAGCTTGTTTTTCATATACTGTATATATTTACTATGTTTGGCACTCCAGTAGCTAAATGCAAAGTGTGCAGTATCCAAAGATAAGTATAAGTACAAAGAGCAATTTAGCACAAAGGGCCTGATTCGTTAAGGATCGCTATTGCAATCGCAGCTCTGGAATAACACGCAGGTCTGCTACGAAAATATGTTAATTATTGCTATCGCAATGTATCGTCACACTGCCAGCATAGTCACGCTGACTGCTTCCCATTACCGCTATCTCACATCCTGTGTATACTTCGGTAACATTGAGTAACATCGCCCCCTCACACATAATTACAGCAGCCCTGACCTTACTTAGAATAGAAATTGCTAACCTCATTGCACGCAGTAAATATTCAAGCTGTGTATGCAGTCACAATGGCTAATTTAGGCTCAGCATTCAAACAGACAGGCACGCCTACGTTTCTCCAACCACACCCCCATCACCAACCCCAAATTTTGGAGTGTTCTCCCACACTCCTGGAAGAGTAGTCCAGCATCCCAGATCCTGCCAACTATTGTGTGATGTGGATGGTCTGGTGTCTTGATGACAAGATACACTGCAAATCACGTCATCATCTTTTCATCCCCACTGTCTGATTCACAATTAATGGTGCCTCACTTTTGCACCTAGGGCCTGATTCATTACGGATCGCATCTGTGATTATGCATGCAGACAGACGACTGTTGCATACTGTGCATGCATTGCAGTACGCAAAGGGATCACTGCGGTCAGACTAATTGGAGCTTCAGTGAGCAGTCACCACCCACTTTTTATGACCTCATCTTTGTGAGCCATATCTAATGACATACATAGGTTTTGCAAGGCAAGGTGCAGTATAAACGGGGTCTGATCCGGCTCTGACACTGGTTGGAACCATATTCGAAAACACGGGTCAGACCCAGGGTTTTGGTGGAAAAGGTGTATAAGTAAGGAAAAGCACATGAGGGAAGAGAGCCCTGCTCATTAGAATTTACATTCTAAAGGGGCAGACAAACCGGCGTGACACAGATGGGGTAGACAGGGAGGAAAGAGCATGTAGAAGCGTGTTAGGATGAGAGCTGGAAGGCCTTCACGAAGTACCCACAAAGTTTAGACTCATTTAACTCTTGTCAATCCAAGACAGGGCGTTAATTAATTATGTTCAGTGTTCAGTCCACTATCAGCTATTTGACAATGCAATCAGGATGATTAGAAGGCAGGGCAAGGGGGCCCTTAAGGCAAAACTGAATTATGAATTATTCTTACAGTTTTTACTAGTCTACCCTGGCAGTTTTAAACTCATGGGTTTTAATTTGATGGACACTTTTTCAAAGATAAATATATGCCCATAAATTATGCAATTCCTATAATTTCGAGACATTTATTTTTTTCTGAATTGGTGCTTATAGACTCTAAATCGGTAGCTCACTACTGGATGATTTTTGCTGGCAGGCTTTGCGCAATCAGACCAGTGTAGGGGGCTGACGGGAAATCTGGCCATACTGACAATGGCCCTGATTCAGAGCCGCTCGTAAGCGGCCGCTTGTTTGTTCTGAGCGATGTTTGCCCAACTGCGCATGCGTACGGATCGTAATACGCATGCGCGAACCAGTCAGTGCGGCTGAAAATCGTTTGTTCGCTAAATAGCGAATGCCTGATATTTTGAGTGACAGGAGGAGGCGTATGTGGGTGGTAACAGGGGAAGGTGCTTGAAAACGGGGAGTGGAGATCCGAACGCAGACGTGCTTAAAGGTCAAAACGGGCGTTTTATGGGTGTGCATAATTAATACAGCAGCGTCATTGACCACGTCACTGGGTTATTTTATAGTCAGAACTTCTCGCAAGATTGTGGTAGGAAAAACCAACCACGAGAATAGCGAGCAGTTCGTACGCTGGTCGATGTACTCAATTAATCTAATAAATAGCGGACATGACGTAGGATGCGAGCGGCCAGGGGGCGTAGTTTCCAAAAAAACGACCACAAGTTTTGTTCGCTCGTTCAGACATAGAGGTGTGAACAGACCGCAAAGAGCGAACGGTTCATTTGAATAGCCAGCTCTTTTTTCAGAACGAACGACCGCAAATAGCGTCCGGCTCTGAATCAGGCCCATTATTCCCAATCGTGGTGTCAGTCATGATTTATGGAGAGAAGCTAGCTAATAAGCAGATCATGTTTTGGGGGCCCATTTATCAAAATGTATTTGAGGTAAAATCCCCGAAAACACAAGTTTTCGGGGGTTTACCTCAAATACTAAGTATTCCCCAGATGTATTAAGGAGGGACCACAGCAGGTATCTCTGACACCTGCTGTAATCCCTCCATTACCACTGGCAGCCGTATACTCCATAGGTTTCTATGGGGGAAGCGATGCTGCCAAATGTACCAATAGACGGAATGCGATGCATTCCAGATATTGGCCCTGGCAGCCAGGGGCTGGCTGGCAACTTTCAGCCTGGGGGGCAGACACAAGCAAGTGGCCCAGTTTTTCTACTAGCAAGTGCATTGTAAAATTTGGTGTGACATGGTTTCCGTAATGTGCGTGTGGTTTAAATAGCAAATGAAGCATATGAGGGAAAATTGTTATGACAAAGAGCTATAAATAAATACCATCTATTGTGTGCGTCTCCTGGGGGCTGGGTTGAGCAGCTGTGCCCGGCCCTTTGTTCCGCCTTCCTCTAAAACTCTGGCCCTCATTCAGAGGTGGTCGCAAAATGCGAGCGGTCGCTCTAAATGAGGATGGCCGCTTGTATTTTGAAGTGCGGCCTCCTGGTCGCTAGCTAAGCTGTGGGTTACCACCCACAGCTTTAGCGACCGACCAGGTTGATGGTCGCGATGGTCAAGACCATCGTGATCATCGGGGCTTGCGACGAGACCCTAAGGTTGGGTCTCGGCAACCGCAAGCCCCAGGGAGCTTCCTGCTCTGATCGAGCAGGAAGCTCCCCACTGACATCACTGCTGATGTCAGTGCGGCCGCCCACAAAGTGGAACCACCCCCCCGCCATGCCTACAAACGGGGCGAGCTGTCGATCACCATCGACAGCCGTCCCTTTTGTAGTGAGCTCCGGAGCGAGAGAATTTCTCTCTCGCTCCGGAGCTTGCGCACGCGCAGTGTGGCCGCTGCGCGTGCGCAGGGCCTAAACATCGACCCGCTTGCGAGCGGGTCTGAATGAGGTCCCTCTGTCCCACAGAGTGTGTGTGTCTGACCCGGACAAAGCAGGGTGCAATTCATCGATCACAAAACGAGCAGGGTGCATTTCACAGTTAACAAAACGGGCAGGGCATAGTGCCCTGCTAAAAGTACCTAGTGGGAACACTAATAATATACATACATACAGACACATTAAGTCCACACACATGCAGGGGAATTCAATTCACAGCGATGTTGAATAGCCCTGGGAGGGAGCTCCCAAAGCTATTCAACGCAATGTTTGGTCGGGCTAAAGGATTTCTTTTCGCACCCCCCTGGGGATGCGAGGAGAAATTCTACAAAAATGCCGGCTGGCACTTTAGTCCCAGAATGCTGGTTCTCGCGATTAAATACCTAAGTTGGGTGGTGAGAACCAGCATTCTCCGACGTAACAGCGCGCTGAACTGAATAGATCCGCTCCCTCCCTCCCGGTCCTATTCAGCATGGCACTGAATTGAATTCCGCCCATGGACATTATAAAGTACAAAACAACATCCCTCCTTACAAAGTTTATGCCACACTAACACATATAACTTTTATACAAGATATGATAGATAGATAGATAGATAGATATGAGATAGATAGACAGACAGACACACTGTATATAAGCCCCACCCTCCACTTACCTGGTTTCTAAAAGTGTAGAGAAGAAAGGATGTTCTCCTGCATTCTGTGGAGCACTCCTCACCTCTGCACTCACTGTCTCTCTCCTCCCTGGGTGCCATAACGCTTCTTATTCATCTCAGCTTCCCTGTCAAACTCCCCGATAAGCTCTGCCCCCTTTTTCCACTTTCCAGCCTCTATGGATCCTGGGAATGAACACCTGGCTCCTCATTGGTCGACAGCGATCATTTCTTTGTAGCTTAGCATGGGGGCAGCCATTTTTTATTAGCCTCTTTAACTTAGATATCACTCGCTGCGTAGCTGGTCTTCCCCTGTCAGAGCTGAAGCAGCACTCTCTGCCACAGCCAGACGGCCTTCAAGTACTAACAATGTACCGGCCCGGGGGGCAGATGGCACCCTGCCCCCCGGCCCAGTCCGCCACTGCTGGCAGCTAACTCTTCCCGGCTATGGTGGATGTGCAGTCCACGGGATTGCGCATGCGCACTGCCCTCTGTAGTGGCCGGCCGCTCTCCGGAGACATCACAGGGACGGGCTCCAAAAGCAGCCCGTGTCCCTGCATGTCCCGGATGATACATCCGGCCGAAGAGATCACTTTAAGCAATGCGATCAGGAGCGTTACTGGCATGCCCTGATCGCATCGTAAAAGCGATCAATGATATATGGGCCCCATGGTGTGATAACCTGAGCATGGTACAGACCAATAACAATCATCCAGCATCTCCTTCTTTACGTTCAGGACAAAGCACGTGCCTGGTGAGCACAATATAGAAGCTGAGGTTCATTTGTGGCAGAAGTGGGGCCTTTTCCTGTAACTCGCTGAGAGTGTTCTTTGTGCTAATAGCGGCACTTTAATATACTGTCAGTGCACTAACTGCCTATGGTCTTCGAGAAATAGACTATAGCAGTCTCTAGTTCCTATGATTTCTCCCATTTTAAACAAAGTATCTTATAAATAGCTTGTGTCACCATAATGCGTTTCAATTGATGTAATAGTCTTTGTGCATGATACTGCTAGCTAATTTTGGATACTGTGACTAAAAATCTGTTTCATGTTGCAATTGGACTACTGTGTTGTAGAATTGTATCATTTTATACTCAATGGTTATAGGATGTGCATGAAATTTTGGATGTGTGCTGTTTTGGCAACATTGAATCACTGCTTGGCTACATTGATTGCCAATAGCCTGTCAGAAATAGATGTAAAGTTTCTTTATTTTCGCAGCAGGGTATTATATCACATTTAGGGGGATCTTGAATCATGATTCACCCTGTTATGTATAAATATTTGTTACATGTTTAATGTTTGTCCGAACCTATTTTAAACAGTGATAATAAATGTTACGTTTTATTTATTTTTATATTTTCAAATTTAGTGCCCCTAAACGAGTCTTCTTTTTCTGTTTTGCTCTGTTTGATTGTACCTTTCCGACTCTGGGGAGCACCGCCAACATTGATTAATTACCATCTGTGGTCTAAGCAAATTACTGTCATGTTGGTCTTTTTCACAATTAAACCTATTTGAAATCCTGTGCGGCTCTCACCCCCCTCTCTCTTGTGAGAAGTGGGGAAGGATAAGAGCAGTGCGGTCGCATAGTTGCGTGGTACTCTGCAAATACTCGCATTTTCATCTGTCCGCGTAATACAGGTGGGTCACTGATATGGCAGTTTGGCTACGCATTCAGGCCTGATTAAGACCCGGACGCTATGCTGCGCTCGCGCGCATTGAGTGATTTTTAGCAATCTAGTCGCCATGCGCATGCACAAACCAGTCATTGCGATGGGAAAGTGCTCGCCCGTAGTCCGCAGTCGGGCCGCTATTTTGAGTGACAGATAGTGCCATTTATGGGTGGTAACAGGGGAAGGTGCTTGAAAACGAGGGTGTGGATGTGCAAACGCAGGCGTGCCCGACCGTCAGAACGGTGTTTAATGGGTGTGCACAATTAGCAAAGTAGCAAAGTAGCATCATTACACACGTGACTGGGTTGTATTTTAGCCTGAACTGCTCGCAATGTTGTGGTGGGAAAAGGCTACCACAAGCGCTGCGAGCAGCTCCGATGGCTGTCGATGTTGCCTATTATTCCTACAACTGCCGGAGATGACGTGTGTTGCGAGTGGCAAAGGGGCGTCTTTATACAGGTGCGAGCGCATAGTGCGGCTGCTCGCTATTACTTAGTGGGAGGCTTTACGCAACGCAGTGCGAGCACATGATTTAAATAGCCAGCCCCTTTTAGCCAGCGAGCAGCCGCAAATAGCGTCCGGGTCTGAATCAGGCCCTCAGTTCCTATTTACTGGACAGTTGTGAGATGCAAGATTCGAGTTCATGGTGTAGGCGATATGAGAAAGTCCCTGGGTGATTGTGGAACTACTGCACCCATCAATGGTATGTAATCTGATACAACAATTCTGTGATTCTGTCAAAGTGGGTGCAGTGAAGAGACTGCGGTAAGAGAGTAGTGCCTAACTTCTTCTAAAGTATTGTGCTGGAAGAGTTGAGATTCTTCAGCTACGGGTGCAACCATTACAATTTATGTAGGAGGTTGTTAAGAATGTACATATATTTATCTGCTGGAGGATAAGACTTGCAAATAGAAGCCGTTTATTTTGCATGATCTGGTACCCAACAATTTGTGTAACATTCACATTGCATCATATGACAATACCCATGTCGGGTTGGGTACGGGATCCCAGCGGTCGGGATGTCGCTGGTCAGAATACCGACAGTCAGAATCCTGCCACCATAGGGAAGTATGCTAGCACTAACCCTAACCCCTACCCTAATAGCTCCAATTATATGGTTACCTGTGAAAGTTTTCATCAGTCGCTCTTTTACAAATTTATTCAAAGATGTGGGGGTTCGATGGCAATGTCCATCACTTTCTTCATTGCATATGCACTGCCACTGTTTACTTTCCTTTGTGCATGTGCAGCCACAAATCTTCGATTGTTTCCAGCAATGGTTAAAACCCAACCACCATCGATGGACAACCCTAGCATGCGCTGAAGATATTGCCACCATATATTGGTATAGAACAGTGTAAGGTCACTGTTATGTTACCCTGGGACAGAGAAGCAGGGCTGTTATAAACTGTGTCCATGTTATTGCTGCTGACTTCACACCCACACACACCTTATAGGAGAGCAGCTCTGAGGAGACCATGGGGAGTGCCCGGCAGGAGCCGAAGGGTCAGCAAGTGTAGCTAGGATGTGGAAACTCAGTGCCTAGCATGTACTGCCCTCTCTTAACATCGGTAAAATATTGGCACAAACCCATCAATGGATTCTCCGTCGACCATCAATGTTTGCTAAAGATCAATGACCCGTAGACAACCCTAGCAATGAGTTGAAGGGGAAGACAGATGTAGGACTATGCTCCTCTTATTACATGAATCCATTAACTCTACATTGTGCTAATTTAGCACAGTATGGTTCTAAATGATTTGTTAACATTTACCTATATAGCATACTTTCCAACATTTCTAATCTTGTAATCGTGACTCTGTGCGTGGCATAGGCACAAGCATAAAAGGGGTGCAGCCTCATGTGTGAAGGGGCTTGGCCTGACAGCATGCCCCTATTTCTATCACTCTGGGGGTGTGCCCAGCACTCCCGGAGATGCTGGCCTGCTCCCAGGCTCTCCCTGCAAACCGAACAGATGCCATGTGAATGCGCTCGCCATCTGTTCACCCGCAACTCTGCATATCAGAGACTGGGTGGTCCTGCTTCCCCTCAACTTTCTCCCCTGTGCGGACACTGCAGACTACAGGTAGGATGGCGGGACAGTTGGGAGGTATGATATAGCACCAGCAATTACAATGGCAGGGTTTCCGGCAATCTGGCTGCCTCTTCCGGGAGGAGGCAGCCAGATTCTCAGAGCAGGGGGGCGTGATGTGAATTTGGGGGCGGGACTGCACTATGGCTGACACCCCCCCACTACAAAATCCCGAAATTACAGGCACATTGCAGCTGGGGGGCGGGGCTATGATGACACGATTCTGCGCAAATCACATCATTGGCTCCTCCGGACATCCAATTACAAGGGGGAGCGAACGGCAAGCAGGTGCGGGTGTTTGGTGCTGGCCGGGAGACTCTCTTCCGGGGGGCCTGGGATCACCACCTGATTTCCGGGAGGCTCCAGACCATCCCGGGAGAGTAGGCAAGTATGCAATTGGGAACAAAACAGTAATAAAACAAGACTGGGTAATAAGAGATAAATGCCCCGCATGTTTTCCTGGATGTAGGACCAACTGGCAGCCATGGCATTGAGGAGTAACTGTTTTCTCTCAGCCCAGACTGAGACACAGTCTCACAGTACACTACAACATGGCGGCTGCCAAAAAGTAAACTACAATTCCCACAATGCTGATGTGCTCGGAGCCCGGAAGGGCTGCTACTACTAAGGCTGAGCAGGGGTAGCGGAGAGAGCGGCGGTTTTTGTGCGGGGTGACGCTGGGAAAGGAGGAGATTATGGGCACTATGGTAACGAGGAGACGCCTGCTGCGGGGACACGCCGGGGGATAGGAAATGGGAAATAACGTGTAACCCTGATGCCCCCCGTCTGTGTGCCCCCCGAGAGCTCGCCAGGACCCCTGTAAGCGGAGCTGACTAAACACCTCCGGAACCCGCAGAAGGACAGAGCATTATGGTGCGGGAATCACTCATTCATTCTATAGAATAGATGCATGCACTGCAAGAGATGTCACACTCCCTGCTGACAAATGAAGCCCACTTGTATGTGATCAAAGCATTACAAGTGACCATCAGCATCAGCAGTATGTCTTATTGCAGAACGGTTGTATGCTTGTTTTAATATTACATTTGCAATGTATTCCCCCTGCAAAACTTCAGGTCACTAGTTTCATGCTGCTATTCATTTATATTTATCTGACTACCTAACAGTCACAAGGAAAATATTAAAACACACTTATATATTGTAGGCTTCCAAAAGCAAGAAAGGATTAAAAGGTCAGTCTGGTGACACTGTTATTTTATTTCCATTTCGCATGTCTTTTTGTTTTTTCTTTTCTCCCAAACGTTCTCTTTTCCTCTCTATCTCCCCGTCATTATTTACACTTTATTTACACAATTCCTCAATTTCACCAATATGCATCCAGAAATGTATTTTTCCTGTTTTTCTATCGATAAGTCTCATTCTTGTACCTAGATTCTATTGATGATGTCCTTGGAGATCTTCTTGGCGATGATGGTGAGTTATGCATGATTACATTAGTGCTTCCATCATTTTTTAGCCAAAAAGTAAGAACCCATGTGGCCCGAAATGTGCTCATGTCCTAGCACCCACCCAATTCTTCCCTTTAGGTGCCAAATAAATTAAAATGGTTATATTTGCTTGTCTACATTTACATATGAATTTGGGGAGAATAATAGTTGAAAAGCGTTTCTCCACATTAAGGAATAAAATAAGCCTAGGTTATTGTAATCATGATTTCCTAAATACATTTTACTAAATGGCCTGTCCATTTCACAATGCATGTTTAGAGTATGGCTCCTACTTTTTCAAGGATAGAACCAGTGGTGGCCCCAGAGCTGGGGCTGCAGTGCAGTCTAAAATTCAGATAGGGGAGCCACACCAACTGCCACCCCAAACAATGCCACACATCGCCGGCCGAGACTCCGGGCCGTTGGTGTGGCTCTCCTTTGTGAATTTTGAACTGTGCTACAGCCCCACCTCTGAAGCCACCACTGGATAGACCCATTCCCCCCAACTTAATTCATAAGTGGAGAGGGCCTCAGAATGTGCTGTCCATGTTTGGGATATTTCTTCTCTTCTTTAGTACTCTTACCAACTTTATATGTTATAAATATATACTTTCTACTTCAGGGTCCATAGGGTATCCACAGGATACCTTGGGGGGTATAGGTGTGACGTCAGTCGCAGGGCACCAAAGAGTTAAGCTTTCAGCCTCCCAGGATGCACTAGGTCCCCCTCCTATACCCCGCCCCCGGGCCAAGGCACCTCAGTTTAGTTTGGTGCCCGGCCGGAGTCGGGTGCACCTGTTGGAGTGGGGGCTAGAAGAGCCCCTGAAGCTTTTTCTTCATGCAGCTGTGGCTGCACATCTGGATGAACAGCATGGACAGTCAGTCCTGACGTCCATGCTGTCTTCCCTACACCCCGCCGGTACCAGAACGCCGGTACTGATCCGGGGATGCTGGTGGGCGTCTGGGGTCACAGCTAGCGGTGACCCCAGATGCTCCGGACCATGGCCGGATTCAAGGGGGACAGAGGTAAGCAGCGGGGTCCCGTGGCGGGTCCCCGCTGATCACATGGTCCTAAGTCCCCAGGCAGGGGGCTCCCTGGGGACTGGCTGCAGCGTGGAGCCAGGCGACCAACCTGCGCTTCCACTACCCCCTGGGACAGCGGACCGCAGCAGAGCGGTAGCGCTGCGGCGTCCCAGGGGTTAAATGCATGCCAGGGGAGCGCGCCTTCCCTGTCTCACAGCCGGCGCCTCCCCCGCTGCACACAGCCCTCTCTGCATGCTGCCGACTGGTCCTGTGGCAGCGCTCCTCCCCCAGGCCAGCCTCCTCTCTGCTCCTCGGCGACCATCTTCTCCAGAACGCATGGTGAACGCTGCTGGAAGCGCTGGACGGAAGCATCGTGGTCTGGGTCCCCCCGCATACCTCTCCTCCGCTGTGGCTCAGGTCTGTGTATGCAGCGCTGTGTCCTACCAGGCCCTGTGTCTGTGTAGTTGAGTGATCAGCGCTGTTAGTGCAGGAATTGTTATTTCTCTGCATTGTATGTGACTGTGCTAGCGCTGCCTGTAACTTTTCTTCTCTAAACTGTCAGCTTTATTACTGTCCCTGTTCTTCTGCTAAAGCCCTTGCGGTGCGGTGCTGCAGGGTGGTCTCTCGCCTATTTAATACTTAATTGGTGAGAGAGGTCACATACGTGGTGCCATCATGTCTGAAAGTGATTTTCCCCTCCGGCTACAGTGTACCACGTGCAAAGTACCGTTAGCGGAGGGGGAGGGTAGCGCGGAGGGCCTTTGCCGGCAGTGTTTGTCCATGGCGCGGCCTATTACGGTTACAGCACCGGTACAGGAGCCGCCCTGGGCTTGTTTCGCTCAGGCGTTAACAGCTTTAGTGGGCCAGTTAGCTCCGCAGCCCGCGTTTACTCCGATGGGTTTGTCCCAGCAGTCTGTGGTGTCGTCACCCATGCAGGGGTTCCCACGACAATTGGTGGTACCCCACAGTCTCCCTATTTCCCCGCTCCCGGGTTCTCAGGAGCCAGCGTGGGTTAACTCCCTGACGAGTTCTGTACAGCACTTGTCGGATGTGTTGCAAGGGGAGTCTGTGATGCGGCCTCATAAAAGGCCGGTGGCGTCTCTGTCCGCTCCTTATGAGGATGACGAAGGGACGTCTGATGATGGGGAGATTCTGGATCCTTACGATCAGGAACCTCTCCATACTAAGGACGCTGATGCTAAGTCCAAAGTATATATTCCTGGACTTATTCGGGCGGTCCGCACAGCCTTGGTGATTGAGGACGAAGTTCCCCCAGCGGCTAAATCTAAGTATGCCTTTTTCAAAGATGTGAAGGGCGATGCCACAGTCTTTCCTCTTTCGGGTCAGTTGGTGGACCATTTAGAGGAGGCGTGGAAACAACCTGGCAAAAGATACCAGCCGCAGAGACGCCTGGCGGTGGCTTATCCGTTCGCGGATAATTATTTTGCTAAGTGGGAATCCCCTCCACAGGTGGATTCTCACGTGACCCGTCTTGTCCGTAGTGCCACATTGCCGATGCCATCCATGTCCTCCCTTAAGGATGCTACGGACTGCAAGGTAGAAATCTGCCTGAAGTCTGCTTATTCCCTTGCAGGGGGGGAAGCACGGCCGGCTATGGCCATTTGCTGGGTTGCCAGAGCGATGGAGCGCTGGGCGGATTCATTAGAGGCTTCTTTTGAATCCGACTGTCCGGCCGAACAGGCGGAGTTGATTGGCAATATCCGTGATTCGGCCACCTACATTAACGAGGCGGCTCTAGACATTAGTACTCTGGTGTCTAGAATTTCTTCAGCAGCGGTAGCTGCTCGTCGCACCTTGTGGCTGCGATCCTGGAAGGCGGACGCAGATTCCAAGAAAGGTCTGGAAGCGTTGCCGTTTACCGGAGAAGTTCTCTTCGGTCCGGATCTGGATAAGATTGTGGCCACGCTGGCGGCAGCCAAATCTGCTTGTCTCCCGTCGGCCACTGCTCCTTCTGGTTCGGGACCATCGTCCTTTCGGTCATCTAGGGCCCAGGGCAGGCCCAAACCACAGTCGTTTCCTCGACAGGCTGGCCCTAAGAAATCGGTCAAGCCCCGGAAGCAGGCATGGAGTACCAGACGTCCGGCCCCCAAGCCAGATGACAAGCCTGCGGCCTGACGGTCCGGGCCTCCCTTTGGGGGATCCCAGGGTGGGAGGCCGCCTGCTACAGTTCGCCCAGTGTTGGTCGACCACTACGACAGACACTTGGGTTCTGGAGGTGGTTTCCCACGGATACGCCCTCTCCTTCCGGCACAGACCCCCGGCTCGCTTCTTCACCACGGGTCTCCCATCAGACCGGAACAAGGCTACGGAGCTGCGGAAGGTATTGCACACTATGCTCCAGGCTGGAGTTATAGTGGCTGTTCCATTCTCCCAGAGGGGCCAGGGTTTCTATTCAAATCTATTTTTGGTACAGAAACCCAATGGGTCATATCGTCCGATTCTCAACCTCAAAGCACTCAACAAGTCTTTGCGGGTCCCGAAGTTTCGGATGGAGACCCTATGGTCCATCATTCTGGCGCTGGAACCTGGGGACTACTTGGTGTCATTGGACATACAGGACGCTTACCTGCATGTCCCTATTCTTTTGCGCCATCAACAGTTCCTCAGGTTTGCAATCCGCAGCGACCACTTCCAGTTTCGGGCGTTACCTTTTGGCCTGGCAACAGCACCACGTGTTTTCACCAAGGTGATGGCGGTCATGGCGGCTTCTCTGCGGCTGCAGGGAGTCCGCATGTTGCCGTATTTGGACGACCTGTTATTGGTGGCAGGATCTCCAGAGCTCCTGTTACGCCACTTGGACCTGACCATTGCACTGCTGCAACGGCACGGCTGGCTAATCAACTGGCAGAAGTCCACTCTAATCCCGTCTCGGAGGATTCTGCATCTTGGAGCCTTATTGGACTCGGGACAGCAAAGGATCTTCGTGACGGAGGACAAGATCTCTGCTTTACAGTCAAGGGTGCGCAGTTGCCTGCACAGCCGCCGGGTGTCCTTACACTCGGCGATGAGGTTACTGGGCTCCATGGTGTCGGTGTTCGACATGGTGGAATACGCCCAGTTTCACTCCAGACCTCTGCAGCACCTGATCCTGTCCAAATGGAACGGGCTGCCTCAGTCTCTGAAGTCCCAGACGATTGTGATCACCCAGGAGGTTCGCCTGTCCCTTGCGTGGTGGTTACAGACGACCCACCTCAACAAGGGACGTCCGTTCTGGGTTCCAAATTGGGTCCTGTTGACAACGGACGCCAGTCTTCGGGGCTGGGGAGCAGTTTCGGGTCCACACTTGTTCCAGGGCAGGTGGACGCCGACAGAAGCGGAGCTTCCAATAAATATCTTGGAACTCCGTGCGGTCTTCAATGCTCTCCAGCAGGCACAGCGGTTTCTCCAGGGTCGCCCGGTGCAGGTCCAGTCGGACAACGCTACCACCGTGGCCTACATGAACAGGCAAGGAGGAACTCTCAGTCGGGCGGCTCTCGTAGAGGTCTCTCGGATCCTGGTTTGGGCGGAGCGCAATCTTCCGGCCATATCAGCGGTCTTCATCCCGGGAGTGCTAAATTGGGAGGCGGACTTTCTAAGTCGCCAGGACGTTCATCCGGGGGAATGGTCCCTGCACCCGGACGTTTTTCAACTACTGGTGGACAGGTGGGGTCTTCCAGAAATCGACCTCATGGCGTCCCGGCACAACAACAAGTTGCCGGTGTACGGGTCTCGCACAAGAGACGAAGGGGCGTCTCTGGTGGATGCTCTGTCCGTCCGGTGGACGTTCCGGTTCGCATACCTGTTCCCTCCGGTCTCCCTTCTTCCACGGGTAATCCGGAAATTCAAACAGGAAGGAGGGACGCTCCTGTTGATAGCTCCCGCGTGGCCCAGACGGCACTGGTTCTCAGACCTTCAGGGTCTGTCCGTGGACAGTCCTCTGCGGTTGCCGCTACGACCGGACCTTCTGTCTCAGGGTCCTTGCCTTCACCCGGACCTGACTCGGCTGTCTTTGACGGCGTGGCTGTTGAGACGGCCATGCTGAGGTCCCGGGGGTTTTCCAGCTCTGTGGTGCGTACCATGTTACGAGCTCGGAATCCGTCTTCCGCGAGGATATACCATCGCGTGTGGCATACGTTCTTCCAGTGGTGTCGACCGAGAGGTTATGCACCGCGGGAGTTTCGTCTGTCTCGGATTCTCGCCTTCCTGCAAGCGGGACTAGATCATGGGCTTCGCCTTGCTTCTTTGAAGGTACAGGTTTCGGCCCTATCTGTCTGGTTTCACCGTAGGATTGCTACAATCCCGGATGTGCGCACCTTTATGCAGGGTGTTCTCCGCATTCAGCCGCCCTTTGTTCCACCTGTGGCGCCTTGGGATTTGGCTGTGGTCCTGAGGGCTCTCCAAGGACCGCCGTTTGAACCACTGGGCTCAGTGGATCTTAAATGGCTAACAGCTAAGACTGTTTTCCTTCTGGCCATTGCTTCGGCCAGACGTGTTTCTGAGTTAGGGGCTCTTTCTTGTAGACCCCCTTTCTTGGTTTTTTATGGGAACAGGGCAGTGCTCCGCACTCGGCCCGAGTTTCTTCCCAAAGTTGTTTCCCAGTTTCATGTTAACGAGGAAATAGTTGTTCCGGCCTTTAACTCACCGGGTCTTTCTGTGGGTGAGGCCTCTTTGGATGTTGTGCGGGCCTTAAGGACTTATGTTGACCGCACTTCTTTGTTTAGGAAGTCGGACGCTTTGTTTGTCCTCTATGGCTTCCGTAAAAAGGGTTGGCCTGCTTCAAAGCAAACTTTGGCAGCCTGGATCCGTATGGCTATTTCTGAAGCTTATCTTCATGAAGGCCTACCGGTCCCTCCTTCTCTGAAGGCTCATTCCACTAGGTCTGTGGGTCCTTCGTGGGCAGCTCGACGTGGTGCCTCGGCAGTTCAGATCTGCAAGGCTGCTACGTGGTCTTCTGTCCATACCTTCGTGAGGTATTACAGGTTTGACACCTTCGCCTCTCAGGATGCTTCCTTCGGGCGGTGGATTCTCCTTTCTGCACAGGAGCGTCCCCACCCTTAAAGGATACTGCTTTGGGACATCCCCAAGGTATCCTGTGGATACCCTATGGACCCTGAAGTAGAAAATATGAGATATGGTAAGAACTTACCCTTGTTATCTCTATTTCTACGAAGTCCATAGGGTTCCACAGGACTCCCGCCCTGTCGCACCTGTGCTGCAGATGGGCTTTGCTCTGGTCACCGGTTTTCCGTCTCCCTCTGGTGAGAATGTGATTCTTGTATGTGTCCAGATCTTTGTTCTCTCTCTTCCTTCTCCTCCTCCGGCCTATGGCTTGGTAACTAACTGAGGTGCCTTGGCCCGGGGGCGGGGTATAGGAGGGGGACCTAGTGCATCCTGGGAGGCTGAAAGCTTAACTCTTTGGTGCCCTGCGACTGACGTCACACCTATACCCCCCAAGGTATCCTGTGGAACCCTATGGACTTCGTAGAAATAGAGATAACAAGGGTAAGTTCTTACCATATCTCATATTTTTACTACCCTCTTACCAACTTTATATTTTATAAATATATACTTTTACTACCAATGTCTTCATAACACTTGTAAAAGCATATAAACATGTAAGGGAATTGAATCCATTTGTTTAAATTACCCCCTCCATATTTTTGTTGTGCTGCGGATTTTCCTCTGCTATTTGCTTCATGTACTTGCGTTCACCTCAAGTGAACAAATGGAAATCCGTTTTAATGCAAAGCTAGTTGGTAAGGATCCTAACTAACTTCTTCAATATTAGTGAATATCTATATTTGATCATTTATGCCATGTGCTTGATTGTGATGTGAAATGCTGCCACATGGTCAAATCTGTGAAGTCTTAAACATCATAGCTATTCAAATGAAGGGTTTATAAAAATAATTTGACCTTGAAGAAATTGTACATAATGGAGAGCGTAATTAATCTGTCAGTTCTCTAGAATATTTCTATGGTGTCCTCACTACAGATACAAACTATGGAAGATTTGCACACTTTTGAGTCCGGCTCAGTTGAATGTCCTTTTTGTTGTAGTGATTGCAGAGTGTAAATGTAGAAAGCGCATAACGCACTTTGGGATTACATCATACTCCCTTCGTCAGATGAGTTTAGTGCACACAACACTACACATTTTCTACTACATTACACCAATCACAGTGCTGCTCAGCTGAAAATGCTATATTACTACTGTATATGTTTATTTAGTCTTTTATTTAATTCCAGGAAATTAAAAATGACAATTTTACAGTACAGCTGTTTGGAATCTACATAAAATGACAATGAGGAATAACTACTTATGTTTAATATTTATCTCTATAGAACCATCTCCATCCAAGCCACGCAAGGCATCACCTCTGGCCACTGCTCCTGTCAGGAAATTCCAGCCTAGCACTACTAGGAAGTGAGATATTGTGGTTTTCATTCCACCCAGTACACAAGTGTATTGATAAAATATTTAAATTGTTATATGAGTAATTATTTACTATCACTCTTTTCCTCTAATCAGGTCACCACTTGATGATGCCTTCTTCAGTCAGCTAGCACAAGAAGCAGCACAGGTGACACTGATAGCTCTAAATGGAAGACTTACAGGAAATTGTTGGAGAAAGCATATTTTATCTGCATTAAAGTGAACCTGCATACATCAATAGTACAGCCTGTGTATAAGACTAATTTGCAATGTGCAGTTACTAACAAACAACCCATTCTTGACAAAATGAGCACAAAAATACTGTCTGCCTTCCATTCTGCAGTATTACTGTTGCAATAATTAATCTATGCACCATGCCATGTAAAATTGTGAATTTCCAAGATATGATACAGCTATAGCACATAGTAAATGCTACATGATTAGCATTGATATTTTTCTTCATCTATCTGTTTAATCTGCAGTTATATGTATGTCAAATGCTCACATTAGTAAATTATTAGATATTAGCAGGAGTTGGTAAGCACAGCCAATATAATAACTAAAACATCCGGAAGTAGTTCTCTGAGCTGTAAGTGGGTTGGAAACATATTAAAAGAAACACACCATAAATAACAAAAGAAAAGATGCGGAGAGCCGCGCAATGGTACCCCACACCAAACAAAGGAAAAGGGGTAACTGAATAAATATTAGCTGCCCAGGAGAATTAAAGGTACTTGAGATAATTGATGGTAACCGTACTACTGAGTATGCTGAAGTGAGTCACAGATCCTCAATTTAAAGTCCTGGGGAAGCGTATTAACGTAATTCTCCCGTGTCAAAGAACTGGGAAGCCCTGTGCTCCATATCCAAAGTGGTTTCCAGCCAATCCATTTTCTTTAAATTCCGTTGGGGTAGGAGGGACTGTAAAGAAACATGTTTGCAATATGGCTTTTCGTGCTCCAGCACTGACAATTTATAGTAATTTCCTACATCTCCTGGTGAATCTTTGATTTGGAAGTAGAATACCAAAGAGGGCTCATTCACTATTAAGTGGAAGGTAATTTACCAGATTATCCAAAGTGAATTGATTTGTATATTTAATATCTATGTACAGGAGTCTGATGTCTCAGATGCTGATCCACAGGCACTGCTCGAAAGCATGAAGGTACCGTAAATATATATCTTTTTTTTTTTTTTTTTTACAGAAACCTCTTCATAGAATAATCTTGGAGTATGTCTGGCCGCTGCAGTTTCTGGCTAGATGTGAAAAATATGTACTGATCTCATTTGCTTTGCATGAAAGGCCTGCTAGTAACATTTACAAATACAATATGTATATAAAGAAATGTGTTAGAATAGAGTTCTAGTGACTGGCATCATAAATATCAAATATTCATGAGGCACCACTGAGCTCTACAGTGCCAGACTGTAAAAGTGACAAAACGAGATTCAAATACATAAAAACTGTAAACTTCCACATGAGATTGATGAACGATGTGCAGATGTGATGCAGAGCACAGATGGGGAGAGGTCCCTGCTTCTGAGAGCTTACACTCTAGAGAGAGATGGCAATGCTGAGAAAATAGGACCTGGTGGGCTGTACTGGTAGAAAACCCAGAGGCATTATTATCAGGTGGGGTAGGATAGGATATAGTGAAATGATGAAGGGTATTGGTAGTGTATAGGCTATTTATTTTCATTAGATCCTGCTTAACATACTACATTAATAACCCTATCAAAAGTACATGTGAATCTGCTTTCTGTGTTTGGATGGTGATGTTTTATCTGGTGCAAGACAAGCACCTCAGTTGATTGAGCATATCTGATGTGTATATAGACCATGTAGGCATGCATTGTGTATGAATGGATCAATAATAGCTGGTACATTGTTGTGTATATAAATTTATTCTGCCATCATAGAGGTGTGTCTTGTAATTTACCCTCATTATGTTTGTCTAAGTCCTTATCATCTATTTAGTGGCATCGAATTCCACAGCACGTTACAAATGCGCATGAATAATAATATATATAACTTATCCTTTAGCCAAGGTGTGTAAAGTGTGACACTAAGTATCCCTGCTTAGCCATCTCCTCCACTCAGGGAGCTCCGTTATTAGATTTTTCTCAGCAATGAGGTTAAGGCCATGTTCTTTATTCTGACAGATTATTCTCATCATTCAGGTTCCCCCTAGCAGAAGAGACACTTTAGTCCCTCTCTCCACACCTGCTTCTAATACTTATCACAGGGACCAAGACCCTCATTCAGAGCCACTCACTAGCGGCAGTACGCTCGTTCCGAGCGATGTTCGCACATCTGCGCATGCGTACGGATCGTTATACGCATGCGCGAATCAGTCAGTGCGGCCGAAATTCATGTGCTCGCAATATAGCGAATGCCTGCTATTTTGAGTGACAGAATGAGGCGTATGTGGGTGGTAACAGGGGAAGGTGCTTGAAAACGGGGAGTGGAGATCAGAACGCAGGCGTGCTTAAAGGGCAAAACGGGCGTTTTATGGGTGTGCATAATTAATACTGCAGCGTCATTGACCACGTCACTGGGTTATTTTATAGCCAGAACTTCTCGCAAGATTGTGGTAGCAAAAACCAACCACAAGAATAGCGAGCAGTTCATACGCTGGTCGATGTACTCGATTAATCTAATAAATAGCGGACATGACGTATGGTGCGAGCGGCCAGGGGGCGTTTTTAACAAATAAACGAGCGTATGTTTTGCTCGCTCATTCAGACTTAGAGGTGTGAACAGACTGCAATTTGCGAACGGATCATTTGAATAGCCACCCCTTGTTTTTGAACGAACGTCCGCAAATAGCGAACGGCTCTGAATCAGGCCCCAAGTGTTTCCAATAGTATCCTTGTTAAATTGTATGTATGTGGACACTGTCTGTAAGCTTCCTCTAGGGCAGTCCAGTGCTGCTCATGCCCCCAGGCTTCCTGGGCATAGGTTCAGAAGCTGCCAAAGTCTCACCAGCCCCCTTTCAGGCCTTCGGACTCTGCCTATTTTTAATTACAGTCTGTACCATTCGTAGCCTGTGACTTCAATACTTAAATTGGAGAAGACAGCTCTGCCAAAAGGTACTCTGACTTCACTAGAAAGTAATGCTTTTTATCCTTGTCCAGTTTCAAAGGAATTATTCTGCCTTGTTTGTGCCTTTTCTGTTCCTTATCACTATGCATAAATTGAGTTCCCTGGCTGCAGTTGGTGTTTAAGTAGTGACTGGCGGGACCTTTTGTACAAGATTGTGGATTGAAAGATCTACAGTAAAAAGGTAGACAACACCATATGTTAGACAGGCAATAGGTCAACTGGGACAACTGGTCGCCATGGTCAAAAGGTCGACATGAAAATGGTCGACACATTTTTATTTTGTTTTTCTAACCCTGATCTTGACCCTAACCCTCCCTCCTGGTGCCTAACCGTAACCGTCGGGGTAGGTGCCTGACCCTAACCGTCCCTTCCAGTGCCTAACCCTAATCCTCCGGTAAATGCCTAACCCTCCGTCCTGGTGCCTAACCCTAACCATTGTGGTAAGCGCCTAACCAAAAAAAAAATTGTGTCGACCATCTTTCGTGTGTCGAGCTATTGTCCCTGTCGACCTATTGCCTATCTAACATCTGGTGTCTATCTAGACCAGGGATGGGGAACCTTTTTTCTGCCGAGAGCCATTTTGATATATATAACATTAGTCACCGGCCCGGTGCACGCCACGCCTTCTCTGTGTGACGTCACACGGGGCAGGACCACAATCGCCAGTGATTACAGCAATGCCCGGAGCATCCTCGGGATGCTTTGGGGAGCTGTAAGGGCAGCGGTGTGACCATCTGAAGCATCCTAAGGATGCTCCAGGCGGCACTGCTGCATAGATTCTGGCTGTAGGGTGCCATTCTAGGCACCATGCTGGCCAGATGAGGCTAGCAGAAAAAAGCTCAAAGGACCAAATCAAATGGTTCCGCAGGCCTTATATGGCCCTGGGGCCTGAGGTTCCCCATCCCTGATCTAGACATTGTCTACCTTTTTTACTGTAGATCTTTAGACCGGATACCTTGTACTTAATCCCATTGTCCCATCAGCCAGTCTCAGTGAAACTAATTTATTGGTAAATAAAAACTTAGTTATGTCACATTAGAGTAAACCTTTAAAACCTTTAAAAAAACAAACCAAAAAAACAAAACCTCCTATTCTTCTTTTTTTTTTTCTTTCTTTAATTATTGGAACAGCAGTTGAGTGAGGCAAGGAACAAAATCATAAATGTCTAAAGAGAAAAAATTACTATATACAGATTACAGTGGGTACACGAAATGCATTAACAGGGATATACAGGACGCAAGGTTATTGAACCCACATGTACTAATGCAGAATCAGTGGGATTGGATTTTTGTTTATGCAATAGATTAAAACAAAGGATATTCCAGCTGTATGCTGAAAAACTAATTTCACAAAGCTTTTTGTTAACCTGTAATTGATTTTCCTTTATAGGACTTGGATGACATGGATGCAGAAATTTTTGGATCTAAAAAGCCAAAATCGGCCCCAGCAAAGAACTCTGGGTTGAGCCAAATCACTGGCAGTGACTTGAAACCTCAAGACAAGACAACAGGTGCTAAACGAGGTACTGTAAAAGTAGAAGTCACACATCTCTGGATGTGACCTTACATACTCTTCTATTTTTTTTTTTTCCTTATTTGCAACACACCACTAAAAATACAAAATTAAATGCTGGAAATAAACTCACTTATATACTGTACATGTTCCTGGTCAGTGGTGTTACATCCTTGCTCACAGTCTCAGCTGCTGCACATGTTCATCACTTCTCTCCACTCTGCTACCCTCTGAAATGTGGCCACATTGATTTAAAAGGACATCTCAGTGCACACTCTTGTCCCCTGTATTTTTGTTTCTCTTTAGTGCAGTCTATACCAGTGATGGGCAACGAGCAACCCATGGGTGGCATACAGCCCACCAAGCCATCACTTATAGTCCCAAGCTCCTTCCTGTTTTGTTGTCATATTTGTCTGCTATAGCTTGGAAGGCTTGTATAAAAGGCCTGCCAACATGTTATTACAGATACGTTTCTCTTTCACTGATTAAAGGTATTAAGTAGAGATGAGCGGTATGGATTTACCTTGAATCCGGGCCGCTCTGAACATTTTAATCCACGCCGCATCCGAGTCCTGGCTCGGGTTTCTCTCCAAGCTCGGATTTCAGATCGAGGCCGAACGTCATCCTCCGGTGTCGGATTCTCGCGGGGTTTGGATTCCATATAAGGAGCAGCGGCCGGGACTCGGCTCCAGTCACGCTTCTGCATGCTGCGCTCTGCGGTGTCCAAGTGGGGCTATGTCTGTCTCTAGGGGGCTGTGCTGCTGGGGCTGTGTCCATCTCTAAGAGACAGTTCTATCACGGTGTTCATCGAAGTGGCAAGCTGTGTCCAGTCCCTTGCAGATTTTTAGGGTCGAATTAGACATTCCCTTTAAAAATGCAGAATGGTATAAAACCAGACTGCTGTTGGGTGATCCTCCCATTCTACTGGAGGACTAAATCCTTGATACTTTATAATTATTTAATTTGGGTTTTTGGCTCCTCTCGTCTCTAGCAAGGGCCCCACTGGGTCACGATTTTAAAGCAGTTATTATGTTTGTTATGTACTTATGATTCTGGACATATTGGCCAAATGGTTGACTACATCTATGTACATTATTGTACATCTCTGTATATGATTTACGAACGAGTGTGTGTGTGTGTATATATAGTAGGGATGTGCAGGCTTGGATAGGTTCGAGTTTGCACGTCGAGTTCGGATTTTTCCCTCCAAAAAACGGAACTCAGAACGAGGCAAAACGTCATCTTGCATGGACAAACATCATCATTCCTGGAATGATGTTTGTCCATGCAAGATGACGTTTTGCTTCGTTCTGAGTTCAGTTTTTTTTTGGAGGGAAAAATCCGAACTCTGCGTGCAAACTTGAACCTATCCGAGCCTGCACATCCCTAGTATATAGTCCAGCATCAGCTAGCTCCCTTCTCGCACCTTCAATCTCTACCGCCAACACCTTCATCCTCAATATCCACAGTAATGATCAGAGGTAGTCCTGCACACAATTTAAGGTTGGGTGGCTCCTCCCCTATCCAGGATTCCTCAGAAGAATCCTTGTGCACTAGGCCTGCTGCTGCTGGGGGTGGATGTTCATCCCAGAAGTGGACTAGGAAGACTACTAGTAGTACAGGTTGAGTCTCCCATATCCAAAATGCTTGGGACCTGGGGTATTTTGGAGAACGGAATATTCCATATTTTGGAATAATTGCATACCATAATGAAATATCTTGGGAATAGGACCCAAATATACACATATTGCATTTATGTGTTATATACACCTTATACACACAGCCTGCAGGTAATTTTATACAATATTTTCAATATTTTTTTGGCTCAAACAAAGTTTACAGAAATGAAATTCGTTTAGGTTTCATATACACCTTATACACACAGCCTAAAGATAATTTTATACAATATTTTTAATAATTTGTGCCTTAGACAAAGTTTGTGTACATTGAACCATCTAAAATCAAAGGTTTTATTATCTCATTCATGCCAAAAAAATTCCGTATTTCGGAATATTTGGATATGGGAGACTCAACCTGTAGTTTCACAAAACAATTGACTGTTAAACAATCCTTTGAAAGAGCAACAAAGTATGACGGCTCTCACCCAGTCGCACAGTGGATCACTCCATGGCGGCTATGCTAGTATTAGATCTCCTTCCAATATTCTCCATTAATGCAGTGTGTTTTACACTGTTAATTGAGGTCCTGTGTCTCCGGTACTAAATTCCATCTCCTGTTCCATTTTACCCGAAAAGCCATTCCTCGGCTGTACTAGGACGTTAAAACAAAAACTGATTGGCCTAAAAAATGCCATTGTACCCACTGTCCACTTAACCACAGATATGTGGACAAGCAGTAGTGGGCAAACTAAAGATTACATGACTCCCCTTCAGTAGTAGCAGAAGCAGTATCTAGCAAACAACGCCAGTTCATTCAGAGGTAGGCTACTCTGTGTATCACCGGCTTCACTAGCATACCGCTGACAACCTCTTGGAAAAACTAAGGAATGTCATAGCAACATGGCTTACCCCCACTTGGACTCTCTTTGGATTTGTCATTTCTGATAATGCCACAAATATTGTGAAAGCATTACAGCTGGGTGAATTCCAACACATCCCCTGCTTTGCTCTCACGATCAACTTGGTGGTACAGGGTTTAAAAAAAAAAAAAAATGACAGGGGTGTGCAGGAGATGCTGTCTATTGCCATTCAGCCACAGCATGCAGGAGATTGCAGCAGCTGCAAGAACCGTTGAATTTGCCCTGCCACCAACTGAAGGAAGAGGTGGCAACCAGGTGGAATTCCACTCTTTTATACGCTTCAGCGGATGGATGAACAGCAAAAAACCATCCACAGCTATACAACAAGCCGTGACATTGGGAGAGGAGGGGGAGTGTTCCTTAGTCCACCCAGTGGAGAATGCTTTCCGTCTTGGGTAAGGTGCTCAAACCCTTCGAAGTAGCCACTTGTGAAGTGAGTTTCGACACTGCTAGCTTGAGTCAGGTGATTCCCCTAATTAGACTTTTGGAAAATCAGCTCAAGAAATTGAAGGAGGAAATTAACTAAATATGTCAGACTTGTAGATCAAGTCCTTTGTGCGCTTCGCCAGGATCCAAGGGTTGCTAATATCTTGAAATCCAATCACTACATTTTGACAACCGCGCTTGATCCTAGGTTTAAGTCATACGTTGTGTCTTTCTTTCAAACTGACTCAGATCTTAAGAGATGCACAGAGCTCCTGGTGAGCAAGATGGCAGCATAAATGGTACACAACACGTTAACCTCTCCTTCAGTTTCTCCGGCAGCTGCCAAGAAAAAACTCAGCTTTCCCAAAAGACCCAATGGTGATGCAGAGGAGTCAATTTGTGACATCTGGTTGGGTCTAAAAGAATTGCCAAAATTAGTAATGTCGCTACCATGACTCCATCAGATAGGGTCACTATCCAAAGAATGGTGGAGGATTATTTTCATGACACCGTACACATAGGCATGTCAGAGAGTCCCTTGGACTACTGGAAAGACAAAAAGGCAATTTGGAGGCCCTTATACAGTCTGGCTTTTGCTCTACCTAAGCTACCCACCCTCCAGTGTGTACTCAGAGTTTTCAGCACAGCCGGGAACCTTATCAGTGATCGGCGTAGGAGGCTACTTCCTCAAAATGTACTGATGTTCATCAAAATGGAAATTCCACGAGGAAGACCTTTACTGCCAATTATGTCCAAAAAAATACAGAGGTACCTGTGATGGTGGATTCCAGTAGGGATTAATATTGTGTGAGGATGATGTACACACTGATGAGGGTGAGGATGGCAATGACTGTGATATCTTGCCACAGTAGAGCTATTAGGTTAGCTGCCTTAAGACCATTGGTAGCTTGTTTTGTGGGGGCTCAAACAAATCAAGCACTTCAGCCACAAAAGTGGCAGTCCCTGTCGCTGAAGTGCTTGGTTTGTTAAAATGTGCATGTCCTTTTTAATATCCAACATAAGGGCGAGTGGGAGGGCCCAAGGACAATTCCATCTTGCACCACTTTTTTTTTCTGCTGTGTGGCAATGTTGCATAGATGTGCTATAAACTACAGTGTGTTTGTGCTGCTATTCTGTCACTTAGTAACCAGCCAGCTCGCTGCATCTTTTGGACAATATTGATGAAAACAATATTGTGAGGTGGTCAAAAATGACTGGAAATTTACGTTATTAAGGTTAATAATACTCTAGGAACAAAAAAAGGCCCAAATTATATGACTAATTAATCATTTGGAAGTTTACAATTAGCTTCATTAGTCAGTAATTACTTACCTTCTGAAGAGCTATCTTCTTCATCCAGGCTGGATCCTGTTTTCTTCAGCAATGTGTGTGTGAGTGTCTGTGTGACCCCCCCCCATGTGTGTGAGCCCCCCGGAGGCAGCAGCAGGGAGAACTACATCTCCCAGCAGCCCCCTTCCCAGTGCAGAGTTGGAGGGGAGATGACTGGGAGCCGCAAAGACCACCGTTTTTTTTTTCTTCTCACACCGTGTTTTCTAAGCAGAAAACCACATGTGCATTTTTAAATTGGATACCCTGGGTATCGAGAGCACGCATACCCGCGGTAATCCAAAATTGGTGCAAGGTCCTCAAGGTTGGTGCAAGGTCCTCAAGGTGTTTTGTGGTTAAAACTTTGTGGACAATTGAATATGCCCCTAAAGAATATTTCCATCACAGAACACATTGCAGTGCGGCGTACACGGCAACACTGCACTAAATCATCTTTATGAGAGCAAACAGCACTGATATATATATATATTTAACAAATTTTAATAACACAGAGCCACCATTTTAACTTTCCTTATTGTTGACATGGGGAAGCACTGGTGGGGGTGAGTACTGCCAATGATAATTGTGTAGGACTCCTTCAGTCCTGCTAATTGGGAGGAGGGGTTCTTGTGGCAAAGTAAATAAAAATTAACTTTATGAGTGGAAATATACTTTAACTGTATATCATGGTAATGATGATAGTATTTTGTATATAAAAATAACTAAACAATAGAGAAAATGACTGGTGCCCATAAATTATATATCCTTTTTATTTCCCACGTACCAGTGAACTCTGCTCCTGAGAGTGAGAAGAAGCCGCTGTCTGCACCTGCTGGTCCAGCCCGGCCATACAAAAAATTCTCATTCGATGGTAAGTTACTAGAGCTTGTTACAGATAAACTTAAAAATGTGTAATGCCCCAAATTCCAGGATGAGCTTCTATAACCCAAGGTAACCGTGTCCTCCAATACATTCATAAAAAAAGATTTAACATGAGTATAAAGATCCTGTTTTGTAGCATAGACAAGTTTTTAGTGATTTGAATTAGATTTTGTTTTAAAATGAAAAGTAGTTTTCCTCTGTATTCCATAATTTTGATCTGCTGACAAGAAGGTCCTTTTGTAAATAGATCTGAATGATCTTACTCGCGACCAGACCAACTTTACAATTTCCAGAATGATTAAATAATATTGAGAACATCGGATTTCTAGTGTATACACTATGGAGCTTATTCAGACCCGGTCGTTAGCTCTAAGAGCTCACAACTGGGTCGATGTTGC
Organism: Taudactylus pleione; assembly: GCA_031769625.1. Lineage (NCBI taxonomy): Eukaryota > Metazoa > Chordata > Amphibia > Anura > Myobatrachidae > Taudactylus > Taudactylus pleione. The sequence continues at coordinate 815,533 of JAUIMM010000289.1, read as the reverse complement.
TCCAGTGCGCATGCGCACGACGGAGCTGGCTCCGTCGTGCGCATGCGCGAGACCCGGCTAACGACGGGTGATCCGTCGTTAGGGGTCTTGTAGCAGACGGGGCGAGCTGTCGATGTTGAGTGACAGCTCGCTCCGTTTGCTGGTCGGCGGGGGGCGTGCCCAGCCAAACGGAGGCGTTCCTGTCGGAACGCTTTCCGTTTGGGGGCGACCCCACCGACATCATCAGTGATGTCAGTGGGGAGCTTCCTGCTCAAACGGAGCAGGAAGCTCCCTGGGGCTTATGGTTGACGAGACCCTACTTTAGGGTCTCGTCGTTCGCCCCGATTGTCGTGATGGTCTTGACCATCGCGACCATCACCCTAGCGGTCGTTAGAGCTGTGAGTGTTAACGACCGCTTGCATCCTACGACCGCCTCTGAATGAGGCCCTATGATTTATTATTCCAATCCAATCGATTATCTGTCCTAAATTCATCGCAAAAGTGACATATTTAAATGAACTATCAGCAGAAATGCTGGTCCGATGAAATTCATACAAACTACAAAAATGTGCATATCATCAGCTCATGGTTTTGGACAGATGTCATGCAGCAGATCCAAACCTCTGATCCGACTGGTTTTGGAGCGATAATCAGCCCCGGGTGCTGCTTACACCCTGGGATTATCATACCAAGCAGCTGGAAATGCTGATTGGCCTGATTATTGCATTGTGTGTACCCATCTTAAGTTTATTTACAGATAAAGCAGGACACAATTGCCAATTAATGTAAAAATATAAAAATAGCGGGCAGTCAGCAATTTTACATGAGCACAGATACAGTAGTTTTAATGTTGTAAGATGAATATTTTACAGTGAAATTGTGCTTCAGTGTTCTGTTTGAGTTATCTTTGTGATGTGACTTCTGTTCTATTAATGTTCTAAAGACCTAAATGACCCACTTGATGGCCTCTTATCTGATGAAGATAATGGACTTGCTAAGAAGACGAAAACTGCTGGGCTCAAATCTGTCCCTGATCCTGCCCCTGTAAAGACAACTGGTAAGAAAGTTGGGGGATAACTCTGTAATAGTGGAATACTTAGTTGCTTCACAAAATGATTGCTACCTGACTGCATGAGACACAGAGCATTCCAGTTGCAGCAGAGATGTGCAGGCTTTTGTGTGACAAACTTTTTATTTCTGTAAGCTGGTTGCACTACGCTGGGTGTACAGAGGCATCTTGCTGGAGTTTGGGCATTTCAAATTTAGCACAAATGCTTGAATCCCCCTTCCTCTATACACTCGCAGCCCCTAGGAGTTAGCTGTACGTGGCTAAACCTGGTGCTTTTGGGTGCGACATGCACAAAAAGTCATGCCCGCCCAAAACAATTGAATTTTGCACCCCGATCTCCTGTCACTTTAGACAGGAATTTGGGCACGAGGAAATGCAAAGAAAGGCTTTCATTGCATATAAATCATATTTAGAACAAATCAGATGTATGTACTTGGTTATATATAGAGAGGTGGTTGACATCACAGTCTTCCTACAATATTCTTTGTTGTAGGAGGTCCATGCTCATTACACTGTATAACTCTCTGTGGATTCCTGGTTGCTTCCATTCTCCTCAAATAATGACACTGTCGCTTTCTCATAAAGCCCTGTTTTCAGTAGCCTTGTCACACCAAAATCCGCACAATCCTATCCTGAAATACCTTGTGGTCCTTTGATCACTTTGGAGGTCTGATTAGTGATACTTAATTATGTCCCTATCTGGACAGTAGGGGCACACTGATTTGATGAAGAATGATGAGAGAAATTGAAATGGAACCTGTTCACATACACCTGAATAAGAAGTAGCTCATGGTCCAATGTCACAGCCAATTACAGTCTGTAGTCTCAGTAGTCCAGATCTCTCCATTCATCATGGTGTATGACTTCAGCAGACCAGGGGCCAAATGTAATAGGGTGTCTGTTTTGGTAAATTGCGAGTTTGGTGCTAAACTCGCAATTTTTCACAACTCTACAATGTAATAGGGTGTCTGTTCACTAAAACTCGCGTTTTTCAGAGTTACTAAAACTCTCCATTCTCAAACTCGCGTCCAGATGTTTTCATATTGAAAACAATCATCTCACCCAATGAAATAGAGTGTCTGTTTCAGACTCGCAAAAAAAAAGCTTACCAAAAGTCCCCAAATAATAGACCTGCTTCAGGCTAGCGAGTACATCCTGAGCAGGTTAGATTAACACAGAAACATGCACATATCCATGAGATATTTTACATAAGTACACACAGAAACATGTACATGTTTTTAAATAAAAAAAAAATGACGTGCACCCCCTCCCCAAAAGCATAACCAGCCCCAGGCCTTATAAAGCCTGTTCTGGTTCAAAAAATACAGGGGCCAAAATGCGTAGGGGGCCCCTGTATATTAAGAACCAGCACAGGGCTTTGTTGAGCTGGTCCTGGTTCTGGAAAATCAGGGGGACAAAACGAGTAGGGGTCCCCTGAAAATTCCAGAACCAGCACCGAACTCTGTCTAGCGGGGGGATAATGCCACAGCCAGGGAAAACCTTTCACCGGTTTCCCTGGCCAAAGCATTATCCCTGACCGCTAGTCAGTCCAGGCCGGGGATCCCTGGGGAGTTGAGGACCCCCCCAATAAAGGGGTCCCCCTCTCCAGGGCACCCCAGGCCTAGACTGATAGCCCGGGGCTATCCCCAGCACCCTAGGGCGGTGGGTGCCGGGTTGATAGTGTTAGTGTAAAGTGTAAAATTAAAGTTTCCATATTGTCTTTAGTTGTAGAACCACAAGTACCAGCAAGCCTCCCCTGCATGCTGGTATTTGGAGAACCACAAATACCAGCATGCGGGGCATTACGGGCCCGCTGGCACTTGTAGTTCCACAACTAAAGATATACGTAAATAAAACAAACATACACCGTGAAAGTATAATTTTAATAAAACATACATGCACACTCACACATACTCACCTAGTATCCGAAGTAATCCATAGGGGTGTACCTGAAAAAAAAAAATCCATACTCACCTCTCCTATGCGTCGATCACGTCCACTTCTCCAAGTAAGCAATCCAGGGGTTAAAATAAAAAAACGCAAAAAACCCGATCCATGCGGACTGAGCAAAGGTATGTGTGTACACATACCTTTGCTCCGCGTAAATGACCGGGGCACACGTGTGCCCCGTCAGTGAAGGGGCCGCCAACCAATCAGGGAGCATCTCCGTAGGAGCAGCTCCCTGTTTGGCCGAATGCGGCCAGCCTGTGTGTCCCATAGACTTCTATGGTGAGAAATCCCCATTGAAGTCTATGCAGGGAGCCGCTACATCGTAGCCGCAAGATTAATTGAGGTTAATCTTGTGGTTACATCAATGATACAATGTCGCGACATTGTATCATTGATGTAACCACAAGATTAACCTCAATTAATCTTGCGGCTACGATGTAGCGGCTCCCTGCATAGACTTCAATGGGGATTTCTCACCATAGAAGTCTATGGGACACACAGGCTGGCCGCATTCAGCCAAACGGAGCTGCTCCGACGGAGATGCTCCCTGATTGGCTGGCGGCCCCTTCACTGACGGGGCACACGTGTGCCCCGGTCATTTACGCGGAGCAAAGGTATGTGTACACACATACCTTAGCTCAGTCCGCATGGATCGGGTTTTTTGCGTTTTTTTATTTTAACCCCTGGATTGCTTACTTGGAGAAGTGGACGTGATCGACGCATAGGAGAGGTGAGTATGGATTTTTTTTTTCAGGTACACCCCTATGGATTACTTCGGATACTAGGTGAGTATGTGTGAGTGTGCATGTATGTTTTATAAAAATTATACTTTCACGGTGTATGTTTGTTTTATTTACGTATTTCTTTAGTTGTGGAACTACAAGTGCCAGCGGGCCCGTAATGCCCCGCATGCTGGTATTTGTGGTTCTCCAAATACCAGCATGCAGGGGAGGCTTGCTGGTACTTGTGGTTCTACAACTAAAGACAATATGGAAACTTTAATTTTACACTAACACTATCAACCCGGCACCCACCGCCCTAGGGTGCCGGGGATAGCCCCGGGCTATCAGTCTAGGCCTGGGGTGCCCTGGAGAGGGGGGTCCCCTTTATTGGGGGGGGGGTCCTCAACTCCCCAGGGATCCCCGGCCTGGATTGACTAGCGGTCAGGGATAATGCTTTGGCCAGGGAAACCGGTGAAAGGTTTTCCCTGGCTGTGGCACTATCCCCCCGCTAGACAGAGTTCGGTGCTGGTTCTGGAATTTTCAGGGGACCCCTACTCGTTTTGTCCCCTGATTTTCCAGAACCAGGACCAGCTCAACAAAGCCCTGTGCTGGTTCTTAATATACAGGGGCCCCCTACGCATTTTGGCCCCTGTATTTTTTGAACCAGAACAGGCTTTATAAAGCCCGGCGCTGGTTATGCTTTTGGGGAGGGGGTGCACGTTTTTTTTTTTTTTTTAACACACACAGAAGCCATCACGGATCTCACTGATCTGTGATGGCTTCTCTAAAACTCGCATCTTTTAATGCTATCCGCATTAAAAGGTGTCAGTTTACATAGTCCTAAACTCGCAAATGCAGTAGCCTCGAGCTGAAAAATTTGCAGGCTATTGAATTTGCGAGTTTCAGTACAAACTTGCACTTTTTAAAAGTGCGAGAGAGTGCAAGTTTGTACTGTTACTAAAACTGACACCCTATTACATTTGGCCCCTGATCTCTCAACTCACCGCAGTCTCTTCGTAGTGGTTACGGTGAATGGTACTTTGATTGTGCAATAAATCATCAATCACATTTATTCCAATATGGGCCCCAGTCAGTCAGATTTGTTTGTGTGCCCATAAGCAATCTGATCAATACCGATCAGATTTATATTTTCCATTCACTCTATTGTATTGGTCTTAATATGGTGATTGCTGGAATTTTGGTCTACTTGTTCAATTTGGCCATTCAAATAGTCGTGTGTGTAATGGAAGGATCTCTGGTAAGTCCTGGAAAATAAGACTTTCACTTCCAATGTCTATATGTTCTACTCTTTTTCTGATGGATATGCTACTCTTTGGAAAGTTTGTAAATTCTACCTCCTGTAACAGTCCCAGGAAACTCATCAGTTGTCAGCCCAAAAAGACATCTTCCACCTGCTCGCAAAAAGGAAGATTTGAACTTTGAGGAGGATACTGATGACATCATGGATGCTTTGGGATTCAGAGACAGTGCTCAAAGTCCCCAGAAAGAAGAGAGGTGGGTATTAAATATTTGCAAAGGTTAAACCCATAGATCAATACATTGATCTAATTACAATGTAAAGTCCGTAATTTCTGCATAAGTAATATAAAAAATAATAATTTAATTTATATAGCGCTTTTCTCCGGCAGGACTCGAAGTCACTTTACAAACATCAAAAGCATAGCACAGAGGTTTAGTAATACAGCAAGTAGAAAACCTGAAAAACATTGATCATAGTGAATGGGGACAATGAGCTTAATGCAGGGTTAGTGCAGCCAATATGGGTAATAAATTTCACAGGTTACTTAACCCACCCACGAAAGTTACCAGACGATGCAGCCATTTTGGTCGCGCTACATAGATTACCCTGGATGTAATAAGCAGTGCCTAGAAAAGATGACACAAAATGGGGAAGTTGCAGCGAACTAAAGGTAAAAGCAGTGCCCTTACATAACCATCAGTTGCAAGTATTTTTCATCCCACTCATGGGTGTACCAGTCGAGGCAACCATCTTGGGCACACTACAAAGTTGACAATGTGTGGGATAAGCCATGGAAGAAACTGACATATATGGGTGACTGAAAAGTTTGTTATATGATGAGCATGATTCTGTCAAAGAAAGAACCAATCCTCAGCAGCCTTCTGGGGCGCCTTGTGTAGGTTACATCTGGTTGTACAATTAGCGGAAGTATAACATCCAGCTGGAGAGAAGAAAAGAAAATTAAAGAGAAGCTGAATACAGAGACATAAAACAGGAGGTTTAAAAGAATGGTGGCAGCATTGTAAAAACTATGGTGAAGTTAATCGGAGATCAAAAATATTGCAGTAAACTGCAACAAGCTGCTTGCCTCGCCTAAAGCCCTACACGGGACTTAAGATAGGCGTTGAAATACTGACGCCTATCTTAATCCCGATGCTGGAAGACAGACGCTGGACTGATCGAGGTAAGTCCGGCGCGTCTTAATTGTTAGCCGCGGGGGGGGGGGGGGGGGGGGGGGGGGGTGAGGGTTAGGCTCAGGCACACCTGGGAGGACTGAGGGTTAGGTTTAGGGTGCGTGAAGGGGGGGTGAGGATTAGGCAGCCCCGGGTGGACTTGGGGTTAGGCACCACCCCCGGAGTATTAGGGTTAGGCACCACCAAGGGATGGTTAGGGAGTGGGGGAATTGGGAGGGTTAGAATACTCACCAGCCCCAGTCGGGATATCCTCCTTTCAGGTTTGTGCAATCTCATTCCGCTTGCCTCTGCCTGCACCTAGCGCAGGGGTGGGTAATAAGCAGCCCTCCAGCTGTTGTTGAACTACAAATCCCAGCATGCCTTGCAACAGTTTTAGCATGGCCAAATAGCAAAACTGGCAGGGCATGCTGGGATGTGTAGTTCTACAACAGCTGTAGGGACACTTATTGCCCAACCCTAACCTAGCGTCTCCCTTGCTCGAGTGTGCGGTCTTGTCTCATCCAGCAGTTTAAGTGCGAAGCCCCAACAAATTACACACCGTTTTGTTCTGCTTTGACCAATAGAATAAAGAGTATTCATGTTTTCAGCTCTGCTCCAAGGCCTGCACGTTCCAAACTAGATGAGCTCCTTGGGAGGGGGACTTCTGCCAAATTGTTGGAGCGGCCACCAACAGGGGATAAAAAAGAGTTCAAACTGGATCCCAAGTACCAGAAAATCCCAGGTGAGCAAGTGTGATTTCCATTTATCCTTGAGCCACCTGGGCACAGACATCACTCTAGTTTTTGCTTCACCAATCGGACACATGCATTCAGACTTCCCCCACATGCCCCTTACATGACATTCCCATATTCCCCTTACATACCAAACAGTGTTCTTGACATGTTAACAGACTTTCCCAAATGCCCATTAGAATTCTTAACATACCATCAGACCTCCCCATATGCCCCTTACAAGCAAATAAGATCTTACCATATCTCCCTTACTTACCCATCAGAAAATGCAACGTCATCACCTATTCCCACATGCCCCTTACATGCCCATCAGACCTCCCTGCATGCCCATTATACATATCAACATGCCATCACAGCTTCACACATGCCCCTAACATGCCAATAAGAGCTTCCCACATGCCCCTCAGACGTCCCAACATGCTTATCAGGACCATCACGTGACATCCTTCCTCTTCTCCTCTGATCTGCTGTGTTACCTCCCACCATTGTGCAGAGGAAGTCACATCAGTCCCATTCTTTGCATTATTGCAAAGCTGTGAAAGTGTCAGATTGGTTGGATCCATCTGGGGACCAATCCACCCCTTCCACCACTGCCCTATAACGTCAAAGTAATTGATTTAATGACAAGTTCAAAAAATCCCTTTTATTTGTTATAGTAAGTTGTACATCAGAACAACTAATGAAAACGTATTTTGACAGAAAAAGAGGATCCACTGGGTGATGAGGACTTTGCTTTTGGCTCCTACCAACCCACTATGGCATTCAGCCCAGAAGGACGCCAATCCCGACGTTCATCAGTCAGGTACTAGAGATACTGAACCTTCCTCATACCTTTGTCTACACTCTTGTCCCCTTCCCTATCTTACTGTACCCGTCCCCAATATTTCTGTCACTCACTATCAATCTTTTTTTGCTCTGTTCCATTTGTGAAATTTTCAGTCACATTTATCTTTCATTAACACACAGATTTTCAGCAGATGGTAATGAAAGCTTGAAATCGGACGCAAGATCTCGCTCCACCACCCCTGTGGCCCAGAGCCCAGCCCAGGGTGAGAAGAGTGGGGCAGATTGGTTAGGTCTCAAAGATGATGTGCCAAATTTAAATTCCACAATTCCTTTAAGTGAACCTTCACAATCCACTACTATGACACCCAGCTCTGCTGGCCGACCCTCAATTGCAACAAAAGCAGATAATAGACCTACAGTGCAGCCAAGAGCCGACCTTATTGAGACTCCTACTGTGCAAAAAGATGATGATGAGTGGTTGTCCTCTTCCTTGTCTCGGAGAAAAGCCCAGAAACATCAGAAAGTTGGAGAGCCAAAAGGCCAGAATCTCAATGAGCTGAATGAGACTTCTGGAAACAGGTTAGTTATGATGCAGTTTTTTCGTGAACAATAATGATCTTGGTTAAATACTACTACTTTATACTATGAAAACAAGGAATTGGCTATACTGTGAACAAGTAATTGTATTTATTTAATATGAGTCTAAAAACCAAATACCCTTACAAAGTTCACTGTTTTTTAGATATATAATTTTAATTATTTCTCATTCTATGAGGGACACTGGGACTTGGGCATTTGGAGCCGTATCCAAGAGTTTGACACTAAATTCAGAATTTTCACTCATTTTAAAGCTCATGTTCTATATAAGCACTCTGCAGGGAGTAGGGAGCTTTGTACTGTGCTGCCTCTGGCAGTATTTGTTCTATTTTATTGGTAATTTTACATTCAGCCAGTGCGGCTGTCAGTTGCACGCACACAGCTTACTATATTGTAAGTTGCCATTACAGTACCTACTCCTGCCTCCATGAAACACTGGTTACTGCCATCGCAGGTAGTACCTGGAAACTCTGTGCTGCTGCTGCGAGTAGGCAGCAAGATATAGCATGCGCCAGAATACACACTGGAGATGTGGCGTGAGGTGAGTGACTTATCTCTCCTGCTGGGAGAGGGGAACTTGCAGTCAGGGTCTGTACCCAGAAGCCCAGGGATGCACAGATAGATGAGGTTGAGAGCCTCCAGTACTTGGTGGGCGGTCAAGTTGAGGCTACAAAGCAGGGCAGCACCATACTGAAAACTGCCTGGCACTTAGGGGACTGTCCTCCTAGACTGCTCATAGATGTGCTGGGCCCTGTGCAAAGGTGTAAATAGCCTTACAGCCATCACCTCTCTTACAGAATGTTCTCTACAGCTGTCCCTATACCTCATCCTTACCTCCACACCCTATGCTGCAAGGGAATGGTCCTATTAATTTGAGGTCACTTTGCCCGGGGTCTTTAGACCTCGAAGCAACACCACTAGAAGAGCAAGCTCTGGCACAAATCCTGGTGAATTCTGTGCAGGGCCTTGTAAAGGTTTCCTTTTTCTTTGAAACGTTTGCTGCCTAGCTCTAGAGTACTGCTTTGGTTCAGTCTTAGAAGGGATCAAACCCTAGGGAAGGCAAAGTGTCTGATGTTTCAGACTCTGAGGATTGCTCGTGCTTGGTAAGGATTCCTCTATTTCAGAGCTTACACAGCTAGCCATACATCCTAGGAAGCAGAGCAGGGATCCCCTTTTCTGCACCTCCCATGGGAACATTGTAGAGTGACTTATCCTAGTCTCGGGCTCATGACCATTGGCCTTTAGGCAGCTCCTCAGTAGCATGACAAACTGGCTTATGCTTCAGTTCTTCAGTACTGGGAGAGATCAGTCTCTGCTTTTTTTCTCTCTCAAGAGATGGGTGAGGTGACCGAAGGGCCATCAAGACAGAGTCAGAAAATATCACTTTGGTTGCTTCAAGGGTCCTCCGCAAGATCATGGGCAGAGAGGCATATTCCAACCTTGGTGACCCTACAGTGTACATTTCTGTGGTGGAAAACTGGGATGCAGATATTCTAAGCAGACAGACCCTTTACCAAGGGGAATGGTTCCTTCACGCTGAAATCTTCCAGCATGTTGGGGGTGCTAAAGAAAGTCATGGTAGAGAGACATGCTAAGTGTGGTAGCAAGCCTTCAGGGGAACTGCTTCCAAGAACAGATCTGTGAAACTAGGGCCACTTTCATTAGTTTAGCTCAGCTGGTTTTAACAGAGTGGCTGTTTGAAGCTGTAATCTTTAGAGCAAAGTGTTTCTAGGTGTGGATTAGACCATGCTCAAGGCTAGGAATCTAGTTTCTGCCAAAAATTATGACCGTGTTTGAAAGACCTTCATCTGCTGATTTGAAAGGAAGAGTACATCTTTTTAGCATGGTTACTGCTCTTTTTGCAGTAGAGTATGAGACTTGTTCCTTGAAGGTTCCTTGAAGGTTATAGCCCTCTTCAACCTATTTTACTTTATGTGCAGGCCATCTTACAGGGACTGATGCAAATACAAAATCTTTGTTATCTCTGCCTGGCTTTGAAAGCCTTACAACAAGCTTTGAACATTTGGATTCAGTGGTTTTAAAGAATCCTATTTTATCCTATTTATTTTTCCTTTCTCCATTACTAGGATAGTGTCAGAGCTAGAACTCAGATGTATGTCTGCTTTTCTTATCTTTAATGAAGACAGGGCAGTCCTTCGACCTAAACCTTTCAGCAAAGTGGTCTGCAAGCTAAATCATGAATTTTTTTTATTCCGGCCTTAGACTGGGGTAAGTCTCAGGAAAAAAATAGCTGTCGTCAAAATCGCCCATTGTCAGATGGATTACTTTGGTAAAATTCATCAGGCTTAGCTAGGGCAGGTTAACCTGTTCCTAAACAGGTTACAGCATATTCTATTAGATTTTTGTGTCCAAAGTTGGCCATAGTGGGCATAAAGTGCGGCGCACTGCAACCTCTGAGCATACGCTCCTATAGGGACAGTTTGGAGAAAACGCCAAAGTTCTAGGTGGATGAGAGAGAAACTGGGAAATTTACACTTATGTTAAATCCTTTTTTTTCTGAGTCCTTTGGAGAACACTGTGGTAAAGAGGTGCATCATGAGAGCTTTAGCACTTTTGAATTTGCCTCCCTCCACTCGATACGAGGAACGGAATAAGAGAAAGGAGAGTAAAAGGATCTCCAACAAAATTGACAGGAATGAGAACCTTAACAAAGAGAACAGTAAAGAACAAGACCATAAAGAATTGGAGCAGAGTGTCCATCAACAGACTCACAGTAAAAGATTTAATATAGGTATAAAAATCCCTATGTTACCCGTCGCTCAGAAGCTGATTTAGACCCGCTCGCTAGGATGTGATCGCCCGTAGCTTGCCGATATTATGCAATCTGAGCATGCATCGCAATGCCGGTGCGCGAACCACTGCGCAAGATCGGGAAGCGTTCGCTCGCCCAGCATAGACGGGCGAGCTGAATGAGTGACCGGAGAGGCCGTTTGTGGGAGGTAAAAGCGGCAGGCCACTAGAAATGGGGGAGCGGAGGTGCGAATGCAGGCGTGCCTGAGTGCTTCAATGCCGTTTCAGAGGCGTGCATAATAAAGGGGTAGCGTCAAAGTATACATCACTTGGTTGTATTTCACACTGAAGTGATCGCAGTGCTTGTGGAAAGGTATAGTCAACCTCAAGTGCTGCGATAGCATCTGATGGTGCTCGATGTACCAATGGTTTCATGCACTTCCAGGAGATGACGTGCGCAAGTGGGCGTCTTATGAATGGCTGGTGAGTGTCTGCATACACAAAGTGATCGCATGTCAAGACATAGTGGGTGTGCTAATGCCTTGCCGTGCGATCACCTGCCTTGCTGGGCTTGCGCTGGATTTGCATTTTCTGGGAGAGAGTGAACGCACCTAGCAAGTGGGTCTGAATGAGCTCCTCAGTCCATAGTTACAAAAAAATAACTATATATAATTTTTATGGAGAATGAATTTACATCCTAACATCATGCTCACTATCTACCCCATCTGTGTCGCCCCTGTCTGTCTACCACTACCCTTTACAATGGAAGCACTCACGAGCAGCGTCCTCTTCCCCCATGTGCTTTTCCTTCCCTTACTACCGTGTTTCCCCGATAATAAGACCTACCCTGAAAATAAGCCCTACCCTTACTTTTGTAGCCCGGTCTAAAATAAGCCCTACCCTGAAAATAAGACCTACCTTATTCTCTTTTTGAGCTGGGAACGCTGCAGAGACCAGCGTTCCCAGTCATGCAGTGAACGGGTGACGTCATGACGTCACCCGCGCGCTGAGGATCCTGTGCGGCCGCGCCTGCTGGATCATGTTAGATCCAGTCAGCGCGCAAGTGAGAGGAACATCCCGGACGGCAGCGACTCAGGTAAGTACCATACTGTACTGGTGGGGGATCAATTACAGGGGGGCTTGCACTGCAATAAAGGGGCCTGCATAAAGGACACTGCTACAGGGGGGCCTGCATAAGGGGCACTGCTACACAAGGGAGGCTGCATAAGGGGCACTGCTACAGGGGGGGCCTGCATAAGGGGCACTGCTACAGGGGGGGGCCTGCATAAGGGGCACTGCTACAGGGGGGGGCCTGCATAAGGGGCACTGCTACAGGGGGGGGCCTGCATAAGGGGCACTGCTACAGGGGGGGCCTGCATAAGGGGCACTGCTACACAAGGGAGGCTGCATAAGGGGCACTGCTATATGGGGGGGCCTGCATAAGGGGCACTGCTACAGGGGGGGCCTGCATAAGGGGCACTGCTACAGGGGGGCCTGCATAAGGGACACTGCTGTCAATGTTAGTTAAAATAAGACCTACCCCGAAAATAAGCCCTATGGTGTTTTTTGGAACCCCCAAAAAAATAAGACAGTGTCTTATTATCGGGGAAACACGGTATTACTTACGGAACCTAACACTTGACCTCTTCCACCGTACTACTTATTTGATTGTTATGACCACTGTTGCAGCATTGTTTATATACCATGTACTTGTCCTGCATTGTCTTGTACTGTAAGTCACTGTTCTCTTGTTCTGCTCAATTGTTTATGTACTTTGTTAGGTGCTGCGGAATCCTAGTGGCGCCATATAATATCATAATATAAGTTAATAATAATAGGTTTAAATTAATCTTATACCTAATTTGATATGCTTTCAACACCATTTAATAAAACAAAAATATATTATTTGTTAGCACTTAATATTTTATCTTATGTAGTTTTTTATTAAAGTTGTAAAAAAAAAAATCTAAAAGTGTTGCTCTGTCTCTAACCTAGACCGTGTCCTAAACATACTTTAGACGAACAAATACAAACACACATAAAGAATAGGGAGTGAGAATAGCATCCAGCATGTGGAAATCTGGCCTATCAGTAAAGTACTGTACCTACCTGTGCCCTGAGATAGCTGATGAGAATAGTGTTGAATAATGATGGAATAAATAGTCAAACTCTGGCATCTGGCTGTGTGTACGGGCGACCGTACACTTGCTGCAGGGACCACCAGTGATTGACATCTCAACTTTGTGGGCAAATTCAAATGCCCCGCCCAGTTGTGATGCCAGTGCAGACACATTGAGCTGCATATTGGTAAGTTTGTATTTACAAACTCATCCGCCGACCCAGGGATCAGCAGACTGTCGCCCAGGTGCGTACCCAGCTTAAAAGAAGGGGAAGAAGTGCCAGCTCTCTTTGATCACTGTATGTATATGTATAAATATTCTATGCTAATACGAATTTATAATTTACAGAACATGTTAGTTGTTGGGATTTACCTATTATAAGCCTTAATAAGTACATAAGCAAAAATAGTGTAGACAAACAAGAAAAAATAGCAAAATAATTGCAAGACAATACATTGCAGAACATGGGATAAAAGCTATATAAAGATTGCTGCATACATAGTCCTAATACCCACAAAAGCAGCTTGGGCTGAACCCAGAGGTTCAGAGCTGTTATTAGCATTGGAGAGGAGATGATGGTATATGAAGGAGGAGTGCCCTGCTCTTGAGAACTTACTATTATTTCTTTGCAAACTACAATTTTACTATACTGTAACCAACTATTATAGTATTGTATGTCCCATAGAGCTATACAATTGGAGATAATATAGGTAGTGGTTAGGGGTGCCGAGAGGGGGGGTATTGATTACCCAGGCCCGGCTATGTCAGGGGGCCGGGCCACAGCTCACTAATAACCGCATGCTTTTTTTTTTTAACCTTTTTATTTTAAAAAGGCTCACCTTATTAAAACCTCCGCCTGCAGCGGTAGTTTGGGTGGGGGGGATGTCTTGGCCACTGGATGGTACAGTATGTAACTCCCAGCCTCTGCGGAGCTAATGCCATGGTTCCCGAGCCTGTTGAAGAGTGAGAGCCTCGCGAGATGATGACGTCGTCATCTCGCGAGGCTCTCACTCTTTACCAGGGCAGACTCCGGGAAGCGGGCAGGGACAGTCTGGGAGAGACCACACAGAAAGGAAGGCTGGGTGATCCTGGGTTCTGTGTGTGACTGAGGGAAGAGCCGAGGAGCGCGCCGATGACTGTGAGTGTGACGGCGCTGCGGTTTGTATAATTTTGATCTATAAATATAATAACTGCAACCATCCTTGTGTATTATATACCTAACATATTCATGCTTATATATATATATATATATATATATATATATGTATGTATATGTGCATATATATTTATTTTGATAGGTAAATGTGTATGTGTGTAAGATATATATATAGATATGTGATATGTTTGTTTATATATACACACATGTGTGTGTGTGTATACACATATGTGTATATATATATATATATATATATATAGACACACATATATCTGTATATATAAACAAATATATCACATATCTATCTATATATACATATATTATAGTGATTGCACGTACATGCTATAGCACATCCTGCACCGATTACCGCCAGGTGACTAGACACTGTGCGTGTGAGGGGTGAGCTTGGGGGAAGCCCAACACCGATGTAAGTGCTGGGCACGCCCCCAAGTGTGATGAATTGGGTTGTGTCACAAGGACACGCCTCCTCCCTTTTTGGGAGCACGAGCGACAAAGGTGCTCGCAGAGACTCCCAGCTCGCGCCCTGCCCGCGGTCTAGCAGGAACACCAATCCGGCTGCTATGCGCTACGGCCAATGAGATCTTTCCCTGTCTCCCCCCTCCAATAGACGGCTGAAATGTCATGTGCTATGTATGGCTGGGGGGGTCCCAGGAACTTTCTGTCCCGGGGCCCAGAATTTCTCTTGGCAGCCCTGCTAGTGGTATGCCTTCTACTTTCTCTTGACTAAAATAACCCAATTAGTATGGTCTGACTTTTGATGGTATGCTATGTTAAAATGGCCACACTTCTTTTCCCAGTGGTCAAACCGTGAACACCCCTCAGCAATCAGATCCTGGCAAGATCATTAGAGAATCTATTCAGGCTGTAGCAGAGGTATCTAGGTGTGTATTATTGAATCTCTTTCCTTACCATCTGGTGGTGTGCAATATACTCTAGTTAATGTATGCTAATTATCTAACTTCCCATGAATATCATACCACAGGACCATTTTACCTTGGGATAGTTCTGTAAACATATCCGCTTCCACTACTTCTGCAGCATACAGGCAAAAGGAAAACAGTTTTACAGCTCATTCCTCTGGGCCTTCAGAAACTCGCAGAGATCAGTCCAGAGTCCAGGTTAGTATGTGATGCATAACAAGGTGTCTACTGTGGGTGTTTGATCAAGCCCCTTCTCACATAACAACTGTATGTCCTGATGTAACTAGAACAGGAAGTTAAAAGGGAAGGAAATACTAGAGTTGGAGGTTCTAACAGAGTCAAGGAAGCTGACTCTGAATAAATGTACACTTTTGGACTGGTCACATTCCAACATCAATATTTGTAATTTTTTAGGCAGTGGCTGCATAAAGTCTCCTTTTTTTTTTTTTTCTTCTTTAAAAAACTTTACATTTTTCTGAAAATAGCATTAGTTTGCTTATTTTGACTGACACGGCAAATAAAATCTCCCCAAAATTGCCAAAAAGTGTTATTGAAATTTCAAGAAAATTGAATTTAAAGTATATCTGTATATTTTACTTATGTATTTATTAACACAGCCAAGAAATACGGTAATTTGGTTCTTGTATTGGGTTGGGTACGGGATCCCGGTGGTCAGGATGCCGACGGTCGGAATACAGACAGCGGCATTCTGACAGAATTGGGTAAATAACCCTTACCCTAACCCTCCCCCTAACCTACCTTTCCCGCAGCCTAGCCCTAACCCTCCCCTCCCGCAGCCTGATCATAACACTGATCCTAGTGCACTGACTTTCAACCTTTTTCAACACGAGGCACACTACACAAGATTTTAAAATTGCCAAGGCACACCATCTGGCGATGCAATGTGTATGACCAATGAAAAAACATACACATTGGCTCCCACATAAAAAAATACACACACATTGGCCTCCACAGGAATAAAATACACTATATTGGCCTCCACAGAAATAAATCACAGTACATTGGCCTCCACAGGAATAAAACACACTACATTGGCCTCCACAGGAATAAAACACACTACATTGGCCTAACAGGAATAAAACACACTGCATTACAAGTACACTAAGCTGACTGCCACGGCACACTTGTCAACCGCTCAGTGGTTGTAAATCGCTGCCCTAGTGCCTAATACTCACCGTCGGGATTCTGGAGCCGGGATTCACAGTGCTATCAGGATTCCGGCTCCGGGCGATTACATCCCCTTGCATTGTTTTTTAATACAAAACAGCAAAAAAAGTCAAATTCCACACAAAGATTTTCATAATAAAATCTGCACTTGACATGAAATGTATAGGAATAATGTGGTAGCCCAACAAGGCATACCATTTTGAAAAGTAGACAACCTAATTCATTAAATGAAAGTTTATTGATGCCAGAATGTGGGATATCTGGGCATTAGAACCTCCCACCTCTTTACATTTTAATGCTTCCTGTTGTTGTCTGGTGCTCACCAGATAATGGTATTCATTATAAGGGGGACATCAAAAGAAAGGACACCCCTTTTTCAAAGAGGGTAGAAGTTGTAGGAGACAGTATAACAGACTGGGCAAATGTTATGCTCTCTCCTGCACACAGGTGATCACCAGACAGTAACCATTAAGAGACTGTATACTTTACAAATGGGTACCCTTTCAAATGAGGGTGTCCTGGGCTTATTAAATCCAGGATAGGCGGGCACATCCCCATAAAAATGTCTGTAGTCTATGGGATTATTGTTTGGTGTTCACACTGATTACCAGACAATAACTTTGAGGGCATCCCCGAATATGTAGGTGGCAGGATGAGGAAATGCCCACCTCCATTCTCTGCCTATTTACAATTACTTGTAGTATTGTGGCTGGTAGGGGCAAAGTTTAATTAGAGCCCTGGTCCAATAATGTGATTGAGCTCTGACACCCTCCCTAGCTTCTAATGACAGAACCTAGCAGTATTGAACTTTTGGATATGTTTTTTTCCCCGCATTTGAACTCTTGCAGATTGACCAGTCCTGAGCACTATTGAGGTATATACTGAGGCTGAGTCCTAGCTCAGACAAACCAATATGAATGTTGACCACAATGCCGGACTCCACTATAGCCTTTGAAATTGCTGTATACTTGCATAGTTACAAAGTCAGTACATTGTCATCATCTCAGTATACTTCGATCCCACCTCTTGTTATTTCAGTGGATACTAATGTATGGCAGAGGTTACATAAGTACAGGGAAAGGCAAGTTCATTCCACCCAACAAATGCAGAATCAAAAGGTAGCTTAGAAGATTATAGCATAAAATTTCCATAACCAACATCTTAAGAATGCATTAAATATTTAAAACTGAAACACTGCTCTGATATTCAGATGAACAGAGGCTTTTTACCCCCAAACCACTGGATTTATAGTCCTGGTTTTGGAAGCTGAAAACACATGCATCTAAAGAAAGAAATGACAGTCACCCTACTGGACCTCAAAAGAGCAGCTATGATATTTATGAACACAAAAAAAAGCTGTTGGCAGGCCAAAACCTAACAACTGTAATTAGAAATGATGATCACAAATTGATTCCGAATTTGAGAAAATATTGGTGACCTTCCCAAATTAGTACATACTAGTATGAATCTTTGTTGTCCATGAAGACTGCATGCTATTTAATGGACTCTAGTTAAGTATATAGGGTTTTATGTTCCGAATGGGTAAGGAGATCCGCTTGTTTTTTGGATTAAGAAGAGATTTTTATAGAATGCAAACTCTTCCAAGGTCAGCAATTCCGTCCTGTGTTTTCCGGACTCCAGTACTTCCAAAAGCTACTCGACCACTTCTCCACTACCTTGTTAATTGAAGCGGGGCTAAGATAGGACGAAGAGTAGCTACAGGTGCAACATCATATAGTCTTAAGGGTAAGTGAAACTGAACATTCCTTTCATGTTTGGTCTAACAAAGTAAGTCTTCTGAGAAGAGGAAGGAAAGGAAATAATTTGCTTTTCTTTCTTACAAATCATGACCTGTCAGGGGCCTCCAGCTCCTCATTCTCCTGCCACATTGCCCACACCAAGTCATCTGCTCTTTGCCAACTAGAGGTCAAAGTATTTTAAAGATTTTATTTGTGTGCCACTTCCGTGCAAGTGTTTTTTGAAGACTTTATTTTTGGTAGTCGATTACAGTGAGACAAGAAATAACAGATGAACACACAACAACAATATAAGAAGACACAGTTGAGTGAGGAGAAATGTTGAGACGTGCAAAAATCAGGATGAAGTGTTCTAAAATTGGTTAAGGATGGGTGCATTCCTCATCAGCAGGTAAAATTGCGGGTTGGATACGCGAACCTAGGGCGCTGATAATACCGATGGTTAGAATCTCGGCAGCGTAAACGACTCATGCAGGTAAACTGACCCTAACCCACCTTTCCCGCAGCCTAACCCTAACCCTCCCCTCTCTGCAGGCTAAATCCTCCCTCTAGTGCCTAAGCCTAACCCTAATACCGTCGGGAATCTGACTGCTGTCGGGATTCTGACCGCCGGCATTGTGTGCGCCGGGATGCCAATTACATCCCATAATTGCAGCTGTCATCCTAGGAGGTATGGGAGTAGAAGACAGGCCTGCATTTCCTGCCCTTGCTCTTGTTTCAAGAGTGGCCCATCTTATTAGGGACAGATCTAGCGGGCTAGAGTTGTCACCAGAAAAGTGAGGCAATATCCAAATGAGCAATTTTTCTTCACTACGTGCATGCATCCTCTGATCACTGGAGGTTTTGGTCCTCTTTCTGAAATGTCTTGCATAGTTGGCCTTTCTTTTGAGGCTCAGACTTGCACCTTTTTCTCTCTGTGGCAGTCAGTTCCTGTTCCATCTAAGTTTCAAGAAAACAACCAGGACTCTGACATGGAGGTGTTACAACCACAGAATCAATTACTGGATCTTAAGGCACAGGTATGAGATCAGGTGCACACCACTCAAAATCTTATTATTTATTTTATTTATTAACAGTTTCTTATATAGTGCAGCATATTCCGTTGCGCTTAGATCTTTTATGTAATTAATGTTGACAGACTCAATGTCATGCTTTAAACACACTGCATTACAGGTAAGAAAGCTTCAGCGAGAGTTGGAACAACAGAACCTGTTTTTGGAGACTTTGCAGCAGAGACACAAAGAAGACCAGGAGCTAATCGAGAATGCACACAGGTACTTTACAATATATTTGTGTACACACTTTGCCAACACTTATTTAGACTTCATATAATAAAATCTATAATAGCACGTGTGATTAACATTATAAGCAAAACTGGGTTTAGATTAATATATTAATAGAAAGCCCCAGTGGCAGAACTTGTGAGTGGTGGGTCCAGTTTCAAAAATTTGCTTTGGGCAAATTTTGGGAGTTTGGGCAAACTCCCAAGTTGAAAGTGCAGTGGGTGACAGGGAGAGGTAGATGGTGACAGGGAGAGGCAAGAGTTAGACAAAGAGAGGCAAGAAGGTGACAGGGAGAAGCAGTGGGTGACAGGGAGAGATAACAGGCAGTGGGTGATAGGGAGAGGGAAGAGGCAGTAGGTGACGGGAGAGGGTGAGAGGTGACAGAAGGGGAGTGGCTGACAGGAATGGTTGACAGGCAATGGGTGAAAGCAAGAGGGGATAGGCAGTGGGTGATAGGGAGAGTTGACAGGCAGTAGTGACAGGGAAAAGTGAGGAAGAGGGTGACAGGGAGAGGGATTGGCAGTGGGTGACGGGGGTGGGTGCCGGGCAGTGTGTGACAGGGAGAGGCAGTGGGTGAGAGGGAGAGGTGACAGGCAATGTTTGACAGGGAGAGGGGAGAGGCAGTGGGTGACAGGGAGAGGGTTATATGAAGAGGTGACAGGCAGTGGGTGACTGAGAGGGAGAAGGTGACAGGGAGAGGTGAGCGAGAGATGCAGTGAGTGCCCGACACATTATGCCACACTGTAGTACCCACACATGCCACCTGTAGTGCCCACACAATATGCTACACTGTAGTCCCCCCCCACATTATGCCTCACTGTAGTCCCCACACATTATGCTACACTGTAGTGCCCACACATTATTATGCTACACTGTAGTCCCCACACATTATGCCACCTGTAGTGCACACAGTGTACTCACCAGCAGCATCCTTAGGCAAGCGGCAGAGCAACAGTCACAGCCTCACAATGAGTCACACCCATGAGGCTGCGCTGCTGCTGAACTCCAGGTCAGAGGAGCATGTGATGGGCTCCACCAATCAGAGCTCAGCACATGCTCCTCTGACCCCACTGCAGAGACTACTGGAGTATATTACCCAGTAGTGCACTGCAGTGCTGAGCCTGACTGCACTGTGCCCTGGTCCTCTCTGCGTGTAGCTGCCGGCCGGCTCAGTCACAGCCTTGATGACTGCCTGGCAAGCAGCTGCACTGCAGCCTGCCATACAACTACAAACAGCGCCGGGCAGTGTGGACGCCCATATTTTACGGTGGGCCCCGGTGCAGTGCATCGGCTGCACCGCCAGGGTAGTTCTGCCCCTGGAAAGCCCACCTCCCTACTATTAGCAAAACTTCCATGCTATGGAATTGTATTCACCAGCAACACCTTTTACTTGCTCTTATTATGCCTAGGTCACCTGATCAGTGCTAGTCTTCCAAGTCGGCACTATTTTTATTCTTTCCCCTCTATGCACACTCGCTACTACATATTTTGAGAGTCAGGCCATACCCGCTGCCATACTCTGCTGCAGTACTGGTCTGGAGCAGCATGGCTTAATTTAGCTATTCACTGGGTCTCGGCGGCCATTATGTACATGTGCAACCCAGTTAGCTGGTTCTCACATGTGCAGTGAAACTGAATGCCCAAACTTGGACTTTATTTTCCACTAATTTAAAAAAAATAATTATATATTATTTATTTATTTTCCAAAATTATACAATTATAGATAAAATATATAAAAATATGGTTTTCCAATACTAATGATGACTGAATGCTTTATTCAAATAATAAAATACTTTTATTCAAATAGATTGAAATATTTTAGTAAAGCAATCCTCTAATAGTATTGAAGACTTAAAAAAATAAATAAATAATTGTTCAAATTATACATTTTTACATTAATTTCTTTTAATGCCATCCGGAGATGACAATGGCAGAACAAGTATTTTAGGGGTACTTTTACTGCAACAGTCTTTGTTTAATAGGCTTCCCTTAGCATGAGCAAGCTATTGACGTCAATCCAGTTGAATCTTATTGCCAGCAAGGGTGACCTCTATCACCTGCAATAACCACTTTATAGATAGGGGGTTTTGCTGTTTAATAAATAGGCCTGTGTTTAAGTAGTCATATTGCACTAGTAACAATATAGGTTTTACTGTAGGTCCACTTAGTTAATTTCCCGCAATGAACAATAGATGGGCAGTATCATTGTTTAGACTAACTTTAGATGGTATTAAGTGTTAAAACAGTTCTGCCTATAACCATTTTAATATACATTTACATAATGAAAGTAAGATCTGTTTTGTGAATAGGATACAGTAAAGTTTGCGTTTGGAAGTATAAATGCTAAAACCTGAAAGTGGAATATCCATTGTGTTTTTTTATTTGCTTATTTGCTATATCTATCTCCTCTGCCTTTTGCATATAACACTACTGGCATTAAATAATGAGTGACAACAATATAATTAAAATGTATGAATCTATATCCATTACAAAATAAATGTATTCTGTATTCTTGTGGCTACATCATAACACTTATGCTGGCAATACTGCAGCTTCTGTTATAGTGTATAGATTAAAACTACCTCAATGTGGTTTCATTTATTTTCTTATTTTTAAATCTATAACCTTTATTCATAGAAGTCGCTTGAAGCTGATAGAGGAGTCTGCCCATCAGAGAGAGGAACGTTTGTGCTTGGAGAACCAGGAGCTTTCTGCACAATATCTTGCTCGCTGCCAGAGTGCAGAGAGCGAGAAAGCCGAAATGTTGGCTCAGTACCAGCGGAAACTCACAGAGTTCCAGCAGGAAAAGGACGGGGAGGTAGAAAGGATAAGAGAGCTGCAGAGGTGAGGAGCAAGGCTTGATGTCCCATTCCTTTCATACCAGGCAGGTTTTCAAAATTGTTTAATATGTTCTTTCTCCGTCCATCAGATTATCTGTCCAGGAAATGCGCAGAGACCACGAGGAACAGCTGCAGCGGATCAAACGCCTCAAAGACCAAGAAATTGATGCAGTAACCAGCGCTTCTTCACACACAAGGTGCGACACTACTGCTCCTTCACAAAACTATTGTAAAAAGGGATCCAGTTTATTAAAGTCTTATTACAGTAATGACTGAGATATTGGTAGTAAAGGGCTTGCCAAGCTCACAAATATGATGTCTTATTTCATACATTCCAGTCTGATAACTGACGTATACTGTACATGGTGAATAGCTAACTTTTCCCTACCATCTAATTGGGAGACACTGGATACCATGGAGTTTAGAGTGCATAGACAGGCTTTTGGGCACTCCTTTATACCCCATTGGGAACTCATTTGGAACTGGGGGCTTTGTTCCTGGCTCTGTGAGACAGCCATTTTATTTTTACTTCAATTTATTTTATTTTACTTTGGACGGCATCACTCATTGACAGATGGGGATTACCCAGGTTGGCTGTGTAAATGCTGTGATTGGCACCTCCTTCTCCCAGCAGCCTGTTTCTGTGAGATCACCCACCTCTGGCATGGACCTGGCCACTGAAGCCGCAGATACTGACCGTGATCCCCATGCTTTCAGTAGCCAATGTACCAAGCAACTTTGGGACTAAGTAGATGAACCATTTGGTTGTAAGTTCTTGGCTGAACAATTATCAAATAACCCTAATCACTCTTGTTACAGACAATTAATCTTATGATCACATTACAAGCCACAAACATACTACAGCTAACATTTTTGCAGATTTCATAGGTGCTTTGTGTTATATGGCCAACTACAATTTCATTATAAAGAGATCAAGGGGAACTGCCCCTGTTACCACCATTCAGTGAAGCACTCTCCTGCAATACTGATAAATGGCCATACACACACAGTCCTTATTGTATGACCATTGCCATGTAACGCCCAGCTGCCCTGAAATACATGAAATCACATTTCTGAAGTTGTTCACCAGTAATCGCACTACACATGTACAGTACAGGAGGATACACAGAGCAGCTGTGCAGTTGCTGCTATAGGTGCCTTTCTTGTGGCTTATAAAGCAACATGGTTCTTGCCTATTAAAATGACGGTTTACCTAATCTATCTAGTCTGTCGTAGATAATTTTTTAGAAAGCAAATCATGAAGGTCTGAGTAAGATCTAACAATAATTAAATATCAGAAAATGTATCCTTTGTTTTAACATGTTGACAGTCATATGTACCTGTGGCGATTTTCATTAGAGGACTTTAGTATTGGCAAAAGTAGTTTGTTCTGACTTGCTCCAAATCCAGCAGTGACCTCCCACTAATTGACTTGCATAAATATATCTCTAGCTGTCCGTAAATGTGTGCACTGGTTCTGAAAATCCAAAATATCCCTACCACTGGTCCAGGAGCAAATGAGCATATGTACTGTAGGGCACGAGAAGTGGCACAGTAGTATTTTGTATGCGGTCAGTACATAATTTTACAGAGGACAAATTCACTGTGAATTATGTTGTCTGAATACAAATTTAATGAGGGCTATTACTTTTCAATGACTTGATGTCCGATCATATATCTAAATAGAGTAGATGCTTCCATTCTCTGTATGACTACACTTACCTGATACAAGCAATAGGTAATCAAATTCCTCCTTCAAAGCAAGCTTATGCTAGACTGCATCACTAAGTAGTGTCTGTCATCAGAATTTCAAATGTCTCTGAGGTTGATAGATCCACTAGATTTATCCAAGCAGGTTACTGTTATACCACATATTAAAACTATATAACTGGAAAGTGGAGCATGGCTTGGAGGCCATCTTAGGTAGGTGCCAGCAAAATAATAATGTAGTGCATTGCGGTTCCCCCATACTCATACAAGCATCCCACCTTGTATTCAAGTTCCTGAGACAACAGAGACTATCATGGTCCTTTGCAGAAAAACAATTGTCAGCACTTATCCTCACTGTAAATCAATCTATATTTAGCAGAGTGAAATCATGAGGAATTAGTTCATATTTTGATGAAAATCGGGGTCCTTTGGTATGATCATAATAAAATCCAGAGGCCATGGTGATGAATCTGTCCTGAACTGTGTGAAACCCACACGGAGACCTGGGGGTATATTTACTAAAGTGCTGGTTTTTAAAGTGGAGGTGTTGCCCATAGCAACCAATCAAATTCTAATTAACATTTATCTAGCACCTTTTAGAAGATAATAGCTAGAATCTGATTGGTTTCTATGGGCAACATCTCCACTTCTAAAAACTCTCACTTTAGTAAATATACCACTGGGAGTTGAGTCTTTGAAAACTGAGCTCTTGGAAACCAGCTCCCTCCAGCCTGAAATCTGACATGCCAGCAACACCCTGGTCAGCCAAGTGCAGCTGTGATATCTTCAGCAACCAGCAATTATATTCGCAATACACCTATCTGAGCTCAACACTTTGCCATCAATTTTGCTGCCCATCATAGCCGGCCTTGACAGGCATGTAAATGTCAACTCTATTCTTTTGACAATTTAGAATATGATATGTGTATTGCTATAATACCTTGCCCATCTGAATGAAGCGTAGGACCATATGTCTCTTAACTGTATCAGTCTTGCTCTTTAGGAAAATACAAGATAAAAAAGACTTCTAATTGCATATAAAAATAATTTGAGTTAAATTTTGGATCATTTCAAAAGATTTCAGAGCCATCTTGTGGTAGCAAATCTGGACCTCACTATTTGTGTTTTTCTAAAGGACTGAGACACCACAGATATTACAACATTGCCCGAGCAGAGCAATGAGGTGATGATGTGTCCTACTTTCTACTTCTTCTGACCTCAGATACTTCTTACTTTACCAGATAATACCACAAAGAGTTGTGTAAATCCTGCTCCTTTAGTTGTTGTGGAAAATGCCGAGGAGGAATGAAAGTGGAGGGTTGGATGAGAATCAAAGTCTGACATAATCTGCATACTCCGAATCCAGAGTTAATAGAGCAAATTCTCCACATATTTAAGAATATTCTGAATTTAAGAGTTAGACCAAGCAGCACTGACCTGTAGAGACTTACCAGCTTTGTTCTAAGAAGTCAAGGAAACCTGATTGTCAGGACAAGTGGGGATAATAAAATTGAAGTGGAACTGATCACCTACAAACAAACATTTACAAAATAATTGCCTTTCAACAGACAAATGATAAAACAAATTCCAACAACTAAGACAGGATAAGTTACTCCTCCAAGAACAGCCGGAGAATCAAGAGAAAAAGGATAAAATGGAACAGCCTGCAAAGTAAAGGCATCCCATAAGAGATCTAGGTGCTTTGGTGGTGTTTTCATAGTTCTAGGTGCCATCTAAATGTATATTTAAAATTGTTTAACTTGTGCGCTGCAACTCTGAACTGAGGGCCTCATTTATTAACGATGCTTTAGCACTCTCTAAAGGGTTAAGTCATCCTTTCAATATTTAACAAACAGCGGTAATCTAAAATCACTGCTGTTTGTCACTGCATCGTTCTCGCCATCTAAAGATGTGTATCTTCTTCTGAACATCTTTATGCTGTGCGTATTCTTGGTACTTTTGACTCGGAGTACTGTCCTTTTATTTGGAGCTAAATATACAGTACATAAACTTTCTTCCAAGGTACTTCTTGCGTTCTGTAACCACCAGAATAGCACAAAACACTATTCCCCCCCAATGTTTCCAAGCTCCGGGCCCTGCCTCCATTCAATAGCAGTACTTGTCCATAGTAAGTGGATAGTGGGGTTTAGTTTACACCAACCAGGATGTGCTGCAGAAGCCTGACCACACATTCCCAGAAGTATGCGACTCCTGCTGCCATTGTAGGAGTCTGGGAGAAGCGATTCTAGGATCCTGCTGGAGCAAGTGGTGCCGCATAAGCCTAGTGGCGGCAGCAAAACAAGCCGCTCACGATGCAGTGGGAGGAGGCATTAACAGGCGGTTACTGACAATGAGGGGGAACTCCTATTATCTGTATGAGGGGCCAAACAAGTGATGGTGGTCTCTTCATGGTTAAGTGTGGTATCTTTCCCTGCTTTTAATTTATTTTCTTAGAACTAACATGAAGACACAATCTTAGTTACCATGTAACATTGCACATTGCTCTAATGGTTTATGAGTCAGCATTAACATTATTCTTCCTGTTTGCTGTTCTTGTGGTTGCCCAAGCAGCCAGGTCATCCTATTCATTCATTTGTTTGGCTTTCATAGGTCATTAAATGGAATCATTGAGCAAATGGAATCTTTCTCTTACAAACTGAGCGATCTCTCTGTGCGAGTAGAGAGCACCCAGATAAATACAACCCAGGAGATAGAACTTGGAGCGCGCCAGAGAGAGGGTCAACTTCGAGGTACCAAACTGCCCAACCATCTCCTCACCCACATTTACCATACACTACCGTGTATTTCGTGATGTGCAGAATAAAACGTTTGTTGGCCCTGATTCTGAAATTTGATCAGATTGCCTGGTAACAGAATCACTAATTTGGCACCTTAACTTATGGAGCATGCAAATAGTGGTTGGCCACATGAGCAGTATTATAAGGACATTTATCCGATATCCCTGGCAATGTAGCAGTGTGTGTAGCCAGCATTATGCTTTTGCCGAACAATATTTTGCAGGCATTTAAGATAACTAGCAGGTTTCTCATTCAAACTATAATTTGATCCTGTTTTACGGGCAGCACTGCAGGAACGTCTGACTCAGCAGCAGAAAGATATGGAGGAGGAACGGAACAGCCTGCGCATGATCATAACTAATATGGAGACTCGGTTGAATGAACAAAGCCGTCTGCTGGAACAGGTGACTATAGCACTTTAACCACTGGCCACTTTTTGTTATTCAATGCTATAGAAAAGTATATTTGGGGGTCAACCGCTCTTCTTTGTGGCAGGAACATTGGAGGGTTTCTGCAGAACAGACAAAGGTGGAGTCGCTACAACGTTCCCTTGAGGAGCAAAGACGAATCATGACCCAGCAATTGGCTATGGAAAGAGAGGAGCTAGAGAGGGCAAAGGTCAGAAAGCATTTTGCTATCTAAATGATTTGACTAATGCAGATTGTAGTATCTCTACGAATATACCAATAGGAATCAATATTATTAGTTTATTTCACATTTTACCTTATTTTACAGTTTGAATGCAAGCTAAGTAAGTGTATCTGTTTCATTTGCCTGCAACTAATCGAATGGGCAAAGCTTTTGGTTCCAATAGGTTTGAGAACATGGAAAGACAGCAGAGTATTCTTGATCTACTTGTATTTTACCACTCAAATCGATCAATTCAAATTGTTACTCGCAGCTGCATTCTTCAAATGACCACACACTGTAGATCTACTGACAAGGTTATGTAGGTAACAGATGCATCTTTCCACGCAATAAATCACAGCATTAGCCAGCTACCAATCACTTAGCAGTGCCATCAATGATATTTAAAATATTTGTATCTGTCTTTCCATTTACCTTATTCTGCAGTCGATTACATATAACCAGCGAAGTGCATTCCGCTTCTCTTGCGTACAGACAGGCTAAATTTTTCTGGTTATAATCAAAGTGATTTACACTCTGTTTACATTCCTCCAGCCAGATATGTGTATATATACTATATAACCTATATATCTGTAGCCAGACAATAATATGAGTTTAACTATAACACGTGCCTATACCTGTCAGCAAACAACCTTTACAGGCAATTACTGTTTTATTACACATGTGGAATGTGTCTGTACACAGGATTGGGGAGACATGCCACTAATTAAAGACATTTCATAAATGAGTGTTTTTTTTTAACCCCTATAAATAAAGATGCCATGTATTTCTTAATACCGATAGAATAAAGTGCAGATCTTTGAATTATGTACAAGTTGAGCTTATTGAACCACCCTCGTAATATATCATATTTCATGTAATATTCAATTCTTTTTCCTCCCTCATACACTACCGTTCTTAAGTTTGGGGTCACCCAGACAATTTCGTGTTTTACATGAAAACCGACTTTTGTTTATCAAATGACATGCAAAATGAATAGAACATATAGTCAAGACATTGGCATGGTTAGAAGTAATTTTTATTTGAAATAATAATTTTGTCCTTCAAACTTTGCATTCGTCAAAGAATGCTCCTTTTGCAGCAATTACAGCATTGTAGACCTTTGGCATTCTAGCTGTTAATTTGTTGAGGTAATCTGAAGAAATGTCACCCCACTCTTCCTGAAGCACCTCCCACAAGTTGGATTGGCTTGATGGGCACTTCTTGCGTACCATACGGTCAAGCTGCTCCCACTACAGCTCACTAGGGTTGAGATCTGGTGACTGCGCTGGCCACTCCATTACAGACAGATAACCAGCTGCCTACTTCTTCCCTAAATAGTTCTTGCATAATTTGGAGGTGTGCTTTGGGTCATTGTCCTGTTGGAGGAGGAAATTGGCTCCAATCAAGCACTGTCCACAGGGTATGGCATGGCGTTGCAAAATGGAGTGATAGCCTTCCTTATTCAAAATCCCTTTTACCTTGTACTAATCTCCACACTTTACCAGCACCAAAGCCGCCCCAGACCATCACATTACCTCCACCGTGCTTGACAGATGGCGTCAGGCA
Source organism: Taudactylus pleione (assembly GCA_031769625.1). Lineage (NCBI taxonomy): Eukaryota > Metazoa > Chordata > Amphibia > Anura > Myobatrachidae > Taudactylus > Taudactylus pleione. The sequence goes on along the minus strand of JAUIMM010000289.1, from coordinate 786,505 downwards.
CTCTTCCAGCATCTTTTCAATCGTCTCACAAATGTTCTTCTGTGTGATCCAAACACCTCAAACTTCGATTCGTCTGTCCATAAAACTTTTTTCCAATCTTCCTCTGTCCAATGTCTGTGTTCTTTTGCCCATATTAATCTTTTCCTTTTTATTGGCCAGTCTCAGATATGGCTTTTCTTTGCCACTCTGCCTAGAAGGCCAGCATCCCGGAGTCGCATCTTCACTGTAGACGTTGACACTGGCGTTTTGCGGGTACCATTTAATGAAGCTGCCAGTTGAGGACTTGTGAGGCGTCTATTTCTCAAACTAGAGACTCTAATGTACTTGTCTTCTTGCACAGTTGTGCACCGAGACCTCCCACTTCTCTTTCTACTCTGGTTAGAGCCTGTTTGTGCTGTTCTCTGAAGGGAGTAGTACACACCGTTGTAGGAAATGTTCAGTTTCTTGGCAATTTCTCGCATGGAATAGCCTTCATTTCTAAGAACAAGAACAGACTGTCGAGTTTCATATGACAGTTCTCTTTTTCTGGCCATTTGGAGAGTATAATCGAACCCACAAATGTGATGCTCCAGATACTCAACTAGCTTAAAGGAAGGCCAGTTTTATAGCTTCTCTAACGAGCAAACCCGTTTTCAGCTGTGCTAACATAATTGCACAAGGGTTGTCAAGGGTTTTCTAATCATCCATTAGTCTTCTAACGCGCTTAGCAAACACAATGTACCATTAGAACACTGGAGTGATGGTTGCTGGAAATGGGCCCTCTATACACCTATGTAGATATTCCTTTAAAAACCAGACGTTTGCAGATAGTATAGTCATTTACCACCTAACAATGTATAGAGTGTATTTCTGATTAATTTAATGTTATCTTCATTGAAAAAAAAACAGTGCTTTTCTTTCAGAAATAAGGACATTTCTAAGTGACCCCAAACTTTTGAACGGCAGAGTGTGTGTATATGTGTGTGTATGTATGAATGTGTGTCTATGTATATATGTGTGTGTGTGTGTGTGTATGTGTATATATATATAGATATATAGATATATAGATATATAGATATATAGATATATAGATATAGATATATATATATATATAGATATATATATATATAGATATATATAGATAGATAGAATGAATGAATATAGGTGAAGGCGGCACTCAGACGACTTGTAAGAACTCCACGAAGCCCAGTTCAAATGTCAACGTTTCAGAACCTTTATTTGTTCTTTCGTCAGGATACAGTCAAACATTAACAAGACACTTTTATACTGAACACCAAGTGACGTGACCGGATGTCCATGTGCAACACAGACAAACGGCATTAGTTAATTAGACAAAGTGCACAACACCACCACCACCAATATAATTAAAAACAAACACAGCTGTAAATGAAATACCTCAATGACATCAGACTATGTTAACATAGTAACAACGTAATCTGTCACAAAAAACCAATAATAAAACTAATAAGTAGTACTGATACATTGCAGCAAAATCCGAATAGACGTAAGTATGACATGAAAACTAAATGTGTCAACCAACCTAGAGTACATCTATAAAACGTTAATCAAACAAATTTTGAGAAACATCCCTATTTTATGCTACAAGTAACATCGATGTCAATCAAACAACAGCCTAAACACCATTACAAAAATGCATTTAATCCTAAAGTTTCATTAAGTCCTAACGGAGACATTGTACCCAAACGAAAAATCCATTTGGATTCAAGTTGAAGTAATTTAAGTGACCTGTCGCCGCCACGGATCCACATCGGAACATGATCGATGATCCGATATCTGAGGGAAGCTAAGCTATGATTCGCTTCCAAAAAATGCCTAGCAACCGGCTGGTCGCTTGATTTTTTAGAAATGGCTAATCTGATGGCACTGCGATGGTAATGCCTTCCTCTCTTTAAACATTCGTTCAGTTTTGCCGATGTAGTTTTTACTACAAGGACATGTGATCATATAGACCACAAATTTTGAACTGCAAGTCAAAAAATGTTTGATAAAAATAACCTTACCAGTAGAGGGATGTCTGAAAGAATTGCCACTCACCATATAATTACAGGTGGTACAGTTAGGACAGCGAAAGCAACCTGTACGTTTCTTCTGTAAAAAACTTGCCTGTCCAATCCTAGATTGAACTGGGCTTCGTGGAGTTCTTACAAGTCGTCTGAGTGCCGCCTTCACCTATATTCTGTCACATTGTGGCCCTGCATTTCGGGGTCATATTTAAGGAGGGCACCGGACGCAGCTGTTTACAGCATTTGGAGTGCCGACCTACAAAGCAAGTATATATATATATATATATATATATATATATATATATATATATATATATAATTTAGATTTATTATTAGTATTTGTATTACTCATCTGGGACAAATGTTCTAAAATGAACACTGAAAAAGAATTAGTAACAGTCTGACCATAAACTTCATATATACAGTGCTACTTAAAAAATTAACGGATTTGCCTGTATAATGAATTACACCTAACACAGATTATTCCAGAAACCTTTCAGAAATAAAAACTAAAAATGCTTCTTGCATAAGTATTCAACTGTAGACTAATACTTGGTAGAACCATCTTTTGCTGCAAAAGCAGCTTTAAGTCTGTTAGAGTAAGTTTCTACAAGGTTTGCACACAGTTTGGGAATAATTTTAAGCCATTCTTCCGTGCAGATTTGGTTCAAGTTGGTTGGATGATGTTTGTGGACTGTAATTTTGGAGTAGTGCCACAGATTCTCTATTGGATTGAGATCTGAACTTTGACTTGCCCAATGTAAAATATTAACCTTTTTGTTGAATCACGCTAGTGTTGCATTGGCCTTGAGCTTGGGATCATTGTCCTGCTGAAAGCTGGACGTTCTCCTAAGCTTAAAGCTGGGTACACACTGAAACGACAGGCAATTGTTCTGACTTTCCAGACGATTTCCCATGAGCCCAGAACTAGCGATATTGAGTGTACAAACGACCAAACAATATAACACAGTATTTCCTTGCTTCTATCATTTCTATTTTTCCTTGCTTTTATCATTGACATATCCCAGGTTGTCCGGTTGGATGTACACTAGGCAGTGTGCACCATATCGCTAGTGATGTCGTCAGGTTTGATGTGCACTACCTCAAACTTGACGATGTTGCATGGGATCGCGCATATTGGTCGTACACCCTCAGCGATGTAAGCAGTTTGTCGTTACAAAATCTAAGGCATTGAAAGCTTAATTGTTTGGTGCCTGGATCACCCAAACCACATTTTCCCCATGGGATCCTGTAGACCAGGTAGTTGAGCACAGGTGACTAAATTATTACCTTAGTTATATTGATTTACCTCCTGTGCTTAAGCATGGATATCACTAAAACCAGGACTGTTAGTGTGCCTTGAGGACCGAGGTTGAGAATCACTGCTGTAGACCCTATGGACTTTGAAGAAAAAGAGTTAACAAAGATTAGTCTTCCATAACTCCGTATTTTTTGTCTCCTCTGACCACAAAACCTTATTCCACATATCAGCTGGGTCACTGATGTTTTATGGCAGACACAAGGCATGCTTTCATGTAGTTTTTCTTTTTGGCTTTTTTCTAATCTGTTAACTTTTCAGGCAGTTTTAATACCTTTGCAAGCCACTGTATATCTGCTCCATCCAGTATTTCTGCAATACAGCATTGCCACTTTCACCTACTGTAGCAATTGCGCAATAGTGCTGAGGGGAGACCTTGTCCCTGTCCGAGCTCTCAGTAGCAACTAGGGATGATAAGATGTGAGACCCTACTCTGAAAGCCGAACAAGGTCTGTACCCACGTGATCTTCCTCCTTTATAGGTGCATATGCATCTGTTTAGTGGTCAGCATGGGATGCATCTTGCGTGAATGCAACCAACTCTACATAGGCCTCACTGTTGTATGTGCTGGTAAAATGTTTATAATATTATGTGACCAGAGATAAGTGTGTCATAGTTCTCAGTAAAACCTTAGTTTGAAACAGTATGTTGTAAGCTATACTTATACCTCATATTTCTTTTTTTTTAATTTAGCAAATGCAGTTTTTGTAATGCTTTTCTGAACTTTTCATATCCATGTCGGTCTAGAGATAGGAGGTGGTGCTAATGGTGAATTTAATTTACAGTAGTTTACATTGCGAAAACCAAGGAAGAGGCCAAACGCATGCGATCCCAATGCATATTTGTAAGAATCTGACATCTGCTCCCAGAAAGATGGGACAAGATGGAAGAGGCATTCTAAAATATACACAGTACTGTAAGGGCATATAATAACTATAATTACAAACAGACACAGGTTGCCATAAAGATGCATACACATCACTCCAAGCCGTATCATTTGTGGGTGCCCATTGGTAGATGCAGATACATGTTGATAATGATTGTTGCTAGAACTTACCATTTCCGATTGGCTGATTGCATGTTTATCTCTGAAAAGCTGATAGATGCTTCTTTCCTTACTTGTGAAGATGTTAGGTTCTTAAGATGGAGTGTTTAAGTATTATTGAAAGCTAATAGCAAATGTGCACGTCACAAGTAAAATAAGTGTCTAAAAGCATGGTGTGTGTGTGAAATATGCCTGGTCTATACTGGCTCCTACCTTCATTCATGTTGTCATGTTTGCAACTGTGAGCGCATTTTATGTCTGCAAACTTTGACCCAAATTGTGTTCAAACTCTGCATTGGCCTGAGGGTCTCCAGGTTGAACACAAGTCACCAGGTGAGGGCTTAGTGGTGAATGTCATTCTTTCTGGTACATACACCAAGACAGTTGTTGTTGTTCTATGGTTTTATGTATATTGTGTTAATAATGTAAATGCATCATTGTAGCTTGATATAAAAGAAATAATTGCATATCTCTGAAATGTCACGTAGTCTGATTTTTCTACCCCACCTCGTGGACAGAGCGCTCTCCTGGAGGAACAGCAGTTGGTCATGACACGCTGCGCAGAGGAAAGACGGAAGCTTGCTGCTGAGTGGTCAGAGTTTCACACCCAGCAGAAACTGAGCAAGGAGCGAGCAGAGAAAGACATCAGTAGAGCAATAATGGTGGAGACCCAGAGAGAAGGAGCCATTATTAGCCTTGCTAAGGTTAGTGAATAATATTATATTTTAGTATAATTTCCTTGCTCGATCAGAGAACAAGCTCTCTCTGTATTAAAGCTATTCAGACATTTACTATTTACAACTTTTAAAGCCCATGGAATCCCCCTCCCATCACATGCCCAAACTGTACAGTGGGCACACTTCAGCCTCCTTTTTATGTACCAGGTATAGAAGGGGTACATACTGTAGGGCCCTTATATTTATTAATACATTAGTATTTTATTGCTGTTATTGTATTCCATTTTGTTGTCCTTATACTTTGCACATCTGTGGCCAGAGCCTGACTAAGTTACTGTGCACCATCTTCATCAACTGCTTTTCACATACTCTCAGCCACCTGACGTGCCCCCTGCCACAGCTGTGAGTAAAGTGAGGGGAAATATTCTTTGCTGGGGGCAGATCCCAGTTCCTTTGCTATGGTCATTACAGTACCTTTGATAGAGGGAAGTAAATGACCGCTAACTCCCACCCTACTTATTTCAGAGAACTGGGATCGCTAGTATGCAGAGCAGACCGTAAGCCACCATTCAACTCACTTATAAAAACTAGGATTGCTAGTGTGTGTGTTGAGAGAAACCATAATGAGGATTCACCATAATCTCCAGCTTGGAAGCCCAGCAGCCATTATCGTCAAGATGGGTTGGGTATGGGAGACCGGCAGTCGGGATGCCAGCTGTCAAAAGACAGTCAACGGCATCCTGATGCTCAGAATCCGAACAGGGGCTATCCCTCTCCCCTTCGCCCCCTAACCCTCCCTTCCTGCATTCTAACCCTCCCTGTCTCACATCCTAACCCTTCCAATTAGTGCCTAAACATAACCCTCCCCCCTTAGTGCCTAACCCTTACCCCTGGTAGTGCATAACCCTAATCCCCCTGTCTGTAGCATAACCCTAACCACCCGTGGTGCCTAAACCTAACTCCCCCCCAAAGAAACTATGTGTAAATGTAGAGGCCCAAACTCTTCACCTTAGTGTTGTATAGCTTCATCTGTGTTACATTTAGCACAGGACAGCCAAGCCTGGTATGCACACATAAGGGGACAGAGAAACCAGAGATTATTGAAGGAGCCGGGTCAAAGATAAATAGGCTTTGACAGTCGAGCTAGTATCCTCCAGTGGCTGATTTGATGGCTTTTCTTTTTCGTAAAGGGCACATTGTTTTAAATAATGAGGACTATAAAGATCCAACCAAGCCTTCATGATCCCTGTTTAAAAAAAAATATGGCGGCTAGCCATCATCCCTCTGGACTTGGAGTAACATTTCTGCATCTTGTGCTGTTTCAGTGTACCTTATAGACACATTTCTGAGACTGTGGCTCTCAGCCTTGTTAAACATTAGAAAAGACAACCTGAGATGTAGGTAGTTCTGGGGGCGGTCCCTTCCTTCCAACAAAATGAGAGTTGGTTGTGTTATTCTGGGGACACTAAGGGTGTGGAGCATCACATCTTGGAAGTAATCTGCTGTTTGCAGATACACATTTCCAGATCCCAAGAGTCCTACCACAAGGTGTCACTCCTGGTACTATTAGATGGGTGGCACCTACTCATTACAAATGTATCTCCGGTTGGATCAGAATGGAGATCAGGCAGGCTTAGTCAACTGATGGAAAGCTAGTGACATTTGTTTTCACATGGGTGGTCGCCCCTTTTTGTGCTTAATGGAGATTTGCTAGAACATGTTTGCAGGCTGCCTTAGGCAGCAAACCTCCAAGTGCTTTAGACATTTCTTCCCTCCTGTTTAGCAGACACTTGGGATAACCCATCATCTGTTCTTCCCTATTGCGCTTACCATTGCTGCTTGTAATGGGGCACAGAACATCCCACCTGGAATGCTGTGGTTCTGATCTATGTAGCTGATTTTTTTTTACTTGCTTGGCTACCAGTGAACAAGCCAGGCGGAGCAGTCGGGAGGGTGGGAGTTAATAAGCAGTAGATGAGTCAGCTACTCTTCCAGTATCCTTCCTTCTGGATCTACAGGGCGCTTACTCACTATCTGAGAAAAAGACTTAATGGTAATCAGAAATGATAACATCCCATTTTCCAGGACTCAATAATCATCATTTATATTCTGTCGATATCTGTCCCATATGTTCCCTATATTAGATGGAGAGGGATGTAGCGGAGAAGGGGGGGTTAGGTTTAGGCACTTGCGGGGGGGGGGGGGGGGAGTTAGGGTTAGGCACTTGGGGGGAGGTTAGGGCTATGGAAGGGTTAGGGGAGGAAATATGGTTAGTTATACTTGCCTTATTAGCGATCGGGATCTTCACCTCTGCCGTGCTTCTGCTGTCGGGATTTGAACCGCCATCCACGCGGCCGGCGGTGATACTTACTACACCCGATGGAGAGCCTTAGAAATGTCTGTTCTGAGATAGCATTAAGTTGACCACGTACTCTGACCTAGGCAGACTAGTCCGACATTGGCATGGTGCATGTATAATGATCATGATGCTAAAAAATGTAAGTCCTGTATGGTAATAAAAATCCACAGATTGTATCTCCGCTATGATTCATAAATAATTAAACACATCCTGTATCTTAGTCTTAGATGAAATATCATATAACTGTTTCCCTTACCTTAATTGATCCTCATTTTTGGCTGCCGTGGACTTCCATTCATTCTTTTTTTTGCCAGTACTATTTTCAAACACTTTACTTATCCACTCACCTAATTTGCCATAAGTAAATGGAACCTTTAAGTTCAGTGACAAAAAGTTATAGTCACACATAGAATTTGACATAATACCTTAGTAAATATATTTTCTTACTGGAGTAGTGCTTCTCACTTTTGATCCACTATGTGTTTCTCTCCTCCAGGAACAGGCAGAGCTGAAAGTCCAGGCCAATGAGCTCCGAAACAAAGAGGAGCAGCTAGTCTTAGCCAGGGAGGCGCTAGAGAAGGAGAGGCAAGATTTGCGCCTTGAGAAGGAACGCGTCAATGCCTCTGCCCTGCGTGTGCGACAGAGGACTGAGGAAGTAGAAAGTATGAGCAAGGTACACAGATCCTCCATACACAGAGCCAGCGGAGTCTCTTCACTCACCAGTGTCCAGGCAGTGTCTAACACACAAGTGATAAAAGCACAATGAAAACTGGCACAAAATAGACCACTGGGGCAGGAAATATTTATACAGGGAATGTCAGTTGCATGTGTTAACTCATGTATATATTATACATATAATTTCTCCTTCATCCACTAGGGGACACTGGAGTTCAAGACAGTGGGGTATAGACGGTGGTAGAGTAGAGCCTGGCACTTTAAATCATTTAGAAGTGTGACTGGCTCCTCCCCCTCTATGCCCCATCAACCCCAGTTTTTAGAATGTGCCCGAGAGAGCCGGTAGCACATCAGGCTGTCTCCAGCCTTTCCATAAATTTTTATCTTTTTCTTTTGTTTTATAAACAAGCATTGAGGACAGGCAGACTGCTTGCTGTGGCAGTCTGCCTGCTACGGGGGAGCCGCCGGGTGGGTACCGCCACGGCTACTGCAGCCTGTGTCCGGTGACCCTGAGAAGGGGGCTTACAGATGGTGTCATCAGACACTGCGAGGACCCGCCACAGCTGACACTGGCTCGTGTCCGGGTTTCCTCGCCGCCCCCTCAGCCCAGCATCCCGGCCGCAACAGCTTGTAAGTATAACCACTGCTCTGCATTAGCAGGAGCAGTGGATGAATAGCTGGGCTCAGTGACATTCTGTTACTGTTAGCAGAACTACCTCCCCACCCGAAATCTCCACAGATGGTGGTTTTTAAAGAAACGGGTGGCGGATTAATTGGCGCGTCCTGCACACCAGCGGCGCTATTTTAGTAAGGGCTCTCCCTCTCTGCACTCCCTTACAGAAGTTGTTTGGGAGAGTATATGACAGTGCGGTGCTGTCGTGCTGAACCTTGTTGGTCGGGGCTTCACTCCTGTACGCTCCTTTATACGGAGACTGGATCGCCTTCCCGGCCCACCTCTTATAAAGAAGGTGACTGCCCTGGAGCCATTAACTTGGCCTGGGCACAGCTCTGCATTCTAATGCAGGAAATGCCCTTTGTACCTTCCAGCAGCTCTTCTCTAATACAAAGGAGAAGACGGCACGTCCCTCTGTACTTACAGTGGGAGCGCTGTGCATCGCTCTGGTAGCTGAGGCGGGCAGCGAGCTGCAGGCGCACGCTCTTAGCATGGGGAGGGACGCTAAAGTGCTCCCTTACATAGCGGTGTATTCCCACCTTTCCAGCTGGTGCTGAGGCGGGCAGCTAAAGCACAGCAGGGTGAAACAAAGGGCGCCAAGCGACCAGCCAGCGCTACAGCAATAGACCGGCTGGGATTATGGAGACTGGGGGCGGGGCTTAGCGATAGCGCAGCTCTCCCAATATACCAGCTCGGGGACCAGATGCTTACACTGTAGAGCTCCCGATATCCGCGGGTCAGCCCTGAAGCAATTGTTATTAAGCAGGCTCCTCTCTATTGCAGCTGCGTCCACACAGCTACGTAAGGCCTCTGGGCGGAGTGCAGTGCTGACCAGCCGCATGCAAGAGCGCGGCTGTCTCCCGGTTTCCCTCCTTAGGACTGCCATAACTCCTGCAGCAGGGAGTTCTTCAGTGCAGAAGGTAAAGATGGCTGTCACTGTATGACAGGAGTAATAGTGCTAGCGACAGTGGACAGCTGTTGCTAGCACAATGAGAACTAGCCCAACCCCTTTTGCACATTATAACCGCATAATGCAGTTCTGAGTGGAGCCAGTTTGTTCAGCCGGTACACATCCCGGCTAAAAGCATTGTCTGATATTGTAGCCTGTGGAGGCTACCTCTTGGTGCACATCTTCCTTATAATCACTAAATATATGTACAGTATATATCTCTACAATGTGTATGTATATTAACAGCCACAGTTCTGGTGCTGCTGCCAGAACTTAGGGTTATAGCATACCCTTAACAGGGTTAGCAGATGATTGCATCCCATCCCCAGGCTCATTCATCACATTGGTTCGCCTTAAAGAAAGGCAGTATCCATGCATAAACTAAATTATAGTCTAGTTTTAAAACCTTCCAGTTCTCACCAGCCTTCTCTGCTTACCTTAGAAGGTATGCATATATACATCTATATAGATTTATATTTTATGTGCTCCGTTTGGCTGCACATACAAGAAGAAGTTAGTAGCTGCCAGTGTAGTGGTCACTACCTCACAGCATTGAGTTCGTCTTTTTGATTCCCACTGTAAAAAAGCCGGTTCAACTGGAGCTCAAATGGCTCACCTGATAAGGCGAGTACACCGAGGACAGATGTGTCCCTAGGATCTAAACCAGTCTGGGACAGCACGCTACTAAAATATCCCGCCGTAGCAGAATGACGGCCGCAACGCAGCACATGAGCATGCTCCCTGCGTGGAGGTAAGCCACATATGTGTGGTGTGTGTGTATATATATAATATATTTGTATTTTATGCTAAGCCCTGCTTTAGAACATATATATGCCTTGAGTGAAATTTGTCCTGGGCTCAATTAAGGTCTTGGCTCAGTTCCTTCCATGGCTCTAACTATTGCTCATGTTCTATTTTTAAGATATTATAATCACCTATTAATCTTGTCTGTAGGTACAGTATGCGTATACATAATATATATATCGCTTTTTATCCTTGCCATAAAGGCAAGGGTAGGATATGTTCTTGGCAGTTTTATGTCTGATACCTAGCTTATTTTAAAAGAAAGATGCAGAGTTTGGAGGCTTTACTCTCCTGATGCGATAGTTTTTACAATTACTCTGCTTTACACTAACTCTCCCTAAGGATTGTTGTGTGTGTGTGTCTGTGTGTATATATGTGTAGGTATGCCTATACTTCCACAATCATTAGGTTTACCTATAATCCCACGGATGGGGAGCCGACCTGGGATTACATGAAGCTGTAGGATATATCCATATATATATTTAATCTGACTGCTCGCTTTTGCAGCACGTACAAAAATTGTTTAGGTGGCTCTATAGACTACAGTCATGTTCTGCAGCTTACATTGTGATAGTCACAATTCCATAAAGCAGTGCTTCTAGTATGGACCCTATACATGTCCTGGTGCCTTCTTGTATGTCCACACATGTATATAAAGACATGTTCTTACACCCTCCTGGGGTTATAGTTCTGTTCCCGTATATCTATAGCACCCCTTTTTGGGGGACCTATTGTTTACACCCCAGTGACGCACTTGGTAGCAAACTTCTAAGACACTAAGCATGCAGGACAATGTGTATGTGTGTGTATGTGTATGTATGTGTATATATATGTATATATATATGTATGTGTATGTATGTGTGTGTGTATATATATATACATACATACACTCCTGGTGCAGGAGTCTGACAAGTGAACTTATTACTGTATGTTATGTCTGTGTGTATATATACTGATATATTCACATTCCTTGTATGACTATTTCCTAATAATTGGGAAAACCTGTTTGTAGCCCTAACTGGGGTAATCACTGCAGATATATCCCTTCTTTACTTGGGGATAACTAATGCATTCTATGTCTATATACAGGTACCCTTCTCAGTATAGATTCCGGTACGCCATATTATTGTCTTGTAATGAGCCTCTACAGTGTCCCCTAGGTACATTCCTATCATTACATAGGGAATCCAGGTTCTATTCCTTCCTCAGGGCTTAATTTGTTACATTACAACAGACTGCAGATACTACTCCTAAGCCTAAACGCCAAGGGCCATCCACTGATATAGGCAGGGTGAGGCCTGGGTTGTATTAGAGGTTCAAATTTAATCCCTCTCGTTGTGACCACTATAAATGTCGGGGTCACTGGTGGGGGTCCATCATCATCAAATATGTGATATTTCTATGTGTATCTTCACCGGTAAAGGGTCTTAATTAATTTCTTTTGCTATCCTACCTCTTGGCTAATGAGCATTTTACCATGATAAGTGTTAATGTAAGGATACTTGCACTAGGTAAATGTATAATCTATATATGGATGCACATCCCTAAGGGGACAAGCTCAGCTATAGAGTCCTGTTGTACGACCTTCTTGTCTCCGCTAACATTCTGCTAGTCTCTACAGTATTTTCTTCTGCAACATATCCAGACTGAAATCTGCGCTGTAGAGCATTGGTTCGTAGCCACTGAAGCTACTCTCTATACCTGACGAGGTGGGTTGATGCGAGATGGAAAAGGTCAGTGACTTTCTACATAGCATCCAGAGGGCTTCTGCTCACTCACAGGTGAGTGGACTTACTCCTCTAAAGCCTCGGAAGATGCTCCTATTTCATGCAACCTCCCATTACATAGCGTTTTCTCCCTTCCGCACCCTAGCGGCTGTCCTTGCAGCCTTCAGTCATATCAGTTGGCTCTACACTTTAGAGCTTTCCTGGCATGTGGGTGCATAGTTCCAACATTGAGATAAGTTACTCTATTCTCCTAGAATTTGTTAGGAAAGTAAATCTATGGGCTATTGCACATCTTTACAGTAAAGTGTGACAGTCACTATATTCCACGCAGTTGGTTTAGTTGTTTTTCCTGTTCAGTATCTGATATTTTCATTACACTGACGGATACCTATGTGGTTGACCTAGTGCTCTAGCTTCCCTATATTGGTAACTCTCCTTGGGGGGCTGTTGCATCCGTCCTCTGTTCGGGCCAGCAGTTGGTACTGACTACGCGCTTCCATCATGTTGGAAGTGGTCTGTTGTCTGGGGTTTGTTGCTGTGGGTTTCTTTTCAGCTGCAGGGTTTTAGTTGCTGTTTTATCCCTCTGTTTCCAGAATGGGTTGTACTGCTTTCTGACACCCTGAAAGAAATTGTAGTCTCAATCCTTTCGGAGCTGCCTCTTCCTCATGCCCAGTAAGTTCTCAACTCGTTTAAAACTTCTATGGTCTAACCCTTCTGCTGGTTGACAGCCTTGTAATAGTTGGACCTCATGAATGGTTCATCGCGACGGTTCAGTCTTGACTTTTGCCTCCCTGTATACTCTTTGTTAGGAGTCTGTGGACAGGATCAGCTCTGTATCTGTAGATTGCTTTCGTTATACATACATACATACATACACACACATATATACATATATATATCTATATCTATATATCTATCCAGCAGTGCTGGGATTCTGCTGTCTGCGACTGTTGCAGCTTCCTGTTTTAAGCTCTGGTACGGTTTTCTCGAGATTTGTCCTCGTGTTACTGCCCTTCTATGGATTCTGGTTGGGGCTGTCTGCTACCAACAGTCTGGCTTAGTGTTTTCAGCTGAGCTTACGGTGTTTTGTTGATTCTCATCTGCGGGTGTTCTCTCTCTAGCCATTTTATTCCATTCGACTTACGCTGTATGTTGTGGAATTTCTGTGGCTGTTCATGAAGGAGTTCTGATTGTCTTCTGTGCTCTACGACACTTGTTCCTCAGCTCTTGCCTTTACATTGGGCCTACGGTTCTTGGCAGTCCCTGTTTCGGTTTTGCAGCGGGATCGGCAAGTTCTCCGCGCTTCCCACCCGGGAGGTTGGCTTTGGGACGTCCCCACTGTCTTGAACTCCAGTGTCCCCTAGTGGATGAAGGAGAAAATAGGATTTTGGTACTTACCGATAAATCCCTTTCTCCGATTCCACAGGGGACACTGGACGCCCGCCCAGCGCTGCGTACCTGCCGTTTTTTCTTTGGTTCCTTATATGGTTGTGTGACTGCATGTGTTCCCTGCAGTGGATTCCTCTGTTCTCCTTCAGTCGGTCTTGTTCCGTTCTGTGGTCTTCTCCTCCTAGTTTTCCTGTTGTCCTCCGTCTCCTCTCGGGCTCAGTTCTTAAACTGGGGCTGATGGGGCATAGAGGGGGAGGAGCCAGTCACACTTCTAAATGATTTAAAGTGCCAGGCTCTACTCTACCACCGTCTATACCCCACTGTCTTGAACTCCAGTGTCCCCTGTGGAATCGGAGAAAGGGATTTATCGGTAAGTACCAAAATCCTATTTTTAGTGTGCGTTTCCCATGTAGTGGTCCTGAGGATACCTTGAAAACACGCACTGTTAGAGTTCTATGAGTACCGAGTTTGAGAAACACTGTATTAGTTCATCAGGAACTAAAGGAAGTGGGAGGAGTTGGACACAGTGAGATAAAGCAAAGCAGCTGCAGCAGACGCACTCACTGTCTCACTCCCACTTGCTTTTTAGTTCCTGACGCTGGAAATGGAAAGTAGAAAGCACATGACAGCCCACCAAATGCAAGTCTAATAAATAAAAGTAAAATCCCTCTGAAACTGCACTGCCTAGCCCATGCGTAGGTTCACGTTACTCACCCTATTTCTGATGAAATCACACTCCTCAAAGTCCAAACTCTTGCTGCTGGCACCAGGTCCTGAAACCCACAATGTAAATATGAAACTGGGGAAATCAGAATGTCTGTTGGAAGTAAACTGCGTACGAATTTGCAGGCACAGACAAGCCCCCGACATGGCTGCATATCCCCCCGTTTACCTCCCCCAAACTCTTCATGATTGTCAATCACACTACGTCAAAGTCCTCACTGCAACGATCTTCAGTAATCTCAGAGAGACCTGTGCATCACGCAGGGTTTTTAAAAATTCCTGTTTACTGTAGTGACATAGTGACATTTCTTCTGGTGTATATTATAACAAGGAAGTATTTAAGACTTGGTCACCAGAAAAAAATGTGCTATAGAAACGTTCAAGTACTTGAATGTATGTAAATGTCCCATGCATCACACAGAGAATCTGATTATAACTGAAATAAACTGAAAAGGTGTTCTATTACATATTTTATTGATTGGAAATAACACTGTTGTAACTTAGTGTCTGACATCTTGTGGAATACTTTTGAAATGCAGTTAAATATGTATTATGTATCTCCATGTGGTTTGTTCCCTATAGTGGTGAAATGTCTCTATCCCCCATAATGCAATGTGTTCATGACTCCCAATGAACTTGCTCATGTGATTGTGCATAATCAGTTAAGGAATACTCATGTGCACCACTTACACAATGTGTCAGTGACAATGAAGTCCCAGCATGCAAGCCTAAGGATCCTTGGTTACAGCAGTCACATGATGCACACAGTGGGGTATGTCGACCTATGTACAGATTAAGCACATACTGTACATTAAGTGGTAAACATACAAGAAAACGTGTTAGACCGTGTTAAATATATATATATAAATATATATATATATATATATATATATATATATATATATATATACTGAGAGACTCAAAAACATTTTTTTATTGATGGAAAATAGCAGCATTCCTAAAGTCTGTATCATTCTTTAAAAAAACATACTCCTATTACATATGAATACACTGTAGGCTTACATATGTATTGTACTTAAACCTGCATTGGATCCTCATCCAAGGTTGCCTCACAGCGCCATGAGGAGGGGGAAAAGGCATTGGCTGAGGCGAAGAGGGTGGAGTCGGAACACCTGGACCGGCTCAGAGCCATTCAACAACAACTGGAATGGTTGAGACAGCAGGAGGAACATATGCATCAGGTGAGGGGCTTATATATAGGGCTGGATAGAAAATATATTCTGGAAAAATATTATGTTCTAAAAAGATCCTGTTCCTTAGATAACTTCATTATCAGCAGGACATTACAGTATTTAAGCATTTTAGTTAAATGTGTTTATTCTTATATTTGTCTTGTATTTCTCATGCCTCTTATTTCGTTATATATTTCTCAGGCACGTAAAAATCTAGCTCATCAGAGGAGGCAATTGAGCCAGCTTCAACAGGGTCTGCCCACTATGCATTCGCTGCTCCCTAACAGACACCTGGAGTCTCAGCAGAGCACACCCCTGTCAGAAGCTCTTCATCTGAATGGTGAGACTGGTGATACATATATTTATGCAGTTTACATAATACTTTGTATAGAATCTGTATTCTTTGCTTCATAGGCTTGTCTAACGCCTGTTAATGTGAACCCATCACTTACAAACAATTGGGTCAGCCATTTTGTGGGTTTAACCAATAATCACTGGGATCAATGACTTCACTGAGGCACAGAGTGTCGAACAAAGGGGATGCTGTCAGGAAGCCGACAGTCGAAATGCCGACCGCTGGCCTCCCGACTGTCAAATCCCGGCAAGGTACAAATGACAGGCGTCAATATCCCGATGCCTGTCATTAAACCTACATCGGGAGCCCGGTATACCGAACGATGGGGGAGGTTAGGTTTTAGGGCTCCCGGGGGGACTTAGGGTTAGGCACCCCCCCGGGAAGGTTAGGTTTAGGCTAGGGGAAGGGGAAGTTAGGGTTAGGCACCCCCGGAGGGAGGTAAGTGTTAGGCACCCCCCAGGAGACTTAGGTTTAGGCTGCTGGGAAGGGGTGGTTAGGGATAAGCACTAGGGGGGGTGCCCGACTGTCAAATCCCGGCAAGGTACAAATGACAGGTGTCGATATCCCGATGCCTGTCATTAGACCTACGCCGGGAGCCCGGTATACCGAACGAAGGGGGGGGGGTTAGGTTTAGGCACCCCTAAGGGAGGGTTAGGGTAGGGAGTAAGGTTAGCAATACTTGTCTCAATTAGCGATCGGGATCTTCACCCCTGCCGCTTGCGGCCGGCGGTATTTCATGCTGATTCTGAACAAAGTATTGTACTTCAGTATTGTAAATGTTTCAAAGTGAAATGATGGTCTGCATTCTGCTAAACATTGGCTTATATTGTTACATTGATCCTCTTTAGTGTTATAAAGTGACAGGCTATGAGGATGAACAGTGGTTTTCCCATACACAAGTGTGACTATTTTCTTGATGCGCTTCTCTTTAAGAATTTCAGTGTTGACATTGAATTGGAAAATGTGCTGTGGTTAAGATTTTAATATGCTTGTACTTTAGCAAATTGCAGCTCTGAGCTCTCCCAGTCTTATAGGGGAATTCAATATGGAACGAAAACTCATTTTTTTGCGTTAATATCGCACCTATGACGTCATTATCGCAGGTTTTAGTTTTACACTGTATTCAATTTCAAAGACTTTTCGCAGGTTTGAAAAGTCTTTGAAAAAAAACTGGGATAATTTTTCACCACTGAATAGGTGGTGAAAAAAAGTGCAGAATTGGGGTTTAGGGGTGCAGGCTTAAAAAAAATAGCCTGCACCCCTGGGAATGACATTTTAAAAATAACTGTGTCAAAAAAAAATGTAAAAAAAAAAATAGGGACACCCCAAAAAATTAATTAAAAAATTGGGGTGAAAAAAAAAAATTGCGAAAAAAGTGTTTAAAAATAGGGAAATAGGTTCAGGACTATTCTGCAAGTATGCGGCAGGTGTATTCTAGAATAGGCTATTAGCGGCAGGTGCATAGTTGCAGAATTTTTAAAAACTTACTTTAGGGACATAAAAATATGCTAGTACCCATTTTCATGTACCCCAAATTTGATGGGACCACTTAAAAAAACGAAAAAAATAACCTAAGTGCTCTTCTGCAACACTTCTTCAATGTCGGGAAAAAAACACCTGCTGCGGCTATTTAAATCCCGACTTTCATTTGCAGGCTAAAACGGGGGTACCCATAGTGATCCCCCATGTTTTTACAACTTTAGGGGGGTCCTACAATTTTTTCCAGGAAAATTTCGTAGTTTATCGCAAATCCCACTTCGTCAGGTCCCGTTTTCGTAGCTTTTATATTGAATACTGGGATAAAGCGGGCGCGCGCCCGATACTTTATCCCAGGAAAATCTCCGATGTGGAGCGAAAAGTCCAGCACGGACTTTTCGCTCCCATATTGAATACCCCTCTTACTCTCTAACTGTAGTGTGTTTAGTGAGTTTTTCAGCTGACATGGATGTAGCCAATAGAACATAGATAGGGTGTGTCAGTGATGAGATACTCATAGTTAGTAACAATATTTAGCTAGACTGTGGCATTTAAACAATGCTCTGTTGGATTTAAGAAGATTAATGTGTTTCAAAACACATTCCCCACACCATTACACCCACCTCAGCCATTGCCATGAACTGCTCACACAAGGTAGAATGGAACCTTGGATTCATGCCAAATTCTGACTCTACCATCTGCAAATCCCTGCAGAAAATGACTTTTCATACAAGACAATGGGTCTGATTCTCCAACAATCGTTATTGCAAAGCTGTACGCAGGCTATAGATATATGATGTATGCACAGGCAGCTTTACAATTGCGATCCTTGCAGATATGGTAATGCAGCAGGAGGTATCACGCCTCCTGCGCATGACTTATCCGAGCTGTGTTGTCCAACGCAGCATCGGATAATCTGCGGCTGCTGTGACCCATAGGGTCCTGCAGCCGGCCGCCACAGTTTAGAGGAAGAGGCAAGGAAATCTCCGTCAGCCGATGGAGATCCTGGCTTCTTCCCTCCCCGGCAACAGCAGGGACATGCCTCCGTTTCGGGAAACGGAGGGCATCGCGGCCCCCTCCCCGCTCCCAAACGGCAGCAGACTGTCAATCACTGAAAGTCTGCTGCCAGTTTACATGCGGGCTCTCAGTCCCGTTCTGGACATGTGCAGAACGGGTCTGGCACCTGCGCAGATTCTGCTGAATTAGGCTCTATGTCTTATAACCATCAAGTGCCCGGTTTTGATGAAGCTGTACTTATTGTAACCTCAGTTTCTTGTTTTTATCTGACGGGTGTGGAACTTGGTCAAGTCTTCTGCTGCAGTTAAAGGGTCAACATACTATACCTTCAGATATGCTCTTCGGCATGCCAGCACACCACTGTTGTAACACATTTTACAGTTGTCCGCCTGTTACCTTAAGCCAGTTTGGCAATTCTCATCTGACCTCTAAACATTATGGTTCTGACCACAAATGTCGCTCATTGGTGGTTTTCTGTTTTGCACACCATTCTCTGTAAACACTAGATACTGTTGCGCATGAAAATCCAAGGAGATTATTAGTTTCTGAGATATTCAAACCACCCACCAGACACCAGCAATCAAAGTTGCTTTAGATCACATTTCTTCCCTATTTTGGTGTTTGGTCTGAAAAACAACTGAACCTCTTAACCATGTCAGCATACTGGTATGCATTGAGTTGCTGACACGTTATTGGCTATTTAGTTATTTACATTAATAATCAAGGGTGTGGGGTACAGGTCTGTCTAATACGTATACTGGTGTAAGGGGCCTTATGTTTTCTTATTCTATTTTTCAAAATAATATAATTTTTCCTCTGATATTTTTGTTAATATTTCACAAAGGCTAAGAAATATATATATATATATATATATATATATATATATATAAAATATATTTTAGGGAAATTAATAATTATATATTTATATGTAAATTTTGAAAATAAATAAAATAACCTTTTTTTCTTACTCGTTTAATAATATTGTGTCTTCCTTTCTCAATAGCACCTCCTGCTTCTAATCGGTATTTGTTTTCACAATACCTCGGGCAATAATATCGTGGGGGGTTTTCTCATGTATAGTTGTTTCTGTGCACACTGCATTTTTGGTTCACAATTGTTGCCATTATTGTCAGGTAACCATTTAAAACACAATCCCCATTTCAGGTTTGTCCCTTGCTGCAACCCTTGCCAACTCAGAAAGCCAACAGAACACTCCTCAGATGTCCGATTTCCACGCCAAGCTGGCCCTACTCAAAATCTCTGCACAACAGGTACTGGTCTTCACTGTAACCCACTTTGTTTGGTGAACATACAATAAATTGTCTCATATTTGGCTTTTAAACATTGTTTAGTATAAAGGCGCTCTTACAACATGTGTTTGCTTAATTTGACTACATGGGTATCCATTTGCTTGTTATACAGTTATACTGTCCCTCTATACAAACTATGAGCACATTTATTAAGTTATGACTGCTTAGCTTTTGTCAGGTATATTTAGGCTTAAGTGAAGTACTGTATACCTCTGCTCATGTTTGCCCTCACTCTGCTTTCTAAACACATCAAAGATGCAGTAAACCGATAATGGCAGTCTGACCCCATTATTAATTTTGCCATTGTATCGTATTAATGTAAAAATTAAGAGATGGATATATATTATTTTTCCATTCCATCACTTTAATTAGTTAACTAATTGAAATGGCTATGTAATGCCGGCTGTCGGGATGCCTCCTGTCAGAATATCAGAATACCGACAGCAGCATCCCGATGGTTGGTATCCTGACAGGGGTCGGGTAAGTATACTTACCCTTCCCACCCTAACCCTTCTTTCTTGTAGCCTAACCCTCCCCACCCTGCACCCTAACCCTCCCCATTAGTGCCTAAACCTAGCCCTCCCTCCTTCATGTCTAAACCCAACACTCACCCCTTAGTGCCTAAACCTAACCCCCCCCCCAATGGTGCCTAACCCTAGGTAGGGGCCTAACCCTAACCTCCCCCCCCCCCCCCCCCCCAAAACCTAACCCTGCTATACTCCCTAAACCTAACCCTCCCTCCCGCGGCTAACGTTAAGGGCGCCCCGGACTTACCTCGTTCGGGCTGGCGTTCCAACGTCGGGATTAAGATAGGCGTCGGTATTTCGACGCCTATCTTAAGTCCCTTGTCGGGATTCAGCTGTTGGTATTGAGTGCCGCCGGTCCCATAACTACATCCCAACTAATCCTATGCAAGCTACAAAAAAGACACTGTTTTAACCAAGCTAGAACAATTTTGATTCAACTAGACTGGATTTTAGCTGATCAGGATAAGTCCACACAGTACGTCAAGGTTTTGCTTTCTTTTTTTTCTTTTTTTTATCGGCAACCTTAATCTACATCTGTGTGGTCAGCTTTATTACATTACTGTCAATATTTTTGTCGATAATGGTACAATATTACTGTTGCTACAGTAACACATGAATTAGCCACAAAACTATTTTCACGAATAGGTAAGAGATTTATATACTGTAACTATAATAATTATATTTACAGGTGCAAGGTTTCATATTTTTTTCAATTCTTATTAGTGATAAATTATCTGACTGGTATCCAAACTATTGTATAAACATACATTTTGCTACAGACACTGCAGTTAGTAAAGTACTCACCAATCCTTCAATGGCTAATGGTCAGTCCAGAATGCTGATGTGACTGTGGTTCTCCTAATCAGCATTCTGGATACACTTGCTCTGCTCACTAAAGTTCTCCACAATGTTATAACTGGAAACTGACCAATAGCAACTATAGTCAGTGGCAAGTACATCGGGGCAATTCTGTGGTTATACCTGTTTATTGCATTTTCACTGGAAGATGTAGGCTTTGTAGACTGTGTAGGAATATAGGCCCTCATTCAGAGCCGCTCGTTAGCGGCAGTACGCTCGTTCCGAGCGATGTTTGCACATCTGCGCATGCGTACGCTTTTTAGTACGCATGCGCGAACCAGTCAGTGCGGCCGAAAATCCTTAGTACGCTATATAGCGAGTGCCTGCTATTTTGAGTGACAGAATGAGGCGTATGTGGGTGGTAACAGGGGAAGGTGCTTGAAAATGGGGAGTGGAGATCCGAACGCAGGCGTGCTTAAAGGTCAAAACGGGCGTTTTATGGGTGTGTATATTTAAAACAGCAGCGTCATTGACCACGTTACTGGGTTATTTTATAGCCAGAACTGCACGCAAATTTGTGGTAGCAAACACCAACCACAAGAATAGCGAGCAGTTCATACGCTGGTCGATGTACTCGATTAATCTAATAAATAGCGGACATGACGTTGGATGCGTGCGGCCAGGGGGCGTTTTTAACAAATAAACGAGCGTATGTTTTGCTCGTTCGTTCAGACTTAGAGGTGTGAACACACTGCAATGTGCGTACGGATCATTTACATAGCCACCCCTTGATTTTAAACGAACGACCGCAAATAGCGTGCGGCTCTGAATGAGGGCCATAGTTTATCATTTCTCTCTGAATGTGACCTTCTTCTGAAAAAGTACAATGATGTTTTCTATAATTAGCAGCTTTCTTAGAAGACTCATGGTGGGTACACAACTAGCAGATATATCTGTAGATGGTGGTCGTTCATGTACACTGAACGACCATCATCTTCCAGGTAGCTGCCACTCCCACTGGTCCGCCCCCTCCTGTTCCTCGGTAGACCGCCCAGACTTGCCGATGGACAGATATGTCTGCAGACATATCTTTCCCACGGCTGTGCAGCGCAGCCAACGCGATATATCTGCGAACGACGTAGTTCACAGACATATCGCTGGTACACACTGGCCGACAGGCACCAGATATATTGGCCAATCAATTGATCAGCCAATATATCTGTCAGTGTGTACGAGCTTAAGAACTCTAGTGTACTGCCTAATCAGATATAAAATGGGAAGGTGATTTGGTCAAATGTATATTTGCTTATCTAAGTCACCAATGTAATTTATTTGATCATGCTTGTTCTTTGAAACAGGACAGAGACTTCCTAGAAGATGAACAGATTTTCTTGGAGGCTTTAAAGAAATGTAACTTTTCCTGCTCCAACACTGTATGATGAAGAAGAATCAAGTTGTCATCAAACACATAGAGCAAAGATTACATGTTGGCTTCCCGACCATCCTCCATAACTCATGGGCTTTCATGTTGGCTTCCTGCCTATCCTCCATAAATAGTTGGATTACATACGGGCTTCCCGCCCATTCTCCATAAATCGTGGGTTTACATATGTATGCTTCCCACCCATCCTCCATAACTCATGGGGTTACATTCATCCTCCATAAATCGTGGCCTTACATGTAGGCTTCCCGTCTATCCTCCATAATTCACGGTCTTACATGTGGGCTTCCCGTCCATCCTCCATAATTCATGGGTTTACATGTGGGCTTCCGTCTATCCTCCTTAAATTGTGGGCTTTACACCCATCCTCCATAAAACGTGGACTTAATATTTTGTATGTTTTATATTTTTTTAATAACAGCCTTTTGTAGATTATTTTCAGTTTCCTGTGATATTTTCAGACATGAACATTTTCCATATTTAAGGCCAATAGGGCAGATATCTGTAATTAATGAAATATTTGTGTAATTTCCATCATACTTAGTGACGTTTTCTTTTTCTCAGGTTCTCAGTGCAGGGAAATGTAATGTATACCTTGTACTCTTCGTATCGCCATTGATTCCCAGTATCTCCCCTATTACATTATTTCTCTTGGTATGGAAAGTATATGCACAATATTTGAGATATAACTTGTGGGGTGGAATTATAGCATCAAGGTGCTCAGAATTACAGCCCTAACCTGGAGTACACCAGTGGATCTGAAGGCCTCTGAACTGAATGCCAAACTTGTTTTCAGATATTCACAGTAAATTTTAATAGGGGTGTATTCTTAACTTAAATTTGGAGCTTAAGCTTACCAGTAATCAGACAAGTCCTTTCTGTAGGTCAGACAATACAAACTAGAGGTCATTGCAGATATTCCAGTCTGGCCATGCAGTTGGTTGCGTCTCCTTTATGATCACTGTCAGATTGTGCAAATTTACAAAATAATGGGTGAAAGTAATAGTCTAGGCTTAATATACAAAAACATCACTTGACTATTTGAGGGCCATTAACATTGTTTATGCATCCAGTATTATACCCATCTACTCAGTCATTCCTCAGGATAACACTGATGCCCTGAAAAAACAAATAACTGCTTATCCTTACTTTTTGACATTGCTAAATTGTTGGCTATACTTTTTTCCTATTGCTTAGCACCTTACAATATTAACAGTGCTATTCTACGGTGGATTTTTTTTTATCACTTTCCGGCAGTTGTGCAACTAGTGAGCTGCAGATCCCCTATAATGTATGCTATGGACTCTGCTGGGGACTGCCATTATTAGAGAACAATGCAACTCTTACATTTGGAGTCCGAGAATCACTGCTCTACTACTCAGTGATGATATACTGAGCCTCATCTGTTACAGTTAAACTAACTGCAGATTAAAACACTCATGTAAGAGACACGATAAATGTGAAATGTATAAGTATATAGTGATACATGCTGATCCTTGGGTAACTGGATGCCATGATAATCTCTCTTATAAATGTTACTGTATTGTATGTGTGGCAATGGAACACCGTTCCTATATAATGCCTCTCCTTTTTAATGTGATTGCCTCTTCTTTTTAATGTGGGCTATAAACTGGTACAGAACTATAGCCTACCTAGATATAAAGTCATGATTCATGGATTCACTGTTCCAAACAGATACTCTGATCAGCATGTAATAGCAAGAAAATGATAAACTGTTTTCTAAAGCTCTGCTGCTCTGACAATTGAGGAACGATAGACACAGAAGAGCATTCAAAATTGAAAAGGTTGGATGTGATCTATTTCTAGTTCTGTTGTTTTGTCTTACCATCTCACTAGCTATTGTATTAGTTATCTAGGAATCAATCATGGATTCAAGCACACTATACTTTTAAAATGATGTCAAATTTTGTAATAACCTACATTTCTTACTGCCTTTCAGTCTTTTAGACGTCCTGTTGTATGACTGCTAAACTGTGGCATTGCTAAATAGGCAATAGTCACATCTGCAAGTCCCAGTATGCACTTGGTACTAGTCAGGGCTGTAACTAGGGTAGTGCGACCTCTGCCATGGCACAGGGCACCGCAGGGCAGGGGGCACTGTTTGGGCCTGTCAATTTTCCTGTTTATTATCATTCTCACTAGTAGCTTCCTCTTATTTTAGGGTAGTCTTCTCACGGCTATCTGTTTTTGACGCTTTCTTTCGATAGTCTTGTATGTTGGTGATTTTCTCTCACTTGTCTCAAAGAATGTATTGTTAGTCTTGTATGTTGGTGTATAGCTAGGCAATTCACCAATGAAATGTTGGAGATGAACTTGCGTACATGTACAGTAGAATACATTAACATTAAATACAGCAGTGCTACAGGTTTTAGATCGCCCACAAATCTAAAAACTAGGGGCTGGCTGGCAACTTTCATTCTGGGGGGCAAGCACAAGAATGTGGCCCCAGCGTTTCTGCCAGTGACGTCTATAAAATTACAGAAAGCATTACAATAACCTCCTACACAATCCACAAAGTATTCTAGTGACAGATATATAGCACAGGGCGCATTCCAGTGACCAATATGCAGCACAGAGAGCATAATAGTGACCTATATACAATACGGTGGCCACTCTAGTGACCGACATACAAAACAGCATTATGAGTGAACATACATATTAAAGAGAACATTCTAGTGACTTAAAGACAGTATTATTTCTGCTTTTGGTGACTTCTACAATTTACCATTCCTATGGTTTGGATGATGATACTCTCATCAGACATAAATGTATTAATTTTCTACAGATAGTTAATAAATGTAGTTGGTAAAGACAGACACTGTATGTAAAAATATATAAATACATTTATTTATATACAAATAATATACTATATATACACCAACTATTTTAGAGTAAAATTATAATGATGTTAAAATAATGAATAAACTATGATTCCCAATGGTTTTATTTTGTTAGTGTAATTACTGTACATCAGACCTATGATCTGAGCCCTCCCGCATTTAAAATCAGACCCCAAATGTCACCACCTCCATCATTAAAATTCATACTTCAAATATGATCTCCCCCCCCACAGAGAAACACACACACATCCTTACTCCAGTTCTCTCCAGTCACCCCCACCATTGCTCCTGCACTGCAGTACAGTTTCAATTCTAAGGCCCACATCAGGGGAGTTTCTAGTGATGAGGGGGCCCGTGTGCAGCCTCCGTCACGGGCCCCCTCCTCTCCGTTCGGCAGCCGGCAGCGCTCTGAGCTGTGCGCGGCCAGCGTCGGAGTTATAGACTCTGGGCGTCATTTTTTGGGGAAATCAGTCTGTACCCCATAAAAAGCTTCAGTGACCCTGGGAATCAATATAGAATAGTAGTAGTAGCCCTAATAAAGGTATTTAGTGAACCCATATTGTTTCAAAGGGCTGTTATTTGCATATGTGTGGAAAAATTATAGAATTCAATGGTTTTTCGGAAAAATAAGTAGAGGTTAAATTTGGGCTACCTGAAAATGAGTATTAGTATATTTTGATGTCTCTAAAATGAAAATGAAAAACCTCAAAATACACCTGCTGCAGCCTTGTGCAATCCCTAAAACCCAACCATATAGCCCCCCAAAGTACCAGGCCCCCTACTTCTTTTTCCATTTTCCAACACTTTTTTTTTTTTTCATTTCCACCCCAAAATTACATATCTCTTTTGGGTCAATTAAGATTATTTTTTATTCTCCATGTTTTTGGTGACAGTATTGCACTTGGTAATAATGGATTTATACATTGAGTATATAATCTAACCATTTTGCTATGCTTCATGTGATTGGTAGACTTGGAGCCCATTTTATTTAGTACTTTGATCAATTTAAAAACTACTAAAGTATAATCTCTACTTTTATCTTAGATTAATAAATACACTCATATTATTTTTTTCTTCGTTATGTTTGCTGGGATTAAAGAGATTTCTTCTTCAGGGTCCATAGGGGGTCCACAGGGATACCATGGGGAAATGAGGTTGGAGTGATCCAGGCACCAAACAGTTCAGCTTTCAGCTCCCAGGGTGCCTCGGGTCCTCCTACACATATACCCTGGCCACAGGCATTCAGTTTTTTGTTTGGTGGTGCAGGGTCAGTTGCACCTCCTAACAGTGGGACTGCTTAGCATCCCAAGCTTTTTAATATTTTTTCTTCAGAGCAAGCAGCATTAGGCGTCCTAATGGATGCCGATGCTGCTGCTCCATCTACCTCCGGAGGTGCTGCAACACCAGTAACTGGACAGGTTATTTCGGCAGGCATCAGCAGAGCTTGGCTAGCGGCGATGCTGGGACCCAGGACTGTGGCCGGATAAACGTAGAAGCATTCTCTACTGTCAGTTAAACTTATAACTATCACTGCTATTTCTTCTCAACCCTTTGCTACAGGTGTGCGGGGAATTTTAAATTTTGTACGTAAAACATTTATTGATACTTGTGAAGGCAGTCACATTTACACTTAATTATGTCTAAAAGTAAGGGTAAACAGGAGGCTGAGGCCCTGGTGCTTGTTTAATGTAAAAGCTGTTCGGTGGGCTTGTCCCCTCAGGATTTTATACAGGATGGTTTGTGTGCTATTTGTTATAAAGAACCACCTCCCCAGTCCAGTCTACCAGCCCCTGTACAAGAGTCATCTTGGGTGTCCTCCTTGTCTCAGGTTATGATGTGGCTAGTGGACTGTTTGGCTGCTCCAACGCTGCCTCCCATAATGGGATACCCACAGCAGTTCAAGACTGCTATGTTTGCGCCCCCTATACATCCTTCCTGGATGGATGTTTATGTCCACTCAAGTCAGAGTACGGCTCAGTAAGCTGCTGCGTTTCAGCAAATGTTGCAGGCAAACAGACCAGTAGCCATTAAAGCGCACAAGTGGACAAGTTTGCCCAGCTTGCAGATTCTGCCGCGTCATCTGAGGAGTCAGATGATGTGCCGGCTTCTTCTCAAGGATCTATCTCAGGAGAGGAGGACCATCCTTCTACAGTGGATGTCCCTTTTTTGGTGAGGGTGGTCAAATCAATCCTAAATATAGAGGATTATGAGCCAGCTGATAGACCTAAGGCTTCAGTGTTTAAACACCAGAAGGAGGTAAAAGCTGAGTTGAAGCATTGAGTACTCCTGATAAACCGTTCCATGTTACAAAAAGATTAGCATCTTAGTACATTTGCTAAGTGGGAGAGGATAGAAAGTGGGAAGTCCCTCCTACTGTGGATGCTCATGTGACGCATTTAGTCAGGAGCGCTACGTTGCCTATACCGTCCGCATCTTCCCTTAAGGATCCCACAGAGAGAAGACTTGAAACCTTAAATCAGTGTTTTCATTGTCTGTAGCTGTTGCCCAGCTGGCTATGCCTGTGGCCTGGGTATCCAAGGCTGAATGGATGGGGACATTGGAAGACACTCTACCAGATGCTACCAGAGAACAGCTGACATATATGTCCCACGTACGGGAAGCGGACTCTTATTTGGAGAAACTGCAATAGATGCTTCTAAAGAAGCAGCCAGGGGTGATAATTCCGGGAAGATGGACAAATAAGGAAAGTCACCTGCCCATAAACATCATGGAGCTTCGTACAGTATACAAAGCGCTCATCCTGGCACAGGATCTCCTCCAAGGCAGGCCGGTCCAGATCCAGTCTGACAACGTGACCACTGTAGCCTATCTCAATCGGGGAGGTACGCGAAGTAAGGAAGCCATGAGGGAAGTGAAGAACATTCAGATATGGGCAGAACATCATCTTTTGGCTACCGCGGCAATATTCATCCCGGGTGTCCTCAACTGGGCACCGGACTTCCTAAGTCGTCAGGACATGCACGCCGTATATTGGGCTCTCCATCCGGGAGTCTTTAAACTCCTGATGAACAAATGGGGCCTACCAGATGTAGACCTCACGTCACAACCACAAGGTCCCCAGTTACAGGTCCAGGACCAGAGATGCCTAAGCCACCATCGTGGACGCGCTGGCAGTGAGGTGGGACTTCAAGCTGGTGTACCTCTTTCCTTTGATTTCCCTCCTGCCTAGGGGTCTCAGGAATTTCAAGCAGAAAGGGGGGCAAAGTAATACTGGTAGCTCATGCTTGGCCCAGGTGCCATTGGTTCATCGACATACGTTTCCTCTTCCTCTGTGGTCAATGGTGTTCCCAGAGAAAGTATGACCCTAAGGTTTTTAGGGTTTCCCAGGTACTTGCTTTTCTTCAGGATGGGTTAGACCTCTGTCCCCGCCTGGCCACGCTGAGAGTACAGGTTTCTGCACTGTCAGTTTGGTTCCAGCGAAGGATCGCTTATCTGCCGGATGTTAGAACTTTTTTTCAGGGTGTTCTCCGAGTTCAGCCAACCTTTATCCCACCGATTTCACAGTGGGATTTGTCTTTGGTTCTCAAGGGGCTACAGGCTCCACCATTTGAACCAAAGACACTTTTTCTACTCGCTATCTCCTCTGCCCGCAGAGTCTCTGATTTGGCAGCACTCTCTTGTCGTTCCCCATTTTCACCGGGATATAGCTGTCCTCCGTACACGGGCGGGTTACTTTCCTAAGGTAGTATCCCATTTTCATGTGAATGAAGAGATTGTGATTCCAGTCTTCAGACCTTTCTGCAGGTAAAGCCTCCCTGGATGTGGTTCGGGCTCTCCATATCTATGTGGATTGTATAAACTCTTTTAGAAAATCAGACGCTCTTTTTGTGTTTTATGGTTTTCACAAACTAGGCTGGCCGGCTAACAAACTCTGGCTCGATGGCTGCACATGACTATCACTCAGGCTTACACGCAGGCTGAGCTCCCTGTTCCAAACACGGTGACAGCACATTCTACTTGATCTGTGGGACCAACGTGGGCATTTTGGAATGGTGTCAGTGAGCAGGCCAACCGCACTAGTGAACAAAGTGCTAGAGAAGAGTTTAAGGGTAGAAGCAGTGTCTACAGCAGGATATATGAAAAACTGTGCATTTACAGTAGCTTTGAAAGTCAGAATACCTCTAGAGGTGTGGTCTGGAAGAAATCCAAGCGTCCATCATCTCCAACTCTTTGGGTGCAGAGCATATGCACACATCCCAATGTAGAAAAGATGTAAATTGGATCCCAAGTCTGTGAAGTGTATCAATCATGCTTGGATACTGCCAGAAAATTAAGTGATACAGACTACAGTATGGGACATTACAAACATAAAGCTTATAAAATCCAGGGATGTGGTGTTCCATGAAACAGCACCATCTAGTATAAAGCTGGAATAAGAACCACAATACAAAGTTTATTAGTTGGATATGCCGACAGCTGGAAGTGTGTCTGAGTTAGACTGTCAATATAAATATTGAATCACAGAGCAGAGTTCTGTAAGAAGCAATAGAGGAAAACTTGTGGTGTCTACGGGTCATGTGTCCATTAATATACTTGCGAAGACAGCAACAGCGACAATGTGGTTTATATAGTAGTTTTGAGGTCAGCATCTTTCTGTGGTGGGAGCGCAATTTTTGGTTGCAGTGCTATTTTTATATTTAAATACATTTAAATGTGGCTTATACCAGCTAGAGGGGTTCAGTATGGCTGTTTGATATTCGAAAGATTGACAAGCAGAAGGGGGACAACGATATGTCAATCCCAACATGGCGACATGCTAGTACAGCGCAGTACAGCATTGTGACCGTGTCATCTAACATGGTGACATCTGCAAAATGTGAGGTCATGCCTGACTGCTCTGACGCCAAATGCCAATAAGGGCCGCTACTATGGCATGTGTATAAGGGGCACTACTGTGGCATAATGTGTAAAAGGGACACTACTGTGGCGTAACTTAAATACTGGGCACTATTGTTAGGCATAATGTGACTAAGGGGCACTACTGTGGCATAATGTGAACTATGGACATTACTGTGGCATAATATGAAATGTGGGGACTACTGTGTAGCATAATGTGAAAAAATAGGCAAAAATGTGTCATAATGTGAACTAATGGGCACTAATGTGTGGCATAATGTGCATTGTGGCCATTATTTTGTAACATCATATGAATAAGGGGCACTACAGTGGTGTAACATGAATAAAAGACACTACTGTGTGTTGTAATGTGAATAAGGGGAACTTCTGTGTGGTTTATTTTTAATTGGTGGAATTTCATAGTGGGTTGGTATATATCTAGCCCTCCATATCCCAGTTTGATACTGCCCTTAATGTTTATTTTTATTTCCCTTTAATTTTCCCCTACATGCTGGACACGCCCCCCACCTGGCACACTTGGGGGGTGGTTACACGCTACACCCCTGCTTGTAGGTAACGAAGAAATAGTACCTGCAATTTTCTTTATTGGTGAAGATCTGTATTTTGGTAAATATTTTAGCCAGCGAGAACCAGTGCTAGGAAAAGTGTAAACAGTTAAGGCAATGCCTCTATGGCAGGGGGGCCAACGGGATGGCCAACGTGTCAGAGGCAAAGAGCCGAAAAATATCTGTATTCTAGTTGAAGAGCCGATATAATGCGCACACCAAAGCCTTGTGCGCAAAAATGGGGCGTGGCCTGGCTGGCACAGGGCCATGCCCCACGCACACAATCGCCGTGAAGGTCATTCTTGAAGTAAAAGAAAAGCCAGAGCAATATAGAAAACATTGAAAAAGCTGGAGTTATTTTAACAGCTCCACCGCCACACAGCTCTTACCTTGTTAAGTAAGGCAGTCCCTGAGCCTCCCATCTTCTAGGGTCCGCGATTCTGCAACCGCCTGCTGTGATGACTTCAGGGTCCACTTGATGAAGGGCATCTAGCTGCTGCCGTGCTCCATGTGGCTGCCACTAGCTCTGCCTATCATGCGATGTGATATCATGACGTCACATCGCTCACATGCGTTATGACATCACAACGTCACATCGCTCATCGCTCACATGCGCCTCCCAGATACAAGTAAGGCCTCCTCTGAACAGCTGCGCATCTGTCAGAGGAAGCAGGGCTGCATGTGTCAGGAGCTGCATCAGAACAAACAAAGCCGCAGGTTGGTCACCCCTGGTCTATGGTCCACAGTTGCATAGTGATAATACTGAGCAGCTGCTCTATGTTCTCACTGGAATCTAGCATTGCCAGCTGAATCGCGTCATCATAGCCCTGTCCCCCGCTTTACAATATAAAAGAGAATTTAGGTGATATATTTTGCACCTCGGCTGCTCTAGTTGAATCCTTTTATAGAGAGGGTATCCAAATTACCTCTCAAGAGCAATTTAAAGAAACAAAAAAAAGGATAATCACACCTGAGCGCCCCCAACACAATTAAAAAAATGTGAAAATTACTTATGTTTAGTTATTATATCTATTCTTCTGAAGTCTTTTCCAATGATTCATACACATAAAAAGAAAAAAATAGAGAATCTAGTGCAGACAGTTTCCACAGTACAATAGCATTGGAGGGAAAAAAAACTTTTGTAATGAGAGATTTTCCCAATATGATTATATATATGATGTACTAATCCATCAAAACAAGTTTTAGTACAATATTTTAATATATATGAGTAAATAATACACAGCCACAACACATAAATTATGGGGTTAAAATCACAGAAAACATAAAAACAAAAACTTTTAGTGAAGTTGGCCTCATACCAGAGTCAGGTAAAAAATGAGCCTGTAGTAAGCTTGAGGGATAGATGGAAAAAACCCGGGATCCACCTCAGCTACCTTCCAGGAACGTCTTCCACACAAGTCTGGATAGAATGCCAACCGCAATCCCCCTATTCTCAGCCAACGCGTTTCTACCTCTCCGGAGGTCTTTCTCAAGGCAATGGGGGTCCTATTGTTACAAGCCTCCTTATATACCCCTATCAATTAATATCCTGATATGTGGGAGGAGCCAACTTCATTACAATAAATATACCATAAAAAAATGCCCAAACTTTATGTTATCTTATACTACCTACAAATACAGTGATCTCATTATTTGAACAGAAGAAAATTCATGTTTTGTCATCATCCCAAAAAACGGAAGTTAACGGACCCGCTACTTCCGGTCCGCGCTCCCGCAGTAATGTAGTCTAAAGTCCATAGATGCACGTGGGTCCTATGTCCTGTGCAGCCCATAATGGTGTCCTCCTTCCCCCGTCTCTTGGTTCCTTGCCACCATAGAGCCGACGCCAGAGACGAGAACCGGAAGTGATGTCGCGGTAATATGAAAAACCGGAAGTAAGTACTCTAGAGTCGTAAGGCATCTTGGGATATGTAGTTTTATTATCCCAATAGTCCGTTTATGTCCCAAATAGATCTTATGGATAATTATAATGTTCCTAATAAATAAGAATATATAAAAAAACATCTTAGTTACTGCAAGACCTTTTAAAATGTCAAGACACAACCCCCAATATAAAAATAAATAAATAAAAAGCATTACCTTAATAAGAACATCATTAAAAAAGATAAAAAAGGTGCATACTGCATATAAATAATCTATAATTATTCTAAAAACCACTTTAATTCAAAATCCTTGTTTAATCCTTGTGGATATAAAGTTTTAAAAGTATAAATAGAGTGCGTCTCTGCTTTTGCTAATTCTTTCGCTAGATTATTGTTTCTCCAATTTCCCTTAATTTGTTTTAAAATACCAAAGACCTTTATCTGTTTGATATCACATTGGTGGATTTCTTTAAAGTACATTGATAGTGCATGTGTTACCAGGCCTTTCTTTATATTTCGCAGATGCTCTGCTAACCTTATTTTTAAAGGTCTGGAAGTTCTCCCAATGTAGAACATGTCACAGTTACAACCTATATAATAAATTACATTTTTAGAGTTGCACGTAGTAAAGTCCTTAATAATGTGACTAATGTCCTTTATCTGTACCTCTGTACACTACCTTTCTCCTTTAACAGTTTTACACATTATGCACTGGCCACACCTGTGAAACCCCTTTGTGGAGATCTTTCCTTTTTCAATTGGTGGAGAAAGTGCACTTTTTACAATCTTATCTTTAATACTTTTAGCTCTTCGATATACGAAGTTAGGTTTTTCTGGAATTAAGGTTTTCAATATTGGATCGCCTTTCAAAATAGACCAATGCCTTCCTATAATTCGTTCTACCTGTTTGTATTGTGAATTATATTCTGTAACAAAAGAAAGATTAAAGCCATTATCCCTCCTTGTTTTTAATTGTTTATTTAATAATTCTTCCCTTTTCAAATTACCACACTTGGTCATGGCTTTCTCTACCTTATTTTTATTATATACACTTCTTTCAAAACATTGCACCATACTAGCAGCCTGTTCCTTAAATACTTTATCGTCTGAACAGTTTTGTTTGAGTCTTTGTAATTGACTATTTGGAATAGAATCCAACCAATTAGAATGGTGACAGCTGGTTGATTCTATGTATGCACCTGAATCTGTAGGTTTTATAAAATTACGAGTCAATAATCTTCCATCTTGGATATAAATAGTCAAATCTAAAAAATTGACAGTAGTATTACTGATTTCAAATGATAATTTAATATTATAATCATTTTGATTTAAAATTTCACAGAAGGTCTCCAGTACTTGAAGTTCTCCCTTCCATATAAATAAAATATCATCAATGTATCTGGCCCAGGACACCAGATTCGCCCCGAAATCACATGTCTAGTTTCCCACATGCCCATAAATATATTGGCATAACTCGGGGCGAATCTGGTGCCCATCGCTGTACCAACCTTCTGTAAATAAAAACAGTCCTTAAAATGGAAATAATTATTTTCCAGAATAAAACTTATCCCTTTCTTTATAAATTCTGGAGTTCCAAGTTAAGATCCTACACAAAGGATTTTAAATAATTTAACCCAATTAGTTGGTGAATATGTAAAGAAATCTGCATTAACTGAAGCAGAATCCAAATTTATTATTAATCAAGAACCCTCAATACCTGTATTATACATTTTACCGAAGGTTCACAAGGATATTTTGAACCCCCCAGGGAGACCCATCGTATCTGGAGTTAATTCAGTGACTGCAAACCTTTCAGAATTTATAGACCACTACTTACAACCCCTAGTTTTAATGAATAAATCTCACCTTAAAGACACAATGGATGTTTTAAATTTATTAAAAAATATTGATTGGCAGGAAGATTATTTTTTAATTACTGCCGATGTCAGCTCTTTATATACAATTATTAAGCATGAGCTTTGCTTAGAGGCAGTAACGGTGTTTTTAGAACAGAGCAATCTTAACTTGGAACTCCAGAATTTTTTAAAGAAAGGGATAAGTTTTATTCTGGAAAATAATTATTTCCATTTTAAGGACTGTTTTTATTTACAGAAGGTTGGTACAGCGATGGGCACCAGATTCGCCCCGAGTTATGCCAATATATTTATGGGCATGTGGGAAACTAGACATGTGTGGACTAGTGAATTCGGGGCGAATCTGGTGTCCTGGGCCAGATACATTGACGATATTTTATTTATATGGAAGGGAGAACGTCAAGTACTGGAGACCTTCTGTGAAATTTTAAATCAAAATGATTATAATATTAAATTATCATTTGAAATCAGTAATACTACTGTCAATTTTTTAGATTTGACTATTTATATCCAAGATGGAAGATTATTGACTCGTAATTTTATAAAACCTACAGATTCAGGTGCATACATAGAATCAACCAGCTGTCACCATTCTAATTGGTTGGATTCTATTCCAAATAGTCAATTACAAAGACTCAAACGAAACTGTTCAGACGATAAAGTATTTAAGGAACAGGCTGCTAGTATGGTGCAATGTTTTGAAAGAAGTGGATATAATAAAAATAAGGTCGAGAAAGCCATGACCAAGTGTGATAATTTGAAAAGGGAAGAATTATTAAATAAACAATTAAAAACAAGGAGGGATAATGGCTTTAATCTTTCTTTTGTTACAGAATATAATTCACAATACAAACAGGTAGAACGAATTATAGGAAGGCATTGGTCTATTTTGAAAGGCGATCCAATATTGAAAACCTTAATTCCAGAAAAACCTAACTTCGTATATCGAAGAGCTAAAAGTATTAAAGATAAGATTGTAAAAAGTGCACTTTCTCCACCAATTGAAAAAGGAAAGATCTCCACAAAGGGGTTTCATAGGTGTGGCCAGTGCATAATGTGTAAAACTGTTAAAGGAGAAAGGAAGTGTACAGAGGTACAGATAAAGGACATTAGTCACGTTATTAAGGACTTTACTACGTGCAACTCTAAAAATGTAATTTATTATATAGGTTGTAACTGTGACATGTTCTACATTGGGAGAACTTCCAGACCTTTAAAAATAAGGTTAGCAGAGCATCTGCGAAATATAAAGAAAGGCCTGGTAACACATGCACTATCAATGCACTTTAAAGAAATCCACCAATGTGATATCAAACAGATAAAGGTCTTTGGTATTTTAAAACAAATAAAGGGAAATTGGAGAAACAATAATCTAGCGAAAGAATTAGCAAAAGCAGAGATGCACTCTATTTATACTTTTAAAACTTTATATCCACAAGGATTAAACAAGGATTTTGAATTAAAGTGGTTTTTAGAATAATTATAGATTATTTATATGCAGTATGCACCTTTTTTATCTTTTTTAATGATGTTCTTATTAAGGTAATGCTTTTTATTTATTTATTTTTATATTGGGGGTTGTGTCTTGACATTTTAAAAGGTCTTGCAGTAACTAAGATGTTTTTTTTATATATTCTTATTTATTAGGAACATTATAATTATCCATAAGATCTATTTGGGACATAAACGAACTATTGGGATAATAAAACTACATATCCCAAGATGCCTTACGACTCTAGAGTACTTACTTCCGGTTTTTCATATTACCGCGACATCACTTCCGGTTCTCGTCTCTGGCGTCGGCTCTATGGTGGCAAGGAACCAAGAGACGGGGGAAGGAGGACACCATTATGGGCTGCACAGGACATAGGACCCACGTGCATCTATGGACTTTAGACTACATTACTGCGGGAGCGCGGACCGGAAGTAGCGGGTCCGTTAACTTACGTTTTTTGGGATGATGACAAAACATGAATTTTCTTCTGTTCAAATAATGAGATCACTGTATTTGTAGGTAGTATAAGATAACATAAAGTTTGGGCATTTTTTTATGGTATATTTATTGTAATGAAGTTGGCTCCTCCCACATATCAGGATATTAATTGATAGGGGTATATAAGGAGGCTTGTAACAATAGGACCCCCATTGCCTTGAGAAAGACCTCCGGAGAGGTAGAAACGCGTTGGCTGAGAATAGGGGGATTGCGGTTGGCATTCTATCCAGACTTGTGTGGAAGACGTTCCTGGAAGGTAGCTGAGGTGGATCCCGGGTTTTTTCCATCTATCCCTCAAGCTTACTACAGGCTCATTTTTTACCTGACTCTGGTATGAGGCCAACTTCACTAAAAGTTTTTGTTTTTATGTTTTCTGTGATTTTAACCCCATAATTTATGTGTTGTGGCTGTGTATTATTTACTCATATATATTAAAATATTGTACTAAAACTTGTTTTGATGGATTAGTACATCATATATATAATCATATTGGGAAAATCTCTCATTACAAAAGTTTTTTTTCCCTCCAATGCTATTGTACTGTGGAAACTGTCTGCACTAGATTCTCTATTTTTTTCTTTTTTATGTGTATGAATCATTGGAAAAGACTTCAGAAGAATAGATATAATAACTAAAGATAAGTAATCCCCGCTTTACAATGTCTGTGATCTCAGCACTGTGTAGCTGGAGGGTGGGGCCACGATGACGCAATCATGCTGCCGACCTGGCTTCTCCTTCCCGGAGATATGAGATATGTCTCTCTGCCGTGGGTCCTCCATTTCAAACAGCAGCCACAGCCCCCATAGGTTTCTATGGGGGCTGCAAAGCTGTCAAATTTACCTAATTCCAGAATGGTGTTAGCATATGGGCGACATTACGCAGATTTTTTTGGCAGAGGGATCCGTAGGATCCCCCCCCCCCCGACTCCCCATTTGCACATGAGCTGACCGCCATCAGCACTTGTGCAGCTTGCCGAAATAGTTAGTAAAGTGATCACAGATACAATCACTGTACTTGTACTGTCCCGGCGACTTAGTAATAATACATGGTGTGTCACTCGCTATTGGCCTCAAAGTTTTCTTATAACTTTTAAATTTATTGACATAATTTAGTGAAATGTGACACAGACTATACCTTGGTCTATGAGAAACACGAGGACGCCATAGCAAGTGTTGAAAGTACTCGCCATTAGCATCTAGGCCAGCTGTTCAGGCATGTGCAAAGTGAAGGCCAGCTGTTCACCACCCTAGTCAGCAGTCCAAAATTCAAATATGGGAACCACTCCAACTGCCAGTGAGGATGGCAGTTGGTGTGGTTCCCCTGTTAGACTATTGGACTGTGCTGCAGGTCCAGCTCATCCTTGCTGACAGGGAGGGAGCAGCCAGGTTGGCATAGCAGTGGGGCATGGCTGGCATAGGGGGGGTGCGGCTGGACATAATACCTGGCATTTGTGGGCAGAACAGGGGCATGGTCATGTGATCGCGTCATTTTGGCCCCGTCCCCGCTACACAATGCAGATTACCGGCACTGTGAATCGGGGGGCAGGGTCATGATGACACGTCATCGTCCACCCCCGCTGCAGGAGGCTTGCCTTCCTTTCCGGGTGGGCGGGAGCGGCACCCGATTTCCGTGAGGCTCTCGGGAGGGTAGGCAAGTATGCCCCAGCTCTGGAGCCGCCACTGCTAGTCTGTAGGTATGTCTGGTTCTGACAGTGATGTTGTGTAATGAGGCACCCACATTTATTGTGTCTGTGTCTTACATGTCGATATGAACCGGTACACAGCTGAACAACGCGTATTGTCCAGACGTCCTGGAAAACTGAGTCAATAAAGTCATGCCAAAGACAATTATTCAGCAGTTTGGAGGTCAGAAGCCACTGGCGAAGTTCACCAATCACTATCTGGTGAAAAAACTTTGGGGCCAATAGCAGTGAAACACACTGTACATTTAGGTGAATAAGGATCCCTTATTACCGCAAATTGCAGCGATAAGGAATCCTCATTATCGGGAGCTGGTCACATCTATTAATAAATATGCCTCAAAATCTGCTACATAACGTAGTGGAAAATCCAATTCAGTCAGAAGATACAGATGACAACCTACCGAAGTGATGTTTGGTTGAAGTGCTCAATAATACAGTAAATTATTAGTTATTCAGTTTGGAATTACTTGGTAGAATAGTTCCTCTCTTCTACACTATTAGGCTAATGGTATTGTCTTCCTTTATTCTTCTTGAGTAGAATATCAGTGTGTCTGTATTTTGTGTAGCATAAAATATGCAACATCCCAGAAAACCGGCAGCATGCATAGCATAGTTTTTGGTTTTCTCTCTAGGTCTAGGAGAAGCTTGTAGAGATGCAGCTAACTACTTTAGGGGGCGGGCCCGGACTGTCACGTCATGGCAAAATGCTGCAAATTGCGGGTCAGTGGGGAGTGGGCGGAGCTAAAATTATGTAATTGCGTAATTTTAGTCCTGTCCCTTCCCTACTGACCCGCAATTTCCTGCCATTATTTCCCCATCCTGCGAACATCACTAGAAAGCTGACAGAATGTTGGAGATCTGGGCACTCTGCCGAGGGTGCAGGAGCCTCCCACCCCTTTCTGGAGAGTAGGCAAGTATGCCGCAAATCTGTCCACAGCGTCCTAATTACACTCTTGGAGCCGTATTCAATTTGAGCCGAGCTGCGATACTTTTTCGCGGCCTGGACTTTTCGCCTACTTCGCCTGTTTTGCAGGCGGAAAAGTATCGCGTGCGTGCCCGCTTTACCCCGTATTCAATTTGAAAGTATGCGAAAACGGCGGAAAGTCCTGTCA
Organism: Taudactylus pleione; assembly: GCA_031769625.1. Lineage (NCBI taxonomy): Eukaryota > Metazoa > Chordata > Amphibia > Anura > Myobatrachidae > Taudactylus > Taudactylus pleione. The sequence continues at coordinate 747,177 of JAUIMM010000289.1, read as the reverse complement.
GATTTGGGGAAATCAACCTGATACCCCCAAAAGATGCTCTGACATGGGGGTTCACTATGGTACCCCCCCGATTTGGCTTGCTGAAGGTATTTGGTGTTTTTAAATGGGCTCACTAGCTGCTAAATAGCGTTTTTCTATACGTGGTGCAGAATAGTATTCAGGAGTACTTTTTCCTGTAAATAACTTATGCCAGCAAATTTGGGGTACTTGAAAATTAAATTGAAAATGGGGGTCAGTATATTTAAAAGTTGCTAAAGTGAAGTTGAAAAAAATTATGAAAAATCCACCTGCCGCAAGCACCTGCAATTAAAAAAAACACCTGGGGCATACTTGGGGACCCCCTCAGAGTCAAATTCGCTAGTTTTTAACTTTGTACCCCAGCTTTTTTTTTTTTTTTGTCCCCTTTTTCAAAGTCATTTTTTGCCACAGTTTACCTTTGGGGGACTGTCTGAAGGCTGCATGGGGGTTCCCACAACGTTGCACCCCAAAACCCCAATTCTGCACTTTTTTCCGCTTGCTATTCATAGGCGAAACTTTTTCGCCTTGTACATTGCATTGACTTTCCGCCTAGGCGGAAAGTCTTTCAAATTGAATACGGAGTAAAAGCAAAACAGGCGAAAATGACAGGATCCGGACTTTTCGCCTCAAATTGAATATGGGCCTTGGTGCTCAGCTTCTTCCTTGTCCCAGTGGCCCCTCCCCCTCATTGTGACTCCATAGGTCACATGTTTGGGGCAGGACCAGCACAGGGCAGGTTACTGCCCAGATATGGCTCTTTTTGCAGTTGTTTGACAGCAGATGCAAATACACATTTATAATGAGTACAGTTGCTAGTGCTTCACTTGTTTCCGAATTGATGAAGTGATTGCACTGATTGGTGTTTTCTTTGTTGCTTGTACATATATTATTCTTATGCATTTTAGCTATTACTTTTCTAAACCAGATAGACTTCTATTTATTGTATTTGTATTAGAGAGGGTTTTATAACACTTTATTCAAAGCTATTAGTGAAGGTATAGCGATTTGGGGCACATTTATGGCCAACTTTGCATCAACCCAAGTATATATGTATGTACCAGGATTTTTGGCAGGGACATGGGGTAATTGTTTATCATGAGTAAGCTTTCTTCCCAAGCAGTGTCACACAGTACTAAGGGCCTGATTCACAGTTGTACGCTAATGCTGTCGCAGCTGCTCTGCAAAAATACGCAAATGTCGCAGCCACTGGGAGATGTATTGAGACACCAACCTGCTTTGCAAATTCAAGCATTTGTGTAAAATATAGTATTAGAGAGGCTTTCCCCACTTTATGTAAACCTAATAGTGTATAGCATCTGTGTACAAAGACACGGCATCTGTTGCAGAACAGTTGATTGTTCCTGTCCTGAGTGAGTGTATGGTCCCACAGAAAGCTGTAGGAATTGAGACACAGGAGCCATATTCCTTGCATACGGGATCGCAATTGCAGGAGGAGACGCCCCCGAAATGGTCGCGACACACCTTGACCGTCATTCCTCGGCACTATTTTCTGTTACCACCCCCAAACGCTCCCTGACTGTCACACTGCGAATAGATAGTCGCTGCATGGTTTAGTGATAATCACTCCATAAACATGGGGATGGCATATTCAGAAATGTAAGTAAATTCAATATTTACGTAACCCTCCATTGTTTGTAGGTCTTCGCATGCGCAGGAGCCGCACTGTGCAGATCTGTTGCTGCGATGTTGGTCACAGTGCCCCAAAGATTAACATGGTTGACATGCTGCTGGCTTTGGGGGAGCGTTACTGAAAACGGGGCATGTTGACCCTGTTTTCTGGGCATGCTGAAGCCAGTGGCTGCGTCCTTGGACACAGGGTCACTGACCCTGGCAGTGTGATTTTTAACCTAAGGGCTACTCAGATGTCCGATGGTCACAAGTTGATCCGATGGCTGTGTCTTCAGACGCAACAGCAGATCAGAGAAGCCGATAGTGGGCGTATTTTTTCTTTAGACGCCTCCTGCGGCGTTAGCAGATTTTAGCACAGCCACTGCGTCCAGCTCTGAATAAGGCCCTAATAAAAAACATCAGCATCCTGAGCTTGACCCCCATTGTAGAAGTCACACGTCTGCCCTGTCAGGGTTCCCCATCACACAATGTTTATAACTGAGAATTGTAAAGTGCAGGAATTATTTAATGTACTACAATGAAACTCTGGTCAAATACGAATATTACTCATTAAGATAAACACATTTTATTGTTCAATTACATTCCGTTCATTTGACTAGTTTCCCAGCAAAATAACCAAATTTGTTTAGACAACATTAACAAGTAATGACCCCTTAACGTCAGAGAACTTATTGGATGACAAGTCCACCACGACACATCTTTGGCCAGTTCGGTAAGGAATGATGTCTACCTTGGTCACCGATCTTTGATTCTTCTTAAGTGAAGGCACGCTGTAAGAGAATACATTTATTACAACGGATATGGTGGGCACTCATGCAGTAAAACAATTAAAAATATCACTATACACACATATGACACAGAAAAAAAAAAAAAAAGATGCATTACAAAAACAAATGCACACAAAGAGCAGGTTAGCTAGACATGCCCCTATAGGGCTGCAAACAAAAATCCGTGAGTCCAGAGGTATCGCAAGTGTGACATACAGGATACAGGATACAGCTGCATTTACTCCTGCTGTGAGGGAACTCGCACTTTATTGGATTGAACCCTTTTAGTATTTTACCACAGACTGGAGGAAATGTGACTGCAGCGCAGTGTAGAAGAGAGCTCTATCACTATGCTATGCAGCAGAAAGGGGTTAATCAGCAGAAAAATGACCCCAACAATTGTATGCTTTGTTATCTAGTAAAACCGCTGATTGTTTCTATTTCCTCTGTATTAAAGTGATAATTTTGTAAACAATTTTTTTTTCCACCATCCTATCTCGGGGACGCTGCTAACAGGGGGCTAAGGAGCTGGCATATAAAGGTTAACCACATTCTTAGAGGGCTGAAGCTCCTCCCCTCCCCAACCCTCCTCAGTTACAGTTAGTGTCTGAGGGAGTAGGCAGCCTCTGAGGATCTGCAGTGCAGCTCTATGTAGGGCTGTTATTTTTATTCATCTGCTCTATTATTATTATTTGTATTATATTTCCTCTGCAGAGCTCATAAGGATGTGGCCTAGTGATTGGACAAAGTCCCCAGCCATCTTTCAATATAACCGTCACCACCGGTAGCGGTTATACAGAGCAGAACACCAGCTAGCTGCAGGTTGGCAGAAAACCCGTGTCTGACCATAGTTACTGGGTCTCTCCATCTGAGCAGTAAGTGATCAGATGACATTTAGGGGGATATTATGCTAACCTTCTACAGAGTACAAGTGGAGGTTTTGTCCATAGCAGACAATTAGACTTGACCTATCATTTTATAGAATGTACTAGTTAAATGATAGCTTGGATTTGATTACGGATCGCAACTACGAATGCAGTAGCAATTACACACGCAGTTCAACTGTGATAGTATGCTAATTCATTGCGATTGCAATGCCGCTGCTGCACTACATAAGGACGTCCACTTTACCTTACACACATTCGTAATGTTTAGCAAGACTGCAATCGAGTACCATTACAGCCTCACGCAGACTTGCACAAGTTCTGATCTTACTCAGAAATTGCTAACTTCCACACACGCTAAAGTGAACCCGAAAGTGAGGAATTGATTTGGCGGCAGCTGCATCCCAGGGACATGCAGTCAGGGTAGAGCCTCCCCTGTCATTCTCCTGAGATTTGATATAAAAATGATTAGAATAATACAAAGAAGATATTTATAACTTATTAACATCATCTTTGTTCATTGTAATAATTTTTATAGTTAACACTTACCAGCTAGTGGAGCCCCGTGGGACTGCAGGGAGATGAGAGATGAGGCAGCAAACAGCTCATTCTCACTTCTGTATAGCGAGACACTGCTTGCAGAGCTGGGGGCAGGGCCAAACCACGGGCAGTAAACTGCACTGAAAGAGACCTAATAGAGGCATGCCTCCGAGTATGTGGGGCATGCCTTGAGCACTGTTGGACACCTTGGATGTGTCATGTGACCAGGAAGTTCACTGTAGTGTTTAGGGATTGGAGCTCAGTCAGCAGCAGCAAGAGAAGACACAGTGATGCAGGTAGGAGAATCAATGGACACTGAAGCTTAATGTAGTGAGGGGAGAATTACAGTAAGTAGGGGATGAGAAGGGCTCCCAGCACTCAGACCCATCTCCATGTGTGACTCCCCAGCCATAAACCTCACCACATGTCACTACCGCATCCCCTTTGTCAGTTCTTTCCAGCTTCATCTATTGCTGGTCAGAACAGCTGACATCCATCAATTGGTGCAGATGGCAGCTTGAACTATGCAGCAGCATGGTGGTGGACTGGAATAACTACCTGAAAGAGGTTTGCACAGCCAGACTGATTGTGGAGATTGACAAAATATTGATGATGTTATTGAAAATTAGATACAGTAATAGTGTGATGAAAACATAAAGATCATACAAAAAAATAGCAAAGATAAAAAGTAGTCCCTTTAACACAACATACCAAAGATTTGTTAAATCAACCCCCCCCTCCCTCAGTCAGCGTGTATGAGTAAATCATACACAGGCTCAGGCGGGATGACTGGACATGTGCATGTATAGAATGCTTTATTGAGAAAACAAATGGTGAATTTTGTACATAACCTGTAGTGATAACTAGAAAAGAGAAAACAATGACTAGCTTTTGTGGGTTTCTGAACTAGGAGCTTTATAAAAGTCGCCTTGAGCACTAGAATAGCTACCTTGGAGGGAGGGGTGTGCGAGCAGGGTCGTCTCCCAGGGTGCAGGGTCCTGGGCAGGGGCATGGACAGGGATGGGAGCAGGTACTAAATCTGCCACTCGCCCTCCCTTAACTGTCATCAGCAGCAGCCTGTGTCTCCCCAGCCCAGCACATGCTCTCTACAGCCCTGGCCCTGGGTGCAGCACCATTGCTGCCCTACGACTCCTGCATCTGGCTAGCAGGGTGCATTTCCGGCTAGTAGCGCTACAGGCATGCCCCCTGCCCCGTCCACTCCCATATCATCACTGGTGCAGGCGGGACCAACACAGAGCATCAGGGAGCCCTTCTCCACCTCTCCTTGTCTCTCTCTTTATGGGTACTGGAGTCCTGGAATAAGGGTGTGTGATGGTGCACTAGCTAGGAGCTTCTGTTTGGCTGATTAAGTACTGAACACACCAGCTGATAGTAGTATATTCATTAGCATTGTGGCTCTATAATAATAATAATAATAATAATAATAATAACAACAATAACACTTTCACACTTACTCAATCTTAATCTGCTCCTTTACCAGCCCACTGCCCTCTACTGTCAGAACACTGTTCTCAACATCCTCCGCAATGGGATTGGTGAATGTAATTTCTACATGAAGAGGCTTATTTACATGGGCTTGTTCTGTAATCTGAAAAGAAAAACAAAATGGTATTTAGTATATACATATATAAAATAATATAATATATACATTTTAATAAAACCCTTGTAACAGCCTTTGATGAAGTACATCCAGCTAGTATTTATTCTCTGCATGGAGCACAATCTCCCCCAATTAACACATTCATTAAATGAACAGTAATGCCTTCAAAACCTTTCCGCTGAGTAGAACATCATTGGGGTATCTCACATTTTCATGGCTTTCTCAGATATACTGCTATCTACCATTCCTAGTGAAAAGCTGTTAATGCTGCCAAACAAGCATGTTTCCAATCTCATGTCCTCTCAGGCTTCTACTCCCAAACATCAGCACTGGCCAAGGTCTGGCTTCCTACTTCAAAGACAAATTTGACAAGATTCTACATGAAATAGGTTCCTCTTCCCTGGCACCTTCACCTCATTTTGCTGTTCTAAATGAAGTTGATATATTTACTCTCCTCCTCACCCATTCTACTACCTGTACTACTTGAGCCTATGCTCTCCTGTGCTCATCCCAGTCTTAACTAACATCTGTAATTCTGTAATCCTCCTCTTGCCACTTATATATTTCCATCATAAATAAAGAAATGACTCATCTGAAAAACAAAACAAAACCATTTGTTACCTAAAATCTACTCTCTTGCATACTTCTGTCCCAACTCATGCCCCACCAAGCTTCTTAAGAGCCTTGTCTATATGACCCTCAAGTTTCCTTCTTACTGGTCTTCCCCTGAACAGAGCTTCTTCCGTACATTTTATTTTGAATGCAGCAATCAGACTAAGTTTCCAGGAAAAACATTCTTATGGTGCATACACATGGTCAGATTTGTTGTCCGATATGAACGATAACATTTTAAAAATTGTTCATATCTGAAAGAAAATCTGACATGTGGGCCTGCAACGATGAACGATGCGCGTTCCCGCATGTCAGATAACGATATCTGACATACTCTGTGTTTGCAGTCAGATTTTGATGATTTAATTTATTTTAATACTATCTGTCTGAAATTATTCAATCATTCAAATCATTGGTAAAATCGTTCATCGTTCATCTGACAGATCTGACCGTGTGTATGCACCATTATACTGCTGTTCCTCTTTTATTGTTACCTATATTAGTTGCCTTTATTTGTCTTAACTAAATATAACATACTTCTACAAACATATAAAGCCACAAAACTGCATCAACATATATCTTTTCCCTTCTATCAAAATATCTTGACCCCTCTACTTTGAACCTCACATGTATACTTATTACCTACTCCCATTCCCAATTACAGGCCTTTTTTGGGCTGCACCCAATCTTTGGAATTCCCTTCCGCATACAAAGCTTTTCCCCTAGCCTCTGCACTTTCAATCGTTTCAAAAAAACTCATCTCTTTCTGCAGTCTTCAAACACCTGTGCCACCTTCTTAACCCCCCTAGTTTCTTCTTCCAGATTACTACCACACCTCAGAGTTCCGACAAACTTATATTTCTTTTCCTTCTATACACAAAAACCCCTGACTCTTGACTGCATCAATTAGCCCTACAGTACTAAACAACTATTCCCACTGCAGTCCGACTGTACAGTACCAAATCTCCAAATTCCCTATAAATTGTAGGCTCCCAAGTAGTGTGGTATGACTAGTCGACATTAATTGACATTCAGAATGTCGATGGGTTCTGAAAGTCGACAGAATGTCGATTATTGATGTTTGGTCGACAACAAATATGGCAACATACAATTATGTAGACATGGTTAAAATGTAAACACATTCAGAATGCTGACATTTACCATGTCGACACCAGAATGTCAACATTTTTTTTGCTTATTTTAGCCTAACTCTAAACCAAACCCCTAACCCTAAACATAACCATAAACTTAACCATAACTCTAAAAAAAAAAAATAAAAAAAAAATCATGTCAACATTCTTTGTTGGCATGTTTAATGTTAACGTTTTGAACATGTAAAATTTTTACCATGTTGACCTATTGTATGTCAACATATTTGTTGCCAGCATAAAGTCCATGTCGACATTCAGAATCTATCAACATTCTGGTGTCGACCTTCTGACTATATACCTAGCTGAGTCCTCTTACTGATTTGTTTGTTGGTTAATATCCAGTTTTGATCTCTGTGTGTGCCCCATATTGTACAGCCCTATGTAGTGTGCTGGCTACATTTTATTAATAGTCATCAAAATAATAATAATTGTAAATTACTCCTGTAAAATTAAACTGTATCTTGACAGACTGAATCTTAGATTTAGGGGGAATATATACTTTTATAACGTGCTTTCAATATATATTTATTTACTTCTTACATACATGGTAAAGACTTACAAGAGCATTTTATATTTTGTATAGAGCTTTAAGGTTATTTTATACTCATACAGTACCTTTATCACAATGGGTGGGCTCTTAAGTGTAATGACTGTATCCACTAATAGTTTCCCTCCTTTTTCATCCTCACACACAGCCACAACTTTGATCATATTGTCTGTAGTTATGGCGTTTTCATACTGTGCGTATGTTATGGTAAGTGGTATGTTTTTCTCTGTAACAAAGAGAAACCGTCAAGTGAATAGATTTTAATGAGTTTGTTCTAAGTTCTGTTTTTGGTATTCTGCCAAATGTGTCCATGCTGTGGGAAAATAACTTATAATTAATAAAAAAAAAAAAACTTGTGTAGTTGGTGAATGTGCAACATGATGAAATCTAAAAAATAAGAAAACATGATATGCATATGCAGGGACAGCCCGGGACTGGCAGTCTCCCTTGTGCGCGCGCAAAATGGGCATAGTTAAGTTTCACGGGGGCGTGCCATAAGTCATGAGGCCTGGTCTCGCGGCATGCCCCTGTCTCTTAGAATCCCGGCCAACTAGAGCACCGGGAGGTGGTGCTGCTCGGTAAGGATTACCGGCCCATCATGTGCACCGTGTGCTGCACTGCCGCCACCCCTTCCCTCCCAATGAGCTCATACCATGAATACCGGCAAGGGGGGGTGGAGGGTGGGGACACCTCCAGAGTCAAGAAGGCGACTTCCACCCCCCGTGCAGTGGCAGCCGCACTCCTCGACCCTGTGCATATGCGCATACTGACATAACCAGGGGCAGATTGGGCCACCGGGAAAGCAAGAAAGTTCCCACTGGGTCGGTTCCATGCATTTTCCTGTAGGGGCCAATGTGTTTTATTTTTTCTTGTTTTTCATCAGAGTTGCATCTAGCATGCATCCTAATGGGGTCCTTACAGAGTTGCAGTACAAATTCAGACTCGCATACACCAAGAAGTGTATTAGAATTGTGGTGGGCGTTCCTGAGTGGTTACAGGAGGTTGGCTAATCACATGCAGATGTAATGTAGTATGGGAGTGTTGCTGAAGTGAAACGTATAGAGATGCTGAATTGCTCATATTGGAAGCCATACTCTGATGGATGATCTGCTCCTAGCATAGGGCTGGTGAAATGATGCGACTGATGGTGGCATATAAAGACGCACAAAGCATGATTGCAGCACCTGCAGCACCCCCCCCTCCGCAGTCTAACCCCCTGGCAGCCCAACCCTAACCCTCCCCCCTGCAGCCTAACCTCAACCCCACCCCAGCCTAACCCTAAACCTCACCCTAGTACCACAACCATGTAAGTATACTAACACTAACCCCCTAACCCTCCCCCCTCCGCAGCCTAACCCTCCCCCCTCCCCCCCCACATCCTTACCCTAACCCTCCCCCTAGGGTCTAAACTCAAAACCTCCCCATAAGCCTAATACTTACCGTCGGGTCCCTGCTGGAGCCGGGATTCTGAGCATCTGCATCGTGACCGCATGTGTGCCAACTACATCCCTTTAATAAACATTTTATTTTCTTTACCAATAAAAATACATCTTAAGTATGACATTTAAACAGTTGAAATCCAAAAGGGGGAGAAAAGAAGACTGTTTGCTAGGAGCACTCTTATAGTATTAGTGAATAGATTAAAACAAAACTTTTAATAATGATAATATTAAGAAATAAGAATGCCCCTAGCAAAGAGTCTATTTTTCTCCACCTTTTGGATTACTACTGTCTGACTCTAGCGAGCACCACGACTACTTTATCTCTTATCCATTGTGTATTCATTCATTCATAGGTCAGTTTATCATGATTATATAACTTACACCTCAGATACCCAGTGTCGAACTGGACATGAGGGGCCCACCGGGGGTATGCAGTGGTAGGGGCCCATGCTTAAGGGGTGTGGTCAACCACCAGAGGGGGTATGACCAACCACTACAACCGCTTGGCTAACCATTTGTCAAAGTTTGGTGTAGTTTCTATAGAAGTGCGCCAAGAATCCATGTTTATCTGTGGTCCTGCTCCACCAGGTAACTGCCAGGTAATTGACCCACTAATAAAGTAACAATGTATAATTTGAGTGCACAGTCTGGAACCTGACACCTAGAGGAAGGGATGGGGCCTCCAGACAGTGTGGCCCACCGGGGAGTTCCCCTGTGGGCCAGTCCAACCCTGCAGATACCGGACGATTGCCACCGTTTGGCAATCTAGGATATAGGAGGAATATCCTGTGCAGAATCCATTCCCTGTTCTTGAGCATCATTTAAACACTTGATGAAGATAAAACAAAGATAAATCATATATTGCTACTAGCTGGGCAGTTTTATTTTGGAATGAGCAACTTTTAAATGGTTTATTGTGTAACCAGAGCTAACATATAAATAAAGGTGAACATTCCTTTGCACAAATAATAAAAGGTTTAGATCCAATGTAATAAAACATATGTGATACAATGAAACATACCTTCATTTGGACCCAGGGTGACAGAATGGACTTTGGTTAGGATGTCTTTAACGGAGGCATTGGTGTATACAATGGCCGTGGCAGTCATTTTGACCTTTAAGGACATGTTATTGGCACTTGTGTTTTTCACTGTCAGGGTTAAAGTGACATCCTGGCCAAACTGGGTCTCAGTGCTTGGTTTGAAAGTGCCGTAAAAATCTGGCTTTGGTGCTGGTTCTGTGTCATGGGCTGAGAACGCAACAGCCCGTCTTGCAGAGGCTGATGCAAGTGTCATGTAAGAAGAACCTTGCAGCTTCCCTTGAGCCTTCCTAAATATTTCCCTTTCTTTGGGAGTGCCTGAAAATATTTAAAATATTTTACAAATTAGAAATAACGAGTACAGTGTTATATGACATGTATAAAAATGCTGATGGGTTACAGTCTACGTCAAAATTCTTATTGATCAATTTTTGTCATTTACCAAATCTCAGATTCTCTTAATGGCAGCGAGTTCAGCTTTGTTAACTCAAAAACCCTTGCAAGGCTATAGGAGCCTATTTGTTACAATTGTGATAAATGCCACCAAACCTAATGATCCTTGTCACTGATATCTGCAAGTGTCAGAATCACACAACCTTGCATAGGGACAGGGCAGGTTTGTGAACATAAGCAGCATACTTAATTTATGTACACAGACTGCCATTGGTATCACTCTGCTCCAGCCCCAATGTGAGAAGATGGTATTTCAGCTGAGTGCTCTGTGCATAAATACCAATGATATTAGCACAGGAGTGCACCTCTTGTCTAAAATCGTTGCTCTTCATCTGTACATAGTACATTGATTTCCCATCCTGCAACACTGGAAACGTGTTAAGACAACTGACTGACATTAAAGGGGCATTTTATTAAAGTTACACAATGCATTTGCATGTTCTCAGTTTACAGGGTTATTTTCAGTTCTACTTCATGTATGGTCCATTCCAAGTTAAAACCTCTTTTACACATTTGTAGATGTTACAAGCTGCCTTTATTTTATTTATTTATTTTTTGTTTTATTGGCTGTTTAATTTTTTTAGCTAAAAAAATATACTTCACAGAAAAATAAAATGAAATATTCTTTACCTTCTGCATATTTATAGTTGTTGGTTACATCTGCTCGAGCATTAGAACCAACTGCCTTGGTGCTGGTTAATCTTCCTACCGAGTTGGTGTTTGAACGGATTTTTCTTCTTGACTCATCAGAATACACCAACCAGTCTACTTTGTCAGCGTTCAGTTCAGCAAATACGAAAGGTACATCATACTGTAGGTCCACATCTCCCTCTTTAACAGCCTTTACAGAACATGGTCCAAGACGGTATGAACCTATTGCAAAGACAACAGAGTATATATAAATAGCATGATGAAAGGAGACCAGGCTTGTCTTGCATCTGCCCTAATAAATTATGAAACGAAACCATGGAGGATATTTATAAAAATAGTTCCGCAGGTTACTGTGAGAAAAGGTGATATAACCAATAGTATCCAATTAGAATATAAATAAATATCATGACCACTACATTGCTTATTTTATCTGGCACCACTCTAGTTTACCGATCACTTTTGAGTTTTGATATTTGCTTTCAATGTTTGCTATTCAAGATCAACTTTTACTCACGACTCAATATTTCCATTAAATTCAGAGTTAGTAGGTTTTTTTTATTTGAAACAATATTTAATAAGATTTAAAGTTTATTAAAATGTACAGTATTTTCTAAATGTTTATTTCAAACTGTGAATGCTACTTTATTTGAAGTTTATAATTTGTGTTCAAGATTTGGCACTAAAAGTAGCTGAATTGTATCAATTTAGGCTTGATTGCAATCTAGCAAATCATCTTGAACCAGTTTACAGAGGTTGAACATGGTTGAATATGTTTGAGCTTCTCAAATACATTTTCTTGTTAATCAAAAGTTCAAGAAATTCTTTTGCATTTTTAAAATGAAAATTTCTAAGAAAAAATTAAATTCTGATGATCACACTGTTGCTTTTTAAGTCTATGGATAGCTACTTTGCCTTTACCAGTTGCTCTTATGACTCTTAACACATATTCTATGCATGCCTACAAACTGTAGAAGAGATAGTACTGTGCACAAACTATGTACGTATTTTCCTACCAGTTAAGGAGAAATAAACCCTCAATTTAAATGTTACAGAATAATATATTTAAATGTTAAAATATTGTACCTTGACTTTCTTCCTGTGGGGTGGCATCCAAAACCTGCCAGCCATCATATGTAGAACCAAGGTCCTTTCTAGCAAACCAAGCTTCAACCCATGCATGGAAATTCCTGTTAAACACAGTTTTAAGTATAGGTATTTTACAATATCTGACTTAACACTTCTCAGACAGATATCTCACATTTACTAGCCTATTATAAGGTTATCTTCAATTATATTTTTATTTTATATCAATTCTGTATGATGACAAGGCTTATGGCCTAATGTCCCAGCAAAATATAAGCTGGGCCGGGCCTCCATGACATCTTGTTAACAAGGTGATATTTAAAGTTGATCTGCAGATTTGGAGAAAAGAGGGTTACACAATATGACATTCCTCAGACTAGTACACAACAGTAGGAGGCCTTCACACAATGCAGTTGTTTCTTTCACTGACTTGTTCTTGGACTGCTGTTGCAGATCTGCAGAAAAGCTTTTTGAAAACCCAAAAATTAGATCAAGTGCTAGAAATAACAGTGAGATGTTCTATTCTGTCCTATGATCATATTTCTGGTAGTCCATTGGACCTCAGGATCTAAAGAAAGTTCTCCAGCAGTGGAAGTGGTGGGGATTTCAACACCCATCTACTAGGCTGGAGGGGAAGAACAAGGTTGTGTAAAATACCTAACAACTCCACCTCCAAAACATAGCTCTAAGCTATATTTGTAATAGCAATGTTTACATGGTTTGAAAAATGTTATGAATGTACCATAAAATTATGTTCTATTATGGTGCAAGTACAGATAGTGCCATTTAGATTCTTGAAACAATGACTTGCCCAATTATCTAAAAATAACATCTCTTACCATACACTGTCAGCTGTGTCTGGAGTTTCGTTGCCATCCTCATCAAAATACCGGTCCACATTGAGGTTCTCATCTGTATCATGAGCTGAATCGAAATTTGTGATCACACGGGCAGGTATTCCCAGGCATCTAAGCACTAAACACAAACACATATAAAGCAGAATCCAGCTTTTCCCCTTTATATTAGTAAACTCAATAGTGTTTCCCCTAGGGCTTCTCGTTGAAGCTCTGCACAGCAGCAGGTAAAGGGGATATGGAAATATTTTGGAATTAAAGCAATTCATTTTGTTAAATCATTTTGGCATAGGGGTCTTAAAGGCATCTCAAAGTCCATTGCAGGATGGCCTGATACTGTAAGCAAATTTTAATTTAAAAACAAAAAACAATTAATTAGATTTTAGACTACAAACTTGTGTATCGAATCTATTATGTTTAGCTACAGATTTTCTTTAATGATGTAGTTAATCTTACAGACCTGTACATAGAACACCAGCATAAACCCAACATTGTCCAAACTTCACAGGTCCACTTTGCATCCATTGGCGCAAAATGTCAACACTTCCATTCCATTTTGTGGGCACCTCGCCACCTGTGTAGTCCCCGCTCCAGTTGCCAACAATAACTCCATTATCATTGTTGCTGTTAACCTAAAGAAAAAATTTGGTTATTGGTTACTGTAGCAAAGCTGAGAATACTTTGGTTGCAATAGTATGTTGTTGTCAATGCATTTTGTAACATCTAAAAAGTTTAATTGATATGAGAACATAAGGAACTTTTCTCATTTCAGCAGTATCACAGTCCCCACAAAAACTTATGGGTACTGCTTTACTCACTTAAAGAGCACAACAATTGTTCAATGTGTCCTCCACTGTGGTCAACATCAGTTTCCATTCAAAGAGCAGCATTCTCTAAAGCAGAATGTAATATGTCAGGTAGAATAGTCAGCATGTGATGTCTAATGCTGTCTTTGAGATCTGACAGGGTACTGTGTGACATTCTTCTTGATACACCTGGTCCTTCAAAAAAAAACCTCAAAACCAAAAGTCACATACGGTGAGGTCCGGTGAACAGGGTAGTCAAGATGTCTTAAAGTAGCAGCTGATGACCCATTCTTCTGTACATTTTTGCCTTAGCAATTCTAGTGCTCTTCAAGTGTATTGCCACATCTCCACCTTGTGACAAAATTTGGAAATACATTTTTTCCAATAAATGGCTACGGCATCCTCTGAAGTACCTGTTGTCCAAAGTTCTCTTCATTACAAGCCTTAGAACTTGATCCACAGTGCTCTAAGTAGTGATACTTTGATTATACAGCCCTGTACTTAAGAGAAAACAATGAACTAGACTCATATGCAGCATTTACATTCAGTGAGGCCATTTCACTCTTTACCGTTTTGCTCCCAATATTCCATTAATCATGCCCAACCCACAGCTCATTGCAACAGAAGTACCTACTTACCGTGTACAAACTGAGGCTTTTGATGAGCAAGAAAACCAAAAGGTTTCATGTCCAATTGTAAGCAGCACTGATTCCCCAGTTATTTGTCTAATTTTGGAACTACTACCAGCCATTGGGGAACTTTATGTTTCAGCAAGCATTGGAGGCCATTTACTGACTAGTCCCAGTGCCTTTTCGCAAGAGCTGGATGTCTGTTGGGCATGCTTTCTATTTGTTGCTCCCCTTTCCCACAGAGGCAACAGACCTGCACTGACAAACCTGGACCTGGTTTCCACTTTGTCAGAGGGACTCTGCATTCCGAGTATCCCTGTTATAGTGCTAATCACACCCAGCAGACTAGCACTGGAGTTTGGTTGAGGATTTTGGTGGAGTGCTGCCATCTTTTTTAATTCAGATTAGGTGCCTATTTAGCAAAGGAAGAAAAGCCCTATTTCCGAACAAAAAAATGGGAGTTTTCGGTAGCGATAGAGCATTATTACTTTACCCAATGTATTTAATTGTTCTCACCAACAATAATACCATTATTTCTGGCGACATGTAGTATCATTGGCTTTCACCAATGTTTTTCTGCATGAGGGAGTGTATTTTTTTTTTTTTTAAATGTCTGTACCAACGCATTTAATATTACCTGGGTTATTATTCAGTCCTCCAGAACATGGGGTGTTGATATAATGTAATATTTATATCTGCTGCTATATGTATAAAATGAATAGAATAGTCCCCTAAATTGTCTGTCTAATACATGCCTCCATCTGAAACCTTTCCAAGTAGCCCATACCTTATTAGCTGTATAATACATTCAAAAACAAGGAATGGAGACAAACCCAATTTCTCCAGGCTGTTCTGTTTGTCAGCAGCTGGATAATTAATAGTTGTGTCTCTCACCATGTCTGTGCAAGTTACAATTCTATGGCTTGGAAAGCAGCTTGATGTTTATAAACTGTATCCATGCAACTCTAATGGCAACTTCATGAGCTCTGGTGCCTAGGTGACATTTTCCTTTTAAAATGTAAATAAAAAAATTGATTTCTTAACTCAAAACTGCTTCCTATACTGTTAACATTATTTATTAGTTGTTCACAGATAAATCTGATATTTCTGATTAGACTCAATATGAGTTTATTGCAGACCACAAAAACTATGAACCGATATTCCTGCTCTATATTCTCCTAGTTGTCTCCCTAGCTGACTTTATGGTCCTTGGAACTAACCATGGAAAATCAGTCTGTGCTTAAATTAACTGTGTGGATGCACCCGATAATGCACATACAGTAGGTGGGAAGTATGAAAAGTCACTTCAAAGTCCAACCTGCTAGTACTGTAGATTACCTCATTCATTCATTCATTAAAATAAAGTTTTTCTCCTATAATATTGCTAATTTATTTTAGTCTTACACTTCTGTGAGTTTTAATATGTAGTCATAATAGTCTTGATACTATTGTCTGGACCACACCATCATAGTTGGGATCTCATTATAGCAAATTGTTTACCATAATTCTATATCCTAATATGTATTAGAATTAGATCAAACATATTCTTATACAAGTGCATAGAGTATTTGTTTTGGTTGAATTGAGACCTTTGGTTCCCCTGGTGACACTACCTCTTGGCCCACTGTCCAGAGTAGCCTGATAACTTATACACCATAACTTACTGCAAGTCTCAATTCCCTGTATAGTTTCTTACAAACGTTATAACTATTATTGGCTGCTCACCATGGCGCTTAGTATTCTTCCCACATTGCCCGGGTCATTTCTCTGAGCCACATCTGTAGCAGGATTTCTTCTGTACTCTACACTACTGTCCAGTAATTTTAAACTGACATCGATGATGCCTTCTTCAAACTGCAATTAAGGAGATAAATAACAAACCACAAGTTGAGCAAAGGAACAATACAGCGGTGCAATAAAAAAAAAAACCACCAGGAGAGACCCAAAACATATGTCTGCCATCAATTGGTGGCATTGTAATGTCAGTTAAAGTAGGTACAATAAAGGGCACCTTATAAACATGGCAAGGTAATAGAAGCCTGAATTAAGTTTCTACAAAGAGCTCCAGGAGCCAATCAGAATGCAGTGTAGAAATTCCCATGTGATACTATGTGCTAATTAAAGTGCTGGAAGCTGGCTATGGTTGTTATGATAGCTCCTAGCTCTAGTCTTAGAAACCACCTTGATAAGGAAGGAGTAGGGTACCCAAAAGGGAAATGTAGTATCTGTCTATATTCTCTTCTAGACAGCAGCACAGTATAATATGGGTTCTGTCTTGTTATATAGGAAAACAGCAGATTGTTGTCTGTATTGTATAGTTGTCACCAAAAATGTATGTCTGTATAGTATATAGTAGCATTCAGAGAGTAAGGTCTGCATTGTACTCTAGTCACCAGAAAATGTAATCTGAATGTTCACAAAGTATAAGAGAATGGACTGTTTTTTATATACTATTCAGTGAAATGGATTATGCTTATCACTCCCTTTTGTGTGTTGGTTTTTAATATGATTGATTTTTATTTATATATTATAGGATTTTGGGTACAATTCTAATGCTGTAAATCTTATCTTTGGCATCTTCCTTGTGGCACGCTTTGTCTAAAGTCAACTCTGTCGCTCTGCATTGCATGTAGTCGAAGGCACATTCTAGACCTATATACTGTGTAGAAATCATTTGTGACAAGTTCCATTATACTGCACAGAACCCATTGGTGATCACTGTAAAATCGACTCAGCTTTGTATAGTATTCACCAATTAGCTCTCTACTGTATAATGGTGATTAGACAAACATCTCGCTAATTTCAAAGACTTCATGTTCATGTAGTTGAAAAGGTCCTAAAAAGTTACCTGGCCATAGTCCCATGGTCTACTCCATGGAGTCTGTGAGCTTCCATAGAAAATAACCCCAGTCTCATTAAGAACATATTCATTCTTCTCAGCAACACTTGCCATGTACACCACATCCCCTGCGTGGGTGGTAAGATACATAAATGATGTTATTAAACTTTGTTCATATTAAGATAACATAATGATATGAAGGGATTCCATAGGAAGGTTTCCAGAATCTAGATCTGCAGAATAAAGTACAGTACCTGAGTCTGGGGTCATTAGCAATGGCTGGATGTCCAGTTCAAAAAACAAACGAGATGTGAGGCAAGAAAGTATTATATGAAACAAATAAGTCTGAGGTAAGATAACAAATATGCTGTGGCCATTATCCCATTGTGGGGCTTGTAGTTCATTACAGCTGCTGTGGAAGGGGAGCAGCAAAGTGATACATCACAATGGCAGGGATCACATTCTTGACTGCTAAGTTCTTGCATGTCCTCATGCAACTTCTGTTTCTTACAGCCTTGATGAAGCTGTCTATACAGTGGAACGCGTGCGTTGGCATTTCATCATGTCCACTGCATGTTTTCATGAAATGTATATATGATTACCTGTACTAGCACAGTATTGAAATAATTAAATGTAAGAGTGAGGTAGTTTGAGCTGAAATCAATATGAATATAGTAAATTGAATGACATTGATATTAAGCAGCACTCTCACTTATGGGCAGAACTGCGTGAGGAGGTTTTGAGTATTATACAAACTACCCACTGAGTGTCACTAATACTGAACGGCAATACTACTCTCTGCCAATAAACTCCAATGTCCCCTATATTTAATATCATATGAAGAATAATCCCTAAATGGAGATCATTATCTTCAGGAGGAATAATACACTCGCACTGTAACAATATATATGTGGGAGTTTTAGAATCTGGATAAACACCATAGTGTTACCAACAATAAATGTGTCTATGGTTGGCTGCAGTTTATATTTAAATCTATATAGTCTCACCTGAATATACTGATGTATTTGAAAATAAATAGATCTATGGAAATTTGACTATATAAATTATATCTGTGTGTCTATGCAAGATACGGTCAATGAAGTGGATGGGAATTATTTCTAATATTAAACTGGGCAGAATTTATCACAGTCTGCCAGCAACAGTAACAAAGACAACATTATTGCTGCCTGCAAAATATCAATCATTCTCAAGACTAGTATCCACTATGCGATTAAACAGAGCGATTGAACGGTAACAACATCCGCAAATCGGGCATTTTAATGTCGAAAACGACCAGCGATGCTTGTGCCCGCTGGTCGTTTTTGACATCTATCATCTCCCGAACATGCTGGTCAACCTGACGATGTCATCAGGTTGACCATGTTCGGGGATGATTGATGTGCCTACATTGAACGACTGGACGTTCAGTGTAGGCACATCACAGACTGTGAAACGACTGCATGATTACATTGTCGTAATCGTGCTCTTGTTTCACAGTCGCCTAGTAGATGTGCGGCATCAGATTGATACATTCTGTGAGTGCTCATGAATATAGCGCAGTGACAAGAATGATACATTATATTATAGTGTGACTGCTGTAGCAATTTTAATTCCTTAACAGCATGAATCAAATATGACTGAGCAAGCAGTGATATGATATCACACATTACTGAGGGACATGACTGTTTTGATTCCTCAATGAACATTATAACTAGTGAATCTGACACTACTGTTTAAGGAAATTTGGTTTTACTGTTGTGAAAAATATACCCCTCAAGACCGCTGCATGCCATTAGCAGACAAATAGTAGTGAATATCTTAGCCTACAACCACTCTGTCCATTGCGGAGTATCTATATGTATATTGATAAATATACTAAATATATGTGTACCATTTGGATTTACTCGGTTCCATCATAGTACAGTGCCAATAATATAAGAAACTAAATAGTGGTCCTTGCTATTTATACAGTCAGGTGCATAAATATTGGGACATTGACAGAATTTTCATATTTTGGCTTCTATTCACCACCACACTGGCTTTGAAATGAAATAAACAAGATGTGCTTTAATTGCAGACTTTCAGATTTAATTTGAGGGTAATTACATCCAAATCAGGTGAATGGTGTAGGAATTACAACGGTTTCTATATGTGCCTCCCACTTTTTAAGGGGCCAAAAGTAATGGGACAAACTAAACTATCCTAAATCTAACTTTCACTTTTTAATACTTTGTTGCAAATCCTTTGCAGGCAATTACAGCCTGAAGTCTGGAACGCATAGACATCACCAGACGCTGGGTTTCATCCCTGGTGATGCTCTGCAAGGCCTCTACTGCAAATGTCTTCAGTTCCTGCTTGTTCTTGGGGCATTTTCCCTTCAGTTTTGTCTTCATCAAGTGAAATGCATGCTCAATCGGATTCAGGTCAGGGGATTGACTTGGCCATTGCACAACATTCCACTTTTTAGCCTTAAAAAACTCTTTGGTTGCTTTTGCAGTATGCTTCAGGACATTGTCCATCTGTACTGTGAAGCGCCGTCCAATGAGTTCTGAAGCATTTGACTGAATATGAGCATATAATATTGCCCGAAACACTTCAGAATTCATTCTGCTGCTTTTGTCAGCAGTCATATCATCAATAAATACAAGGGAACCAGTTCCATTGGCAGCCATACATGCCCACGCCATGACACTACCAACACCATGCTTCACTGATGAGGTGGTATGTTTTGGATCATGAGCAGTTCCTTTCCTTCTCCATACTCTTCTCTTCCCATCACTCTGGTACAATTTGATCTTTGTCTCATCTGTCCATAGGATGTTGTTCCAGAACTGTAATGGCTTTTTTAGATGTTGTTTGGCAAACTCTAATCTGGTCTTCCTGTTTTTGTGGCTCACCAGTGGTTTACATCTTGTGGTGAACCCTCTATATTCACTCTTGTGAAGTCTTCTCTTGATTGTTCACTTTGACACATATACACCTACCTCCTGGAGAGTGTTCTTCATTTGGCCAACAGTTGTGAAGGGGTTTTTCTTCACCGGGGAAATAATTCTTCTGTCATCCACCACAGTTGTTTTCCGTGGTCTTTCGGGTCTTTTGGTGTTGCTGAGCTCTCTGGTGCGTTCTTTCTTTTTAAGAATGTTCCAAACAGTTGATTTGGCCACACCTAATGTTTTTGCTATCTCTCTGATGGGTTTGTTTTGATTTTTCATCCTAATGATGGCTTGCTTCACTGATAGTGACAGCTCTTTGGATCTCATATTGAGAGTCGACAGCAACTGATTCCAAATACAAATGTCACACCTAGAATCAACTCCAGACCTTTTACCTGCTTAATTGATAATGAAATAACGAGGGAATAGCCCACACCTGTCCATGAAATAGCTTTTGAGTTGATAGCCCCATTACTTTTGGCCCCTTAAAAATTGGGAGGCACATATAGAAACCGTTGTAATTCCTACACCGTTCACCTGATTTGGATGTAATTACCCTCAAATTAAATCTGAAAGTCTGCAGTTAAAGCACATCTTGTTTGTTTTATTTGAAATCTATTTTGGTGGTGAATAGAGGCCCAAATCTGAAAATTCTGTCAATGTCCCAATATTTATGCACCTGACTGTATATTCTTTGTTCACATTTTTCTTTCTTTATACACTAATATGTATGTCAGTCAGTCTTAAGTTCCTAACCTTTATATTTTACTGTACTCTTCTTTATGTGCGCCTGTTACAAACAACCCCTAGCTCCTTTTCTACATATTACAGTTCAACTCAATTAAATTAGGCTTGCACCCCCCCTAACTAAACATCATAAGATTGATAATTAATATGGGGTTTGTTATATGAATTAAATTTGCTACCTATTGGAGTGTGCAGATATACTTTCTCCTTTTTAGTAAACGTCTACTGTTCAAAATCTATTATAGAAACAGTCTATTTACATTTTAATGTTTTATCTTTCTTTCTGTCTCTCTCTTTTTTTTTTTTTTTTTTAACAGGGAACTATCTATACCTAGTAGCCAAAATAACCTTGAATACATTACCAATGAAAGCTTGGTTGCAAACTATTGTCTATAGCTAAATGGCAGAAAACCCTTGAAACTTGTTTCTAATCTTCTCAAGTTTAATTCTGATTCAATTGCATTATAAACATCAGTGGCATGGATAACTGATACATTACTCCCTGGCTACCAAGTTATTCAAGAGACACCGGAGACCGGTGATCTTCAAAATGAGATTGATGTTCCATCACTATCCCCTGATAGAACAACAAACCATAGAAATCTTCAAGGGACAACTAAAGGGCATAACATTAAGAGAAGTAAATTCATGGGCAGGCAGCAAGAAGAGTATAGTAGTAAAGATCATGGAAAGATTGGCTACCATCTTTGAGACAAGGTCCATTTTAGAATTAAAAATTAATTTCTACACCAGAAAACAACAGTATGGGGAGTCTTTATGTGACTTTGCTCTCAGTCTTCATTAGGCATTGAAAACCATATAACTTGTAGACACCAACAAAGTCAGACAAGTAGATAAAGTGGTAACTTATCAGTTTATTGAAGACGTTTTATGGAGAGAAAATCAAAACTCATTTGTGACTCTTCTCGTTGCAACCCCCAGATGGCTAGCCATAATGGTTATGGGGTCTACTCCAACAACAATATGATGACAGCACCAGGAAATGCCACAAGCTACAGTGACTCAAGGAGCACAACAGCTGATCCCTAACTTGCCTGAAGTATTGATCATAAAGTTACCCAATCTCACACAAGAGTTCTGAGACCGGAAGGAAGAGCAACAATGAAACCAAGATAACTGGAGGGTCAAAGAACATTTGGAAATACATAGAGAAATCCTGGTAGGGCAGTAAGACGTTCAATAGATCAGTATGATTCTCAGGAAGGATCAATATGTTGAAGATGTAACATAAGCAGGCACAATTGCTATCAGAGGGAGCCTTTAAACTATGAAGTCCAGTAGCCACGGACCATCCCTCGGAAAATGCCTCAAGATTAGGTCCAATTTGAGGGGGAGTGGTGGCCTTGCTATGTAGGGCCCTGTCCTACCCTTGACACTAAAATCCACTGGGATAATGTGCCTGCTTCAATGGATACTGGCTTGCAAGTCATCACCATTCAACTAAATTGTTTTAATTGACATTGGAAAGAGAATGAAATGTTGCCACCACCTCTGACCTGGTTACATCACCTGGCTAATGACTGTTTACAAAGGACATTCAAGGATGAATTAAGTCAGTCAATGAGGAAAGTGTACCACTAGTTATCCTTGTATTGCATGTCCTTAAACACTGTCCTGAACAATTGATAGGGGCCCCTTGAACAGAATTAAAAACAGTAATGACCTGGCATTGCAGAAAACTATTAGGTTGCTGCAGGTGCATCAAAGTTTTGCAGATCCCCAAGTGGGAGTAGAAAACAACTGGATTGCCAATGTTATGATCACTTCCTCAACATATTAGCATCTCTGTCACTTGAGTTATTTTCTAAATAAGGATGCTGATATCATTGGAGGTAAGGGCTAAAATTATTATTTAAATCCCAATTATATATAATCTGTGATCAACATCTCCTTGCAACAAAGATCTTTGCAGCTGTCAGAGCAGATAACATTCTTAAAGTTTTTGTCCTCCGTTAGGGTTACTTTAATATCCCTTTAATCAGGGAGACATATAAATTACACAGGTTCTGTCGCTGATTAATACTAGGTTAAATGTACACTTGAAGTCAACTAGTCACAGTACCTGTCTAATTCATATGTGTCCCTGATAAAAGGAAAATGATTGCAATCCTTTCCCTAGGTCACTTCACGGTCACCAACAACCAACAGATAGAGACTGTAATTATAGCTATGTATGTTAATTAGGTAATTTTTAGTGCTGCCAATGCACAATATGATTTTAGTAAATCAATTTTCTAAAACATTGTTCCATGTGTAGGTTTTGATAACCAGTCCAAATCCCATTCTTCTGTATAGGATATTAGTTGGTATGGCAGAACCCGGGTTGAATGACGACCTCCATTGCTCTGTGTTTGACCTAGGTGTTTAGGGAGCATTGCAAAGCATGACCATCTGTTTGTAGCATAATGTCTGAACAAGCAGATCACTACACTTTGCCCTCCCAGTGACCTGGTTATATAGTATTCAGATGTAAAAGTATTTCACTAATTCAAGATATAAAGGTGACATTCAGTTCTACTTAATGGTTATTTTCAAATAGTATGAGTAAGACCAACTTATCAGAGGCAACTTGTAACCAGCTTATGTATAATGTATACACTGTCTAAGGCCAGCACAGATATTGTAATTTTACTCAGCACCAGCCCTCTCTGCAAGTCTGTGCAAAGCTGATGCTTGTTGAAGGCTTCAGGCAACTTTCTCATGGCTGCCTTTGTAAAGTAAGCGTTCTACTTACATTGAACTTGGATTTGACATCTTCTCCCATCTGAATCTAATGCTGAATGTATTATCACTTTAATATATACTGGTAGATTAATTGGCTCCCAAAACAAATTAACCCTAGTGTGTATGTGTGTGCGCATGTGATAGGGAATATAGATTGTAAGCGCCACTGGGGCAGGGACTGATGTGAATGGCCAAATATTCTCTCTGTAAAGCGCTGCGGAATATGTGTGCGCTATATAAATAACTGGTAATAAATAAAAAATAATATATATATTTTTTTTATTTTAGCTAGCAAGTAATTATACTAAGACCTATTTGTGGCCCCAGCCTTACTCATAAACTAGGAACCCTTTGAACTGTAGATTTAAAAGTAAGATCTGCAGAAATTCTAAGCTCCCCAGTAGTTTACAGTACGTTCTGTTTAGTACAGTATATTAACATGCATCTGAGAGGGTGTGTGTTGAACGATAGACTGATCTTCACATTTTTGCAGGACTTGACAAACTACTATACTAATAGTATACACAATATCAGTTTATAGGATGCATACTTTTTCCTGATGCGTCAATTAGCTAGATGTATTGTATATTAAACAAAGTACCTGTAGCCCAGGGGTTAAATAGCAAAATGAAATTTCCCAGGCTCTTTGTGGTAGTACTCCCTCCACTGGAGAATTGCAGGCCTAAACGATAAAGTCCAATGATTGCATTGACTGGAGAGTTGATGGTGACTTTCAAGGAGTTATTAGTATTACTGGTGAATCTACTGGATGCACTCCAAGTTGTTCCACTGCCAGAGCCAGAGATGGGCATTAACACACTTGTATTTCTGGATCCTGATGGCGAAGGGCCTAAGAAATATAATTTCAGATTACAGAATGTTTGGGAAATTTAGTTAATAAACTAAAAGTGAACAGATATTACCAGCTGTACATCATTATTCAAAGCTATGGTAATTTTTTCACTATCATGCAGTAAAACATGAATAGTTGAGTGCTATAATTACTTCAAATAACATTACTACATTGTATGTTGCATTACCAGTCTCAGCTTTTAAGGAGAGATTGTCTGCGGACTGCACAGGTCTGTTGAACCGAAGTTCAAGAGTGAATGATAGCCCTCTTCGCACAATGAGGTCTTTGGTCATATAATCAGAGGTTCTGTGTGCTGATGCATTAGTGCTTTGTTGAAGATTAGAACTTATCAACTGTAGGGCTAAAAGAAACAGAAGAAGTACATTTATCATGCTGTGTATGTTTTGAAGCCACTTTAAGAACACAAGGATTACCCCCTTCCCCATTGAGAACACCTTGTCGATTCAAATTAGCACATTTTTTATTTCTCAGTACAGATAGAAATTTCAGTAGCATAATATAATAAATATATTATAATTGGTATTATAAAGGTATATGAGCTAAAAAAGTAAACTTTAGCATGCTTCACTCTAAGATATTATAATCTAGTTAGGAATAACACATATGTACTTTATGTGATGTTTGGTGCAATTATAGACCCAGGCTCTTATGTATTTTATACTGTAGGGCAGGGCTCGACAAAAACTGGGGGCCAGGTCGCCATGGTGACCAGATTTGGTTGCCTGGCAACCAGATTTTCAGCAACCCCCGGACCCTGTAGTGCAGACCCACTACATAAGTCACCGCTAGCCATGACCCCAGATCCTTACCAGCATCCCTGGATCAGTACCGGCGTTCTGGTACCAGCGGAGTGTAGGGGAGACAGCATGGACGTCAGCAGTGACTGTCCATGCTGTACTCCCAGATGTGCAGCCACAGCTGCCTTGAAGAAACTTCAGGGGCTATTCTTAGCCCCCCTCTAAACATGTGCTCCGACAGAGCCGGGCACCAACGAAACTGAGATGCCTTGGCTCGGGGGCGGGGTATAGGAGGGGGACCCTAGTGCATCCTGGGAGGCTGAAAACTTAACTCTATGGTGCCCGATGCCTGACATCATCACCTATTCCCCAAGGTATCCTGTGGATACCCTATGGACCCTGATGTAGAAACAGATGTTATGAACAATAGCAGATATTAGTTCCCCTCTGTATGCTGAGAGGGTATAGATGCAATGATGTCGAAGCTGGATTATTGGCTGAGACAAGATCAGTTTAAAATTGAATCGCAGCTACACCATCTTGCAACTGGCCGCAAGACGCCATCTTGGAAATATTGCAAGACGCCATTTTGCGAATGGCCGCCTAAGCGCCATTTTAGATAAACTCACACTTTAGTACATGTGGCGATATTACTATTAGCATCATGCGATTGCATCTGTGACCATCGCCATAAGTTACGGCGATTCACCAAAAGCCCATTTCATGACTTTACGTAGTTTGGGTGCTCTGGATAAAGTGTATATTATTATAATTGCCCTAAAGGATATAATTCAGAAATGGCTGTACAGTAAGTCAAAATTGGATTGCATTAGCTGAACAGAGCAAATGGCCACGTGACAACTAGCTTGTGTAGACAAGCTTCCTGGACATAACGTCTGCTCTCACTCCAGGTGGCCCTGCTCGAATACAGCAAGAGGGTCGTTTGTAGCACCTTACATTAGCAGGCTTCCTGCAATAAAATACCTTCAAAGCCAAGAGTGTTATGTGAGGTTTGGGTCTTGTAGCTGTGCTAATTTGCATTTACACAAGAACCTGGGAGAACAAAGGTCTGTGCTTTTGAGCTTGGGAAGGGTGGAGGCTGCTGAGAGAGGGGGGGGGCGTGTGGAACTATAATGCTCATCATTCCACACTGCTAGGTGTTCACTTAGTTTAAGTGAGATTTAAGTGCACCATTTCTCATACACACATTAATACGCACAATTGCATATTAGTGAATGCATAAGATCCTGTATGAAAACGCTGTTTATTAGCTTCATGCGCACGAATCTGCCCCGAGTTAACTAGCGTCTTTACATCACACCTCGCATACTTACACATTACATACTCACATAAAAGGTTTAATACGCTTTAAAGTATAAGATTTAAGTTTGTTCATTTAGCATAAATGCTGTGAAATAAAGATTATTTGGTAACTAAGGTTTTATACATGATAAGTAAGCCGTGATTGATATTGTACTGATGCGTACTCTTTCAACAGTATTCTGGTACCATCGGTGTGGAGATCGCATCATGCATTCTCAACTTATGGACCACAGAGACTTCAAGCAACAAAATGTACATAATATGAACAACTGTTAGGATGATTGCATAAGTCAGGAAACCAGAGACCCCCAGTTGTTAGAGGCTGGGTTGTGTCTATTTGAATCAACCTGTTAAATGCCTTGTAACATATGCCCTCTCCTTTAGGTTGTTTATTTCTGGGGGGTATTAATATGTGTGCTGACCCTGGGTTCCTAGTCTTTGTGCTGAATGCTGATTGACGAGGGGTTTCTTGCTGATGCCTAACATCTGGACCAGAGAGCGCTGCGTATGTATAATTGTACTTGGGTCTGTATAATCTCTTTGCGCTAAGATTATATGAGGATCATAGCGTGTAACTGCTGTACTTTACTTGAATAATACTTTGTGCTTTGGAACCACATGTTCTAAGTCTGGAGTCTTTATTTACTGTATGACTGCGTACGCAAATTAGCGTCATCCTTAGAGGTTTATAGGAAGGATATTAGAAGGTATAGGCAGGGGTATATAGAGGTTCAAAGGCAGTATCCTTAATAAATATAATATGGGTATCTGATGTTGCTTCAGAAATGTATAGTTACCAATTTTGGACCCAAAGGCAGAGGGTGGTATCCCCAATATCCAAGCTAAATGTGTTCACAGCACTTGATATTGTGAGTGGAATGTCAAAAGATTTCCTGGCTACATCTGTGCTCCACCGTCTCCCTTCTGGCGATAAGATACTATTGAGTACCCTGGATGAACGCCGCTCCAGCGGCTCCTAACATGAGAGGGGGGGGGGGGTTCGTGTGTAATGTGGATCCCAATGTCACGCCGCTCCAGCGTGTGAAGGGACATAGTATAGTCCGGCTGCTGATGCAGAACACTGCACTGCTGGTCGGAGTTGTGTGGGGTGGTGCAGTTGAAAAAACTCCTGCCATAGGAGAGAAACGAGTCACGCAAGAATCACAGTGGACTGCTTTCCAATTTATTATCCCCTATCCAACCTTGTGTTATACCAGCATCTTCTACCAGCGTTTGTACCTGGGTCAGCTGCTATTGAGTGATCCACTGCTGGTACTCCGACCAGCAGTGCGGTGTGCTGCATCAGCTGCCGGACTATACTTTCTCCCTTCACATGCTGGAGTTGGCAGCCGCTGGAGCGGTGTAACTTTGGGGTCCACAGGAGTGCGTTGTGCTGCACCAGCAGCCGGACTTTGTCTTCTCCCTCACACGCTGAAGCGGCGTGACATTGGGATCCACATTACACACGAACTACACCCCCCCTCTCATGTTAGGAGCCACTGGAGCGGCGTTCATCCAGGGTACTCCATAGTATCTTATCGCCAGAAGGGAGACGGTGGAGCACAGATGTAGCCAGGAGATCTGACATTCCACTCACAATATCAAGTGCTGTGAACACATTTAGCTTGGATATTGGGGATACCACCCTCTGCCTTTGGGGTCCAAAATTGGTTACTATACATTTCTGAAGCAACATCAGATACCCATAATATATTTATCATTGCATCTATACCCTCTCAGCATCCAGAGGGGAACTAATATCTGCTATTGTTCATAACATCTGTTTTGGGACTATTTATATGATTGCATCAGCATTTAGTTACATTCTGACTGGGGTGTAAACATAAGAGTTATTTTTATATGTGATGACCTAATATGGTTTTATATTGAACTGCAGTTCATTTATATGTGTAATAAATTTATATGATTAATTATTCAACAGCCTTGAGATTTGTGTTGATACCTGCGCAGACACTTTTTTTTCTATTGATTAGAAAGGGCCTGATTCTGATTGGACGCTGCCATGTCCGTGTGTGCATCTGTTGCTGGTGTAGCATGTGTGACTTTATGCTAATACTGCTACAAACCTTTCCTTGGTGTACAGCCGCGACTCTGCATGTGTAACAGACACCCACTTTGACCTTCTTTAGACACTGAAATACCACTTGGTGCATCTATATAATCAGTAGGTTACAAGGCTTTAGGCTTGTACAAGGCTGCTAGGTTTTACTTCAAAGTGGGGTTTTTTCTAAGTGGGACTACATGTACAGCATAACTTAAAGAGTTAATCAGGAGTTCTTACTAGCTATATCCTCTGTGATCAGTGAGGGATGATGATTTGACGGATTTTTCCATTCTTTCATTGCAGGTAATCATATATTTGCACCAGGCATCTATTATAGAAAAAACCAATGCTGTTTGGAATTCTCATTTGCTAGGTAATCATATATTTGCACCTGGCATCTATTATAGAAAAACCAATGCTGTTTGGAATTCTCATTTGCTAGGTATACTGTCTTTAATTAATATCTGTAAAATCCAGAGTAACTTTAAATGTAAATATCTAGTCAGATCTTATCTCCTAGCTTCATGGGATGCTGTTTTGGCTCTGCTTGTTTGTATTAGAATTTTATGACTTGTTTCTGGTGTGGGTGAGGGTATTGAGGGTGGGTGTAATCAGTGACTACACATGTTATGCTTAACTATATAATCAGTAGGTTACAAGGCTTTAGGCTTGTACAAGGCTGCTAGGTTTTACTTCAAAGTGGGGATTTTTCTAAGTGGGACTACATGTACAGCATAACTTAGAGTTAGTCAGGAGTTAAACAGGAGGAAGACAGGAGGACAACATTTTAAAAGAGCTCTCTATAACTTGGAAAAAGCAAAGGATGTTCTGAGCTTCTGGAAACCCTGCTACTCAGCAACCAGCTTCCATTATAACCTGGACACACCTTTTGCCAACACCCTGCTTCATCATTGTAAGCAACTACCTGCTTACTGAACATTTAATACTTGTATGTTTGCGTTTCTTCTCTACATTGTTTAAATCATTCCAATACCACTGTCAATTTATCTTTATACCACTGTAGTACCGACCATTGTTTCACACGTATACCTTTTTTCTTTTTATTTATATATATATATATATATATATATATATATTTTCATACTTTAGACTAATTCTCAAGTCTTGCTACTTTTAACAGCTCTACACTCTTTTTTTTGGTTATATCTTATTGTAGTTGTGCCTTTACATCTTCCAGCACTGTTCTTCCTTTTATCTGATTTTGACCTTTGACCTGTACTGCTCCCTCATCTCACACTCATTACTACTACTGACTTTCCCCCCCCCCGACTGCCTCATTTACACGATGTCTCTTTTCTTCTACTCCTCCCTCACTCAGCTGCTACATTATTTTCTCCTCTACCACCAGTTTTCACCTCTTTTCTCCATCCATAGTCCCCTCTACATTCTCCCCCTCCTCTGTCTCTCTTCATCACATATTAGTCTCTCAACTGCATCTCCCACAACTCCAGTATTATTCACTACTCTTCCACCATGGTCCTGCTGCACCACCGCTAAACCCTGCACCCTCTCTTTTCTCCAAGATACTTATCCTTCTCCCCCCCCACACCACACTAAACCTCCACCTTACCCATCACCTGCTGTCACCCTTCCTCATTCAGAAGCCAGCCACATAACCCCACACTCCTTATCCCCCTTCTCTAGATCAATATCACCTCCACACTACATCAACCCTAATAATCTCATTCTCCTCTCGCCTCTTAACTCTATCCCTCTCTCCTGTTCCCTCTGGAAAGCCAGTTGTGTCTATAATAAACTGGTCCCTGTTCATGAGCACTTCATCTGTAATGCCTTGATTCTCCTTGCCGTTACCAAACCCTGGATTTACCACTCTGACACCACTGCTCCTGCAAAATTCCTCCATCACTTGGCTTCCTGGCTTTTAATCTTCAACTGGGCCCTCAAGACCCATTTCTTCCTCAATGCTTTCCAGCGCTCACCCTAACCCACTACTCTATGCTCCTTCCTCACTATCTAGCCCATCTGTGTCACCCCTGTTTGTCTGACCCTCCCCTCAGAATGTAAGCTCTCACGAGCAGGGCCCTCTTTCCTCACGTGCTTCTTCTTGCCTTACTTTTACTTTCATTTACAATGGTGCCTAAAACTGCTTACTGACACCCTGCTGCTTATTTAGGTGTTATGCAGCATTGTTTATAAATCATGTACTTGTCCTGCATTGTCTGTACTGTTAATAACTGTTGTCTTGTGTGCTCATTTGTTTTTGTACTTTGTAAGGCGCTGCGGAACCCTTGTGGCGCCATATAAATAAAGGATAATAATAATAATAACCATTGGTCGCACCATTGACTTTTTATCTACTTAAACGCAGTAAATAAAATGACTGGTCTCTGTGAACTTCGGCATTGCATGCGACTCCGAATCAGCCCAAAAAGTGTTATTTGCCCTGATAAAACAAACAAGGACTTACAATATAAAGGGGGAGTTATATCAACCTTTGGAGAGAGATAATGTGCCAACCAATCAGGTTCTGACTGCCATTTTACAGGCTGTTTTTGAAAAATGACAATTGAAAGCTGATTGGTTGCTACTTTATCTCTCTCCACTTTAGCTTTCTCCAAGGTTTGATACATCTCCCCCAAAGACACTTAGCAGTCGGGGATGTACTGATTGGTTCTACACGGAATTCTAGAAGTAGAAGATATACAAGAATAATAATAAAAGAGTGACTCCTTACAATAAAATAATAAGAATAATTGCTTTCAGTGAGTCAAAAATAAACAAAATACAAGAACTGGTTCTGAATGGAAAGAGAATTAGAGAATTTTTCAGCACTGCCTCGTCTCTTGCCACACTTACGAAATTGGAGAGCATTACTGATGAACTGAAACGATAGTAAGCAATTCTATTGTTTTAATAAACCAAAAACTTGCACACTTCTGTACAGTATTTTGGTAAACGTGATTTTCCTAGGATTATTAACGGTAAATTCAATGTAGTCTTAATTTGTTTTGTTAAACTTTTCCGTCAGCAATGTTTTATATTTTATTCGTTTGGAGCATAGCCCAGTCATGTCTCTGTCTCTGTCTCTGTCTCTCTGTTCATTCAGGCTAATCTCTTGAACCACTGGATGGATTTTTAGGGGGTTTTCACTATTCTATACGACATTGATTGAGGAAGGTTTAGGTGTGTGACAAGAGGGAGCCGAGCAGTGATCATTTCAGTGAAGCAAAGTCACAGAAAAAGATATTGCACAAAGCTGCTGAATAGGAGGAGCTGGTGAGGGTGCTGAAACCGCAACAGAGCATCTGAAATTGAGGCTGCTGCTGGGCCAAGGGCTGTGCTCTGATTGGCTCTCTGAGACAATGAGAGCCAATTAGAGATAACAATGTGCCCTGTTGCTTAACAACAACCTAGAGAGGGATCGGAGTCAGGAACTTAGCAGGGTCATGTCTGAGGCAGTCAGAGAGTGAGAGACAGCCTCCAATGAACCCATGAAGATGCCCTGATGCAGACACAGTAGCCAGGAAGGAGCCAAGGGAGGCATAGCTATCAGGAATTAAAAACGAAACAACCATCGGAACACCATCAAATGATTTCCATTCAATGGTTGCAAACATCATGCCGCCACCATCAAATAGTAAAAACACTACCATTGGAACAAAAACATTGATGGTTTGTAACCAGCGGATTCCAATGTCCATTCCTACACTGAACCTGCAGGCGGACTGTGGCCACCACTCCAACGTGAAGTGTTCCCTCTCCAGCGTGAAGTTCATGCTCAGCCGCATGCCCTAGGTGAACAGGAGCCACCTCCCATGGAAGACAGCGCTGTTCTCGGACAGGGGCACCATGGCGAGGAAGCTCAACAGGAAGCCCAGGAAATACAGGGTACGTTGTGCAAAGAGGACATTGCTCATTGCCATGTTCAGCAGCTGAGGAGGTGTGCGCATGGAGAATGTGGAACAGTGGCGTAAGTTCATCCCAGATACCCGGAGGCAAGTTATAATTTGGTGCCCCCCTGCCACAGCTGCTGACACTGTAATGTAGCAATTTGCATGCAGACAGGCTATAGATAAAGGCAGCAGCAGATGGTCTAACATGGAGCTCTCCACTAGTGTATGGTGGCTTCTCAGGTGCCGGGAAGGGGTGCCGTGTATGGGGTGGCCGTGATGGTACATATGTTGTGGACAAGTGGTCCCTTCAGAGCTGGAGCCCGGCGGCAGGCGCCTCCATTGTCTCCCATAGTTCTGCCCCTGATGTGGAAATATGCACAGGTGCTCCAGCGACATTCTGCTGATAATGCTTACAGTAGCTGCAATACGAATCTCTCATCCATGAACCTTCTGCCCTCCCTATCACATCCCAGTGGCCAGGTTCCAGCCAGCTGCAGGGTAGCAGCAGTGGGGGTTGCGGTGACACTGGTGAGGTTCAGGAGGCAAGAGTGAGAAGCAGGGGGTTGTGGTGAGATGCAGGGGGCTGTGGTGAGATGCAGGGGGCTGTGGCGAGATGCAGGTGGCTGTGGTCAGATGCAGGGGACTGTGGTGACATGGCATAGGTTGTTATGAGATGCAGGGGGCTGTGGCGAGTTGAAATTGCTCCTGGATTGGTTGCTTGTATTTTGAGTAAATGTGGACATAGACTAGCCATTTGAAATAAAATATGGAATTGTCTGGGCTACTAGTTGGCTTTGTGCCATACACTGAAAAGATGAATCATCAGTATTCAGACAATAAGAGCTGGGAAACTAGTTGTAAATTAATTTTTTCTAGATACCTGACGTATAAGGTTATGTACACTGAATACACTCTTACAGGGCTGTTGTCAACTCATAAAATGCTGCAGACTCTTTGGCATTTGTATTTGCAATTGCTATTATGCAACAATGGGAGTTGCTATTTAATACTTCCACACCTAGAATAGAAAGTAATTAAAATGACTGTGATAAGTGTTGGCAGAATTGTATTGTATTTGCTGGGAAGAACAATCACAACCAAATCTCTCAGTAGGTGTCAGAAATGTGGCAAGCTTTGGAGTCTTAAAGATATTCTCCTTCCTCATACCTAATGTATACTGTCCTGTGATACAATAAAAGTTTGTGGGAGAGCTGCAGACTTTAAATAAGTTGCTCTTTGAACAGTGGCGTAACTAGGGTATTTGGAGCCCAGGGCAAATTTGAAAAGGGAGCCCCCCCCCATGTGCGCGCACCTAAGGCGCGCGCGGTGAAAAAAATGGGCGTGGTCACTTAAAAATGGGGCGTGTCAACATGACACACCCCTTTATTTTAACACTGAACATTCCTATCCATATGCACCTTAACCCCAGTAGTACCCCTTATACAGTACCCCCAGTATGGAGTTGTGGTCCCATAGTAGTGCCCCTTATACAGTATCCCCAGTAGTGGTCCTCCCAAATACAGTGCCCCATGTAGTGTTCCCCCTTATGCAGTGCCCCCAGTAGCAGTCCCCACAATGCAGTGTGCCCAGTAGCGGTATCCCCCCATGCAGTGCCCTTTATATAGTGCCCCCAGCAGTAGTTCCCCCCATGCAGTTTTCCCAGTAGTGGTTCCCTTATGCAGGCACCCAGTAGTGATCCCCCCTATCCAGTGCCCCCTGTAGTGGCCCTTCCTATTATTGCCCCCAGTAGTGGTCCCCCGAGTGCAGTGCCTCTACTAGTAGGCCCCTTTTATAATGCCCCCAGTGGTAGTTCCCCCCCCAAGTAGAGGTCCTCCCAATAATGGTGCCCCCACCCCCAGTAGAGGTCCTCCCAGTAGTGGCCACCCCCCTCCCCCGTTCGTCCAGAGCACGCACCCTGCCCGACCCCCCCTTGTTATGCCACTGTCTTTGAATAATTTATTACCCACAGAATACGCAGACATGCAGTGCATTTTATTTTGTGCTAATGGGACTCAGAGATGTACGCTAATCCCCGAAAACATGCGCATGTCGCAGTCGCCAGGATTTGTATTGAGACGACCACCAGCGGCTTCATGAATCCAAATGACTGCATACAAAGACTCAGCTCGGTCGCAGATCTGTAGATTATCGGTCTTCTGAGTAAACGCAGGCCGCGGGAACTGAGACGCCGGAGCCATTTTGACTGAAATCGGGATTGCAGTTGCAGACTGAAATAGACCCCGAAAACGATCGCAACATGCCTGCTTTTGAGTTGGTACCTCCTCATTGCCACCCCCAAACGGCTCCTGCCTGTCAATCACTTTGCAAATAAAGCCTTACTAAGAGGCTAAGAATGACATCAGTAATGACACTTGCGACTCAGATGCATGTGCAGAACGATAATTGCTCAATGGCGTAAATATCAGCATTGCTTTCATCTCTGAATCAGACCCAATGTACTTATTTGTAACTTACCTTATGCATGCCAACCTTTTGTGCTTCTCCAGTTCTGTCTGCCTCTGCTCCGCAGCCCCTTCTAGTCTCTTACCAGAAGCATTACAATGTCATTACATCACATCCGCAATTCTACTGGGAACTTGGGACTGGGCTGGAACAGGTACTGCATGACCAATGTAGGGGCAGTAAGTGTAGTGAGTACTACCAGAGGAGTTGCGTGTAGCCAGGGTGCCCGGAGCACGTGCGTGCTACGGCGCCCCCCCCCCCTCAGGTGTTCCAGGGAGGAGACGGGTCCATATGGGATTACAGTAAAGAGAAGTAAAAATAAAGATTAGGAGCAGCCGCCTTTAGTGGTGGCCATATGCAGTGCCCCCTGTAGTGGTGCCCATATGCAGTGCCCCTTGTGCCCCAGGAGAGGTCCCCCTTATGCAGGCCTCCAGTAGTGATCCCCCTATGCATTGCCCTTAGACAGTGCCCCCCAGTAGTGGTCCCCCCTGTGCAGTGCCCATGGGCACCGAGAGGGGGGGGGCAGGTACAAATTACCCGGGCCCAGGCTTGCTGGAGGGGCCCGGCGGGGGCCCTGGTCCGGCACTGCCCCCCCCCTCCCTCCTACATCACAGCAGCCCAGCACAAGCTGCTGTGTGCTGGGCTGCAGTGGGAGAATGCTCGCAGCAGCTGGAGCCGTCTCCTATGCCTATGGGGGGAGCGATCATGCTGATCGTGACCCCCATTGGCTGTGCGCCAGGCTGAGGGGCTCACAGTGCCCCCTCCCAGTGAAGCGGTGCTGCTAAAAAGGTTTTTTTTCCCTAAGGGGACGTGGCCACGCCTCCCCTGATTAGGCCACGCCCCCTGTCACCTGGGCCCGCCACGGCTCTTGGCAGCCCTGGCAGTGCCCCTTGAGCCCCCAGTAGTAAGCCCCTTATATAGTGCCCCCAGTAGTGGTACCCTCTATGCAATGCCCCCAGTAGTGGTACTCCCTATGCAGTGCCCCTTATATAGCGCCCCCAGTAGTAGTCCCCCCCCATGCAGTGCCCCCAATAGTGGTAACCCTTATTCAGTGCCCTTTAAATAGTGGCCCCAGTTGTAGTCCCCCCTATGCAGTACCCCCAGTATTGCCCTTTATATAGAGCCCCCAGTAGTAGTCCCACCCTATGCAGTGCCCCTAGTAGTAGTCCCCCCTATGCAGTGCCCCTAGTAGTAGTCCCCTCCCCTTGTAGTGTCCCTAGTAGTAGTCCCCCCCTTATAGTGTCCCTAGTAGTCCCCCCCTTGTAGTGCCCCCAGTGGAGGTCCCCCCTATGCAGTGCCCCCAGTAGTAGTCCCCCCCTTGTAGTGCCCCCAGTAGTAGTGCTCCCCCTCATAGGCAAACGCAGGGGGGGGTTTCTATCTGCCTGGAAACCCCCCTCCCCAGCCCACACCATGAATAGTAATATAATGGAATTTTACTAGCGCTGCATGTTCTTCTCAGTATCATAAATGAAATAAATAGCACCACCTATGGATCTCTTAACATGTATCAGCCAGTAAAAAAACCAGGAGATATGGTAAGAACTTACCACAGGGATACCTTGGGGTATAGGACTTGGCTCCAGCCATGGGCACCACAGAGTTAAAGATGTCCTCCCAGGATGCACCGGGCCCCCTCCTATACCCCGCCCCCAGGCCAAGGCACCTCAGTTTTAGTATCAAGCCATAGGCCGGGAGAGAGGAAAAAGGAAGAAGAAAGTCTGGAACACACAAGATTCACATTCTCATAGAAAAGGGAGACAGAAACTGGTGACCAGAACAACACCCTACGGAAGCACAGGGCGTCAGGACGGGCGCCCTGTGGACCCTAAGGACTTCGTAGAAACGGAGATAACAAAGGTAAGTTCTTACCATATCTCCTGTTTTCTACCTCAGGGTCCTTAGGGATCCACAGGGATACCATGGGGATGTCCCAAAGCAGTATCCTTCAAGGGAGGGGACGCTCCTGTGCCGAGAGGAGAATCCGCCGCCCCAAGGAAGCATCCTGAGAAGCAAATGTATCAAAGGCGTAATGCTTGACGAAAGTATGGACAGAGGACCACGTGGCCGCCTTACAAAGCTGAAGAGCTGAGGCGCCATGTCGAGCTACCCACGTAGGTCCCACAGATCTTGTAGAATGAGCTTTCACAGAGGGTGGCACTGGAAGTCCCTCATGAGTGTATGCCTTAGAGATCGCCATGCAGATCCAGCGTGCCAAAGTCTGTTTATTGGCAGGCCAACCCCTCTTATGAAATCCATATAGGACAAACAAAGAGTCCGATATTTTCAAAGAACTGGTACGGTCCACGCAAATCCGCAGAGCCCGTACCACATCCAAAGAAGCCTCACCAGCTGTGAGATCAGATGAATTAAAGGCTGGGACCACAATTTCCTCGTTAATGTGGAAACTAGACACCACTTTAGGAAGGAATTCGGGACGGGTACGAAGTACCGCCCTATTCGAATGAAAAATTAGAAAAGGGGGATGACACAAAAGAGCCCCCAAATCCAACACCCTTCTAGCTGAAGCAATAGCCAAAAGGAACACTGTTTTTGCCGTAAGCCATTTCAGATCCACAGAACCCAGAGGTTCAAATGGAAGATCCTATAGCACCTTCAGAACCACAGCCAGATCCCATGGAGCTACCAGATGTACATAGGGAGGCTGGATGCGAAGGACACCCTGCATAAAGGTACGGATATCAGGCCGCGTAGCAATCCTTCGTTAAAACAAAACTGACAGGGCAGAAACATGCACCTTCAGTGAAGCAAGGCGTAGACCTAAATCCAAGCCTGCCTGAAGAAAAGCCAACACTCTCGATATTCTAAACTCGTGAGGATCGTACGCTTTAGGGCGACACCACTCAAAATAGGTATGCCACACCCTGTGGTAATTCTAGCTGAAGCCGGCTTATGAGCATGTAACATGGTATTGACCACCGCTCTAGAGAAACCCTTAGACCTCAAGAGGGAAGTCTCAAGAGCCACGCCGTCAAAGATAGCCGACTCAGGTCCAGGTAGAGACAAGGACCCTGAGACAATAGGTCCGGCCTCTGAGGTAACAGCCAAGGAGTGTCGATGGATAGACACTGGAAATTCGAGTGCCAACTCCTTCTGGGCCACCAGCAGGATCTTGCCTCCTTCCTGCCTGAACTTTCGAATTACTCGAGGTAGCAGGGAGAATGGAGGAAACAGGTACGCAAATTGGAAGTTCCATCGTGCTGACAGAGCGTCCACCAGGAGAGCTCCTGCATCTCTTGTTCGGGATCCTTACGCCCACAGCTTGCGGTTGTGTCTGGAGGCCATGAGGTCTATTTCAGGAAGACCCCACTTGTCCACCAGGAGTTGGAACACCTCCTGGTGAAGAGACCATTCCCCCGGGTGTACATTGTGGCGGCTGAGGAAGTCCGCCTCCCAGTTGAGCACACCCGGAATGAAGACGGGCAGAAGGCAATCTTCCGGCCATTTCGGCCAAGTCAGAAGGCGGGACACCTCCCTTAGAGCCGCTTGGCTTCGAGTTCCTCCCTGACAATTTAGGTAAGCCACCGTGGTGGCGTTGTCTGACTGAACCTGCGCAGGTTTCCCCATCCGGAACGGTCTCGCATGCTGCAGCGCCCTGAACACTGCTCAAATTTCCAATATATTGATTGGCAGGTCCGATTCCTCTGACGTCCACCAGCCCTGGAAGACGTGTGGGCCTGTCACAGCGCCCCAGCCCCGAAGGCAGGCATCCGTTGTTGGAAGGACCCAATCCAAAATCCAAAACGGACGTCCCCTGCTGAGATAACCACCACGTCAAAGACAGGCGCACTTCCGGAGTGAGCCTGATCATCTGCGTCTTTATTCGATGGGGATTTCTGCCCCATCTGGACAGGATCAACATTTGTAGAGGCCTGGAATGGAACTGGGCATACTCCACCATGTCGAACGTTGACACCATGGAACCCAGTAACTTCATCGCTGAGAAAAGAGACACTCAGCGATTGCTTAGAACATTGCGTATCTTGGACTGCAACAGGGCTATCTTTTCCTCCGTCAAGAAGATCCTCTGTTACTGAGAGTCCAACAATGCCCCGAGATGGACCATTCTCTGAGAAGGAATTAGAGAGGACTTCTTCCAATTCATTATCCAGCCGTGAGCCTGCAATACAGATATTGTCAGTTGTAGATGGCTGCAAAGTACTTGTGGTGACCCTGCCAACAACAGAAGGTCGTCCAAGTAAGGTAACAGGCGAACTCCCTGCAACCGCAGGTGTGCCGCCATAACTGCCATTACTTTTATGAACACCCGAGGAGCCGTGGAAAGGCCAAACGGTAGAGCCTGAAACTGGTAATGGAGGTCCGACACTGTAAATCAGAGGTAATGGTGATGAACCCTGGCAATGGGGATATGCAGGTAAACATCCTGAATATCCAGGGACACCATAAAATCCCCAGGCTGCATAGCTAAAACAATAGAACGCAGAGTCTCCATTCGGAACCGAGGGACCCTTAAAAACTTGTTCAGGGACTTGAGGTTGAGTATAGGTCGGTATAAACCATTTGGTTTTTGAACCAGAAAAAGGTTGGAGTAATATCCGGTCCCTCTCAGGGATAACGGAATAGGTTCTATTACTCCCATCTGAAGCATAGAATACACCGACTCTTGGATTGCTAGAGCCTTCGTTGGATCTGAAGGACGTGCTGTTACAAAGAACTGATGAGGAGGCCTTCTGCGGAAGGAGAGGGCATATCCCTGAGATACCACCTCCCTTACCCAAGTGTCTGTGGTGGTTTTGACCCAACACTGGGCGTATTTCAGAAGTCGGCCTCCCACCTTGGGATCCCCCAAGGGGAGGCCCAACCCGTCAAGCTGAGGGTTTGTCGTCCGGCTTGGCAGCTGGACGTCTGGTACTCCAAACTTGCTTCTTGGTCTTAGCGGTCTTTTTGGGGCCTGAAGGTCTAGGAAAAGACTGAACCCTAGGTTTTCCTGGAGGGCGATAGGGCTGAAAGGATGGATTTTTAGACCCAGACGGAGTCGGGGCTGAGGGTAGACATGCAGATTTGGCAGCCGCCAACGTGTCCACTATTTTGTCCAAAGCTGGTCCAAACAGGACCTGCCCATTGTATGGTAAGCATTCCAAGCCTTTCTTGGATTCAGCATCCGCCCTCCACGAACGTAACCACAAGGAGCGTCGAGCGGCCACAGCCGCCGCAGAAATCCTAGAAGTAAGCAGGCTCAAGTCCAAAGCTGCTTCATTAATGTACGTAGCGGAATCCTGAAGGTTACCCACTAACAAAACCTGTTCGCTGGTACCCTCAGAAGCAAATGATGCTTCCAAAGCGTCCACCCACCTTTCCATAGCCTGGG
Source organism: Taudactylus pleione (assembly GCA_031769625.1). Classification (NCBI taxonomy): domain Eukaryota; kingdom Metazoa; phylum Chordata; class Amphibia; order Anura; family Myobatrachidae; genus Taudactylus; species Taudactylus pleione. The sequence continues at coordinate 706,482 of JAUIMM010000289.1, read as the reverse complement.
CCACCCAGCAGACAGCCATAGCTGGTCTAGATGCTCCTCCAGCAAGGGAATAGACTTTAGGCACACCTCCACTTTACGGTCTGTAGTATTCGTCAGAGAAGACATAGACGGCTTAGGCAAAGTTGCGCTCTTTACTAAGCGCGTCACGTGAGAATCCACCTGAGGAGGAGACTCCCATTTAGTGAAGTAATCTTCCGCAAAGGGATATGTACGAGCCAGACGCTTGTGAGGTTGAAATCTTTTTCCTGGAGATTTCCAGGCCTCCTCCATGTGATCAACTAGCTGATCAGATAGAGGGAATACTGCTGCAGCTCCTTTAACCTCTTTAAAATAAGCATGAGTAGGCACTGCAGGTAAGTTGTCGTCAGTAATTACCATGGCCGCACGGACTGCCCGTATGAGGCCTGAAATAAATCTTAAACTGTGAGGTAAATTCCTACCTTGACAGTACTGGCACTGAGAGGGCTGGTCAGGAGAAAGAAATAGGGATAGTAAAATGGCTGACAAGAGAAAGATCAGGCACACAGCGCTAGCATAAAGTCACATACAATGCAGAAACCCTGCACAAAGTGCACTATCACTTACACAGACCTACAGCCTGGCAGTGATAGCGCTACATACGCTGACCTTATACTCGGAGGAGAGGTATGTAAGGGGCACCCAGGCTCCGCACCCTGCACCACAGCGTCTTTGCTCATAAAATGGCCGCCGGAGGATGAAGGGAGGCGGGCCTGGGGAGGATCACTGCCTCAGCCCGCCAAAACCTCTGCGTAAGGCGGTGGAGAGCAGTAATGCGCTACAGGGAAGGCATCCTCCCCTGTCAGGCCATTAACCCCCCGGGATGCTGGAGCGTGTTCCGCAACGCTCCAGCCCCGTATCCCTGGTGGTCTAGTGGACAGCACAGGCATCCGCCTGGCTCCACTATACTGCTGTCCCCAGGGAGCCCCCAGCCCTGGGGACGCCGGACTGTGATTCAGCGGGCGCCTACCGCAGATGCCCACTGCTTACCTTAAGTAGCCCCCCGTACATCCGGCCACAGTCCAAGGCCCCCGGGGGTTCCGCTAGCTGGAAGAGTGTCGGAGTGGTAGCATGGACGTCCGCTGGACAGTCCTATGCTACTGCTCTTGAAGATCTTCAGGGGCTGTTATACACAGCCCCCCTCTGCGATGACCAGCTCCCGGCCAGGCACCTACTGAAACTGAGGTGCCTTGGCCTGGGGGCGGGGTATAGGAAGGGGCCCGGTGCATCCTAGGAGGACATCTTTAACTCTGTGGTGCCCATGGCTGGAGCCAAGCCCTATACCCCAAGGTATCCCTGTGGATCCCTAAGGACCCTGAGGTAGAAATACACCTGTGCACCAATTAGAGGATTTGGAAAACATGCACCGTTAGGTATGCACTGCTATAGAGTCCAATATTTACATATATGTCCAGGGCACTGCTAGGTTCTTCTGCTGCTCCCCCAGACTCCAGGACTTGCTCCCATGCCCTGGAATGGTGCCCACATCTAAAATAAAAACATTCAGCTCAGGCAGGATGGCACTACATTTAATGGCTTACTTTGATCTCTGGTCCTGTATATGCTAGAATTATGACACACAATACACTTTGTATGAAGCATATTAAAGCTGGATAAGTGGTAATTATGCCCTCTTCATGGACTGGCCACACTCACTCTAAAATCAAGCATTTAGAAACCCCCCTCTAGAAATCCTGCGTTTGCCACTGCCCCTTGTAGTGCCCCTAGTAGTAGTCCCCCCCCCTTGTAGTGCCCCCAGTAGTGATCCCCCCCTTGTAGTGCCCCCAGTAGTGGTCCACCCCCCCAGTACACACACGTAATAAAAAAAATAAGAAAACACTTGCCTGAATCCCCGGTCCCACCATCCGCTCCTCCGTCCGTCCTCCGGGCCGGCCCGCTCTGCATTATGGGAGAGACGTCATGACGTCGCTCTCATTAACCACTGTGGGAGCCGGAAGATGGAGCTCATGAGTGAGCTCCAGCTTGGCTCCGTCAGTGGGCGCAGCAGAGTTTGACAGACATAAAACAAACACACAGCTGCCGGCGGCTGTGTGTTTGTCACTGTATAGTGTTGACTGAACTCCGTCCGGTCAGCGCTACACACGCGGTGCAGCTGTGTCACATAAACACAGACTGCCCGCGGCCCACATGGCGCTGCGGCCCGGGGGGCACATGGCACCCTGCCCCCCGGCCTAGCCCACCTCTGCCTGTCAGGCTGTCACCTATCAGACCTGTTGTAATTGTGCGTGAGGCTCCGATGGTACTCAATGTTACCAATGGTCTCGCAGACTTGCACGGTATTACGGATATGAGTAAAGGGATGTGGGCGTCCTTATGTTGAGCTGCGACGGCATTGCGTTTGCAAACATTACCATATTTTCGCAGTGGATCTGTATGCGTAATCAATTCAATTCAGGAGATGTTGTAGATATACCACTGAATAATGCCATTCCTATCAGAGCCGTAACTACCGGTAGACTTTTTGGTGCCCTGTGCTAGAGAGATCATTGGTGCCCCCCCCCCATTTTTTAAATAGGGACATAATATAGAGCACTTGAAAAAGGGCCATGGCCTCATGGGGAAGGGCCAGGGAAGAGATAGGGGAGGCCAGGAGATGCTGAGGATAAAATAAGAGGAAGCTACAAGTGACAATGATAATAAACAGGAAAATTGACAGGCCATGGCACTGGTCACACTACCCTAGTAACAGCCCTGGTTCCTGTAGTCCTGTATATGTTAGCAGAGTAATATGCTAGAACACTCTAAATTCATAAACTATTAGCAGAGCAATGGCACAGTGATCAATTATAGTACCTGTGTGCTGATGTTAATATGAAAAGTGAAGTGGATTGTGCAGACAAGTTGGTGCAGAAAGGTATTATATATCTGTCCAGAATGTGAGTGATATTCCATAGGTATATTTTGCAGTAGTAGGTGCTGGTGGTGGTTAGTCCACGCATGGTATGCTTAACCAGATTTATTATATTAGGTAGAACAACAGGTAGCATTATGACACAGGGAAAATCACAGGTTCAACAGCAATAGGTATAAAATTGCGGCAGCCTGGAGCTCAGGGTATCACTAGTGCGCCGGGCATATTTGCAATACTGGCAGGGGTATGGAGAGCCAACCCAGGAAAGTGGACATGGCGTAACCGTGGAAGATGTGGCCGTGCTCCTTTCTTTTTGCGTGGTGAGGGGGAAGGGGGTGCTGTGAAGCCCTCAGCCCAGCGCAAATCCAGGGGGGCGCTATCAGTGATTGCTCCGCCTCACATGCAGAGAAGAGGAGACTGGTGCTGTCTCCGACTGTCTCTGCTGCTGTTTCCCACTGCTAGGGCGGCCATCAGTGGGGGGGGACTACCAGGACTGGAGTCCTGAGCCCAGACAGAGAGGGGGGCCTGCCCTCTCGGCACCACCGCCGCTCGCTGCACTACAAAAGCAGCAAGATTTTTTTTTTGTTTTGGAGAGTGAGACCCGGCGCGTGACATTATGACGACAAGCCGCACTACTGATAGAGAGACGAGTCGCGTCTTGTGACGACTGAGGAGCAACAAGAAGTAGTAGGTAAGTGTGGGACTGGCTGTCTGGGGCTGGCTTTCTGGGGTTTGGGGCTGGCTATCTGAGACTGGCTGTCTGGGGCAGGAACTGGCTGTCTTGGGCAGGGACTGGAGACAAGAGCTGGACAGCAGGGCTGGGCTGGAGAGACAGATGTGTCAAAATTTAAAAGGAAACCAAAAGACTGCGCTGCCTGGTGTCACTTCAGTGATAGACAGAAAGATTATCTCAATTATCAAGGGGATATATAATCATTAATACTACTTTGAAAATACTAATACATACACATAATTGCTGCTGTTCAAAAAAAAGGGTGGGGGAGTCTTGGGCCCAACCATTTCTGATGGCAGCCCAGTACACAGCAGCGTGTGCTGGGCTACTGACAGGTAAGAGGGAGGGTCCCGCCGGGCCCCTCCAATAGGCCCAGGCCTGGGAAATTAGTACCTGCTCCCCCCTCTCGGCACCCCTGGGTACTGGCCCCGGTGGATGGTAGCACTGGTGGTCTAGTGTGCAACTGTGGCAGTATAGTGTACTTGTGGGTAATACAGAGGCACTGCTAGGCTCCAAAGTGGTGCCAGGGAATAAAGACGTGTGGGGATGCTAGCTGAGCTCCGGCAGGTCCTAGAGACAGCCGGGTCAGTCCTATCTATCACATGCTGAAGGGAGGCAGTGCAGGAGTGGACCCCTTCCAACACTACAGTATATGGGAGTTGCAGTCTTGGCCAGTTTAGTAAGCTCCTAAACCCTTAGCTTTTTTGCACATGTATCTGATAGCTAATGTCACCTTCAGATGGAGTTAGCAGCTCTAATGGAAAGAGCTATCGGAGAGCGAAATGTGATTGTTTCAGAACCCTCTGCTCCTTACAAATATTTTTGTGCACATGCGCTGACCTATTCAGCGCACATGTGCAGGAACACGGCCGCACAGAACCTGGCAGTGTATGAGTAGTTTTACTATTAGCCGGGGCAGCTGCTTAATGCAGAAAATAATTAAAATAATGCAGTGAGCAGCATTGATGAGCAATGTTAGTTAGTAACCAGGAAAATTTGGGATGGTTCATGAATAATAAGACTTTCCTCTAGTCTTCAAACATTCAAGTGTTCCCTGAAAACTCATCTGTTCATTCAAGCTTATGAAATTTCAGGGAGTGGGTACTAATTACCAAAGCCTGGAATTGTTTAGGGGGCATGGTAGGGGCCCTGTTTGTGTTTTACACTGTAGTTTGTCTCCAAAAATGTAAATAGACCAAATTATTATTATTATTATTAATATTACAGCTCTTGCAGAACATTAATATATTTCCACCACTAGACCAATTTGGTTACCTTTGTTTATTTACGGTGATTTTTTTTGTTGCCGCTTGAAACTCTTTTATTACAATGCTCTTTTCTTTATCCACCAACTACAAAACTCCTGTGCACTTCTCATATAATATTGTCTTTTTTAAGTTGGTAAATGTATAATTTATATATTCAGTTCAATTGTTGTTTGAGGAATGAAGTAGTTTTTACAATCTATGATTCTTCATTACATGTCAACAATTAAAACCACATCTCAAAATTATTTGTTAGATATAAAACATTATGGGGTTATAAAACTTATTCTGTCCTTAAAATATGCAGAAATCTGTTTGTGCATGTTGCAGACAGAATTAACTCTAACACTGATTTATTAAAACTATTAAGGTTAGATACATAGGAGAGGCAGTTGCGTGGCCAGGTCTGAACCTGTAAGTAAAGTGATAGTGTAAATACAATACATTGTGCACCTTGTAACTTAATCTGCACTATAGCTTTATGACCACTGGATTGTTAGGTGATGGTTACTAGGTGGTAGTGCAGATTTAAGTACAACATTGCTAATATATTCTCTGCTGGGAGTGACCCAGTTATAACAAGATTCTTTGAATGGGAAAAGTAAGATCTTGTGGCATTAGCAATTAATTAGCATGGCATTGTTATGTTATCGTTATTTTATTTAAACCTAGAACTAATTATGTAACAAAGCTTAATGTGAACATTACATTCCCTTCAAATGCAAGTTGTCATTATTTTGGATGTATTTAATTTTATGCATCACCCAGTTGTGGCTTTGGGTCATCATTACCATCATCAACGTTCTGACTAAATACAAATTAGAAGACTATAGACTTTCACTTTCTTTACCTAGGGCTACATGTACCACTACTGCTTCATATGTCATTCTTGTATTGTGTATATCATCAATAAGATATAACATTTCAGATGTGTGTGAGTACTAGAGAGAGAGAGAGACTCTATACTAATTATTTCATTAAAATAAGTCATGACACTTTTTATATTTGAGCTTTAGCTTACTCAGAGTCAGCTATTAGTCCATTATCTAAGCATATTTTATGTTACTCACAATATAGCTTGACTACTGTGTACTGACAATGTGCTATCGACTTTCTGAGATACTCAAACAGTTATTTTATACACTCTCCCATGTCTGTCACTGGCCATTCCACACCGGACATGCCCCTTTGGAAATATTATAAAACCATAGAAGATATGGAATTTGGAAACATATTTTACATAACACTGAAAACTGCTGTTATTGCAAAATAAGGATATTAAGTGCTATTTTCTTTAAGAATGAGGCTTGTTAGCATGTCTGCAGAAAGCCACGCAAAGTTTTATTTTACATGTGTATTTTTATATACATATATCCTATATACAGTACAGTTCTTATTCACATGGAGTTGCTTTTATACTAAGCTCCCATTAACCCTTTAGAGTTGTACATGTTATCACCACAGCAAGACAAATATACTCACTGCTGAAAGTAAATAATAAGTATTGCAAGCATCTACTATGAAATGAATTATACAGTACTTACTTGTCATTGTGCCTTCTATGATTTTTATTCAAGTGGTTAAATGATCAGAAGACTGAATCCTACTAGAATTAAACATGATTATGTCACTGCTTTTATCCCAAATCTCTAACTTCCCTCCTGCAAAAATGCCTTAAGTATGCAAATTAGTAGGGTACGTCTTACATTTATTTTTATTAGAGCAACACACTTTTTTGAAGGTTGCCCAAGGCTGGGTGTGTGCTTTGTCAGCCTGACAGAATGCTTGGTAATTATAAATACTCCTGAAAATACCATTATTCTTTTGTCATGTTTTCAGTATGGGATATTATGTAAAGAATTTGAGCTACAATAAGTAGTTAATTGAAGGACACGGTATGTGTGCAATGAACTATAGGCTGAAATATTGTTGTAGAAAAGGTATATTAAATGTATTATATTCAACTTAAAAACAAATAATGACCATGAGCAAGTTTTACCAACTTTGTGACAGACAAAAAACTGGTCAGTGAACATCTTAGCTATACATTTTATCATAATATTGGCATATAATATATATGTACGTTGATGTATTTGTATCTATTGGATATTATACAGTTCATGCATGCAGATGGGAAGTAGAACTTTAGAGTATTACAGAGAAGAAGGGACCGAACACGACCAGGCATTATACCGGACATTCAAGAAGCAAAGCACTATACATCAGATGTAACAGACACGGATGGTGTAATGGTTAGCTTTATTGCTTCACAGCACTGAGGTTGTGAGTTAGATTCCCACCATGGCCCTGTACAAATGTGGGTTTCCTCAGGGTCCTCTGGTTTCTCCCACAGCCCAAAAATATACTGGTAGGTTAATTGGCTCCCAGCAAAAGTAACCCTAGTCTGTGTATGTGCATTTACATGTGGTAGGGAATATACATTCTAAGATCCACTGGGGCAGTGATTGAATGGTCAAATATTCTCTGTAAAATGCTGCGTAATATGTGTGCCCTAAATAAATAACTGGTAGCAATAATAATAATAATAATAATTATAATAATAATAATAGACAAGGTATATTTTTATATTTTTGTACTTTTGCAAAAGGCATTGTACAAGGAAGCACAGGTGAATGAGATGGGGGAAAACAAGAGGGTCCTGCTCATGAGCAATTATAATCTAATGGGAGTAGTAAAGTTGATACCAGAGGATGGAGGAGCAGGGTCAAGGGTATCAAAAGGAGTGAAACTGTATTTGGATAATGGCAGCGTAAGATGCCCAGAATGAAAGGAGGCTGTGGTCAATGAGTAGGAAGTATCTGTTGGAAACATTGGAGATTGATTGCACAAAAGCCGGAGAAGATGAAATGAAGTGAGTGACTGTTATAGGTAGTAAGAGACTAGACAAAGCCAAATAAAGAAGAGAGAGAAAAAAGTTTATCAGAAACAGAATTGGTGGAGTTATCAATACAGAGTATAGAATGCTTTGCCCTAATTCAGCCTGTTTTATAATGGTAATCAAATTGTATTGATTGGGATTAAGTCAGGGGCGTCTTAAGAGAGGAGGGGGCCCGTGTGCATTTTCTGCGCTGGGCCCCCTACTCTCTCCCTGGCGTCCGGCAGCCGACTGAAGCGGCTGGCCGGCCACAACAGAAGCAGTAGAGGCTCTAGAGTGTACCCGGAGTCTACTGCGCATGCGCACAATGCCGTAAAAATGGCCATGGCGGCCATTTTCTGGTGTTCTGTGCAGCGCTGACACCTGACGCGGGACCACGGACAGGTGAGTTTTAAATTATATGGGTGCAGGGTGTGCGGTGCGGGGCCCCTGGATTAAGTCTATTTTTTTCTATAGTCCTGCAAAGAGTCTCTGTAAAACCCCCAATACAAGAATACCCATGTACAGTAATTACACAATCTCCACTCTTTGAAACCCTTTTTAAAAATTATGACCAGCAGCACAAGTTCTCATTGTTACATTTAGTGCACTACAAAGTGCACAAAAAGATCAGCTCTTGTTCCTTTCCTGGTGAGATGCTCAAATATGTTTCAAATTGGTTGATTCTGTAAGGCCGGGTACAAATCAGGTGATATATTAGACAATATAACGTTCCGACGTGGATCGTAACAATATATATCGCCCATATAGCTCAGTGTGTACCCTCAATCGCGCGTTCATGTGTGTCGTCAGAATCATGGTCCCAACTGATATGCTGCATGTCAGATGGGACGTTGTTGCTGATGACCGCATGCAGGTGAATGTAGGATGGAAGTGTATATCCCGCAGTCATACACCAGATCGTGCATATATCGCCCAATATATACTTCCGTCGGGCGTCAGGTCAGACGGGATACACTTCAGCGTTCTGATGTGTACCTGGCCTCTGAGGAAACGGCTAGCAACAATCAGAAACGTGTTAGGTGTCTATACCCATACCTTTGAGCAGTACGCGGGTGACATAGACTGGCGACAGACTTGTTGCTTCATTACTTTACCAGCAACATCTTAATGCATTTAAGCAGCTGCTACCGCTCCCAATGAGCGACATCCAGGAATAAGAGGACATTTTTATTTGTTACCGGGACTATCATCGCATCACAGCACAGTGCACCTTATCTTTGGAGCTATCATAATTATCATACTGATTATTGAGGCACCCTATTTTTCATTTTTGGTATTGCTGAAATAGTCTTCAAAAAGACTCTTCCCTTTGGGGGTATCACAGCATACAGATATTATAGCAGTTCATTCCTTATTGATGTACAAAATGATACACACAAACCAGGCATGCAGGCCTTCTTTTATGTTACTCCAATACACATTACCACAGGGGGGTAAGTCCTCCCTGTGGTTTTACCCAATCAAATTATGTGCATGTGCATTGCATGCCCAAGGCATGCTCACCTTTAACTTTATATCCTATGGACAGTGTGGAGTGGTCACTTCCCTCTACCTGAGCCCACACATAGAGCTCAGCGACGCCCAGGCTCCATCACATCTAGAATGAAAAAGACGTTCCCTCCAAAATGTACTACCAGGAATCTGCTAAGGGACTTAGGGGTCTATTTACTAAGCACTGTTAGGAGACAAAGTGAAAAGTGATAAGTAGGTGATAAGGTGCCAGCCAATCAGCTCCCAACTGTCATTTTTTAAACACAGCCTGTGAGAAGACAGTTGGGAGCTGATTGGCTGGCACCTTATCACCTACTTATCACTCTTCTCTCTGTCTCCTAACACTGCTTAGTACATAGACCCCTAAGCCTGCCAACTCTAGCCTGAATCTGAGCTGAAGAGGTGGGAACCAAGGTCCCCAGGCAGAGTTTCCTGGCCACAGAGGGGAAGCTATTTAGAGCTCCCTGAAAATAATTATCTGGCTGTATTGGCCAGCTCCCCATGCACCTCCTCATATCACTTTCAGGCATGACGTTGCACAGGAGGGCACCCTGTTTCCTTGGAAGGGGCTGGGGGATCCAGCAGTTCACACAAAGCCCTGGATCCCCATAGACTTCCAGGGAAACAAAGGTAAGTGCATTTCACTTTAAATGATACATTTAAAAGACATTCAGCTTAAATATATATTTTATATATATATATATATATATATATATATATATAGATAGATAGATAGATATACATACTTACACAGGATTGGTGTGCCCGGCACAGTGCTGCACATACACTCAGGGCTGCCATCAGAAATTGTGGGGCCCAGGACTGACTAAATAGACAGACCACCCCTGACCCCCCACAACACCCCTTGGCTACTTTATTCATACACAATAACAGAAAATGCAGAAAGAGATTATATTTCAGAGAAGGTAGAGCACATCTAAAAAAATTGAAGCATATTAAAAATAGCTGGAGTCTGCCAGCATGTAATGGGAGAATTCAATGGAGCACAAGGAGCAGGGACAGTCTGGTTCCCCCATCATGCTCTGTGTCCACTGTCTGAATACACAATCATCCAATGGCCTGGCCAGGGTCTGGGAGAAAGGACACACACACACTTAACTTACCTATCTCGCTCCTTCTTCTAGATGGTCTCTGTCTGTATGCTCCGGATGCTGACTCTTCACATTACTCTAACTCGCCTGTCGGACGCGGCTCCTCTCATTGAGCGGCGTGACAGCACATCGTTACGCCGCGACTGCTTCAGCGTTGACAGAAAAATGTTATTGAGGGCAGGGCAGTGGGTACGCCAGGCAATGCGGGTAAGTGGCGCAGCTGGGTGACTTACTCACTGTACTGTGTGGTGGGGGGACTCGGCCAGGAGGATAGCAGCAGACGGCCACATGCGTACTGATAGGAGCGGATGGGTCCCCACCGCTGGGCCTGGATGTCACTGTCTGCAACCGCGAGCCAGGGAATTAGTAGCGGCCGGCAGTAGCAGTTGTCGGACGTGCCCCCCTCGCCCCCCCTCCCGAGTGCTCGAGCCCGGGTTCCAGTCCTGGCAGTGACCCTTCCTGATGGTGGCCCTGCATAGACTTGTCCTATTACATTACATGTAAATATATATATATTTGTAAATTTTATTTAAAACCATGTGTTTTCTTTTTATACACTTCGCCCAGCGCTTAGCGCACCCCTGCAGTGCTCTACAAGTTATGCTCCTCCTAGCCCTGCATCTCTGCACTGGAAGCCGGATTTGCTCTCAATGCACAGGCTACAGCCGCACTTTGTGTGTCATAGCACATACAGGACCAGTGATCACAGTATAGCCATTAAATGCAGCAGTAGGGTCATCCTGTCTGAGCTGAATGTTTTTATTTCAGATGTGGGCACCATTATAGAGCATTGGAGCAAGTGCGGTGGTCTGGGGGAGAAGCAGAAGAACCTAGCACTGACCTGGACATATACTGTATGTACATGTTTGTCTCCTTATGCGCTGGATAGTGTATTATTATACAGTATTAACACAGTAAATAACCCTATTGATGATGACTGACATGTTAAAAGATCCACATGTGGTGCTAATTATTCATTTGTGATAGTGAAAAGTACATGCAGCACCAGCAAAATTCTATTATATTACTATTTCTATTGTGGTCATGGTGTGGACTGGGGAGAGGGGTTTCCAGGCAACCAGACCCCCCTCCCTGCGTTTGCCTATGCTTTAAACACTATCTCAACGCACAGGGAGCCAGACTGTCCAGTCTCCCCATGTGTAGCTCTCAGCCCTGCTGCACTAGGACATTGGGAGCCAGGCTCCTGGTCCCCAGCGGTCAGCCTGCAGCCTGGGACTACTTCCCAGCTGCAACGGTTTCCAGGGGGTCAATACACAGAGCTGCTGCGGCCGTCGGAGAGGGTCCCGACCCATGGCACAATGAGCGAACAGTTTAAGCCATACAATTTAAGCAAATGACGCCTAGTGCATATCACATTTAAAAAATGGCACCGCAGCACGAAGGTTAACCCATTCAGTGCCGCGGCAGCCATTTTGGCCAGGTGTGGTCGGGTGCCGGCCACAACTATAACATAAAATCTAGTGTTGTAGCCTCAAACAGAAAAAATACAGTATTAGTTCATTTGAATGTCTGTTGTTTTAAAATGTAGCTGCAAACTTAAACTTTTAATTTGAAAGGAACATTTAATGAAGAATTCACCTGTGACTGTCAAACCAAAATTAAAGCATTCGTACTGCCAAGGTTTTTTAATACCCTTGAACCGAACCTTTGAAGTGGTCAAATATTCCTGCCCCTCCGCCTGGGGTCAGCAGCTGTGATCATTATATTGGGAGGGCATATTATGTAAAGATGAGGGGTTGTACAAAAGTTGACAGACACTTTAAGTTATGTGCTATAAATGTAATTTATTAGGGTAAATGACATTTTTGTTCTATTCTGTGTACTGCTGGTATGATTTTGAAACTAAACCCTGAAGGTGATTTGCAGAAATCATGTAATTAAACATTGACACATAACATACCGTAATTGTTTCCCAAGCTACAAAACATTGTTGTCTGTGGACTTTCCTAATATGACAAATGTTTGCCAAAGATGAGTAAATGTGATAGATCTGTATGTATGATTACCTGAGTTTTTAAGAGAAGTCACTTGAGGAGTCAGTAGTAACCTATAAACTCCCCATCGTCTGATATGTGCTCCCTCCTACCAACATGAGTAAAACATCTTAACACTTTAACCATAATGAAATAAAGACACGGAGACTTACTTTATTGAATTATAAACTATTTAACCTACTATTTAGGTTTTAACTATCTAAGCAAAGGTAGAAGGAAAGAATAGACACAGTATGGTGTCGCAGAAAGAACGGCCCCACTAAGCAATATCACCATCTGCACACTCATTCAGCTCTTCCAAATGGGAGACAGGCAGCCAGCCCATTACCATACTCAAGGTATCCACCTCCCACCCCAATGACACACCATAAGGCCCACCTGGTTAGGTGGTTGCCGCTGACCCGAGTAGGGTATAATCAGCCTAAGCCATGTATTGGAAGGGAGAGCACCTCAAGCTGCAAAAGACAGATGGCGACTGCTACCGTTCTTTCCCGCCACAACAAAGCCAACACCTACAAACCCAAAAATCCAAGGGAGGGTGGGCGGGAACCGATTTCCAAGCCAGAACACACTAGAATGGATTTGAATAACTCTACAAAATGACCCTGAAACTCCTCCCCCAAAACCATTCTATAGGCTGACAACCCTCCTAACTCCACCCCCCATTATCTCACTTAAACCTAAACCCCTGATTGACCGGAAGCAGACCATAGACTTGGGGGTTTAATTTACTACTTGCATATAAAATGCATTCTGTCTCTCTGCTCACCCTTACACACTGCTTACTAATGTGTTTAAACTAAAGGACAGTATTGCCCACCTTTAGGGCTCATTCACACTTGCAAATGAATACAAAGCAGGAAAATTTAGGTAGCCTTTAAATGCCTTTTTTTTAAAAAAGCATTTTTTAACATTGGTAGGTTTGATGAAGTCCTTAAAGTCCAGTAATGTATAAAGGCAGAATAGTAGTATAATAATAGTAGTAGGGTCAATTTACATTACATTACGTAGCCCTGCAATACTTCATAATGTATGCAAATGTCTGTTTCGTACATTTTAAAGTGACCACTTTACAGTCTTTGGAAGCACCACCATCAAATGAAGTGACAACAGGTACCAGCAGGCCTTCAATGTCCAGGCATGCTGGCACTTGTTGTTCCACAAATGCTGGCATGCCAAAGCAGGCTTGCTGGGACCTGTAGTTCCACGGTAAAGAACAAAGTATTTTCTATAATTTACACAATTACCCCAACATCCAATGCCACCAAGATGGGGGAAGAGCTCTGGGCTGGGGAGATACAGGCTGTTGCCAATGATAGTTAAGGGAAGGGGGGGGGGTGGAAGGGGCATGAGGCAAATTTAGTACCTGCTCCCATGCCCAGGACCCTCCTGCACCCTGGGCCGACGGAACTGCTTGCACACCCCTCCTTCCAAGGCAGCTATTATAAAGCTCCTAGTTCAGAAACAGGTATGGTATGGGGGAGGGGGGGTTAGGGGGCGGATCAGAGGCCCGCTGGGCCCCTCCATCAAGCCCAGATGATTATTACCGGCTGCCCCCTCCTCTCGGCGCCCCTGGATGTAAGATACCTTATACATTATTTTGAAAAACTCTGCAAGGAACATTAAGAAATTAAGGGGTCTATTTACTAAGCAGTGTTAGGAGACAGAGTGAAAAGTGATAAGAAAGTGATAAGGTGCCAGCCAATCAGCTCCCAACTGTCATCTCACAGGCTGTGTTTGAAAAATGACAGTTGGGAGCTGATTGGCTGGCACCTTATCACTTTTCTCTCTGTCTCCTAACACTGTTTAGTAAATAGACCCCTAAATAATGCTTTTTAAAGGCTTAAGATTCCAAGATTTGTTAGGTTATGGGGCACTAGAAACAAAAATATACTAGAACCCATGTTAATGTACTCCCAATTTAACTACAGCAATTATTTTTTCCAAAAATATTGCTTTTTATAATTTTCAACACTTATGCAAATAAGGAATGGGATTGAAATGCCGGCGGCTGTTTGTTCAAATCCCGACAGCGTCAGGCCGAGAAGATGAAATTCCGACAGCGTCAGGTAAGTTACTTAACCCTCCCCTCTCCCCCTCCCCCCAACCCTCCCTTAGGGGTGCCTAACCCTAAATTTCCGGGGTGGTGCCTAACCCTAAATAACCCCCGGGAGTGCCTAATCCTAACCCCCTCCCCGCACCCAAAACCTAACCCTCCCGGCGGGGGGGAGGGGGTGCCTAACCCTAACCTCCCCCTGGTGGTGCCTAATCCTAACCCTCCCCCCTTTTGGCTAAGGGCGCCCTGGACTTGCCTTCGTTCGGGCTGTCGTCCTCGGCGTCAGGATTAACATGGGCGTCGGTATTTCGACGCCTATGTTAAATCCCTTGCCGGGATTCCGCTGTCGGGATTGAGAGTCATAACTACGTCCCTGCAAATAAGCATATAACAACCATTTGACACAATTTAAGAACCCAAAATACTTGTATTAGGGCTATTAATACACTTCTATATTGATTTCCTATGTCAGTTATGCTTTTTATGGGGTACAGACTGATTTCCACAAAACGTGCTGTACATTTCGCTGGTTTCGCCATGCACAGTTTTGCACGTATGAGTTTTCATGTCTTTTGTAATATGATAGGGTGAAAAACGGGAGCGCGTATTGACAAAAGATGCAAAAATATTGCATCAAACTGGCGAATAGTACGAAGACTTCACCACCGTTAAGTTTTATAGCAACTAATTGAATCCGGCCCTAAGTAGTTATATGATGTAAAATTTTCTCAATTTTGTAATCAACAATAATATTAATAACACGCAAAGTTTGTTATTTGCACTATATTGTACAATATGATGGTGTTTTTCTTTATATATATATTTGGATGCAGCAGCGGCAGGGCGAGAGGAGGTGTGAGGAGGTTCCACCATTGAATGTACGGGGAGGAGCGGAACCAAAGTGATTGTTTCAGAATTCCGAGGGCACACTTGATAAAGTTATCTGTCGATTCTGGGATTCTTTTTGAGAACCAGTACACGCTGGCTCCACACTAAGACCCCTGATGTGCCTGTTTTTTAATTGATGAAGGTACTTGAAATACTTATCTTGAAAATTCTAATATTTCTAAAATACTACACCAGAGAGCGCCTTTTCTCACCTCCTTTTTTAGATTACTACTATTTGAGATGATACAACAACAGTCTCTCAGGAGAAAATTGGCGGCCACCTGTCAAACGGGGAGTGTATTTTTGGAAGAATTCATTTTAAAGGACTTAAACACAGATAATTCTTGGTGTAGCGCTATTAACAGTGCCCTTGTTCTATATATATATATATATATATATATATAATGATTTGCATACAACATGGAGGGCGATTGGTCTGTACTGCGCATGTGCCGACAACTGTCTGAGATCGCTCGCAGCGCCCCTTTGACCGCAGCATAATTGGCATGCTGCAGCTCTTTGAGGGTTGGCGACGGACAGTGTCCCAGAAAATGGGGGCATGAAGGTCCTTTTTTCTGGGCGTGCCAAAACCAATGTCTGCATCTTCTAAGCTTCACTGGCCCCGGCTGTGTGAAAACACCGGCCATTCTGTGTAACCTGGGAGTTACTAAGATGGCCAATGTTCACGCAAGTGATCCCATGGCAGCAAAGCCAGCAGGAGTCTTCTATTTACACAAGACACCTCCTGCTGCATTAGCATATTGTAGCATCGCTGCTGCATCCAAACACGCAGCAGCGATGCTAAAATCATACAACTCTGAATCGGGCACTACGAGGCGATGGCTAATGTTTGTCATTAATTGCTGTGAAAAGCGTTTCAAATTTGAATGAAAATTACTGAATCATTTAAAAAAAGTAAAGCGGAACAACATATAAGTCAGAAAAGTCTCTTCGGTTTTTATTACCTATTCATTTACAGGAAATAGGATTAGGTGATGCAAATTATAGATTTACAAGAACTGGTGTCATTGTGTGTTTACAGTATGTCACTAAGTAGTGTCACTAAGGATGTCGCAATTACAATGTATTTGTTTAAGATGTAATCATTTTTGACCAACACCCTATACGGCATCTGCCTTTTGGTGCTCTATCATATACTTTCATGCTTTCAAATAAAGATACAAATTTTATCCAATGTAATGTAAGCAATGAGGACCTCATTCAGAGTCGGTCGTACCCAGCGATGTTCGCAAAACAGCGCATGCGTAAGCTTCGCAATGCGCGTGCGCAAACTAGCTGTTGCGATCGGAAATTTCTCTCTCCTTCAACTTGGCCGGGTCGTTAGTTTGAGTGACAGGATGAGGCGTTTGTGGGTGGTAACAGG
Organism: Taudactylus pleione; assembly: GCA_031769625.1. Classification (NCBI taxonomy): domain Eukaryota; kingdom Metazoa; phylum Chordata; class Amphibia; order Anura; family Myobatrachidae; genus Taudactylus; species Taudactylus pleione. The sequence goes on along the minus strand of JAUIMM010000289.1, from coordinate 689,749 downwards.
GGAAGGTGCTTGTGAACGGGGGAGTGGCGATCCGAACGCAGGCATGCCTGACTATGCAAACGGCGTTTTCTGGGAGTGCATAATTAACTAAGTAGTGTCATGGCACATGTGACATGGGAGGTTATTACACTGACTAGATCGTAGTGCTTAAGAGAGGGTATGGTCAACCTTAAGCTCTACGACCAGCTCCGATGGTTCCCGATGGTCTCGATTAATCCTTATATGCCCGGAGATGACGTGTTTTGCAAACGAGAAGGGGGCGTGTTTTTAGTCTTATGGCCGCATCCTCCCCTCGCTCGTCCAGCGAACGATCCCATCTTAACGACGCAACTTGCGAGCGCTTCATTTGCATATCCAGACGCTTTTTCCTTACGTCCAAGCGGCCGCAACGACCGACTCTGAATGAGGTCCAGAATTTCTAAACCAGGATGTAGGGATTCCTGCAGCCAGGTACTCAGGTTTCCTCAATCCTCCCACATGCCAAAAAACATACTGGTACAGTAGGTTAAATGACTAGAGACTGTAATATACCTTAATGAGTGTGTGTGTTTGTGTGTTAAGGAAATTAGACTGTAAGCTCCAATGGGTCAGGTATTGATGTAAATGACAAATATTTATTTCATATATTTATTTAACATATTTTGGCACAATATAAATAAATGATAACAATTAGAAAGGATAATTTATAGCTATAAGCAGTGTTGGACTGGGTCAAGTAGGGCCCACCAGGAAATGCAGTGATAGGGGTTAATGTGTGTGGCCAGCCACCAGAGGGTTGTAGCCAGCCACTGCAGAGGGACTTGGCCAACCTTTAAAGAGGACATGTAAATAACAGGATCCCTTTATAAAGGAGGGGAGGGGTGTGTCAGGACCATCCAATTTGAATGGCAGGAGGGATAATCTATAGAAACAAACCAACATCCAAGTTCATTCATGATCCTGTCCACTGTTACTGACACCTAAAAGAATAGGTGGGGCCCTCAGGCAATTGGGTCCATTGGGCATTTCCCCTGTACACCTGTGGGCCAATCTGACCCTGGCTGTAAGGAATGTTCTTGAAACATCCTAGGAAAGAATATTTCTCCATACTAACAGAAAATAGTGTTTTGTCATCTATTAAATCCTTTTTCCTTTTCCTTTTTCCCAAGCCTATTGGCCCAACTATATCCATTTGTGGATTCACAGTTCATTGTAGGAGGTAATTTCAGCCTAACAGCTTTCCATTCTATGGACGACTCCTCCCATCCCCAAAATCCCCTAAACAGCCAGTGTTGGGGATTCAATATTTTGCTGATCAACTACATTTAGTTGACTGTTGTAGGGCACATCACCTCACAGGTACGGATTTTACTTGTCTCTCTGCGGCCTATAGGACTCTATCCCGTATACAGTAGATTATTTCCTCCCCTCACACAGATTCATTCTGTAGATTTCAGATTTGGGAATAGCCCAAATTTGTTTTTCAGATCATGCTATGATATGGGGTACTTTGCCCACTACGGGTTGGGTGTGATATCCCAGCTGTCGGGATGCCACTAGTCAGAATACCGACAGCGACATCCCGACAGCCAGAATCCAACAGCTATACAAGTCAATGGTACGTATTTTGCTAGCCCCTCCCCTAACTCACCTTTTCTGGTGCTTAACCCTAACCCCCCCATGTGCCTAAACCTAACCTCCCCCTCTCCGTACCCTAACACCCGCTCCCCGATGCCTAAACCTAACCTCCCCCCTAGTGCCTAAACCTAACCATCCCCTCCCTGCACCCTAATCCTAACCCTTCCTCCCCGGTGCCTAACCCTAACACCCCCTAGTGCCTAACCCTAATCCCGCTACCTTACGCTACCCTCCCCCTGCACCCCGATACTTACCTTAGGCATGCCGACGGTTGGGGTACTGGTGCCAGGATCCCGACCTGTTGAGATTTTGCTGCCAGTATTAAGACAGTCGGCATCCCGCACGTCTTTGTGTAAGTGGCATTTCCTCTCCCACTTATCCAACTCCCTTAAATTTTGTTATATGGGCCTGATTCAGAGTTGTACGCTAATACCATCGCAGCTGCAATCCCGTATGCAGCGGCTGTGCAAAAATATGCAAATGTCGCAGACGCCGAGAAATATATTGAGACGCCCACCTGCAGCTTTGCAATCCAAGTATCTGCGTACAAAGACGAAGCACCGGACGCAGATCATTTGATTATCGCAGTTCTGAGTAACCCTATGGCTACTCACATTGGTCACAGGAACTGAGATGCCGGAATCACTTTGACTGCGTACGGGATCGCAGACGAAGGATGTGACATGCCCCGAAAACAGTTGCAAAACACCTGCATTCATTGCTGCCATTTCCCCTTTACTTCCCTCAAATGCCTAATCATTACACTGCGAGTGAAAAGTTCTATCACTGTACAATTCACTTAGATGTATGCGTAGATTGTCGATTATTGTGCAACTGCATAAACATCGGAATAACATACATCTCTGAATCAAGCCCTAAGTTGGAGGTGCAATGGCAATAATATTTACACAATAATCAGGAGCTCGTCTCTGATCCCTTATTGTTTTGGCAAGCGGCTAAATCGGTCATGAGGGGAGAGATTATTTTGTATACATGTAAATATAAAAAATATTTTCATCAGAGTATTTGCAGACTGAGGACATGATTCAGCAAGGATCGCTCGCACGCACCGCAGTTGCTAATATTAGCAGTGAAATGCAAATGTTTGCAATCCCATTGCGATCACAGCTTACCATAAGGACGCCCACTTCCCCTTACTCACATCCGTATACTTGGGCAACATAGTGAAACAATCGGTAACATTGAGTAACATCGGACCCATACGCACAGTTAAGGCAGGTCAGACCTCACTCAGGAATTGCTAACTTCAGTGCAAGCTATGAGGCCACAGGCTGCATATGGTATTACAGTGGATAATTTGTGCACGCTCCTGCAACGCCATCCCAACGCACTGGCACACCTGCGTTCACCCGACCACCCCCCCTGTCACCACCCACAAACGCCACTTCCTGTCAATCACTGTGCCCGGGGTCTGCGTAGCCTCTGCAAACACATTTCCCATCACAATTGCTAGTTCGTGCATGCGCACTGCGATTCATGCACAATGCAAATTAATCGACCAATTGTGTGCGTCTTTGCTACTGCGATCCTTGCTGAATCAGGCCCTCAATCTGCTTTAACCTTATCGTATAAACAATATAAATAAAACAGCTTACAGTATCTTCAGGCAACAACTCAAATTGATTTTGATGCTATCCTTGATAATACTAGACACACCTTTTTATACTAACTTCCAATTTTATAAACAGGGGAACAAATTTGGACGTCTTTTGTCCAATCTGTTACAGAGCACTAGACCCTCTACTCATGTTATTGCTCTAATCAAAAGCAGATGGCTCTCGGGTAAATAGGGGTAGGGAGGTTCTGGAGGTCTTTAAAAGAATTTTAAACTAGCTTTATGCTCAATATTCAATTGATGTCTTGCATCAAAATGCTTTCTGGGCTGGGTTGTCCGTTCCCCAGATCTCTACCTCCTACTCTAAGCTTCTTACTTCCCTTATCATTAGGGCAGAGGTGCTCAAGGACTTGAAATTACTAAAGTCCCTGGGTGAATTCTTACATTTTTTTCCCATAAATTGAGTGACACTTTGCAAATTGTATTTAATACTATGGGGAATATTCAATTGGACGCAAGGTTTAGCAAAGAAAAAGCCTTGCGCCCCTCGCGCCCAATTTTGGAATACCGCAAGTATGCGCGCTCCCAATACCTGTCGTGTTCAATAAAAGAAGAAAAAAATAGTAGTCGCAGAGTTTTCAGCTCTGAAAACCCTGCGCCGCGTAAACATAAATACATTTTTCACTCACTTGCCCGGGGGTCTCCGGTGGCCTCCGCAGGTCCCAGTGGCCTCCCTTCTATCTTCTTACTGGAGAGGGGGCTTCTGGGAGTCCCGGGGGCTGGTGGGAGATGTAGTTCTCCCAGCGCCCATTCCGGGGGTCCACACATACACTGGGGGTCACACACGTACACACACGTATGTATGTATACACACAGAAGCAACATATTGGAGTCATAAATACACCTATATACACTGACATATGTAGGAAAAAGAAGAAAGAGAACAGAAGGGAGCAGGAGCTAAGAAGATCCATCATATAGACTATTATTAAACATGAAGATTTTCTGAGGCGGAGGATGAAAATGAGGAAGAGGTTATATAGGTGCAGATGGGGGGTGTAGTGTCCCCTGCATTGACTGGACAGTACATATGGAGAGGGAGACGGAGGACACTATAACCAGCAAGAAGGCTTAAGGTGCATACACACACAATGATTTTTTGAACAATTATCGATATCGTTTATCGTTCAATTGTTGAAAAAATCGTTCACTTTCTGAGCTAAAACGAAGAACGATTATCGTTCATGCGCATTCACGTTTGTAGTTTGTAGTTCAGTCAGACGATTTTCATTAAGGAAATATGCAAAAATCGTTTGTAGTTCCAAAAAATCGTTCATTACACTTTAAAAAATCTGACAGATAATCTGACAGAAAATCGTGTGTGTATGCAGCTTAAGTCCTCTTTGCATTTTAGCTGTACAGCAGCCAATCAACAATCCCCTAATTATCGCAGACACCTGTGTTATCGCAGACACCCGAGTGTCATTATGTCATAGTCGTCCGGCAGAAGTGGCCTAGCAATGACCGGGACGAGACACAGGGAAACAGTCGGGAAGCTGATGGACGGAATCCCTACCGTCGGCTTCCCGACTGTCTAATCCCGGCAAGGGCTAAATGACAGGTGTCGGGGGGGGAAGGTTAGCTTTAGGGTTTCCGGGGGTATTTAGGGTTAGGCACCCCCCTGGGAGTTTAGGGTTAGGCTAGGGGAAGGGGGGGTTATGGTTATGCACCCCCCCAGGGGACTTAGGTTTTGGCGGCGGAGAAGGGGGGGATAGAGTTTAGACGGCGGGGAAGGTGGGCTTAGGTTTAGGGAATTAGGGTTAGGCACTTAGGGGGGAGGTTAGGGTTAGGCACCCCTAAGGGAGGGATAGGGTTAGGGGGGAGAATAGGTTAGTGAATACTTACCTCTCGACGATCGGGATTTTCTCTGCTGCCGGGATGCTGCTGTCGGGATTTGAACCGCCGGCCATGCGGTAAATCATACTGAATCCCGTGACAAACGATGTGAGCCATCATGGCCAGCGCGGCAGCTCATAACACCACATCACTAGAACTCACTATGTGTCCTCATATACTAAGTGTCCTTGCGCCATATGGCATAAGACGTCTATCACGAATTAGACACCATGAGATGAGCAGTGTACCATCTATTTCTTTCAATTTTGCATCTTAGTCACACCACAGATGCAGCTTAAAGCCACTCACAGTGCACCAGGGATGCTGGGCTGCAACTTTAACCGGAGAGGATTTGGATTGATCACAGATGAAACACAATGTAACCTGATGTGAGGAAAAGCCACGACCGCTGGTATCAGAGCCCTATTTCACAGATTCAGGGGTAAATTTACTAAGAATCGAGTCTGGGAGAGTTTGCAAACTTTGGAGAGTTTGGCCATTTTTTCCCACTCTCAAATTTACTAATGTGAAACTCGGGAGAGAGATCTCCTTTGCTACGGGAAAATACTGGAGAGTTAGCAAACTTTCTTCAATTCATCATCGGCAACATTTGAGAACCTTTTCACTGGAACAGATAGGATTCTGGAATTTACCAAGCAGAGAGTTTCAAAACTCTCATGAGAAGGGAAAATTCTCCTGTAAAAACTTGTGAAAAAAATACACCTGCCTGAGATCTGAGAGTTTGGCAGAAACATACACAGATCGCTGTGATCCATGTATGTTTCTGCCTGTAAATATAGAAAATAAATTTAAATATCAGAAAAAAAATGGCATAGGGTCCTCCTCTCCCCCCCCCCCCTAAAGCTTAACCAGCCCCAGGCTTGCCAGCCTGTCCTGGTTTCTAAGATTACGAGGAACAAAATGTGTAGGGTTCCCACGTAATTTAGAAACCAACACCAGGCTGCAGGGCCAGTCCTGATTTTAAATATAGGGGGGAAAAAATTGCGTAGTGTCCTCACTATATTTAAAACCTGCACCAGACCCAAAACGGCCGGGCTGTAATGCCACAGCCTGGAGACCCTTTCACCGGGGCTCCGAGTCCAAAGCATTCTCAGCCCAAACCAGTCAGGCCAAGCTGGGGATCTCATGAGAGGTGGGAACCCCCCAAAAAAGGGGTCCCCCCTCTCCCTTAACCCCAGGCTTGGTCTGAAGCCTTGGGCTCTTCCCCGCACCCCTGGAGCGTTGGGTACGAGGGTTATAAAGTGGGGAAATTTAAGTAAACTATTGTATTTTACAGTGGGACTACAGGTGCCAGCATGCTGCCCTTTGGCACTTGTGGAACTACAAGTGCCAGCAGACGGGCGGCGCCTGTACTCCCACTGTAAAATAAATAGTTAAATAAAGACAAAACACACACACCGTGATTATTATAACTTTTTTACACACACCTACCCATTCACACATACTTACCTATACCAGATGTACACATTGGAGTGGTGTATATTACTGCCCAAATGTGGGGTTATCTGCTCTTGTAGTTACAGCTGTGATGTATTGCTGGTAATTGTAGCTCCAGATTAATGTTTCTGGGGCCCCCAGAGCAGCTAAGTTGTTAGGGCCCCTACTGATAAAATTGTCAATAAGATATACTGACGAAGTTATTAAAAAATATAATGTATAAATACTCCCAGTACCACAAGTGTGTTATACACAGTGTAGTGCCCCCAGTACCCATTATGCCACACAGAATAATCAATCCTCATATGCCCCCCCACACTGGTGATTGTGGGTTGGGCCCTGGCATGTTGGGGCCCCTGGGCAACTGCCCTGTTGTCACGCTGGCTCTGCATTACTACATTGTATGACAGCCATCACTGCCTTTATAATGCTCCTCTTTTATCGCTACTTTTCTGTGAGGGGTGGTGGTGGGATGGTAAGTCTTTCCCGGGGTGACAGAAAGCCGAGATATGCCTCTGCCAGTACAGAGCTGCACATGATCAGAAGAGGTGCACCGTTCTGGCCTTCTAAGGGCACAGTGTGTGTCCTAGGAGGCTGGAACAGCATCGCCAGGTCCCTACCCAAACTTTACTATGGTGCTTGGCACTGCCTGATCCACTGCACAACATTCAGACATGTTACATTGGAACAAAATAAGTCCTCCCAAATCTGCCAAACTATGCCCAATTTGGTTGAAATATTGTCCCTTTTAGGCTTTGTAATTTGGGGCAGTTGGGTGGCATGCTATCCTGCCCCTGCTCACACCTAATCACAGTCTGATACTTTTTATTTCATACAAATATCTGCCTGTATGGCTGCTGCTAATGTCTGTGTGATGACATCACAATGGCCCATTGTTACACAATAAGTGGTAAGCCAGGGCAGAACACTACAGCTTATACTGTTGCGTGGTCCCCCCTAGAGCAGGAAGCGTTGTCTGGAGCTGGTGGTGTTAGTGATAGTTAGGTTTTATTTATTATAGTTTTATCTCTTAGTATAGTTTTAGGTATCTTTAGTAGTTTTTTAGTGTTAAGTTTTAGGCAGTTTTCTTTTAAGTATAGGTTTAGTATAAGTTTAAGATTATCTTTCGTTTGGTATATTAGTATCTATAGTAGTTTCTTAGTGATAGGCAGTTTTCTTTATAGTATAGGTTTAGTATTTTCTTTAGTTTAGTATATTATTTTACTGTATATAGTAGTAGGATAGGAGAGAGTAGGGAGGAGGCATTGGGGTGCAGCAATGAGCTGTTTCCCGTTCAAGTTCCGCTGGCCCTGCTTTAGGAGAAAGGCGCTGTTATTTGTTATACTCTGTTGTTTGCACCATTAGGATTTTTCATGGATCTCAGTGGGAAATTGTTGGTAAGGTACCAGATGGTTATTGTGCTAAAATAATACAACCAGAGACTTGCATGTACCAGATGGAAGAACCTGAAATAGGATTGTTTGCAAGGGAAATGTGTTTAATGATAATAATGCATACTATTCCTTATGTTCTCCCTGATAATGTGTATTTTATATGTGGAAGAATGGCGTATAAGTGGCTCTCCCCGAGTTCCGAAGGTTTGTGTTACCTGGGAAGAGTAGTCCCAGAAGTTATGACCCTCACACATGTTGAAATGCTCGGTATCCATAAAAACACACCATCACCATATCTTCACACGCAGTATGAACACAGAGACAAACAAATTTGTTCATGGATCTCAGTGGGGGCGGCGCTTAGCTGAAAGTGGGTGTTTCTGAGCATACAGGATGGGGTTTGTCCCAATTTAGTAGGTGTAAATGTTGAGAGGCATCTGTGCCCAAGTCTAACACCTAAGGAGCTATGTATCATTATTATTTATAATATTGCTGTAAAATCAGTTATCCCCACAATGTAACAATACTGACTGGCAGCGATAAGAGGAGAAGCCCAGCTCATGTACCAGTACACCTGTAACATGGGGCACTAATGAGTAAGTGTAATTCTGTATCACACTGTTTACACCTACACATGACTAGGGCCCCAGGGTAATGTCTGCGTAATATAACTATTGCTGTAAATACATTATTCTCTCTCTCTTAGAGCTGCCGTAAGGCCCAGCTGGCGGAGCAGGCTCAGCAAATTGAGAAGCTGAATGGTAAGAGAATCATCTTACCTGCTATGTTGTACAGACGTGTGACATGGAGAGATGCGGGTATATATGGTTTTACCCATGATTGCTTTGTACATTTTCAGTTGGCATTTCCCAGGGCACTAGTAATACAAGGAGGGGACAGATTCAGGAGCATTCTAGTAGAATAAAAAAAACAGTTGCACTCCACCTACTTCCGCAACACTCCTTAACACAACTCAATGGGACATAACCTGCTCCATCAACCTATACCAAATGCGTGTAGACAAGCAAATCACAGTAACTATACAAACACCCCCCCCCAATAGTAATAAATACGCTCTATAGCACATATGACATGGCTTATCCATGTTCTGAGCTAATGTACATCTGTATAATGTTACTGCATGGCCTGTAACCAATGATACTAGCAATATAATACATGTAATATATGGATTTAAGAGGAGATTTAAAAAACAAAACAAAAACAATGATGATTTAAATATGGGGAGAAGATTGGGAAAGATCATTACAGCTACTGCCACCTGTCTCTGATAGCCATCCCTACAGGTCCTTATTGGATATGTTATAGATTCTATGTGACTTGATGTGGTTTTTCCCTGCATCTCATAGAGGTACACAGGAATCTAGCGATGTTCAGTCTACCATAATATTCACATACGAACGCAACCTGACACCGCGAGATGCTAGGCGGCCCATTGCCTTTAATTGAATGAGCCCCATTTGAGTCTATCTGCTCCACGTGACCTGTACTCTCCCTGCTGCTGTACACGGCTGATATACTGATAGGATTTGGCCTGTAAAGAAGGGACATTCTCTGAAAGGGTCCATGTTCCATCCCCTTTGTTGAATCGTCAGTATTAACCTTTAGTATATTCCTGCCTATAAACCTCTAAGATTCACCTGCCTAGAACCTCTAAGACAAAAACCTGCCTATAACCTCTAAACAGAACGCTAATTGCGTACGCAGTATAACCGCAAATAAAGACAGGAGTGGAATCTGTGTTTCCAACGCACAAGTATTATTCAGGTAAAAGTACAGTCAGTTACACGCAATCTATATATACACAAGTTAGGCGTAAAAGGAAATAATACAGACCCAAGTACAGTATACTTACGCTGCGCCTCTGGACCCAGAGATAGACCTCAGACTAGATATCCTCAGTACACCCAAAATTCAGCATGAACTGGCAAACCAGTATTTGGACACATGTATTTATTCCCCCCCAGACTGAAACAGGACAAAGGGAAAACTTCTTGCTGATCTCATTGGTTCCCAGAGGAGAAGCATATGTTACGGCTCATTTAACAGGTTGTTTCAAATAGACTTTCCCTGCCTCCGACAACAGGGGTCTTTCTAGTAACGCCTCCTGTAACATTCCATCAGCTAAACATTTTGTTGCTTGTAAGTTCTGCGATCCGTAACTTGAGTTTGCATGATGCGATCTCTCCACTGATAACACCGGGATGCTGTAAAAAGCGTACGCATCAGAACGAAACCAAACACACCTTGCTTATCATGTATAATACCTTAGTTATCAAAAACCTCTATTTCATAGCATTTAAACTAACTTAACCAACTTGAATCATACAATTTGATGCTAATGGAACCTTGTGTGCGAATATGTAGTGTGTGGGTTTTTGGGGTTTGGTATAAGGACTCTAGTTATTAATGGGTGAGATTTAAGTGCATAATCTCTCATACACGAAGTGAACATCCAGAAGTGTGGATAGCTGAGGGTTGTTGTTCTACATGCCCTCTGTCAGCAGGCCCCCACCTGTTGTGTGTTCAAAGGAAAACAAAACCTCTTTTGTTCTCACAGACTCTTGTGTGAAATGCAAATGTATTACCACCTCAAGCTGTGGAGTTTGGGGCCATCCTGTCTAGGATTCAGACAAATCCAATTGTGTAGATCAATGCCTGGATTATATTACAATTGCCACAACTATACTTTATCTGCATCCAGGGATTCCCAATTTGTATGTAAAAATACCCATTGTCTATTCTTATTTACTTTTACTCAGAAAGCTTGTTTTTCCAGTTGCCCTTGGTAGATTTACAAAAATATTGCCATCTGTTCTTAGCTCCTGAGTTATAACTTGAATTGACACTGTCCACCCTTTCATAGCAAACAACATGCTATCACAATCTGCTATTAGAATTTAATTTAGGCTTACATTTACATATTATTTGGTGTTATTATGGGATGGCACAAGGTGGTTCTTAATCCATCAATAATGTGTCAATAGGCGGGGGCATAAAACTACTATTTTACGCACACCGCGGATCTTGGGAGATCATGTTACAGATGTGGGAATGCACCAGTCTTATAACAGCAGTTTTGAAGGGGAATTTGAGACTTTACATTGTCTGGGTGTTCTATAAATAACATTTCAATAATATCTTCTATGCATGTCTAAATATTATACATTTAAATGATGGTACTTCCTAGCTCAGGGTTGTAGTGCAGTTCTGTATCTACCTCGGTATACATATTATCATTTCTGACCACCATCATAGTTTCATTCCTTCGTTTCACTCTGTTTTCACATTTTCCACACTTCAACACAATAGGAACACACCGGACGCATATGCCAATTACTATGATGACAATCAGTATAAGGATCAAGAATTTGCCTACGCTGGCGACCACTTCCTGGACCCACTCTCCTAGACCCGAGAACCATTTCACTGGGTTCAGCCATGACACCTATCCTTCTATCTTTTCCCCTGCTTCAGCCACTGATGCATTATGGTTCTTACGAAATCCCACTTCAGCTGCAGAATCTCATCCATCTTCTGGTCTATCACCTCCTTAGGGTCGCTGGTATCATTGGTGACATAAGTGCAACACTTTACTCCAAATTGGGTGGCTAACATTACGCAATACCCTCCAGTAACAGCAGTTAAATTATTCAACACTAGCCTGTGTTGCACTAGTTCTTTCTTGTACGCTTGCAATTCTCTCCCTGTGTACCTGAATGTGTCATCGTACATCTCGGTGATATTATCTATTAATTTAGCAAGTTCCTGGATATATCTAAAATTTAATGTACCCCTAGCAATTCTGGTGGGATCCAGGGCGGCTAAAACTTGTAAGCCAGTTGTCTCACTGATTAACTGAGCGACTTTATGCATATCACCAGGTATCATATTTCTCTTGCCTCTGTTTTCATATTGTGTGTGAAGATATGGTGACGGTGTGTTTTTATGTATTCCCAACATTTCAACATGTGTGAGAGTCATAACTTCTGGCACTACTCTTCCCAGATAACACAAACCTTCGGAACTCGGGGAGAGCCATTTATACGCTTTTCTTCCACATATAAAATATACATTATCAGGGAGAATATAAGAAATGGTATGCATCATTATCATTAAACACATTTCTCTTGCAAACAATCCTATCTCAGGCTCTTCCATCTGGTATATGCAAGTTTCTGGTTGTATTATTTTAGCACAATAACCATCTGGTACTTTACCAATCATTTCTTTGGTGGAACTCAATGTATACCGGTACCTAAAATATTTCCCACTTGATTTAATTGAGCGTAGCAGATCATAGTTTATGGACTCTTATCAGCTCTTTGTGAGAAGGTCATCGTCTGATTATTCCCCGTCACTTCCCAACCTCCGGGTTTATTGGGGTTGGTTATGTTTAAACACAAAAGTGATTTATCTACTTGAAATTGATAGAGTTTGAAATGAGGCGGTTTGGATGAGAGGAATTTTCCATCCAATGTTTTCCCCTTTTGTAATTCTAAAATTTCCGTGATATTCAGCGGAAATGGCACCAACCCTACATTATGCTGTCCCTGTGGCACATGTGAACACACCCAGCAATCGGTTTGATTTAACACTTTGCCTACCATGCTGTGATAATCCTCTAAAGGATACCCTCCCCAGTACGGGTTATATTTAGGTTGGCACCGTTGAATACAGTTCTCATCAACTAGGGACCCACAAAACTCACAAATACAGGAATCTTCAGACGATAACCCTTCACACCTTCCCCGAGTATCCGGAATGACAGCTCTCTTAACAATAACAGTACTAAGATTGGTCAGACACTCCCCTGATTGGCATTGCACTCCTCCTTTCTCCACTCCATCAGCACTGCCATCAGCTCCTGTTTCCTCAATAGGTCCCCCATCACAGAAACTGGATATTCCCGAACCGACCAGGATGGTGAACACTCTGAAAGAGAATATGAAAATGAACACAGCAGGCCCGTCCATTGTCACAACAAGACCTGCAAATTTCTCTCAGTTCAGGTATCTCACTACGACCTGTTCAATCCTCCCAGAACAAGCTCGCGAGCGACGGATCCACACTATCAGCTTTGTTTCCGACTTGTTTCTCCACCGGTTGATTGACCTTTTGCAGTGAGTGGAATGGACCCAGGTATCTCTCTCGGCCACCTTCAAAGATGTAGTACTCGTCAGCAGCACCTGGTACGGACCTTCCCACCGATCAGTCAAACAACCTGAACGTAAGAAATTTCGGATCATTACATATTCTCCTGGTTCAACATCATGGCAGTTCATTTCAGGCATATCATGGGACAACAATTTCAGTTTCTGCTGCTGTTGCTTTAACTGCTTACTCATTGATATAAGATACTTCACAGTTACCTCGTTGTTACCCTTTAGATCTTCCTGTGGACTTATAATCAAATGAGGTTGTCTACCAAACAATATTTCAAATGGGGACAGATTCAGAGGAAATCTAGGAGTGGTCCTTATACTATGTAGGACCAAAGGTAAAGCTTCTGGCCATCCCAGTCCAGTCTCCGCCATGATTTTACTTAGCTTATTTTTAATAGTCCCGTTCATCCTCTCTACCTTGGCACTGGCTTGCGGTCGGTAGGGGGTGTGAAGTCGGCTATTAATACCCATCAGCTTACACATATTTTGGAAAACATCACCTGTGAAATGGGTACCCCTATCACTTTCGATGATTCTAGGGATACTGTACCTGCATACAAATTCCTGAACTATTTTCTTGGCAGTAAACGCAGCAGTATTAGTGGCTGCTGGGTAGGCCTCAACCCAGTTAGAGAATATGTCTGTGCACACTAATACATACTTAAGGTTCCTGCAGGGTGGTAATTGGATGAAATCAATTTGTATCACCTGGAAAGGTCCATCAGTTGGTGGAATGTGGGACGGTTCGGTAGGGATCGCTTTCCCTATGTTCTTTCTCAAGCAGGTCAGACAGGACATTGCTATCTTCTCTGCTTGTGAAGAAAACCCTGGTGCGCACCAGTATGCCCTCACCAACTTGCACATGCCCTGTTTACCCAGATGAGTCAGACCATGTGCTGCTTCAGCCAGGCTGGGGTAATATGCCTTGGGGGCTACTGGCTTACCATGTCCGTCCCTCCAGAGCCCGGAGGACTCTTGCCCACACCCCTTGGACTTCCAAATGGATTTTTCCTGAATTGAACACAAATTTTGCATCTCAATTAATTTCAGCATATCAATGGTTTGGAATGACATAATTGTTTCAATTGGAGAAGGCATTTTTTAACCCCGCTGCCCATTTTGCAGCTTCGTCAGCTCTGTTGTTGCCCAGTGACACTGGGTCATCCTCACATGTGTGGGCTTTGCATTTAATTCCTGCCACTACTTTGGGCAGTTGGATTGCTTCTAAGAGATGTTTTATGTGTCGGGAGTGTGCAACTGGTGTGCCTGCTGCTGTCATAAAATTTCTCAGACGCCATAGGGCCCCAAAGTCGTGCACCACCCCGAACGCGTACCTCGAGTCAGTGTAAATGTTAGCAGATTTGCCTGCTGCCAGTTCACATGCTCTAGTCAGTGCTACTAACTCTGCCACCTGGGCTGAGTGAGGAGGACCGAGAGGTTTAGCTTCCATGATGTCTGTGTCATTTACAACAGCATAACCTGTACATAATTCACCTGTGTCTGTTTGTCTATGACAACTCCCATCCGTATAGAAAGTTACATCCACATTCTCTAAAGGTGTGTCATGTATGTCAGGTCTAGCAGTAAAGGTCTGATTCAGATATGTCATACAATCGTGAGTATCATCATGTCTGCCGAACTCACCTCCCGCCAGCAACTCCTCTCCTTCCACCCTTTGTACATCATGTTGTACATATGGCAGGTATGTTGCTGGATTCAGCGTACTGCAATGTTTAACTGTAATATTTGCAGGAGCGATTAGGGTAGTTCCCATTTGGTGAACCTAGTTGAGGAGATGTGTCTGGTTTGAGCTGAGTTCAACAGGGCATATACAGCATGGGGAGTGTAGACAATCATATCATGGCCCAATACTACGTCCTCACTTTTACTCACCAGTAAAGTGGTAGCTGCTACACTTCTCAAACAGGTGGGGAGTGATCTTGCTACCATGTCCAATTGGGCACTGTAGTATGCTACGGGCCTACTGGCATCACCATGTTTTTGTGTAAGGACACCTGCAGCACAACCATCGGCTTCCATAGAATATAAATCAAAAGGTTTTTCATAATCAGGTATTCCCAATGCAGGAGCTTTTGTCAGACTATCCTTAAGATTAAGAAAAGCCTGTTCTGATTCCTCAGTGTGTATGACGTGATCGGGCTTTGAGGAAGAGACTAGCTCCTGTAAAGGCAAGGCCAAAATAGAAAAACCTGGTATCCACATTCGGCAATATCCAAACATTCCCAAGAAGGTACGAATTTGCTGTTGATTCTGCGGCAGTGTCATGTTTTGTATGGCCTGGATTCTATCATTTGTGAGATGTCGTAACCCCTGGGTTAGGCAGTGTCCCAAATATTTTACTCTGGGCTGGCACGGCTGTAACTTGTCCTTAGCCACTTTGTGTCCTGTTTGCGAGAGATGAAGTAACAAAAGTTTAGTATCATTCACACATGACATAAAAGAGTCAGAACATAGCAATAAATCATCCACATATTGAATTAGAACTGATCCATTGGCAGGTTGAAAAGCTTGTAAACAGTCATGCAATGCCTGGGAGAAAATACTGGGGCTGTCTATGAAACCTTGGGGAAATCGTGTCCATGTATATTGCACACCTCTGTATGTGAATGCGAATAGGTACTGACAGTCAGGATGGCGAGGCACAGAGAAGAAAGCAGAACAGAGGTCAATGACAGTGAAATGGGTTGAATTTGGTGGGATCTGCATCAGGATGACAGCTGGATTTGGCACTACAGGGAATTGGCTCTCTACTACCTTATTAACACCTCTAAGGTCTTGTACCAGCCTATAACCCCTCCCACCACTCTTCTTTACTGGAAAGATGGGACTGTTGGCTACACTAGCTGTACGAACTAAAATTCCTTGTTGCAATAATCGCTCAATTATTGGAAACACCCCTAGTTCCACTTCCTGTTTAAGTGGGTACTGGGGAATTTTTGGAGCTTGCCTACTGCTTTTTAAGTTTATCATTACCGGGCTTACGTTTGCCATTAATCCAGTGTCCTGTCCATCTTTTGTCCAAAGGGAATCTGGAATTTGGGACATCATTTCATCTACTTGTGATGGATTTTCTTTTAAAACTGTAGAGTGGTACATTATCCTTTGAGGGGTGTCTAACATATCCCGCACCTCGTATACCATTCTCTCTGGGATATCTAAATATACACCATCAGGGGTGCAATATATGACACATCCCATTTTACATAAAAAGTCTCTGCCCAGCAGGTTAGTAGGAGCTGCGGCAGCCAGAAGAAAAGAATGTCTGGTATGCAACGGCCCAATACCAACCTCTGCGGGCCTTGTTAAAGGATAACGTTCCACTTTACCTGTCACACCCATTGTTGGTATTGTCTCGTTGGTCACCTGTAAATTAACGGGAGATTTCATCACTGACTTGGTCGCCCCTGTGTCTACAAGAAAAGGATATTCAGTACCAGCTACATCAACCATCAAGACCGGTTCTTCCCTTGTACTTCCCGTTAACCTGACTATCTGTAGATTACAGGTATGACCTGACCCCTAGCGTTGGCTACCATTCTCCAATAAAGCATTTATGGCTCCAATTGAAGCTGGTGCTTGCTGAGCATTTGCTGGTCTCTGTGCATATCCCTTATGGGGGTGTCCAGATTTTCCTTGATGTGGGGTCCATACTCTTTTTACTGTGCAGTTTCTACTTAAGTGTCCTGTTTGTTTGCAATTAAAACATGTCCGTGATTCAGGTGAAAGCATGTGTTGTTGTGAAGTTTGAGCAGAGGGTAAAGGTGGTGGATATGGGTAAGGATAGGGAGGGTAAGGGTATTGTGGGGGAAAAGACGTGGGTGGATATCCTGGGACCTGTGGTTGCATTGGGTTAGTGGGATAGAATTGTGTTTATTGTTGAGTGGGGTTAGTGAGAGCAACTTGTTCTGACATGAGTGTGTGTGCAAGTGCAAGCGTGTCTGTTGGCTGTGATGTTAACGTCATTCTCTCCAGAGCTTGTATACTGACAGCCATTAATTTTTCGCTCTGGGTCTTCCTCTTTTTTGAGATGTTTTTGTCATGTGCTATCGCAGACTCTATGAGGTTATCTATTGTAAGTCCCCGCCAGCCAGGCTGTGAGGTCTGAGTGTATTAACACTTCCCTTGCTGTTACCGATGGAGATGGCGGCACCACCCGTGATTGTGGTGATGCAGCATCTATCATTTGCACAGCATGGGAAATGGCAGACATTACAATAGGCTCATCTTCTACATCATAAACATTTTCTTTATGGTTACTTAAGAGGGGGTACAAATTACTTGTTACATTTTTATTGGTATTTTTGGTAACTGTACTTGCACCTCCATCCACAAAAGGTGGGGGAGGTGAGCGTGAACTGCTGGCAATACTCTCCACGACGCTACTTTGCCGCGGGTGCGCGCCAATTTGCGGCTCGCCCGTATTGCAACTCAGCGTCGTGGATGTATTTTCTGGCAATGTATTCGCAACGCTAGTTTGCGTCGTTTGCACATTTTTAAGCCAAGCATCCCCTTCATGCTGCCATATTTTTAAACATTCAAAATACTTAATCTTTTTCTCTCGAGATCGCACCATACTGATGTGATCCTGGACATTATCTAACACATTTTTGTCAAAACTACCAATTCTGGGAAACGGTCTAACACTCATTCTCGTCATATTAAACCATATATCACAATACCTTATTGCATAAGTACCGTACTTAGTTATGCATGATACGACGGGCCGATCTGATCGGCGCCTCCATTAGCAGCACATCATTGCCTAACATTTCTACTGTTTGCATGGCTCCCATTCTGAGACAACTCCTACACTTTTCAATAAAAATTTAAGCTGGTGAAAGACAATCAAGATACTTTCACTTACCTGTGAACGATTTAAGTCGGCGGCGTCCACACACCTGGATAAGATTTAATAAGGCAACTTCCACACCTAGATAAGCTTTGAAACAGGCAACTTCCAGACCCGGATAAGCTTTAGTAAGGTAACTTCCAGACCTATGAGAGTTTATATGTCGGCCACTCTCACGCACCTCTATACAACAAAGACAACATGTACACCTGATACTGTGTTTAGAACGGTAAAGCTGCTTACCGAGCGATTAGGCTAACCCTTGCACCTAGCCCTTAAGGATCATACGGTACCCTTAACTTTAGGGAATAAATTACGCCTACCAACAATACACTCACTGTTACACACTTTTTCTCTGCGCAGAAAATAAACGTTTAACCCAGATATTGGTAGATAGAAAAAAAAATGTAAACCTCAATGGCTTTGTTCAAACACGTGGCAGCAGAACCGGAAGTGCGTATACGCTATTGTGCGATCGGCCGCATACACAAATATGCGACTACCACACAAGCGTATAATTACTTTTTCTAACTGCATACGCAAAAATGTGTCTCAGCCGCATACTCAATACTGCGGCACCCCTCTAAACGTAAGGTTCTATCAACAGAGAAAAAAAAACGTTTTTTTTTCCTCTCTTGTCCCTGGATTCTGATCAGCGCTTCCTCTACACAATAACCGGCAGTACGCTCTCAGCAACACTGTGGTAATGAAAGACTAATGCGTCTCTCAAAAGGTGCCTCCACCCTTTTGCTGAAAGAGGACTGACCGAGTGTTATCGTGTATCAGATAGTGTGATAAACCGATGAGCCCCCAACTGTTGTATTAACCTTTAGTATATTCCTGCCTATAAACCTCTAAGATTCACCTGCCTAGAACCTCTAAGACAAAAACCTGCCTATAACCTCTAAACAGAACGCTAATTGCGTACGCAGTATAACCGCAAATAAAGACAGGAGTGGAATCTGTGTTTCCAACGCACAAGTATTATTCAGGTAAAAGTACAGTCAGTTACACTCAATCTATACATACACAAGTTAGGCGTAAAAAGAAATAATACAGACCCAAGTACAGTATACTTACGCTGCGCCTCTGGACCCAGAGATAGACCTCAGACTAGATATCCTCAGTACACCCAAAATTCAGCATGAACTGGCAAACCAGTATTTGGACACATGTATTTATTCCCCCCCAGACTGAAACAGGACAAAGGGAAAACTTCCTGCTGATCTCATTGGTTCCCAGAGGAGAAGCATATGTTACGGCACATTTAACAGGTTGTTTCAAATAGACTTTCCCTGCCTCCGACAACAGGGGTCTTTCTAGTAACGCCTCCTGTAACATTCCATCAGCTAAACATTTTGTTGCTTGTAAGTTCTGCGATCCGTAACTTGAGTTTGCATGATGCGATCTCTCCACCGATAACACCGGGATGCTGTAAAAAGCGTACGCATCAGAACGAAACCAAACACACCTTGCTTATCATGTATAATACCTTAGTTATCAAAAAACCTCTATTTCTTAGCATTTAAACTAACTTAACCAACTTGAATCATACAATTTGATGCTAATGGAACCTTGTGTGCGAATATGTAGTGTGTGGGTATTCGGGGTTTGGTATAAGGACGCTAGTTATTAATGGGTGAGATTTAAGTGCATAATCTCTCATACACAAAGTGAACATCCAGCAGTGTGGATGGCTGAGGGTTGTAGTTCTACATGCCCTCTGTCAGCAGGCCCCCACCTGTTGTGTGTTCAAAGGAAAACAAAACCTCTTTTGTTCTCACAGACTCTTGTGTGAAATGCAAATGTATTATCACCTCAAGCTGTGGAGTTTGGGGCCATCCTGTCTAGGATTCAGACAAATCCAATTGTGTAGATCAATGCCTGGATTATATTACAATTGCCACAACTATACTTTATCTGCATCCAGGGATTCCCAATTTGTATGTAAAAATACCCATTGTCTATTCTTATTTACTTTTACTCAGAAAGCTTGTTTTTCCAGTTGCCCTTGGTAGATTTACAAAAACATTGCCATCTGTTCTTAGCTCCTGAGTTATAACTTGAATTGACACTGGCCACAAAATGGTGTCTTGCGATCTCATTTCCAAAATGGAGTCTTGCGGCCATTTGTAAGATGGCATCGCCGCGATAAAATTTTAAACTGAACTTCTCTCAGCCAATTATTCAGCTTCGACACCTTACAGAGCAGGTGCCCTGCGAAGATGGACATTCCCTTTAAGAAAATGTTGATTTTTATGGTCTACTTCAGGCCTGGCCAACCTATGGCTCTCCAGCTGTTGTAAAACTACAAGTCCCAGCATGCCCTGCCACAGTTCTAGCATTCCCTAATAACAAAACTGTGATAGGGCATGCTGGGACTTGTAGTTTCACAATAGCTGGAGAGCCACAGGTTGGCCAGGCCTGGACTACTTGGTTGGCTTTTGCCTGAAGAGTATTTTGTAGATATAGAACATAGGGAGAGATGTACTAAACCATGTCAAGGAGGAATGGGCAAGTGGAGAACGTGTCCTGGCTTGCAACAAATGTTATCAGATTGTGACACGTTGTGAACAAGGTCATGCACCACTTAGGCAATCTGGATAAAACACCTTATTTGGCTCACCGAATCTGTATGGGGGTACCCACTGTATTGTCTTTGTGACTAACATGAGTGATGTGTAATGTCCTCTGTATTGCGCCTCAGAACATTGCCTCTGTTTTTTGTAGTGCTGTGTAGATTGTATGTCATTAGAAACAAATAAAATCTATTATGGAGTATTATGGCTCAGTCTGATATTCTCTTGTCCTAATACACAGAAAAATTCCAGCAACAGGAGAGGGATATCCTCACTCTCCTCCAGCAGCACCTGAAGGAGTTACAGGCTGTACGGGAGGCCAACCAGCTGCAGCATAAGCTGTTGAAGGATGAGCTGATGCAGCTGAGGGAACAGGTCAGATGCAGATCTATCTATACATAGTGTTTTCTCTTTAGGTAGAACAGGGCTGGAATAGCAGAGGGTGAATTACACTTGGCCCAAGTGCCTTCTTAATTTCCCTGAGGGCTTATTTGCACTAGTTTAGTCCCTATAGACCTTTTGTGGCCCTAAGAGCTTCTCGTACAATTAGACAGTAAATACAGAGTGCCCTTAGCTATGCTCCTAGGGGGGACAAAGCCAGATGAGGGGGGATGCAGTTGAAATCCCAGCTGTTGGGATGCTGGTGCTCAGAAAGCTGGCGCTGGAGTCCCAACACCAGTCACAATCCCGACTGTAAGCAGTGGGGTTAGGCACTAGGGAGGGAGAGTTAGGGTAATGCACTGTTAGGTTTAGGCACTAGGGGGGGAGGGTTAGGTTTAGGCACTAGGAGAGAGGTTAAGTTTAGGGTACAGTGAGAGAGGGTTAGGGGTAGGGTTAGGAGATTTACCATCAGGTGTTATTTTATAATAATAGTATAACTAATATTTATTATCTTACTGCGTTTAAACTGTAAATGTTTTGCCACACTTTGTGTATTGCAGGCTGTTAGGGATCAGTCCATTGTGGTGGAGAGGGAGCGTGCAGGTAAGGTGATAATAGGTATATTTCTGTTGTGCCACGTATAGGTAACGTGTCATCTGGGTTTGCTAAGCAATATTTTCCTTCCTATAATGTTCCTGGGAGCCAGTGACAACACTGAAACCTGACCAATGTGTCCATCAGGTGCTGGTTACCAGTGACATCACTGAGGCCTGACCTATGTGTCCATCAGGCTCTGGTTACCAGTGACATCACTGAGGTGTGACTTGTGCCCATCAGGCTCTGGTTACCAGTGACATCATTGATGCCTGACTTGTGCCCATCAGGCTCTGGTGACCAGTGACATCACTGAGGCCTGACTTGTGCCCATCAGGCTCTGGTGACCAGTGACATCACTGATGCCTGACTTGTGCCCATCAGACTCTGGTGACCAGTGACATCACTGATGCCTGACTTGTGCCCATCAGGCTCTGGTTACCAGTGACATCGCTGAGGCCTGACCTGTCCCCATCATGCTCTGGTTACTAGTGACATCACTGATGTCTGACTTGTGCCCATCATGCTCTGGTTACCAGTGACATCACTGATGCCTGACTTCTGCCCATCAAGCTCTGGTTACCAGTGACATCACTGATGCCTGACTTGTGTCTATCAGGCTCTGGTTACCAGTGACATCACTGATGCCTGACTTGTGTCTATCAGGCTCTGGTTACCAGTGACATCACTGATGCCTGACTTGTGCCCATCAGACTCTGGTTACCAGTGACATCACTGATGCATGACCTGTTCCCATCAGGCTCTGTTTTTCACTGACATCACTGATGCCTGACTTATGCCCATCAGACTCTGGTTACCAGGGACATCACTGATGCCTGACCTGTTCCCATCAGGCTCTGTTTACCAGTGACATCACTGATGCCTGACTTGTGCCTATCAGGCTCTGGTTACCAGTGACATCACTGATCCCTGACTTGTGCCCATCAGGCTCTGGTTACCAGTGACATCGCTGAGGCCTGACCTGTCCCCATCAGGCTCTGGTTACTAGTGACATCACTGATGTCTGACTTGTGCCCATCATGCTCTGGTTACCAGTGACATCACTGATGCCTGACTTCTGCCCATCAAGCTCTGGTTACCAGTGACATCACTGATGCCTGACTTGTGTCTATCAGGCTCTGGTTACCAGTGACATCACTGATGCCTGACTTGTGTCCATCAGGCTCTGGTTACCAGTGACATCACTGATGCCTGACTTGTGCCCATCAGACTCTGGTTACCAGTGACATCACTGATGCATGACCTGTTCCCATCAGGCTCTGTTTATCACTGACATCACTGATGCCTGACTTATGCCCATCAGACTCTGGTTACCAGGGACATCACTGATGCCTGACCTGTTCCCATCAGGCTCTGTTTACCAGTGACATCACTGATGCCTGACTTGTGCCTATCAGGCTCTGGTTACCAGTGACATCACTGATGCCTGACAGGAGCACTGTGTACCTGGTGGAAGGGGTTCATGCCGGAGGCTTAGGTCGATGTGTGTTTGTCCTCTGACCTACGATGTAACTGTGCTCCTTTTCCCTACAGCGCTCCGGGCACAGCACCTCCAGGAAACTGTGGAATACACCAGGACCATCACCTCCCTTAAGGTTTGTGTTACACCTATTATAACACAGTTAGGGCACTTTCCCAGTTGCACCTGGTGGGGTTATTGCCCAACTCTACTAAATGGCTCATTTATTAAGTAGACAAGTTATTATAAGATAATCTGGGCAATTGCTAATAGAAAGAAAAAAACAAAACAGTCTTATGTGGGGTAATACACCTCCAGGTCACTGTAATGTTCTAGTATACCCACCTGTGGCCTTTGCTAAATATATAGGTTTCAGTATCTAGTACTTAGATATTGTACGGCGGGGTACATCGATTTGTCATACATCCCGCCCTGGCAGTAGTTAGGTTGGCAGGTGGGAACGGGGCGACCTGTAATCTGTATATATCGCACTGTAAAAGTGATGAGCACGGGATTGGTTAGGGTCACATAGGCCATGATATATTACAATGTATTTAATGTACAAGGAGAAGTATTGTAGCTGTGAGCTTGGAATCGGTATGTATTACTGACGGACCTAAGCCCGGCGGATGAAATACTGATGCCGGAATATAAAGATCCATGAGGTAAGTAAGACCCCCTAACCCTCCCCTCTTCCCCCTTAACCTCCCCCCAGGGAAAACCTAACCCCCCTCCCCGCACCATAAACCTAACCATCCAGGGGTGGTGCTTAAACCTAACCTCCCCCAGTGGTGCCTGATGCTAACCCCCCACCTACCCCTAGCCTAACCCTAAATCCCCCCGGGGAGTCCCTATACCTTAACGCCCCCACTCCCTCGCTGCTATAAGCTCCCGATGCCCAGTTTACCTACGTTCGGTATCCCGGGCATCAGGATTTCGGTGTGGGGCTAATGATAGGCATCGGTATTTTAATGCCTATCATTATTCCCATGCCGGGCTTTCAAAAGACGGCCTCATGTGACTGAGAGGGTGTGACACAGTATCTGCTCCACTAGACGGCCTCATGTGACTGAGAGGGTGTGACAGGATCTGCTCCACTAGATGGCCTTATGTGACTGAGAGGGTGTGACACAGTATCTGCTCCACTAGATGGCCTGATGTGACTGAGAGGGTGTGACACAGTATCTGCTCCACTAGATGGCCTGATGTGACTGAGAGGGTATGACACAGTATCTGCTCCACTAGATGGCCTGATGTGTCTGATGGAGCAGATAATGTGTCACACCCTCTGCTCCACTAGATGGCATGATGTGACTGGGAAGGTGTGACACAGTATCTGCTACTCTTTTTAGAACACCATGGCATCGCTGAAGATGGCAGCAGCTGCATCACCTGCCCAGACTCCAGGATAAGTTTGGAAAAACAAGGATACAGCAAGAGAATCATTAAACGAGCCTATAAGACACCATGGAGAGTGATGGGAGAGAACTTCTGAAACCCCAGAACAAGGATAAAACAACTTTAAACAATAAAACAAGATTCATTGGAACTTTCTGTAACCAGTGGGAAGAAATTGGTCATACATTACAGAAACACTGGCACATTCTCCAGACAGATGAAGACTTGGCGAAGGAGATTGGGGACAAAATAGAAATTAGTTGGAGAAAATCAGCAAACATTAAAGATAGCCTAGTATTCAGCCATTTCTCAAGCCAAAACATCAAAGACTGAAGAATTTGTGGCTAGATATGGAAATAAAAATAAGATCAAGAACTATATTAACTGCGATACACAAGAGGTTATTTACTGATTGGAGTGCAGTTGCCAGAAAAGATCTATTCATATGACGAGTAGGAAATTTAAACAGAGGCTACTTGAACATCTTGGAAATATCAGGAATGCTAGAAGAGATCAAGATAGATTTGTACAACTCACTAGCATGGCAAGACATTTCCTTAAAGTGCATGGAGGAACCACTGGTCATTTAAAAGCCTATGGTATCAAAAGAATACAAATGGGGATCAGAGAAGGAGATGTAATGAAAGAGCTTGGAAAAAAGGAGACAAGGTGGATCTTTTTGATGAACACAGTAATCCCTAATGGCCTCAATGAAAATAACAGCTATATGAACTTTCTGGATTAAATTGTATATATATAATATCTAAGGAGTTTGTCTATTAATCCTGGTAGAATGATGAGCAATCTAAGTTATAATTGGTTTTATAAAGATCTGATTCCTAAATTGAATATTGGAAGCTAAATTTGGGTGATCAAATAAGAGAGTATGAATAATTCTAGTAAGAAGTGTGATTATAGGAATATTTGGGAATATAAATAGGGTTAAGGTTATATACGCCCTAAAAGAAATGGTTATTATAGGTAAGGATAAATACTTAATATTTTAATTGTGACACGAGATGTTTGGTAGATCAATTTACACGTTAATTTTTGAGTGGTGTTTAGAATTGTTCACAGTATTTTTCCTTTTATTTTATACGTTGTATATCTTTAGCGGGGTCACTTGCACAATTACAATTCATAAATATAAGAATTAGGGAAATAATGTTAGACTAATAGGAATGTATTTTCACAATAAGATCATTAAAGAATAAATAATGCACAAGAAAATTTTTTGAACACTGGTAGAGAATCAATAATAGATTATTATGAAAGCACCTTTATGATATATAGGTTAGATTCTTATAATATATACTTATGGTGGATGATATTGGACTTTTTAATGCCTAACCCTAACCTCCCCCTAAAGCCTAACCCTGCTACCTAATCCTAAGCAGAACAGACTGCCATCCGAGTCCTTTATAACACATCCTTATTAACTAACCTAAGACATACTGTATGAGAAAGAGTGACAGACACTTCTGAGTTAAATTTGCCATGATATTTCATCCATTGTATTATGATAACAAAGACTTGCAGTTGAATATAATGAATCCTCCGCACAGACAAATTTTCATTTTACTTCCAAACATTGTTATTGACCATAAGTAAAGACATCAACATTGCGGAAGCAGAAAGCAAGATAAGGAGAAAGGAATAAAAAAATCCAATTTCCATTTGGCACATACAGTACAGTAAGCAGTATTAATAAAAACAAAAAAGGAAATACAAAAGGATACAGTTGTTAAAGGTTAGGTTTTGATTTTTGGTTGCATCTCCGTCGGTTTTGCAAATCGACCATTGACTAAAGTAAAAACCGATGGCACAACTACCAAAAAACCAATAGAGTATCGAACCAACAATCAATATTTCCACATATGTAGAGTAGAATAGGATCCTCAGATTTACTAATGGTTGGTTTTACAAATGACTACAAACAGACTGCAAAATGATGGGAAACCCAGCCAAACAATAGACCTGCCTGAGGCAGACGAGTAAGGGAGAAGCAATGCAAAAGTCATTATGATCTGTGCAGGCTTCATTAGGTTAAAAAGTGATCAAATTGTTAATATAAAAAAAAACTTGTATATTAGTCTGCTACAGTTTGAGGCCTCAAGAAGAACATCTCAATGATGAGAGAGTCTTTATTGCACCTTCCATAGGTCATACAGCCCCAAACACAACATGTATCATCAGAGGAGGAAATCACACTGAACAAAATGGGTAATGTAGTTATGAAAAATACTTCTGCCAAGCAAGTCTGTATTTGTTTAATGCCACCACACATTTAAAAGAGAAAGAATTCTCTAACTGTACCCATGGACTATGTCAACTTTTTTTGACGCAGTTTACCTTTGGGGTACTGTCCCAAGGCTGCTGGTGTGTTCCCGCAACTTTGCACCCCAAACCCCCAATTCTGCACTTTTTCGCCTCCATTCAGAGGCGAATCTTTTCCGCTGGTTACAAGGCGCAGACTTTCCGCTCCTGCGAAAAGTCTTTGCAATTGAAAATGGAGATAAGTTCTCGCCTAGTGAAAAGACGTCATCGACGGAAACTTTTTGCAGAAAACGGCTTATCACGGCTAATTAAATAGGGCCCCTTGTTGACTACAGTTTAGCTCAGAATTGATAAGACTCTTTCATTGATGCCCTTCAGGATGTAAAGATGGCAAAGAAATAGGAAAGGTTTGCAGGTAGTTCTATGAGTTCCCCTCAGATGTCTCTTTATCTGTGCTAATCACAAGATTCCTCTTCCTCCTTTGCTGCTTCACATCCGCAGTATCACTCAGTAAATCGCTGGCTCCTTATTGCCACCAGATTTTAATTCAAGCTTCTCTCACTCAAAGCTCTCATTAAATACTCTCTTCCATACAACTGTGACCAGGGGCTGGCTGGCAACTTTCAGCCTGGGGGGCAGACGCAAACACATGGCCCGGCTTTTCTACCAGTGCGTGCAACAGAGAGATGGGTGTAATAAACAATGTTGTAGGTGGGGTTTGCTTAATATGGGTGTGGTTTGCCTAATGTGGGTGTGGTTTGCTTAATGTGGGTGTGGTTTAAATAGCTATTGCAATTTGTGACAAACTGTTATATACACAGCGCTATTTTTCAGCAGGAACAAACAGTAACTCATTCCTGAACCTCTCATTAACTATGACATAATGTGTTGGGCCAAAAAGTATTTTCCATAAGAAAAGTTTTATTTTAAAGTCCCTTTTGAGTGCCTTCCTAACTAAATACTAGTATATATAATAGTAGCAAAGAAAATGGCACTCAGAGTCAGCTTCAATGCAAAAAGATGTTATGTTGGAGAAACGTTTTCACGGTAACTACCCCTTCATCATGACCACAAACATAACCGTACAAGGATAAAATGTGCACTTACCCCATACAAATGCCTCACCATATGTCACCTGTTTCCGCTCCACACCGTCCTCTAGATCACCACCCACCGGAACAGCCCTCTGCTGCACTTCTGGATCCGAGGCCGCCGTCACCATGGATACTTCAGGCGTGCGTTCCATTGGCCGGCTGTCTGCGTTCCATCAATGTTAAGCCAGGAACAAGTATCTGGGGGACGACCTGCGGAAGTCAGGAGAGGGCAAAGAAACTTACATTTCTTACACTGAAGCTGACTCTGAGTGCCATATTGTTCGCTACTATAATGAATTTGATTCAAATGGGCTCCGGAGCACATTGTACCTGTTGATCTGAGTGCCGGCAGACTGTGGCTAACTCTACTAGTGTATACACAAATATATATATATATATATATATATATATATACCAAATTAAGCAAAAATGGCGGCACTCAGAGACTGGCAAAAAAAGCTGTATTACAGTGTCACATAAAGCTCCAATGTTTCGGAGCCCGAAGCCCCTTTGTCAAGGTGTGAAGGGGCTTTGGGCTCCAAAACATTGGAATTTTATGTGACACTATAATACCGATTTTTTTTTACCAGTCTCTGAGTGCCGCCACTTTTGCTTTTGGAATCTACTAAGTCACGGAGGGCACCAGAGCAAGCTGACCAATGTTAGTGGAGTGCCGGACCGCTTGTACTGTGTGTATGTATATATATAAATATTATATTTATTTATATTTATATATATATATATAATTGTTTCTCTATGGCTCCAACACCAGTACCTCCACCCACAGATCCTGAACCTATTTTCCAGAAAAATAGCCCTGTATATACATATATCATACCGAAATAAACAAGCACTCCCCCCCACACATATATGCATATATCATACACACATAAGAAAGCACCCCCACGCACACATATATACATATATCATACACACATAAGCAAGCACCCCCACGCACATATATACATATATCATATACACATAAGCAAGCACCCCCACGCACACACATATACATATATCATACACATATAAGCAAGCACCCCCATGCACATATATATATATATATATTAGGGGTGAGCGTGTTCGGATTTCTGAAATCCGAACCCCCCCGAGCCCCCCCGATCCGAGTCCAATCCGAGTCAGGCTCGACTTTTCCCGCCTGACTCGGATCTGAAATCGAGGCAAAACGTCATCATCCCGCCTTCCGAGTCTCGCGGGTTTTGGATCCTATATAAGGTACCCGCGTCGGCGCCATTTTCTCACTTGGCTGTGGACAGTGAAGAGGGAGGGTGGGAGTTAGGGCTGTGTAGTGTAGTGTAGTGTAGTGCTGCTGTTGTCCACTACTTCAAAGTCCATAGGGGCTGGCTGTGTTGTGCTGTGCTGCTGTTGTTAATAGGGGCTGTGTCCACTACTTCAAAGTCCATAGGGGCTGGCTGGACTGTGTTGTGCAGTCAGTTCTCCATAGGGGCTGTGTCCACTCCAAAGTCCTGTGCAGTGTCCCAGTCCTAAAGGGGTGCTGTAGTGTTGTCCAGGGGGTGCTCCCCCCTAGTGCTAAAAAAATAATATATTTTCTGTGTTTGTGAATTGTGTGCGCAGTAGCCGCACGTGCATCAACAAAGTAGTGCCAAGCGTGCGCCTGTGTCATAAGTAAAGGGCCGGCTGGCTTGACCGTTAAAGGGTGCTGTAACCCCCGAAAGTACACTCCAGTCCAAACCAAAAAAAAATTATTTTCTGTGTTTGTGAATTGTTTGCGCTGTAGCCGCACGTGCATCAACAAAGTAGTGCCAAGCGTGCGCCTGTGTCATAAGTAAAGGGCCGGCTGGCTTGACCGTTAAGGGTGCTGTAACCCCCGAAAGTACACTCCAGTCCAAACCAAAAAAAAAATTATTTTCTGTGTTTGTGAATTGTGTGCGCAGTAGCCGCACGTGCATCAACAAAGTAGTGCCAAGCGTGCGCCTGTGTCATAAGTAAAGGGCCGGCTGGCTTGACTGTTAAGGGTGCTGTAACCCCCGAAAGTACACTCCAGTCCAAACCAAAAAAAAAATTATTTTCTGTGTTTGTGAATTGTGTGCGCAGTAGCCGCACGTGCATCAACAAAGTAGTGCCAAGCGTGCGCCTGTGTCATAAGTAAAGGGCCGGCTGGCTTGACCGTTAAAGGGTGCTGTAACCCCCAAAGTACACTCCAGTCCAAACCAAAAAAAAATTATTTTCTGTGTTTGTGAATTGTGTGCGCAGTAGCCGCACGTGCATCAACAAAGTAGTGCCAAGCGTGCGCCTGTGTCATAAGTAAAGGGCCGGCTGGCTTGACCGTTAAAGGGTGCTGTAACCCCCGAAAGTAAACTCCAGTCCAAACCAAAAAAAAATTATTTTCTGTGTTTGTGAATTGTGTGCGCAGTAGCCGCACGTGCATCAACAAAGTAGTGCCAAGCGTGCGCCTGTGTCATAAGTAAAGGGCCGGCTGGCTTGACCGTTAAAGGGTGCTGTAACCCCCAAAGTACACTCCAGTCCAAACCAAAAAAAAAATTATTTTCTGTGTTTGTGAATTGTGTGCGCAGTAGCCGCACGTGCATCAACAAAGTAGTGCCAAGCGTGCGCCTGTGTCATAAGTAAAGGGCCGGCTGGCTTGACCGTTAAAGGGTGCTGTAACCCCCGAAAGTACACTCCAATCCAAACCAAAAAAAAATTATTTTCTGTGTTTGTGAATTGTGTGCGCAGTAGCCGCACGTGCATCAACAAAGTAGTGCCAAGCGTGCGCCTGTGTCATAAGTAAAGGGCTGGCTGGCTTGACCGTTAAGGGTGCTGTAACCCCCGAAAGTACACTCCAGTCCAAACCAAAAAAAAAATTATTTTCTGTGTTTGTGAATTGTGTGCGCAGTAGCCGCACGTGCATCAACAAAGTAGTGCCAAGTGTGCGCCTGTGTCATAAGTAAAGGGCCGGCTGGCTTGACCGTTAAGGGTGCTGTAACCCCCGAAAGTACACTCCAGTCCAAACCAAAAAAAAAATTATTTTCTGTGTTTGTGAATTGTGTGCGCAGTAGCCGCACGTGCATCAACAAAGTAGTGCCAAGCGTGCGCCTGTGTCATAAGTAAAGGGCCGGCTGGCTTGACCGTTAAGGGTGCTGTAACCCCCGAAAGTATACTCCAGTCCAAACCAAAAAAAAAATTATTTTCTGTGTTTGTGAATTGTGTGCGCAGTAGCCGCACGTGCATCAACAAAGTAGTGCCAAGCGTGCGCCTGTGTCATAAGTAAAGGGCCGGCTGGCTTGACCGTTAAGGGTGCTGTAACCCCCGAAAGTACACTCCAGTCCAAACCAAAAAAAAAATTATTTTCTGTGTTTGTGAATTGTGTGCGCAGTAGCCGCACGTGCATCAACAAAGTAGTGCCAAGCGTGCGCCTGTGTCATAAGTAAAGGGCCGGCTGGCTTGACCGTTAAAGGGTGCTGTAACCCCCAAAGTACACTCCAGTCCAAACCAAAAAAAAAATTATTTTCTGTGTTTGTGAATTGTGTGCGCAGTAGCCGCATGTGCATCAACAAAGTAGTGCCAAGCGTGCGCCTGTGTCATAAGTAAAGGGCCGGCTGGCTTGACCGTTAAAGGGTGCTGTAACCCCCGAAAGTACACTCCAGTCCAAACCAAAAAAAAATTATTTTCTGTGTTTGTGAATTGTGTGCGCAGTAGCCGCACGTGCATCAACAAAGTAGTGCCAAGCGTGCGCCTGTGTCATAAGTAAAGGGCCGGCTGGCTTGACCGTTAAAGGGTGCTGTAACCCCCGAAAGTACACTCCAGTCCAAACCAAAAAAAAATTATTTTCTGTGTTTGTGAATTGTGTGCGCAGTAGCCGCACGTGCATCAACAAAGTAGTGCCAAGCGTGCGCCTGTGTCATAAGTAAAGGGCCGGCTGGCTTGACCGTTAAGGGTGCTGTAACCCCCGAAAGTACACTCCAGTCCAAACCAAAAAAAAATTATTTTCTGTGTTTGTGAATTGTGTGCGCAGTAGCCGCACGTGCATCAACAAAGTAGTGCCAAGCGTGCGCCTGTGTCATAAGTAAAGGGCCGGCTGGCTTGACCGTTAAGGGTGCTGTAACCCCCGAAAGAACACTCCAGTCCAAACCAAAAAAAAAATTATTTTCTGTGTTTGTGAATTGTGTGCGCAGTAGCCGCACGTGCATCAACAAAGTAGTGCCAAGCGTGCGCCTGTGTCATAAGTAAAGGGCCGGCTGGCTTGACCGTTAAGGGTGCTGTAACCCCCGAAAGTACACTCCAGTCCAAACCAAAAAAAAAATTATTTTCTGTGTTTAGCCGCACGTATATATCAAATCGATATAACATAAATGGAGGACCAAACTTTCTCCGATAAAAATAAAATAGAGAAAGATCAAGAACCACTTCCTCCTAGTGCTGAAGCTGCTGCCACTAGTCATGACATAGACGATAACATGCCATCAACGTCGTCTGCCAAGGCCGATGCCCAATGTCATAGTAGAGGGCACATACAATCCCAAATGGCAAAGTTCAGGAAAATGACCTTGAAAAAGACATTTAAATCAGCTGAAGAGAAACGTAAACTTGCCAATATGCCATTTACGACACGGAGTGGCAAGGAACGGCTAAGGTCGATCCCTAGTATGTTCATGACTAGTGGTTCAGCTTCACATGACGATGGAAGCCCTCCTCCCACTAAAAAAATCAAAAGAGTTAAGCTGGCAAAAGCACAGCGAAGAACTGTGCTTTCTAAGAAGATATCACAAATCCCCAAGAAGAGTCCAAGTGTGGTGGTGGTTGCGATGCCTGACCTTCCCAGCACTGGACGGGAAGAGGTGGCTCTTTCCACCATTTGCACGCCCCCTGCAAGTGCTGAAAGGAGCACCCACAGTCCACTTGCTGATATGCAAATTGAAGATGTCACTGTTGAAGTACAACAGGATGAGGATACTGGTGTAGCTGGCGCTGAGGAGGAAGTTGGCGAGGAGGATTCTGATGGTGATGTGGTTTGTTTAAATCAGGCTCCGGGGGAGACAGTTGTTGTCCGTGGGATGAAAAAGCCCATCACGGTCATGCCTGGGCAGAAGACCAAACATTCCACCTCTTTGGTCTGGCAATATTTCTATCCAAATCCGGACAACAACTGTCTTGTCATATGTACCATATGTAAAGGTGAAATAAGTAGGGGTAGGGATGTCAACCACCTAGGAACATCTTCCCTTATACGGCACCTGCAGCGCATTCATAAAAAGTTACTGTCAAGTTCAGAAACTTTGGCTTAGACCGTAAGCAGTCCAGGGACACCTAAATCCCATTGTCCTGTTGTATCCAAGCGCCTGCAAACCACACCATCAACTCCCTCCTCGTCAATTTCCTCCTTAGTCAGGGTCGGAAGTAGTCCTGCAGGCCATGTCACTGGCATGACTGACTCTCCTATCCGGGATTCCTCTGGAGGATCCTGCATTGCTACGCCTACTGCTGCCGCTGTTGCTGCTGCTGGGAGTCGTTCATCATCCCAGAGAGGAAGTAGGAACACCACTACTTTTACTAAACAATTGACCCTCCAACAGTCCTTAGCGAGGAGGATGAAGTACGACAGCAGTCATCCTGAAGCAAAACGTATAACTGAGGCCTTGACTGCTATGTTGGTGTTAGATGTGCGTCCGGTATCCGCCATTAGTGCAGTGGGATTTAGACAATTGATGGAGGTAGTGTGTCCCCGGTTCCAAATCCCGTCTAGATTCCACTTCACTAGGCAGGCGATACCGAGACTGTACAGAAACGTCAGAAAAAGTGTCCTCAGTGTCCTGAAAAATGCCGTTGTACACAATGTCCACTTAACCACGGACATGTGGACAAGTGGAACAGGGCAGACTAAGGACTATATGACTGTGACAGCCCACTGGGTAGATGTATCACCTTACGCAGCAACAGCAGCAGCGTCACCAGTAGCAGCATCTCAGAAACGCCAGCTCGTTACAAGGCAGGCTACGCTGTGTATCACCGGTTTCAGTAAGAGGCACACCGCCGACAACCTCTTAGAGAAACTGAGGGAAATCATCGCCCAGTGGCTTACCCCACTTAGACTCTCCTGGGGATTTGTGATATCTGACAACGCCACCAATATTGTGCGGGCATTACATCTGGGCAAATTCCAGCACGTCCCATGTTTTGCTCACACAATAAACTTGGTGGTGCAGAATTTTCTGAAAAGCGACAGGGGCGTGCAGGAGACGCTTTGGGTGGCCCGAAAAATTTCTGGCCACTTTCGCCATTCAGCGACTGCATGCCGAAGACTGGAGCGCCAGCAAACACTCTTGAACCTGCCCCGCCATCACCTGAAGCAAGAGGTTGTGACGCGGTGGAACTCAACCCTCTATATGCTTCAGAGGATGGAGGAGCAGCAAAAGGCCATACAAGCCTATACATCCACCTATGACATAGGCAAAGGAGGGGGTATGCACCTGACTCAAGCGCAGTGGAGAATGATTTCCGTGTTGTGCAAGGTTCTCCAGCCCGTCGAACTTGCCACACGTGAAGTCAGTTCAGACACAGCCAGCTTGAGTCAGGTCATTCCCCTCATCAGGCTTTTGCAGAAGCAGCTGGAGAAAGTGAAGGAGGAGCTAAGACGGAGCGATTCCGCTCGGCATGTGGGACTTGTGGATGAAGCCCTTCATTCGCTTTGCCAGGATTCCAGGGTGGTCAATCTGTTGAAATCAGACCACTACATTTTGGCCACCGTGCTTGATCCTAGGTTTAAAGCCTATGTGGTGTCTCTCTTTCTGGCCGACACAAGCCTGCAGAGGTGCAAAGACCTGCTGGTGAACACACTGTCAGCTGAAGCGGAACGTGACACGTCAACGGCTCCTTCTTCATTTTCTCCCGCAACTGGGGCTGCCAGGAAAAAACTTAGGTATCCTAAGCAACCCGCTGGCGGTGATGCAGGGCAGGCAGGACCAAGTTTGGACATCTGGTCCGGACTGAAGGACCTGGCAACAATTTCTGACATGTCTACTGTCACTGCATATGATACTGTCACCATTGACAGAATGGTGGAGGATTACATCGGTGACAGCATCCAAGTAGGCATGTCAGACAGTCCATACCTGTACTGGCAGGAAAAAGAGGCAATTTGGAGGCCCCTGTACAAGCTGGCTCTATTTTACCTGAGTTGCCCCCCCTCCAGTGTGTACTCCGAAAGAGTGTTTAGTGCAGCCGGGAACCTTGTCAGCGAAAGGCGTAGGAGGTTGCTTCCACAGAATGTGGAGAAGATGATGTTCATCAAAATGAATTATCAGCTCTTCCAGGGAGACCAGCCTCCAGAAGGTACAGAGGGACCTGTGGTGGTGGATTCAAGTGGGGACGAGTTAATACTTTGTGAGGATGAGGATGTACACACTGAAGAGGGTGAGGAATCGGTGGATGAGGAGGATGAGGATGACATCTTGCCTCCGTAGAGCCAGTTTGTGCAGGGACACATTAATTGCCAGCTTGTTTTGTGGGGGCCCAAACGAACCAATCATTTCAGCCACAGTTGTGTGGCAGACCCTGGCGCTGAAATGATTGATTTGTTAAAGTGTGCATGTCCTGTTTATACAACATAAGGGTGGGTGGGAGGGCCCAAGGACAATTCCATCTTGCACTTCTTTTTTTTCTTTGCATTATGTACAGTTTGGGGCCTAGTTTTTCTAACTGCCATCCTGTCTGCCACTGCAGTGTCACTCCTAGATGGGTCACGTGTTTGTGCCGCCCACTCGTGTCGCTTAGCATAGTCATCCAGCTACCTCGGTGCAACCTTTTGGACATAAAAACACTATTGTGAGGTGTGAGGTGTTCAGAATAGACTGGAAATGAGTGGAAATTAAGGTTATTGAGGTTAATAATAGCATAGGAGCAGAGAAACCAACAAATTCTGTGATTTTAGCTGTTTTTATGCTTTTTAAAAAAAAAATACAGATCCAAAACACAAAACCCAGAACCCAAAACACGGAAGGGTGGTTTTGGCAAAACCAATCCAGATCCAAAACCAAAACACAAAACACGAAAAGTGACCGGTGCA
Organism: Taudactylus pleione; assembly: GCA_031769625.1. Taxonomy (NCBI): domain Eukaryota; kingdom Metazoa; phylum Chordata; class Amphibia; order Anura; family Myobatrachidae; genus Taudactylus; species Taudactylus pleione. Next base: position 653,911 of record JAUIMM010000289.1, on the reverse strand, counting down.
CACCCCTAACATATATATATATATATATACAGTGACACATATCATACACACATAAGCAAGCACCCCCAAACACACATATATACATATATCATACACACATAAGCAAGTACCCCCACACACACATATATATACATAAAACAAGAGATATGGTAAGAACTTACCTTTGTTATCTCTGTTTCTACGAAGTCCATAGGGTCCACAGGGTTGACCTTGGGGTATAGCTGGATCTGGGTCCACGGGCACCACGCAGTTAAAGCTTTGCTGCTCCCAGGATGCACTTGGGTCCATCCTCCTCTATACCCCGCCCCCGAGCCACAGGCACCTCAGTTGGTAAGCAGCCAAGGCCGGAGGAGGAGACTAAACAGAGAGAAGGAAGACTGGAACACACAAGAAACCATGGCCCTCTTTCAGAGCCGTTCGCTATTTGCGGTCGTTCGTTCAAAAACAAGGGGTGGCTATTCAAATGATCCGTTCGCAAATTGCAGTCTGTTCACACCTCTAAGTCTGAACGAGCGAGCAAAACATACGCTCGTTTATTTGTTAAAAACGCCCCCTGGCCGCTCGCACCATACGTCATGTCCGCTATTTATTAGATTAATCGAGTACATCGACCAGCGTATGAACTGCTCGCTATTCTTGTGGTTGGTGTTTGCTACCACAAATTTGCGAGCAGTTCTGGCTATAAAATAACCCAGTGACGTGGTCAATGACGCTGCTGTATTAATTATGCACACCCATAATACGCCCATTTTGACCTTTAAGCACGCCTGCGTTCGGATCTCCACTCCCCATTTTCAAGCACCTTCCCCTGTTACCACCCACATACGCCTCATTCTGTCACTCAAAATAGCAGGCACTCGCTATATAGCGAACAAACGATTTTTGGCCGCACTGACTGGTTCGCGCATGCGTACTAAAAACCGTACGCATGCGCAGATGTGCAAACATCGCTCGGAACGAGCGTACTGCCGCTAACGAGCGGCTCTGAATGAGGGCCCATACTCACAGAAATGGGAGACGGAAAACCGGTGACAGGCCACACAGCCCATATGAAGCCAGGTGTGTCAGGGCGGGCGCCCTGTGGACCCTATGGACTTCGTAGAAACAGAGATAACAAAGGTAAGTTCTTACCATATCTCTTGTTTTCTACTTCAGGGTCCATAGGGGGCCCACAGGGTTGACCTTGGGGATGTCCCAAAGCAGTTCAACTAAGGGCGGGGACTCTCCTGTACTGAAAGGAGAACCCGGCGCCCAAAGGATGCATCCTGAGAGGCGAAAGTGTCAAATGCATAAAACCTCAAAAATGTCTGAATTGAAGACCAAGTGGCCGCCTTACACAACTGAACAGCAGAGGCGCCACGCCTAGCAGCCCAAGAGGGATCCACAGAACGAGTGGAATGAGCCTTAACAGAGGCCGGCACAGGTAAACCCTCCTGTGCATAAGCCTCACAAATAACGGAACAAAGCCAACGGGCTAACGTTTGCTTGTTGGCAGGCCATCCCCTCTTGTGAAAACCAAAGAGGACAAACAACGAATCAGACTTCCTAACCGAAGCAGTCCAGTCCACATAGATTCTAAGCGCCCGGACTACATCTAAGGAAGCCTCACCAGCTGAAAGATCAGGTGACTGAAAAGCTGGCACAACAAGTTCCTGATTGATGTGGAACTTCGAGACCACTTTAGGTAAAAACTCAGGACGAGTACGGAGCACCGCTCTGTCCTGGTGAAAAATCAGAAAAGGAGGGTGACAGGAAAGCGCCCCCATTTCTGACACCCTCCTGGCAGAAGTAATTGCCAGGAGAAAAACAGTCTGAAACGTCAGCCACTTGAGTTCCACTGACTCAAGAGGCTCAAAAGGAGGACTCTGCAGGACCCGTAGCACCACCGCCAAGTCCCAAGGAGCCACAGGAGGCACGAAGGGAGGCTGGATCCTGAGAACACCTTGAAAAAAGGTGTGAACATCTGGCAGGGTAGCAATCCGTCGTTGGAACCACACGGACAAAGCGGACACATGAACCTTCAGAGAGGCGTAAGCCGAGGTCCAAACCTGATTGAAGAAATTCCAAGATTCTAGAAACTCGGAACACCTGAGGATCATAGCTTCTGGACTCACACCACTGAAAGTAAGTGCGCCACACCCTGTGGTAAATCCGTGCGGAAGCAGGCTTGCGTGCCCTGAGCATGGTAACAATAACCGAACTGGAGAAACCCCGAAACCTCAAGACGGCTGTCTCAAGAACCACGCCGTCAAAGACAGCCAACCCAGATCCGGGTAAAGGCAGGGCCCTTGAGACAACAGGTCCCGACGCTGAGGGAGAAGGTACGGAGCGTCGATGGAGAGGCTCCTCAGATCGGAGTACCAAGGACGTCTGGGCCACGCCGGAGCCACCAGCACGAGTGTGCCACCGTCCTGCTTGAATTTCCGCAGGACCCGAGGAAGTAAGGATAATCGGAGGAAACAGATACGCCAGGTGAAACATCCATTTCACCGACAGCGCGTCCACCAGACATGCGCCTGCGTCTCTTATCCTTGACCCGTAAATGGGCAACATGTGATTGTGACGGGAGGCCATCAAGTCCAGTTCCGGCAGCCCCCATCTGTCCACGAGTAGCTGAAACACCTCTGGGTGAGGCGACCATTCCCCGGGATGCACATCATGACGGCTGAGGAAGTCCGCCTCCCAATTGAGGACTCCGGGGATGAAGACCGCCGAGATGGCTGGAAAGTGGCACTCCGCCCAAGCAAGGATGCGAGACACCTCTGACAACACTGCCCGACTGCGAGTTCCTCCTTGGTGGTTGATATATGCCACCGTGGTGGCGTTGTCAGACTGCACCTGAACCGCCCTTCCGTGAAGAGCGGGGCCAGACGACTGCAGGGCCCTGTATACTGCCCGCAGTTCCAGGATGTTGATGGGGAGAAGAGTTTCTTCCGCAGACCAACGACCCTTAAGTGACAACGAGCCGTTCACTGCCCCCCAACCCCGGAGACTTGCATCCGTCGTGAGCAGGACCCAGTCCAGGATCCAAAAGGGGCGCCCCTCGACTAGATGAGCTGTCTGAAGCCACCAAGCCAAAGACTGCTGAACCTCTGGGGACAACACCAGCATCTGAGAGCGGATCTGGTGAGGTAACCCGTTCCACTACGATAGAATCAGCCCCTGCAGGGGCCGGGAGTGGAACTGGGCAAATTCCACCATGTCGAATGTCGACACCATGGACCCCAGAACTCTCATAGCCGAATGGACCGACAGGCGGCAACTGCTCAGGCAACTGCGTATCCGCAGCTGCAGGGAGGAGACCTTCTCCGGAGTCAGGAAGATCCTTTGCTGATGAGAATCCAGCAGGGCTCCCAAATGAACCATCCGTTGCGATGGAATCAGGGAGGACTTTCTCCAATTTATCAACCACCCATGCGCTTGCAGGCAAGTGATCGTCAGGTGGAGATGTTGAAGCAGTACCTCTGGGGAACTTGCCAGCAACAGGAGGTCATCCAGATACGGCAGCAGCTGTACATTATGGTTCCGAAGATGTGCGGCCATGACTGCCATAACCTTTGTGAATATCCTCGGTGCCGTGGAGAGACCAAAGGGTAATGCCCGGAACTGATAATGATGCTGAAGGATAGCGAACCTCAGATACCGCTGGTGCGAAGGTGCTATCGGAACATGGAGGTAGGCGTCCTGTATATCCAGGGACACCATGTAATCCCCAGGTTCCATTGCCAGAATGATGGAACGTAACATTTCCATCCTGAATTTGGGAACTCTGAGGAATTTGTTCAGAGACTTCAAATTGAGGATAGGGCGATGAGAACCATTGGGTTTCTGCACCAGAAACAGAGTAGAATAGTACCCCATCCCTCTTTGTGATTGAGGAACGGGAACAATGACCCCTGCTTTCAGCAAGGACTCTATAGCCTCCTGAATCTGTAAAGCCTTGGTCTTGTCCTGAGAAGGACTCATGCAGAAAAACTGGTGGGGCGGTCTGTGCCGAAAAGACAGGGCATACCCCTGGGAGACCACTTCTCGAACCCAGGCATCCGTGGTGGTATTGTGCCAGCACTGGGCAAATTGAAGAAGTCGGCCTCCCACCCTGGTGTCCCCCAGAGGGAGGCCCGTCCCATTAGGCAGAAGGTTTATCTTCCTGCTTGGAAGAAGGGCGCCTGGCACTCCAGGCCTGCATCTTGAGCTTAGAAGCGGTCTTGGTCGCCGACTGTCTCGGGAAGGACCGACCTTTGGCCTTACCCTGAACCCGAAAGGACCGAAAGGCAGAGCTCCGTACCTTGGTAGGTGCAGAAGCCGAAGGGAGGAAAGCTGATTTAGACTTTGCCAGAGTATCCACTATTTTGTCCAAGTCTGGACCAAAAAGCAACTCTCCATTAAAAGGTAAGGCCTCCAGGCCCTTTTTGGAGTCTGCGTCAGCTCTCCAAGACTGCAGCCACAAGGACCGACGCGCCGACACAGCTGCCGCCGACACCCTAGAGGTCAGCAAGCTTTCATCCAACGATGCTTCCCCAGTGTAGGAAGTCGCATCCCTCATTTGTCCTATCAACGCTCTCTGGATATCCGGAGCATCATCCGGAAAGGTATCTTCTAAAGCGTTGGCCCAGCTCTCGATGTCCTTAGCCACCCAAGAGATGGCCATGGACGGACGGGTCACAGCGCCAGAGAGAGAGTAGATAGACTTTAAACAAGTCTCCACTTTCCTGTCCGTGGGATCTTTCAGAGAGGAGATCGACAGCGAAGGCAACGTAGCGCTTTTAATTAAGCGGGTGACATGGGAATCCACCGCAGGTGGAGGTTCCCATTTCCTGCAATGAGCCTCAGGAAAAGGATAGTTGGAAGCCAACCGTTTCTGCGGTTGGAATCTCTTGCTGGGCAACTGCCAGGCCCCCGCCATATGATCCGTCAACTGGTCTGACAGGGGAAAAACAGTCGAAGCTACTTTGGCCTTTTTAAAATTAGCGTACTTCGACCTGGGAGCCGGTGCATCCTCCTCTATATGAAGGATGGCCCGCACTGCCCTAACCAAAGCCGGCACATTAATGAAGGACTTAGCCTCCACCTCCTGGGCCGCGGCATCTGAGTCAGAGTCCTCATGGATCTCTCCGTCATCCGAAGACACGTCCGTGTTCATGAACTGCGCCGCCAGTGAAGCCGGAATGGGTCGCTTGGACACCTTTGGGGGCAAATCACTGTGCAACATTGACTGAAAAGCCGATGACGAGGCCGCCAGGCTCTGAACAGAGCTGGAGAGGACATCCACCCAGGGAGGGGGTACCGTCTGAAGATACCCCTGAAAGGGTACCACTGACTGCTGCGTCACCGTGGGAGACTGCATGTATACAGGCAATCCTGCATAAGGACCCACAGTCTGAGACCCGGGAGGAGACTGCACCAGATGCGTAACCCCCGGGGAACGGGGGATGGTAGGCTGGGGCAACGCCCTAGAAGGGACCGCAGTCGGGACCGCAAGCCGGTCCGCAATTGACGCCAGCACTTGTGTAAACATCACCCAAGGAGGATCCTGCGCCACCAGGGGTTTAGAGGGACCGGGCACCGTCCGCACAGACCGTCCTGAGACAAATCCACCCCATCAACCCCTGCCGAACAGAGCCAGCAGGAAAACAACACAGGAGCCACGGAGCGCTCATTCTCCTCATCAGACATGATACAAAAACTTTGCAATAAAAGAGTATCACCGAAATGAGGTAAGGCGTATAACACCTGCGCACTCCCAAGTATGCAACACAAACAGCCCACAATATGGAACTGTGTAGCACACCACTGTATGTGACGGACCACACAAATACGTAGATCTATATAAGTGAGGTACACAGAAAGAACACCCCTCCCCCACGCACCTGCGGGCCGTAGGAGAAGGAAAGGGATAGGTATAAGCTGACAGTAAGAATAAATAAGCACAGACAGCAGCACTAGCAAAAGTCACATACCATGAAGGAAGTTATACTCACTGCACCTTCAGCTACAATCAACCTCCCAGATTCAGTGTCTGGGAGGGCTATAGTGCTGCGAACACTGTCCTTTGCAGGGGAGAGGTACGCAGGGGGACCGGTCCACTTGATACCGCCTGGGAGCTCTGCTTTGCTGCCCTGAGAAGATGGCCGCCGGAGAGCTCTGAGGAGGAGTGGCCGAGAGAGAGAACAGCCCAGCGACACCAGCACACATGAGAGAAGGCGCGCTGGGCTGAGGGGAGGAGCCGCTAAACAAGGGAAGGCTGCCTCCCCTGGCTAGTAATTTACCCCCAGGGATGCCGGTTCCCTTCCAGACCTTACACCCTGGTGGTCCAGCAGTCACGCGGGGTATTCCTGGTGCAGGGTGAGCCCGCCGCCGCTACTAGCGCCGCCGGTCTGTCCCCAGAGACCGGCGGCTAAAGACTGCATTTCATCCCCACGCGCAGCGCAAAGCGCTGCACGCGGCTTACCTGGCCCCGTAGAATCCGGCAGCAGTCAGTGGGAGGTCCCGGAGCCAAGCTAGTATTGACTCCGGGGTCCTGCTGCGATCCCCAGATCAGTACTGGCGTCGCAGCGCCAGCGGGGCTGTTGGAGCGGCAGCGTGGACGTCCAGATGGACAGTCTGATGCTGCCGCTCTGAAGAAGTACAAAAAATGAAATAAATAAAATCTTTTTTTAAAAATAAAAATAAAGCTTAGGGGCTGCTTATGCAGCCGCACTGCCCAGGGTGACCCGACTCCGGCCGGGCACCAACTAAACCTGAGGTGCCTGTGGCTCGGGGGCGGGGTATAGAGGAGGACGGGCCCAAGTGCATCCTGGGAGCAGCAAAGCTTTAACTGCGTGGTGCCCATGGATCCAGATCCAGCTATACCCCAAGGTCAACCCTGTGGACCCCCTATGGACCCTGAAGTAGAAATCATACACACATAAGCAAGCACCCCCACACACACATATATACATATATCATACACACATAAGCAAGAAAACCCACACACATATATCATACACACATAAGAAAGCACCCCCATGCACATATATACATATATCATACACAAATAAGCAAGCACCCCCACACACATATATACATATATCATACACACATAAGAAAGCACCCCCACGCACACATATACATATATCATATACACATAAGCAAGCACCCACCGCACACATATATACATATATCATAAACACATAAGCAAGCACCCCCACCCACACATATATACATATATCATACACACTTAAGCGAGCACCCCCACGCACATATATACATATATTATACACACATAAGCAAGCACCCCCATGCACATATATACGTATATCATACACACATAAGCAAGCACCCCCACACATATATATATATATACATATATCACATACACACATAAGAGAGCACCCCATGCACATATATACATATATCATACACACATAAGCAAGCACCCCCACGCATGTATATATACATATATCATACACACATAAGCAAGCACCCCCATGCACACATATTTACATATATCATACACATAAAAACAAGCACCACCACGCACATAAATATACATATATTATACACACATAAGAAAACACCACCACGCACATATATATACATATATCATGCACACATAAGCAAACATCCCATGCACAGATATACATATATCACACACACAAAAGCAAGCACCCCCACACACACACATATATATACATATATCATACACACATAAGCAAGAACCCCCACACACACATATATACATATATCATACACACATAAGCCAGCACCCCCACACACACATATATACATATATCATACACACATAAGAAAGCACCTCCACGCTCATATATACATGTATCATACACACATAAGCAAGCACCGCCATGCACATATATACATATATCATACACACATAAGCAAGCACTCACACGCACATATATACATATATCATATTCACATAAGAAAGCACCCCCATGCACATATATACATATATCACACACACATAAGCAAGCATCCCCTGCACACATATATACATATATCATAAACACATAAGCAAGCACCCCCACGCACACATATATACATATATCATACACACATAAGCGAGCACCCCCACGCACATATATACATATATCATACACACATAAGCAAGCACCCCCACCAATATATATACATATATCATTGACACATAAACAAGCACCCCCACGCACACATATATACATATATCATACACAGTGTTGGACTGGGGTATGAAGGGCCCACCGGGGGAATGCAGTGATAGGGGCTCACACCAAGGGGTGAAGCCAGCGTCCAGAAGGGGTGTGGCAAGCCTCCACAGGCTTGGCTAACCATTGTAGAGAGCATGGTATGGGCCTCTTTAAATAAATATATATATACATATATAATATATATATATATGTATATATATATATATATATATATATATATAGTAAATGCTGCTAGCGAATGCAAGATAATGTACCAGATTAATAACAGGTATGCATTGTAGAAAATACAGCATAGTCCTGTGCAGTATAATGTAACATATGTATAATGTATAATTAAGTGCACAATCTGGAACCTGATCCCTAGAGAAGGGGGTGGGCCCTCATGCAGTGGGGCCCACCGGGGGTTTCCCCTATACCCCTGTGGGCCAGTACAAACCTGCATACACACATAAGCAAGCACCTCCACGCACATATATATACATATATCATACACACATAAGCAAGCTCCCCCACGCACACATGTTCATATATCATACACACATAAACAAGCACCCCCATGCACATACATATATCATACACACATAAGCAAGCACCCCATGCACACATATATACATATATCATACCCACATAAGCAAGCACCCCCATGCACACATATATACATATATCATACACACATAAGCATCCCCACGCACATATATATATTAGGGGTGAGCGGGTTCGGATTTCTGAAATCCGAACCCCCCCGAGCCCCCCCGATCCGAGTCCGATCCGAGTCAGGCTCGACTTTTCCCGCCTGACTCGGATCTGACATCGAGGCAAAACGTCATCATCCCGCCTTCCGAGTCTCGCGGGTTTTGGATCCTATATAAGGTACCCGCGTCGGCGCCATTTTCTCACTCGGCTGTGGACAGTGAAGAGGGAGGGTGGGAGTTAGTGCTGTGTAGTGTAGTGTAGTGTAGTGCTGCTGTTGTCCACTACTTCAAAGTCCATAGGGGCTGGCTGTGTTGTGCTGTGCTGCTGTTGTTAATAGGGGCTGTGTCCACTACTTCAAAGTCCATAGGGGCTGGCTGGACTGTGTTGTGCAGTCAGTTCTCCATAGGGGCTGTGTCCACTCCAAAGTCCTGTGCAGTGTCCCAGTCCTAAAGGGGTGCTGTAGTGTTGTCCAGGGGGTGCTCTGTCCATCAGGGGTGCTCCCCCCAAGTGCTAAAAAAATAATATATTTTCTGTGTTTGTGAATTGTGTGCGCAGTAGCCGCACGTGCATCAACAAAGTAGTGCCAAGCGTGCGCCTGTGTCATAAGTAAAGGGCCGGCTGGCTTGACCGTTAAGGGTGCTGTAACCCCTGAAAGTACACTCCAGTCCAAACCTAAAAAAAAATTATTTTCTGTGTTTGTGAATTGTGTGCGCAGTAGCCGCACGTGCATCAACAAAGTAGTGCCAAGCGTGCGCCTGTGTCATAAGTAAAGGGCCGGCTGGCTTGACCGTTAAGGGTGCTGTAACCCCCGAAAGTACACTCCAGTCCAAACCAAAAAAAAAATTATTTTCTGTGTTTGTGAATTGTGTGCGCAGTAGCCGCACGTGCATCAACAAAGTAGTGCCAAGCGTGCGCCTGTGTCATAAGTAAAGGGCCGGCTGGCTTGACCGTTAAGGGTGCTGTAACCCCCGAAAGTACACTCCAGTCCAAACCTAAAAAAAAATTATTTTCTGTGTTTGTGAATTGTGTGCGCAGTAGCCGCACGTGCATCAACAAAGTAGTGCCAAGCGTGCGCCTGTGTCATAAGTAAAGGGCCGGCTGGCTTGACCGTTAAAGGGTGCTGTAACCTCCGAAAGTACACTCCAGTCCAAACCAAAAAAAAATTATTTTCTGTGTTTGTGAATTGTGTGCGCAGTAGCCGCACGTGCATCAACAAAGTAGTGCCAAGCGTGCGCCTGTGTCATAAGTAAAGGGCCAGCTGGCTTGACCGTTAAGGGTGCTGTAACCCCCGAAAGTACACTCCAGTCCAAACCTAAAAAAAAATTATTTTCTGTGTTTGTGAATTGTGTGCGCAGTAGCCGCACGTGCATCAACAAAGTAGTGCCAAGAGTGCGCCTGTGTCATAAGTAAAGGGCCGGCTGGCTTGACCGTTAAAGGGTGCTGTAACCCCCGAAAGTACACTCCAGTCCAAACCAAAAAAAAATTATTTTCTGTGTTTGTGAATTGTGTGCGCAGTAGCCGCACGTGCATCAACAAAGTAGTGCCAAGCGTGCGCCTGTGTCATAAGTAAAGGGCCGGCTGGCTTGACCGTTAAAGGGTGCTGTAACCCCCGAAAGTACACTCCAGTCCAAACCAAAAAAAAATTATTTTCTGTGTTTGTGAATTGTGTGCGCAGTAGCCGCACGTGCATCAACAAAGTAGTGCCAAGCGTGCGCCTGTGTCATAAGTAAAGGGCCGGCTGGCTTGACCGTTAAAGGGTGCTGTAACCCCCGAAAGTACACTCCAGTCCAAACCAAAAAAAAATTATTTTCTGTGTTTGTGAATTGTGTGCGCAGTAGCCGCACGTGCATCAACAAAGTAGTGCCAAGCGTGCGCCTGTGTCATAAGTAAAGGGCCGACTGGCTTGACCGTTAAAGGGTGCTGTAACCCCCGAAAGTACACTCCAGTCCAAACCAAAAAAAAAATTATTTTCTGTGTTTGTGAATTGTGTGCGCAGTAGCCGCACGTGCATCAACAAAGTAGTGCCAAGCGTGCGCCTGTGTCATAAGTAAAGGGCCGGCTGGCTTGACCGTTAAGGGTGCTGTAACCCCCGAAAGTACACTCCAGTCCAAACCTAAAAAAAAATTATTTTCTGTGTTTGTGAATTGTGTGCGCAGTAGCCGCACGTGCATCAACAAAGTAGTGCCAAGCGTGCGCCTGTGTCATAAGTAAAGGGCCGGCTGGCTTGACCGTTAAAGGGTGCTGTAACCCCCGAAAGTACACTCCAGTCCAAACCAAAAAAAAATTATTTTCTGTGTTTGTGAATTGTGTGCGCAGTAGCCGCACGTGCATCAACAAAGTAGTGCCAAGCGTGCGCCTGTGTCATAAGTAAAGGGCCGGCTGGCTTGACCGTTAAAGGGTGCTGTAACCCCCGAAAGTACACTCCAGTCCAAACCAAAAAAAAATTATTTTCTGTGTTTGTGAATTGTGTGCGCAGTAGCCGCACGTGCATCAACAAAGTAGTGCCAAGCGTGCGCCTGTGTCATAAGTAAAGGGCCGGCTGGCTTGACCGTTAAAGGGTGCTGTAACCCCCAAATTACACTCCAGTCCAAACCAAAAAAAAATTATTTTCTGTGTTTGTGAATTGTGTGCGCAGTAGCCGCACGTGCATCAACAAAGTAGTGCCAAGAGTGCGCCTGTGTCATAAGTAAAGGGCCGGCTGGCTTGACCGTTAAAGGGTGCTGTAACCCACAAAGTACACTCCAGTCCAAACCAAAAAAAAAATTATTTTCTGTGTTTAGCCGCACGTATATATCAAATCGATATAACATAAATGGAGGACCAAACTTTCTCCGATAAAAATAAAATAGAGAAAGATCAAGAACCACTTCCTCCTAGTGCTGAAGCTGCTGCCACTAGTCATGACATAGACGATAACATGCCATCAACGTCGTCTGCCAAGGCCGATGCCCAATGTCATAGTAGAGGGCACATACAATCCCAAATGGCAAAGTTCAGGAAAATGACCTTGAAAAAGACATTTAAATCAGCTGAAGAGAAACGTAAACTTGCCAATATGCCATTTACGACACGGAGTGGCAAGGAACGGCTAAGGTCGATCCCTAGTATGTTCATGACTAGTGGTTCAGCTTCACATGACGATGGAAGCACTCCTCCCACTAAAAAAATCAAAAGAGTTAAGCTGGCAAAAGCACAGCGAAGAACTGTGCTTTCTAAGAAGATATCACAAATCCCCAAGGAGAGTCCAAGTGTGGTGGTGGTTGCGATGCCTGACCTTCCCAGCACTGGACGGGAAGAGGTGGCTCTTTCCACCATTTGCACGCCCCCTGCAAGTGCTGAAAGGAGCACCCACAGTCCACTTGCTGATATGCAAATTGAAGATGTCACTGTTGAAGTACAACAGGATGAGGATACTGGTGTAGCTGGCGCTGAGGAGGAAGTTGGCGAGGAGGATTCTGATGGTGATGTGGTTTGTTTAAATCAGGCTCCGGGGGAGACAGTTGTTGTCCGTGGGATGAAAAAGCCCATCACGGTCATGCCTGGGCAGAAGACCAAACATTCCACCTCTTTGGTCTGGCAATATTTCTATCCAAATCCGGACAACAACTGTCTTGCCATATGTACCATATGTAAAGGTGAAATAAGTAGGGGTAGGGACGTCAACCACCTAGGAACATCCTCCCTTATACGGCACCTGCAGCGCATTCATAAAAAGTTACTGTCAAGTTCAGAAACTTTGGCTCAGACCGTAAGCAGTCCAGGGACACCTAAATCCCGTTGTCCTGTTGTATCCAAGCGCCTGCAAACCACACCGTCAACTCCCTCCTCGTCAATTTCCTCCTTAGTCAGGATCGGAAGTAGTCCTGCAGGCCATATCACTGGCATGACTGACTCTCCTATCCGGGATTCCTCCGGAGGATCCTGCATTGCTACGCCTACTGCTGCCGCTGCTGCTGTTGCTGCTGCTGCTGGGAGTCGTTCATCATCCCAGAGAGGAAGTAGGAACACCACTACTTTTACTAAACAATTGACCCTCCAACAGTCCTTAGCGAGGAGGATGAAGTACGACAGCAGTCATCCTGAAGCAAAACGTATAACTGAGGCCTTGACTGCTATGTTGGTGTTAGACGTGCGTCCGGTATCCGCCATTAGTGCAGTGGGATTTAGACAATTGATGGAGGTAGTGTGTCCCCGGTTCCAAATCCCGTCTAGATTCCACTTCACTAGGCAGGCGATACCGAGACTGTACAGAAACGTCAGAAAAAGTGTCCTCAGTGTCCTGAAAAATGCCGTTGTACACAATGTCCACTTAACCACGGACATGTGGACAAGTGGAACAGGGCAGACTAAGGACTATATGACTGTGACAGCCCACTGGGTAGATGTATCACCTTACGCAGCAACAGCAGCAGCGTCACCAGTAGCAGCATCTCAGAAACGCCAGCTCGTTACAAGGCAGGCTACGCTGTGTATCACCGGTTTCAGTAAGAGGCACACCGCCGACAACCTCTTAGAGAAACTGAGGGAAATCATCGCCCAGTGGCTTACCCCACTTAGACTCTCCTGGGGATTTGTGATATCTGACAACGCCACCAATATTGTGCGGGCATTACATCTGGGCAAATTCCAGCACGTCCCATGTTTTGCTCACACAATAAACTTGGTGGTGCAGAATTTTCTGAAAAGCGACAGGGGCGTGCAGGAGACGCTTTGGGTGGCCCGAAAAATTTCTGGCCACTTTCGCCATTCAGCGACTGCGTGCCGAAGACTGGAGCGCCAGCAAACACTCTTGAACCTGCCCCGCCATCACCTGAAGCAAGAGGTTGTGACGCGGTGGAACTCAACCCTCTATATGCTTCAGAGGATGGAGGAGCAGCAAAAGGCCATACAAGCCTATACATCCACCTATGACATAGGCAAAGGAGGGGGTATGCACCTGACTCAAGCGCAGTGGAGAATGATTTCCGTGTTGTGCAAGGTTCTTCAGCCCTTCGAACTTGCCACACGTGAAGTCAGTTCAGACACTGCCAGCTTGAGTCAGGTCATTCCCCTCATCAGGCTTTTGCAGAAGCAGCTGGAGAAAGTGAAGGAGGAGCTAAGACGGAGCGATTCCGCTCGGCATGTGGGACTTGTGGATGAAGCCCTTCATTCGCTTTGCCAGGATTCCAGGGTGGTCAATCTGTTGAAATCAGACCACTACATTTTGGCCACCGTGCTCGATCCTAGGTTTAAAGCCTATGTGGTGTCTCTCTTTCCGGCCGACACAAGCCTGCAGAGGTGCAAAGACCTGCTGGTGAACACACTGTCAGCTGAAGCGGAACGTGACACGTCAACGGCTCCTTCTTCATTTTCTCCCGCAACTGGGGCTGCCAGGAAAAAACTTAGGTATCCTAAGCAACCCACTGGCGGTGATGCAGGGCAGGCAGGACCAAGTTTGGACATCTGGTCCGGACTGAAGGACCTGGCAACAATTTCTGACATGTCTACTGTCACTGCATATGATACTGTCACCATTGACAGAATGGTGGAGGATTACATCGGTGACAGCATCCAAGTAGGCATGTCAGACAGTCCATACCTGTACTGGCAGGAAAAAGAGGCAATTTGGAGGCCCCTGTACAAACTGGCTCTATTTTACCTGAGTTGCCCCCCCTCCAGTGTGTACTCCGAAAGAGTGTTTAGTGCAGCCGGGAACCTTGTCAGCGAAAGGCGTAGGAGGTTGCTTCCACAGAATGTGGAGAAGATGATGTTCATCAAAATGAATTATCAGCTCTTCCAGGGAGACCAGCCTCCAGAACGTACAGAGGGACCTGTGGTGGTGGATTCAAGTGGGGACGAGTTAATACTTTGTGAGGATGAGGATGTACACACTGAAGAGGGTGAGGAATCGGTGGATGAGGAGGATGAGGATGACATCTTGCCTCCGTAGAGCCAGTTTGTGCAGGGACACATTAATTGCCAGCTTGTTTTGTGGGGGCCCAAACGAACCAATCATTTCAGCCACAGTTGTGTGGCAGACCCTGGCGCTGAAATGATTGATTTGTTAAAGTGTGCATGTCCTGTTTATACAACATAAGGGTGGGTGGGAGGGCCCAAGGACAATTCCATCTTGCACCTCTTTTTTTCTTTGCATTATGTACAGTTTGGGGCCTAGTTTTTCTAACTGCCATCCTGTCTGCCACTGCAGTGTCACTCCTAGATGGGTCACGTGTTTGTGCCGCCCACTCGTGTCGCTTAGCATAGTCATCCAGCTACCTCGGTGCAACCTTTTGGACATAAAAACACTATTGTGAGGTGTGAGGTGTTCAGAATAGACTGGAAATGAGTGGAAATTAAGGTTATTGAGGTTAATAATAGCATAGGAGCAGAAAAACCTACAAATTCTGTGATTTTAGCTGTTTTTATGCTTTTTTTCAAAAAAATACAGATCCAAAACACAAAACCCAGAACCCAAAACACGGAAGGGTGGTTTTGGCAAAACCAATCCAGATCCAAAACACGAAGAAAGATCCAGATCCAAAACCAAAACACAAAACACGAAAAGTGGCCGGTGCACACCCCTAATATATATATACATATATCATACACAAGCACCCCCATGCACATATATACATATAGCTTACACACATAAGCAAGCACCACCACGCACATATATATTGTGACACAGTCAGATTAGGGGTTCCCTCTCCTGGGTAGAAGGACTCCTTTCTTACACACACCCACAGCAGCAGGGAAGCAGCACACCAGTCTGGATGCAAGTACAAGCTGGTCGGCGCCAGTCTTTATTGTACAATGTCAGAAATAACATAAAGAAAACATAAACATAAATCCTAGCCCTGTCGGGGCACTAACTTCACAGGTAGTTCCCTCACTACCAGAACCTGGCAGGGCCTAATGCCCTCACCAGCAACAAAGGCACAGCACAACACTCACAGTTAGGTTTACAAGTGTCTCTGAGCAAACTCCCTGCCTGCTCTCCCAGGTGAGACACTCAGCCCTATACACACTAGGCTTATATTGGCCACTCTCAGGTGGAAACCCTAACAAGCCTGTTACCAGGCTGCGAGAACCAAATCCTGGAGTGGCCGTGGGTGGAGCCCTCCCTCTCCTCTCACCCACAACCCCCAGGTCCCAAACCGGCTTTTCAAAAAGCCGAGACTCAAGCCTGCTACACTGCAGACTTTCTCCTGGGGATTTTAAACACATAGGACAGGAATCTGGGATAAATGTCCCTGTCACAGACCACTTTACCAGTGATCCTATCACATATCCCCCCCCTTTGTTTCGACCTATGGGGCGGAACAACTGAAGCCCCCAAACAATGAACGCGTGACAACGCGTCTGCTTTAGACAACAGGCCCCCTGGCCTGAGTTCCACTGAAAATTTAAAAGCTTGTAACGCCAAGAACCATCACGTAATTCTCGCATTACTGCCCTTATTTTCGGACATCCACTTCAAAGGGGCATGATCAGTGATCAATTTGAAGTTTCTTCCAACCAAGTAGTACCTGAGAGACTCTAACGCCCACTTTATGGCCAACGCCTCCTTCTCCACTGTGGCACCGGGTAGGCATCGAATTTTTAAACACAGTTCAACTTTCGGAAGTCATTGCAGAAACGCACACTCCCGTCGGGTTTTGGAACCAACACAATGGGACTTGACCATTCACTATGTGATACTTCAATAACCCCTAACTCTAGCATATTTTTAATTTCTTTCGACACCGATGCTCTTGGTGCTTCTGGTAACCTATAGGGCTTTAGATTAACTTTAACCCCTGGGTCAGTGATGATGTCATGTTTAACGACCGAGGTTTTCCCAGGTACGTCAGAGAACAGCACCCTATTTCTGACCAGAAACTCCTTGACCTCTCGTTGTTGAATTGCCGACAGGGTTTTTGCCACTGTCACTTCGGGAACTAAGGGCCCTGGATTTACTGGAGGGGCTCGGACGGCCGACAGTACCGTTCAATCTTTCCAGGGCTTTAACAGATTTATATGGTATATCTGTTCCGGCTTTCTTTTCCCCGGCTGGTAAACTTTGTAATTGACCTGTCCCACTCTTTCTAAGATTTCAAAGGGCCCTTGCCATTTAGCCAACAGTTTATTTTCCACAGTGGGAACCAACACTAACACTCTGTCCCCAGGAGCAAAGCTGCGTAACCGAGCATTGCGGTTGTATACCCTCTGCCGTGCCTGTTGAGCCGGTTCCAGGTGCTCTCTTACTATCGGCACCTCTATAATAGGCACTGGAACTAGTGGACCCTTAAAATGTGGCCTGGGAGCATGATACTGACACTCAGGGCAGGATGCGCAAAAGTCAGACACCTCTTTATGAAGCCCTGGCCAGAAAAACCTCTGCATTATTCGCTCAGTGGTTTTCTCTATCCCTAGATGGCCTGCCGTTATATGACCATGGGCCAGATCCAACACTGTTCTTCTGTAGGCTTTGGGAAGTATTAGTTATTCCACAACATCTTCCCCCTTCTTAGTCACCTGATATAACCAATCCTGACACATTGCCATGTGGGGATAGGACAAAGGACTATCAGGGTCTACGGGTTTACCATCAACTACTTTTACATTCTCCCTGGCTTTTACCAAAGTAGGGTCATTCAACTGCTCCACGGCAAAGACCTCTCTTCTGACCTCTAAATCAGGCAGACGATCACCTGGCCCAACAACACTTCCCACCTCAATGGGAGGCACATCAGTTGGCGGGCCACCGTCACGCTCCGCATTCTCTAGTTCGCCAATCATAGTAGAAAAAGGGAGTACCTCTGACTCAGAAGAAACTCCCTCCTCCACTACATCGACAACCTTCTCAAATGGATCAGGGTTGTTCACTTCTGGAACAAAACGGCTTTCCCACAACTTCCAGAAGTGAGCAAAGTCTCTCCCCAATATTGCATCGTACATCAGACCATGCACCAAACCCAGAGAAACTATAACAGAACCACATGGTGTCTCGATGTTCACCTCGGCAGTAACATAATATCGAGTATCCTCATGTATGCAGGTCACACCAACAGTTTTCCCTGTATGCCTCAAGGGGTTCACCAGCTCAGCTTTCATAAGTGTCACCAAGCTACCAGAGTCTAACAGTGCCTCTACTCGGTTGCCATCTACAGTGAGTACACACATGTGCTTATCAGTCTCAGCCTGCCGGTCAGCCATACAGGCTGTCTGTGCAAAGAAAGACGCCCTGCGGTAGACATGAGCAGTATCACATTGCATAGGTTCAGTTGTAAGTGAACAATTAGCGGAAATATGGCTGAAGTCTCCACACCGGAAACACTGAATCATATTAATGTCTAGTCGTTTACGGGGCAAGAACCTTCCTGGCCTGGCAGGCCTGTCTCCAGGTTCTACACCCTCAGTCTTAGGTACATCCCACCGCCCAGCACCCTTCTCCCCTGGAACAGTCTTACCAGTGTCTGTGGGAGTTCGCCGGTGCACCATCGGGGCTCGGTGGGGCATACTCATCAGCTCCTCAGCCGCCATGTACCTCTCCAGCAGCTCGACCAACTGGTCCGCGGACTTAGGGTCTGCATGGCTCACCCACTTGCGCAGAGTCGCAGGTAACGATCGCAGGTACCGGTCCATCACGACCCTTTCCACGATCTGTGGTCCCGTCAGCGTCTCGGGCTGTAGCCATTTTGAGGACAGATGGACGAGGTCATGCATCTGTGAACGTGGAGGCTTGTCCATATGGAACTCCCAGTGGTTGACCCGTTGGGCACGAACAAAGGAGGTGACTCCCAAGCGAGTTAGGATCTCCTGTTTTAGTTTTTTATAGTCCTTGGCATCAGCCAGGCATAAGTCGAAATAGGCCTTTTGTGGCTCCCCAGACAAAAAAGGTGCCACCAGACTTGCCCACTGCTCCTTGGGCCAACTCTCCCTTTCGGCCATTCTTTCAAATGCGGCGAGATAGGCCTCCACATCATCGCCCGAAGTCATCTTTTGGAGGAAGTGACTGGCTCGTACGGAGTGAGTGGGGGTGGGAGGACCAGCAGTAACCTCTCTTGGCCGGGCGACCAGGTGCTGTACCACTTCTCTTATGGCCTGGCTGTTTTCCGCTAAGGCCTGGCGGGTTTCCTCAATGGCGACCTGTTGAAGTCTGTTAGTCTCCTGCTGAGCCCTGGTAGATTCCTGCTGAAGTTTGTTTGTCTCCTGCTGAGCTGCTGTAGCTTGGAGCAAGGCCTTAATAATGTCCTCCATTTTGTCCTGGGGTGTAGGTTGGAAGCTGAACCTTGCCTCTCTGAGCATTGGCTGATGCCTCCTCTATGGGACTCCAAGGACACAGTGTTATTTCCACACTCACCAATTGGGTGTCTGTCCCTTTAATTTTTAAACGGAAAGTTTTCCTCTTGCTGCAACTTCAGTGTGTGTGGGTGCCCGCATTCTCCACCATATTGTGACACAGATTAGGGGTTCCCTCTCCTGGGTAGAAGGACTCCTTTCTTACACACACCCACAGCAGCAGGGAAGCAGCACACCAGTCTGGATGCAAGTACAAGCTGGTCGGCGCCAGTCTTTATTGTACAATGTCAGAAATAACATAAAGAAAACATAAACATAAATCCTAGCCCTGTCGGGGCACTAACTTCACAGGTAGTTCCCTCACTACCAGAACCTGGCAGGGCCTAATGCCCTCACCAGCAACAAAGGCACAGCACAACACTCACAGTTAGGTTTCCAAGTGTCTCTGAGCAAACTCCCTGCCTGCTCTCCCAGGTGAGACACTCAGCCCTATACACACTAGGCTTATATTGGCCACTCTCAGGAGGAAACCCTAACAAGCCTGTTACCAGGCTGCGAGAACCAAAACCTGGAGTGGCCGTGGGTGGAGCCCTCCCTCTCCTCTCACCCACAACCCCCAGGTCCCAAACTGGCTTTTCAAAATGCCGAGACTCAAGCCTGCTACACTGCAGACTTTCTCCTGGGGATTTTAAACACATAGGACAGGAATCTGGGATAAATGTCCCTGTCACAGACCACTTTACCAGTGATCCTATCACAATATATATATATATATACATATATCATACACACATAAGCAAGCACCCCCACGCACATATATATATATATACATATATCATACACCCATAAGAAAGCACCCCCACGCACACATATATACATATATCATACACACATAAGCAAGCACCCCTATGCACATATATACATATATGAGACACACATAAGCAAGGGCCCCCACGCACATATATACATATATAATACACACATAAGCAAGGACCCCCACGAACATATATACATAAAAACATAAGCAAGCACCCTCGCGCACATATATATATATACATATCATACACACATAAGCAAGCACACCATGCACATATATACATATATCATACACACATAAGCAAGCTCCCCCATGCACACATGTTCATATATCATACACACATAAATAAGCACCCCCATGCACATACATATATCATACACACATAAGCAAGCACGCCATGCAAACATATATACATACTGTATATCATACACACATAAACATTCACCCCCACGCACATATATACATATATCATACACACATAAACAAGCACGCCCCTCCTCCCCCACACACACATATATATATATACATATATCATACATATATATAAACAGACCCCCACACACACACACATATATACATCGTATACTGTATCACACACACATATGCAAGTGCTCCCCCTTGCACACCAAGCCACTTACCTGGTGTCTGATGGTAATGCAGGCACTAGGAGGGCAGCCATGGCTACAGGTATAGAGAGGAGGAGTGAATAGAAGAGGAGACATGAGTACTGGGAGGAGTCGGGGGAGAGGATGAAAGTGGGACAGAGAATGGAGCAGGAGAGGAGGGGCCAGACTGTAGGAGCTTTGATCATTGGTGGCTGGTCCCAAGGGAGGGGCCAGCCACTATAAAGCATGGACAGCAGCAGCAGCTATGCACGAGTGTAGAACTGTAGATCAGGCAAGGAACTGCTGCATGTGACTCTGACCTAGACAGCTCCGCCCCCAAAACGCTGCATCCAATCCATGGCCACACACTCTGAGCGGCCGGGAGCATACTATACATGTCTCCCAGCTGCAGTCTCTGAGTCTGCGCAAGCATAGCGCGCCTGCGGCCCGCAGTCGTTAACAATATGCCGGCCTGGGGGGCAGATGGCACCCTGCCCCCCAGCCCAGCCCGCCACTGATTACAAGTGGGCATTTAGTGTTTTAAGAGAACTACTACTGTGAGCATTGTGTAAGACCCAAGTTAGGGGGACCCATTAAAATTGTTGATATGGGGCCCAAAAAGTTCTAGTTACGCCTCTGATACTGTGTGTGTATATATATACATACTTCTACCTATGCCCCCCTCTTCGTACTCATTTAGCCCCTCAGGTGAAAATGACTTTGCACAGGTGGAGTGTGTTTTATTTAGAACATATATATATATATATATATATATATATATATATATATATATATAAAAAATCCGCCACTCCACCTGTGCAAAGTCATTTTCACCTGAGGGGCTAAATGAGTATGGGGGGGGGGGTGCATGCAGAAGTTTTGCTAGGGTACCTAGAAGTCTAGCACCGGCCCTGTCCCCTGCACTGCCCCAGAGACACTACAGATGGGAAGACCAGCCAGAACGCACGCTGCAAGGTAGGTGGCTTTCAGCTAATGACACTAGTTTTTTCAATATATCTAGTTCTTCAGTGTTGTGGAACTACAAAGCACAGCATGTCCTGTCAGATGCCAAGCCGGAACTTGTAGTTCCAAAATAACTGGAGAGCCATAGGTTACATGGGCAGTTTCACTATTCCTGGCACCTGAATGCACCTTAAGATAATATGAGATATGGTGAGAACTTACCTTTGTTATCTCTATTTCTACGAAGTCCATAGGGTTCCACAGGATACCTTGGGGTATAGGTGAAGTTTTCAGCCTCCCAGGATGCACTAGGGTCCCCCTTCTATACCCCGCCCCCGAGCCAAGGCATCTCAGTTACGTACCAAGCCATAGGCCGGAGGAGGAGAAGGAAGAGAGAGAAAAAAGATCTGGACACACACAAGAATCACATTCTCACCAGGGGGAGACGGAAAAAAACGGTGACCAGAGTAAAGCCCATCTGCAGCACAGGTGCGACAGGGCGGGAGTCCTGTGGACCCCTATTGACTTCGTAGAAATAGAGATAACAAAGGTAAGTTCTTACCATATCTCATATTTTCTACATCAGGGTCCATAGGGTATCCACAGGATACCTTGGGGATGTCCCAAAGCAGTATCCTTTAAGGGTGGGGACGCTCCTGTGCTGAAAGGAGAATCCGCCGCCCGAAGGAAGCATCCTGAGAGGCAAAGGTGTCAAACGCGTAATACCTCACAAAGGTATGAACAGAAGACCACGTGGCAGCCTTGCAGATCTGGTCTGCAGAGGCACCACGTCGAGCTGCCCATGAAGGATCCACAGACCTAGTGGAATGAGCCCTCACAGAGGATGGAACCGGAAGGCCTTCATGAAGATAAGCTTCTGAAATTGCCATACGAATCCAGCCTGCCAAAGTTTGCTTTGAAGCAGGCCAACCCTTTTTACGGAAGCCATAGAGGACAAACAAGGCATCCGACTTCCTAAACGAAGAAGTGCGGTCAATATAAATCCTTAATGCCCGCACAACGTCCAAAGTGGTCTCACCCACTGAAAGATCAGGTGAGTTAAAAGCCGACACAACGATTTCCTCGTTGATATGGAAACTTGAAACAACTTTGGGAAGGAATCCAGGACGAGTACGCAGCACCGCCCTGTTCCTATGAAAAATCAGAAAAGGGGGTCTGGCTGAAGCAATGGCCAGAAGGAATACTGTTTTAGCTGTCAGCCATTTAAGGTCCACTGAGCCCAGTGGTTCAAACGGCGGTCCTTGGAGAGCCCTCAGGACCACAGCTAAATCCCAAGGCGCCACCGGTTTAACAAAAGGTGGCTGAATTCGAAGAACACCTTGCATAAAGGTGCGCACATCAGGGATCGCAGCAATCCTACGATGGAACCAGACAGACAGGGCAGACACCTGCACCTTCAAAGAAGCAAGGCGAAGCCCATGGTCTAGCCCCACCTGTAGGAAAGCTAACACTCTAGATAGATGGAACTCCCAAGGGGCATAACCTCTCGGTCGACACCACTGGAAGAACGTATGCCACACACGATGGTATATCCTCGCAGAGGATGGTTTCCGAACCCTTAGCATGGTTTGCACCACAGAGCTGGAAAACCCCCTGGACCTTAACATGGCCATCTCAACAGCCATGCCGTCAAAGACAGCTGAGTCAGGTCCGGGTGAAAACAAGGACCCTGTGATAGCAGGTCAGGTCATAGCGGCAACCGCAGAGGAATGTCCACGGACAGACTCTGAAGGTCTGAGAACCAGTGCCGCCTGGGCCACTCGGGAGCTTTCAACAGGAGCGTACCTCCTTCCTGTTTGAATTTCCGGATTTTCCGCGGAAGAAGGGAAAATGGAGGAAAGAGATAAGCAAACCGGAACGTCCACTGGACGGACAGTGCATCCACCAGACATGCCTTTTCAACTCTTGTTCGAGACCGGTACACCGGCAACTTGTTGTTGTGCCGTGACGCCATGAGGTCTATCTCTGGAAGACCCCACCTGTCCACCAGAAGTTGAAAGACATCCTGGTGCAGAGACCATTCCCCCGGATGTACGTCCTGGCGACTGAGAAAATCCGCCTCCCAGTTGAGGACTCCCGGGATGAATACTGCTGATATGGCCAGGAGGTTGCGCTCCGCCCAGACCAGGATGCGGGACACCTCTACGAGTGCCGCCTGACTTCAGGTTCCTCCTTGTCGGTTTATGTAGGCCACGGTGGTGGCATTGTCCGACTGGACCTGCACGGGGTGACCTTGGAGAACCCGATGTGCCTGCTGGAGAGCATTGAAAACCGCGCGGAGTTCCAAGATGTTTATTGGAAGCTCCTTTTCCACCTGAGTCCACCTGCCCTGGAACAAGTGTGGACCCGTGACAGCTCCCCAGCCCCGAAGACTGGCGTCTGTGTTAACAGGACCCAGTTCGCCACCCAAAATGGACGACCCTTGTTGAGGTGGGTCGTCTGTAACCACCAGGCTAGAGACAACCAAACCTCCGGAGTGAGCACCATCGTCTGGGACTTTAGACTCTGAGGCAATCCATTCCATTTGGACAGGATCAATTGCTGCAGAGGTCTGGAGTGAAACTGGGCATATTCCACCATGTCGAATACTGACACCATGGAGCCCAGTAACCTCATCACCGAGTGCAGAGACACTCGGCAACTCTGCAGACAACTGCGCACCCTCAACTGTAAGGCAGAGATCTTTTCCCCCGTCACAAAGATCCTCTGCTGTCTGGAGTCCAATAAGGCTCTGAGGTGCAGAATCCTCTGAGACGGGATCAGGGTGGACTTTTGCCAGTTTATTAACCAGCCGTGACGTTGCAGAACTGCAATGGTCAGGTCCAAGTTGCGTAGAAGGAGCTCTGGAAATCCTGCCACCAACAGTAGGTCGTCTAGGTACGGCAACATGCATACTCCCTGCAGCCGCTGGTAAGCCGCCATGACCACCATGACCTTGGTGAACACTCGTGGTGCTGTCGCCAGGCCAAAAGGTAACGCCCGGAACTGGAAGTGATCATTGCGGATTGCAAACCTGAGGAACTGCTGATGGCGCAAGAGACTAGGGACATGCAGATAAGCGTCCTGTATGTCCAATGACGCCATGTAATCCCCAGGTTCCAGCACCAGAATGATGGACCGTAGGGTCTCCATCCGAAACCGCGGCACCCGCAAGGACTTGTTAAGGGCCTTGAGGTTGAGAATCGGACGGTACGACCCATTGGGTTTCTGCACCAAAAATAGATTGGAATAGAAACCCTGGCCCCTCTGGGAGAATGGAACAGGCACTATAACTCCAGCCTGGAGCATAGTGTGCAAAACCTTCCGCAGTTCCAAGGCTTTGTTCCGGTCTAATGGAAGGCCCGTAGTGAAGAATCGGGATGGGGACCTGTGCCGAAAGGAGAGGGCATACCCGTGAGAAACCACCACGTGAACCCAATTGTCTGTCGTGGTTATCGACCAACACTGGGCGAACTACAGCAGGCGGCCTCCCACTTTGGGATCCCCCAAAGGAAGGCCCGGACCATCAGGCCGCAGGTTTGTCATCTGACTTAGGGGCCGGATGTCTGGTACTCCAGGCCTGTTTCCTGGGCTTGGCCGATTTCTTGGGCCCAGCCTGTCGAGGAAAAGACTGTGCTTTAGGCCTACCCTGGGGCCTGTAAGGCCGAAAGGACGACGTATCCGAACTTGAAGGGACCGCAGCAGACGGGAGACATGCAGATTTGGCTGCCGCCAGCGTGGCTACAATTTTGTCCAGATCCGGACCAAATAGGACTTCTTCATTAAAAGGCAAAGCTTCTAAGCCCTTTATGGAATCAGCGTCTGCCTTCCAAGATTCCAACCATAAGGTGCGACGAGCAGCAACAGCTGCCGAAGAAATCCTAGACGTGAGGATACTGATATCCAAGGCCGCTTCATTGATGTAAGTGGCCAAATCCTGGAGATTGCCTACCAACTCGGCCTGTTCAGCCGAACAGTCGGAATCCAAAGACGCCTCCAAACTATCAGCCCAGTGCTCCATAGCTCTGGCTACCCAACATACGGCCATAGCCGGTCTGGATGCCCCCCCCCCTCGAGGGAATAAATGGACTTTAGGCAGATCTCCACATTGCGGTCCATAGCATCCTTCAAGGAGAACGTGGAGGGCATGGGCAAGGTGGCACTTCGGACTAGGCGTGTCATGTGAGAATCCACTTATGGAGGGGATCCCCACTTAGAAAAATAATTGTCCGCAAACGGATAAGCCACAGCTAAACGTCTCTGGGGCTGATACCGTTTACCAGGGTGTTTCCACGCCTCCTCTAAATGGTCTA
Source organism: Taudactylus pleione (assembly GCA_031769625.1). Lineage (NCBI taxonomy): Eukaryota > Metazoa > Chordata > Amphibia > Anura > Myobatrachidae > Taudactylus > Taudactylus pleione. The sequence goes on along the minus strand of JAUIMM010000289.1, from coordinate 628,074 downwards.
CTAACTGACCCGAAAGAGGAAACACTGTGGCGTCACCCTTAATATCCTTAAAAAAGGCATATTTGGACTTGGACACCGGAGGATCGTCATCCTCAATAACTAAAGCCGTGCGGACTGCCCGAATAAGGCCAGGAATATAAACCTTGGACTTAGCGTCCGACTCTTTAGTACGGAGAGGTTCTTGGTCAGATAGATCCAGAATCTCACCATCATCGGACGTCACGTCATCATCCTCATAAGGAGCAGACAGAGACGCCACAGGCCGCTTATGTGGCCGCAACACAGACTCCCCTTGTAACACGTCCGACAAATGCTGTACCGAATTTGTCAGTGAATTAACCCACGCAGGCTCCTGTGAAACCTGGGGGGAAATAGGGAGACTGTGGGGTACCATCAGTTGCATGGGTGACGAAACCACTGACTGCTGGGACAATCCCATCTGAGAAAACGCAGGTGGCGGAGCTAACTGGCCCACTAGGGTTGTAAGCGCTTTAGCGAAACAAGCCCAGGGAGGTTCCTGTACTGGGGCCGTGACAGTAATTGGCCGCGCCAATAAATAACACTGCCGACATAGCCCCTCCGCGTTACCCTCCCCCTCCGCTATTGGTGCATTGCACTTAATACACATAAGCTGTCACTCTCAGACATGATGGTAAGTATGTGACCCCTCTCACTGATACTCGTTAGTATAGTGGGAGAACCACCCTGCAAGCACCGCACCACAAGGGCTTTAGCAGAGGAAGAGCAGGGACAGTAAAATGGCTGACAGTAGAAAGTGAAAGTTCAGGCAGCAGACGCTAGCAGAAGTCACATACAATGCAGAAGAATTAATCCCTGCACTATCAGTGCTGTTCCTCAACTACACAGACACAGAGCCTGGTAGGACACAGCGTTGCATACACAGACTTGTTTCAACGGAGGAGAGGTATGCCGGGGGACCCAGACCGCGATGCCACCTTCAGCAGCTCCAGCAGCGTTCACCATACAAAGATGGCCACCGAGGAGCAGAGAGGAGGCCGGTCTGGGGGAGGAGCGCTGCCACAGGACCAATTGGCAGTGCAGAGAGGGCTGTGTGCAGCGGGGGAGGCGCCGGCTGTGTACAGGGAAGGAGCGCTCCCCTGGCATGCAATTAACCACTGGGACGCCGCAGCGCTTGCCACTCAGCTGCGGCCCACTGTCCTAGGGGGTAGTGGAAGCGCAGGTTAGCTACCTGGCTCCACGCTGCAGCCAGTCCCCAGGGAGCCCCCTGCCTGGGGACTGTGGACCATGTGCTTTCAGGAGGGACCCACCGTGGGACCCCCGCTGCTTACCTGCTGCCCCTTGAATCCGGCCATGGTCCAAAACATCTGGGGTCACCGCTAGCCATGACGCCAATGCTTACCAGCATCCCCGGATCAGTACCGGCGTTCTGGTACCGGCGGGGTGTAGGAGAGACAGCATGGACATCAGCAGTGACTGTCCATGCTGTACTCCCAGATGTTCAGTCACAACTGCCTTGAAGAAAACTTCAGGGGCTATCCTTAGCACCCCTCTAAACAGATGCTCCGACTCCGAGCCGAGCACCAACGAAACTGAGATGCCTTGGCTCGGGGGCGGGGTATAGGAGGGGGACCCTAGTGCATCCTGGGAGGCTGAAAACTTAACTATATGGTGCCCGATGCCTGACGTCATCACCTATACCCCAAGGTATCCTGTGGATACTCTATGGACCCTGATGTAGAAATGGGCACTGCTCATACAGCATGTGCTGTGAGCTTGTACCCACGTCCTGTCAGCTGTGCTCCTCATGGGCTTCTACCATTGCTTTATCCTAGTGTGCCCTTCAAGCCCCAGTTCCATACTGCCCCTAAAAGTAGACACAAAGCCAAGCACTCAGGCTCAGACTTGTGTATAACCCATACATGCCTACCCTCCCGGTTTTCGCGGGAGGCTCGCAATTTCTCGTGCACCCCCCGCACCCCCGGAAGGGTAGGCACTTCTCCCGCGTACAGAGGGGGCGGGGCTTAATGACGCGATTCTCAGTGAATTGTGTCATTTAGCCCTACTCCCTATTTAAATTTAAGCCAATCGCGGCAATTTGCCACGAAGGGGGCTTAATGACGCGTGCTGTCAGGCCCTGCCCCGTCACAGCCCACCTGCTTCTCCTACCAAGGCTTCTCCCAGGGAGGAGAAGCCAAAGGTAGGCAACTATGGTACAACCCCCACACGCTCATTCTATATCCCGGGACGGGGTGTTTGGCGGCATAGAATAGTCTTGTTCAAAGCAAAATGTTTTGAAAAAAAACATCTTTGTGAAAAGTGTTACACACAACTGGCATGCTGAGCGGGTTGTTTATGTTATATTGGGTACATGGCACATTGGAGTGGTGTTACTGCCCAAATCTGGGGTTATCTGCTCTTGTAGTTACAGCTGTGATGTATTGATGGTAATTATAGCTCCAGATTAATGTTTGTGGGACCCCAGAGCAGCTAAGTTGTTGGAACCGCTACTGATAAAATTGTCAATAAGATATACTGACGAAGTTATTAAAAAAATATAATGTATAAATACTCCCAGTACCACAAGTGTGTTATACACAGTGTAGTGCCCACAGTACCCGTTATGCCACACAGAATAATCAATCCTCATATGGCCCGCCACACTGGTGATTGTGGGTTGGGCCCTGGCATGTTGGGGCCCCTGGGCAACTGCCCTGTTGTCACGCTGGCTCTGCATTTCTACATTGTATGACAGCCATCACTGCCTTTATAATGCTCCTCTTTTATCGCTACTTTTCTCTGATGGGGGGGTGGGGGGATGGTAAGTCTTTCCCTGGTTGACAGAAAGCCGAGATATGCCTCTGCCAGTACAGAGCTACACATGAACAGAAGAGGTGCCCCATTCTGGCCTTCTAAGGGCACAGTGTGTGTCCTAGGAGGCTGGAACAGCATCGCCAGGTCCCCTACCCAAACTTTACTATGGTGCGTGGCACTGCCTGATCCACTGCACAACATTCAGACATGTTACATTGGAACAAAATAATCCCAATAATCCCTCCCAAATCTGCCAAACTATGCCCAATTTGTTTGAAATATTGTCCCTTTTAGGCTTTGTAATTTGGGGCAGTTGGGTGGCATGCTATCCTGCCCCTGCTCACACCTAATCACAGTCTGATACTTTTTATTTCATACAAATATCTGCCTGTATGGCTGCTGCTAATGTCTGTGTGATGACATCACAATGGCCCATTGTTACACAATAAGTGGTAAGCCAGGGCAGAACACTACAGGTTATACTGTTGCATGGTCCCCCCTAGAGCAGGAAGCATTGTCTGGCGCTGGTGGTGTTAGTGATAGTTAGGTTTTATTTATTATAGTTTTATCTCTTAGTATAGTTTTAGGTATCTTTAGTAGTTTTTTAGTTTTAAGTTTTAGGCAGTTTTCTTTTTAGTATAGGTTTAGTATAAGTTTAAGATTATCTTTCGTTTGGTATATTAGTATCTATAGTAGTTTCTTAGTGATAGGCAGTTTTCTTTATAGTATAGGTTTAGTATTTTCTTTAGTTTAGTATATTATTTTATTGTATATAGTAGTAGGATAGGAGAGAGTAGGGAGGAGGCATTGGGGTGCAGCAATGAGCTGTTTCCCGTTCAAGTTCCGCTGGCCCTGCTTTAGGAGAAAGGTAAGTCCACTGTTATTTGTTATACTCTGTTGTTTGCACCATTAGGATTTTTCATGGATCTCAGTGGGGGCGGCACTTAGCTGAAAGTGGGTGTTTCTGAGCATACAGGATGGGGTTTGTCCCAATTTAGTAGGTGTAAATGTTGGGAGGCATCTGTTCCCAAGTCTAACACCTAAGGAGCTATGTATCATTATTATTTATAATATTGCTGTAAAATCAGTTATCCCCACAATGTAACAATACTGACTGGCAGCGATAAGAGGAGAAGCCCAGCTCATGTACCAGTACACCTGTAACATGGGGCACTAATGAGTAAGTGTCATTCTGTATCACACTGTTTACACCTACATATGACTAGGGCCCCAGGGTAATGTCTGCGTAATATAATTAGTGCTGTAAATACATTATTCTCTCTCTCTTAGAGCCGCCGTAAGGCCCAGCTGGCGGAGCAGGCTCAGCAAATTGAGAAGCTGAATGGTAAGAGAATCATCTTACCTGCTATGTTGTACAGACATGTGACATGAACAGATGCGTCTGTATATATGGTTTTACCCATGATTGCTTTGTACATTTTCAGTTGGCATTTCCCAGGTCACTAGTAATACAAGGAGGGGACAGATTCGGCAGCATTCTAGTAGAATAAAAAAAAAAACAGTTGCACTCCACCTACTTCCACAACACTCCTTAACACAACTCAATGGGACATAACCTGCTCCATCAACCTATCCCTATTGTGTGTAGACAAGCAAATCACAGTAACTATACAAACATCCCCCCCAATAGTAAGAAATACGCTCTATAGCACAAATATCATGGCTTATCCATGTTCTGAGCTAATGTACATCTGTATAATGTTACTGCATGGCCTGTAACCAATGATACTAGCAATATAATACATGTAACATATGGATTTAAGAGGAGATTTAAAAAAACAAAACAAAAACAAAACAATGATGATTTAAATATGGGGAGAAGATTGGGAAAGATCATTACAGCCACTGCCACCTGTCTCTGACAGCCGTCCCTACAGGTCCTTATTGGATATGTTATAGATTCTATGTGACTTGATGTGGTTTTTCCCTGCATCTCATAGAGGTGCACAGGAATCTAGCGATGTTTAGTCTACCGTAATATTCACATACGAACGCAACCTGACACCGCCTGGTGCTAGGCAGCCCATTGCATTTAATTGAATGAGCCCCATTTGAGTCTATCTGCTCCACGTGACCTGTACTCTCCCTGCTGCTGTACACGGCTGATATACTGATAGGATTTGGCCTGTAAAGAAGGGACATTCTCTGAAAGGGTCCATGTTCCATCCCCTTACAGAGCAGGTGCTCTGCGAAGATGGACAATCCCTTTAAGAAAATGTTGATTTTTATGGTCTACTTCAGGCCAACCTGTGGCTCTCCAGCTGTTGTAAAACTACAAGTCCCAGCATGCCCTGCCAAAGTTTTAGCATTCCCTATTAACAAAACTGTGGCAGGGCATGCTGGGACTTGTAGTTTCACAATAGCTGGAGAGCCACAGGTTGGCCAGGCCTGGTCTACTTGGTTGACTTTTGCCTGAAGAGTATTTTGTAGATATAGAACATAGGGAGAGATGTACTAAACCATGTCAAGGAGGAATGGACAAGTGGCGAACGTGTCCTGGCTTGCAACACGTTGTGAACAAGGTCATGCACCACTTAGGCAATCTGGATAAAACACCTTATTTGGCTCACCGAATCTGTATGGGAGTGCCCACTGTATTGTCTTTGTGACTAACATGAGTGATGTGTAATGTCCTCTGTATTGCGCCTCAGAACATTGCCTCTGTTTTTTGTAGTGCTGTGTAGATTGTATGTCATTAGAAACAAATAAAATCTATTATGGAGTATTATGGCTCAGTCTGATATTCTCTTGTCCTAATACACTGAAAAATTCCAGCAACAGGAGAGGGCTATCCTCACTCTCCTCCAGCAGCACCTGGAGGAGTTACAGGCTGTATGGGAGGCCAACCAGCTGCTGCATAAGCTGTTGAAGGATGAGCTGATGCAGCTGTGGGAACAGGTCAGATGCAAATCTATCTATACATAGTGTTTTCTCTTTAGGTAGAACAGGGCTGGAATAGCAGAGGGTGAATTACACTTGGCCCAAGTGCCTTCTTAATTTCCCTGAGGGCTTATTTGCACTAGTTTAGTCCCTATAGACCTTTTGTGGCCCTAAGAGATTCTCGTACAATTAGACAGTAAATACAGAGTGCCCTTAGCTATGCTCCTAGGGGGGACAAAGCCAAATGAGGGGGGATGCAGTTGAAATCCCACCTGTCGGGATGCTGGTGCTCAGAAAGCTGGCGCTGGAGTCCCGACACCAGTCACAATCCCGACTGTAAGTAGTGGGGTTAGGCACTAGGGAGGGAGAGTTAGGGTAATGCACTGTTAGGTTTAGGCACTAGGGGGGGAGGGTTAGGTTTAGGCACTAGGAGAGAGGTTTAGGGTACAGTGAGAGAGAGTTAGGGGTAGGGTTAGGAGATTTACCATCAGGTGTTATTTTATAATAATAGTATAACTAATATTTATTATCTTACTGCATTTAAACTGTAAATGTTTTGCCACACTTTGTGTATTGCAGGCTATTAGGGATCAGTCCATTGCAGTGGAGAGGGAGCGTGCAGGTAAGGTGATAATAGGTATATTTCTGTTGTGCCACGTATAGGTAACGTGTCATCTGGGTTTGCTAAGCAATATTTTCCTTCCTATAATGTTCCTGGGAGCCAGTGACAACACTGAGGCCTGACCTATGTGTCCATCAGGTGCTGGTTACCAGTGACATCACTGAGGCCTGACCTATGTGTCCATCAGGCTTTGGTTACCAGTGACATCACTGAGACCTGACTTGTGCCCATCAGGCTCTGGTTACCAGTGACATCACTGATGCCTGACTTGTGCCCATCAGGCTCTGGTTACCAGTGACATCACTGAGGCCTGACCTATGTGTCCATCAGGCTCTGGTTACCAGTGACATCACTGAGGCCTGACTTGTGCCCATCAGACTCTGGTTACCAGGGACATCACTGATACCTGACCTGTTCCCATCAGGCCCTGTTTATCAGTGACATCACTGAGGCCTGACAGGAGCACTGTGTACCTGGTGGAAGGGGTCATGCCGGAGGCTTTGGTCGGTGTGTGTTTGTCCTCTGACCTACGATGTAACTGTGCTCCTTTTCCCTACAGCGCTCCGGGCACAGCACCTCCAGGAAACTGTGGAATACACCAGGACCATCACCTCCCTTAAGGTTTGTGTTACACCTATTATAACACAGTCAGGGCACTTTCCCAGCTGCACCTGGTGGGGTTATTGCCCAACTCTACTAAATGGCTCATTTATTAAGTAGACAAGTTATTATAAGATAATCTGGGCAATTGCTAATACAAAGAAAAAAACAAAACAGTCCTATGTGGGGTAATACACCTCTTGGTCACTGTAATGTACTAGTATACCCACCTGTGGCCTTTGCTAAATATATAGGTGACAGTATGTAGTACTTAGATATTGTACGCTGGGGTACATCGATTTGTCATACATCCCGCTCTGGCAGTAGTTAGGTTGGCAGGTGGGAACGGGGCGACCTGTAATCTGTATATATTGCACTGTAAAAGTGATGAGCTCGGGATTGGTTAGGGTCACATAGGCCATGATATATTACATTGTATTTAATGTACAAGGAGAAGTATTATAGCTGTGAGCTTGGAATCGGTATGTATTATCGACGGACCTAAGCCCGGCGGATGAAATACTGACGCCGGAATATAAAGATCCATGAGGTGAGTAAGACCCCTAACCCTCCCCTCTTCCCCCCTTAACCTCCCCCCAGGGAAAACCTAACCCCCCTCCCCGCACCTTAAACCTAACTGTCCAGGGGTGGTGCCTAAACCTAACCTCCCCCGGTGGTGCCTGATGCTAACACCCCACCTACCCCTAGCCTAACCCTAAATCCCCCCGGGGAGTCCCTATACCTTAACGCCCCCACTCCCTCGATGCTATGAGCTCCCAACGCCCAGCTTACCTACGTTTAGTATCCCGGGCATCAGGATTTCGGTGTGGGGCTAATGATAGGCATCAGTATTTAAATGCCTATCATTAGTCCCATGCCGGGCTTTCACAAGACGGCCTCATGTGACTGAGAGGGTGTGACACAGTATCTGCTCCACTAGACGGCCTGATGTGACTGAGAGGGTGTGACACAGTATCTGCTCCACTAGATGGCCTTATGTGACTGAGAGGGTGTGACGCAGTATCTGCTCCACTAGATGGCCTGATGTGACTGAGATGGTTTGACACAGTATCTGCTCCATGAGATGGCCTGATGTGACTGAGAGGGTGTGACACAGTATCTGCTCCACGAGATGGCGTGATGTGACTGAGAGGGTGTGACACAGTATCTGCTCCATGAGATGGCCTGATGTGACTGAGAGGGTGTGACACAGTATCTGCTCCATGAGATGGCCTGATGTGTCTGATGGAGCAGATAATGTGTCACACCCTCTGCTCCATGAGATGGCATGATGTGACTGGGAGGGTGTAACTCAGTATCTGCTACTCTTTTTAGAACACCGTGGCATCGCTGAAGATGGCAGCAGCTGCATCACCTGCCCAGACTCCAGGATAAGTTTGGAAAAACAAGGATACAGCAAGAGAATCATTAAACGAGCCTATAAGACCACCAAAGAGAGTGATAGGAGAGAACTTCTGAAACCCCAGAACAAGGATAAGACAACTTTAAACAATAAAACAAGATTCATTGGAACTTTCTGTAATCAGTGGGAAGAAATTGTTCCTACATTACAGAAACACTGGCACATTCTCCAGACAGATGATGACTTGGCGAAGGAGATTGGGGACAAAATAGAAATTAGTTGGAGAAAATCGGCAAACATTAAAGATAGCCTAGTATTCAGCCATCTCTCAAGCCAAAACATCAAAGACTGAAGAATTTGTGGATAGATATGGAAATAAAAATAAGATCAAGAACTATATTAACTGCGATACACAAGAGGTTATTTACTGATTGGAGTGCAGTTGCCAGAAAAGATATATTCATATGACGAGTAGGAAATTTAAACAAAGGCTACTTGAACATCTTGGAAATATCAGGAATGGAAGAGATCAAGATAGATATGTACAACTCACTAGCATGTGAAGACATTTCCTTAAAGTGCATGGAGGAACCACTGGTCATTTAAAAGCCTATGGTATCGAAAGAATACAAATGGGGATCAGAGGAGGAGATGTAAAAGCTTGGAAAAAAGGAGACAAGGTGGATCTTTTTGATGAATACAGTAATCCCTAATGGCCTCAATGAAAATAACAGCTATACAAACTTTCTGGAATAAATTGTATATATGTGGAAGGCTGTGCTGGGATCACGTGTTTGATCCCAGCATCAGCCGAGGTGCAGGGGCAGGCAGAGGGGATGTGTCCTCTGCGGGACACATCCGTCGCCGGCGCTGGGACAGTAATGTCCCTAGCGTTAATGCAGATACCGCCTGGTCCCTTTCACCAGTGCCGGCGGTACTTTGGCGCTGGGAGAAGCTTGGCTCCGGGCGCAAGCTCAGCGGAGCTTGGCGCCCGGCAGCCAAGAAGCGGCGGGTAGCCGGCGCTGGGACAGAGTACCTGCTCCCAGCACCGGTCAGTCGGCTCGCGGGCCAGCAGCCAATCAGAGGCGGACGCGATGAGCCAATCGCGGCTCGCCGCGTCTTAGCCCCGCCCACTCGTGCCGTCTTGTATTAGACGGCGCCGAGCGGGAACAGTTCGTTCGGCGGCGGAGAGGGAGGAGAGAAGACCTCCCGAAGAGCGGAGGATCGACGCGGCACCAGGGGCGGCGGCCGCGGAAGAGGCCAGAAGACGCCGCTGTCAACAAAGAAGACAGGCGGCGCCGGCTGGAAGAAAAGAAGAAGAGGCGGCGCCGCTGGCCAGGACGGGCCAGCGGCCGAAGAATGCACCTGAGGACCGGAGAGGACTGCGGGGGAGGGAAGTTAAAGAGCGTCACGAAGTTCCCCCCCGCAGCCTCTTCCAACGTCACAGGTAGGCCCTCCGTGAGGCCCACCATATACCCCCTCCGTAGACCGCCAGGATTGTCGGGCGTTAGGCCCGTGGAGCATTGTCGGGCACTAGGCCCGTGGGCAATTAGTCGGGCACAAGGCCCGGGGCACAGTAGCGGGCATTAGGCCCCATAAAAGGATCTCCTCTTAATTAGGAATAAGTGGCCTGGGTACTAGGCCCAGGTCACTACTCAATAAAGTAGGCGGGCACCAGGCCCGTGGCCATAAATCAGGCATAGGCCTGTACCCATACAGGAGGGCACTAGGCCCTATATATGAGCCCCACAGATAGGCAGGCAAATAGGCCTGAGCCCCATAAAAATTGGTCTGGGCATTAGGCCCAGACCACTACCAGAGCCCACCGTTTGGCAGGCACCTAGGCCTGAGCCGCAGGTAAGACCCTGGGCGTTAGGCCCAGGGCCGTGAGCCCATTAGCTGCAGCGCTAACAGAGAGGCGGATGAGAGGTGTGAGCAGTTGTGGAGAGCTGTACGGCTTCCACCCATGAGGTAGTGGTTTCCCCAGTCACCGAGAAGAGGAGCTGGCCAGCTCTGGATAGGTAGGTAGCAGACATTTAAAGAGACAGTACTGTGTTTGACTCTTGTATATTTAGTCTGTGATTGGTGTTCCGTGCAGGGCAAATGTTTAGTTGTTGTTATATCTGTCGTGCAGGGCAAATGTTTAGTTGTTGTTATATCTGTCGCACTACACACACCATAGGTTGAGGGTGATGCCGTTTTAGTATGTGTAGTTGCTTGACATAGGTTTAGGCCCTGCACGGCTGTGTTGTGTATCTCCTTACAGGGACCTGTAGGCGAGTGAGCGGACAAAGAGCAAGTGTGGACACGGTGAGGAATATGTGTGTGTACTGTCTCTCTTTGTTTGTCACTATCTATCTCTCCTTCCTTCTGGGCGGACGGTGAACCTTGCAACCCGGTGCAAGGACGGATCTTCACCTGGTGCGTGAGTACCGATAGGTGAAAATTCGGGATCTGAGGCCAAAAGTGCCAATGATGATCTTCACTTAAAACCTGAATTTATCCCCCGGTTCGGTAGGGCGCGTCTGTCGACGTGAGGAAGGACGGTACTCACCTCGTCTCCTTCCCCCTAGGTCATCGTGTCCGTGTTCTATATGGAGGTTCCAGGACCGTCTGCTCAACACACGGCCTGAAGGTGAGAGGGTGATACGCAAGGTAAGTAACAGACGTACACCTGCACGGCAGCAGGCATTGCACCGCACCCACCCCTCACATATATATAATATCTAAGGAGTTTGTCTATTAATCCTGGTAGAATGATGTAATAAGTAATAATTGGTTTTTATAAAGATCTGATTCCTAAAATGAATATTGGAAGCTACATTTGGGTGATCAAATAAGAGAGTATGAATAATTCTAGTAGGAAGTGTGATTATAGGAATATTTGGGAATATAAATAGGGTTAAGGTTATATACGCCCTAAAAGAAAAGGTTATTATAGGTAAGGATAAATACTTAATATTTTCATTGTGACACGAGATGTAGATCAATTTTACATGTTAATTTTTGAGTGGTGTTTAGAATTGTTCACAGTATTTTTCCTTTTATTTAATACGTTGGATATCTTTAGCGGTCACTTGCACAATTACAATTCATAAATATAAGAATTAGGGAAATAATGTTAGACTAATTGGAATGTATTTTCACAATAAGATCATTAAAGAATAAATAATGCACAAGAAAATTTTTTGAACACTGGTAGGGAATCAATAATAGATTATTATGAAAGCACCTTTATGATATATAGGTTAGATTCTTATAATAGATACTTATGGTGGATGATATTGGACTTTTTAATGCCTAACCCTAACCCCACTACCTAACCCTAGCCTCCCCCTAAATCTTACCCCACTACCTAACCCTAACCTCCCCCTAATGCCTAACCCTGCTACCTAATCCTAACCCCGCTATCCAACCCTGACCTCCCCCTAATGCCTAACCCTAACCTCACCCCTCCACAAGCACTTTATATTTATTTACTGGAGAAAATCCTAAATATTTCTCAGATGTATTTTCCTCAACTAATCTTCCAGCTGTCAACATGGTGCTGACTGACAACAGCCAGGGCTCTGTAAGTGTAATCTCACAAGTTAGCTCCACATTTCATTTTGACCCTCTAACTTCCACCATAAAAATCTTTGTTTTGTTTCCATATTTCAGACCTGAGACCCCACTACTAAATAATTTTAGATCTATAGTTCCCAAAGCTCCACCTCCTGTATATTGAGATTCCAAAGAAATTGAAGTATAGAGATTTCTGGATTCCTGAAGCTGTAACTGCTATTTGGATTGGATCGTCCATTGGTGGGGTCACATGTCTGAGGGCAGATAGTGTGCCAAAGCTGAAGATCTTAATACCTACAAGTTATTAAGGGATATACTGAAATAACACCCTCACTGAGGTCATGTTTTGGTTCCATGGGCCTCTCCCTAAGAGTGGGATTGTTATACAATGGCATGCTTCGGTCACTCACCATTAAAGTATTTTAATTGGAACTTGTGTGTATGGGTCATTCGGCTCCGTTTTTATCTACAGAATGGGTTACATGCCAACTATGGTGCCATCTAACGTATGATCTTTAATCTGGCAACAGGTATAAGGGTTTTACCTGCTAAGCCGAGCTCTTAATCATAGAGGTCAATGCAGCAAGGGCCCTTGGTTGATATATTTCTCCTCTTTCCTATCTGGCTCTTTATAAGCCTAGATGAGTTACTTACTAACTTGCCTAATTATTGCTACTGTTTCTTGGTTCCTAGCACGCTCTTCTTCACTATTCAACTACTTCTAACAGCCTAGCCAACTATAATTTCTATCTGCAAACCTAGACCTTTGCACTCTCTTTTAATAAACTTGTTCTACTGAATGACTGATAAAGCCTTCAGAACATCTTTTATTGTCTGTCTGCAATGCAGATCTTCTGGTACCCAGAACAGACTGCCATCCGAGTCCTTTATTACACATCCTTATTAACTAACCTGAGACATACTGTATGAGAAAGAGTGATAGACACTTCTGAGTTAAATTTGCCATGATATTTCATCCATTGTATTATGATAACAAAGACTTACTCGTATGGTTGGCAGTTGGATATAATGAATCCTCCGCACAGACAAATTTTCATTTTACTTCCAAACATTATTATTGACCATAAGTAAAGACATCAACATTGCGGATGCAGAAAGCAAGATATGGAGAAAGGAATAAAAAAATCCAATTTCCATTTGGCACATACAGTACAGTAAGCAGTATTAATAAAAACAAAAAAGGAAATACAAAAGGATACAGTTGTTAAAGGTTAGGTTTTGATTTTTGGTTGCATCTCCGTCGGTTTTGCAATCGACCATTGACTAAAGTAAAAACCGATGGCACAACTACCAAAAATCCAATAGAGTATCGAACCAACAATCAATATTTCCACATATGTAGAGTAGAATAGGATCCTCAGATTTACTAATGGTTGGTTTTACAAATGACTACAAACAGACTGCAAAATGATGGGAAACCCAGCCAAACAATAGACCTGCCTGAGGCAGACGAGTAAGGGAGAAGCAATGCAAAACTCATTATGATCTGTGCAGGCTTCATTAGGTTAAAAAGTGATCAAATTGTTAATATAAAAAAAAACTTGTATATTAGTCTGCTACAGTTTGAGGCCTCAAGAAGAACATCTCAATGATGAGAGAGTCTTTATTGCACCTTCCATAGGTCATACAGCCCCAAACACAACATGTATCATCAGAGGAGGAAATCACACTGAACAAAATGGGTAATGTAGTTATGAAAAATACTTCTGCCAAGCAAGTCTGTATTTGTTTAATGCCACCACACATTTAAAAGAGAAAGAATTCTCTAACTGTACCCATGGACTATGTCAACGTGGCTAACGTAACGTTATTCTCCAATCACTTTCAAGCAGAGTAATGACACTTACCACAGGTCCTTCAACCAAGCATCACTTAATGTAAATGGATATTTCTGAAGGTAAAATTCAAAACTACTCTATGAGCTACAGTCATCAACTGAGGAGTCAGAATGTAAAATACAAGGGTCTCTAGATTTGAAAACAATTGGATTAAGATTATGAAGAATAAAAAATAAAAAATTTTAACACTCAAGAAAGGGGTCTATACATCATCCCTAAATTGATACAAAACCAGATGAAACTTACAATTTTCAACTACTTTTGTTAAGTCTCAGAGCTATTCATTATAAAGGTAACGCAGGAAATATCACTGATAGCTCCTGCTTAGCTTTCAGCCCTGATTTGGCCTGCTGTCCCCATACACCAGTATAGGGACCTAAATTCATCAAGCTTAACTGTGGGAACTTTCGCCATCTTCAGATGGTGTTTGTTTCCACACCCCCACTGCTTCCCTATGGGAGGAGACCAGGTTGCAAAGAGGAATCCATTCAGATCCCTCCGACACTGCTCGGCTCTTTCTGCCAGAAGCCGCGCATGAGTGAACCGAAGTGCCCGCATACGCAGTAGCACTACAGAGTCAGACTTGGCAGCACTAATTTTTGTGGGGACAGCTGACCTTTAGATCACCTGTTTCCATGCCAGAGCAATGGTGAATTCACTGTAAACATTGTAAACTTAACTGATTTTTTTTTATAGTATAATGTGTCCTCCCATGATTGATGCCGCAATAAATTCTGTGCAGAAGAGAATGGTGGAATGAGTACTACTAGATCTTGGCCCATATTTAATTGCCAGCGAAAAGTCCTGGGCTTTTCGCCTGCTGGACTTTCCGCCGTCATCGCTAGTTTTGCCTCCAGAAAAGTTTTGCGCTCGTCCCCACTTTTCGCCCTATTCAATTGCAAAGGACGCAAAAACGCGTCCTTGGATATCTCAAACAGGCGAAAAATGCTATCAGATTTAGGGAAATCAGCCTGACACCCCCCGACAGATGCTCTGACATGGGGGATCACTAGGATACCCCCGAATAGCCCTGCTGAAGGTATTTGGGGTGCTGAAATGCTCTCAATTGCTGATAATTAGCGTCTTTGCACAAGTGGTGAAGAATAGCATTTAGCAGGTTTTTTTTGGCTAAAATATGTAGTCCCAGCAAATTTGGGGTACATGAAAATGGGTGGAAGCATGGTTAAAAATCGCTAAAGTGATGTGTTAAAAAACGCAAAAAAAATGCACTTTATGCAAACACCTGCAAAGAAAAAAACACCTGGGGCATACTTGAGGGACCCCCTGGAATCTATTTAGCTAGTTTTTAAGTTTATCCCCCAACTTAGTTTTTTCCGCCCCCAAAACGAAAGTACTTTTTTCGGTTGATCTAAAGTATTTTTTTTACTTTTTTTGACGCAGTTTACCTTTGGGGTACCGTCCCAAGGCTGCTGGTGTGTTCCCGCAACTTTGCACCCCAAACCCCCAATTCTGCACTTTTTCGCCTCCATTCAGAGGCGAATCTTTTCCACTGGTTACAAGGCGCAGACTTTCCGCTCCTGCGAAAAGTCTTTGCAATTGAAAATGGAGATAAGTTCTCGCCTAGTGAAAAGACGTCATCGACGGAAACTTTTTGCAGAAAACGGTTTATCACGGCTAATTAAATAGGGCCCCTTGTTGACTACAGTTTAGCTCAGAATTGATAAGACTCTTTCATTGATGCCCTTCAGGATGTAAAGATGGCAAAGAAATAGGAAAGGTTTGCAGGTAGTTCTATGAGTTCCCCTCAGATGTCTCTTTATCTGTGCTAATCACAAGATTCCTCTTCCTCCATTGCTGATTCACATCCGCAGTATCACTCAGTAAATCGCTGGCTCCTTATTGCCACCAGATTTCAATTCAAGCTTCTCTCACTCAAAGCTCTCATTAAATACTCTCTTCCATACAACTGTGACCAGGGGCTGGCTGGCAACTTTCAGCCTGGGGGGCAGACGCAAACACATGGCCCGGCTTTTCTACCAGTGCGTGCAACAGAGAGATGGGTGTATTAAACAATGTTGTAGGTGTGGTTTGCTTAATGTGGGTGTGGTTTGCCTAATGTGGGTGTGGTTTAAATAGCTATTGCAATTTGTGACAAACTGTTATATACACAGCGCTATTTTTCAGCAGGAACAAACAGTAAAGGTGCGTACACACTGGGCAATAAAGTGGACGACTGAACGATAACGATATCGTTATCATTCAGTCGTCCACTTTATCGTCCATTTTTAACCCCAAAAAGATGAATGATAATGACGACGCGCGTTCCCGCAGGTCGTTCGTCATTATCGTTCATCAGGCTGACATGCAGGCCAACCTGACGATCTCGTCAGATTGCTGCATGTCAGGGAATGGGGGAGAGAGCCCGGCGCTGAACGATATCGTTAATGATATCGTTCAGCGGCTGTGCTCAATGTCATGAACGACACTGGGCACAGTCTGCCGGGGACAACACTAGACGATATCGCTCATGGAGCATATCGTGTAGTGTGTACCCACCATAACTCATTCCTGAATCTCTCATTAACTATGACATAATGTGTTGGGCCAAAAAGTATTTTCCATAAGAAAAGTTTTATTTTAAAGTCCCTTTTGAGTGCCTTCCTAACTAAATACTAGTATATATAATAGTAGCAAAGAAAATGGCACTCAGAGTCAGCTTCAATGCAAAAAGACGTTATGTTGGTGAAACGTTTTCGGGGTAACTACCCCTTCATCGTGACCACAAACATAACCGTACAAGGATAAAATGTGCACTTACCCCATACAAATGCCTCACCATATGTCACCTGTTTCCGCTCCACATCGTCCTCTAGATCACCACCCACCGGAACAGCCCTCTGCTGCACTTCTGGATCCGAGGCCACCGTCACCATGGATACTTCAGGCGTGCGTTCCATTGGCCGGCTGTCTGCGTTCCATCAATGTTAAGCCAGGAACAAGTATCTGGTGGACGACCTGCGGAAGTCAGGAGAGGGCAAAGAAACTTACCTTTTTTACACTGAAGCTGACTCTCATTGCCATCTTGTTCGCTACTATAATGAATCTGATTCAAATGGGCACTGGAGCACATTGTACCTGTTGATCTGAGTGCCGGCAGACTGTGGCTAACTCTACTAGTGTATACAGAAATATATATATATATTTACCAAATAAAGCAAAAATGGCGGCACTCAGAGACTGGTAAAAAACCTGTATTATAGTGTCACATAAAGCTCCAATGTTTCGGAGCCCGAAGCTCCTTTGTCAAGGTGTGAAGGGGCTTCGGGCTCCAAAACATTGGAGTTTTATGTGACACTATAATACAGATTTTTTTTTACCAGTCTCTGAGTGCCGCCGCTTTGGCTTTTGGAATCTACTTAGTCATGGAGGGCACCAGAGCAAGCTGACCAATGTTAGTGGAGTGCCAGACCGCTTGTACTGTGTGTATGTATATATATAAATATTATATTTATTTATATTTATATATATATATATATATATATATATATATATAATTGTTTCTCTATGGCTCCACCACCAGTACCTCCACCCACAGATCCTGAACCTATTTTCCAGAAAAATAGCCCTGTATATACATATATCATACCGACATAAACAAGCACTCCCCCCCCCACATATATGCATATATCATACACACATAAGAAAGCACTCCCACGCACACATATGTACATATATCTTACACACATAAGCAAGCACCCCCACGCACATATATACATACAGGTTGAGTCTCCCATATCCAAATATTCCGAAATACGGAATATTCCGAAATACGGAATATTTTTAGCATGACTGAGAAAGTGAACCCTTTGCTTTCTGATAGTTCAATGTACACAAACTTTGTTTAAAGCACAAATTATTAAAAATATAGTATAAAATAACCTTCAGGCTGTGTGTATAAGGTGTATATGAAACATAAATGAATTTCATGTATATACACAAACTTTTTTTGATGCACAAAATTATTAAAAATATAGTAGAAAATGACCTTCAGTTTATGTGTATAAGGTGTATATAACACATAAAATCATTCTGTGTTTAGATTTGGGTCCCACTACCAAGATATTTCATTATTTTATGCAAATATTCCAAAATACGGATTATTCCGATATCCAAAATACCCCTGGTCCCAAGCATTTTGGATATGGGAGACTCAACCTGTATATCATATACACATAAGCAAGCACCCCCACGCACACATATATACATATATCATACACATATAAGCAAGCACCCCCCCACACACATATATATATATATATATATACTAGGGGTGAGCGGGTTCGGATTTCTGAAATCCGAACCCCCCCGAGCCCCCCCGATCTGAGCCCGATCCGAGTCAGGCTCGACTTTTCCCGCCTGACTCGGATCTGAAATCGAGGCAAAACGTCATCATCCCGCCTTCCGGGTCTCGCGGGTTTTGGATCCTATATAAGGTACCCACGTCGGCGCCATTTTCTCACTCGGCTGTGGACAGTGAAGAGGGAGGGTGGGAGTTAGGGCTGGCTGGGCTGTGTAGTGTAGTGTAGTGTAGTGCAGAGTAGTGTTGTGCTGTGCTGTGCTGCGCTGTGCTGCTGTTGTCCACTACTTCAAAGTCCATAGGGGCTGGCTGTGTTGTGCTGTGCTGCTGTTGTTAATAGGGGCTGTGTCCACTACTTCAAAGTCCATAGGGGCTGGCTGGACTGTGTTGTGCAGTCAGTTCTCCATAGGGGCTGTGTCCACTCCAAAGTCCTGTGCAGTGTCCCAGTCCTAAAGGGGTGCTGTAGTGTTGTCCAGGGGGTGCTCTGTCCATCAGGGGTGCTCCCCCCAAGTGCTAAAAAAATAATATTTTTTCTGTGTTTGTGAATTGTGTGCGCAGTAGCCGCACGTGCATCAACAAAGTAGTGCCAAGCGTGTGCCTGTGTCATAAGTAAAGGGCCGGCTGGCTTGACCGTTAAAGGGTGCTGTAACCCCCAAAGTACACTCCAGTCCAAACCAAAAAAAAAATATTTTCTGTGTTTGTGAATTGTGTGCGCAGTAGCCGCACGTGCATCAACAAAGTAGTGCCAAGCGTGCGCCTGTGTCATAAGTAAAGGGCCGGCTGGCTTGACCGTTAAAGGGTGCTGTAACCCCCAAAGTACACTCCAAACCAAATAACAAAATATTTTTTCTGTGTTTGTGAATTGTGCGCGCAGTAGCCGCACGTGCATCAACAAAGTAGTGCCAAGCGTGCGCCTGTGTCATAAGTAAAGGGCCGGCTGGCTTGACCGTTAAAGGGTGTTGTAACCCCCAAAGTACACTCTAAACCAAATAAAAAAATATTTTCTGTGTTTGTGAATTGTGTGCGCAGTAGCGGCACGTGCATCAACAAAGTAGTGCCAAGCGTGCGCCTGTGTCATAAGTAAAGGGCCAGCTGGCTTGACCGTTAAAGGGTGCTGTAACCCCCAAAGTACACTCCAAACCAAATAACAAAATATTTTCTGTGTTTGTGAATTGTGTGCGCAGTAGCCGCACGTGCATCAACAAAGTAGTGCCAAGCGTGCGCCTGTGTCATAAGTAAAGGGCCGGCTGGCTTGACCATTAAAGGGTGCTGTAACCCCCAAAGTACACTCCAGTCCAAACCAAAAAAAAAAATATTTTCTGTGTTTGTGAATTGTGTGCACTGTGGCCGCACGTGCATCAACAAAGTAGCGCCAAGCGTGCGCCTGTGTCCCATAAGTAAAGATCCGGCTGGCTCATTTCTTAAAGGGTGGTGTAACCCACAAAGTGCACTACTCTCCAGCAAAAATAAAAAAATATTTTCTGTGTTTGTGTGCGCTTTAGCCGCACGTATATATCAATATAACATAAATGGAGGACCAAACTTTCTCCGATAAAAATAAAATAGGGAAAGATCAAGAACCACTTCCTCCTAGTGCTGTTGCTGCTGCTGGGAGTTGTTCATCATCCCAGAGAGAAAGTAGGAACACCACCACTTTTACTAAACAATTGACCCTCCAACAGTCCCTAGCGATGAGGATGAAGTACGACAGCAGTCATCCTGAAGCAAAACGTATAACTGAGGCCTTGACTGCTATGTTGGTGTTAGACGTGGGTCCGGTATCCGCCATTAGTGCAGTGGGATTTAGACAATTGATGGAGGTACTGTGTCCCCGGTTACAAATCCCGTCTAGATTCCACCTGCATCCTCAAAGCAGCAGCGACAAGCGTGCGTCTGTCTGTTAAAGGGTGGTGTAACCCTCAAAGTGCGCTCCACAAACAATAAAAATATTATTTTTTTTTCTGTCTTTGTGAATTGTGTGGGCTGTAGCCGCACCTGCATCCTCAAAGCAGCAGTGACAAGCGTGCGTCTGTCTGTTAATGGGTGGTGTAACCCTCAAAGTGCGCTCCACAAACAATTAAAAAATTCTTATTTTTTTTTTCTGTCTTTGTGAAATGTGTGGGCTGTAGCCGCACCTGCATCCTTAAAGCAGCAGCGACAAGCGTGCGTCTGCCTGTTAAAGGGTGGTGTAACCCTCAAAGTGCATTCCACAAACAATAAAAATATTCTTCTTTTTTTCTGTCTTTGTGAATTGTGTGGGCTGTAGCCGCACTTGCATCCTCAAAGCAGCAGCGACAAGCGTGCGTCTGTCTGTTAAAGGGTGGTGTAACCCTCAAAGTGTGCTCCACAAACAATAAAAATATTCTTTTTTTTTTTTCTGTCTTTGTGAAATGTGTGGGCTGTAGCCGCACCCGCATCCTTAAAGCAGCAGCGACAAGCGTGCGTCTGTCTGTTAAAGGGTGGTGTAACCCTCAAAGTGCGCTCCACAAACAATTAAAAAATTCTTATTTTTTTTTCTGTCTTTGTGAAATGCGTGGGCTGTAGCCGCACCTGCATTCTTAAAGCAGCAGTGACAAGCGTGCGTCTGTCTGTTAAAGGGTGGTGTAACCCTCAAAGTGTGCTCCACAAAAATATTCTTCTTTTTTTTTCTGTCTTTGCGAAATGTGTGGGCTGTAGCCGCACCTGCATCCTTAAAGCAGCAGCAACAAGCGTGCGTCTGTCTGTTAAAGGGTGGTGACACCCTCAAAGTGCGCTCCACAAACAATTAAAAAATTCTTCTTTTTTTTTCTGTCTTTGTGAATTGTGTGGGCTGTAGCCGCACTTGCATCCTCAAAGCAGCAGCGACAAGCGTGTGTCTGTCTGTTAAAGGGTGGTGTAACCCTCAAAGTGCGCTCCACAAACAATAAAAATATTCTTTTTTTTTCTGTCTTTGTGAATTGTGTGGGCTGTAGCCGCACTTGCATCCTCAAAGCAGCAGCGACAAGCGTGTGTCTGTCTGTTAAAGGGTGGTGTAACCCTCAAAGTGCTCCAAAAAATAAAAAATATTTTTTTTATGTGTTTGTGACTTGTGTGCGATGTAGCCGCACGTGCAGCAACACAGTAGCAGTGCCAAGCGTGCGCCTGTGTCATAAGTCAAGGGCCGGTTTGGACATCTGGTCCGGACTGAAGGACGTGCCAACAATTTCTGACAAGTCTACTGTCACTGCATATGATACTGTCCTCAAAGCAGCAGCGACAAGCGTGCATCTGTCTGTTAAAGGGTGGTGTAACCCTCAAAGTGTGCTCCACAAACAATTAAAAAATTCTTATTTTTTTTTCTGTCTTTGTGAAATGTGTGGGCTGTAGCCACACCTGCATCCTTAAAGCAGCAGTGACAAGCGTGCGTCTGTCTGTTAAAGGGTGGTGTAACCCTCAAAGTGTGCTCCACAAACAATAAAAATATTCTTCTTTTTTTTTCTGTCTTTGTGAAATGTGTGGGCTGTAGCCGCACCTGCATTCTTAAAGCAGCAGCGACAAGCGTGCGTCTGTCTGTTAAAGGGTGGTGTAACCCTCAAAGTGCGCTCCACAAACAATTAAAAAATTCTTATTTTTTTTCTGTCTTTGTGAAATGTGTGGGCTGTAGCCGCACCTGCATCCTTAAAGCAGCAGTGACAAGCATACGTCTGTCTGTTAAAGGGTGGTGTAACCCTCAAAGTGCGCTCCACAAACAATTAAAAAATTCTTATTTTTTTTTCTGTCTTTGTGAAATGTGTGGGCTGTAGCCGCACCTGCATCCTTAAAGCAGCAGCGACAAGCGTGCGTCTGTCTGTTAAAGGGTGGTGACACCCTCAAAGTGTGCTCCACAAACAATAAAAATATTCTTCTTTTTTTTTCTGTCTTTGTGAATTGTGTGGGCTGTAGCCGCACCTGCATCCTTAAAGCAGCAGCGACAAGCGTGCGTCTGTCTGTTAAAGGATTACATCAGTGACAGCATCCAAGTAGGCATGTCAGACAGTCCGTACCTGTACTGGCAGGCAAAAGAAGCAATTTGGAGGTCCCTGTACAAACTGGCTCTATTTTACCTGAGTTGCCCCCCCTCCAGTGTGTACTCCGAAAGAGTGTTTAGTGCAGCCTGGAACCTTGTCAGCAAAAGGCATAGGAGGTTGCTTCCACAAAATGTGGAGAAGATGATGTTCATAAAATGAATTATCAACTCTTCCAGGGAGACCAGCCTCCAGAACGTACAGAGGGACCTGTGGTTGTGGATTCCAGCGGGGACGAATTAATACTCTGAGGATGAGGATGTACACAACACTGAAGAGGGTGAGGAATCGGAGGATGAGGACGACATCTTGCCTCCGTAGAGCCAGTTTGTGCAGGGACAGATTAATTGCCAGCTTGTTTTGTGGGGGCCCAAACGAACCAATCATTTCAGCCACAGTCATGTGGCAGACCCTGGCGCTGAAATGTTTGGTTTGTTAAAGTGTGCATGTCCTGTTTATACAACATAAGGGTGGGTGGGAGGACAATTCCATCTTGCACCTCTTTTTTTTCTTTGCATTATGTACTGTTTGGGGCCTAGTTTTTCAAACTGCCATCCTGTCTGCCACTGCAGTGTCACTCCTGGATGGGCCACATGTTTGTGCCGCCCACTCGTGTCGCTTAGCATAGTCATCCAGCTACCTCGGTGCAACCTTTTGGACATAAAAACACTATTGTGAGGTGTGAGGTGTTCAGAATAGACTGGAAATGAGTGGAAATTAAGGTTATTGAGGTTAATAATAGCATAGGAGCAGAAAAACACACAAATTCTGTGATTTTAGCTGTTTTTATGCTTTTTAAAAAAAAAATACAGATCCAAAACACAAAACCCAGAACCCAAAACACGGAAGGGTGGTTTTGGCAAAACCAATCCAGATCCAAAACACGAAGAAAAATCCAGATCCAAAACCAAAACACAAAACACGAAAAGTGGCCGGTGCACACCCCTAATATATACACATATCATACACACATAAGCAAGCACCCCCAAACACACATATATACATATATCATACACACATAAGCAAGCACCCCCACACACACATATATACATATATCATACACACATAAGCAAGCACCCCCACACACACATATATCATACACACATAAGAAAGCACCCCCACACACACATATATTCATATATTATACACACATAAGCAAGCACCACCACACACACATATATACATACATCATATACATATAAGCAAGCACCCCATGCACATATATACATATATCATATACACATATGCAAGCACTCCCAGGCACATATATACATATATCATACACACATAAGCAAGTACCCCCACACACACATATATATATATATATCATATACACATATGCAAGCACTCCCACGCACATATAACACACATAACCAAGCACCCCCACACACACATATATACATATATCATATACACATAAGAAAGCACCCCCACGCACATATATACATATATCATACACATATAAGCAAGCACCCCCACACACATATATACATATATCATATACACATAAGCAAGCATCCCCATGCACACATATATACATATATCATAAACACATAAGCAAGCACCCCCACGGACATATACATATATCATACACACATAAGCAAGTACCCCCACGCACATATACATATATCATACACACATAAGCAAGCACCCCCATGCGTATAAATATATATATATATATATATATATATCATACACACATAAACAAGCAGCCCCACGCACACATATTTACATTGTCGAAGCTGGATCAGTGTCTGAGATGGAATCAGCATAAAAATTAGCGTGCGCGATGCCATCTTGCGAATGGCAGCTAGACTCCATTTTAGAAACAAGAATCTGCAAGACACCATTTTGCAACTAGCGCCATTTTAAGTTACAACTCACGAGCTAAGTACAGATGGCAATGTTTTTGATAATCCACCAAAAACTAGAAAACCAGCCTCTTGAGAAAAGTAAATAGAATAGACAATACACCAGAATACTGTGAGTGTTTTACATACAAATTGGGAATCCCTGTATATAGACAAGTATAGTTGTGGCAATTGTTATATAACCCAGACATTGATCTACACAATTTAATTTGTCTGAATCCTAAACAGGTTTTAGTCCCACACCCAGACAGAATGGCTCCGGCTTCACAGCTGGGGGTAACACATTTGCATTGCAGTTTCAAACTGTAAGTAAGGAATGAGATATGTGCATATATATATATATATATATATATATATATATATATGTATGTGCATGTATATATATATGTATATGTTAAGTCCATCATAGATAGAATCTCATGCATAAACACCGCACATTACGCACAGTTGCGCTGCTAACATGATGCTCAGTAGCGAATGCACAATATCCTGCATGCGAACGCTGTTTATTAGCTGCATGCGTGCACATCTGCCCCAAATCAGATAAACCTAACTAGCGTCTTTTCCCATATCCCTAATACTTACATAATGCACACTTACACAGAAGGTTCCATAGCTATAAAGTAAAAGATCCAAGTTTTATTAATTTATTACAAATGCTGTAAAATAAAGACTATTTTGGTATCTAAGATTTAATACATGATAAGTAAGCCGTGTTTGATATTATACTGATCCGCACTTTATCCACAGCTTTCCGGTATCAACGGTGTGAAAATCGGAACATGCGTTCGCAACTTTTGGACCGTAAAGACATAAAGAACCAAAATATATTTTTGTGCATGCAGGAGAAATAGAGGAGGCAACAAGCTGTTAGAGGCTGTTCTGTGTCCATTTGAACCAACCTGTTAAATGCCCTGTAACAAATGCACCCGCACTGGGAACCAATGGGATCAGCAACAAACTCCTCTATTGTGTTGCCTATTTCTGGGGGGGGGGTATAAATATGTGTGCTCTGACCCTGGGTTGCTAGTCTTTTTGCTGATTGCTGATTGACGGAGGTTATCTTGCTGATGCCGGGATCTGGTCCAGAGCGCTTGCGTATGTATAACTGTGGTACATAAAAGAGGGGGGAACACCCAGCGCATACAACACCTAAATTAATTAGTGAAATGATCATATAAATGTTGGATTCCTACAGTGTATGAGCTAATATAGGTAAATTGGTAAATAATTTCACAGATGCTCAATGAATTAAAAATGCAATCAGAGCCAAAATCACTCCCACTGACATCATTACTGATGTCAGTGGGGCCGGCTTCAGACGGTAGGCGTTCCAATGGGGACGCCTCCGTCTGGCAGCCACGCCCCCGACACGCTCACCAAAGGGGGCGTGCTGTCAGTCACCATCGACAGCACGCCCCCTTTGGTGTGAGACCCCATGCGACGTATTTCTCATCGCTCGCCGGGTCTCGCGCATGCGCACGACGGAGCTCCCTCCGCCGTGCACATGCGCATTCGCACCCACTTGCGAGCGACCTTTGCTCGCGAGCGGGTCTGAATCACCCCCTGTGTGCGTACTCTGCAGAGTAATACACTGTAAGCGTTTTACTTATTCTGCACTGATAGTGGGTCCAGGGTTGACTGGGCACAATATAGTTTTATATTGCTTCAGAGGGAATAATAAGTTCCAAGTTGCAGGAATAATCCTGACATACATCCAATGCAAGAGGAATACAGTCTTGGACACCTTAATAGGTGGGTGATTACCTTGGTCTTCCTTCTACAGTCCAGGTGTATATGGGTTTGATCTTCCTCCGGATCGAGTCCTTATGAGTCCCGTGGGGTCGATGTTTCTGCCGGCAGACTTCCTTGATGTGCCGCTTTTCAGGATGCGGGATTTGTACGGCCTTTCCAGATATGATGGTATAGAGTCCAGGTCAAGTGGTAGAGTGAGGCTCAGTGTGACGAGCACCCGTAATTTAATTGCAGTCTTTGGTCATCGACCATTGGATATGCGCAGGTCTCACTGGCTCAATAGCTGGATCTGTGTCCGTATGGGAACACTGTGGAGACACTGTGGGGAGCCGTATAGCGTGCACATGGTATCGGAGATGCTGAATACAGCCGCCACGCTGTTTGGAATAATCCTCCGAGTGCAAGTACTAATTGGCAGGTGTAAGTGCTCGCGGTCAGTCCTCCTTGTGTGCTGTGTACTCATCCACTGAACGGTCACCTTAGTAGCATAAATGGAGCTCCGATAGGTGGCTAATCAATGCATTTCGTTCCTTACTGGCTGGGAACTTTTTCAGTATGTATAACTGTACTTGGGTCTGTATAATTTCTTTGCGCTAAATTGTACTTAGATCATAGCATGTAACTGACTGTACTTTTACTTGAATAATACTTTGTGCTTTGGAACCACAGGTTCAAGGTCTGGAGTCTTTATTTACTGTATGACTGCGTACGCAAAATAGCGTCATCCTTAGAGGTTTATAGGAAGGATATTAGAAGGTATAGGCAGGGGTGTATAGAGGTTAGAATCTAGAATCCTTAGTTGGGGGCTCATAGTGAAGTCACTTACCTGTTCACACGATAAAATACGGTTATCGATATCTCACCAAAGGGTGGATAGTGGCCACACGCAGTTTTCCCTGCAACCACTCTATGCTGAGAGATCGCTATCCGTTATCGTGTGAGTCAAGGTACGCTGAATAGAATCCAGGGACCAGAAAGGAAAAAGTTTGTTTTCCTTTGTTGATAGTATTTTGCGTTTAAAAGGGGGCGCGCATGGTAAAGGCGCACTTTTGCGTACGCAGCTAAGGGAAAGTCATACGGTTGAGTAGTAGTTGCATTATTGTGTATGCGACTGGTCACACAATAGCGTATACGTATTTCCAGTTGTGCTGCCACGTGTTTAAACAATGCCGTTGAGGTTTACATTTTTCAATTGTTGCCAATAACTGAGTTAACGTGTATTTTTCTGTGCAGGAAAAAACTGTGTAACTGTGAGTGTTTGTTTAGGGTGTAACACGGGACCTAAATGTTAAGGGTATCATAGGCTAGGCGCAGGAAGGTGGCCTAGTGACTCGGTAGCAGCATACCGTTTACTTTACACAGAGCAGGTTTATGGTTTGTTATTTTTGTTAGGGTTCGGCTCCCAGCTTGATTATAGTGTTCAGTAATCAATGTGTGTGATTTGTTAGGCTTATTTGAATATTATAATTGAACCGCATAATCTTGGCTAGATTTTGATTGTGAGCTGGTCAGAGGGTGGACAAAATCAACTGGAACATAAAGGGTACTTAGCTGCCCCCTAGCAGTTGAAACGTAGTCAAAAAGGGATTTTATTGTATGGGAGCATCTTCCTTCCATAGGTGAGTGAAGGCATCTAGAGGTCCTTCATAGGGTTTGGTGGATAGACCCTTTTTCAAAGGCGTCCACAGATAAGTGAAAGTATCTTGACTGTCTTTCACCAGTTAAATCTTTATTGAAAAACGTAGGAGTTGTCTCAAGATGGGAGCCATGCAAACAATAGAGATGTTAGACAATGATGTACTGCTACTGGAGGCGCCGCTTGGATCGGTCCGTCGTATTATGCATACTAAGTACGGTACTTATGCAATAAGGTATTGTGACGTATGGTTTAAAATAACGATGAAGAGTGTTAGACCGTTTCCCAGAATTGGTAGTTTTGATAAAGATGTATTGGATAATGTCCGGGACCACATCAGTCTATTGCGGTCTCGAGGTAAAAAGGTAAAATATTATGAATGTTTAAAATTGTGGCAGCATGAAGGGGATGCGTGGCTTAAAAATGTGCAAGCGACACAAACTAGCATTGCGAGCGCATTGCCAGCAAATACACCCGCGGCGCTGGATTGCAATGCGTGCGAGACGCATAATGGCGCGTACGTGCGGCAATGTAGCGTTGCAGAAGGTATTGCCAGCAGTTCACGCGCACCACTGCCACCTTATGTGGATGGGGGTGCAAGTACAGTTATCGAAAAAAAACCTAAAAATGTAACAAGCAATTTGTACCCTCTCTTAAGCAACCATAAAGAAAATGTTCATGATGTGGATGATGGGCCTATTGTAATGTCTGCCATTTCCCATGCTGTACAAATGATAGATGCTGTACCACGACAATCACGAGTGGTGCCGCCATCTCCATCGGTAACAGCAAGGGAAGTGCTAACACCCTCTGCACCTGTAGAAGAAGTTGTTAATGCCATACGTAGCAGCAACAGATTAAACCCCAGCCAGGTAACAAGGTCAAAGGTAGCAGCGCTGCCGGTCTGCATCCCATTCGGACAATAACTGTTCCGAATGGAAATGCAGATGCGAACGGTGTAGTGCCCATGAGGGAAGTTGTAATACATTGTCCTTGGACAAGGGCAGAACTAAATTCCATCATAAATGATTTCCCCGATCCCAAAAAGGAGCTAGCCAAAGGTCAAAGATTTTTGAGGAATTTGGGTAGTTCTCATGAGCCAACTAATAAAGATGGGTGAGTGGTGTTAAGGGCCTGTCTACCACGCAATATCGACGTGACAAAATTTATCACGGATTGTGTATTGGATGGTGACATTCCCTTAACAGACCAAGTAAGCCAAGGTAACATTTCCCGCATCATAACTCAATTGGGTATATATTTTCCAGTAGTAGTTAACTGGAACAAAATTTTCACCATAAAGCAAAAGGAGAGTGAATCTGCAGAAGATTATTGCGACCGGGCTCTGCAGGCTATCACCCAGTACACTGGGTTAGAGGATATTAAAGATAGCGTTCACCACAGGGGAATGATTGTCACCATACTCATGGATGGCCTTAAAGAGAACCTAAAAACCCGGATTCAGACCTCACAGCCTGGCTGGAGGGGAGTCACAATAGATAACCTCATAGAATCCGCCATAGAACATGATAAAAACATCTCAAAGAAGAGAGAGACACAGAGCGAGAAACTAATGGCTGTCAGTATTCAAGCTCTGGAAGGGGTGACGGTAACATTACAGCCAGCAGACACACTTGCACCCACACACACACCTGCACCTGAACAGTTATACACCCTCACTAATCCTACACCACAGCAAACACAGCCTTATCCCACTTATCCTACACAACCACAAGTCCCATACTACCCACAAGCTCCATACCTCCCACAATATCCTTTTCC
Source organism: Taudactylus pleione (assembly GCA_031769625.1). Taxonomy (NCBI): domain Eukaryota; kingdom Metazoa; phylum Chordata; class Amphibia; order Anura; family Myobatrachidae; genus Taudactylus; species Taudactylus pleione. The sequence continues at coordinate 598,988 of JAUIMM010000289.1, read as the reverse complement.
TCAATATCCTTCCCCATACCCACCACCTTTCTCTCCTGCTCAACCCACACAACAATCCTTCCCACGAAAGTGTTTTAATTGCAACCAGCCAGGACACATAAGTAAGAGCTGCACGGCAAAGAGGGTAGGACTCCCAAACCAGGGAGTACCTGGATATCCCCATAAGGGATATGCACAGAGACCAGCAAATGTCCAACAGGCACCAGCTCCAATTGTGGCCATTAATGCTTTATTGGAGAGTGAGAGCCAACGCTAGGAGTCGGGTCATACTTGTGGTCTGCAGATAGACAGGTTGACTGACGGGAAGTACTAGGGAAAAACTGGTAATGGTAATTGATGTAACTGATACCCAATCTCTGTTCTGCTTTCTTCCCTGTGCCCTAACACCCTGACTGTCAGTATTTTTCTTATCCCACCTAGGGGGAGGTGTACACTACACATGGACACGAGTGTTCCATGGGTTCATAGACAACCCCAGTATCTTCTCCCAGGCCTTATATGACTGTTTACAATCTTTTCAACCTGCCAATGGATCTGTTCTAATGTAAAATGTGGACAATTTATTGTTGTATTTAGGTCATGTTTAAATGATATTAAACTGTTGTGCTTTATATCTCACACACAGGACACAAGGTCGCTAAGGACAAAGGGCAGCCATGCCAGGCTAAGGTCAAATACTCGGAATACTGTCCAACCCAGGGGCCCAGGCAGTAGATATTGATAACAGAATTTAAATTGCAGGAATTTGTGTACAAATACAGTATCCCTAGAATAATTGAATATAGGAGGGACACTCATTTCACAAGTAATGTCTTCTATAACCTGTGTAAGGTGATGGGTATTAATATCAAGATCATCCCAGACCATCTGTCTACCTGTCCCCCTTTGAGATACTGTTTAACAGGCAGCCTCATGTGAAAATATGATAATGAGGTTACTGTGCAGTGTCTCACGAAGATGAGCAAGAACAACTGAAATTGAAAATGTTATTAACTAACATGACTGAAGCAAACTGTCATGATATTAAACCTGGAGAATTTGTTATTATCCAAATTTTTTTTTAGCTCAGGTTGTTTGACTGATCGGTGGAAAGGTCCATATCTGACGTTGTTGACAAAGTACCACATCCTCAAAGGGTGGCCGGGGAAGATACGTGGGTCCATTCCACTCACTATAGGGAAGTTAATCAACCGGTGGAGATGCAAGGAGGATTAAAACCTGTCGATTGCGAGCTTGTGCTGGGAGGATTAAAAAGGTGACAGTGAGAAACCTGAGCTAAAAGAAAACTGTAGATCAGTGTCACAGCAAGGAATTGTTCTGCTGTGTTCATTTTTGTATTCTTCTTCCAGAGTTTCCGTCATCTTGGTTTGTTTGGGGATACCCAGTTTCTGTGATGGAGGACCGATAGAGGAGATGGGAGCTGATGGCAGTGCCGATGGAGTGGAGTCAGGAGGAGTGCAATGCCAATCAGGGGAGTGTCTGATCAATCTTAGTACTGTTATTATTAAGAGAGCTATAATTCCGGATACTCGGGGACAGTGTGGAGGTTTATCGTCTGAAGATTCCTGTATTTGTGAGCTTTGTGGGTCCCTAGTTGATGAGAACTGTATTCAACGGTGCCAGCCTAAATATAATCCGTACTGGGGTGGGTAACCTTTAGAGGATTATCATAGCATGGCAGGCAAAGTGTTAAATCAAACTGATTACTGGGTGTGTTCACATGTGCCACAGGGACAGCATAACGTAGGGTTGGTGCCATTTCCGCTGAATATCACGGAAATTTTAGAATTACAAAAAGGGAAAACATTGGATGGAAAATTCCTCTCATCCAAACTACCTCATTTCAAACTCTATCAATTCCAAGTAGATAGATCACTTTTGTGTTTAAACATAACCAACCCCAATAAACCCAGGAGTTGGGAAGTGATGGGGAATAATCAGACGATGACCTTCTCACAGAGAGCTGATAATGAGTCCATAAACTATGACCTGTTACGCTCAATTAAATCTAGTGGGAAACATTTTAGGTACCGGTACACATTGAGTTCCACCAAAGAAATTGTTGGTAAGGTACCAGATGGTTATTGTGCTAAAATAATACAACCAGAGACTTGCATGTACCAGATGGAAGAACCTGAAATAGGATTGTTTGCAAGGGAAATGTGTTTAATGATAATAATGCATACTATTCCTTATGTTCTCCCTGATAATGTGTATTTTATATGTGGAAGAATGGCGTATAAGTGGCTCTCCCCGAGTTCCGAAGGTTTGTGTTACCTGGGAAGAGTAGTCCCAGAAGTTATGACCCTCACACATGTTGAAATGCTCGGTATCCATAAAAACACACCATCACCATATCTTCACACGCAGTATGAACACAGAGACAAACAAATTTGTTCATGGATCTCAGTGGGGGCGGCGCTTAGCTGAAAGTGGGTGTTTCTGAGCATAGAGGGTGGGGTTTGTCCCAATTTAGTAGGTGTAAATGTTGAGAGGCATCTGTGCCCAAGACTAACACCTAAGGGGCTATGTATCATTATTATTTATAATATTGCTGTAAAATCAGTTATCCCCACAATGTAACAATACCGACTGGCAGCGATAAGAGGAGAAGCCCAGCTCATGTACCAGTACACCTGTAACAGGGGGCACTAATGAGTAAGTGTCATTCTGTATCACACTGTTTACACCTACACATGACAAGGGCCCCAGGGTAATATCTGCGTAATATAACTATTGCTGTAAATACATTATTCTCTCTCTCAGAGCCGCCGTAAGGCCCAGCTGGAGGAGCAGGCTCAGCAAATTGAGAAGCTGAATGGTAAGAGAATCATCTTACCTGCTATGTTGTACAGACATGTGACATGGACAGATGCGTGTGTATATATGGTTTTACCCATGATTGCTTTGTACATTTTCAGTTGGCATTTCCCAGGTCACTAGTAATACAAGGAGGGGACAGATTCAGCAGCATTCTAGTAGAATAAAAAAAAACAGTTGCACTCCACCTACTTCCACAACACTCCTTAACACAACTCAATGGGACATAACCTGCTCCATCAACCTATCCCTATTGCGTGTAGACAAGCAAATCACAGTAACTATACAAACACCCCTCAATAGTAATAAATATGCTCTATAGCACATATTAAATGGCTTATCCATGTTCTGAGCTAATGTACATCTGTATAATGTTACTGCATGGCCTGTAACCAATGATACTAGCAATATAATACATGTAATATATGGATTTAAGAGGAGATTTAAAAAAACAAAACAAAAACAACAATGATGATTTAAATATGGGGAGAAGATTGGGAAAGATCATTACAGCTACTGCCACCTGTCTCTGACAGCCGTCCCTACAGGTCCTTATTGGATATGTTATAGATTCTATGTGACTTGATGTGGTTTTTCCCTGCATCTCATAGAGGTACACAGGAATCTAGCGATGTTCAGTCTACCATAATATTCACATACGAACGCAACCTGACACCACCTGATGCTAGGCGGCCCATTGCCATTAATTGAATGAGCCCCATTTGAGTCTATCTGCTCCACGTGACCTGTACTGTCCCTGCTGCTGTACACGGCTGATATACTGATAGGATTTGGCCTGTAAAGAAGGGACATTCTCTGAAAGGGTCCATGTTCCATCCCCTTACAGAGCAGGTGCCCTTGTGAAGATGGACAATCCCTTTAAGAAAATGTTGATTTTCATGGTCTACTTCAGGCCTGGCCAACCTATGGCTCTCCAGCTGTTGTAAAACTACAAGTCCCAGCATGCCCTGCCACAGTTCTAGCATTCCCCAATAACAAAACTGTGGCAGGGCATGCTGGGACTTGTAGTTTCACAATAGCTGGAGAGCCACAGGTTGGCCAGGCCTGGTGTCTACTTGGTTGGCTTTTGCCTGAAGAGTATTTTGTAGATATAGAACATAGGGAGAGATGTACTAAACCATGTCAAGGAGGAATGGGCAAGTGGAGAACGTGTTAAGGATATTGAATTAGAACCTCTATACACTCCTGCCTATACCTTCTAATATCCTGCCTATAAACCTCTAGGGATGACGCTATTTTGCGTATGCAGTCATATAGTAAATAAAGACTCCAGACCTTTTTCCTGTGGTTCCAAAGCACAGTGATATTTCAAGTAAAAGTACAGTCAGTTACACGCTATGATCTAAGTACAATTTAGCGCAAAGAATTATACAGACCCAAGTACAGTTATACATATGCAGCGCTTCTGGACCAGATGTAGGCTTCAGCAAGAAACCCCTGTCTATCAGCATTCAGCAAGAAGACTCAGACTGGGGTCACAACACACACGTTTATACTCTCACAGAAACAGACAACACAATAGAGAGACTTGTCGCTGATGCCATTGGTTCCCAGGAGGATGCATCTGTTGCAGAGCATTTAACAGGTTGATTCAAATAGACACATTCCAGCCTCTAACAACTGGTTGTCTCTGGTTTCCTGTTCATGCACATCCTAACAGTTAGTCATATAATGTACATTTCTGTGCTTTAAGTCTCTGCGGTCCATAAGTTGAGAATGTATGTTGCGATCTTCACACTGACGATATCAAAATGCTGTTGAAAGAGTGCAGATCACTATAATATCAAACATGACTTACTTATCATGTATTAAACATTAGCTACCAAATAACCTTTATTTCTCAGCAATTATAATAAATGAACAAACTTGAATCTTATAGCTTATGAGACCTTTTATGTGAATATGTACTGTGTAAGTATTTGGGGTTTGATATAAAGATGCTAGTTAACTTGGGGCAGATGCGTGCGCATGAAGCTAGTAAACAGCGTTTTCATACAGGATCTTATGCATTCGCTAATATGCGACTAGTTAACAGCGCAATTGTGCGTATTAATGTGTGTATGAGAAATGGTGAAAGATGCAATCGCATGATGCTAATAGTAATATCGCCATATGTACTTAAGTGTGAGTTTACCTAAAATGGCGCTTGGGCGGCCATTCGCAAAATGGCGTCTTGCGATCTCATTTTCTAAAATGGCGTCTTGCGGCCATTCGCAAGATGGCGTCTTTACGATCTAACTTTAAGCTGATCTTGTCTCAGCCAATTATCCAGCTTCGACAGTGTCCTGGCTTGCAACACGTTGTGAACAAGGTCATGCACCACTTAGGCAATCTGAATAAAACACCTTATTTGGCTCACCGAATCTGTATGGGAGTGCCCACTATATTGTCTTTGTGACTAACATGAGTGATGTGTTATGTCCTCTGTATTGCGCCTCAGAACATTGCCTCTGTTTTTTGTAGTGCTGTGTAGATTGTATGTCATTAGAAACAAATAAAATCTATTATGGAGTATTATGGCTCAGTCTGATATTCTCTTGAGCTAATACACAGAACAATTCCAGCAACAGGAGAGGGATATCCTCACTCTCCTCCAGTAGCACCTGGAGGAGTTACAGGCTGTACGGGAGGCCAACCAGCTGCTGCATAAGCTGTTGAAGGATGAGCTGATGCAGCTGAAGGAACAGGTCAGATGCAAATCTATCTATACATAGTGTTTTCTCTTTAGGTAGAACAGGGATGGAATAGCAGAGGGTGAATTACACTTGGCCCAAGTGCCTTCTTAATTTCCCTGAGAGCTTATTTGCTCTAGTTTAGTCCCTATAGACCTTTTGTGGCCCTAAAAGCTTCTCGTACAATTAGACAGTAAATACAGAGTGCCCTTAGCTATGCTCCTAGGGGGGACAAAGCCAGATGAGGGGGGATGCAGTTGAAATCCCGGCTGTTGGGATGCTCGCGCTCAGAAAGCTGGCGCTGGAGTCCCGACACCAGTCACAATCCCGACTGTAAGTAGTGGGGTTAGGCACTAGGGAGGTAGAGTTAAGGTAAGGCACTGTTAGCTTTAGGCACTAGGAGAGAGGTTAAGTTTAGGGTACAGTGAGAGAGGGTTAGGGGTAGGGTTAGGAGATTTACCATCAGGTGTTATTTTATAATAATAGTATAACTAATATTTATTATCTTACTGCGTTTAAACTGTAAATGTTTTGCCACACTTTGTGTATTGCAGGCTGTTAGGGATCAGTCCATTGCGGTGGGAGAGGGAGTGTGCAGGTAAGGTGATAATAGGTATATTTCTGTTGTGCCACGTATAGGTAACGTGTCATCTGGGTTTGCTAAGCAATATTTTCCTTCCTATAATGTTCCTGGGATCCAGTGACAACACTGAGGCCTGACCTATGTGTCCATCAGGTGCTGGTTACCAGTGACATCACTGAGGCCTAACCTATGTGTCCACCAGGCTCTGGTTACCAGTGACATCACTGAGGCCTGACTTGTGCCCATCAGGCTCTGTTTATCAGTGACATCACTGATACATGACCTGTCCCCATCAGGCTCTGGTTACCAGTGACATCACTGATGCCTGACTTGTGTCCATCAGGCTCTGGTTACTAGTGACATCACTGATGCCTGACTTGTGCCCATCAGGCTCTGGTTACCAGTGACATCACTGATGCCTGACTTGTGCCCATCAGACTCTGGTTACCAGTGACATCACTGATGCCTGACTTATGTCCATCAGGCTCTGGTTACCAGTGACATCACTGATGCCTGACTTGTGTCCATCAGACTCTGGTTGCCAGTGACATCACTGATGCCTGACTTGTGCCCATTAGACTCTGGTTACCAGTGACATCACTGATGCCTGACCTGTTCCCATCAGGCTCTGTTTATCACTGACATCACTGATGCCTGACTTGTGCCCATCAGGCTCTGGTTACCAGTGACATCACTGAGGCCTGACCTGTCCCCATCAGGCTCTGGTTACCAGTGACATCACTGATGCCTGACTTGTGCCCATCAGGCTCTGGTTACCAGTGACATCACTGAGGCCTGACCTGTTCCCATCAGGCTCTGGTTACCAGTGACATCACTGATGCCTGACAGGAGCACTGTGTACCTGGTGGAAGGGCTTTGGTCGGTGTGTGTTTGTCCTCTGACCTACGATGTAACTGTGCTCCTTTTCCCTACAGCGCTCCGGGCACAGCACCTCCAGGAAACTGTGGAATACACCAGGACCATCACCTCCCTTAAGGTTTGTGTTACACCTATTATAACACAGTCAGGGCACTTTCCCAGCTGCACCTGGTGGGGTTATTGCCCAACTCTACTAAATGGCTCATTTATTAAGTAGACAAGTTATTATAAGATAATCTGGGCAATTGCTAATACAAAGAAAAAAACAAAACAGTCCTATGTGGGGTAATACACCTCTTGGTCACTGTAATGTACTAGTATACCCACCTGTGGCCTTTGCTAAATATATAGGTTTCAGTATCTAGTACTTAGATATTGTACGGCGGGGTACATCGATGCGTCATACATCCCGCCCTGGCAGCAGTTAGGTTGGCAGGTGGGAATGGGGCAACCTGTAATCTGTATATATCGCACTCTAAAAGTGATGAGCACAGGATTGGTTAGGGTCAAATAGGCCATGATATATTACAATGTATTTAATGTAAAAGGAGAAGTATTGTAGCTGTGAGCTTGGAATCGGTATGTATTACTGACGGACCTAAGCCCGGCGGATGAAATACTGATACCGGAATATAAAGATCCATGAGGTGAGTAAGACCCCTAACCCTCCCCTCTTCCCCCCTTAACCTCCCCCCAGGAAAAACCTAAATCCCCTCCCCGCACCCTAAACCTTACCTCCCCCGGTGGTGCCTGATGCTAACCCCCCACCTACCCCTAGCCTAGCCCTAAATCCCCCCGGGGAGTCACTATACCTTAACGCCCCCACTCCCTCGCTGCTATGAGCTCCCAACGCCCAGCTTACCTACGTTTAGTATCCCGGGCATCAGGATTTTGGTGTGGGGCTAATGATTGGCATTGGTATTTAAATGCCTATCATTAGTCCCATGCCGGGCTTTAACAAGACAGCCCGATGTGACTGAGAGGGCGTGACACAGTATCTGCTCCACTAGATGGCCTTATGTGACTGAGAGGGTGTGACACAGTATCTGCTCCACTAGATGGCCTGATGTGACTGAGAGGGTGTGACACAGTATCTGCTCCATGAGATGGCCTGATGTGTCTGATGGAGCAGATAATGTTTCACACCCTCTGCTCCACTAGATGGCATGATGTGACTGGGAGGGTGTGACACAGTATCTGCTACTCTTTTTAGAAAACCGTGGCATCGCTGAAGATGGCAGCAGCTGCATCACCTGCCCAGACTCCAGGATAAGTTTGGAAAAACAAGGATACAGCAAGAGAATCATTAAATGAGCCTATAAGACCACCAAAGAGAGTGATGGGAGAGAACTTCTGAAACCCCAGAACAAGGATAAAACAACTTTAAACAATAAAACAAGATTCATTGGAACTTTCTGTAACCAGTGGGAAGAAATTGGTCATACATTACAGAAACACTGGCACATTCTCCAGACAGATGAAGACTTGGCGAAGGAGATTGGGAACAAAATAGAAATTAGTTGGAGAAAATCAGCAAACATTAAAGATAGCCTAGTATTCAGCCATCTCTCAAGCCAAAACATCAAAGACTGAAGAATTTGTGGATAGATCTGGAAATAAAAATAAGATCAAGAACTGTATTAACTGTGATACACAAGAGGTTATTTACTGATTGGAGTGCAGTTGCCAGAAAAGATATATTCATATGACGAGTAGGAAATTTCAACAAAGGCTACTTGAACATCTTGGAAATATCAGGAATGCTAGAAGAGATCAAGATAGATTTGTACAACTCACTAGCATGGCAAGACATTTCCTTAAAGTGCATGGAGGAACCACTGGTCATTTAAAAGCCTATGGCATCGAAAGAATACAAATGGGGATCAGAGAAGGAGATGTAATGAAAGAGCTTGGAAAAAAGGAGACAAGGTGGATCTTTTTGATGAACACAGTAATCCCTAATGGCCTCAACGAAAATAACAGCTATACGAACCTTCTGGATTAAATTGTATATATATAATATCTAAGGAGTTTGTCTGTTAATCCTGGTAGAATGATGAGCAATCTAAGTTATAATTGGTTTTTATAAAGATCTGATTCCTAAAATGAATATTGGAAGCTAAATTTGGGTGATCAAATAAGAGAGTATGAATAATTCTAGTAAGAAGTGTGATTATAGGAATATTTGGTAATATAAATAGGGTTAAGGTTATATACGCCCTAATAGAAAAGGTTATTATAGGTAAGGATAAATACTTAATATTTTCATTGTGACACGAGATGTTTGGTAGATCAATTTACACGTTCATTTTTGAGTGGTGTTTAGAATTGTTCACAGTATTTTTCCTTTTATTTTATACTTTGGATATCTTTAGCGGTCACTTGCACAATTACAATTCATAAATATAAGAATTAGGGAAATAATGTTAGACTAATTGGAATGTATTTTCACAATAAGATCATTAAAGAATAAATTATGCACAAGAAACATTTTTGAACACTGGTAGGGAATCAATAATAGATTATTATGAAAGCACCTTTATGATATATAGGTTAGATTTTATAATATATACTTATGGTGGATGATATTGGACTTTTTAATGCCTAACCCTAACCCCACTACCTAACCCTAGCCTCCCCCTAAATCTTACCCCACTACCTAACCCTAACCTCCCCTTAATGCCTAACCCTGCTACCTATCCCCAACCCTAACCTCCCCCTAATGCCTAACCCTAACCTCACCCCTCCACAAACACTTTATATTTATTTACTGGAGAAAATCCTAAATATTTCTCAGATTTATTTTACTCATCTAATCTTCCAGCTGTCAACATGGTGCTGACTGACAACAGCCAGGGCTCTGTAAGTGTAATCTCACAAGTTAGCTCCACATTTCATATTGACCCTCTAACTTCCACCATAAAAATCTTAGTTTTGTTTCCATATTTCAGACCTGAGACCCCACTACCTAAATCATTTTAGATCTATAGTTGCCAAAGATCCACCTCCTGTATATTGAGATTCCAAAGAAATTCTGGATTCCTGAAGCTGTAATTGCTGTGGTTTGGATCGTCCATTGGAGGGGTCACAGGTCTGCTAAGCCGAGCTCTTAATCATAGAGGTCAATGCAGCAGGGGCCCTTAGTTGATACATTTGTCTTCTATCCTATCTGGGTCTTTATGAGCCTAGATTAGTTACTTATTAACTTGCCTAATTATTGCTCCTGTTTCTTGGTTCCTAGCACGCTCTTCTTCACTATTGTACTACTTCTAACCTGGCCAACTATAATTTCTGTCTGCAAACCTAGACCTTTGCACTCTCTTTTACTAAACTTGTGCTACTGAATGACTGATAAAGCCTTCTGTTATTGTCTGTCTGCAATGCAGATCTTCTGGTACCCAGAACAGACTGCCATCCGAGTCCTTTATAACACATCCTTATTAACTAACTTGAGACATTCTGTATGAGAAAGAGTGACAGACACTTCTGAGTTAAATTTGCCATGATATTTCATCCATTGTATTATGATAACAAAGACTTACTCGTATGGTTGGCAGTTGAATATAATGAATCCTCCGCACAGACAAATTTTCATTTTACTTCCAAACATTGTTATTGACCATAAGTAAAGACATCAACATTGCAGATGCAGAAAGCAAGATAAGGAGAAAGGAATTAAAAAATCCAATTTCCATTTGGTACAAACAGTACAGTAAGCAGTAATAATAAAAACAAAAAAGGAAATACAAAAGGATACAGTTGTTAAAGGTTAGGTTTTGATTTTCGGTTGCATCTCCGTCGGTTTTGCAAATCGACCATTGACTAAAGTAAAACCGATGGCACAACTACCAAAAATCCAATAGAGTATCGAACCAACAATCAATATTTCCATATATGTAGAGTAGAATAGGATCCTCAGATTTACTAATGGTTGGTTTTACAAATGACTACAAACAGACTGCAAAATGACGTGAAACCCAGCAAACAATAGACCTGCCTGAGGCAGACGAGTAAGGGAGAAGCAATGCAAAAGTCATTATAATCTGTGCAGGCTTTGTTAGGTTAAAAAGTGATCAAATTGTTAATATTAAAAAAAAAACCTTGTATATTAGTCTGCTACAGTTTGAGGCCTCAAGAAGAACATCTCAATGATGAGAGAGTCTTTACTGCACCTTCCATAGGTCATACAGTCCCAAACACAACATGTATCATCATCAGAGGAAATCACACTGAACAAAATGGGTAATGTAGTTTATGAAAAATACTTCTGCCAAGCAAGTCTGTATTTGTTTAATGCCAACACACATTTAAAAGAGAAAGAATTCTCTAACTGTACCCATGGACTATGTCAACATGGCTAACGTAACGTTATTCTCCAATCACCTTCACACAGAGTAATGATGACCAGGGCCGTAGCTAGGGTAGTGCGGCCGGTGCCATCGCACAGGGCACCACAGGTTAGGGGGCACTGTTTGGGCCGGTCAAATTTCTGTTTATTATCATTCTCACTTGTAGCTTCCTCTTATTTCATCCCCAGCATCTCCTGGCCTCCCCTATCTCTTCCCTGGTCCTTCCCCATGAGGCCATTCCCCTTTTTTGGGTGCATCATGTCCCTTTGAAAAATGAGGGGGGCGCCAATGCTCTTTCTGGCACAGGGCACCAAAAAGTCTAGTTACGGCTCTGGTAATGACACTTACCACAGGTCCTTCAACCGAGCATCACTTAATGTAAATGGATATTTCTGAAGGTAAAATTCAAAACTACTCTATGAGCTACAGTCATCAACTGAGGAGTCAGAATGTAAAATACAAGGTTCTCTAGATTTGGAAACAATTGGATTAACATCATGAAGAATAAAAAATTAAAAATTTTAACACTCAAGAAAGGGGTCTATTCATCAACCCTTAATTTATACAAAACCAGATGAAACTTACAGTTTTCAACTACTTTTGTTAAGTCTGAGAGCTATTCATTATAAAGGTAACGCAGAAAATATCACTGATAGCTCCTGCTTACCTTTCAGCCCTGATTTGGCCTGCTGTCCCCATACACCAGTATAGGGACCTAAATTCATCAAGCTTAACTGTGGGAATTTTCGCCATCTTCAGATGGCGTTTGTTTCCACACCCCCACTGCTTCCCTATGGGAAGGAGACCCGGTGGCGAAGAGGAATCCATTCAGATCCCTCCGACACTGCTCGGCTCTTTCTGCCAGAAAGCTGCGCATGAGTGAACCGAAGTTCCCACATACGCAGTAGCACTACCGAGTCAGACTTGGCAGCACTAATTTTCGTGGGGACAGCTGATCTTTAGATCAGCTGTTTCCATGCCAGAGCAATGGTGAATTCACTGTAAACATTGTAAACTTAACTGAATTTTTTTTTTAGTATAATGTGTCCCCCCATGATTGATGCCGCAATAAATTCTGTGCAGAAGAAAATGGTGGAATGAGTACTACTAGATCTTGGCCCGTATTCAATTGCCAGCGAAAAGTCCTGGGCTTTTCGCCTGCTGGACTTTCCGCCGTCATCGCTAGTTTTGCCTCCGGAAAAGTTTCGCGCTCATCCCCACTTTTCGCCCTATTCAATTGCAAAGGACGCAAAAATGCCGGTGGCGAAGAGGAATCTATTCAGATCCCTCCGACACTGCTCGACTCTTTCTGTCAGAAGCCGCGCATGAGTGAACCGAAGTTCCCACATACGCAGTAGCACTACTGAGTCAGACTTGGCAGCACTAATTTTCGTGGGGACAGCTGATCTTTAGATCAGCTGTTTCCATGCCAGAGCAATGGTGAATTCACTGTAAACATTTTTTTTTTATTGCAATGTATCCTCCCATGATTGATGCCGCAATAAATTCTATGCAGGAGAGAATGGTGGCATGAGTACTACTAGATCTTGGCCCGTATTCAATTGCCAGCAAAAAGTCCTGGGCTTTCCACCATCATCGCTAGTTTTGCCTCCAGAAAAATTTTGCGCTCGTCCCCGCTTTTCGCCCTATTCAATTGCAAAGGATGCAAAAACTCGTCCTGGCGACACTCAAACAGGCGAAAAATGCTATCAGATTTGGGGAAATCAGCCTGACACCCCCCAAAAGATGCTCTGAAATGGGGGATCACTATGGATGCCCCCGAATAGCCCTGCTGAAGGTATTTGGGGTGGTGAAATGCTCTCAATTGCTGATAATTAGCGTCTTTGCACAAGTGGTGAAGAATAGTATTTAGCAGTTTTTTTTTTACTAAAATAAGTAGTCCCAGCAAATTTGGGGTACATGAATATGGGTGGAAGCATGGTTAAAAATCGCTAAAGTGATGTTTTAAAAAATAAAAAAAAAACGCTCCTTATGCAAACACCTGCAAACAAAAATACACCTGGGGCATACTTGGGGGACCCCCTGGAATCTATTTCGCTAGTTTTTAAGTTTATCCCCAAATTTGTTTTTTCCGCCCCCAAAACTAAAGTACTTTTTTGGGGTGATCTAAAGTATTTTTTTTACTTTTTTTTTACGCAGTTTACCTTTGGGGTGCTGTTCCAAGGCTGCTGGTGTGTTCCCGCAACTTTGCACCCCAAACCCCCAATTCTGCACTTTTTTTCACCTCCATTCAGAGGCGAATATTTTCCACTGGTTACAAGGCGCAGACTTTTTGCTCCGGCGAAAAGTCTTTGGAATTGAGGGCCTGATTCAGACTTGCTTGCAAGCGCATAGTGCTCGCAAGCGGGCCGATGGTGGCCCAGTGCGCACGCGTGGCGTGCGCGACCCCTGGAGCCACCGTAAAAAGCACTCGCTCCGTGGATCACTACAAAAGGGGCTACTGTCGATGTTGATCGACAGCTCTCCCCGTTTTGTAGGCGTGGCCGGAGGGTGGCTTCACAAACGGAGGCGTTCCCAAGCAAATACCTGCCGTTTGTGGGCGGCCCCACTGACATCACCAGTGATGTCAGTGAGAGAGATTCCGGCTCTATTAGAGCCAGAAGCTCTCTGGGGCTTGCGGCCACGAGACCCTACCACAAGGGT